>CM056052.1:127679350-129094350 GCA_029574335.1 Rana kukunoris
CAAACAGCGAATCCGCGCATGCCAGCCGATCGTCCCGGATCGCTCCGGAGACACGGGGACCTCCGCACGCGCGGAGGGGGGGGTCCCGATGGGACCCCCGACCCGCCTAATGGGCGAGGACGTAAATTTACGCCCTTGTGCCCATCCGTGCCATTCTGTGGCCGTAAATGTGCGTGCGGGGGGTCCTTAAGTGGTTAAAGAAGCTTACATTTTTTGCAGCGGTCTCCACTTCTATGTCTCTTTGCTCCACATTGTACCTATATATTACTATTTTGCAAGCAGCAAGTACTGGCAAAGTGACAAGCTTTAAAGAAACTTACATGTTTGCAGGGGTCTCCACTTTTATGTCTAGTGGCTCATTATGGTCCACATTGTACCTATATTTCCTCCTTACTATTTTAGACCAAAAACTATGATCTTTTCTGAGTGTTTTACTTTTCTCTCTGTGTGTGTGCGCCGTCGCTCCTGTCCGTCGCTCTGCGCA
Organism: Rana kukunoris; assembly: GCA_029574335.1. Lineage (NCBI taxonomy): Eukaryota > Metazoa > Chordata > Amphibia > Anura > Ranidae > Rana > Rana kukunoris. The sequence goes on from CM056052.1 coordinate 127,679,835, forward strand.
TGCGTGCAACAAGGTGATGACGCCGGCAGCTCCCTCTGCCCTCACCCAAGAATGGCGCCGGAAACGATCGGACCGCTTCTGAGCATGCGCGTGCGTGTCTTCAGCACCACTATAGCAGCGGCAAATTTAAAAAACACAAGCACACTTGCTATAGGGTTACAGGCGGCTGCTCTGCAGAGATATTTTTTTTTTATTTATTTTTTTATTTAAGTTGTATTTTTGTGCGTGAACCGAGAGAGAGGAGCCGGACTGCAGGAGTTGGAGTAGGCAGGACCCTCCGCCCGGAGGCAATCGCCATCCTTCTCCATGCCCCTGGTGGCAATGGCGGGTGTGAAGGGGGCCTCCCACTCACCCCGCCCTACCTGCACCTCTTGGGAGCCCAACTGGGGCCCAACGGGACCCCAATGGGGCAGAGGAACTCCCCCTATGAGGGAGTTGAGGGGGCTAGCCCACCCAGCCAGCCCCGTAGGTCCTTGCCTCTCTTTATTTTAGGAGACCGCATGGCCAAAGTGCGTGTGTTTTAAACCAATTTTGTGTGCGTGCAAGTGTGGTGGTTTTTTTGTGGGGGGGGGTGGCCCATAAGGACAGGCGTACCTTGCATAGCACACCCACCGGGAGCCGGGCTGAGACCACCAAACTCAATTCACATGTAGCCGAGACGGGATCCGAACCCTTGGCTGCAGAGGTGAATGGCTTGTCAGCGCAGTGCCAATCACGTTGAGCACCACAGCTCCCTGCTCTGCAGAGATTGATTACATTTAAACACAGGTTTTTTTCTCCCTGGCAGGATTCTTTGGCTCTTTTTTTCTATAGTGCTCCTTTTATTTCTGCCCTATTTTAGTAGTACTGTTTCATCTTCTCTAGACTGTCCTCAAGACTGTATCCTCTGCACCCTTCATGGAGACCACTGCCCTCGCAGACCACCATCAGCTAGGTATAGAGGCCATCCGAAAAAGGTAGGTAGAGAAGAGACAAAAAAGAGAGCCTGACCACCAACGCTGCATTCTTTGGCAGCCCTACCAGGTCAAGAGACGCAAGCTCGCGGCATAGAGAGGGAGATCAAGTCATGCATCCAGTCTCAGAAGGTCACGCAGAAGTCACTCAAGATCACCCTACTGCTATCATCGATCAAGACGCTCGCGGTCATAGCCGATCCCTTCATAGTCGGTCTCACCGCAGACGATCACCATCATCTCACCATGATGGGAACTACCATACCCGTCCCGCAGCAAACGCTTGCTGGGTATGCAGGGCACCAGCATTGCCAGACATTGCTTCAACGAAGCAACCAAGGAGAAGGAGCCAGACGCAGAGTAGCGACAGAGTCGTATGAGAGTACATTTTGGGACTACGGCTCCGCCGATAAACGATCCTACCCCAAGCACTTCACCGGTACCCTGTCACTACATGCAAGCTTCAGAAACCCTCTCTGAAAATGAAGAACGCAAGTCAGCGTCGGGTTCCACTTCTGCTTAGTCGAACCGATTGCTCGCTCAGTCGAAGAAGCAATTGGCTGGGAGGAAGGTGAGATACAACCGCAGAAGGTTCAGAAGTATTTTCCAGAACTGAAAAGGGATCCTGAATCGTTTTCCCTTCATAAAGGAACTGGTGGACCTCAAAAAAGATGAGTGGGAGAGATCGGATAAATGATGCGACTTGACAGACACGTTACCCTGCCGAGCGCAGACGCAGTTTACCTTCCGGGATGTACTTGATCGCAAAATCGATCCTGTTTTAAAAGCTTACTCATGGTAGGAGGCGCTTGTAGAGCGGCTAACACCACTGCCGCAGTAGCCAAAAGCCATCTCTGCATGGACGGCTAACATTGAGAACTCCCTCCTAGATGCTATGGTCCAGGAGAAAATAATTTCCTCCCTACAGAGATTAAATTAGCAGGCAGCTTCATGGCCGGAGCTTTAGTTGACATTAGATCCTCAGTGAGGTCTATGCTTAGCCTTGGTTATGGCCAGAATGGCTTTATGGCAGAAGCCCTAGATAGCTGATGCGGCATCAGTATCGAATTTTGTGCAAAATCTCATATGACGGCTCAAAACTATTTGGCGCAAATCTGGATCCAGCCATCTCCGCAATGCCATCACGGCCTGGGGACCAACAGAAATCCTTTTGAGGATTCGCCCGCCCACCCAGCTCAGTGAGCGCCAGGCTCAAGAACTTTGCTCAAATATGGTCAAGTCACTTATCAGATCCATGGACATTATCCACTATCAAAATTGGACACAAATGGAAATTCATGGGCACACTGCCAGAAAATATATTTCAGCCTACCAAGATACCGTCTTCCCCAGACAGAAGAAAGCTACTTCTGCAATCGTAGAGGTACCGTCGCACCAAAAGGGGAGGGGGTTCTATTCCCCTTTATTTTTGGTGTGAAAGAAAAACGGGGGACTTGCGCCCAGTCCTAGACCTAAAGAGGCTCAACAAGGGGATCTAAATAGAAGCCTTTAAAATGGAAAGCCTTCACTCCATCCTATTGGTGGTGAATTGGAGACTGGATGTTATCGGTGGATTTATTGGATGCGTACCTTCATGTCCCGATCTATTCCGCCTTCCAAAAGTTTCTTCGGTTCTCAATCAGTCAGTGTCATTTGCAATTCGGTGCCTTCCATTCGGCATCTCCTCAGCACCCAGGACATTCACCAAAGTTCCTACCCCTGATTGCACTTCTCAGAGAAAAGTGGTTGCGAGTCCATCATTATCTGGACGACATATTGCTCCTGGCAGGGAATCAGGAAACCTTTAACTCATCACCAGTGTTATTGCTCACGACCCAGCAAGACTCCGGGTGGCTAGTCAACTGGAAAAAGAGCAGTCTCCAGCCCACACAAGTCATGGTGCTTCTAGGGGCAGAGTTGGATACCAGGCTGGAACGTGTACAACTCCCTCAGGAGCAGCTGAAACCCTTAGTCCAGAAGATGCAGAACCTGTTATCATCCAGGCGGCCTACCGGCCAGAGCCTACCTCAATATCCTGGGGTCCATGTCTGCGATCATACCCATGGTACAGTGGCCCAGTGGCACATGCGAGTTCTACAGAATTCTTTTCTCAGACAGTGGAACAGCTTAGTAAAAACACTATGGTGGTGGACGCACCCATTCAACCTCAGGAAACTCAGACCGATAGTTCCCCAGAAGTAGTAACATCGGATGCCAGCCAGAGGGGGTGGGGAACACATTATCGGGACCAAGCAGCCCAAGGCCAGTGGCACTTTCAAGCTCAGAGCATGGTGTCAAATGTATTGGAACTCGGAGCAGCCTTCCAGGCTCTCATGACCTTTGCTCCTCTTCTGAAAGGAAAAAATGTCCTTATCCGAATGGACAACAAGGTGGCAGTGTCATACATCCAGAAACAAGGAGGGACAGGAGTCTCATGCATCTGGAGGAAGTTCACCCCATATTGGAATGGGCCCAAGTCCCACCTGTCAGATCTCAGGGCAGTGTATGTTACAGCAGAACAACATTTGTTGGCTGACTATCTAACCCGAGAGACACTGCCGAACAAGGAATGGTTCCTGAACCACCACGCATTCTCCCTTCTTACGAAAACCTGAGGAGTACCAGAGGTCGACCTAGCAGCTACGCCAACATACACTAAATGTCAGAGGTTCCTGTCCGGAGCCCCCTTTCCATCAGCCGAAGGAACAGACTGCCTAGCCCACCCATGGAACTTCGAGCTGGGGTACATTTTCCCTCACACTCCTCTGATTGCGAGATTCCTGTCCCGGCTTCGGAAATCCTCAGCCACGGTTATAGAAGTAATACCGTTCTGGCCGAGGAGGCCACGGTTTACGACCCTGGTACAACTCGGTACGCAGCTCCAATTCAGCTACAATAACCAGGGATCTCCTATATCAAGGACAATTCTTCCATCCAGCCCTCAGAAGCTGCATCTGGCAACATGGAAGTTGAGAGGATTAGGTTAGGGAACAAGGATGCTCCCAGGAAGTAATATAGACCCTAATGCAGCTAGAGAATAAGCTCCTCTAATACCACCTACATTAGAATCTGGGAGAGGTTAGTTTCAATGTCACAACTAAGAGATTGGAATCCTATCTCGCCAGAACCATCTCAAATTCTTGAATTTCTTCAGTCAGGGCTTAACAAGGGCCTGAGCTTGGATACCCTGAAGGTTGCAAGTATCCGCTCTTTCTGCCAAGACTGTTACTAGACGGCTCTTAACCCTCTGGTCACTCAATTTTGAGGGCCTGCATGAAGATCGGACCACCTAGGAAGCCAGTTTTTCACAACATGGGATCTCTCAATAGTTCTTGAGGCCTTTTCCAATCCACCCATTTTGTTTGTTTGTTTAGTTTAACCTGGTCTCACTGTGGAACCTTACTCTGACGCTGGCTTTCCTTATTGCTATCACCTCAGCTAAAAGGATGTCGGAGATTCAAGCACTATGGCTACGGAATCCCTATTTAGTGCTCTTCCCTGACAGAGTGGTACTGAAACCTTAGACTGATTTAGACCAAAGTAGCTTCCTCCTTTCATTATAACCAGGTCATCGTCCTTCCGTCTTCCACTAAGGGAGGGGCGAGCCCCATGCCTTGGATGTCAAAGTCAACCATCTCCAGTTACCTCGCAGCTACATCTCATCTGAGGAGGAAGTCGGATTCTCTCTCGATTATCCCACACACAGGGAGCAGGACGAGGCCAAGCAGCTACCTCTCGTACCATCGCCTCCTGGTTACTTAAAGCTATCGAAGAGGCGTATTCCATCTAGCAACTTACAGCTCCTGAGGGCATCACGGCTCATTCGACAAGGGTAGTGGATACCTCATGTGCAGCATATTGCGGGATTTCCCTGGAGACTATATGCAGAGCAGCAACCTGGTCTTCTCGGCACACCTTCATTTCTCACTACGGAGTGACTTCTGCTCACTTAGCTCTGCCGACTTTGGCAGATCTGTTGTTAGAGCCAATTCCTCAGCGCTATAAAGAATAAATATTACTGTTTTCTTGCACCCTCCCGACTGGCGAGTTATTTCCCCAGTGTGTGCTGCCATGAATGCATCAGGAAACGGAAAATTGTATACTCACCTTTCCGTAATTTCCTTTCCTGACGCATCTTCATATGGCAGCACACAGATGCCCACACCTACTGTTTTAATGATGATATATACAGAGAATGGTGCAGCGTCTCCCCTTCAAATTTATAGCTAATCAATCCTGTCAGGTTGTGGGGCGGAGTCACAACCCAGTGTGTGCTGCCATGAAGATGCGTCAGGAAAGGAAAATTATGGAAAGGTGAGTATACAATTTTCCGTTTTCACACAACTGTATATACACATATACAGTTGTATTCAAAATTATTCAACCCCACTGAAATTGATTGTGTTGGCCAGTTTGACATTGATTTTGATCATTCAGTCATCCTGCTTACAATTAAATCAAAGAGGCACGTGTAGGTCAGACAAATATAACATAACATTTATAATGAAATAACCACAAATGTCTTTTCTGTGCTCACATCATCATATCAGTTTTATTTAACCCCCAAGTGACATTCAATCTTGGTACTTAGTACAACGTCCTTTTACAGTTATAACAGCTTTTAAACGTGAAGCGTAGCTTGACACAAGTGTCTTACAGCGATCTACGGGTATCTTCGTCCATTCGTCATGGGCAAAAGCCTCCAGTTCAGTCACATTCTTAGGCTTGCGCACTGCAACTGCTTTCTTTAAGTCCCACCAGAGGTTCTCAATCGGATTTTAAGTCTGGTGACTGCGTTGGCCACTCCAAAAATGTTCCAGCTTTTAATCTGCAACCATGCTCTAGTGGACTTGGAGTATGCTTGGGATCATTGTCCTGTTGAAAGCTCCAACGTCTCCCAAGCCTCAGGTTTGTGACGGACTGCATCACATTGTCATCCAATATCTCCTGGTACTGAAGAGAATTCATGGTACCTTGCACACGCTAAAGCTTCCCTGTACCTGCAGAAGCAAAACAGCCCCGAAGCATGATTTACCCCTCCGCCATGCTTCACAGTAGGCAAGGTGTTCTTTTCTTCATAGGCCTTGTTCTTCCTCCTCCAAACATAGCGTTGATCCATGGGCCCAAACAGTTCTAATTTGTTTCATCAGTCCACAGAACACAATCCCAAAACTTCTGTGGTTTGTCCACATGACTTTTGGCATACTGCAGTCGACTCTTCTTATTCTTTGGAGACAGCAAGGGGGTGCGCCTGCGAGTTCTGGCATGGAGGCCTTCATTACGCAGTGTGCGCCGTTTTGTCTGAGCAGAAACTTCAGTACCCACATCTGACAAATCTTTTCTTAGTTCCTCAGCAGTCACACGGGGACTTTTCTCCACTCTACGCTTCAGGTAGCGCACAGCAGTCGAAGTCAGCATCTTCTTTCTGCCACGACCAGGTAGCGTTTCAACAGTGCCCTTTGCCTTGAATTTGCGAATGATGCTTCCTATGGTGTCTCTTGGTATGTTTAACATCTTTGCAATCTTCTTATAGCCATTGCCCTTCCTGTGAAGAGTAATCACCTCTTCTCTTGTCTTCCTGGACCATTCTCTTGACTTCACCATGTTTGTTACCACACCAGTAAATGTCTAGAAGGTCTGAGTATCACAGTCATTTTAAAGCTGCCTAATTGGTGCTTATCAGGCTTTATTGCTGCTCCCTGACATCCACAGGTGTTTTTCAATACCTGATTGAAAACACTTCAATGAACCTCTGTTCTTCAGAGTGGTAGTCTTTAAGGGGTTGAATAATTGTGTAAATGAAGAATTCACAAAAGAAACATTTACTACTGTATTACAAAACCAATTGATGTCATTTTAGTTGCATATGGTTCTTTAAGAAGTCCTTGTAGGATTTCATTCTGAATACAATTACAAATGTACACTAAATTCCCTAAAACCCTTTACAGCATTGGGGGGTTGAATAATTTTGAATACAACTGTACACAGTATATATATATATATATATATATATATATATATATATATACACACACACACACAGTATCTCACAAAAGTGAGTACACCCCTCACATTTTTGTAAATATTTTATTATATCTTTTCATTTAACAACACTGAAGAAATGACACTTTGCTGCAATGTAAAATAGTGAGTGTATAGCTTGTATTACAGTGTAAATTTTGCTATCCCCTCAAAATAACTCAACACACACACAGCCATTATTGTCTAAACCACTGGCAACAAAAGTGAGTACACCCCCAAGTGAAAATTTTCCTGCCCCGGTGTCATGTGACTCATTAGCAGAGGCGTTGCTAGGGGGGGACACCCGCTAGAGGGGTGACACCATCCCGACATTTCAGTTTTTTTTGTTTGTTTTTTTAAATACATTTTTTATTTTTTTTGCTGACATGCCCAGCGCAGGGCCGTCTTACTGAGCGGGCACCCCTGGACATTGACAAATACAACTACCCGGGGAGGAAGTGTCAGTTGATGATGCGCTCGAGGTGCGCTGAATGAGAGTAGTCGGCCGCTCTATAGGAGGATTCCTGTGTGTCCTGCGGATGTTCTGCGAGCAGAGGAAGGTGTTTCTGGCTCTGTGGAGAGCCTTAGTTAACTGGTATCTTCGGCAGTGTACAGCTCCACATCACCGCCAAAAATACCAGCTAACTAAGGCTCTCCACAGCGCCAGACAGTTCAGAAACACGTTCCGTCGCTCGCGGAACATCCGTAGCACACCCGGAAACCCGTAGCTTCTCCTCTCCTCCCCCTCCTTTCATTGCTGAGCCGCCCGCTCCATCCTTACTGCTCAATGTGCAGTGAGTGACACGCTGCTCAGGAGGTGTGGCTGTCCCCACGCTGCTCCGTCCTGTACCCTCCACATCCCTTCTCCTGCCCCTCTCTCCCTGCATGTGTGCCGCTCTGTCTGTGAAGTGGATAAGGGGGCGGGAAGATTAAGGAGCCAAAAAACACAAGAATGAGAGAAGTCACTGACTGAGACCCCCGGGGGCCATTCAAGTAAGTGAGCACTGTGACCAGACCCCTTTCTCCCCCTTCCTTCTCCCCCTTCCTTTCTCCCTTCCTTTTCCCCCCTCCTTCTCCCTCCCACCTCCTTTTCCCCTTTCTTCTCTCCCCTTCCTTCTCCCCTCTTCTTCCTTCTCCCCTCTTCCTTCTCTCCTCTCCACCTCCCCCTTTCTCTCCCCCTTCCTTCTCAATTGCTGGGCACAGTGGTGACAATTGATGGCACAGTGGTGACAATTGATGGCACAGTGGCTGCGTATGAGCATGGCACAGTGGTGACAATTACTGGCACAGGGTAACAATTGATGGCACAGTGGCTGCGTTTGGCATGGCACAGTGGTGACAATTGCTGGGCACAGTGGTAACAATTGATGGCACAGTGGCTGCGTTTGGCATGGCACACAGTGGTGACAATTACTGGGAACAGTGGTAACAATTGATGGCACAGTGGCTGCGTTTGGCATGGCACAGTGGTGACAGTTGCTGGGCACAGTGGTAACAATTGATGGCACAGTGGTAACAATTGATGGCACAGTGGTTGCGTTTGATGGCACAGTGGCTGGGTTTGGCATGGCATGGCACGGTGGTGACAATTGATGGGCACATGGTGACAATTGATGGCACATGGTGTGCAATGGGCACAGTGGTGACAATTGATGGCACAGTGGTAACAATTGATGGCACAGTGGCTGCATTTGGCATGGCACAGTGGTGACAATTGATGGGCACAGTGGTAACAATTGATGGCACAGTGGCTGTGTTTGATGGCACAGTGGCTGGATTTGGCATGGCATGGCACAGTGGTGACAATTGATGGGCCACAGTGGTAACAATTGATGGGCACAGTGGCTGCGTTTGATGGCACAGTGGCTGGGTTTGGCATGGCATGGCACAGTAGTGACAATTGATGGCACAGTGGAAACAATTGATGGGCACAGTGGCTGCATTTGGCATGGCACAGTGGCGACAATTGATGGCACAGTGGCTACATTTGATGGCATGGCATAGTGGTTACAATTGCGGGCACAGTGGCTGCGTTTGATGGCACAGTGGCTGCGTTTGAATGGCACAGTGGCTGCGTTTGGCACGGCACAGTTAAAAATAAATACAGTTCTTTAACAGTTTAAGCTTTGAATTATATTATTTTCATATGATTTTTTGTATTCAAATTTGCTAGTTGATCGATAGTTATTAACGGCGCTACTGTTGCCAAATATATGCAGTGTTATTAGGGGGGAAAAAAATTATTGGGGGGGACACCATGTTATACTGCACCAGGTGACACCAACCCTAGTGACGCCACTGCTCATTAGTGTTACAAGGTTCAGGTGTGAATGGGGTGCAGGTGTGTTATATTTGTTGTTATCCCTCTCACTCTCTCCTACTAATCACTGGAAATTCAACATGGCACCTCATGGCAAAGAACTCTCTGAGGATTATAAAAAAAATTGTTGCTCATCATAAAAAATGGCCAAGGCTATAAGAAGATTGCCAAGCCCCTGAAACTGAGCTGCAGCACGGTGGCCAGGACCATACAAGCGGTTTTAACAGAACAGGTTCCACTCAGAACAGGCTTACCATTGTCGATCAAAGAAGTTGGGTGAACGTGCTCAGCGTCATATCCAGAGGTTATCATTGAGAAATAGACGTATGAGTGCTACTAGCATTGCTGCAGAGGTAAAAGGGGCAGGGGGTCAGCCTGTCAGTGCTCACACCATATTCAGCACACTGCATCAAATTGGTCTGCATGGCTGTTGTCCCAGAGGAAACTTCTTTTAAAGATGATGGACAAAAAAGCCTGCAACAGTTTGCTGAAGAAAAGCAGACTAATGACATGGATTACTTGAACCACGTCCTGTGGTCTGATGAGACCAAGATAAATGTATTTGCTTAAGATGGTGTCAAGCAAGTGTGGCGACAACCAGGTGAGGAGTACAAAGACAAGTGTCTTGCCTACTGTCAAGCATGGTGGTGGGAGTGTCATGGTCTGAGGCTGCATGAGTTGCTGGGGAGCTACAGTTGATCCTCTCCATTTGGAGACTGGGCCCCATGGCAATATTACATGATAATGACCCCAAACTCACCTCAAAGACGACCACTGCCTTGCTAAAGATGCTGAGGGTAAAGGTGATGGACCGGTCAAGCATGTCTCCAGACCTAAACCCTATTAAGCATCTGTGGGGCATCCTCAATCGGAAGGTGGAGGAGCGCAAGGCCTCTAACATCCACCAGCTCCATGATGTCATCAGTGGAAGAGGACTCCAATCCATGAAGCTCTGGTGAACTCCATGCCCAAGAGAGTTAAGGCAGTGCTGAAAATTAATGGTAGCCACACAAAATATTGACACATTGGGCCCAATTTTGACATTTTCACTTTGTTGCCAGCGATTTAGATATTAATGGCTGTATGTTGAGTTATTTTTAGGGGACAACACATTTACACTGCTATAAAAGCTGTACACTCACTACTTTACATTGTAGCAAAGTGTCATTTATTCACGGTCGCATGAAAAGAATGTGGCCAAGTGATGTGCAGGGAGGGAGCTGCAAACTCACACCCAGCAGACCGGAGCTTGTTTTTTTTTTTTTTCTCCATGGCTGGACTAGTGGTAAGAGGCAGAAATATAAAAGACATAATGACAAACAAAGCCTTTTTCCCAAGTCGCTTTGAAGATGGAGAGGCAAAGCATTTTTTATCCAGGAAATACAGTGACATTGAATTGTGTCAGAGACACAAAAGGATAAATATTTCAGAAACAAATTACACATCATGTTAGCCTATTTGAAGAGTGAGAGAGAGACAATGCATTTTTTTTCCATCTAGAAATAAAAATTACAGTAGAATATGGCAAAGCTGCAAATGATAAATATTACAGGGGCATGTTGCACATGATCATATAAGCCTTTTTAGTAGGCAGCATTTGAAAAAAAGACAGTGGATTATATCAGAGACATGAGACAGAAATTATTATACAGCGATCAATAAATCAGTTGAATGTGGGGCACACAACAGGTGTTGATTATTAAAACCAGAGATTGAAAAATATGGGGCCAGATTCAGCAAAGGTTACGCTGGCGGATCGAGTGATCCGCCAGCGTAACAGTGGCTTTGAGCGGCGTTTCTGTTTTCTGTAACCAGAAAACAAGAAACGCCGGGTTGAAGTTCCGATGCGGTGAGCGTAACTGAGTTTCGCCATCGCATCGTTACTTCAACTTAAAAATGGCGCCGGGGGCGTTCCCGCCGATTTACGCTCAAAAAATATGTTAATGAGCGGAAATCGGCAATTCACGATCGAAATCCGGCGCGACGCAGTGACGTTACGACGTTTCCGGACGGGATACGCGGCGCATAGTTATACCTACATGGGGCTGGCGTATCTATGTTAGGTATAGGCGTCGTCATCGCGTCGGGAAAAAAAAAAAAAAACGTCGCTTGCGTAAAACGGTCATGAATGGGAATGTGACGTCATTGACGTTCATTCACAGATTTTGGAGCATGCGCACCGGGGATGTTTTGACACTCGACGCATGCGCAGTACGTCGGCGGCGGGATCGCGCGTAGTTAGCATATCTACACGCCCCGTACCCGCCCAATTTGAATTCCGCCGGCTCATTTGTGATGCGCTGCCGCAACTTTAGGAGCAAGTGCTTCATGAATGACAGCACTTGCTCCTAAAAAATCGGCAGCGCAACGCAAATGAGAAGCGTTACTCCAGAGCAAAGATGCTCTGGACTACGTGAATCTGGCCCTAAGTGTAGCTTTGCATGGTAACCAATTAGCTTCAAACTTCAGCTTGTTCAATGAAGCTTTGGCAAAAAAAAAAAAAAAAATGCAAGCTGATTGGTTTCTATGCAGAGCTGCACCAGATTGTGAACGCTTAAGTTTTACTAAATCCACCACACAGCGTATTTATGGCACAAAAAAAGGAAAAAACGATGTCTACAATACATAGGGCCAGAATCAGGTAGAGTTAGGCAGCCTAACTTCACTTTGAGCCGGCGTTTCTGTTTTCTGTAAGCAGAAAACATGAAACGCCGGGTTGGAGTTACTATACGAGCGGCGTAATTGTATTTCGCCGTTGTATCGTAACTTCAAGTTTAAAATGGCGCGCGGGGGCCTTCCCGCTGATTAACGCCGAGAATATGTTAATCAGCGGGAATCGGAAATTCACGATCATATTCGGGCCCGACGCAGTGACTTTCCGACGTTTCCGTAAGAGATACACGGCGCAAAGATAAAGCAGCCCCCTAGTGAGTATCCTAACGTTAAGTATGGCCGTCGTCATCGCGTCGAAAAAAAAAAAATTTGCGTCGTTTGCGTAAAACGTCCGTGAATGGGGATTGACATCATTGACGTTCCCTGAAAGAATTTGGAGCATGCGCACTGACAGTCGACGCATGCGCAGTAACGTTCGCCGCGGGATCGCGCATAGTTAACATAATACACACGCCCCCTACCCGCCCAATTTTGAATTCCGCCGGCTCATTTTCGCTACGCCGCCGCAACTTTAGGAGCAAGTGCTTTGTGAATAACAGTACTTGCTCCTAAAGTTTACGGCGGAGTAACGTAAATGAGAAACGTTACTCCAATTAAAGATTCGCCCATCTACCTGAATCTGGCCCATAGATGCATTTCAGCTGTTGTAACTGGCCACATTTCAGGTTTGACACAAAATATTCAGCTGAGTAGACCAATATATACAATTAAGAATATTTTTCACACACTTAACATGGATTATTGTGTTCTCTGCATAGCTATTATTTATATAATTTACGATGGGCCCTTTTTTCTCAAACCATCCTAATTTAGTGTTAGAGCAACAAAATAATTTTAATTTAATTTTTTTTGCAGATTATAAAAATAAGTAATATTTTGCACACAGAACATTTAATATTTCAACAATTTATTTTTAGGCCTCATTGGCTAAACAACATCCACATTTATCTCAAGAAAAGGTATAGCTTATATTACACAAATTCTAATAGAAGCAATATGCCACACCCAGCATACATAGTATTTCTTCAGTTTCTTGTGGACCACATTAGCCAAAACACATCCACATACAAATGGTGGGGGTTAAAAATCACGTTTAAAAAGAATGTGCAACAACCCTGAGTGACACATGGCAAAAACTATTACACAAGTGGGACTTTATGGGACACAAACATATAAAACCAATATTCATAAAGATTTTAAATGTTAAACATTTATTACAAAATCCTTAAATGCTATTTGCATGTCATAAAATGGTAAGGTTGATAAGATACAACAGATTACAAAGATTATTTCCCATTCCTCATATACATAGGTAATGATTTAACGTTTGATATAAACAAATACAAAATAGTTGCAATGTGGGTTGAACTTAATGTGTTTCGTAAACTTCTTCAGGAGCTGGAGCAAATATATAGTCTAAAAATAGACAGTAATTAAAATATATGATCATGGCATAATGTTTTATAACCTTATTTGTGATATCCATATACCGAATTCAGCTCTCCGTATTATATTATTTCCATTTTGTGTATATATAATACAATTATTGTCCTATTTTGTAGACTATACAGTATATTTGATCTAGCTCCTAAGGAAGTTTACAAAATGCATTGAGCTCAACCCCACATTGCAAATTATTTGTATTTGACAAAACCTAAATAGTAACCTAAGCGCAAACAACCCCTATATGTAAAAATGTCTCTTAAAGTGGTGAATGAATAATACAAAATGAATCAAATTAAATATAGGTGACTGCTGCTTAAACTCATGTGTTCTCCCACAAAGTTAGACCGTTGTAAAAATAAGTTGTACATTATTATTAAATATTATTATTTTACAGGATTTATATAGCGCCCAAATGTTTGTACAGTGCTGTCATGATCCTTGAAATAACTCAAGTATTTCTCATTTGATTGTGTGTGTGTGGGGGGGGGGGGGTCCTTTGCCCTGTCTTAAAGCTAACCCCCTCCAGAACGTCTTCCATTGTCTGGAAGGAAGGCATTGTTCTGTGTTTTGAACCATTTGTTTATGTACTTTAATTACCCCCTGGAACATCTCGGTGTCATTACACATCCCAGTCCTCCTATTCAATCTATCGGACCAATCCCTGCTAACCTTGTTTCAAGTCCTCATTTGTGTATGGCCAGAAGGACCTAAGTGAGGACTAGAGTGTACTTTACAAATTGACCAATTGACCAATAGGAAAGTGATTGTTTGGGCAGGGTGTTCAAACTGCTACGCGCATAAAAGTGTGTTGTGTGTATCCAATAAAAGAGATTCCCGTTTGAACTTACATACAACCTGCCTGGTGTTTGTTCACAACTGGATTCGAATGGCACATAGCTGTTTCTTCGAATCCCGGAGTAATCGGATGACCGAACCATCAGATGTTGCGATCTGCAATCTGATTCAATAGCAGCAGAGGAGTATCAGGAGAGTGGAACCGAGCGAGCCGAGGCTCATTACAAGTGCTTTACAAAATGAGGGCAGACATTACAGTTACAATACAATTTGGTACAAGAGGATTTTAAATCCTGCCTCTTGTGTCCAATCACTGTGCTGTGATTCGTTACAGCACAAGCTGATTTTTGGGATGAGAGGGTGTCCCTGAATGGTAGTTTGGAAATGTGGTCACCTTAATAGCCACAAATATTCTAGATTAAAAAAGTACAGGAATAGCCTGTACTTGTAGACAAAGTGCATAATTTAGTATGCGTTGAGCACTATAAATTGAAGATCAGCTGCGTAGACATTATATGTGACACCTTGACATTGCAGGAGTAGCATAGACACAGCCAACAATGAGGTGCTACTCAGAATTACCCTGTATCAAAAATATACAAAATGGTCCGTATTCACGTAGAGCGGCGTATCTACTTTACGCTACATCGGCGCAAACGTTGAGAGGCAAGCATGCTATTTACAAAGAATATGCGCTCAACGTTGCGCTGGCGTAGCGTATAGTTGTCGGCGTAAGCCGACATACGTCAAAGTAAGTGGAGGTGGGCTGGAAGTGGGCGTGATATATTATAATGAAGCGTGACCCCATGCAAATGATGGGCTGAGCTTCAAAAAATGAACTGCGCATGCATCGTCTCTTGGACGCATCCCAATGTGCATGCTCACAGTTACGTTGAAATAGCTGCCTAAGATACGTCAAACACTGCCTACGACGTGAACGTAACCTACGCCCAGCCCTATTCAGGTAGTACTACGTAAACAACGTAAAATACGATGGCTGTTCCCTCTTCCATACCTTTGCATGGGTTGCGCCACCTATATGTGAAATAACTTTACGCCGGACGTAAGCCTTACGCAAACCGCGTATCTTTTCCGCTGGACGCATCTACGTTCATGAATCGACATATTTCCCTCATTTGCATATTTGCAATGGGGCGTCCAGCGTAACTATGCACCCAAGATACGCCGGCGTAGGCAAGTTACGTCAGGCGGCAGAAGGCTATTTTTCAGGCGTATCTAGCTTGGGGAATTGGCGCAGGGATGCCACAGTGCACATTTGTACTTGCAAAGGCGTATCTCTAGATACGCCGACGTAAAGCTTACATGAATCCGGCCCAATGTGTCAGTTTAGGAGCAACTGCAGACACATTTAGTCTGACAACAAACCAAATTTAGAGCTGTAGAGACAGCTGGGATGGAAATGTTGGCCTGCAGTGGTGGCAGGATCATTGCTAATACAGGATGTTTTTTTTTTTATAAAGGTGGGCTCTGTATAGATGTATTATTTTTCTGTTACAAAACCACAATCACCACAATCTCTGGCCATTGAATTAGCTTTAACAGCTAGTAGTTAAGTGGATCATCTGTTGTCAATGTGTCTACATATTTGACCAAAAGTAATCACTAGTCATTTGGACTATGTACTGCCTGTGACTGCTGCCTGCAGACAGGTCAGGATGATTCAATGTGAAGAAAGACCTGAAAGCCTTGCTTAGGCATCCACCACTGCTCCTCCTTTCTTAAATACATATATCAGAGGGACATTGGCCATGAAATGGGATATTGCCATTCTCTGGGAAAGCAGATAAGGGGTTCCTCTGCACCACCTCTAGATGGTGCATTGTTGCTCCGTTTGTAATGACAGGTGAGCTTTTCAAATTTATCCTTATACTGGACCCAAAAGGATGGCTAAGCAGTAATGGTTCCACTTCTTGGGGTAGTTGTGTAGGCACTGCAGCATGAGCCCTTCCACCACACATGTAAATACATAGTAAGACTTGCAAGTATGTATAGCTTCTCACATAGATCAAATTGATCCACCTGACAATGATGTCACCTGCATTTCTCTCCTAGACAGCACCGTTGTTATTCAGGCATTATTCCAAGGGAGGCCTCTACTTCATTACAAAATTACAAATATGTGACACAAATCAGGTCCTTCTACAGCCTCTTACATTAGCTAAAAAGGAAAGATATTTCAGTCCATTCATTGAGTGAAAAGAGACTGAGGCTCTTCCTGGCTGCAGAAGACTGATGATATCATCTCGCCCTAGGCTACATCATTTACCTAAAGATCAAAAACTGATAAAAAGTACACTGTATAACTTACGAAAAGCAATATTATTGCTGTATATTCTTACATGTAAAAAGGTTTATTCTTGTAGAGCGCAGACCTGTAAAGTTACTGAAAGGTCTATTTTAATACTGAACTTGGTACATTGGGGCTGATTTACTAATGACTCTGCGCTGCGCCGGTACATGCCTTAATAGGTGCGCTGGATAAATCCCTAATTAGGCGCATGAACGGGCGCAGCAGCAGCGCGATGTGATTGATAAGTAAAGCCGCCGCCGAACTCCCTGTATAAGTCTATGGGGGGAAATCTTAATAGTGAATTTTAAAGGCTAATCTGCAAGTTTTGTCCTAAAAAGTGTTTGGGGACCTCAGTCCTGCCCCAGGGGACATGTACCAATGCTTTTTTTATTTTTTAAAACGGCCGTTTTTTTCGGGAGCAGTGATTTTAATAATGCTAAAAGTGCAATAATAAAAGTGTAATTTTTCTTTAAATTTCGTACTATGGGGGGCTCTAATGTCAGCATGTGAAAAAGCGCATGTTTCCCGTGGTTAGAACTGTCTCTGCACAAAATGTCATTTTTCAAAGGAAAAAAGCCATTTAAAACTGACTCGCGGCTATAATGAATTGTCGGCTCCCGGCAATTGCAGGAGAATTCATTCATAAAAAAAAGGAAAAAAAAAGCGTGGGGGTCCCCCCAAATTCAATAACCAGACCCTTTAGGTCTGGTATGGATATTAAGGGGAACCCCGCCGTCAATTTAAAAAAAAAATGACGTGGGGTTCCCCCCAAATATCCATAACCAGACCCTTCGGGTCTGGTGTGGAATTTAAGGGGAACTCCACCCCAAATTAAAAAAAAATGGCGTGGAGTCCCCCCTAAAATCCACACCAGACCCCTTATCCGAGCACGTTGACCTGGCCGGCCGCAGAAAAGAGGGGGGACAGAGCGCGGCCCCCCCTCTCTCCTGAACCGCACCAGGCCACATGCCCTCAACATTGGGAGGGTGTTTTGGGGTGCCCCCCAAAACACCTTGTCCCCATGTTGATGAGGACAAGGGTCTCTTCCCCACAACCCTTGCCCGGTGGTTGTGGGGGTCTGCGGGCAGGAGGCTTATCGAAATCTGGAAGACCCCTTTAACAAAGGGGCCCCCCAGATCCCGGCCCCCCCCCTGTGTGAAATGGTAATGGGGTACCTTGTACCTCTACCATTTCACGAGTAAAAAAAATGTAAAGGGTTAAAAAAGACAAGAGCCGGTTTTTGACAAATCCTTTATTATCTTCTTTCTTCTTTCCTTCGGGTTTCTTCTTCCTCCATCTTCTTCTTCCTCTGCTTCTTCTTGGGTCTTCTATTCCCGCATCTTGCCCGGCGTGTTCTTCCATCTTCTTCCGCTGTCCTTCTCGTCCGCATCTTCTTCTCCTTCTTCTTCTTCGCCGGAGCGGCCGCTTCCAATTGAAATCCCCGCTGTCTGCCGGACCACGCCCCCCCCTCTGACGCCACGGGCAAGCTCTTAGGAGTGTGGTGCCTGTGCGTCAGAGGGGGGCGTGGTCACATGTGAGAGGGCGGGCAATTCAATTTGAAGCTTGTGCGCGGCTTTTTCTTTGCCAGAGTCGCCGCTTCCAATTGAATTGCCCGCTTTCTGGAACATGTGACCACGCCCCCCTCTGACGCACAGGCACCACACGGGGACTTTCCTAAGAGCTTGCCCGTGGCGTCAGAGGGGGGGCGTGGTCCGGCAGACAGCGGGGATTTCAATTGGAAGCGGCGCCTCCGGCGAAGAAGAACAAGAAGAAGATGCGGACGAGAAGGACAGCGGAAGAAGATGGAAGAACACGCCGGGCAAGATGCGGGAATAGAAGACCCAAGACAGAAGCAGAGGAAGAAGAAGGAGGAGGAAGAAGAAACCCGAAGGAAAGAAGAAAGAAGATAATAAAGGACTTGTCAAAAACCGGCTCTTGTCTTTTTTTACACTGACACTTTTTTTTACTCGTGAAATGGTAGAGGTACAAGGTACCCCATTACCATTTCACACAGGGGGGGGCCGGGATCTGGGGGGCCCCTTTGTTAAAGGGGTCTTCCAGATTTCGATAAGCCTCCTGCCCGCAGACCCCCACAACCACCGGGCAAGGGTTGTGGGGAAGAGACCCTTGTCCTCATCAACATGGGGACAAGGTGTTTTGGGGGGCACCCCAAAACACCCTCCCAATGTTGAGGGCATGTGGCCTGGTGCGGTTCAGGAGAGGGGGGGCGCCGCGCTCTGTCCCCCCCTCTTTTCTGCCGCCGGCCAGGTCAACGTGCTCGGATAAGGGGTCTGGTGTGGAGTTTAGGGGGGACTCCACGCCATTTTTTTTTAATTTGGGGTGGAGTTCCCCTTAAATTCCACACCAGACCTGAAGGGCCTTCTAATGGAATTTGGGGGGACCCCCACGTCATTTGAATAATTATTTTAAAATTCGTACCATGGGGGGGGGATGTCAGCAGGTGAATAAAGCGCACTTTTCCTGTGGTTAGAAATATGTCTTTGCACAAAATGACATTCTGGAAAAAAAAAAAAAAAAGCCATTTAAAACTGACTCGCGGCTATAATGAATTGTCAGCTCCTGGAAATTGCAGGAGAATTCATTCATTAAAAAAACGAAATAATAAAGCGTGGGGGTCCCCCCAAATTCAATAACCAGACCCTTCGGGTCTGGTGTGGAATTTAAGGGGAACTCCACCCCCAAATTAAAAAAAAAATGGCGTGGAGTCCCCCCTAAAATCCACACCAGACCCCTTATCCGAGCACGTTGACCTGGCCGGCCGCAGAAAAGAGGGGGGGACAGAGCGCGGCCCCCCCCTCTCCTGAACCGCACCAGGCCACATGCCCTCAACATTGGGAGGGTGTTTTGGGGTGCCCCCCAAAACACCTTGTCCCCATGTTGATGAGGACAAGGGTCTCTTCCCCACAACCCTTGCCCGGTGGTTGTGGGGGTCTGCGGGCAGGAGGCTTATCGAAATCTGGAAGACCCCTTTAACAAAGGGGCCCCCCAGATCCCGGCCCCCCCCCCTGTGTGAAATGGTAATGGGGTACCTTGTACCTCTACCATTTCACGAGAAAAAAAAAGTGTCAGTGTAAAAAAAGACAAGAGCCGGTTTTTGACAAGTCCTTTATTATCTTCTTTTCTTCTTTCCTTCGGGTTTCTTCTTCCTCCATCTTCTTCTTCCTCTGCTTCTGTCTTGGGTCTTCTATTCCCGCATCTTGCCCGGCGTGTTCTTCCATCTTCTTCCGCTGTCCTTCTCGTCCGCATCTTCTTCTCCTTCTTCTTCTTCGCCGGAGGCGCCGCTTCCAATTGAAATCCCCGCTGTCTGCCGGACCACGCCCCCCCTCTGACGCCACGGGCAAGCTCTTAGGAAAGTCCCCGTGTGGTGCCTGTGCGTCAGAGGGGGGCGTGGTCACATGTTCCAGAAAGCGGGCAATTCAATTGGAAGCGGCGACTCTGGCAAAGAAAAAGCCGCGCACGAGCTTCAAATTGAATTGCCCGCCCTCTCACATGTGACCACGCCCCCCTCGGACGCACTTGCAGCACACTCCTAAGAGCTTGCCCGTGGCGTCAGAGGGGGGGGCGTGGTCCGGCAGACAGCGGGGATTTCAATTGGAAGCGGCGCCTCCGGCGAAGAAGAAGAAGAAGATGCGGACGAGAAGGACAGCGGAAGAAGATGGAAGAACACGCCGGGCAAGATGCGGGAATAGAAGACCCAAGACAGAAGCAGAGGAAGAAGAAGAGGAGGAAGAAGAAACCCGAAGGAAAGAAGAAAGAAGATAATAAAGGACTTGTCAAAAACCGGCTCTTGTCTTTTTTTACACTTTACACTTTTTTTTTCTCGTGAAATGGTAGAGGTACAAGGTACCCCATTACCATTTCACACAGGGGGGGGGCCGGGATCTGGGGGGCCCCTTTGTTAAAGGGGTCTTCCAGATTTCGATAAGCCTCCTGCCCGCAGACCCCCACAACCACCGGGCAAGGGTTGTGGGGAAGAGACCCTTGTCCTCATCAACATGGGGACAAGGTGTTTTGGGGGGCACCCCAAAACACCCTCCCAATGTTGAGGGCATGTGGCCTGGTGCGGTTCAGGAGAGGGGGGGGGCCGCGCTCTGTCCCCCCCTCTTTTCTGCGGCCGGCCAGGTCAACGTGCTCGGATAAGGGGTCTGGTGTGGATTTTAGGGGGGACTCCACGCCATTTTTTTTTTTAATTTGGGGTGGAGTTCCCCTTAAATTCCACACCAGACCCGAAGGGTCTGGTTATGGATATTTGGGGGGAACCCCACGTCATTTTTTTTTTAAAATTGATGGCGGGGTTCCCCTTAATATCCATACCAGACCTAAAGGGTCTGGTTATTGAATTTGGGGGGACCCCCACGCTTTTTTTTTGGTGTTTTTAATGAATGAATTCTCCTGCAATTTCCAGGAGCTGACAATTCCTTATTGCCGCGAGTCAGTTTTAAATGGCTTTTTTCCTTCAGAATGTCATTTTTCACATGCTGACATTACACCCAGGGCCGCCATCAGGGGGGTACAGGCAGTACACCTGCAGGGCCGCCATTAGGGGGGTACAGGGATTACACCGCCCGGGGGTCCCCAGGGGCCCCCAGGGGCCCGGATGGGAACCACCCTAAAACAAAAAAAAAACTTTTTTTTTAGTTTTATTTTTTTAAGGGCTCCGAAGGTCCCCAGGGGCCCGGAGGCCACTAAGGGCCCCAGATGGCAAGCCCTTTTTTTTAAATAAAATGTATATATTTAAAAAAATATATATATTTTTTTAATATATTTGTTTTTTTTTTTTTTTATGAAAGGGCCCAGAGGTCCCCAGGGCCCTGGAAGGCAACCCCCTTGTTTTTGTAATTTTTTTTGAAAAATGTTATATTAAAAAAATATATATATATGTATTTTCTCTCTTTTTTATTTTTATTTTATAAAGAGCACAGAGGTCCCCAGGGCCCCGGATGGCTACCCCCCTTTTTTATATATATTTTTCTTTATTTCTTATTTCTGTCAAAATTTTTGTAAAGGGCCCCCCCGCTCCTCAATTTGCGGCACGACCCCCCCCCGCTTCTCAATTTCATGCGGCAGCACCCCCCCCCCCGGTTCTCTGCTCCAGGGGGCCCATGCCTGAAGCTGTGTAAGGGGCCCCAAAATTCCTGATGGCGGCCCTGTACACCTGTAAGGGGCCCGGGGGTCCGGAGGTGCCCAGATGCCTGGAGGCCCCCCAGCGCCCCAGATGGTAACCCCCCTCTTTTTTTTTTTTGTATATATATTTGGTAGTTGGTTTTTGTAGGATTTTTTATTAAAGGGCCAATTTTTGGAATTTAATATTTTTTAGCAGTCTGGAGGTCCCCAGGGCCCAGAGGCCCAGGGCCCCGGGTGGCAACCCCCCATATTTTTTGTTATTAAAGGGCCAATGTTTTGTTTTAGGGGTCTGGAGGTCCCCAGTGGCCCGGAGATCCCCAGGGCTCCAGATGACAACCCCCCACCTTTAAAAAAAAAAAAAAAAAAAAAAATTATATATTTTTTGGTTATTTTTTTAACATATATATATATATAATATAATTATGAAAGCTCCCAGAGGGCCCCAGATGACAACCTTTTTGCTTCTAAAAATGTTATAAACATTTTCCCCAGGTTTGTTACTTTTTACTTTAATTTCTTTTTTAAAGTGTATTTTGTGCGTGAAGTCGAGAGAGAGGAGCTGGACTTGCAATCGCCATCCTTCTCCATGCCCCCGGTGGCAATGGTGGGTGTGAGGGGGGCCTCCCACTCACCCCACCTGCTACACTTGGGAGCCCGATGGGACAGAGGGACTCCCCCTATGAGGGAGTGTAGCCCACCCAGCCAGCCCTGTAGGTCCTTCGCCTCCCTTTATTTTAGGAGACCTCATGGCCAAAGTGTGTGCAAGTGTGGTGTTTTTTGTGGGGGGGGGGGGGGGTGGGCGTACTAAGCACAGGCGTACCTTGCATAGCACACCCACCGGGAGCCGGGCTGACACCACCAAACTCAATTCACATGTAGCCGAGACCGGGATCCGAACCCTTGGCTGCAGAGGTGAACGGCTTGTCAGCGCAGTGCCATTCACGTTGAGCCACCACAGCTCCCACCCAATGTTATTTTTTTTTTAGATTTTTGGTAGTTATTTTTTATTAAAGGGCCCAGAGCTCCCAAGGCAACCCCCTTTTTTATTATTTTATATATATAGATATATATATATAGATATTGTAATTTATTTTTCATTAAAGAGCCCAGAGGTTTATTTTTATTAAAGGGCCCAGTGGTCCCCAGGGCCCCCGGATGGCTACCACCCTTTTTAATATATATTTTTCTATATGTATTTTTTAGTAAAGGAACCCCCCGCTTATCAAATTGCGGCAGCCCCCCCCCTTCTTAATATCAGGCGGCACCCCCCCCCCCCTATTCTCTGCTCCAGGGGGCCCATGCCTGAAGCTGTGTAAGGGGCCCCATAATTCCTGATGGCGCCCTAATTGCCCCCCCCCCCCCATGGTACGAAATTTCAAGGAATTTTTCACTTTTATTGTTGCACTTTAACCACTTCCATACCGCGCCTATTCTGGCACTTCTCTCCTTCATGTAACAATTATATTTTCTTCCTTGAAACTTACTCAGGACCCCCAAACATTATATATATTTTATTAACAAACACCCTAGGGAATAAAGTGGCGGCCATTTTTTCGGACACATTTCCAACAGTATTTGTGCAAAAATTTTCAAACGTTTTTTTTTTTTTTTGGCTTTCAAAAAAAAACCTGTTTCATGAATGACAAAATAAGAAAGCAGTAAAGCTAGCCCAATTTTTAGGGATAAGGTAAAAGATGATGTTACACCGAGTAAATAGATACCTAACTTGTCACGCTTTCATATTGCGCACACTCATGGAATGGCGCTAAACTTCGTTATTAAAAATCTCCATAGGCAACGCTTGACTTTTTTTCTCAGGTTACCACTTTTGAGTTACAGAGGAGGTCTAGTGCTAAAATTATTGCTCTCGCTCTAACGCACGCTATGATACCTCACATGTGGGGTTTGAAGGATGTTTACATATGTGGGTGGGACTTGCATGCGTGTTCGCTTCTGAGTGCGAGCTACTAGGGACAGGAGCATTTAAATTCCTTTTTTATTTTATTTTTTTAACTTAATATTTTATTTTTGCACTTGTTTGTCCCTTTTTTTGTATTATTTTTCACTTTTCTTCCTATTACAAGGAATGTAAACATCCCTTGTAATAGGACTAGTGTGTGACAGGTCCTCTTTATAGAGAAAGGCGGGGTCAATTAGACCCCACATCTGTCCTCCAGGCTGGAAAGCATGGAATTGGTAAAAAAAAAAACATCTCATGCTTTCAGCTGCGATCATGTTCGTTCAGCACAGTAGTGTAGTGTGTAGCATGTTCACCTAGCAGCAAAAGGGTTGCTGGTTCGAATCCCGCCCGTGACACTATCTGCCTGGAGTTTGCATGTTCTCCCTGTGCGGGTTTCCTCCCACAATCTAAAAACATGCTGTAAATTGGATCCTGTCTAAATAAGCCCTAATATGCA
The DNA here is from genome assembly GCA_029574335.1 of Rana kukunoris. NCBI lineage: Eukaryota > Metazoa > Chordata > Amphibia > Anura > Ranidae > Rana > Rana kukunoris. Next base: position 127,703,916 of record CM056052.1, read on the forward strand.
GTAGGATATTTAGGTTTTGTGCTTCCCTAGGCCTGACCAAATTTTGGCACCCCCTAATAGAAAAATGACCCACCCTTCCTGTCAAGGCCACACCCTGTTTTTTTATGACCCACCCAGGAATTTTCAGGGGACACACACAAGTTCTGTGGGGGGGGGGGGGGAGACCCTTAATTTGCCTAGTTTTTCGATCACTTCCTGTTTGGCTATGGGGCAGGAAGTGAAGGCCAATCTCCCCAAACGGACAGGGATAATACAAAATAAACTGACAGAGCTTCTAACCCCCCCCCCCCCAACTCTATCCAAAATGAAAGAAATCCAAAAAATAAAAGTGATGATTATTGTTCCAGTTTAACCCCAAATTTCAGATCATTTTATTGAGAGGCTTAAGAAAATATAACCATGCCAATAGGCCAGGATCCAGCGTTGCTAATATGTATGAATGTGTGTTAGGGACCCCCACAAACACCACCCAATGTTAAATCAACTATTTTCTTGTTTGTTTTGGGGATGCCTGCACCCCTGATAGGGTAAAGACACCTCACAAATGTTGTCACTTTCTACTTAATTCATTCACTTCCTGCCACACAGCCAAACAGGAAGTGAGGGAAACACCTGAGTAATGTTTTGTTGGGGACACACAGATCAATATAAATAGTTTCCCATTTTGGAAATGGCATTTTGCTGTGTACACCCCAAATTAGTAGGAATCTTGGACTTTGGGGTCCATTTACTAAAGGCAAATCCACTTTGCACTACAAGTGGACAAGCAAGGAAGAAAACTCAAAACTTGGCGGGATTGGAAGTAAAAACCATCAGTGCTTCCCTTCTGATTTTCATTGCCTACGCTTCTACTGCAGAGCGGCTTTGCCTTTACTAAACCCCAAAATAACTAATCATTTGGGGTGTACACTGCAGTGCAATTTGCTTAATGGTGACACTAGTTAGATTGACCTGTGTCCCAAAGAAAAGACCATTGGTAGGGTTTTAACCTCACTTCCTGTTCAGCTGTGTGACAGGAAGTGAAGCCAATTTTAGGAAAAGGGACACAAAGCCCAACCTAAAAACACTAGCAGGGGTTCTAACACTCAATTGGCTTCCCTCAAACAACCCACAATTAGAATAGGATTGTCTTGTGCTAGTTTCAAGCACAGCGCTGTAAATCAGCACTTCAAGCCTGTCCACCAATACACCACCCCCCCCCCCCCCCCCCTCCAACAGGCCCTGTTTGCAGCTTTTCCTACATCTTGCACATGTGCTTTAAAAAGTCAGTCTGGACATCAGTTCTAGGAAACAATACTTACCGCTTTGTCCTTCCTTTTCTGGTGACTAAACATTTCATGCATACACACCAGGAAAGAGCTTAGAGACAAATCACACTTGATGGTTTAGGCCCAAACTAGTTCAGCTGCAGCGGTTGAAATCCATAGCAGGAAAAAAATATCACAAAACAAACTTCAAAATTTGAAAGTAATTTTATTGGTCCACAAAACAAGGAAAGCAAAACAAAAAATTACAAATAAACACACCAAAAATATATAAAAACACCTAAAAACAAAAAAGACCAACGTTTATTTCACAGTCATTGGAAAATAAATCATGCTTTTGAAATAACAGGATAGACCCACAGGATTAAAACATTAGTCATTAACATCTTGAGAAACATTTAGCAAAATTATGTAGCAGAGAAAACATCAAAAAATACAAAACTTGCTCCAAAACATCTCTGTTTCACTCCGCCATTACTTCCAGCCAGCAAATCTGCCCCCTCTGAGGGGCAGCTGACACGTGCAGTATCCACGCTTTTTATAACATGTGTGCTAATGAACCAATTGGAAACACATGAAGAAATGTCAGCCTCTAGTTTGTGTGCACTTGGAACTGCTTACACCTGTTAAGGATGTCCTTAAATTACTAAGCCAAAAAAACAGCTTTCTGAGCATGCTCAGAAAGATGCAAGTCATTTTCAGGATGAAACTTCCAACTTCTTTTTCTAACTGTTCGAGCATGCCCAGTTCACTCGAAATGCAGTACCAGAATCAAATCTGCAATGGCGGATGAAAGCATTAGAGGTGTTTAATTTTTTTTTGGTCCCCATGAAGTGATGCTTTACAAGCTGAACGGGAGGTCTTATAGAATTTTTACGTAACAAACCTAAATAGTAATAATTTAAAAGCCCCTGTCCCTAGTAGCTCGCAGTCAGAAGCGAACAAGCAGCATTTTTATTGTTTCCGGTTACCAGTTTAGATTTACAGATGAGGTCTAGTGCTATAAATATTCCTCTTGCTGTTACGCACGCTATGATACCTCACATGTGTGGTTTGAAGAATGTTTCCATATGTGGGCGGGCCTTAAATGTGTAAGCCCCGCCCACATATTGAACCCCCGTTCAAACCCCACATGTGAGGTATCATAGCGTACGTTAGAGCGAGAGCAATACTTTTAGCACTAGACCTCCTCTGTAAATCTAAACTGGTAACCTGAAACACATAAAAAAGCGTTGCCTATGGGTATTTTCAAGTACTGAAGTTTGGCCCCATTCCATGAGTGTGTGCAATATTAAAGTGTAACATGTTGGGTATCTATTTACTCGGTGTAACATCATCTTTCACATTATGGCCATAAATTGGGCTAACTTTAGTGTATTCTTAATTTGTAACCACTTGAGCCCCAGAGCATATTACTGGTCACTGACGGGGCCATTTTTTGCATTTCAACACTGCGTCATTTTGACTGACAATTGCGTGGTTGTGCGACGTGGCCCCCAAAAAAATTTGGCGTCCTCATCCTCCCCCCCCCCCCCTAAAAATTTTTTTTTTTTTTTTTGTTGGTGGTATTTGATCACCTCTGCGTTTTTTCTTATTTTTGCTTGACCCAAAAATATAGCGACAATTTGGTAACTAAAAAAACATCTTTTTTACTGTTTGCTATAATAAATCTCCCCCAAAATATATTCAAAAAATGTTTGCCCTCAGTTTAGGCCGATAAGTATTCTTGGACATCTTTTTGGTTGCAAAAAATCACAATAAGCGTTTGATTGGTTTGGGCAAAAGTTCTAAGTAGGGGTTGGTCTTATGGGTTTTTTTGGAATAATTTTTTGTTTTACTAGTAATGGTGGCTATCATTGTTTTTTCTGTCTAATGCGACATTGTGGCGGACACATTTTTGTGAGATTTGGCATTTTTGTAGCGAGCAATGGTATAGAAATGCATTGCTTACTATAAAAATGACACTGGCAGGGAAGGGGTTAACACTAGGGGCGCGGAAGGGGTTGAATATGTTACCTGGGTGTGTTCTAACTGTAAAGGGGGTGGGACTGTGTAGGGGAAATGACAGATCGCTGTTCATACATTGTAGGGACAGACGAGCAGGCATTCCCCCCCCCCTGACAGGACCGGGATAAAGGGGAACTCCACCCCAAATTATAAAAAAAAACGGCGTGGGGGTCCCCCTTCAGGTGCACAACAGGCTCTTAGATTTGATCTGGAACATAAGGGGTTAAACCCACGCCAAAAAACGGCGTGGGGTTCCCCCTCAGATCCAGACCAAACCCTTCTCCCAGGCACGCAGTCTGGCCGGACAGGAATGGGGGTGGGGACGAGCGAGCGCGCCCCCCCCCCTCCTGAGCCGTACCAGACCACATGCCCTCGACATGGGGGAGTGTGTGCTGTGGGGGAGGGGGGCACTGCCCCCCCACCCCAAAGCACTCTTGTCCCCATGTCGATAGGGACAAGAGCCTCTTCCCGACAACCCTGGCCGTTGGTTGTCGGGGTATGCGGGCGGGGGGCTTATCAGAATCTGAGAGCCCCCTATATTAAGGGGGCCCCCAGATTCTGGCCACCCACCCTATGTGAATGAGTATGGGGTACATCGTACCCCTACCCATTCACCGGGTGGAAAAGTGTAAACACCAAAAAAAACACACAGAAAAAAATAATTTATTAGTCAGCTCCGGGGGTCTTCTGCCGGGACCCCCCACCACCAGCCCATTGGGCCCCGGGCTTCGCCATCTTCTGCCGGGGGGGGACACCCACCGATGCTCTCCGCCATGTCCAGCCAGGCCCCCACCCCAAAATAAGCTCTTTCACATCGGGGGGGGGGCGGCCGAAAAAAGCAGAGAACAACGGGGGCGGAGCCCCTCGGTCTTCCAGACGTTTTCTGCCGGGGGGGCTCCAGCCCCGCACTGGTCTTCGCCGCCGCCTTCCGCCGGGGGGGGACACCCACCGATGCTCTCGGCCATGTTCGGCCAGGCCCCCTACCCCAAATCAAGCTCTTTTACATCCGGGGGGGGCCGGCGGAAATGGCGGAGAACAACGGGGGCGAAACCCCTCCTCGGTCTTCGCCTTCCGCCGGGGGGGTACACCTACCCCCCCCCCCGGTCTTCGCCGCCGCCTTCCGCCGGGGAGAGAGACACCCACCGATGCTCTCCGCCATGTTCGGCCAGGCCCCCTACCCCAAATCAAGCTCTTTTACATCCGGGGGGGGGCCGGCGGAAATGGCGGAGAACAACGGGGGCGTCGCCACTCCTCGGTCTTGAGGGCGTGTGTGTGAGGCTCTCTGGACTTCCAGAGAGCCATGGAAGCTATCAGCCCAGGGGGAGGCTCTACTTCCCGGGCGGTGAGAGAAGCTATGCCTGTGGAGGGATCGGATACCATTTCAAGGACAGTGGAGAGTTTGAGACCATCAGATGAGGATCTCAGGTATCTGGAGTCCCAGATTGCTCTCTCTGCATGGCAGGAGCAGCAGCCAGGTGAAAGTGATTTTGAAGCTACAGGCCGTCGGATGGAAGTCTATGCAGTCTTGGGAAGGCTTATGGACTTTTTGGTGGTAGTGCATGAAGACCTGGCACGCTTAAGAACAGCCAGAGATCGGGTGGGCAAAAAGAAGCGGAAGGGCTATCGCCTGAGTGTTCAGACATTGAAAACGACCCTGAGTGAGTATATCACTTATTGGAACCGGCTGTTGGATCAATCTACTATGGACACTGATGAGATGGATGAGTTGGAAGAACGCCTGATGGAGGTTTGTGATAAGGGAAGCCAGGCTGCTCGCCGTAGCTCCCAGGCTGAGGTGCCAATTTCCCCTTTGCCATCAGGGGGCGCCCAGCCTGGAGGCCTGGTCGGATCCCCCGCGATCACCGCGGGACCGGAAGTGGCAGGTCCCGGGGCTGCTGCGGACGAGGAGGAAGTCATGGAGGTTGGAGGAACGCAGGATGAAGTCGCGGCGGGTATTGCCGCGAATGTGTGTGCCGCGAGTCGCGAGGCTACTGCTGCGGTGGATGCCGCGGGTCGCGGGACTGCCGCTGCGGGTGTGGAGCCGGAGGGTATGGCCGCGAAAGTGAATACCGCGGGTTGCGGGGTTACCGCTGAAGGTGTGGAGCCGGAAGTAGCGGATCCCGGGACAGCTGCGGGTGAGGAGATGGGACTTGTGGAGGCTGTTGCTGAGAAGGATGGAGCAATGAAGGACGGTTCCGCGGGTGTGAGTGCCATGGATCGTGGGATTTCTGCCGAGGACACTGTGAGGGGTGAGATACCTACTATTGTCTCATCCCGGGCTTTGGGGGTGGCCACTGTTGCGGAGACTGTTGGGTCATCTTTTCCTGTGGACCTGCTGCCGGGTGGTGGGGTGCCTCTTGTGGTTTCCCCCTCCGGCCCTTCAGTTTCTGAGTCCGTGGCGATGACCCCCCAGCGCATGGAGTGGGGTGATTGCGAGCAGGGTAGTATAACTAGCCCATGTCTTGCGATGGACCACATACGGCTGCTGGAGGGTGAGCCAACTAAAGCGGACCAGAGTACTGGTTTTCATGACATTGGGGTACCCTCTGGGGTTTTGGAGCATACGGGTCAGCCCCAAGTGGGTCCTCTGGGCGGTGCGGGGACCCCTCCGGCAGCAATTATTTCTGCTGGGGGTGTTTCCGGTGCTTGTGCACCTGCTGTGCCCGGGGCCCCTGGGAAAGACTTAAGTATAGCTGTTGATAATGTTGATTCTAGCAATGTTGTTGTTTCTGATCTCCCCCCGCCTCCTCCCCAAATCAGTGGGTCCCAGGAGGCCGGGGTTATGTCGGCCCTAAAAGTGGGGTTGTCTTTTGCAGATGTCACTGGTGGCAGGGTACAGCTTGGGCGTTTTTATAGTGCCCACGGTACGATGGCTTTTAGGGGCTCAGTGCCAGCTGCCACTAGGGTGGGGGGAGTGGAGCGTAAGCGCCATAATGTTGTGCAGCTGCGCTGGTTGGAAGAGTTTGGTCGTCCTCCGGGGAGAGACGAGGTGGTGGATATGGTGTTGGCCCTTGGGTTTAAGGCATCAGACATCTTTGCTGTTATCCACCCCTCGGGCTCCCTGGAGTATGATGTAAGTTTTGGTACCCCCGTCTTAATGGAGAGTTTTATCTCCAGACGGGAGGTGGTGAAGAATCAGTCCTCGTGGAAATCCTTTAGAGCAGTCCCCCTGTCTAGACAGGAAGAAATAAAAAGGGTGTCAGTCCTGGTTAGAAATGAATCTATTCCCGCAGAAGATATCACAACATGGTTGGGGCGGTACGGCCAGGTGATGGCCCCGCCAGGGAAAGTTTTGGATGCCAAGGGGATCTGGACTGGTGCCTGGTCTGTCTCAGTAAGGCTTAGACGCATCGGGTTATCAGTGACACATGTGCCTGCGTCAGGTTATATTGGGAGGGATAGGATCCTTGCATTCTATCCAGGGCAACCCAAGCTCTGTTTTAGATGCAACAGTCCTTTGCATTTCAGTAGGGACTGTAGGGAACCCTTTTGCACAAAGTGTAATGAAGCTGGGCACTTGGCCAGCGGGTGCAATAAATTTCAATGCAATCTGTGCGGTGTTATGGGGCACGTTTTTAGCCAGTGCCCCTCGGCCTTTCGGGCACCTGTTGGGGGGGTGTCTCCCCCTGCGGGGCCTGGGGGGTCTAGGGAGTCTGTGCTTCCGGTTGTTTCGTCGGCCGGGCCTCCTGCCCCGCTCCAGCTGGCTGGCGCAGTGACTCTTGAGGGTCAGTCTTTTGTGATGGGTTCCGGGAGTCCGGGGCCATCGTCAGGAAGATTGGGTCATAAGTCGGGCGGCTCGAGAGTTTCCCCTTTAAAATCTGGGGGGAGGGGTAAGGCCCCTTTGGTGCAATCTGTGGTATCTCGTGGCAAGGCTAAGATGCCTAGGGTGGTGTTGCATCCCCCTTCTCGGGATTCGCAGCCCATTCCTACTTGGTCTGGGTCCTCTGTCCCTGTGTCTGGTGGTGGGGGGGATCAAGAGGCGGGTCGTTTCTCTGATTCTGATACCCCTAGTACGAGACCTGTTCGTAAGGGCAGAAGGGGTAAGGTTCCTAGAGATCCCCAGCCAGTTGTAGACTTGCCTTCTCAGCCAGGTAAGGAGAGTAAAAGCAATGTTTGGGTGGCGGTGGGAAAGGGGCGGTGTGAAAGCAGTCCTGGGGTGATCCCCAGTTCTGGGTCAGGTCCTGGTCCGGGTGTTTCCTCTCCAGAAGGTGGAGTTGGGGCGACAAGTAGTGCCCAGACTCCCCCTGGTATAGCCCTGCAGAACAGGTTTTCCACCTTGGATCCTGTGGAGGATTCTGGTGGGGGTATGGTTGCAGGGGATTGTGCTGATGGAAGTAAATGAGTAATTTTATTAAAAAAAAAAAAAAATGCAGTAATGTGGTAACATGTGTATGAGCAATGTTGGGTGGCGGTGGGAAAGGGGCGGTGTAAAAGCAGTCCTGGGGTGAGTAATTTTACTAAAAAAAAAAAAAAAAAAAAAAGCAGTAATGTGGTAACATGTGTATGTACAATTGCGTGGTTGCGTAGATTTTAAAGTTTTGGGGAAGGTTAGGGTTATGATTTTGTTTTATTTGTTTATGCATAATAGAAGTATGTATGTTTTAGGGGTTGGGGTTACTTGGGAAGTGGAAATGATTAAAGAGTATAATAATGCAAGTTATTGGAGCAGGTATTGGTGCGATTTTAGTGATGTGCAGATGGTATATGTATAGTATGGTGGGATAGTGTTTGTACGTAAAGAAAATGTTTAGTGGTAGAGGGTTGCTTTGGTACTTGGGAAGTGGTAATGACTAAAGAGTATAAAAATGCAAGTGAGTGGGGCAGGTATTGGTGCTAATTTTTAGTGATGTATAGATGGTATATGTATAGCATGGTGGGATAATATTTGTATGTAAAGAAAATGTATTGGGGCAGAGGGTCGTTTTGGTTTAATTGTTTTTGTTTTTTCTGTATACATTTTTGGTCGTAGAATTTTCAATAAAAAATTGCCACTCCTCGGTCTTCTAGCCGTCTTCTGCCGGGGGGGGAAACACCCACCCATGCTCTCCGCCATGCTCGACTGTGCCCCCACTCCAAAATGAAGCTCTTTTACATCCGGGGGGGGGCCGGCCGAAAACAGCGGAGAACAACGGGGGTGTCGCCCCACCTCGGGCTCCTCCGCTTCTGCCTGGCTCCTCCCGAGGCCAGGGCCTCTCGTCGTTGTCTTCCGCCGCGGGGGCCAGGCCTTCTTCTTTGCCGCCCCCTTCGAATTTTTCGGCCTGGACGGGGGTCGCACATCCCATCCAGGACTTGGACGTGGGGGGCTTCTCGTCGCTCTCTTCTGCCGCTGCCCCCTTCACCACGAAGCTCCGTGCTTGTTTGATGAGGGCAGCGGGCTTCCGTCGTCTTCTCCGGGGCGAGGGTCGTACATCCCACCCCGGATTTCGTCGCCGGCTTCTGCCTGGCTCCTACTAGGGGCCAGGGCTTCTTTTGCCGTCTTCCGCCGGAGGGCGCCACTCTCCGGGCTTCTCGTCGTTGTCTTCCGCCGCGGGGGCCAGGCCTTCTTCTTTGCCGCCCCCTTCGAATTTTTCGGCCTGGACGGGGGTCGCACATCCCATCCAGGACTTGGACGTGGCGGGCTTCTCGTCGCCGTCTTCTGCCGCTGCCCCCTTCACCACGAAGCTCCGTGCTTGTTTGATGAGGGCAGCGGGCTTCCGTCGTCTTCTCCGGGGCGAGGGTCGTACATCCCACCCCGGATTTCGTCGCCGGCTTCTGCCTGGCTCCAGACAGGAGCCAGGGCTTCTCGTCGCAGTCTTCCGCCGCGGGGTGACACTCGCGGGCTTCTTCTTCCATTCGATGTTGACACGGCGAGGTCCGGCGCTGAAATGCCTTCTGAGCGGCGGGCAAGGACTTATATTGGCATAGGGCGTGGGCGTGGTTATGCCAACATGTGACCTTAACCCATGTGCCAGTGATGTCACGTCACATCACTGTCACATGGGTTAAGGTCACGTGTTGGCATAACCACGCCCACGCCCAATGCCAATATAAGTCCTTGCCCGCCGCTCAGAAGGCATTTCAGCGCCGGACCTCGCCGTGTCAACATCGAATGGAAGAAGAAGCCCGCGAGTGTCACCCCGCGGCGGAAGACTGCGACGAGAAGCCCTGGCTCCTGTCTGGAGCCAGGCAGAAGCCGGCGACGAAATCCGGGGTGGGATGTACGACCCTCGCCCCGGAGAAGACGACGGAAGCCCGCTGCCCTCATCAAACAAGCACGGAGCTTCGTGGAGAAGGGGGCAGCGGCAGAAGACGGCGACGAGAAGCCCGCCACGTCCAAGTCCTGGATGGGATGTGCGACCCCCGTCCAGGCCGAAAAATTCGAAGGGGGCGGCAAAGAAGAAGGCCTGGCCCCCGCGGCGGAAGACAACGACGAGAAGCCCGGAGAGTGGCGCCCTCCGGCGGAAGACGGCAAAAGAAGCCCTGGCCCCTAGTAGGAGCCAGGCAGAAGCCGGCGACGAAATCCGGGGTGGGATGTACGACCCTCGCCCCGGAGAAGACGACGGAAGCCCGCTGCCCTCATCAAACAAGCACGGAGCTTCGTGGTGAAGGGGGCAGCGGCAGAAGAGAGCGACGAGAAGCCCGCCACGTCCAAGTCCTGGATGGGATGTGCGACCCCCGTCCAGGCCGAAAATTCGAAGGGGGCGGCGGCAGAAGACCCTCAAAGTTAAAACCACGTTCACCAGGTGAATGGGTAGGGGTACGATGTACCCCATACTCATTCACATAGGGTGGGGGCCCGAAATCTGGGGGCCACCTTATTAAACGGGGCTCCCAGATTCTGATTGGCTCCCGCCCGCATACCCCGACAACCAATGGCTAGGGTTGTCGGGAAGAGGCTCTTGTCCCGATCGACATGGGGACAAGAGTGCTTTGGGGTGGGGGGGCAGCGCCCCCCTCCCCCAAAGCACACACTCCCCCATGTCGAGGGCATGTGGTCTGTGGTCTGGTACGGCTCAGGAGGGGGGGGGGCCGCTCGCTCGTCCCCACCCCCATTCCTGTCCGGCCAGACTGCATGCCTGGGATGAGGGCTTGGTACGGATCTGGGGGGGAACCCCACGCCGATTTTGGCGTGAGTTAACCCCTCACGTTCTGGACCAAGCCGGAGAGCCTATTGTACCCCTGGGGGGGAAGCCGCGCCGGTTTCACATTTGAAATTTGGCGCGGAGTTCCCCTTCAGTGTCAGCGCAGCCCGAGAACAGCTCGGAGCTTGCCGTGCGCCGCTCCAGGCAGTGCAAACACTGCTACGCCGCCTGGTATTTACCAAGGATTTCCCGGCGTACTGAAGAGGCGCGCGGTAAGCTCCGATTTTTCCCTCTGCGCATGCCCAGTATGCAAGTGAACCTTCCGAGGTTCTCGGGGATCGGGTCCCAAAACTCACTTTCCCTTTCAAATCGGCCCGCCACACAAGTTTAAACACATGTCACTACACTTCCCCTGCATCACCCCCCTCCCTCCCCTCATAAACTCCCGCCCGAATCCCCGATGTTTACATTACTAAATGCCGCACGCCAGCTCTGTACTGGCGTGCTGTGCGCCCTCTCCTGGGCGCATTAGGCACTTTAGTAAATGAGGAAACACGCTGCACTGGCAGCGTGTTTCTTTTGTAAATCTCAAAAACAGGTTTACTCCTGCTTGTGCACCATGAGTCTTGGCGCACAGGCTTGGTAAATCAGCCCCATAGTGTCGCTATATTGTGGTCTTTATCTGAACTTTTCTTCTAAATGCAATTATAGAAGCTGATTTAGTTACATTAAGTCTCTCTTATAATATTAGTTTATATGACCTGAATAAACCTTAATCTTCTTCTTAACAGATCTGTTATATCTGGAAAATCAAATTTAGTGTCACTGCAAAGCTATTTTCCAGTAATATAATAATGATTGTCGTATCCATCTTATCAGAGATTGTCCTACAAACCAGAACTGCTGGTAGATAATGTGTTTTTGGGGGCTTGCGGCAAGTTCTTAATGACTGTTTTTCTTGCAGAGAAGGAGACTTGGCTGAGTTTCTAGAAGATAATACATGGAGCTGGCACAGCAACCATTTGGCTACATAACACAGAACACACCTGCAGTGTGGGAGGAAAGGAATATGTAACACTCAGGAGGCTTGTGTGCTAAATGATCACTTGTATACAAATGTAACTCTTTGATCTATGTCTTTAGCTGACATATATATATATATCAACTGAAAAAAATACACTGTTTATGTGACTTACCATGTTTTTTATTTTAGTTCAGCATTATGTTTACTTACCTGCTCCTATACATACCTTTTTTATGTAATTTTGCTGATCCAGTGATGTCATCAAAGGCTCTTCTCTTTTTTCTGGCAGCGGCAGGGGGGTGGCCCTTCTTCCAGGACCAAGCAATGCCCATGTAAGGCCGCGTACACACGATCGGTCAAAACCTATGAAAATGGACTGAAGGTCAGTTTTCATCAGTCCAAACCGATCGTGTGTGGGCCCCATCAGTCAGTTATCCTTTGGTCAAAAAAAAGAGAACTTGCTTTAAAATTTAACCGATGAACACCTAACCAATAGGTCAAAACCGATCGTTAGTATGCAAAAGCATCGCCTAAAAAGCTGCGCATGCTCAGAATCAAGTCAACGCATTGACGTTGTTGTGTTTTACGTCACCGCGTTCTGACACAATCGTTTTTTTAACCGATGGTGTGTAGGCACATCAGACCATCAGTCAGCTTCATCAGTTAACCGATGAAAACGGTCCTTCGGACCGTTCTCATCGGATGGACTGATCGTGTGTACACGGCCTAAGAGGCCAGCCTGCGCAATTAAGCACCCCTATGAGGTGCGTGGATGACAGGCTGGGTGTATGCGCAATTAGCAGAATGACAAAGTTGCATTCTGTCCCGAAGAGGACTGCCGGCGCTGGACTGAGAAAGTCGGGTACAATGCTAGCTCATGAAGAAGGTAGGTAAATATTTGGAATTCTTTTACCATAGGAGGTGGTTGGGAAGGATCCAAAACTAGCAATAAATATTTGTAGATTTCAACTTTATCATTACAGTAATTATTATTTACTATTGTAACTATACTATCTTCATAGCTAAAGCTATAAAAGACAGCGCAGCGCTATTCAAGTCCATAAATCTAAAAATCATCCATGTGATCTTCAATTGTGATTTATAGCTGTAACATGCAGGTGGTGATATGAAATGGCGAGGGACCTCCAACAGTGATGAGAATGGCTGCTCACCTCACGATGTAGACCCTTATATAATAGAGGGTCACAAAACACCTTCCCATATGGGTAGAGACAGAGATGATTCAAGCTTGTAATCCAGCGTTCAAGAGTCAGAAGCAGGGATGAGCCGAACACCCCCGCGTTCAGTTCGCACCAGAACGTTCGAACAGACCGCCCATTCGCGTGAACATTTAGTCTATGGGCCTCGAACGTTTGAATTCAAAAGTGCTAATTTTAAAGCCCAATATTCAAGTTATTGTTGGAAAACATCTTTGAGAACCCGGGTCTTGCCCCAGGGAAAATGTAACAATGGGAAAAAGTTTTAAAAATGGTAGTTTTTTTCAGGAGCAGGACTGCTCCTGAAAAAACAACCGTTTTTAAAACTTTTTTCCATTGATACATGTTCCCTCGGGCAAGACCCGGGTTCTCAAAGACGTTTTCACAGGCAAACTATAGACACCCAGCAGGTACAATATTTAAAGGAATTTTTCTTTTTTTTTTCATTTAATCATCATTAAAATCACTGCTCCAGGAGCAGTGATTTTAATGATGCTTAAATAAAAAAAAAAAAATGAAAAATTCCTTTAAATATGGTACCTGCTGGGTGTCTATAGTTTTCCTGTGAAAACGTCTTTGAGAACCCGGGCCTTGCCCGAGGGAACATGTATAAATGGAAAAAAGTTTTAAAAACGGTTGTTTTTTCAGGAGCAGGACTCTTTTTTTTTTTCCATTAAAATCACTGCTCCAGTGAGTACACCCCTCAAATTTGTGTAAATATTTTATTATATCTTTTCCTGTGACAACACTGAAGAATTGACACTTTGCTACAATGTAAAGTAGTGAATGTACAGCTTGTATAAGCTATACCCTTTTAAGGGTATACCCATGCATAGCTGACTTTCATTTTACATTTCTGGGCACAAAAACCACCGCCTACAAAGATTTGTTGTTTCCAGGTTCAGCTGCTGCAAATGAACAGAACAAGAGTGCAGTGAAGGTAAGTAGCAGCAGATGAGAGTTGTTCTTTTGAGAAAATTTGCCACTTTGACCTAAAAAAAATATGTTATAATAAGTTGACTTAAATTTCAGTAAAGACCCACCTCCCATTCATTTCATCTCCATCATCTAAAGTAGGGTTGTCCCGATACCGATACTAGTATCGGTATCGGGACCGATGCCGAGTACTTTTTTTATTTTTTTTTAACGAGTGGTGATGCGGCGGTGAACCTTCCCCGTGCTTCCCGCTCTCCCCCCGTCCATGCCGGCTCTCCCCCGTCCATGCCGGCTCTCCCCCCGTCCATGTCAGCTCTCCCCCCGTCTATGTCAGCTCTCCCCCCGTCCATGTCAGCTCTCCCCCCGTCCATGTCGGCTCTACCCCCGTCCATGTCGGCTCTCCCCCCGTCCATGTCGGCTCTCCCCCCGTCCATGTCGGCTCTCCCCCCGTCCATGCCGGCTCTCCCCCCGTGATGTCCGCTCTCCCCCCATCCATGCCGGCTCTCCCCCCATGATGTCCGCTCTCCCCCGTCCATGTCGGCTCTCCCCCGTGATGTCCGCTCTCCCCCCGTCCATGCCGGCTCTCCCCCCGTCCATGTCGGCTCTGCGCCAGTCCATGTCGGCTCTCCCCCAGTCCATGCCGGCTCTCCCCCAGTCCATGCCGGCTCTCCCCCAGTCCATGCCGGCTCTCCCCCCGTCCATGCCGGCTCTCCCCCCATCCATGCCTGCTCTCCCCCCTGCTGTCGGCTCTTCACCATGCAGCGCGTTCTTCCCCCCTCCTGCTCTCCCCCCTCAATCTGTCAGGGGGGAGAGCAGAGGTAGGAGCCGCTAAACCCGGCTCCTACCTTTTCCGAATGAATGGAGTGAGTGAACACTGATTCCATCCATTCATATAACTGAGCATCGTAACCTGTGATTACGATGCTTCAGTTTATGAATGGAGGGAGCCTCTCCATTCATTCAGCTGAGGCTGCTGAGAAAGGGACTGGGGAATCTGCTTCCCTAGTCCCTTTCTCTGTCTTAAAGAAGAGATGTCAGGGGTCTGTTAGAGACCCCTGACATCTCTCCAAAGACCCCCAACAGGGCTGTTTAAAAAAAAAAAAAAATTGCAATTTTTTTTTTTAAATAAATAAAATAAAATGTTAATAATAATAATAATAATAATAAAGACACACTGACATCCACCCTGCCCCCCTAAAAAAATCAATAAAAAAAAAATCACTGTAACAGTAAAAAAAAAAAAAATACTACCGCCTGTCACATGACATAAAAAAAAAAAGTATCGGTATTCGGTATCGGCGACTACTTAAAAAAAAGTATCGGTACTTGTACTTGGTCTCAAAAAAGTGGTATCGGGACAACCCTAATCTAAAGTGAATAAAATAAAAGTGAATAAGTGAATAAAAAAAAACAGATCTCATATGAGATGTTTAATTCTATGAGGCTTAAAGGCCCAATTGCTAAGTGGGGGACTGTCAATGCCCAGAGAGATACAGTATACATGAAGGGGGAGGGGGGCATCACCCACACACATTTGTCTTTTGATTACCATACTCACTGATTTAAGAGTCATATACGCTGCCTACCCAGAGCTCTAAAGCTACATTCTGCAGTCCTTGGTAGGGGATTTATTAAAACTGGAGCATCTGTGAATGGCAACCAATTGGCTTCTATCTTTTGTTTTTCCACCGAACAAGCTGAAAAAAGAAAAATATAAATCGCGCTACCTTAAATGCATAAGCCAACATAAATAAATGCAAGTAATAGTTGCAAATATTATGTATAAAGGCTGGCTGCAGGATCGAAAAATGACCAGTGATGGCCACTGAACAATAGGCAGTCACCTCAAAATCGTAATAATATTTGTGATGGTGATGAACCAATGAACAAAAACAAAAATGATGATATGCAAATATATAATTAACTGGGTGTGACCTTAAGCTCTAGATTGATAAACACCCGTACTTCTGGATAGTGACAGCTTAATAAAACGTATCCAAAGACAAAGAAAGTGTCCTCCACCAAGCTTATGAATTGGTCTCTTACCGGAAACCCACGATCTCTTATGACAGGGGATCGAAAACAGCATATACCGGTTCCCAATCTTGTGGTGTCAGGTCTGCAGTCCTAGTGGATCCCGTATCCCAAAGTGTTGCAGCAATTTGGAAGCCAACCATGCAAAAAAACATCAATGGCTGTGGTAAGCTGCAGCTCCAGCGTCAAGGCACCTTTTTTTTTGCATGGTGGGCTTCCAAATTGCTGCAACACTTTGGGATACGAGATCCACTAGGACTGCAGACCTGACACCTCGAGATTGGGACCCGGTATATGCTGTTTTCGATCCCCTGTCATAAGGGATCGTGGGTTTCCGGTAAGAGACCAATTCATAAGCTTGGTGGAGGACACTCTCTTTGTCTTTGGATACGTTTTATTAATCTGTCACTATCCAGAAGCACGGATGTTTATTAATCTTTACTTATAGACTCTCTTTTTTTGCTAACATTTTGGACTGTTTATCAATCTAGAGCTTAAGGTCACAATCGCAGCACCTGTTGAGAGCACATTGTTATTACGTTGTAGTTCTTTTTATCTTTTATTTGCTCATTTTAGCGCAGTTTCTGTCTCCTTTTTTCCAAGCTGTAGAAAGAAGCTGATTGGTTGAGATGCACAACTGTTCCAGATTTTGTTGAACATTTTGATAATGTAGTACTTACCCCAGGAGGGTCTGCTAAGAATATGCCCAGGTCTTCCTTGCTAGTACAGTGGCTGCCATTCACAAGCACAGTTCACTGCAAACAGAAAGTACAGGCTCAGTGTAGGGGATGTATTTTTATAATTTATTGCTGAGATACTGGAAACAGGAAAGGGGTTCAGGGGATCAGGATACTCCAAAACGATCAACAGGAGGATAAACGTTTAGCACAAGCCTTATGCCGCGTACACACGGTCGTTTTTTGCGATGAAAAAAACGACGTTTTTTGTGAAGTAAAAAACGACGTTTTTGAAACGTCACTTTCAAAGACGATGTTGCATACACACCATCGTTTTTTTCACAAAAAACGAGGTTACGTTCACCACACTTTTCCATTGAAGCTTGCTTCATAACTAGCTTCTGGGCATGCGCGGGTTGAAAAACGTCGTTTTAAACAACGTTTTTGCTACACACGGTGACTTTTTGTGAAACAAAAAACGACGTTTTGAAAAACGACACAAAAAATTCAAGCATGTTGGAATTTATTTTTGGTCGTTTTTTTTAAGACAAAAAACGACGTTTTGCCCACACACGATCAATTTAAATGACGTTTTAAAAAACGTCGTTTTTTTTCATCGCAAAAAACGACCGTGTGTACGCGGCATTATAGCTGCAGCACACATGAAAGTCCCAAACACAGGTCTTACAATTTTCTAAAAGCTGTCTACCACCCAGTTTCCACAGGTAGATCCTTAGTGAGGGAGCCAAAAGATCCTTCTCCAGAGCAGGACTTTTGGACAGTGCCGTCCAGCAAATCCTTTTTTAGTAATCCTCTCCAGGACCTTCAGCATACTCTAGCTGTCTTCCCAGGGGCAGCAGCACTGGAAATCTCCTAGCAAAGGAATACCACTCTGATCAAGACGAGCAGTCAGCGTTAGACGTTGAGAGAGCAGGACGCTCTCAAACGAGTCACTCTCTCAGGGTTAGTGCAGCTAGGCAGGATCCTCCCCACTGTGTGGCTCCAGGTCTCACAGACAGGCAGGGCTTCTACCTCTCTGTCATTTGCTATCGCTATCCACTTGCCTCTGACCACCTCGGCAGGCTGTCGGACAGGCTTCTCTCCACCCCTCCAGAGACTCACACGGCTTCCCCCGGTTCACCTGACCCCCCCTGCCTCCCTCCATCATCCCTCTCCATGGATTCAAGCAGGTAAGCCACTCCATGAGAACTGTAGGCGGCCGTCCTTTTTAGGACAAGCCCCAGCAGCTTCCCCCAACCCCCACGGCTCTCCCCCTCTCCTCACCCCCACACTACTACCCCTGCTCGGGCGTCCTATTCGCCACCCATCCCCACAAGTTTCCGCCATCCTCGGGTGCTTTATTTCTTTCCTCCGCGCCGGTCGGTGGGGATTCGCGGCAGCCGCGATTTAGGAAAGGCCGCGGCTTCACTCGCGGCCTAGCGGCACGCCGCTCCCCATCCCCGGTAATCGACACCCAATACATCCAATCGGACCAGAAAGCCCCCCCTACCCCAGTAGAGCCCCCTCGCCCCCCGGCCATCCTTCTCAGCCCCCTAGGCGGCACTGATCCACTTAATCTGGTACCCCCCAGCCTGGATCCTGCTGCGAGGTCGGCGGCCATCTTGCTACACCCAGCCCTATCTCCCCCCTCTCAAATTCATTTAAACTTGATCCAGGGCTTACCCGATCACCTCTTTAGGGGTCAGGAAGGAATTTTTTTCCCTGCCACAGCATATTGGCGCAGTGTGGTCAGGGCTTTTTTGCCTTCCTCTGGACCAAGCTAGGATCAGAGGATTTAGTTATCCTTGAGAATCCTCCCCCCCACCCCCTTGTTCTACGGCTACCATGGTTAATCGGCAATACTCGGCATAGAACATTTGGGATCTGAGTCGATTTGCCGCAATATTGCCGGCCGCCACTAAAAAAGCCCTAAGAAATCTGCGACTTTTGAGGATCGATCGACGATCGACTATCAAAAGTCACAGCCATTTACCCCAGCCTAAGCACATATCATGTGCTTTGATCAACACAAGATCGGCAGTAAAACACTGATTAGAAATCCATGATTTCATATTGCAACATGATTTAGACTGCCTCTTTATTACAGAGAGCTGGCTCACAGCCGACTGTAACACCATTCTAGGAGAATTGGTGCCAGAAAACTACCGTATTATAACGGAAAACAGAATAGGGCAAAGAGGAGGAGGCCTGGCAGTGATCCATAAGACGCATCTTGCGATCACAAAACCAATCCTTCAAAACCCTCTTCCATTCATGGAAACCCTTACCCTGCAACTGCAAGTAAACTGCCAGGAGACCGTCCGGATTCTACTCTGCTATAGGCCACCCGGCCCAAAATCGCAGCTTCTCCCATCATTGACAGACTTTATCTCCACCTATACCCTTAATAGCTAACATCTTTTGCTGCTCGGGGACTTCAACCTCTAGGCCAACTCCCGCAAGACCCCATTGCCGATGCCTGCATCGACCACCTGGAAGGATTAGGGCTTCAGCAACTAGTATGTGGGCCCACACATGCTTCAGGTCACACGCTCGATCTTATTTTCAGACAAAATCTGGAAATAAAAATCTTGGAAAATGAACCGTTGCCATGGACAGATCACCATGCAATTAAATTCATTATTTCCGAATTCGCCCCCTTAACAAAAACATCAAATCCAGTAACAACACACTGGACTAGATGTCAGAAGAAGCTCCATTCGGAACTCTTCAAAGCCACGTTAGGGGAAAAAATAAAAACAATAAAAACGGCTGAAGAAACACTGGAGGCCATAAACACAGCACTATTGCAGTCAGTTGACTTGATAGCGCCGAAACGCAAGACCCACATCCGAAAAAATAACTCCAGCTGGTTCAACAACCAAGCTGGCGTTACTGAAGCAAGAGCGCAAAAGGGCAGAAGCCGCCTGGAAAAGAAGCTCTTCAGATGAGAACCTCTCCATCTACAAGGCAATAACCAGAAAATACCACAAGCAAATCTTTGATGCCAAGAAAAACTATTTTTCTGAGGCTATCAACAGTGCCCTCAACCGCCCCCGTGAACTCTTCAAGCTGGTCACTCAGACCATGAATCCAGGATGTCTTGAAGCCCCCAATTTGGACACACAAGAATTTTGCGATGAATTATCGGATTACTTCATTAATAAAATCGAGGGAATCCGGCAAAGCATTCAGCAAAACAATTCCTCTCCTAGCCCCCCCCGTAATTATTTACACAACACCTGCAGTAATTCACCACAGCCAGGTAAGTTCACGCTGGAACCCATCTCTATTCAGACCACAAAAAATATCATTGGCGCTTTGCGTAACAGCAATGCGCCTAATGATATTATCCCCACCAAATTGCTGAAAGAATGCGCCGACATCCTGGCACCTTCTATCACGCAGCTTATTAACCAATCCTTCAGGGAGGGCATAGTGCCCTCCCAGTTGAAGGAGGGCATAATTCAACCCATCTTGAAGAAAGCCACCCTGGATCCTAAGGACCCACTCCACCGGCGCCCCATAACAGGCTTAAATGTTCTCTCCAAGGTAATGGAGAAAGTAGTGGTACAACAGCTGCAACAGCATCTAGATACCCACAACTTACTTGATCCATTTCAATCAGGATTCCGCCCCGGACACGGGACGGAAACAGCATTGCTTAAGATATGGGACGACGTTCTCGAGGCCACAGACAAAGGAGAATCTTGTCTTCTGGTTCTGCTGGACCTAAGCGGAGCCTTCGATACAGTAGACCACAAGCTTTTATTGACTCGACTGGCTAAAGTAGCCAAAGTGGCAGAAGGCGATCTATCTTGGTTCTCCTCTTTTTTGGAAAACCGATCGCAAATAGTGAAGCTAGGACCCTTCACTTCTGAAAAACGCACATTATCGTGCGGAGTCCCTCAAGGATCCCCCCTGTCGCCGATGTTATTCAACATCTATCTGCATCCTCTTTTTGAAATCATCAGCAGTCAAAAACTGCTCTATCACTCATATGCAGACGACACGTTACTGTACTTCCGCATTTGCAATAAAAAGGATCACCACCTCAATCTAGAGACATGCCTCCCTTTGATAGAGGACTGGATAACAAAGAGTTATCTCAAACTCAACGGAGCGAAAACAGAACTTCTTCTGTTTCACGCCAAGCGTATGAATCAACCTGCAACAACTTGGACCCCCCCGCCCCTTCTGGGTAAAATCATCATCCCTAGCGCCAAAGTCAAAAGTCTTGGGGTCATCTTTGACTCCTACATGACAATGGACGCACAAATAGGGTCAGTAGTCAGCGGATCTCACCATCTGCTGCACCTACTACGCAGACTAACTCCTTTTATTCCCAAGGAAGACATAGCGGTCGTGGTGGGAGCGATTGTAAACTCCAGACTGGACTATGCAAATGCCCTTTACCTCGGACTCCCCAAGTACCAAATCGCTTGTCTACAAGTCGTTCAAAATACGGCCGCCAGACTTGTGACTGGGAAAAAACCCTGGGAATCAATCTCACCTTCACTGAGATCCCTTCACTGGTTACCAGTAAAAGACAGAATCACCTTTAAAGCACTCAGTCTAACAAATAGATATATTCATGGGAATGCTCCCCACTATCTATGCGAAAAAATAAAAGCTCATAACCCCAATCGCGTTCTGCGATCCACCAATCAAAATCTGCTCCAGATACCGAAAGCCAAATACAAGTCCAAAGGAGACAGAAGATTCGCTGTCCAAGGTCCCAGACTATGGAACGCTTTACCAACCAGCATTCGGTTGGAGGAGAACCACTTAGCCTTCAGGAGAAAGATCAAGACTCATCTCTTTTGATTTCAAAGGAGACAGGAACAACAAGCGCCCAGAGGCGATTTACTTTGCATGTGCCGCGCTATATAAGTTTTCATTCATTCATTCATTCAAGGGCCTCCCAAACCGTTATCACCCCACCAGCCACCTTCTGGGTGCCTCCTTCTAGCAATTGAAAGTTTAATAAATTTGGTGGTAGAAATCAGCTTAGGAAGCCAATATCAGGCAAAAATAATACATGACTGCCCAACTAGCTACAGTGAAGCCATAGCCATAGGACTGCAAGCATACACAGGGTGCCATGAAGAGGCCTTGCAGCTTATGCATGTGTTTGCAAATTCATGCTAACTAAACACCTGTTTTTAACGCAGACTGTTGGACAGGTTATTTTGGTTGGTTGGCAGACTGGTTGGTGAGTTGAGTGATGGAATGCTCTGTTTTTGTATTTCATGTGTTTGCCCTTCCATGTGCTCCTTGCTGTGAAGGCCAGTTATAGGTGGGGACAGGGGCTATTTGTTTGTTACTGATGTAAATATGGTGTGGGGACACACTGGGCACCTTTGCTGCCACTGTGCTACATGCTAGGTGTCCAGTGTGTTCCTGTTCCTTTAAGGGGGATTGGGCTGCCTCCAGGCCCACCTGCCCCTCATCTATCTATTTAAAGAGGCATTCCACCCGCATTTTTTTTTTTTTAAAGTCAGCAGCTACTAACAGTGTAGCTGTTGACTTTTAATAAGGACACTTACCTTGTCCTACTTGCCCGCGCTGATGGCCCCCCCGATGCCGGTCCCACGATCGATCCAGGTCCCGCGCCGCCATTCACACTAGGGAAAACAGGCCGTTTTTAACACAGACTATTGGACAGGTTATTTTGGTTGGTTGGCAGAATGGTTGGTGAATTAAGCTATGGATTTTTCTGTTTGTGTTTTTTTAATGCGTTTGCCCTTCCATGTGCTCCTTGCTGTGAAGGCAAGTTATAGGTGGGGGCAGGGGCCATTTGTTTTTTACTGGTGTAAATATGGTCTGGGGACACACTGGGCACCTTTTCTGCCACTGTCCTCTATGCTGGGTGTCCAGTGTGTTCCTGTTCCTTTATTGGGCTGCCTCCAGGCTCACCTGCCCCTCATCTATCTATTTTTTTTTGTCGGAAATAATGTCATTTTGACAGCGTTTAATCGTCCAAACCACCATAGCAGGAGATGGGACCATGATTTCATCAGATTTGATAACTGTTTCAGAATTGGGGGATAATTAAGTGAGAATAAGTCCGATAAGGATGACGTGAGATATATCCCTAAGTATGGAATTGATTTGCTATTCTATGTGAAAGGGAGGCCAATTTTTGCAGATCTCAATTCCAATTCAGAAAGGGATATGTTTAGCACTAAACATTTTTTAGGATTTATGGATAGACCAGTAAATTCTGCGAATTTACTGAGTATGGGGACGAGATTTGGGCCAGATACTTGGGTGATGAAAGAAATAAGAGGATATCATCCGTAAATAGACAAAGTTTGTGCTGATATCCACCAAGTTCAATACCAGTTATAGTGGGGTCAGATCTAATCTTTTGTGCCAATGGTTCAATGAGTAGGGCAAATAATAAGGGGGATAAAGGACATCCTTGACGCGTGCCTCTCTCTATGATAAAGGGGTCTGATTTATATCCTGCATACTTAACGTGTGCTTTAGGTTTGTTGTATAAAGCCATAAACCAGTTGGTGAAGTTAGGGCCGAAGCCCCATTTCTGCAGGGTATAATTCAGGTAGGGCCATTATGCAGAGTCAAAGGCTTTTTTAATATCCAATGAGAGTAAGGAAGGTTGGGATTCTGCGCATCTTAGCAATATGAGCCAAGAGGACTGCTCTGCGTACGTTGTCCCCCGCTTGGCGTGAGGGCATGAAGCCGACCTGGTCCTTGTGTATGAGAGTGCCGATAATCTTATTAAGACGTGCAGCTAATATTTTGGCTAATATCTTAACCACTTCATTACTGGGCACTTAAACCCCCTTCGTGCCCAGACCGATTTTCAGCTTTTAGCGCTGACACATTTTGAATGACAATTGCGCGGTCATACAACACTGTACCCAAATTATATTTTTATCATTTTTTTCCCACAAATAGAGCATTCTTTTGGTGGTATTTGATCATTTCTGCGATTTTTTATTTTTTGCGCTATAAACAAAAAAAGAGCGACAATTTGGAAAAAAAACCACAATATTTTTTACTTTTTGTTATAATAATATCCCTTATTTTAAAAAAATATATATATTTTTTTGCTCGGTTTAGGCCGATACGTATTCTACATGTTTTTATTAAAAAAATCGCAATAAGCGTATATTGATTGGTTTGCGCAAAAGTTATAGCGCCCACAAAGTAGGGGATAGATTTATGATTTATTTTTTATTTTTTACTAGTAATGGCGGTGATCTGCGATTTTTTTTGTCAGGCCTGCGATATTGCGACGGACATATCGGACACTTTTGACACAATTTAGGGACCATTCACATTTATACAGCGATCAGTGCTATAAAAATGCACTAATTACTGTATAAATGTGACTGGCAGGGAAGGGGTTAACACTAGGGGGTGAGGAAGGGGTTACATGTATTCCCTGGGTGTGTTCTAACTGTGTAGGGGGGAGGGGACTGACTGGGGGAGGTGACCGATCGGTGTCCCTATGTTCAAGGGACACAGATTGGTCTCCCTGACAGGACGTGGAGCTCTGTGTTTACACACAGAGCTCCACGTCCCTGCTGTCACCACCGATCGTGGGCACCTGGCAGACATCGCGGCTGCCAGGCACACGCATCGGCTGGCACGCGCGGGTAATGCACATAAAAGGATGTCCAAAGACGTCCACTCGGCATTTGAGAGCCGCGCTGTGGACGTCTTTCGTCTATAGCGTGGGTCTCAAGTGGTTAATATCTATATTTAGCATGGAGATGGGGTGATAATTTGTGCCAAGGGTGTCATCAAATAACGGTTTTGGAATCATACAAATTGTAGCAAATAGTGATTCTTGTCTAAAAGATTTATTTTGTAGTAAGTCATTAAAAGCTTTTGCTAATAGGGGGTAGATAGTGTCAATGAAGATTCAATAGTACAAAGCTGAGAACCCATCTGGACCAGGCCTTTTATTTATTTTTAATGTTTTGATTGCTGCTATCACGTCTCCACCAGTAATGGGTTCTTCTAGTGACTTTTTTTGAGATTCAGACATCTGGGGAAGATTAATATTTAAAAAGAAGGAGTCAGCCACATTTATATTAAGTTTATTTGTCTCTGTATATAATGTTTTAAGGTGAGTACTGAATTTTTTTACAATTTTGACGGGGGTTACTGGTGTATGTGTTGTTGGCCAATTTAAGTCTTATAGGTTTGAAAGATTTATTGATAGATTTCAGCGCTCGTGCTAAGAAAGCACCTGTTGATTTGTTGGCGGATTCTGAAAGGAATAGGTCGTATTCAAGACAAGCTTTATCTAGGCGCACTTTTTGGGAGTGGGGTTATTTTGAAAATCTATGTATGATGTATTAAACTCAGTTTCTAAGTGTCGTGCAAGTGCTATGCGTTCTCTTTTGAGTACCCCTAGTTGTTGCTGGAGTACTCCTCTTAGAACCGGTTTGTGAGCTTCCCAAAGTGTGAGAAAAGGGATTTAAGTATTTGTATTATGTTCTAGGTTTTCCGTTAAAGCCTTCTCAATTGGCAAGCGATATGAAGGATGTTTAAGTAGTACATCTGGCAGGTACCAGGTGCGGTCGTGTGCTCTAGGTAAAATAGATGCTATTGAGGTAAAGACTGCATTGTGGTCTGACCAGGGGATAGGGATAATATTGGAGGCTATCAATTCAGGCATCATTCCTATCATTACAAATATGTGATCTTTACGGCTGAATGTTTGGTATGGGTATGAGAAATATGCATAATTTCTTTTCGTTGGGTTGAATTCTCTCCAGGAGTCGATTAGTTTGTATCTATTGAGAAGTTGAGCGAGGGATCTACTGGCTTGATAACGTGGGGGGGAGTACGGAGTTTTGTCCAGAAACGGGAGGAGGACATGATTAAAGTCTCCACATACAAAAAGTGAACCAATTTTATGTGAATTTATAACTTGGAAGAGGTGTGAAAGAAAGGGTAGAGGTTGGTGGTTAAGGGCATAGTATGAAACCACAGTTACTGCTGTGTCCATAATATACCCTGTAAAAATTAGGTAGCGACCCTCTGGGTCTTTGATTTCGGAATGCAAAGTAAATTGTGTATTACGGTGGAATGCAATGAGTGTGAAACGTTGTTTGGTGGGTGCCGAAGTGGTATATATTTGTGGGTATGAATAAAATTTAGGAGTAGAGGCTGGAGTAAAGTCAGTTTCTTGTAGACACACAATATGTGCTGTTTTAGCTTGGAAAGATCGGTAAGCTTTTGTCCTTTTTTGCGGCACATTAAAACCTTGGATATTAAGGGATATAATATTTAAGCGGTCCATGGCAACTGAAACAGCAAACCGCACTTACCAATTGTTCCAGCGTAGTGGCTACTCGGCTCGATCCACGCGGATTTAGTTGAAGTTGTTAGGAAAGAAAATCCAATACAATCTGTCATAAAAAGGGGATAAAAACAAAAGTAAAAATAAAAGTCATTAGATTGATATAGACATATGAATATTTAGAAGTTTTCCATGCCCGGGGTAAAAATTCCCAGACAAGGGGCAGGGGGCCTTCGTCTAATCCCCGCATATTTCCGCGAGGACCAGAGGAAAGCAAGTGGAGGCACATGTAACATCCGTGCACAGGGAATCCGCTTTTTTAAGAAAAAATAAATCCATAGCCCAAATGTATGAAATTATAGGTCCTGACTATGTATGTTTAGTAGGATCTTGTGTTAAGTGTATTGGACGTTCCTCTGTGTAAGAGGAGAGTATAACTTGTGGGGGGGAGTCAGGGAGTTCATCTAGTAGGCTGATACTAACAAAACCTGATATTTCATCCTTCATCTATCTATTTAATGCATGTGCTCCCATTGTGGAGATGCTCTTAAATTCAGCAGCGTTTAGGACTGCAAGCATACACAGGGTGCTGTAAAGAGGCCTTGCAGCTTACGCATGCGTTGGCAAATGCGTGCTAACTAAACCCCTGTTTTTAACGCAGGCTGATGGACAAGTAAATTTTGTTGGTTGGCAGACTTGTTGGTGAGTTGAGCTATGGAATGTTCTGTTTTTGTCTTTCAACAACTAAATTTAACCTGACAACCTGACTAACAGTGGTCCCTACAGTAAATCCCTCCCTCCTTGGGCTCTCTGAGAGGAGGTGTCTAAAGCTCAACATCATTCTTCTGCATAAATGAACTGGCTTTAACCACTGATCTCAATGCTCATCTTGGGGAGTCTCACTCAGCTCTCTGAATTCTTCTTGGGGTAGCAAACCAAAAAGACATACTTTTTATGTAGATACTTTTGTATGGTTTCTGTGTGATTTCCTTCTCACCCCATGCTTATGTGCTGTGTTACTTCAATGAGCTGATAGCTACAAGGTCAGCTGGATTAGGGACAAAGAATGTACACAAGGCAAGATAACGCCTTCTGGAATGGAACTTAAGATCTGGTGTATCTATTCTTTTAATAATGCTAGGTGTTGAGGAGGGCATGAGGTCCTTCACGGAAATGTTAGTTATCATTTCAGTTCTATTTTAACATCTATGACACCCTCATCTCAGTGAGCACCATGGATGGGGACATTTAGAAAGGGGAGAGCAGGTCAGGAAACACAGAGGTGCTATCTTTATAAGAGTCGTTTTCCACCAGAAGCTGGGTAAGTAAGATCTTTGTGAGCATAATCAGATTTAAATGTTGATTTGTGAAGAGCAGTTTCCTGTGTTACAATTTATACCTTTAAAATATAGAATGTTACACTCAGACATTTTATTACAGATTCCTGCTGGCACATCCCTTGTGGACCTACAGATCACTGGGTACAGCTCAATGATGTGTTCAGTCCACGCTGTGCCAGCCACTCTCCCTCTTTCTCTGCTACCAGCCAGGGAGAAAGTGCTTGCAATGTTTTTCTCATCTCATCAGTTCACAGTAAGATTGGGCACAGATTTCCTCAGCAGATGCCAGGGCAGCAATATGTGTATGGCACCTGGGTTTTGGAATCTGACTTCATATAGCAGCAGGGTACAGTTATGAGCCAATTTCTCACCCACTCATTAATCACACCTCTTTAACTGCTCCACCAACTCTCCCCTACTGGATGCATTCTGAGTGCAGCACCTTTCCAGCACACTGAGGTTGCACAAAGTCATATATTTCTCTTTATTTTTATTAAATATTTTTTGTCGAGTTTACCACAACAAACCAATGTGACACCATGCTGATCACATCAAAATAAACTGTAAATGGAACTGAGATAAAACATTTTTCAGCTATGAGAAAGATCAGGATATTTAGAGTTCGATACAACAAAATACAAATATTTCAATCTCCAGCTAGTAAGTACAGCTACTATAGCAGATGATGTAGAGTTTTTTAATCACCTTTTACAGTTTATTTAAATTTAAAGCCAAAGTTTAGAGAAGCCTGTAGCTAAATACATAGTATTAGGCAGATGGCTGGTATGACTAAGTAGCAGGGAACTGTATACAGGGTTAAAATTTGTAGAAATGTCAACTGCAGGCTAGAGGGGTGGCTGGAGTTAATATTTTCCCGGGGTAGAAGGGGCTTGGGGAAAGGTCCGGAGTTCAGTTGCGGGGCAGCACTGGAAGAGAAAGCTCCCACCCTCCGGCCCTTATTATGTTGTGATTGTATATAATTTGTTGTGTTTGGGTGCAGGTTAGCGGTTGGGGATCTTTGAAGGCAGTAGACATTTTGACCAATTTAGCATAAGTGGTGAACCATCAAGGTATGGGATCTTCGGTTGATGCCAGCTAACCATGGTTTAGCTGGCATTGGTTTATGGGCATCAGCGTGGGGAAGGTTCAGAGTGCTCTGGTCCTTGAGTTAGCGCACTGCGACTGGGATCTTGGATGGCCACGCTGGTACGAAGGAAATTTGGTCAATGCCTTCAATTATCTCCAACAATTGTATCTGTGAAGGATTGTTTAGTGAAATAAAGATGTTGGTTAATTTGTTAATAAAATGGCCAAGCGGACAATTTTGCTCCAAAATGGATGTCGTCCAGTTATTTATAAGTTAAGGTATAATTTGGGTAATATGGCAATCGGAGGTTTATCTGACTTACTATAGTCAAGTCAATTTATTTTTTGGCTACAGCTTCAGTCACATAACCTTGACCTTCGGACTGCACTACTTTAACTGGTAATTACACGATCATGCAATGCTGTACCAAAACAAATATTTTCACACAATTAGAGCTTTCTTTTAGTTGGTATGTGTTCACCACTGGGTTTTATTTATTTTTTTGCCATATAAATGAAAACATTTTGAAAAAAAAAATATATATTTTTTAATTTCTGCTACAAAACATATTCAATAAAAATATATATATTTCTTCATAAATTTTGGCCAAAAACCTTTCTGCTGCATGTCTTTTGTGAAAAAAAAAATCCCAGTAAGTGTATATTGATTGGTTTGCATGAAAGTTATAGCGCCTACAAAATATGGTATATATATATACTGGGCCAGATTCAGATACAAATGCCTATCATTAGGCGGGCGTAGCGCATCTCAGATACACTACGCCGCCGTAACTTTCAGCGCCAGGTTCCTTATTCAGAAACAACTTGCGCCGTAAGTTACGTCAGCGTAGTGTAAATGTGTCGGCATAAGCCCGCGCAATTCAAATGTGGAAGATGGGGGCGTGATTTATGTAAAATCATCGTGACCCCACGTAAATGACGTTTTTTTTTAACGGCACATGCGCCGTCCGTGGACGTATCCCATCACATCGGAAATACTCATTGGGATTTTTGGGACCATTGTCATTTTCACAGCAACAAATGCATTAAAAATGCATTGTTTACTGTGAAAATGACAATAGCAGTTTGGGAGTTAACCACAAGGGGGCGCCTGAGGGGTTAAGTGTGACCTCATCTGTGTTTCTACCTGTAGGGGGGTGTGGCTGTAGGTGTGATGTCATTGATTGTGTGTCCCTATATTAGGGAACACACGATCGATGACAGCGCCACAGTGAAGAACAGGGAAGCTGTGTTTACACACAGATCTTCCCGTTCTTCAGCTTCGGGGACCGATCGCGGGACTCCAGCAGCGATCAGGTCTGCGGGTCCTGTGGCCGCGGTCACGGAGCTTCGGGCCGGGTCGCAGGCGTGCGCCGCGGGCGCGCGCCCGCGACCCATTTCTGGGCACTTAAAGAGGACGTACCTGTACGTGCTTGTGCCCAGCCGTGCCATTAATCAGTGATAATATTATACACTGTCACTGTACTAATGACACTGGATGGGAAGGGTTTAAAATCTAGGGCAATCAAGGGGTTAAATGTGTGCCAAACTGTGTGTAAAGCGTCCTGCTTTTAGTAATAGGGCTCTATGCACACTGGCTTAAAAAACGTTGCTTCTACAGAATTTTGTGTTCTGCCTGTAGAAGCAACTCAATGTTATCCTATGTGTCCATGCACATTAGGACGTTAAGAGGCATATTTTGAGAACAACGTTTAGAGGTAGAAAAAAAAACCTTCTCATTTTCTTTTCTGATTGGAGCTCACTGGCAGAAAAAAAACGTAAAACTCTTCTAAAACTCCTTTAGGCTCCATGCACACTAGGAGCAGAAAAAATGTCAAAGTTTTTAGCTTGAAAAACGTGGCATAAAAGACGCAAAATGAAAGCATATTGTACAAAGTTTAGGCGAGTCTATGAGAGTTTAGGCGAGTCTATGAGAGTTTAGTTTATAGGTGTTTTTTGCACTACACTACACTCCCCTCTGCAAAAGTTTTTACTCCCACAACACACCTAAAAAAAACGTTGGCACTTGACGTTCAGAAGAGATAAGAGGAGTTTAGGAGAGACTGATGTTTTTACAACTCCTAAACTCCTCCTGTAGCAGTCAATAATGTGCAAAGACACATAGAGCACAATTGCAGTGCTTCTAGAGGCAGGAGAAAAAAACGTCAAACGCCTGTAGAATCAATGGCCCAGATTCACAGAGCAATTACGCCTGTCTAACTGGTGTTAGACAGGAGTAATTTCAAATTTTGCGCGCCGTATCACTAGTTTGAATCCTCAAACCATGATACGGCGGCTTCGGGCTTCGATCCGAGAGGCTTACGTCTTCGCTGTGATATTTTTGCGGCCGCTGGGAGGAGTTCACGTCGTTTTCATGCGTCGGGATATGCAAATGAGTTTTTACGGCGATCCACGAAGATACGAGCGGTCTTCTCAATCGCTTACGTCTATTTTTTTTACGTACTGTTAGACCAGCTTTTTGCTGGTCTAACGGTGCGTAGCCAATGTTAAGTATGGCCGTCGTTCCCGCGTTGAATTACATTTTTTTTTTTTTTTTTACGTAAGTCGTTCGGGAATAGAAATGTCCGTAAACGACGCTACTCAAACAACGAATGACGTAACGACGTGATTTCGCGCAATGAACGGAGCACGCGTAGTTCGATCGCCGTGGAAACGCTCCTATTTTAAATGCTTTACGCCCCCTACTCGCGTAGATGGCTTGCGCCGGGAGAAATACTCTACGCCGCCGTCGTTTACTGGACAAAATCTACCGGGATTCCACGTAGAGCCAGGTAAAAAACGGCGGCGTAGAGTATTTCTGTTACTCTACGCTAATCTAATTCTCTCTGAATCTGGCCCAATGTTTTTTAAGTCCAGTGTGCATGGAGCCTCAAACTTTGTACAAAAAATGCTCTACATGGACATTTTTTACTCCAAAAAGAACAGACGTTTTTTTTTAAGCCCAGTGTGCATGGAGCCTAAGTTTTTTTATAATGGGATGGCATGAGCAACAGTGAAATTGTTCTCTCTGTACAGAGTTATGTGTTGATTGGCAACATGTCTCAGAGTTCTGTGTTGATTGGCAACAAGCTCTTTTGAAGAAGCACAGAGCTCTGCCCGTTTCTTTGTGCTTCTTTAAAAGAGCTTGAACAGCACATCTTGAAACCCCAGTCTACTTTGAAATCTTTGCCTGGGAGAGTCCTTGCTGATGAAGTATAACTACCTTGTGTCTTATTGCAATACTAAGTCTTGCCATGGTGTATGGCCTGTGACATGAAACGGTCCTCCATAACCTCACCTTAGTAGCAGAGTTTGGCTGTTCTTCACCCAGTTTTAAGCCTCCAACACAGCTGTTTCTGTTTCAGTTAATGACTGTGTTTCAGCCTACAAATGACATTGATAAGCATTAGCACCTGCTTGATATAATTGGTTAATCATACACCAGACTCTATCCCTATAAATTCCCTGACTTTGTGCAAGTGTAGAAATTAAAACTGGTTTGAAGCCAAAGGGAAGTCACACCAAATATTATTGTGATTTTGATTTTTCCTCCATTTGCTCACTTTGCATTTTTGTAAATTAAAAAAATGAAACAATTAAAAAGAAAATTAATATATTTGTATATATTATTTTAAGCATTCTTACTTTACAGCGTGTCTTTGCACCTGCCCAAAACTTTTGCACATTACTGTATATATTTTATTTTCTGAGACATGTTGCTAATAATTTAAAAACGTAAGGAAGTGATATCTGTATAGCAGTGGATCTGAGATGAGCAGCTGTCGCTTTCCTTGCACTCATCACGTGACAGATATTCTGAGAAATGACAGTTGTGACATGCAAGGATGTAAACAGCATTGTCCTCATCAGTCTATCAGCTCATAGTCTCTTCATATTGAGGTGAGTAGGTCAGACAAATGAAGATGCTGCAGGCACTTCAGGAATAGAGTGTAAGTATATGTTTCAAAAATGACAAGTACACGTACTAAACAGATGAGCGGAGCTGATCAGCCTGTTCTCCAATGCCTTATTAACATATAAAATGACAGTCTATGCCATATGGGCTATCACAATCAGGATCACATAAGGACTATTTTTATTATTATTATTATTATTATCTTTTTGATTAACGTCCTTTAATATATGGTTGCTAAATGTAGTTATTTTGAGGTCCAATGCCAGATTCTCAGTTGCACAATTTCAGGTGACATCCCAGTTGTCCTTTTACTAATTATACACTGCATTAGCCATAGTACTATCTCTATTGCCTGAGCTGTCACTTTGTAACACATCTTCTGGCAGCCTTTTAAAACAATGTTTTACCTGCTAGCTAATCAGCATGTCAAACCACTGACAGAATCCCTCCTACAATCATCTCATTTTGTCCTGTTTGGGTCTTTTTATAGAGCATTTGCCTGCACATGCATTGATTACTTGCTAAATATCCAAAGGAACCTAAATGCTTCTTAACACATGAATCTACAAAAAAAAAAAAAGATATTTGAGTGATGAATATATGCAGGGCTTGTAGCCTGTTGGGGAATCCAGTGCCAATATCAGGTGGTACTGTACCTTTCCATCATGGAATATCTCTCTTTCTGCAACTCGGACTCCCATAGAAGTCTCAATTCTCCACTGTTCACACTGCACTGTACAATGTAATAACGGTATAACAGAAATTACTAGACCCCTTTTTAAAGCTTGCTGTGTCTAATAAAATGAGGAGAGAAAGACCCAGGACAGCCTAGGCTCCTGGGCACATTGTTGGATTGAGAGGGGGCTCAGGTGAGTTTTAGGGGGGCTGTATGGAGTGAAGGTTTTTCACCTTCATGTAAAGAGTGCATAAAAGTAAAAAACCTTCATCCTTCACAAGCATGTGTAACTGCAGGGAGTGTTATAGGTATTGGGGATCATAGGTGTGCGCAGCCTATTGCATTAGGGTGTGCACCTTTAAGCTCAAACACACATGCCCTATAAAAATTTAGGGCAAATGGACCGTGTCGGTAGAGCAGTGGACGATGTCAATATGGCAGAGGTTGATGTCAGTATTTTTTTTTTTCATGATCACATTTTTATAATTGCATTCTTTTTTATAATATATTTATACAATCATTTTTATTATTGATTTTTACAATTTTTTTTAGGTGCCCCATTGGGGGGCTTGGTAAAATATCAGGGGTCTAAACAGGCCCCTGATGTCTCACTTTTGAGACAAAGAAAGGGAATGGGGACAGAGATTCCCCAGTCTTTCTCGCAACCAAGAAGCAGAGGGAATCTGCCTAGCACAGGGTGATTAGGGTGTGCCCAAGCACACCTGGCACACCCTGTGTGCACGCCTATTTCGGGGATTTTGTGTGGAGAAGAGGTCACATCATTTATGATCAGGGGGCCCTGGTTGTTAGCGTAGACAAAACAGAAGCATAGATTAATAGAAGGACAGTAAATCAGAAATCGTTCTAAAACATAGAACATAAATTAATGCAATATAAAATAATGCAATTAATGGGCGAATTTCAAAATCATTTTCTTTTGAAAATCAGAAATTTCAAGCGTTTTGTGATCTGATGATGCCACCATTGAATTTAAAATTCAACCAACCTAACCTCCAGTTTCACCTCCTGTTGCTACAGAAAATAATTTTTGTGGCTGGGAATCTTCTTTTCTTTCTGGGAATTTTCTTTTCTTGCACATGCGCATTTCTTTTTTGATTACATTTCCCGCATGATTCTCCCATCATTGATTAGAAAAACTTTTGTTTAAAAAAATAAATAAAAAAATCCAACATGCTCATTTTCTTAAAGAGGAGTTCCACCCTAAAAAATGACTTTTTTTTAATCCACTCCTCACCCCCTTACATGCCACATTTGGCATGTAATTTTTTGGGGGGGGGAGTGGGGGCTTCAGTAGGAGTGGGACTTCCTGTCCCACTTCCTGCTTCCGCCGAGGGGCTGGTTAGGCGATTAAGCCTTAATTGCCTACACCAGCCCCTCCCTGTAGGCGATCACATGGGACACTGTCAGGTCCCATCCGATCGCCTCTCCAATCAGCGGCGAGCGGCGCCTCGCGCGCGTGCGCAGTGCGGCTCGCACATGCGCAGTGCGTGCCCGGTCGTGAAGCCGAAGGCTGTCACGGCTGGGTGCCCACAGTCGAGATGGAGACGCCGGCTGGGGAGGGGGGAAGAGGAGCGGACCCCCCCGGCCGGCGCTTCGCTGGATCGTGGAGCAGGTGAGTGTGTGTTTATTAAAAGCCAGCAGCTACACTTTTTGTAGCTGCTGACTTTTAATAAACACAATTTTGGCTGGAACACCCATTTAAATTGAATAGCCTCATGAAAATTTTAACCAAAATTATTAGATACGATTTTTGAAAGAAAATTGTTTTGTAAAGTCTGTCTGTCTGTCTGCCTGTCTGTCGTCTAGTGTGGGAAGCATCCAAACACACCTATGACTCCTTTAGAGGTTTAAGAGGACTTGTTTAGGTACTCTATGATGGTTCTCATTGAAAACAAACTATTGCATACTGGGCCCGGCTTTACATAGAAAAAAACGAAGGAGGTTGCACAGACCACAAAAGTAAGGCAGAGCACACACTGGGATTTAGAAACCACACAGATACTGTATTTTCTGGCGTATAAGACTACCTTTTACACTTTCAGTAAAAAAATGGCCAAAAAGTAGGGGTTGTCTTATACGCTGGGTCAGCTGCTCGGATGCTTGCTGGATGTGCGCTAATACTGTACTGTATGTATAGCCAATCCCAATTCAAATGAATACAGAGCCTGCTCGGATTGGAGTAACAACCTCTGCCAATCCAAGCAGGCCATATACAGTAGCCTGCTCGGATTGGCTTTGAGAGTCAGAGAGACGTGGACTAATGATGTTACAGCCTCTGCCAATCCAACCAGGCTTTGTATTCATTAATAGAATACATTGCTCGCTGTGATTGGCTCCAGCACCAGCAAGAAGGAAGAAGAATATGGCTCCAGAAGAAATAAAAATGAAGGGCCAGATTCAGAAAGCATTTATGTCAGCGTATCAAGAGCTACGCTGCGTAAATACTAAGAATAGCCGGCGTATCTGTTTTTGCTATTCAGAAAAGAAGATACGCCGGCTTTCTTCTAAGATATGAGCGGCGTAATTCGCTTACACCGTTGTATCTTAAGTTGCATATTTACGCTGACCACTAGGTGGCGCTTCGCGTAAATTATGCAAATGAGCTATTTACGCAGATTCACGAGCGTACTTGCGAAGGCCCGTCGTATTTTACGTCGTTTGCGTAAGCGTGAGACCGGCGTAAAGTTACCCCTGCTATAGCAGGCGCAGCCAATGTTAAGTATGGACGTCGGGACCGCGTCGAATTGTACGTCGGTTACGTCGTTTGTGTAAATCGTTCGGGAATGGGGCTCAACGTTAGTTACGTTCACGTCGTTTACATTGAGAAAAAGCAACGTGATTTCAGGCATGCGCACTGGGAACGTCCACGGATGGCGCATGCGCCGTCCAAAAAAAAATTCAATTACGTGGGGTCATGATTCATTTACATGAATCACGCCCCCACTTCAGCAATTTGAATTGCGCGGCCTTACGCCGTGCACTTTATGCTACGCCGCCACATATTATGGAGCAAGTGCTTTCTGAATAAGGCACTTGCCCATAATATTTGCGGCGGCGTAGTGTAAAGAGGAAACGCTACACCGCCGGAAAGATACATTTTTGTATCTGAATCTGGCCTGAAGTGTCTAGAGTTGAGCGGACACCTGGATGTTCGGGTTCGGCGGGTTCAGCCGAACTTCGGAAAAAAGTCCGGGTTCGAGACCCGAACTTGACCCCGAACCCGAACCCCATTGAAGTCAATGGGGACCCAGACTTTTGACTACTAAAATGTCTCTAAAAACGAAGGGAAAGGGCTAGAGGGCTGCAAATTACAGCAAAATGTCGGTAAGAGCATGGCAAGTACACTGAAAATAAATGGATAGGGAAATAACTTAAAATAACATAAAAAAATAATAAAAAATAAATAATCTTGACAAGCAGGAACCTTCCCCTAAAGCAGTGCGGCCCTTTGCATGCCTTTATCCGGCCCTTGGGAATTCCTCCTACAGATATGAAGCACTATTCCTCCCACTGACACCAATGATGGGACACTATTCCTTCCACTGATACCATTGATGGGACACTATTCCTCCCACTGATACCAATGATGGGGCACTATTTATTCCACTGACACCAATGATGGGACACTATTCCTCCCACTGATACCAATGATGGGGCACTATTTCTCCCACTGACACCAATGATGGGACACTATTCCTCCCACTGACACCAATGATGGGACACTATTCCTCCCACTGATACCAATGATGGGACACTATTCCTCCCACTGATACCAATGATGGGACACTATTCCTCCCACTGATACCAATAATGGGACACTATTCCTCCCAATGATACCAATGACAGGACACTATTCCTCCCACTGACACCAATGATGGGAGACTATTCCTCCCACTGACACCAATGATGGGACACTATTCCTCCCACTGACACCAATAACGGGGCACTGACTCCTATCTAAATCTCTCCCTACAAATTCAATCGGGAACCTTTCTCTAACCTATCTTGCAGTATCTCAGAATAACATATGCAGTGCTGGTGATTCTGAAACAGGACAGTCTGACTCCTATCTAAATCTCTCCCTGAGAGCAGCAGCAGCCTTTCCCTAACCTAACTAAAGCAGAGTGCAGAGTGACGAGCTGCGCTGTGTGCCTCTAGCTTATCTAGAGGCTGGGTCACATGCTGGGTCACATGCTGCACTGGCCAATCACAGCCATGCCATTAGTAGGCATGGCTGTAATGGCTTCTAGGTCACACGAGTAAAATAAATGGTGATTGGCTGCCGTGCAGCGCGCCATTACATTGCCGAACTCCGAACCCGAACTTTCAGCAAATTATTCGGGTTTGGGTGCAAAAAAAACAAAAGTTCGGTACGAACCTGAACTTTACAGTTCGGGTTCGCTCAACCCTAGAAGTGTTGGAAGCCTCGGCAGGGGCGTGTCTTATACAGTGAGTACAGTAGTGAGAAAACTGTAAAATTAGAGGGTCGTCTTATATGCCCGGTCACCATATACACCGGCAAATATGGTACATCCCATTTAAAGAATAATAGCATGCAAATTCTGACACGGAGAGGCTATTCAAATACTATTGGACTAAAGTTTTCTATCCAAGCAACCAGGTCTTTAAACAGGAAATACATTATATATCTTGAACGTAGCACGCATCTCATTTAACCACTTAAGGACCGCCTCCTGCACATATATTCGTCGGCAGAATGGCAATGCTATTACCCAGCCGTGGGTTATGGGCGCGTGCCCGCGGCGCGCTCCCGTGACCCGATCCAAAGCTCCGGGACCGCGGGACTCACGGACCCGATCGCCGCTGGAGTTCGGCGATCGGTCCCCGGAGCTGAAGAACGGGGAGAGCCTTGTGTAAACACGGCTTCCCAGTCCTTCACTGTGGCGGCAGGATCGATCGTGTCATCCCTCTTATAGGGGGACACAATCGATGATGTCACACCTACAGCCAGACCCCTCTACAGTTGTAAACACACTTCAGGTCACACATATCACCATCAGTGCTACCTGTGGTTAACTCCCAAACTGTCATTTCCACAATAAACAATGCATTTTAAATGCATTTTTTGCTGTGAAAATGACAATGGTCCCAAAAATGTGTCAAAACTGTCCAAAGTGTCCGCCATAATGTCGCAGTCACGAAAAAAATCGCTGATCGCCGCCATTAGTAGTAAAAAAAAAAAAAATAATAAAAATGCAATAAAACTATCCCCTATTTTGTAAACGCTATACATTTTGAAGAATATGTATCGGCCTAAACTGAGGAAGAATAATTTTTTTATATATATTTTTGGGGGATATTTATTATAGCAAAAAGTAAAAAATATTGAAAAAATATTGAATTTTATTTAAAATTGTCGCTCTATTTTTGTTTATAGCGCATCAAATAAAAAACGCAGAAGTGATGAAATACCACCAAAAGAAAGCTCTATTTGTGGGGAAAAAAAGGACACCAATTTTGTTTGGGAGGCACGTTGCACGACCGCGCAATTGTCAGTTAAAGCAACGCAGTGCCGAATCGCAAAAAGGGGCAAGGTCCTGCATTTTGGCCTGGGTCTTAAGTGGTTAAATTTCATATTATCTTCTCTACATGTAGCAATTTTTTTTTGTGGAATTGAAAAGCATTTATTTTAACATTATGGGGGTTATTTACAAAAGGCAAATGTACTTTGCACTACAAGTGCACTGAAAGTGTACTTGGAATTGCAGTCGCTGTAGATCTGAGGGGTAGATCTGAAATGAGGGGAAGCTCTGCTGATTTTATCATCCAATCATGTGCCAGCTAAAATGCTGTTTTTTATTTTCCTTGCATGTCCCCTCAGATTAACAGCAACTGTGTACAAGTGTACTTGTAGTACAAAATGCATTTGTCTTTCGTAAATATAACCCCCTATATCTATACGAAGAAGATCCAGAGAAGCTATACAGCCAAAAATCTAAACTTAGGCACTAGCACTAAATGTTCAAGTGGAAAAAAATCTACAGTTTGTCATTAATATTTTTATATGCTGTTTAAATAATATACTCTTGATAATTAAGCAAAATGGCATACATTAAATTAAAGCAGAAATACTGTTAATCTGTAGAGAAAGGATATTTCTGATCACATATACAATTAACATCATATCCTTGTCTGCTCCATTGTTATTTATTGCACATAACTGTACTGTACATTGCTGGAACATTCTGTAACTTGCTAAAATGGTTCAAATAATATGACTGGCATGTATTGTCTATGAAGTCTTTAAAGTATAACTGAATGCAAAACATTTTGACGTTTTGGATAGAGTAGAAAGAAAATCCAAACTTTGGGTTGTCATGAGAACAGGAAAAGAGGGGAAAATGTACAATGGGGTAACTAGTTCTGGTGATATCCAGGGATCCCCTCTCTTTGAAGGGATTTATTTACACTGGGCCAGATTCTCGTAGATGCGCGCCTAATTATGCAGGCGTTGCGCATCTCAGATGCACTACGCTGACGTAACACGGAGTGGCAAGTACCGTATTCCCTAAGTAAATGCGCTCCAAGATGCGCCTGCGTCGCGTAAAATCATGGGCGTAATCCGGCGCAACTCCAAAGTAGGAGGAAAGTGGGCGTGTTGCATTATAATGAAGCGTGACCCCATGCAAATGCAGGCCGGGACGAACGGAGCATGCGCCGTGACATGGATGACCCGCGCCGTGACATGGATGACCCGCGCCGTGACGTGGATGCCTTCTGCGCATGCGCAAAGCCTCCCTACGATGCGCCGGCGCAGGGTATATAATGCGCCCACACATGCGCCCGTGCAGCGCAAACGTCTCCCATTTTTTTGATAGTGACGGCCAAAGTTTGTGCTGGACAAGATGACAACCGCGGTTAAGGAGAGGAGGAAGAAGAGTTTCTCCCCAGAGGAGAGGGCCATTGTCGTCAGGGCCATGGAGAAGTATGACTCGCGGCTCCATGGTGCTGACAGCGCCCGGACCAGCAAGTCCCGGAGGGATCAGATTTTAATGAGGGTCGCGTGCCAGGTCAATGCCCTCTCTCATGAGGTCCGGACACCGCAGGACATTCAGAAGAAAATGAATGACCTGCGGCGTCATGTGAAGGGCAAGCTGGCTGCCATAGCTCGGCATGCCAGGGGCACTGGAGGGGGCCCACCCTGCCCTGTCCGCCTGAGTGAGGAGGAGAGGGTGGTTGCCCGCTGCCTGCAGACGGAGCAGGTAGAGGGAGTTGGGGGCTATGAGTCCCAGAAGCCAGCCGTGAGGACAGGTAAGTGTGTTTTAGATTCTATCTGTTGTGTACATGTATGGGGGTGGAAGGGAACATGTGCCAAGTGTGTGGGTCCACCAACATGGGCATCTTTTGTGTCATCCACAGATGTGCAGGAGGGAGCGGGGCCATCTGTTGATGCCAGGGCCCATCAGGATCCATCCCCTGAAGATACAGTCCCTCTGGCTGCCCCCCTGGAACAGGACTTGGAGGGAAGTGGGCACACCTCAACGGAGGAGGTGGTTGAGGAGGGTGTGGTAGTCCAGGACCAGGCCCTCTATGTTGTTGTGGAGGAGGATGGTGGGTTGGCCGGACCAGCCCAGGCTATTCCTCTACCTGTAGCGAACCCCTCAGTGTCCCCCTCCAACCTCTCCAGTCCCTCTCTTTCCCCCCCCCTCATCTCCGGCCCCTCAACATCCTCCCCTTATGCCCGGTCCCCTGCCACTCCCCGCAAGGCGACGTGCAAGACCAGGGGTGTATCCAAGGTCCTGCCGGAAGAGTTGGTCAGACAGCAGGACCAGCAAAATCAGCACCTGGCCGAGGTCGTGGAGGAGATGAGGCGCCTGGCCGACAGCCTGGCATCCTCGGACAATATTACAGATGCCATCCAGGATGTTGCTGTTAACAGCGCAGCAACGCTGACCAGCTTGGGGGAGCTGCAGGAAAACACCTCGGAACTTGTGGGGGAGGTTCATGCCCTGCGCCTTGCTGTCGAGGCGCAGACTGCTGTGCAGACCCGCATAGCGGTTGCCCTGGAGGGCATGCAGGCAGCCAGGGAGGGACGTGGGGATGCTCCTCCTCAACCTGCTGCCCCCCCCCCATCTGTGGCTGCCCCCAGGCAAGTGAGGGGCAGGACCCGTGGCACCAGGCAGAGCCCCCGCCAGGCCCATTAATTTTATTTTTCTTTATTAATATGCTCTGGATAAGAGCTTTTTGTTATTTTTTATTATGCTCTGGATAAGAGCTTTTTGTTATTTTTTATTATGCTCTGGATAAGAGCTTTTTTTAATTTTTTTTGGATACTGAACACGGTGCAGTGTGAATGGTGTGTGAATGTGAGAGGGTGGCACTCCTGACAGTAAGGGGTGTCACCCTCGGCCGTGGTGGTGAAGTTAACCCCACGGCTGTATGAATGATGTGTGAAAGGTGTATGAATGGACAGCAACATCATTGGGGCCTTGACGTGGCGTTGCTGCTCCCAAGGCCTACATGCTGGACTTGGGCTAATCCAATGCGATGTGCATGTGGTGTGTGTGATCTAGGGACATCAGTGGTGTACACGCGTGCATTGTCTGTGTGCCATGCTGTATGTGTGTGTTTAACGGTCAAAGATTCGTAACACGAGGACCCTCCTGACTGCTCTTCCATCAGCTGACGGGGTCTCCTCTGGCGGGGGGGGGCTGTGTGGTTGGGGGGTCAGGTCATCACGTAGGGCAATGTGCAGGCCCTTTCGCATGGCAAAGTTGTGCAGAATACAACATGCACCAATGATCTGACCCACAAAGTTGGGGGAATACAATAGGGCCCCCCCAGACTTATCCAGGCATCGGAAACGGGACTTCAGGAGGCCAAATGTGCGCTCCACCACTGCACGGGTTTTGATGTGTGCTTCATTGTATCTTCTCTCTCCTCTGGTTTGGGGGTTCCGGAAAGGAGTCATGAGATGGGGTCCCAGTGTATATGCAGAGTCACCTGTAAGGGAAAAGACAGGAGGATGGTAGTCATGCATGTGCCACTTCTGTTGTGCATCATGGGAGGGGATAGTCATGGCTGCCACCCATGTCACTCACCAACCAGCCAGCTGTCCCCATACATGTCCTGCTCAAAATCTTCTGGGATGTTGCTTTGACGGTAGATGTAGCTGTCATGGCTGGACCCGGGGTCTTTGGCACGGACGTGCCATATGAGGTATTTGGCATCGGCTATCACCTGTACGTTGATGGAATGCCAATGCTTCCGATTGCGGTATATGTGCTCTGTGGCACTGGGGGGCTGGAGTGCCACATGTGTGCAATCAATGGCCCCGATGGTGCGTGGGAATCCGTCAATTCTGTAGAAATCTGTCATTGCCTTCTGCCGCAGGTGCTCAGTGGTGGGTCTGATGAACTGGTTGGACATGCGTCTGAGGATTGCGGGGACAACCTGGTGCAGACATCTGCTTATGCTGGTTTGTGACATCCCAGCCACCACTCCACTTGTACGCTGGAATGATCCACTGGCCAGGAAATGCAGTGTTGCCAGTACCTTCACCAGTGGCTGCAGTGCACGTGAGCGGTATGTCTGGCTGGTGATGTCATCCTGCAGGGCTGTGGTTATTTCCAGGATGGCAGCAGGGCTGAATCTGAAGATGCGATACACCTCCTCATCACCCATGCCAAAGAGCCTCATGCGCGCTCGGTAGATCCTCTCACGTGCCCCCCTCCTCCTACTCCTCCTTCTATGCGCCTCTTCCTCTGCATACCTTAGTAGTGATAAGACCATGGCTGGCCCTGGCATCATTGGCATACGAATGTCTTGTCCAGTAAGTGTGATTGCTCAGCTAGTCCGTTACGGTGCTGCTGTAGTTGCTCTCCAGCTGACTTGCACACGGCCTTGAGCAAAGTTACCCGTGCTTTTATGAGGGGTATGTTTACTCAAGGCTTTCGAGTTACGCGCACCACGAGTAGCCAACGCCGGACGCGCGTAGTTTCGGGAATACGCGCATCTCCCTCATTTGCATATTTGCATGCTAATTCAATGGGAACTGAATATTTTTCATGCGTAACTATGCGCCTACGCCGCGCTAGCTTAATGCATTTTCGCCGGCCAGACGGAAACAAATTTCGCGCGTATGTGGTTCTGTGTTTACCGCGCATCGATACGCAGGCGAACATTTACTATTACGCCGCGCATATACATTTACGCAGGCGTAGCGCCTCTGAGAATCTGGCCCACTGTGGTTATGAGACAAGAGGCAAATGGAAAATCTCCCCAATGGGACGCAGCTGCAAAATATATATATATATATACTGTATATAATTTATATATATATATATATATATATATATATATATGGGTTATAATAGCACACTAGCTCATTATGAATGACTTACCTGAGATCGAAGCCCCCGAAGCGCTTCTCGTTCCCCTCCTCCGCCGCCGCCATGTCCCCTCCGAGCACTCCGGCGCTGTGACTGGCCGGAGCGGCGATGACGTCACTCCCACCCATGTGCGCAGGACCGACATAATCCCGGCATGATCCCATTCATAAAACCGGGACACTCAGTGCGCCTGCGCCGTTGTCTATGGCACGCATGCGTCGTAGACATTAGTGCAGTGTTTTCTGCAAATATCTTCTTAACCGTGTAGGTTAAGGAGATATTTATTGCACCTACAGATAAGCCTTAATCTAGGCTTACCTGTAGGTGCAAGTTGTCAGAGTGGGTTTACAAGGAATAGATACTGTATTATTGTGATCATCATGTTTAACTCTTT
Organism: Rana kukunoris; assembly: GCA_029574335.1. Taxonomy (NCBI): domain Eukaryota; kingdom Metazoa; phylum Chordata; class Amphibia; order Anura; family Ranidae; genus Rana; species Rana kukunoris. The sequence continues at coordinate 127,747,211 of CM056052.1, forward strand.
TAAAACATGTCCATGGTCCTGAGTAAGAGTTGTTGTCCGTGAAACGCATAGACCCAAGAAACTAAAAGCTATTACCGTATTTATCGTCGTATAACACGCGTCGGCGTATAACATGCACCCCAATTTTAGGAGGGAAGTTTCAGGAAAAAAACAACTTTAGAGCAATTTCTCAATGCAGCCTGATCAATGCAGCACAAATAAACTCCTCATTGCAGCACAAATAAACTCAGCTTGTATGGCAATGGGATGGTACCTGGGACGGAGTGAAACACACCAGATGACAAGAAGCAGTGAGCTGCAGTAGATGGAACCTCGTGGGACCTCTATCTTGTGTCTGTGATGGAAACGAGGGGATGACTCAGCCAGATGGATGCAAGGATGCGAGCCCAATTGTGCTGGTGGGTGTCACGTCAGTCCGCCTTTGAAACAGCCAGTCGAAGGTAAGCCTGTGCTTCCCGGGCATGACGTCAACCGGCCAGGACGTATAAACCCGAACGAGGCTTGGAGCGGGTGATGATGATAGGCTCTAGACATGTGCAGACTGGAATATTTTGTTGTGTTTTTTCATTTGGAAAATAAATTTAGTTACTCCCGAAAATCGTTTTTGATTTATGTCGTTTTCGTCGGGAAAGTTTTCGTCTGAAAACAACGATATTCGATGCTTTGTTGAATTTTCGTCATTCAATTCGACAAAGCATTGAAAATCGTCGGATCTGAACGAAAACGAAAATAAAGCATTTTTTATGTCGGATCTTTCGGTTTTCGTTTCTTGCGCTTTCGTTTTCGTTCGTTAAAACGATAACGAAAATACCCGATTTTCGGATGAAAATGCATTCTAACGAAAACGAATGCACATGTCTAATAGGCTCAAACAAAGCCTGTATCGAGACTGGGCTGGGACTGGGCAGGCGGCTCAATGTGCATGTGTATACATATATATATATATAAATACTGTATATATGTGTGTGTGTGTGTATATATATATATATATATATATATAATATGTTGTTAATATTCATTTTTAACCCACTGGTGCTGATATTAGGAAAAAATAAACCTTCTTCCTTTTATCACACCAGCTTCTCTCCCAGATTCTCCACCTCTGAGATGGTAAATCTGGAAGGGAGATATTTCAGTGGAAGGGCTGTGAGATCTTCAGATCTCGGTTTATTAAACTGCCCGTTTGTGACAAAACTGCCATGTGCTGTGATGTGAAGTGGAGAATGTGTTCTCTGCTCCTTATCTCAGTTTATTAAACTGGCAATGCTCTGAGATAAGCCGTGATCATCATGATCTTGGCTTATCACAGTTTATTAAACGTACACCTAATGCTTATCTTAACTCTTTTTTTGGATTTTTTTTTACCAATCCAACGTTTGAGAGTTGGAATATTCTTAAAGCGGAGCTCCACCCTAAAGTGGAACTTCCACTCATTGGAACCCTCCCCCCTCCGGTGTCACATTTGACACCTTTCAGGGGAGGGGGGTGCGGATACCTGTCAAAGACAGGTATTTGCACCCACTTCCGGGAGTCCTCTCTGCGTTGTGTTCTGGGAAACACTCGGCTCCCAAAACACAGCCGGGACCAGTGATTCCCTCACCGAGGATGGCGGTGTGGGCAGCAGATAGACGAGCGATTGCTTGCATTTTGTTGCAGACGTCGCTGGACTCCAGGACAGGTAAGTGCCCATATTTTAAAAGTCAGCAACTGCGATATTTGTAGCTGCTGGCTTTTAATATTTTTTAAACGGCGGAGCTCCGCTTTAAGGACTGTTTCCACATTAACCTCCCTGGCGGTACGATTATGTCAGATTTTTGATGCTGAAAGCGGTACATTGTTTTTCATGGAAATTTGGCGTTTTATATTGTAAGCACTGGCGTAGCGAGGGGGGGGGCAGGGGGGGCTCCTGCACCGGGCGAAAAATTCCGGGGGGTAAAATCCTTGCGTCCGCGGAATGCGCCGCCGCCGCCGCCGCCGCCGCCGCCGCCTCAGGAAAGGCCGCGGCTTGGGCCTAGCACTGGAGCTGTCGGCCATCTTGGCACACCCGGCGGCGGCGCGCCTGGTTGGCTGGTGGAACTGTCTGTCTCCCTTGATGTGGGAGTGGCGGGAAACACCAGCCAACCAGACAGAAGGGCGCGCTGATTGGCCTAGAACATGTGTTTACAGCGCGGCGCGGCGGCGGCAAGTTTCTCCAGCAAGGTAAGAAGGGGGGGGGGGGGGGGGTGTCGGTGTAAATCTTAAGGGGTGCTCTGCCTGATCCCCACCTATCCACCTCAGAGCCTGTTATTTTAGTAAGACTGCTGGGACTTGTAGTTCTCCTGGGGCTCATGGAGATTGGAGAACTACAAGTCCCAGCAGGTTATACATTATCATACAATAAGGCTCTGAAGTGGATGGATGTCCGGACACCCATCCATCTCGGAGCCTTGTATTATAACCTGCTGGGACTTGTAGTTCTCAATCATCTCCTGGGGCTCAGGTGCATGCGATCCACCATCTATGGGACTACAAGTCCCAGCAGTAAGAAAAACTGAACAAAGATGGTGGATTGCATGCACCTGAGCCCCAGGAGACGATGGAGAACTACAAGTCCCAGCAGGTTATAATATAAAGCTCCGAGGTGGATAGATGTCTGGACAGTGACAATTGGTGGCTCAGTGGTGACAATTGGTGGCTCAGTGGTGACAATTGGTGGCTCAGTGGTGACGATTGGTGGCACAGTGGTGACGATTGGTGGCACAGTGGTGACGATTGGTGGCACAGTGGTGACGATTGGTGGCACAGTGGTGACGATTGGTGAGACAGTGGTGACGATTGGTGGGACAGTGGTGACAATTGATGGCACAGTGGTGACAATTGATGGCATGGTACAGTGGTGGCAATTGATTGGCATGGCGCCCTGTGATTGGTCATGCGCTAGCGCCGGGGGGGGGGGGGGGGGGCGAAAAAAAAGTTTTGCCCCGGGCGCCAATACCTCTGGTTACGCCACTGATTGTAAGCCTGTAGATCTTAGGAATAACTTCCTTAAATCTGTTCAAACAAGAGTCTAGTAGACATCCCGGGTATGATAAAGTATGTAATGTAATTCAATCAAAAACACAGAAATTTGCTCAGTTGCAGAATTGTCGCTGTCATTACTTTCAGTTTGATGACAAATTTTCTGCAAGTGATTGTAATTTATTATCACTGTTTTCTAGCTGGTCTAAAACCACTTTTGACATAAAGGGACACTTTTTGGTTGCTATGGACAATCTCCAGTTTCCAGGCAGAAAGAACAGTTTTTATAATATAAAACTGCATGCAGGACACTGGACAGACCACCGGGGACAAAAGGGGTGTGTAATTATTTGATACAGTACTGTAATTTGGAAGATTATATACTGTGTTTTTACTTTTTTGAATTTGGCGCCGAACTCCACCCCCATACGTCACGCTGCTCGGGAATGGAGCTTGGCGGCACTCGGCAATCGCCAGTATGTGAATCGAGCGAGATGACAGCTCTCACACACAGCATGGACACATCGCAGGATCCAGGGACAAGGTAAGCAACTTCCCCTGTATTCTGCAATGTGATCTTGAGTCGGGCTCGGGGATACCGCTTTTGGTATGTAAAATTCACCCCGAGCCTGACTCGGGAATATTGCTAGGCAGGTTAAGGACATATCACCTTGGACTCTAATTATCACTATTTAATGTTTCATTACTGTTTAACTTTTTTGTGTACATGTACAAAGTTCACTCAAATGGTACACATATCAATCACATGTAATTATAGTCCCAGTTAATGCTGAGACTACTTATTTTAGCGCTGCACTTATCCACTTTTATGCCATATATATTTGGACACAGGCACAATTTTCATTTTTTTCAGGTATTTTAACAAAACAAAATATTCAAGCTTTAGTTATATAATGTACAATCTCACAAAAATGAATACACCTCCCACATTTTTATAAATATTTTATTATATCTTTTCATGTGACAACACTGAAGAAATTACACTTTGCTACAATGTAAAGTAGTGAGTGTACAGCTTGTATAACAGTGTAAATCTGCTGTCCCCTCAAAATAACTCAACACACAGCCACTAATGTCTAAACCGCTGGCAACAAAAGTGAGTACACTCCTAAGTGAAAATGCCCAAATTGGGCCTAATTAGCCATATTTCCTCTCCGGTGTCATGTGACTCATTAGTGTTACAAGGTCTTATGCCGCGCACACATGACCATTTTTCACGATGTGAAAAATTACATTTTTTTAAATATCACTAAAAACGGTCGTGTGTGTTCTGGTAAAACTATAGTTCGTAATGGAGATAGCACATTCATCACACTGTAACAGACTGAAAAGCACGAATCGTCTCTCACCAAACTTTTACTAACACAAAATCAGCAAAAGCAGCCCCAAGGGTGGCGCCATCCGAATGGTACTTCCCCATTATAGTGCCGTCGTATGTGTTGTACATTACCACGCTTTGCATGAGCATTTTTTTTCACAATCATGTGTAGGCAGAAAGAAAGTTATTTTATAATACACACTCCCAGTCTTTGATTATTGGTATATCAGTCCTGAAAAAAACATGCCATATGACCAGGTGTATTTACTAAGGCCAAGGCTAAGAAACTTTGGACACTCTTTGATATGGCATAACAAAATGTTGTCCCAAAAGCAGCAGACAGGAGAGAAACTTGCCTATACAGAACTTGAAAACTGCTATAAGTCTTTAAGGCACAGCCACACATAACACTTTTTGGTATTTTATAGAAAAGGAGTGTTAATGTACATTTCACTACACGGCTGTTTCCAGGCAGTTTGCATCCCCATACCCTTGGCTTGCGCTATGCAGAGGTGACAAACACATTTCCAAATCCTTCAGCCAAGGCTTCCATTCTGTTCCCATGGAAACTGCCATTATGAGTTATTGCATGCATGTGCCTTATATGACCTGTGTGATGCCATTTTTCTTTTCTAACAAGACATTGCTGTGGTGAGACAAGGAAGACTGTAAGTCTGTGACATTGCTCCTGTCCACCTTTAACCTCATCTTTGTTAGTGCATTAAGCAGATCCTAAAGTATTGTGTTGGAAAATAGAATTTTAGCAGTTTTATATTTCATGAAATTACAGCAGAATAGGCAAAGGTTGTAGTGCCAATAATAGACTACAAAGGGCCATGAAAACTTTGTTCTGTTCTTAGTGACCAACTTTGCTTACCTTGGGCACATCATTTCTCTAGAATGACCAGTCAGAGTGTGTCTTGGTCTCTTCTCTAGTTCTACGTCTGTGTGTCATGCATAGGGGAAAGAGAATGGGGGGCAAAAGAATAAGAAACAACAAGTTCAACATTCTCGAACATTACCTAGCATACTGTTCCAGCATGCTATTAAATAAATGTAAGATCACATCTCCTGATCTGAACAAGGGAAAACACACATAAAGGCTGCTACAACTCACAAATGATGGGCTTGAGGGAGACCCATACTCATGATTCTAATGCGGTTCTATGAGGGTTTGTGCAAACACTAATGTATTTCTTGTTAGCAGTTAAAAAGTTACCTAAACTAGTCACTTCATCAACAGGATTAGTACAGACAATTTCAACAGCGGGCTCACACTGGCGGTTATTTACGAAAGGCAAATCCACTTTGCACTACAAGTGCAAACTACAATTGCAAAGTGCACTTGAAATTGCTCCGAAAGTGCACATGGAAGTGCAGTTGCTGTAAATCTGAAGCCCTGTACACACACTCAGTTTTCTCGGCAGTAAAAAGTCGGCCGAGAAAATTAAGCAGAAAGCCGAGAACCCAGCAGGATAACTGCCATTGAGCTTTTGGCCGGGAATCACGGTCGTGTTTATGCTACATCGGCACTGCCTCGCAGTGTTTGCCATAGGTAAGTAGTAGATCTGGCGGGGGAAAAAAACGCTGGGAATCCCGACGGGAAAATAGAGAGCAGGTTCTCTATTTTCCCGCCGGGATTCCCGGCTGTTTTCCTGACGGAAAAACTGCGAGGCAGCATACACAAGTCCGGCTTTCCCGGCCAAAGGCTCTCCTGGCAGTTTTCCTGCCAGGAAAACCGGTCGTGTGTACAAGGCTTGAGGGGTAGATCTGAAATGAGGGGAAGCTCTGCTGATTTTGCTATCCAATCATGTGCAAGCTAAAATGCTGTTTTTTATTTCCCTTGCATGTCCCCCTCGGATTTACAGTGACTGCACTTCCAAGTGCACTTTCAGTGCAATTTCAAGTGCGCTTTGAACTTGTAGTTTGCACTTATAGTTCAAAGTGGATTTGCCTTTCATAAATAACCCCAACAGTCTCTTAATATTTGTACTTTAGAGAAATAAAAAAAACTTGTTTCTTTGCTGTGAATCTGTTTAAGGCTCCTTACACACGGAGCAGTCTGTTTTTCGGTCCGCTCCGTGTGTCCGTCAGCTCAGCGGGGGGTCTCCGCTGAGCTGTCGGGCGGACAGGGCGGTCCCCGCACACTGTGCAGGGACCGCCCCGTCTCTCCTCCGCTCTCCCATATGGGGAGTCGGATGGAAACGGACCGCCTGTCCGTTTGCATCCGATCCGTTTGGCCGGACGGAAGAAAAATAGGACATTCTTCCGTCCGCAAAAACGGATGCGGATCTGGCGGACATAAGCGGATGCATCATCCGCTAATGGATCCGCTCCCATAGGGGTTCATTACAAGTTCGTAAACGGACTTGTAATGAACGGACAAATGGTCCGCTAGTGTGAAAGGACCCTAATGTGTACCCAAATTCTATCTAAACCCAGCAACAGATATTTATTATATTGGAGATTGCCATTTGGTAGACACAAGGGCTGCATTAGCATGCAATGTGAAAATTACATACATAAATACAAGCAAAACAGTTATCTAAAAAAAAAAAAAAAAAAGGGGGTTTAAAAAATGCAAAAAGATTTCTCTGTGTACTCCTCTACTCCAGGGGCTATACAAAAATACCAGCCTGCATACTGTTTTTAAAGTTACGTTGCCAGTCCCAGCCTCTTTTAAGTCAGATATGAGCAGCTGTCAGTTGCATGCTAAGCTAATTTGCAAAAGTAAATTTAGACTTTGCAAAAATCTTTAAACTCATAATTGCACAGAGTTATGTGATACAAATATGGTATGTAATTATCATGGCACTCAGTTATCTATTTCTTTAGACCAAATATGATTATAAGAGCCACTAGGGGTCCAGTGAGACCCAATGTTTTTTAAAACTAATTTATTTTGGCAGTACTGTGTTACCAAATGTATTTTTTTCTGAAATCTCAAAATGATGCAAGAAACATATTTTTTTTTATAGTTCAAACAAGTGTTAACTTTAAAATAGCTAATGTTACAGTAGATAAACATTTTATATTATATTACATATATTATTCTGTAATTTGTCTTTTTTACCACTTGCTTACTGGGCACATATACCCCCTTCCTGCCCAGGCGAAATTTCAGCTTTCGGCACTGTCACGCGACGTGGCTCCCAAACAAAATTGACATGCTTTTTTTCCCACAAATAGAGCTTTCTTTTGGTGGTAGTTGATCACCTGTGCGGTTTTTATTTTTTGCGCTATAAACAAAAATAGAGCGACAATTTTGAAAAAAACACAATATTTTAAACTTTTTACTATAATAAATATCCCATTTATTTCAGTTTAGTCCAATACGTATTCTTCTACATATTTTTGGTAAAAATATTGCAATAAGCGTATAGTAATTGGTTTGCACAAACGTTATAATGCCTACAAAATAGGGGATAGAATTATTACTTTTTTTTTGTTTTTATTTTTTTACTAGTATTGGCAGTGATCTGCGATTTTTGTCACGACTGCGATATTACGGCAGACACATCGGACACTTTTGACACATTTTTGGGACCATTCACATTTATACAGCGAACAGTGCTTTAAATATGCACTGATTACTGTATAAATGTGACTGACAGGGAAGGGGTTAACACTATGGGGGAGGAAGGGGTTAAATGTGTAACCTGGGAGTGATTCTTACTGTGGGGGGGAGGATACTGACTGGGGGAGATGACCGATAGTTGTCCCTATGTACCTCTCCCTAATAGGACATTAATCTCTGTGTTTACACACAGGGATCCACTTCCCTAGCTCTGTGACTGACGATCGCGGGTGCTTGGCGGACTTCGCGGCTGCCAGGCACGCGCATCGGCACCTGTGTGACGCGTCGCGCGTGCCCCCCATCGGTGCGTGGGCGGATGCCGTACATAGACGGCCTCCCGGCAGATTAGAGCCACTATTGGTTAAAGAGACACTAAAAATATATTTCTGATAAAAAGCATGGCAACTTTAATTACAAATTAAACAAACGCATATTTGAAATTTTGTGTATTTTTTTATTTAATGTAACACAATAAAAGCTAATCAACAAAACACGTGTAAATGAACAAAAATTACATATTAATGGAAAACAATAATTAAAAACGCAAAACCGCTTGTGTTGAGGCGTATAAAATGTAGCCCTTTTGTCAAAAGGTACTGCTTTAAAATCTGTGACATCAACTCTTCATTCCCAATATTCATTATTTCCCAAGCTCCAGGAGATTTATCTTACTAATAAAATTTTGGCCTGATGGAGCCAGAATGCAATGATGTCATCACACATGTCGGATGAGGCGACCAGAACTGCTGTTACATTATATGTAAATTCTAGTTGCAAATAGAGACATAAAAGAATGGATATGGTGTTGTGTCTATTCTTTTGTTTCTGCTGTATTATCATTCTGCAGTGTGGACAGGGTTAAACTGAATATTCATTTTTGCAGAAGTGCAGCAGCCATCTATAAGGACAGCATTTTGCAAAACTCATCTATAGAGTGTCTCCAGTGCAGTGTGCAGCCATCACTGTTGACTGGCTAGTGCAACAGAGCAAGGGGAAGGGATCTGCAGACTTGTCAGGAAAGAGGAGAGCGTTGTCTGGATCAGGCAGGTGTGTGGAGGAAAGGCTGGGCTGCTGATGATGGTTGAACAGAACTCTGCCATAGCTGACCATAATTGTGATTTGAATGCCTGATGTGATCAAACTGTACTATAAAGCTCTCCCACCACTTGTAAGGAAATAAAAGCATGTCTGTCTCATCAGGCTTGAATAAGAGAGATCACAGCAACGTCTATCCCTGTCTGACTAAAACTGGTCATTTACTGAATCAGAGCATGAGTTCGGAGACCTACAAAAGGGCGTGCTGGGTCTGATAAGAAAGAGACTGATATTGCACAAGTTAATCTGATTTCTGAAGAACTTTTAAACTGAAAACGTGTTATCATCCAAGCCAGCCTTCTTTTTTGCAGATACATAGGGACACATTTGTCAATAATGTAATTTCTGTACAATATATTTTATATATTCATAGTTTTGGTAAAGATTATATTGTACTGTATCTAAGACAAAACTCTTTTGTTTCGTTTGGATAGATTAGGGAAGAGTTAGCAAGCCTGACAACTTTATTTTTTCTGTGCACACTCTAGTGAGATTCACCCTCTTTTTATTTGTCCTAGTAATCAAAAGTTTTAATCATTACAAGTACTGGGATAAAGTGAAAACTTTTTTGAAGAGAGGATTTCCCTAAAGAGAGGTTGTTGAAAAAGTTGCCAGTTCTTTAACCCCTTGCTGACCGCTGCATGACTATTTATGTCGGCAGAAAGACACGGCTGCTCTTATGGATGTACCTGTACCTCTCCTTAAAAGCTCCATGTTGCACGCGAGCTCCGTGAGTGTGACCACGGGTCCCGCGGACTCCATGCCTGCCGGGTGCCCGTGATTGTGTCACGGAGCTGCAGAACAGCTGCAGAACAGAACCTGTGTAAACAAGGTATTTTCCGGTTCTGCCTTGTGACAGGACACTGATCATCAGCTCCCTGTCATTGGGAGCAGTGATCGGTGTCAAGTCACATGTAGCCCATCCTCCCACAGTTTTAATCACTCCCTAGGACACACTTAACCCATTCCTCACCCCTGGTGGTTAACTCCTTCCCTGCCAGTGTCATTTACACAGTAATCAGTGCATTTTTATAGCACTGGTTGCTGTATAAATGACAATGGTCCCAAAATAATGTCAAAAGTGTCCGATGTGACCGCCATAATGTTGCAGTGACGATAAAAATCGCATATCTCCGCCATTACTATTAAAAAATATATAAAAACATGCTAAAATTCTATCCCCTATTTTGTAGACGCTATAACTTTTGCGCAAACTGATCAATATACGCTTAATGTGAATTTTTTTACCAAAAATATGTAGAAGGATACATATCGGCCTAAACTTAGGGAAAAACATTTTTTATATATTTTTTGGGGATATTTATTATAGCAAAAAGTAAAAAATATTGCTTTTTTTTCAAAATTGTCACTCTTTTTATGTTAAAAAAAAACGCGGAGATTATCAAATACCACCAAAAGAAAGCTCTATTTTGAAAAAGGACGTCAATTTTGTTTGGGTGCAACGTTGCCTAACCGCATAATTGTCAGTTAAAGCGATGCAGTGCCGAATCGCAAAAAAATGGTACGGTCATTGGGCAGCCAAAACCTCCGGGGCTGAAGTGGTTAAATAGAGAATATAAATAAAGTGTAGCGCCAATCATGGAACCCCCTATATGGAGGATCCACTTTAGGTCAAGTAATCAAAAACCATTCAATGTGTATAAACAAGAAACGCCAATCATGGAACCCCCTATATGGAGGATCCTCTATAGGTCAAGTGATCAAATACCATTCAATGTGCATAAACAAGGAAAGTAAATAAAGAGGGGGCTATTCAAAACCTTCCCTCTCAGATAGTTGAAAGAAGTCACAGATCACCCTGTAAACAGTGACAGAGGTGAGTGGCAGTGTGAGCAAATTACACAATAGGTGAATATTCATAAATCTCTGAAAGAGAAAATGTGAAGATTTACACACACAAATAAATCAAATAAATGTGTTATGAGTGTCCATCACATAAAAGGAGTCAGTCCAAACATCTTGAAAATGATGAAGACATATTGTCCCTCTAATAGTCTTGAAATGGTGATGAATCTATCAAGATACAATACTCTAACGCTGGAAATGAATATAAATGGACACCCTTACCAGAAGCGGTGGACCCCAACTCACCATATAGTGGGGGGGTCTTGAAGACTTATATGGCCGATTGCCTACTCCAGGTTGCCGTCGAGCTGCTGATCCAAGGCGTATGGTGTTATCAGGTGATTTTTTAATGGTTTGTATCTGGAAATTCCTCTGCAGGCAACAACTAAGTGCCAGATTCTCATACAAATTTGCCGGCGTAGCGTAACGCATTTACACTACGCCGCCGCATCGTACTAGAGCAAGTGCCGTATTCTCTAAGCATTTGCTCCGTAGTTTGCGTTGGCGTAGCGAAAATGGCCCAGCGTAAGCCCGCGTAATTCAAAGGGGGCGGCTTCTATTTAAATGAAGCTCGAACGAACTGCGCATGCGCCGGCCGGGGAAAAAGCCCAGTGTGCATGCTCCAGCTCACGTCGGAAAGCGCCGTTGAAACCGACGTCAAAACGACGTGATCGTCACTACGCAATGCCCTATTCACGAACGAGTTAGTAAAACGACGTAATCGATGGAAAAAGCCGACGCTGACCCGACGCCATACTTAACATGGCATCCGACGGTACTTCGTAAGGTTACTCCTCATAGAAGCAGGGGTAACCTTACGCGTACGAAAACGACGTACGTGACGACGGTGTGGCGGAAAAGCGTTCGGGAATCGGCGTAGTAGCCTCATTTGCATAGGCAAATGAGAAAACAACGTAAAGGCCACCTAGTGGCTGGAGTTGTCATTACAACTACGATCCGCAAGTGTAATGGTATTACACTTGTCGGATGTTCAAGTGTATCTATGCCAAAGTGATGCTAAGAATCACTCGCATAGATACGAGCCAAAAAAAACGGCGATACGGCGGGGTATCTGAGATACTCCGTCGTAGCGCCTCTGAGAATCTGGCCCACAGTGTCGTAATATCACCGCAATGGTATATAATCACCTCCACTCTCGTCTCCTCCGTGCAGACGGGCCCCACTGCCTGCTGTGATTTGTAGTGCTGTTTCTTTTTACCAATAAAATCGACCTTTTAAGGATTTTTGGAAGTGCGGCTGTCCAACCTTTTCCTTTTCAAGCTGAAGTGGTTAACTGTATCTACTTAAAAAGAAACCTTTCTTCTATGTTAAAAATTGTTGTGTTAAAGATTCCCCTATTATAGACAACAAATACAAATCCCTAAACGAACATGTCTATGCTGAGAATGTAATACAAAAACTTAATAAAACCTAATAAAGACAAAATAATTTCTTGTAAACACCACATTATGCAAACTGAAAAAAAAAAATACAATTTAAACCTAAAAGATGCCAACATATAGTTAAATATGCCATGCACAGAAATGTAAAATTACAAATACATATACTGTATTAATCATTTCATGTATGAAATGTTCAATTCCTTTAAATTGGATTAATAAGTATAAATGGGAGAAGCCTTTTTTTCCCTGTGTATAATTTGTAGTTACATAAGCATGTGAGTGGTAATGTTTAATCATTCTAAAATGCAAACTCAGGTTGTTAGTTATGTCCGGGTGATCTTCTCTCTCTGCATGTCTTTAATCAAAATGGAAAGGGGTCCCAGTGATTGGCATCGGAAATGGAAAGTGAAATCCCCTTTAAAGAAAATCCCTTTAAAAGGAAGCTATTAGGACAGGTTTGGTAACATTCTCCATTAAAAAACTTTTTAGAATAAAGCAAACGATTTTGACTCTACATTTCCCAGTGTGAGTAATTCTTCTCTCTATTAACAAAGTATATTTGAAGTTAACAGAGCATTACACAGAGTTAATTATAATTTTACTTATACCTCACTTATCACTGTGACAGGAACCTACGGAACACTGTAAAACAAGATTAATGAAAGCAGCTTGCTTGTAACTGAAAGTTTCTGTAAAATATTGTTAAATTAAATCATAATTTTAAACCTTGCATGCTTAAAAGGGAATAAAAAAGCTTCCATGAAAAAAAAAGTCCAAACATTTCCATCCATAACCAATTTAGGACCTCAGCCTATTCCCCCATAAGACCTGGTTGTGTCTTATTCTAATATCAGGGATGTGGCATGCCAAATAGCTCATATTAAAGTGGATGTAAACCCACATTTTGTATTTTTATTTTTTTGCTGTCACAATGTAGAGTATAAGATTTCCTATAATCTGTGCCCAGTCTTGCCACAAAGAGTTGATCCAGCTCTGAGCAATCCTCTTTTCTTTTTTCAGTGAGATAAAAGGACAAACAGGAGAAAACTTTTGTGCCTTCTTCCCCCTTGCTGTGAATGACAGGTTATTTACATATCTCATGCACTAGTCTCAAAAAGGCATTATTTTTTAATTCCCACCCCCACTCCTTTTCTGAAGGCATGTGATTACTTTTCTGGATTTTGACTGGATGTTAGTGATCATAGCAGAACTTAGTTTAAGGAATACCCAGGAGAAAATGCATGTTGACAAGGAGAGTTTAGAGGTGGACGGGGAGTCTACTGACATCACGACTCCACCCACCGAGCTACAGACAACAGACCCACCCACAGAATCTGCAGTTTTCAGTTCTTATAACAGACAGAGGGGAGACATTTTACAGGTAAGGATACATGCAGGAGGCATGTATATCCTTATAGATCACCACTATGGCAGTAGTTTAGAAAGGATGAGAGTGGGTTTACATCCACTTTAAGGTGATTTATCCTTTTTTTCTTATTTGAACAGATAATGCTTTAAAGAATTGCTATTTTCATACAGTTACCTTTTAATGAAACCTGAATATGAGTTTTCCCTGTGGAAGTCACTCATCACCTCTGTCCTCCAGTTTTCTTCATGCAGCTCCTACATTTCTATCAGCTTCAAAAATAATGGTGCCAATCACACTTAAACCTGAAGTGACTTACTATAGCCATAGCAAACAGCTGTTCTGGGGCCCAGGGTGGAAGAAGATTGTAGTGGAGTGTCCATTTTCTCACTTCTTTTCCCATAACCCCTTGGGTTCCTGGACACATCCAAGGAAGATGAGTTTCTCCGCTTTTCAGCTCATTTAGAGCAATGACTTTACTCCCTAATAGAGAGCCTGATGAGGCAATTTAAACTATGAAGCCATCATTCTAGAAAAGCTGAAGTCAGACATACAGTTATGCCCTGTACAGACGAGTGGAATTTCCTTCAGGAAAAAAATTGGATGGTTTTTCTGACGGATATCCGCTCAAGCTTGGCTTGCATACACATCCTGTTCTCTGAACTTTCGAGTGTTAAGAACGCAGTGATGTACAACACTACGACGAGGTGAGAAAATGGAAAATTGTTATTCTTACCTACGGTAATTTTCCTTTCCTGGCCTGTCCTCACGTCAGCACATCATGGGTTAATCCCCTCCTCCAGTCTACCAGTACCACCTTCTCCTAGCTAATATGTAGGGGGCCCCTCCTCCCCATTACTTGTTACACTAATTTGGCGGACGACAGACTATAGGGAGGGAAAGGCTGTGCTGACGTGAGGACAGGACAGGAAAGGAAAATTACCGTAGGTAAGAATAACAATTTTCCATTTTCCTGGCCAGTCCTCCCGTCAGCACATCATGGGATTTAATTTAGCACCCTAGGGCGGGAAAATGTAAATAAGACTCGGACGACAACTATAAATGCTGCTTAAGTGAATCTTTCTTTATTTTGCCTGAAAAGGAGCCGATACCACGGCATTTCCGAAACTAGACGCCTTAGATGATGTCACATCTAGATTGTAATGTCTTGCAAAGGTCTTGCAGGAACTCCAGCTGGCCGTCCTGCATATTTCCTCAACTGGTACTTTGGCAAATGCTCCCCAGGAGGCTGCCACCCCTCTGGTAGAGTGAGCTCTAGTTGCCTGAGGAGGCGTCAGCCCTTGTTTCTCGTACGTGAGTTTTATTACTTTGGTGATCCAGGTCGAGATTATTCTTGTTGAGGCTGCTTGTCCTTTTTTAGGCCCAGAGGGTAAGATGAAAAGGGAATCAGTTTTGCGCACTTGTTGAGAACGATGCAGGTAAATTGAGAAAAGGTTTACCATGTCAAGAGGTCTGAGGTCCAGTTCTTCTTCCTGCCTAGGAGGTGATGTAAAGCTAGGTAGCACTGCCTCCCAGTTAAGGTGAAATTTTGAAATTACCTTGGGCATTGTTATTGGTGAAGGCCTCAGAATTACCTTGTCTGGAAGGATGATGCAGTACGGCTCCTTACTGGACAGGGCTGCCAGCTTGGATACCCTTCTTGCCGATGTTACGGCGGTGAAAGACCAGTTTAAGTGTTAGAAACCAGAATGGACAGGATTCTGCCGGTACAAAAGGATGTAGAAGCAGTGCTCTTAGTACTGTGCCTAAGTCCCAGGCCGGAAATAGAGACTTTCTTGGAGGATTAATCTTCATGGTCGCTTTTAGGAATTGTTTTACCAGAGGTTCGTCTGCCCACTTGTATCCTGTAAAACACGACAAGGCTGAAATTTGTACCTTCAATGTACTATAGGCTAAGCCTTTGTTTAGAGCAGATTGCAAAAAGTCCAGTACTTGTGCTACATTTGGATTCACCGAAGCAAAACTTTTCTGTAACGCAAAAGTTGTAAACTTTGCCCAAATCCTGTTGTAGGTGGCGTTAGTTGAGGCCTTTCTAGCCTTTAGCAGTGTTGAGATTACCTCCTCTGAAACGCCTTGTGCCTGGAGTCTGGTTGATTCAGCAGCCAGGCCGTCAGTTGCAACCTGTTCGGGTTGGGGTGTATCCATTGGCGCTGCCACAGGAGATCCCTCTTTAGCGGCAGACGTATCGGGGGGGCCGACGCCATGTGTAGGATTAGAGGGAACCACGGCCTCTGCGGCCAAAATGGTAGAATTATTATTGTGTGGACCTTTTCTCTCGCGATCTTTAACAAGGTCCTCATTACTAGCGGCACAGGCGGGAAGATGTAGACTAGGGGAAAGTCCCATGGAATAGAGAAGGCATCCTGGGTCAAGGCTTTGTTGCAACGGAAC
This sequence comes from Rana kukunoris, assembly GCA_029574335.1. Classification (NCBI taxonomy): domain Eukaryota; kingdom Metazoa; phylum Chordata; class Amphibia; order Anura; family Ranidae; genus Rana; species Rana kukunoris. Next base: position 127,763,266 of record CM056052.1, read on the forward strand.
CTGGACACAAATTGGGGTGTCTTTGTATTGACTTGGGTCTCCATTAGATCCACTGAGGGTGTCCCCCACTCGGCAAAGATTGGTTCTAGGAACTTCTTGTTCAAGGCCCATTCGTTCTTGTTGGGGAACTCCCGACTTAGATGATCCGCAATGGAATTCTGGCTGCCCGGAATGTAGGCTGCTGTTAGGGCTTCCAGATGTGCTTCGGCCCACACAAATATTTTGGTTGCTACCTGCAGAAGTGCCAAGCTCTTGGTTCCGCCCTGTCGGGCTATATATGCCACCGCCGTCTTGTTGTCTAACATTAGTTTGACTCGAGCTCCCTGTACTAGCTTCTCGAAGGCCCGCAAGGCCAGGTATGCGGCCTGCAGCTCCAAGAGGTTGGAGTGTCGGGATTCTGTCTTGCTCCAAACTCCCTGCACCTGCCTGCTGAGGCAGTGAGCACCCCAGCCCCGGAGACTGGCATCCGAAGTTATCAGAACCCAGTCCCCGGGGCTGAGGGGCATGCCCCGCGAAAGGTTCTCTGATGACTTCCACCACGCTATGGTTCTGTTGAATCCAGCTTGGTATGCGAATCCTCTGATGGAGAGAGGTACCGTCCCATTGGTTCAGGAAGGTTGCCTGGAAGGCTCTTGTGTGGAACCCTGCCCAAGGAATGGTTGGGCTTGCTGCAGTAAACATCCCGAGTAGGGTCATACAATCTCTTGCCGTTAGCGACGTTGACTTCATCACGGTGCTGATGCAGGCTACCAATTCTGCCTTCTTCCGTTTGGGTAGGAGGACAAGGCCTCTGTTTGTATTGAAAATCAGTCCCAGATATTCCATCTGTTGTGAGGGAATCAATTGGCTCTTTTGCCTGTTGATGATCCAGCCAAATCTTGATAGGATCTCTAGAACCGTCTCGCGTTGGGAGGCCAGTTCTCCGCTCGAGTGTGCCACTACCAGAATGTCGTCTAGGTAGTGAAATATTTTTATGCCTTTCAGGCGAATGATGGCAATCACGGCTAGCAGGATCTTGGAAAACACTCGCGGAGCTGTGCTGATGCCGAACGGCAGACACCTGAATTGGAAGTGATCTTTCCCTACCAAGAATCTTAGGTATCTTTGGTGGCTGTCGTTGATTGGGACGTGCAAATATGCATCCGTTAGATCGACTGATATCAGCCAGTCTCCTGGTTGCAACACAGAGATGATTGTAAATACAGATTCCATCTTGAACATCTTGGGTTCTATGAAGTGGTTTAGAAACCTCAGGTCCAGAACTGGTCTGAGATCCCCCGATGCTTTGGGAACTAAAAAGATTGGCGAGTATAGCCCTTTTCCTTTTTGGGATAGGGGTACCGGTGAAATTGCATTCTTTTGCTGTAAGACGTCTAAATATTCTTGTAAGCAGTTCCGTTTCCTCCGGTCTGTCGGCCATTCTGTGTGGACCACCGTATTGGGTGGTTTCTTCTGAAAAGATATTCTGTAACCGTATTTGACCGTCTTGCGGACCCACTGGTCCTTGACTTCTTCCGCCCATACTCCCCAGAAGGACATTAACCTGCCGCCCACCTGGGGGGAATGGGCGGTTAACCCGTCAAAAAGACTTCTCGGGTTTTTTCGCTGTCTGTGCCGCTCTAGACTTTACTTTCCGCAAGAAAGAATTTTGTGGATTTTTCCAGTACGGTCTTGTATATTCCCGTCCTGGCCTGTATGACCTGGCGTCGTACGCCCTCTTGTAGTCTAGCTGGGCTGGCCGAGTGGCCTGCTGTGTCTTCCTGGGTCTTTGTGGTATTAGACCCGACTTTCCCCCAGTAGCTCGACTAATAGCTTCTTCTAGGGTCTTTCCGAACAGCACCTTGCCGTTAAACGGAATGTTACAGAGACTCAATTTTGAGGTGCTATCAGCTTCGCAATGTCGCAACCAGAGGGCCCTCTTTGCTGTCACTGCAAAAGCCATGATTTTTGCGAGTAACCTTGTCAGGTCCATAGAGGCTTCTGCTATGAAATCGGCGGCAAGGTCGAATTCTTCCATTGTTTGTATGACTGACTCTGACCCTGTATCTGCCTTTAAGGCTGCTTGGGTTCTCGTGGTCCAAACCTTGAGTGCTCTGGAGACTGAGGTTAGGGCAATGGCTGGACGGCACGCTGCACCCGCAGCTGAGTACACCTTTTTCAGGTCTGTGTCTGCACATCTATCCATTGGGTCTTTGAAGGTTGTAGAATCTTGCAATGGCAACGTGACCTGTCGGGCCAGACGTTGTAAGGCCGCATCTATGCCCAGCGGAGAGTCCCAAAGGTCTGCTTCTGGGGTTTTAAAAGGGTACAACCTTGAGAAACGATTTTGTATGTTTGCCCGCTTCTCCGGCTTTTCCCATTCTTCCTCGAACCATTCCCGGATCTCTGGCAAGAGGGGGAAGGTAACCCCTTGTCTCTTCCGGCTAGGAAAAAATCTTTTAATTTTTTCAGGTGGCTGATCATCCTGATCCCAATCAATGGCCTCCCTTACGGCTGTGACAAATGATTCAATATATTGAAAATCAAATAAATATTCTGAGGGCTCTTCAGAGTCCGATGAGTCTATTAACAGCGCCTCCCGGGCAGGTGATTCGTCGCGCACTGGCTGATTGGATCTAGACCTAGGTGATTTGGTGGCTGAGGCTGACTGAATACCCTCTGCCACTGCTTCTTAAATATAGTCTCTAATTCTTCTGGCCTCTGCTTCCCTGTCTGTAGCCACGTCCTTAATGCAGCCAGTGCATAGAAGTTTGCCAGGTTCGGATGGTGCCGAACATGCCCAGCAAAGACCATCGTCTGGGCGGGGTCTTGGTACATTTGGCTCTGCTACAGTCGCAGAGTGACTGGATTTGCGTGCTGGACTAGAATGGGACTTATGCATTGCCCGAGAGCCAGACGCTTGCGGAGATTTTGAGCGGTGGCGGGACTTTTTTCTCCGTTCATGTCTTATCTTAGGGCTTCTGCTCCTAAAAAGACAACCAAGAAACACTACCTTTAGCTCTTGGTATTGCACTCTTTTACATTATGGCCCCCGTTGACCCCTCCTACCTGTCCGGTGACCTTGGTGCATTCTGGGGCTGTGGTGAGCTCATGCTGTGTAAAAAAGATACACATATCAGGCGGTGAAGCAATTGATACCAACGCAGTAAGAACAAGTGTGTACTTAAAAAGTCTCTTTTTTTTTTTTTTCTATCTATTTACATACACACATTTTATTCTTTTTTTTTTTTATTTTTTAAACCTCCTGTTTACCTTTAAGGAGAAGAAAAAGTTCCAGGGTGGCAGCACTTTTTGGTGTCTAAAAAACGAGGATGGAAGTTCTGTTAGGCAGAGTGTTTTTCAGAGGAAGAAAGAAAAGAAAGAGATACCTTTTAAAACTTGCAGCTGACACAATCCTAACACCCCCCCCCCCCTCCTCAGCTGAAGGCTTACCTAGAGCTTCCTCTCCCAGACAGTGGCAGACCACACTGAGCTTCCTGCCCTGGAGAGTTTTTATAACCGATTTGGGGTCCGCCCACGGCACGCCCCGGCCCCGCCCCCTTGTGATGTCACCGCCGACTAGCAGAAAGTGGAGGAGGGAGGGGCGGCGCGCTCCTACGGAGTTCAGAGCTGAGTGAGAAGAGGGAGCCACAGCATGTCCTAGCAGACGGACAGGAGCCACACCACAGCCCCTGTTAAAACAGTAAGCTTCCTACAAGCTAAAACACCCGCAGCTCATGCACCTGAGCGTCCAGTGTCATAAAGGGGCATACCTTTATTACTTCTGGACCTTCAAACTCGAGGAGAGGCTGAACCTGGGTGGGGATGGTTCGGCAGGGGGGTTCTTTTCTTCCTTATCCCTTGAAATTTTCTTTGTTTGTCTGGAAGAGTCTTAGGTGGTCTGATCGTCCGACCAAAAAAAAGGAACAAGGACTGGGGAGAAGGGGCCCCCTACTTATTAGCTAGGAGAAGGTGGTACTGGTAGACCGGAGGAGGGGATTAACCCATGATGTGCTGACGGGAGGACTGGCCAGGAAAAATAAGTTCAATGCTTCTGGGCATGCGTCGAATTGTATCCGGCAATGCGTGTTATTTTTCTGTTGGAATTCTATACAGACGAACTGATTTTCTGTTGAGAAAATTAAGAATCTGCTCTTTATCTAAGTCCGTCGGAAATTCCGATCATGTGTATGCAGCATTAGATTCATCAGGATCACCAGTCACAGACCCCCTTGCTTTACTTGAGCAGTAAGCAGTGTTTTGCTGTCTTAGAAGTAAAGATTTATTGCCGTTCGAACATATGTTGTAGCAGCTCATAGAGGCCACACCTGATAAGGCAGAGGTAGTCGGGCAAGTGATCTGCAACCAGGTGAGAGGCCCGCTACTGTCAGAATCAGTGTGCAGGTAGGTTAATGTAGTTTCTCCTACTGTGGAGAATTCCTCTCCGATTGCTAACAGAGTATTTCAGTGGGATAGTGTTTTGTCCATGGACCCCTCCAGATGTTTGTCTATGTTGCTGGGGGCTTCCCTGGACTTTAATGTGTGAGATGGTGTCTATGAGGATAACTGCAAGTAGCCATGTTCTATGCTGTTTTAGTGAAGTAGTGACTGGACTGCACTAGAGACACTCCATAGATGAGTAGTGAGCTACAAGCTATAATTATCCTTTCTCTGATCATTCAAACAATTACCCATTCGGTTAAAGTCATAGCATCTGGTTGCTCTGGGGCCTTGGGGTGAAAGGGGACCCAATTAGGGAGGCTGTTGAGGCAAATTACAGCTGTTATTAGACATATAGGAATGTATCATCGTAATCATTAGTCACAGGCCCTACTTGCTTTAATTGTGCAGTAACCAGCATTTGTAGATTTATTGTCCATTTGCTGCAGCCCAGCCACTGTTAAAATACCCTATGCTTGATGCAGTCTTCTTGAGTCTGTAAAAAATTCTCAGGGTATTTCCTCAGCTAAACCTGATAAGACATCTGAGTATTGCTGTTCTGTAAAAAGTTAGAATTTAAACATGTTTGTATCAGGGTCATAGTGTAATCATGTGCACGGTCAGTAACAACATACTGTATATAATCATATAACATCTTGATGGTTATTTTTAATATTTACTACAACAAGACCACTAGTACCTCATCTGCAATGAATACCACAATTAACTAGAAAAAGTTAAAGGAAACCTGCATTACAATATATAAAAACATAATTAATTTTTATTACAACCAATTAATAAAATCACAACTAAACCTTTTTGAAGGTCCTAAAATCAATTGCCTTATATACAGTTATTCTTAAAACTACTACAACTCTGGATTTAGGAGCTAATGGAAAACTAAGGTTAGGACCCCCTTATTTTATAACCTTTTGGTTTTTAGCTGGAAAACTGAATTACACAATTGTTTTTTATTTGGCCTTATGGTAAATTTGACCTCCAAGTTAGCCTACTGTAGCATCTCCAATATAAATTTTCACACTATGGGCCAGATTCTCCAATATTTTCGGCGGCGTAGCGTAAGCCAGTTACACTACGCCGCCGCTGCTTGCTGGAGCAAGTGCTTTATTCTCTATGCACTTGCTCCGTAGGTTTCGCCTGCGTCGCGTAAATCGCGCAGCGTAAACCCGCGCAATTCAAATGGGGCGGCTTGTATTTAAATTAAGCGCGCCCCCGCGTCGAACGAACTGCGCATGCGCCGGCCGGGGAAAAAGCCCAGTGCGCATGCTCCAGCTCACGTCGGAAAGCGTCGTTGAAACCGACGTCAAAACGACGTGAGCGTCATTTACGCAAGTCCCTATTCGCGAACGAGTTAGTAAAACGACGTAAGCGACGGAAAAAGCCGACGCTGACCCGGCGCCATACTTAACATGGCGTCCGACGGGACACGACGGCATCCGACGGGACCTCGTAAGGTTACTCCACATAGAAGCTGGGGTAACCCGTCCGAGTTCGTAAACGACGTACGCGACGACGGGGCGGCGTAAAAGCGATCGAGAATCGGCGTAATACTTCATTTGCATATGCAAATGAAAAAACAACGTAAAGGCCACCTAGTGGCCGGAGTTGTCATTACATCTACGATCCGAAAGTGTAATTGTATTACACTTGTCGGATGTAGAAGCGTATCTATGCAAAAGTGATGCTCGGCATCACTCGCATAGATACGAGTCAAAAAAAAAGGCGATACGACGGGGTATCTGAGATACTCCGTCGTAACGCCTCTGAGAATCTGGCCCTCTACCTTTGTCTACTGCATTTTCCTGCATGATGTAAAAATAAATACAAATAAAAAACTCGGGAGGGTTCGACATTCAATCTTCCGTAATGGTCACTCACAATACATGACAATCAAGTATTGTGAGTGTTACTATCCTATTCAAAAGTGAGCTCTCACTTAAGGGCGTTGTATCAAATATTTAGTGTTTAAATAAACATTTATTAAAGCTTCCATGACAGTTTGTTTGCAGAGCATGCTGGGCTTTTTAGTAAGAAGGCCCATCACTGCCTGCTTACTTGTTAATTAGTCTTGCCTATCTAAAAGTCCATTAGAGTCTATGTGCTAGCAATAGGGTGGGGTATATTCCCTTCTTGTGACATACTCAGCTGGGTGTATTCTGAATTTCTGGAAAGATCAATCAGTTTTGGTTCAGTTGAACTTTTTAAAAGTTTTGAAACCTCCAGAATTCTGAATTCCTGATCTGAGTCATAGTAAAGTCAATGATAATCTAAAGTAGGCTCAAAAAATTTTGTATTACAACGCTGTAAATAATGCAGATTTTGTGTGGAATGGGTTAAATAACCCTTAGCAGCCCTTCCTGATGAGATAATAGGGTCAAAGAACAGACACTTCCATTAAAAATCCTACAAGAGATACTAAGACGGAACAGATGATAGATGTTAAAGGATAAGCTCACCTTTTATAACATGTTACACCCATTTTCGGAGTGTAACATTTTACAAATGTACTGCCCCACACACATCCGATCCCCTGTTTTGACAGCGAGTGGAGGATTTTCTCCCCCCACTCAATGTCACAATCTAAACATGGCCTTGAGAGGCTCCACTCATGCCACTTCATCATTCATTCACAGTGTTCTGTGAATGAATGAACTACCGACAGTCTTTGTGGCTGTAGGCTTGTAGTTCTCAATGTAGTACAACGGCACTGTTGAGCACTAGTTCATTGATTCTTCCTGTCAGTGTAAAACTGCCTGACTGTACGATGTACAAACAGACAGCTTACACTGACAGTCTGTGGGAGGCCTGCATGGCATCAGCGATCTGCTGATCACTGGTGCAATGCTTTTCCAGCTCCTAAAACAAAAAATTGTAAATGCACATTTTTTTCATGTAAAAAATGTGCATTTACTATTTTTGTTAAAAGGTGAACTTATTCTTTAACCACTTTCGGATCGCCCACCAAATATTTACTGCAGCAGAGTGGCCGCTCTGCACCAGATCACGTACCTAGTGCGTGATCTGAAACTTCTGTGTCTGGGGCGCACACACACTGATGGCAACCCACTCCCACCGTGATCACACACAGTGGGAGCCCAGCGGCGAGTATCGCAGACTCGATATCCGATGGCACCCACCGATTACACAGGACACAGGCAGAAGGACAGTCTGCCTATGTAAACACGGCAGATTGTCATTCTGTCAGAAAGGAAGGTTGTCAAACAAACCTGATTTCTTTTTATGAGGAGGTAAGTAAAACCTTGGACAGAGGGGTGGCTGTGGGCGTGGTTTACTTGGATTTTGCAAAGGCATTTGACACAGTTCCCCACACAACTAATGTGTATAGTAAAGTCTACAGGCTTGGAAAGATCAATTTGTAAATGGATAGAAAACTGCCTACAAAAATGATTTCAGAGAGTAGTGGTTAATGATTCTTATTCTGAATGGTCTAAGATTATCAGTGGTGTACCCCAAGGTTCAATGTTAGGACCCTTACTTTTTAATATCTTTATAAATGATAAAGGTCACCTGGTGGCTGCAAGAAATGAGTAAGAAATATTAATATGAAAGAATTCATATTTACCTGACCAAAATAATTACATATTATTTTATAGTCCTAAACAAATTTAAAAAAAAATGCAAAACACCATGCAGTACATGGCATTGGCCTAAATGTAGCACATGTAGCTAATGTTTTTAAAACAACTTTTTACACATTTCAAAGCAATATAGCAAAAAAAACTGTAAAAGAATAAACTTCTTAAAAAAAAAAAAAAAAATTAAAAAAGCATACATTTATCGAAATAACTTTCTCGGCGCTTTGGGGCTGATTCGTAAAAAGAAACAGAAGTGCAGAACTGGAGTTGTTGCCTGTCTTAACATTTTTTATTTAAAAAACTGAAATAAGCATTCTAATTGATTACTATGGGCTGCAGCTTTCATTTTCTTTTGTCAGGGTTTCATAAATCAGCCAACATGTTTGTTTACAGATATTGCAAAGAATAAGTGCCTTTTGTCACACTGCAGTAGGACATTTTGCCAAGGACAAATCAAGGTCCTTGTGGAGCTAAGATAATTGACAATGCAGTTTCCCCTTAGCGTTTTTTGATTACATATTGTATCTTGCAAGGCTAAAGTATTATTTTACTGCCTATTGCAAAGGCAGATATTTTGCAATGAACAGTGTGATGCTGGCCTGGCCCATGTGCCCCTCCTCATCTGTAATCTGCGGATTTCTGCTCAGTCTCTTGTGAGTTTCTGTCTCCAGCGGTGGCACAGCACAGGGATAAGACAGCTGCAGGGAGAGGAATATTTTTAAACTAAGTGACAGATAAGGAGTCGGTTTGATTTAAGGTCACCTGTGCATCTCAAGGATAATTTTAGATGATGTGATGGGACCTCACATTCAGGGTCTCTTGGATGTTTTAGACCTTTAGAATGAACTTTTAGATAAATACACAGAAAGGATGAACTGCTTTTCACATCAGTAAATCCCTTGTTGTCATCACATGCTGAGGCGCTCTCTTCAAATATAACCCAGCTTGCTGACACTGCTTGACTTATTTTTACTTAGGTCTCTTTCATCTCAAGTCACTGCTTTAGGTCAACTGGCTTTAACTTAGATACTTAGGTCAAATGTAATATGAAAAATAACAGAAGAATTTAGGACTAACAGAAAATATTATTACCTTAGAGCAGTGGCCTCCAAACTGTGGCCCAAGGGCCCGATGTGGCCCTTTGCTTGCCTTTATCCGGCCCTTAGGGTACTGTACCTCCCACTGATACGAAACCATACTCTGCTATCTGACACCGACAATGGAGCACCATTTCTCCTACTAACACCACTAATGGGGCGCTATTCCTCCCTATGATACTAACAATGGGACACTATTCCTCCCCCTAATGCCAGATCTTTACTCCCACTGATGCCAGGAAAATTTCCACCCCCCGCTGGCCAAAGTCCGGCCCTCCCAATAAATAAACTTGCCCTTTTGTTTAGAATGTTTGGAGACCCCTGCCTTAGAGCAAGGAGTTGCTAAATGACAAAAAAAATTAACAGGGGTCAAAAAAAAAAACAGTAAGATACCTTTAACCAGCTCTTCTGCACTGTTGACCTTTAAAAGATGTTTAACTGTATATTGGGTCTGTTGGTTCTGGCAATACAAAGGGCTTGTGTACCACTACCTGGCATTTATAAGTATCAGAATTGCTTTTCTTTCCAAAGAAGTCAATAAGAATGCAAAAGCAGAACACATCAGCTTAGAAGAAAAGTCAGAATCCGGTCAGTGAAGGCTGAAAACACTACCAAAGGTCAACTGTCTTTAAGTTATTCACATACTTATGGTCAAACATAATATGAAATATAATAGAAGAATTTAAGACACAGAAAATAATATTATTTTAGAGCAAGCAGTTGCTAAATGGTCCAAAAAAAATACCCAGTAGGATACCTTGAACCAGGTCTTTTGCATTGTGGACCTTTAAAGGATGTTTAACTGTATATTGGGTCTGTTGGTTCTGGTAATACAAAGGGTTTGTGTATCCAGCATTTATTTGTATCAGAATTGCTTTTCTTTCCAAAAAAAGTCAATAAGAATGCAACAGAACACAACTAGAGTTGAGCGAACACCTGAATGTTCGGGTTCGGCGGGTTCTGCAAATGGCAGCAAAATGTTGGTAAGAGCATAGCAAGTACTCTGCAATCAATAGGGAAATAACTTAAAATAACATAAAATACATAACGATAAAAAATAAAATCTTGACAAGCAGGAACCTTCCCCAATGACGGGACACTATTCCTCCCACTGATACCAATGATGCTATTTCTCCCACTGAGACAAATGATGGGACACTATTCCTCCTAATGATACCAATGATGGGGCACTATTTATCGCTCAACCCTAAACACAACACCTTAGAAAAATGTCAGAAGCCACTCAGAAGAATGCTAAAAATACTACCAAAGGAAATTAAAAGGGTATCAGAGTTTTAAACTGATCTCAAATGCAAATTGAATACATCGGAAACAGATACAGCAGCCAGGGCGAATGGGCAGTGAGTGGAGAGATATGGAAAGGAAACTGTGAGGCCGTTTCAGCAGACAAATTTGATCGTGTGTACAGGCGGACAGACAGGTTTTTCCAGCAGACAAATTTTAAAGCATGCTTTAAAATCTGTCTGCTGGGAACCCGTCCGTCCGACATGTCTGCTGGTTAGTACACTAACCAGCAGACATATCTGCCCGCACATGCGTCGAATAGATTCGACGCATGCGTGGAAGTTTTTTACTTCCTGGTGCCGTGACGTGGCGGTGTCAACGTCACCACCACGTCACCGCGCTGTCTGCCGGCGGGGATTTTGGTTTGATCGTGTGTACACGATCAAACCAAAATAGCCCAGCAGACAAATCCGATCAAATCGGTCTGTCGGACCGATTTGATCGGATTTATTTGGTCGTGTGTACGCGACCTAACAAGAACTTTAACCAAGTGGCACTATGGCAAAAAGAAAACCAATACACATGGACATAGCTGCCACAACTATCATAGGGGCATAGGTGTGCACACAGGGTGTGTCAGGTGTGCCTGGGCACACCCTAATCGCCTTGTGTGGTGCATATTCCCCCCTGTTTAAACCACTGATTTTTAACCAAATAAAAAAAATAAAAAAAATGTAATCTTAAAAAATAATAAAAATACTGACACTGTCCACTGCCTTACTGACACCAATCTATGCCCTTATGACACTGCTCTACTGACACCATCAGTACATATACACATGCACACACACGCACATGTGTTTGAGCTTTGGGGTGCACACCCTAATGAAATAGGCTGCACACACCTATGCATAGGGGTGGCCTCTGACTACACAAGGTGGAGAGGGTGATGTTACCACCCTACCCCTCCACTTCACCAATCAGAGAATGCTTTGCATTCACTGAGAAAATGCAAAGTGATCAAAGAATGGCACCCATAGCAAACAACTGATCTCTTGTATTAAGAATGCAGCAAGGCAGCTGCTTGTCACAGGACCCGGAAGCAAGTGGATATCACTGTATTAGTGGTGTCTACCTGTGTTATTTCTATGTTAAACAGTGATTGGTTTAGCAAATACATTTAATTTTTTTTTTTATATATAAATAGTAATTCCCATTCAATGGCAAACAAAGTCAACATGCAGATATGATGTTTGGTTCCCCTCCCAATAAATAGACAAAAAAAGAGAATATCTCCCCTTGGGTGGGACTTTAAAGGGGAAAACGCCATTGCTTGATCCTCTCGTCCTGAACTTAGAGATCCAGTGGGTCTATTTAGACTCCAATAGGGATCCAGGGCACTTTGGATTGGGATTTGGGCAGCACGCGATCTGGTATCAACACCCCGGAAGGCCCTGGGCCCACTTACTCCCCATCCCTCTAGGCGTGAGGAACATTCAGGCCGCGTACACACGATCAGACCGGTCCGATGAAACTGATCTTAAGACCAGTTTCATCGGACCAATTCGATGGTGTGTATGGCCCATTGGACCGTTGTCCGTCAGACCAAAGTTTTAAAGCTTGCTTTAAAATCTATCCGACCGACACCTGTCCGTTGGACCAAAACGATGGTTAGTACACAAAAGCATCGGACCAAAAACCTGCGCATGCTCAGAATCAAGTCGACGCATGCTTGGAAGCATTGAACTTCGTTTTTTCAGCACATCATTGTGTTCTACGTCACAGCCTTCTGGCCTAATCGGATTTTTGGTCCGATGGTGTGTACGCACATGAGACCATCAGACCACTTCAGCGTGGTCCGATGAAAACGGTCCATCGGACCATTCTCATCCGACCGGTCTGATCGTGTGTACGTGGCCTCAGACGCACACCCTATCTTTATATACTCAGGCAGCCAGGGAGGGTCTATACCCATGAAATGACTTGGTTTGTGTAAAAAAGAACCACCATTGCACTACTCTTCATCCGTGGCCCCTGATGACAGTCTACACATCGGCCATTTATGAATCATCAACTAGGAGAGTTTTCTGTCTATCTGTCACTTATTGTGGCATACGTACTGTTTTACTGTTTTGTACTTGTTTATTTGTCTTTTTATATGAAAATTAGGTGCTTGTGGCATGTATTATCATTAAATGCCATTATGTGTACCCGTTTCTAATAAACCATTTTATATCTCAACACTTTGTTTGGCCTTTAAAGTCCCACCCAGGGGGAGATATTCTATTTTTTTGTCTATTATCCCAGGGATGTGGCCAATAAAATTGTGTGATATGAGTCAGTGAATACCTCCTCTCTTCCTCCCAATAAATATATATATTAAATGTTTTACATATTTGATCACTGGCCCAATGCTTCAGTGGCTCAATGATATTACAATATTGTTGGAGGTTGAAAAGCTCTATTTTTAAGAAGTATATACTGTAAACTTCTAAATACTAGTTATACAATTGGACTTTTCTGTTCCTCGGCATCAGAACACTAGACTAATGATTATTTTAATGTTCACCTTTGTACAAACATGCTTTTATAGAACATTTCACCTCTTTTGTCTAAATGGTAATGTGTAGGCTGGTTGTACTTACATGAGTGTCTACAGAATAAAAGCACACAAGTCAAAGTGGGGCCATTGGTAGATTTATGTTGGTTTATCTTGCAGGTCTTTTCTCATACATTTAACTTTATCTCTGGAGGATTGTTGTGCTTTTATTCTTTCCTCAGTGGGTTTAGATAAGAATTACTTGCCATTTATTACACTTATTTGACATCCTTCCCTTGACCCAGAAAATTCTATAATCATAGTTCTAGGCGCAAAAAGCATTGTTCTTCTGTGTGTACAGCACTTTTCAAATAGTCATTACGTTAGAAACCCGATTATGGTATGTTGCAGCACAGTTGTGGACTTTTCTCAGGGAGATTCAGAGGTTGATTTATGAAAATTAGATCAGCTATGTTTCTTGGAATAGCCAATCAGATTTAAGTTCTCTAGAGCAATAGAAAATATTAGCAAACCTATTTGGCTGTTATGGGCAACAGCCTTTAAATATTTTTTCTCTATTTCTAATAAATCTGTGTATAAAACAGTTAGTTTGATACCATGTTGAATACTACGTGCTTCTCAAAAACGCGGACTGTGCTTCTAATAAATTAAATATTATTATGTTTGTAGGCAATTGAATTGCTTCCCACTCTGTGTTGCAGAGATACAGTCCTAGTCTCAGAACAAAGTTGTTATCCTGAAAAAACTATGCGATTATTGTGAGATGAGAACAAATGTCCAAACCCTACTTATTTTTTTCAAAAATAAAATCAGCAAAATCTGAAAATTTTTAAGGTGTGACTGGGTGTGGCTATGGCTACAACAATACCTCACTGGAACATCTATAATGTGAGAATCTACATTTAGGCTAAAGATTTATTTAACCACTTCCATACCAGGCACTTACGCACCTTCCCGCCCAAGCCAATTTTCAGCTTTCAGCACTGTCGCAATTTGAATGACAATTGCGCGGTCATGCTACACTGCACCCAAACAAAATTGGCGTCCTTTTTTCCCCACAAATAGAGCTTTCTTTTGGTGGTATTTTGATCACCTCTGCGGTTTGTTTTTTTTTTGTGTGCAACAAACTAAAAATAGAGCGAAGATTTTGAAAAAAAAATATAAGTTTTTATTTTTTTTTGTTCTGTTGTAATTTTTTTGTAAATTGAGTATGTTTTCTCTTTCAATGGGGTATGAAGGGCACTGATATGGTGGCACTGATGGGCACCGATGAGGGTGGCACTGATGGGGCACCGATGATGGTAGTTCTGATGGGCACTGATTAGGTAGCACTGATGGGCACTGGAGGCGGCGCTGGTGGGGATTGGGTGGCACTGATGTGGCACTCATGGGCGGCACTGATGGGCACTCATGGGCGGCACTGATGGGCACTCATGGGCTCATAGGCACTGGGATTGGGGCATGGGGGACTCATAGGCAGCACAGATGGGCACTCATAGGCGGCAGCAGGTGGGCACTGATAGGCGGCACAGGGGGCATGATAGGCGGCAAGGTGGCACTCATAGGCGGCACAGGTGGGCACATAGGCGGGGCACAGGTGGGCACTGATAGGCGGCACAGGTGGGCACTGATAGGTGGCACAGTGGTGGGCACTGGTAGGTGGGGGCACTGGATTGCATGTGATTGGCACTGTGGGGTGGCACTGACAGACACTGGGGTGGCACTGATGATCACTGAGGGGTGGCACTGATGGATCAATGTTGCCAATCAGTGCCCATGTGTGGGCACTGATTGGCATCATTTTTTTTTACTGCCCCCCCCTTTTTTTTTTTTGTCATTTTTTTTTTTTTGTCATTTTTTTTTTTTTTTTTTTTGTCATTTTTTTTTGTATTTTCTTTTGTATTTTTTTTTATTTCCCTGGTGGTCCGTGTGGCGATCCGAGGGGGGGCTGCGCTGATAAACAATCAGCGCGAACCCCCCCTGTCAGGAGAGCCGCTGATCGGCTCTCCTGTACTCGCGTCTGTCAGACGCGAGTGAGGAAGAGCCGTCGGCGGCTCTTCCTGTTTACATCGTGATCAGCCGTGATTGGACACGGCTGATCACGTGGTAACGAGGCTCCGCCGGAGACTCGTTACCGAGATCGGAGGTGCAGGGTGTCAGACTGACACCCCGCATCACCGATCGCCGCGCTGCGCGCCCCCACGGGCGCGCGCGGCATTGAAATCGTGCTAGACGTTTGAGAACGTCTAGTCACGATTTCATAACCACTTCCCTGCCGTAAATCGGCTATTGGCCGGGCGGGAAGTGGTTAAAGACATTCTTACTGCTGTGTGAACTCTTATTCCTCAACACTGCATATTATAATCGCATCAACCATTACTGAATGGGTAATGTCACTAAATTGTATTATGTCTATGGAAAAACTCCACCACCAGACACCAAAAGAGAATTTTACAGTCTTTTATATTATGTTCTTATCATTGAATATTGTGCCTTCAAACATCCAGTAGAAACCTTGACCCTGCTTTTCTGAACTACCTTTGGTATGATAGTTAATCTGGAAAGTTAACGTATGTGTATCAATTACAAGGACCCAAGGAAGCGATGGCAAATTGCTTTCACCATTTTATCGTGCTTTAACCACTTGACCACTGGGCACTTAAACACCCTTAATAACCAGACCAATTTTTAGCTTTCGGTGCTCTCACATTTTGAATGAATGACAATTACACTGTAACCAAATGAAATTTTTGTCCTTTTTTTCCCACAAATAGAGCTTTCCTTTGATGGTATTTGATCACCTCTGCGTTTTTTTTTTTTTTTTTTGCTATAAATGAAAAAAGAACAAAAAATTTGTAAAAAATAATAATTTTTCTTCATTTCTATTTTAAAATTTTGCAAAAAAGTAATTTTTCTTCATAAATTTGGCCTAAAATGTATACTGCTACATTTCTTTGGTAAAAAAAAAAAATGTTGGATATTATTTAGTCTGGGTGAAAGTTATAGGGTCTACAAGCTATGGTACCAATTACTGAAAATTGATAAATTTTTATCACACCTGATGTACTGACAGCATCTCTCATTTCTTGAGACCCTAAAATGCCAGAAAAGTACAAATACCACCTCCCTCCCAAAAGATGACTTCCAAGGATTGAAGAATTAAATAAAGATGAATGAATTTTTAGAAAGAAGACATTCCAAGGTATTTAGAAAGAGGCCTGGTGAGTTTTTTGAAGTTGTCATTTTTTCCCACAATTCTTTGCAAAATCAAGATTTTTTATTTTTTTTATTTTTTTTCACCAAATTTTCATATTAGCAGGTTATTTCTCACACACAGCATATGCACAGCACAAATTACACCCCAAAACACATTCTGCTATTCCTCCCGAGTATAGCGATACCACATGTGTGAGACTTTTACACAGTGTGGCCACATACAGAGGCCCAACATGCAGGGAGCACCATCAGGCGTTCTGAAGCACCCAGGCCAATTCTGACATTTCTCTCCTACATGTAAAAATCATCATTTATTTGCTAGAAAATTACATAGAACCCCAAAACATTATATATGCTTATTTAGCAAAGACCCTAGAGAATACAATGGCGGTCGTTGCAACTTTTCATCACGCATGGTATTTGCACAGCAATTTTTCAAACACGTTTTTTTGGAAATGTTGTGCTTTTTAAAAAAAAAACATTAAAGTTAGCCCAATGTTTTTGCATAATATGAAAGATAAAGTTACGCTGAGTAAATAGATACCTAACATGTCATCCTTCAAAATTGCTCACGCTTGTGGAATGGCGCCAAACTTCGGTACTTAAAGATTCCCATAGGCGACGCTTTAAATATTTTTACTGGTTACATGTTTTTAGTTACAGAGAAGGTCTAGGGCCAACATTTAAAATATGTAGGGACAGGTGGGGATAGGGGAAAAGCGCAAGGTGACCATAGATGAGATGGGTATGGGAAATATTACCACATCGCAAGTAGTGTGCCCAGAAATTGGGTTCTGTTGCCGTAACCAACTGATATAGCTTAAAGAGTAGGTTAGGGGAAGAGGGGAAGTTGGCCAAGGGTAGGCCAAAGGGGTTACTATTGGCAACAATAATTGTAGATATGGTCAAATAATGTTCAAATGCTATTAAAGTACTTGTTTGTCCTGTTGGCCACACTATGTGTTGTTCAAATTGATAATCAAATTACTGTTTATGATTATTTGACCATATCTACAATTATTGTTGCCAATAGTAACCCCTTTGGCCTACCCTTGGCCAACTTCCCCTCTTCCCCTAACCTACTCTTTAAGCTAGGGCCAACATTATTGCTCTCGCTCTAATGTTCACAGAGATACCTCACATGTGTGGTTTGAACACCGTTTTCTTATGTGGGCGGGACTTGCGTATGCGTTTGCTTCTGCATGCGAGCTCACGGGAACAGGGGCGCTGTATGCCCAGAGTATTGCAGAGTATGCCCAGAGTATTGCGAAGTATGCCCAGAGTATTGCGAAGTATGCCCAGAGTATTGCGAAGTATGCCCAGAGTATTGCGAAGTATGCCCAGAGTATTGCAGAGTATGCCCAGGGTATTGCAGAGTATGCCCAGGGTATTGCAGAGTATGCCCAGAGTATTGCAGAGTATTGCGAAGTATGCCCAGAGTATTGCGAAGTATGCCCAGAGTAGTGCGAAGTATGCCCAGAGTATTGCAGAGTATGCCCAGAGTATTGCAGAGTATTGCAGAGTATGCCCAGAGTATTGCGAAGTATGCCCAGAGTATTGCGAAGTATGCCCAGAGTATTGCAGAGTATGTCCAGAGTATTGCAGAGTATTCCCAGAGTATGCCCAGAGTATTGCGGAGTATGCCCAGAGTACTGCGGAGTATGCCCAGAGTACTGCGGAGTATGCCCAGAGTATGCCCAGAGTATTGCAGAGTATGCCCAGCCGAGTATTGCCCAGCATTGCAGAGTATTGACCAGCATTGCAGAGTATTGACCAGCATTGCAGAGTATTGACCAGCATTGCAGAGTATTGACCAGCATTGCAGAGTATTGACCAGCATTGCATTGCAGCAGGGATGGCTGAGCAGGGAGGGATGGATGGATGGATCTGTGACTGCATTTGTCACAGATCCAGCCCACAGCACTGCCGCCGACATCCGCTCCCTCCCCTCTCCTCTCACACTGTACCGAACGGTACAGAGAGAGGAGGGAGGAACCGGCGTCATCAAATTGTCATTGGACGGAGCGATCACATGGTAAACCGTCGCTATCAGCGGCGATTTACCGTGATCCGTGATGCGCCGGATCCTCTGGACCTGGCGGTCACGGGTGCTCCCGTGTGCGCACCTCAGGGGGCGCGCGGGAGCGCGATTCTGGAAAGCTGTTAATTAACGGCTTCCTAGAGTTAAGCAACCGCCCTGTAGACGTACTTTGTCTATAGGGCGGTTGTAAAGTGGTTAATCCTTATTTTACTCTTATTACTTGCTTTTCTTCTTTTTTTCTGCCCTCCTTTTCGACTGCTGAGAATCACAAGCATAAATCAAGCACAAACAAACCTTGTTTAATAAAGAGGCAAACTCTGTCTGCCACCTCTCTCTGCCAATCCCTACAATTGCTTCCAGCCTTCCACTCATCCAATGAATACAATTCTTAATACTAAAGCCCCGTACACACGATTGGAATTTTCCGATGGAAAAAGGCCGACTGACTTTTTCCAACGGAAATTACGACCCTGTGTATGCCCCATCAGAGTAATTCCATCGCAGATTCTGATGAATTCCATAGGAGTTTACATAGAGAACATGTTCTATTTTACGCCAAAGTGAATTTGGTTGGACAAAGAGCCGATCGTGTGTACAGGGCATTACTATATACAAAGTCATCCACAACTCTCACAAGCTACATCACCATGTCAAAATATAACTCAAACCATTCTCTTATCTCCTCCTTAAACCTACTGCTTTAGCCCAATCATCAACTCCTCCTATGTTTGCCTCTAGGACTTCTCCAGAGCCTCTCCCATTCTATGGAACTCCTTAGCCCAATCTGTCCAATTTATCTCCTACAATGTAAGGCTTTAGGATATCCCAGAAAAGGAATATATTCGAGAAAGCCTATCCTGCCTTCACCTAATAAACTATATCCTTACTTTCTCTATCCGTTCATCCTTCACAATCATTATTTTTTTAATACTTGACCCTCCCTTTTAGATTGTAAGTTCTAACAAGGAATTGTGACTTTACTGATGCCTTTTATTTTGTAAAATGCTACAGGTATATACAGTAAATCTTGTATTATAATAATAAATTAACAATAACAAAAAAGTTTTATTCCAATGTCAGTGTAGGCCAACAAGTTTCGTAAGAACAGCATGCCACTTATTATGATAACATTGCCTAAACATGGTAATATCTTTCTTTACAAAAGGTTTTATTTGAAAAATAACTCAGTCAGACAGATTAGGCAAACAATGAGATGGTTACATTATATATGGCGAAACATAGCTTCTGAGTTAAATTGAACATCATAACTAAAGTCCATTAGTCTCTGGTTGAGAGAGTTCAAGATTCTGGGTTGTATAGCATAATGAACTAAAACAAAACACCTGGGCATCATGTTAGGGATCCTGAAACGTTTAAACATGTTAAGATTGGACATCTTTGTAGATAAATATACCATATATTATTAGGAGGGTGCAATCACTGTAACCATCCTCACCTAAACCATTCCCTACGGCCTGGTGGGCTTTAAAAGAAAAATACACATAATAAGGAAAACTAGAGCGAAAGCTGGAAAATAGCAAGGAAAGGAGGATAAAAAAAGAGCCAGGAGAAAAAGAAAGTGAATAGAAGTCCTACAGGGTGTGCGCCAGAGAGTCATTAACTTGAAAGAATCTGATTATCAAATCTGGAATGTTGGATATATACACGATCCATGGTTGCCATACCTTGTGAAATGTATTATGTGTATCCGGGGCTAATGCGGTCAACTTCTCGTTTACCATAATATCATTCATACGGTTCTTAACCTCTTCAAAACTAAGTACACAAGTTTTCCAAGCCCTCGCAATAGTCAGCTTAGTTGCAGTAAAAAGATGCAAAGCCAATTGTCATTCCGGATGGAGCAATTCTGCAATCGGCTTATAAAGAAGGACCTCGTAAGGGTCCTTGTTGATGTTGGCGTGGAATATGTTACATAGGAGGGTATAAACTCCTACCCATAATCTGCATACCTTGGGACAAGACCACAAAATGTGTGCCATCCTGGGAATATCCAAGAAGCAAAGTGGTTAATAGGATGGAATAAATAGCAGCAGCCGAGCCGGCATATAGTACCATCTGTACAGCATTTTATAAGCATTCTCCAATATAAGGAACATTCTCAGAGCTTTTAGAGACATGGTAATATCTTTCATAGTTTTCATATAATGTTTGAAACCTTTTTAACAGCATGGATATTTTTTTTCTTGATTATATCTAAATATACGGTATATATATTTTGATTTTACTTAAAAAAATTATGATGTAAAATAATGTTTGGATTATCTCAACATTAGTTCTCCAGAATTAGAATTTCAGACACATAATAGCTCTCCCAGAATGCACCACCAACCCCCAAAAAAAGTTCAGCTATGTAAATACAAAATAAAATATGTCTACAATAATCAGTGTCTGATTTAAAAAAACAAAACAAAAAAACTTGTTCTACCACATGAAGTCAATGATTAAATAGTATTGAATGAATGAATGAATGAATGAAAACTTATATAGCGCAGCACATGCAAACTTAATCGCCTCTGGGCGCTTGTTGTTCCTGTCTCCTTTGGTATCAAAAGAGATAAGTCTTGATCTTTCTCCTGAATGCTAAGTGATTCTCCTCCAACCGAATGCTGGTTGGTAAAGCGTTCCATAGTCTGGGGCCTTGGACCGCAAATCTCCTTTCTCCTTTGGACTTGTACTTGGCTTTCGGTATCTGGAGTAGATTTTGATTGGTGGATCGCAAAACGCGATTGGGATTATGAGCTTTTATTTTTTCGCATAGATAATGGGGTGCATTCCCATGGATACATCTATGCGTTAGACAGAGAGCTTTAAAAGTGATTCGGTCTTTTACTGGTAACCAGTGAAGGGATCTCAGCGATGGTGAGATGGATTCCCAAGGTTTTTTTCCCGTCACAAGTCTAGCGGCCGTTTTTGAACGACTTGTAGGCAAACGATTTGGTACTTAGGGAGTCCGAGGTAAAGGGCATTTGCATAGTCCAATCTTGAGTTTACAATTGCTCCCACCACGACCGCTATGTCTTCCTTGGGAATAAAAGGAGTAAGTCTGCGTAGTAGGCGCAGCAGATGATGAGAACTGCTGACTACTGACCCTATTTGTGCGTCCCTTGTCATGTTGGAGTCAAAGATGACCTCAAGACTTTTGACTTTGTCGCTAGGGCTGATGATTTTTCCCAGAATGGGCGGGGGGTCCAGGTTGTTGCAGGTTGAATCATACGCTTGGCGTGAAACAGGAGAAGTTCTGTTTTTGCTCCGTTGAGTTTAAGATAACTCTTTGTCATCCAGTCCTCTATCAAAGAGAGGCATGTCTCTAGATTGAGGTGATGATCCTTTTTATTGCAAATGCGAAAATACAGTTGCGTGTCGTCTGAGTGGTAGAGCAGTTTTTGGCTGCTAATAATCTCAAAAAGAGGGCGAAGATAGATGTTGAATAACACCGGTGACAGGGGGGGATCCTTGAGGGACTCCGCACAATAATGTGCGTTTCTCAGAAGTGAAAGGTCCTAACTTCACTATTTGCGATCAGTTTTCCATAAAAGAGGAGAACCAAGATAAATCGCCCTCTGCGACTCTGGCTACTTCAGCTAGCCGAGTTAATAAAAGCTTGTGGTCTACTGTGTCGAAGGCTGCGCTTAGGTCCAACAGAACCAGAAGAGAAGATTCTCCTTCGTCTGCGGCCTCGAGAGCGTCGTCCCATATTTTGAGCAATGCGGTTTCCGTCCCGTGTCCAGGCTGGAATACCGATTGAAATGGATCAAGTAGGTTGTGGGTATCTAGATGCTGTTGCAGCTGTTGTACCACTACTTTTTCCATTACCTTTGAGAGTACATTTAGGCCTGTTATTGGACGACGGTGGAGTGGATCCTTGGGGTCCAGATTGGGTTTCTTCAGAATGGGTCGAATTATACCCTCCTTCAATTGGGAGGGCACTATGCCTTCCCTGAAAGATTGGTTGATAAGCTGCGTGATAGAAGGTGCCAGGATGTCGGCGCATTCCTTCAGCAGTTTAGTGGGGATAATATCATTCAACGCGGTGCTGTTACACAAAGTATCGATGATATTATTAGTGTCATTGATAGAGATAGGTTCCAACGTAACCCTACCTGGTTGTGGTGAATTACTGCAGGTGTTGTGCAGATAATTACAGGGAGGGTTGAGGGGGGAATTATTTTGCCAAATGCTTTGCCGGATTCCCTCAATTTTATTAATGAAGTAATCCGACAATTCATTGCAAAATTCTTGTGAGTCCGAATTGGGGGCTTCATGACATCCTGGATTCATGGTCTGAGTGACCAGCTTGAAGAGTTCACGTGGGCGATTAAGGGCGCTGTTGATAGCCTTAGAAAAATAGTTTTTCTTGGCTTTGAAGATTTCTTTGTGGTATTTCCTTGTTGTTGCTTTGTAGACGCTGAGGTTCTCATCTGAAGAGCTTCTTTTCCAGGCTGACTGTAATAGGGCTGTATTTATGGTATCCAATGTTTCTTCAGCCGCTTGGTTCGGCTGAATTGTATTCATTTTTTTTCCTTAACGTGGTTTTGAAGAGTTCCGAGTGGAGCTTCTTCTGACATCTAGTCCAGTGTGCTGTCACTGGATTTGATGTTTTAGTTAAGGGTGGGAAATCGGAAATAATGAATCTAATTGTGGTGATGGTGATCTGTCCATGGCAACGGTTCATTTTCCAAGACTTTTATTTCCAGATCTTGTCTGAAAATAAGATCGAGTGTGTGCCCTGAAGCATGTGTGGGCCCACATACTAGTTGTTGTACATAGTTACATAGTTACATAGCTAGTCAGTTTGAAAAAAGACACAAGTCCATCCAGTTCAACCATAAAAATAAATAAATAAACAAACAAAATAAAACACAGTACATCCCATACACCCAACTCCATACCCACAGTTGATCCAGAGGAAGGCAAAAAACCCCAGCAGAGCATGATCCAATTTGCTACCGGAGGGGAAAAAATTCCTTCCTGATCCCCCGAGAAGCAATCGGATTTACCCCGGATCAACTTTACCTACAAAACTTAGTACTCACTTATATTATGTGCATTTAGGAAAGAATCCAGGCCTCTCTTAAAGCAATCTACTGAGCTGGCCAGAACCACCTCTGGAGGGAGTCTGTTCCACATTTTCACAGCTCTTACTGTGAAGAAACCTTTCCGTACTTGGAGGTGAAATCTCTTTTCCTCCAGACGTAAAGAGTGCCCCCTTGTCCTCAGTGTTGACCTTAAAGTGAATAACTCAACACCAAGTTCACTAGATGGACCTCTTATATATTTGTACATGTTGATCATATCCCCCTTATTCTCCTCTTCCCAAGAGTGAATAAATTCAGTTTTTCTAATCTTTCCTCATAGCTGAGCTCCTCCATGCCTCTTATCAGTTTAGTTGCCCTTCTCTGCACTTTCTCCAGTTCTCTGATATCCTTTTTGAGAACTGGTGCCCAAAACTGGACTGCATATTCCAGATGAGGTCTTACTAATGATTTGTACCGGGCAAAATGATATCTCTATCTCTGGAGTCCATACCTCTCTTAATACAAGAAAGGACTTTGCTCGCTTTGGAAACCGCAGCTTGGCATTGCATGCCATTATTGAGATTATGATCAACTAAAAACCCCAGATACTTCTCACTACAGATCCCCCCAGTTGTACTCCCCCTAGCATGTATGATGCATGCATATTCTTAGCCCCCAAGTGCATAACTTTACATTTATCAACATTAAACCTCATCTGCCACTTAGTCGCCCAATTAGACAGAGCATTGAGGTCGGCTTGTAAATTGGAGACATCCTACAAGGACATTATTCCACTGCATAGCTTGGTGTCATCTGCAAAAACAGAAATGTTACTTTGGATCTCAAACCCAATATCATTTATAAATATATTGAAAAGTAAGGGACCCAGCACCGAACCTTGGGGTACACCACTGATAACCTTGGACCATTCAGAGTAAGAATCATCAACCACAACTCTCTGAATCCTGTCTTTCAGCCAGTTTTCTATCCATTTACAAACCGATATATCCAATCCTGTAGACCTTACCTTACACATGAGCCGTGTGTGGGGAACTGTATCGAACGCTTTTGCAAAATCCAAGTATACCACGTCCACAGCCACGCCTCTGTCCAGGGTTTTACTTACCTCTTCATAAAAGGAAATCAGGTTTGTCTGACAACTTCTGTCTTTCATGAATCCATGCTGTCTGCTGCTTCGGCATCGGCAACGGGGTCTTGCGGGGAGTTGGCCCAGAGGTTGAAGTCCCCGACCAGCAAGAGGTGTTTGCTGTTGAGGGTATAGGTGGAGATAAAGTCCGTCAATGATGGAAGAAACTGCGATTTTGGGCCAGGTGGCCTATAGCAGAGAAGAATCCGGATGGTCTCCTGGCGGTTTATTTGCAGTTGCAGAGTAAGGGTTTCCATGAATGGAAGTGGGTTTTGGAGGACTGATTTAGTGATCGCAAGATGAGTCTTATGGATCACTGCCAGGCCTCCTCCTCTTTGCCCTATTCTGTTTTCAGTTATAATACGATAGTTTTCTGGCACCAGTTCTCCTAGAATGGTGTTACAATCGGCTGTGAGCCAGCTCTCTGTAATAAAGAGGCAGTCTAAATCGTATTGTAGAATGAAATCCTGGATTTCCAGTCGGTGTTTTACTGCCGACCTTGTGTTGATCAAAGCACATGATATGTGCTTAGGCTGGGGTACACGGCTGAGATTTTTGATAGTCGGTCGATTCTCAGAAGTCGCTCAGCTCTTAGGGCTCTTAGGGCTTTTTTAGTGATGGCTGGTAGTATTGCGGCAAATTGCCTCAAATCCCCAATGGTTTCTGCAGAATATTGTAGATTAACCATCGGGGGGTATTGTCTTTACAACAGGAGAAAGCATCGCATTTGGCTTCTGTAACCTTCTCCATGATCAGGACTGGTATATGAACTCTCATTGGGGCAAGAATTTGATTGTATTGTTCTGATAAATTTAAGTAGGGTGAGATTGTTGACTTTCGAAAATGCTACTTGACTGGGTGTCATGTTGGTGCAACTGCTTCATTAGGGATTTGCTTTTTAATTAATGAAGCCAGAGACAATCAGGCAACTAGAATCTTCACAAGGCGGTCTGCATTGGTAGTCTCCTTATTTTGTCATTATAGGTTTTATTTTTATTTTTTTAGGTTTTCTTTTAATCCTGAAATATTTTTGGGAAGGTATCCTAGTAGGGTTAACAGTGGTCTATAATTATCAGCTCTGACCTTATATTGGCTCCAGCTCCAGTCTTGCTCTAGAACTGGGATCTCCAAACTACGGCCCTCCAGCTGTTGCAGAACTACACATCCCATGATGCATTGTAAAACTCTGACATTTACAGGCATGACTAGGCATGATGTGAATTATAGTTCCTGAACAACTGATGGTCCATAGTTTGGAGACCCCTGCTCTAGAACATAGACAAAATTGAATTGCAGTTCCAACTGGCTCCAGATCCCCCAGTCCTGACTTCATAAATAAATAGTCAAACTAGCAGCTGCTCTGTCCAGCTATGTTAAGTTACTTTTCGAAATTACCTGTAGGCATAATATTCTCTTTTGCTTATGTAGGGACTCATTTAGGTCATATAGGAATAATTATATGTGACAAAGCTTTTTTATCTTCATCCGGAAAGTATTTGCATCTTTGAATAAAGCACAGTACAATGAATTGCCTGATATACTGAAACTTATATACACACTTGTTTATTGACATTATAAAGCTGATGTATGTATCTAAACCTACACATATCAAGCATCCCTGTAATCAAAAGAATTGGGAGAAATGTATTTAGTATTTATATTTGGTATTTAATTAGTTATGAAAAATACATTATGCACTAAACAAACTAAGGCTGCATTAAATTCAAATGTTTGTCCATCTGATTGATAATTATCAAAAGCATTTCCAAGAGAGCCAGAACCTTCGCTTAGTGGAAGAGTGGGTCTGATAATAAAATTGGCACTGCCTCATCACAGGAGAAGAGAGCGGATTCCCTTCCTGGGAAATTAATCAGTAATCTAATTAAAGTAACTGGGAGCAGAGTAACTTAACCTCCCTGGCGGTATGATTCTTTCTGATTTTAGGTGGTGAAAGCGGTACCATTATTTGCAAGGAAATTTTGGCGTTTTATACTGTAGGCTTGTAATCCTTAGGAATAACTCACTTAAATCTGTGCAAACAAGAGTCTAATAGGCATCCCGGGTATGATTTTTTTTTAAAAACAAAATTATAAATTATAATATAATAAATTATAAATAATTATAACAAATAATAATATAATTATAATAAAAATTATTCAATAATGTAATCAATTCAAAATCACTGAAATTTGCTCAGTTGCAGAATTGTCGCTGTCATTACTTTTATTTTTTAATGACAAATTTCCCCACAAATCGCTATCGCTCAATTCTGCAAGTAATTATAATTTATTATCTGTTTTCTAGCTGATCTAAAACCATTTTTGACATAAAGGGACACTTTTGGTTGCTATGGACAAGCTACAGTTTGCAGGCAGAAAGAACAGTTTTTATTATATAAAAGAACATGTAATGCACTGGGCAGACCACTAGGGACAAGGGGGGTGTGTATTTTTTACATACAGTACTGTAATCTATAATATTACAGTATACTGTATGTAATGTGTTTGTTTCCGTTTTTGAATTTGGCGCCGTTCTCCACTCCCGTGCGTCGTAACGTTGCAGGGAACGGAGATCGACGGCACACAGAGGCACTGTGTGAATCGAGCGAGGACGCCGCTCGCTCACACAGCGTGGTGGCATCGCTGGATCCAGGGACAAGGTAAGTAAACCCCTGCTGTGGATGCTGCGAGGCAAGCCCGATCGCAGCACAAAAATGTAACCCCGAGTCAGACTTGGGAATACCGTCAGGGGGGTTAAACTTGCAGTAACACAATTAAATATATGGCGTTAAACTTGCAGTAACACAACTAAATATACAGTGCTAAACTTGCAGTAATGCAACTAAATACGCAGCATTAATCTTGCAGTAACACACAGAATTATATGGCATTAAACTTGCAGTAACGCAATGAAATATACAGTAATAAACTTGCAGTAATGCACTGAACTATATGGCGTTAAACTTGCAGTAACACAATGAAATATACGGCATTAAACGCAACTGAAATATACTGCGTTAAGTATGCAGTAACACCCAGAAATGTACTGTGTTAAACGGCACGTAACACACTGAAATATATGACGTTAAACTTGCAGTAATGCAACTGAAATATACTATGTTAAGCATGCACTAACGCACATATACACTTGCAGTAACGCAATAAAATAAACTGTGATAAACGGTAACTACAATCACACTGACTGAACTATCCCTACATTCACACTAATGTAAAAATAATGGTGGTCGCACTACACTCACACTGACTGAATAATCCCTACATTCACACTAATGTAAAGATGAATGGTCGCACTAAACTCACACTGAACTATCCCTAGATACAAAGTATAAAAGAGAAGAAAGTGTTGCCATATGTTGCTAAATGTTGTACCTTCATTAAATGTAACCATATTGCTACACTTAGGCCTCTTTCACACGGAGCGGTCCGTTTTTCGGTCCGCTCCGTGTGTGTCTGTCGGCTCAGCGGGGGGACCCGCTGAGCTGTCGGCGGACAGGGCGCTGTCTCTCCTCCGCTCTCCCCTATGGGGAATCGGATGAAAATGGACCGTCTGTTCGTTTGCATCCGATCCGATCCGCCGGACGGAAGAAAAATAGGGTTTTCTTCCGTCCGAAAAAAACGGATGCAGATCTTGCGGACCTTAGCGGATGCATCATCCGCTAACGGACGCGATCCCATAGGGGCCCATTACAAATCCGTAAACGGACTTGTAATAAGCGGACGAACGGTCCGCTCATGTGAAAGGGGCCTTAGGCCGCGTACACACAACCAAATAAATCCGATCAAATTGGTCTGTCAGACCGATTTGATCGGATTTGTTTGCTGGGATATATTGATTTGATCGCTGTACACACGATCAAACCAAAATCCCCGCCGGCAGACAGCGCAGTGACGTGGCGGTGACGTTGACGCCGCCACGTCACCCCACCAGGAAGTAAAACACTTCTGCGCATGCGTCGAATCCATTCGACGCATGTGCGAGCAGATATGTCTGCTGGTTAGCGTACTAACCAGCAGACATGTCGGACGGACGGGTTCCCAGCAGACAGATTTTGAAGCATTCTTTAAAATCTGTCTGCTGGAAAAATCTGTCTGTCCGCCCGTACACACGATCGAATTTGTCTGCTGAAACGGTCCGTTGGACCGTTTCCAGCAAAAGAATTTGATCGTGTGTACACGGCCTTAGAGGCTCCTCTCTTCTCCTTTATACTCAGTTGTGACATGACACTATTTGTATATCAAGACATCGCTTGTATATCAAGTCAAAAGTTATTAAAACATTTTGGTGGTCTTGCAAAACTCTCCTAAACCAAGTTACTCTCAAACTAAGGTTTTACTGTATTTTTAACAATGGAGCTTATATAGTAAAATTCTGTATTTTGAAATCCGTCTGACTGTTTTGATGTTGAATTTTCAAAGTAGCAGTGTTCTGTGAGATTAGCAAACCTGTGAGATCAGCAGGCTTGTAGCTGCTTTTAAAATTCCACATCCAAATTGTCTGACGGATTTAAAATACTGTATTTCACAATATAAGCTCTGTTTACTGTTAAAAGTAAGTGTGAAATACAAGACTCCGGTGGGTGTAACAAGATGTCCACTTGCCATCTTTTCTCTGTTTCCTTACTGTGGACGAGTGCGGGGTGTAATAGGGTGGCCACAACGAAAGGTCACTTTCGTTACAAAATCTGATGTGTTGCCTAATCTGACGAAACACTGGTGTTCCAATACGTTTGACAATATATTGTATATGAGTATAGGGAAGTATTGTTGTAGGACTTATATACAGTAAAATCTTGGATTGCGAGCATAATTTGTTCTGGAAGCATGCTTGTAATCCAAAGCACTTGTATAGCAAAGCAAATTTTCCCATAAGAAATAATGGAAACTCAAATGATTTGTTCCACAACCATTTATTCCCAAATCCTTTAGTCTATAGTCCATATAAAAAGATTATAGCAATATGATAAGTTGTGTAACCATAAAATGTCCATCCACAAATGGCAGCCTCCCCAAGGGGATTAGAAGCAAAATCCAGCAGGAGCTCCAGAGTATAAAAGAGAAGAGAGGCGCCTCTAAGTGTAGTAATATGATTACATTTAATGAAGGTACAACATTTAGCAACTCACATGCAGGGGCGTTGCTAGGTGCCAAAAAGACCAGGGGCTTCAGCCCGAAGCCAAGCTGGCACCGGGGGGGGGGGTGCGGTGCGCGGCCGGTGGAGTGGCGCGGTGCAGGGTGACCTACCTGACACACGTACCCTGACCTACGCGAGTGTGTGTGTGTGTCAGTACACACACACTGACATAACCTGCATAAACTAACCAGTGACCTGACTACACTGACCAGTGACCTAACTACACTGACCTGTGACCTGACTACACTGACCTGTGACCTGACTACACTGACCTGTGACCTGACTACACTGACCTGTGACCTGACTACACTGAACTGTGACCTGACTACACTGAACTGTGACCCGACTACACTGAACTGTGACCCGACTACACTGACCTGTGACCCGACTACACTGACCTGTGACCTGACTACACTGAACTGTGACCTGACTACACTGACCTGTCCTGACTACACTGAATTCAGACACTGACCAGTGACCTGACTACACTGACCAGTGACCTGACTACACTGAACTGTGACCTGACTACACTGAACTGTGACCTGACTACACTGAACTGTGACCTGACTACACTGACCTGTCCTGACTACACTGAATTCAGACACTGACCAGTGACCTGACTACACTGACCTGTGACCTGACTACACTGACCTGTGACCTGACTACACTGAACTGTGACCTGACTACACTGACCTGTCCTGACTACACTGAATTCAGACACTGACCAGTGACCTGACTACACTGACCAGTGACCTGACTACACTGAACTGTGACCTGACTACACTGAACTGTGACCTGACTACACTGAACTGTGACCTGACTACACCGACTTCAGACACTGACCAGTGACCTGACTACACTGACCTGTCTACACTGACCTGTCTACACTGACCTGTCTACACTGACCTGTCTACACTGACCTGTTCTGACTACACTGAATTCAGACACTGACCAGTGACCTGACTACACTGACCAGTGACCTGACTACACTGAGCTGTGACCTGACTACACTGAGCTGTGACCTGACTACACTGACCAGTGACCTGACTACACTGACCAGTGACCTGACTACACTGAGCTGTGACCTGACTACACTGAGCTGTGACCTGACTACACTGAGCTGTGACCTGACTACACTGACCTGTCCTGACTACACTGAATTCAGACACTGACCAGTGACCTGACTACACTGACCAGTCTACACTGACCTGTCTACACTGACCTGTCTACACTGACCTGTTCTGACTACACTGAATTCAGACACTGACCAGTGACCTGACTACACTGACCAGTGACCTGACTACACTGAGCTGTGACCTGACTACACTGACCAGTGACCTGACTACACTGACCAGTGACCTGACTACACTGAGCTGTGACCTGACTACACTGACCAGTGACCTGACTACACTGACCAGTGACCTCACTACACTGACCAGTGACCTCACTACACTGACCAGTGACCTCACTACACTGACCAGTGACCTCACTACACTGACCTGTGACCTCACTACACTGACCTGTTGATTACTATTGATTACTTTACATCTATTGGCAGCACCATGATACTTTGTTCAAGAATACGATTGTATTTTGATTGAACAGATTATGAGATTACATGATGTGTGATCAGAAATGTGATCACTATTGTATGATCACAAATTAGGATTGTATCTTTACCATTGATCGATTGCCTCTTGTGTGGCATTTTGATCTATATTGATATTATCTATCTATAGATAAATTATGAGAGATTGAATTTTGTTTTATAAATATGTGAACAGTTATTGAAGTGTGTATGGCCACCATAACTCATAACATTAAAAAAAAAATCATGACAATGCCAGCTGGGTATAGGATTGTAATTCTTTGAAAGCGAATCAGTTTAGCCAAGTGTGTGTATGGGGGTTCTCTTACCTGCCAGGCAGGCAGTAGTATCGATCCATGTAAGGGGCTGTCCAGCACTCAGTTCTCCCAGGTGGTTGGAGTGTCAGGGGTAGACAGTGTGGTACATCTGGACCTCCCCCATCTCATATCCAGAGCCAGCTGTGCCCTCTCGGTGGGCTGCCCCTGCACTGGCCCTTCCACCAGATGTGTCTCCAGGGAGCAGCATGCGACAAACTTCTGCAACGGGGGCCTGGGTGCCAGGAGGGAAATCCTGGATCTGGATGCTGGGAGGGAAGTCCTGCATACGGGAGCAGCAAGAAGATTTAATGCCAAGTATGCCAATGAGTGCTGAGTGCAGTGAATACAGAGAAGACGGAGGGCTGTCAGTATGAAGTCTGCAGTGATGCACAGCATGGCTTATCAGGAGCAGGGATCAGATGAGGAGCTGTCATGTAGATGGCTTGCTGTGCTGAGCTGTAGGTGTCCCCGAACCCAGCGGGGATGTGGCGTGCTGTGCCCGTCATATATGCAGCCACTGCAGTCAGCCAGAGGACTCGGAGGCTCAGAAATCGCGGAGAGCGAGCGGGGATGTCGCATTGCGCGCCGGGCGGCATTGCAATTCCCGCCTGCGGCGCCTATGATGGACGTCACACATCCCACGTCACGGATTGGACCAGTTGGACGTCCATCACAGGTGCTGCAGGCTCCAGAAGGCGGGACCTGTCTGTCACTCAGCGACGCTGGGAAAAAATGGTCCCTGCTCGGCGGCACACGGCGGCACTCGGGGCTACTAATTGTATACGTTCTGGCCGGGACTCGGGGCTTTTCGGCGACCCATTCGGGGCTCCAGCCTCCCCAGCCCACCCCTAACAACGCCTCTGCTCACATGGTTGATGATTAAAAGAGGCACATCTAAGTATGCAGACATCCGGAGGAAAGCGATCCACATAGACCGTCTTCCACAAAGCCGGCTCTCACCGATATCAGTCTGCAATCGTGACCGGGAAGACTACCGATCTGAAAGCAAGGCTTAAACGACTCGTGGAAGGGCTGACATCAATGACAGTGAGGAGAATGGTCTATGTGGACAGCTTTACCCCAGATGCCAGCATACTTGGATATGCCTCTTTTAATCATCAACCATGTGAGTTTCTAAATGTTGTACCTTCATTAAATGTAACAATATTACTACACTTAGAGGCTCCGATCTTGTCCTCCTCCGCAATGATCCGATTCTGCAGACGGAAGAAAACCCTATTTTTCCTTCTGTCTGCAGATCGGATCGGATGAACACGGACAGACGGTCCGTGTTCATCCGATCCCACCATAGGGGAGAGTGGAGAAAAGGCAGAGCGGTCCCTGCACAGTGTGCGAGACCGCCCTGTCATCCGCCGGCTCAGCGGGGATCAACGGAGCGATCCCCGCTCAGCATACAGAGCATACGGAGGCGGATCATTACTGATCCGCCCCGTGTGAAAGGGGCCTTAGAAAGTCGCTTACCAGATCCTATTGACCTTCTATCTCTAGAAAGGACAAATGAGCAATAATCACAACCATCTGTGAAATGTTGTATGCCCCTCTATGGAACTTGGACTGTCTCTCCTTATCTCCAGATCAGCCACATCAATTGCCATGGACCAATGTATAAAGGGAAAGAAGCACATGGAAGGAATTATTTATTCTGACATACTGTTATGCCCTGTACACACAATAGGATTTCTGATGAAATAAAATCTGATGGAATTTTTTGTTGGATATCCGATGAAGCTGAACTTCATCAGTCTTGCATACACACTATTAGGCTAAATTTCGACCATGACAAAACGCGGTGACGTAAAACACCAAGACAATCCGAAAAAAATTTCAATACTTCCGAGCATGCCTCGACTTGATTCTGAGCATGTATGGATTTTTCTCCGATGGAGTTCAACACAGACTATCGGAAATTCATAACAGTTTTTTATCCATAGGAAAAAACGTAAAACATGTTCTATTTTTTTACACCGATTTCATCGGACAAACTGATCGTGTGTACACGGCTTTAGAGATCTGCTCAAGGAATGTATGCTATCCACAATGGAACTCTCTTCATGCAACTTATCAACTAACAACACATAGGGCCAGATTCAGCAAGACTTGCGCTGGAGTAATTCGATATGCGCCGCGTAACTGTGAATATGCGCCGTCGTTTCTATGTGGCCGTACCCACCAAACTAGATGCGACAGAAAACGGGCCATTTCCGATCGGCTTAACTTTCCGACGCCAGAGTCTCGTCAGCGCATAATTTCGTTTGGCGCATCAGTCGCGCCTATTGATTTCCCCTGCAAATATGCAAATGAGGGAGAATTCCCGATTCGCGAACGGATTAGCACCATACGCTGGCTACATGCGCCGCGCGTATCTCGTCCGTCCGGCGCAAAGTTATTTCTACAAATAGCTGCTTTATCTTTACTCCAGACGGCCACAGGTCAGCAGGAGAGCAGCTACAGCAGCGTTACCGACGATAAGAGCTAGCTGAGCACCCCCACTTGCAGGACAACACCTCTGTCCATGCTTGTCTGTCAACTTTTACAGCCATGGAGGAAGACATCATAGGTCTCCATAGCCGAGATGACGGCTGACAGCTCCTGGCCTTTAGAGTTCAGCTTTCTCCTGTGTGTTTGCGGGGAACGGGAGCAGCCATCTCAGAACAAAAGTAACTTCACTGCGGGGCGGGGGAACAGGATATACTTTAGTGCCGGAATGGCGCATCTACGGGCGCATTTAAACGCCCAACGGAACGCATTGCGCTGAAGTTTCCCGTGAAGTGGTGCCGACGGAAGTTGTGAGCATGCGCACAAGGGGGCCGAGTGAAGCCTCACTTACTGCGCATGCTCCGTGGATGATGCGCTGAACGTAAGCCTCTGCGCTGGGCTCCGCCCATCATTTACATATGATCACACCCACTTCCACTTGCGTCGGGTTACGCCAGCGCATTATCGTTACTCTGGCGCAAGTTTACGCGCAACTGCTATGTGAATAACAGTACTTGCGCCGAAAGTGTCGGCAGAGTAACGTAAATGAGAAACGTTACTCCAAAGTAAAGAAGCGCCCATCTACCTGAATCTGGCCCATGGTTGGGCACCATGGAAGAGAAAACGCCCAATAAAAAGAGAAAATTGATAGCTGTAAGAATGTTGCCAAAAAGTGACGCTTACATAATAAGAAGAGCAAACTATATCACCCTTCATTCCTATGAGGTCACAGAGGTCCTGGCTACCCCTGCTCTGATAACACAATACATCTCCCTACTGACAGACTGGGCAGAAAAAAAACAGAACAGCTATTTTATGTATCTAGGACTAGAATGAAAAAATATTTTTTCTTGCATAGCTGCCTTTATATTCTGTTTTACTGAGAAATTATAGCCCATCCACTGTTTCTGGTGACAGAGACATCAAAGTATTTTACACACTATAATTTAGCTGTCACAAGAATAAAATAAGTAAAAATACATGCTGTACATTGTTTTAAAAAAAAAAAAAAGACTGCTCATAAAATAACAAAAGTACCTGTAGACATATCTTGCAGATAGGAGTGTTTATGCTTCCCTAAAAAAACTAGAATGATGACACCTATTTGTAGAGACGTGACTCCAAACAAAGTAACAGAATAAAGAAAGCATGTGGTCTGTTTTTTTACGATGTTTAAAAGTCTGTATAGGATAAAAGGAATCCTGGACCGCCGCACACCTTAAAAACTATGGGCCAGATTCAGGTAAAGTTACGCGGGCGTATCAGTGATAAGCCGGCATAACTCACACTTTGCGCCGGCTTATCTGTTTTCTGTATGCAGAAAACAAGATACGCCGGTTTGCAACAAAGATCTGACAGGCGTAATTGTATTACACCGTCGGATCTTAAAGGCAGTTTTAAAATGGCCGCCGGGGGCGTTCTCGCTGATTTACGCCAAGAATATGTAAATCAGCGAGATACGGCAAGTCACGAATGTACGCAGGCCCGACGCAGTCACTTTACGACGTTTACGTAAGGGTTTTCCCAGCGTAAAGATAAAGCAACAAAAAGCAGGCGCATCCTATGTTAAGTATGGACGTTGTGACCGCGTCGAATTGGAAAAGTTTTACGTTGTTTGCGTAACTCGTCCGTGAATGGGGATTGACGTCATTGACACTGGCATAATTTGGAAAAGGCGCACTGGGATACATTGACGGCCGGCGCATGCGCAGTACGTTCACCGAGGGATCGCGCCTATTTTAAATACCAGACACCCCCTACCAGCCCAATTTGAATTCCGCTGGCCCATTTACGCTACGCCGTCGCAACTTTAGGAGCAAGTGCTTTGTGAATACAGTACAGTACTTACGCGTAAAGTTTCGGCGGAGTAACGTAAATGAGAAACGTTACGCTGGAAAAAAGTACGGCTCGTCATCCTGAATCTGGCCCTATGTCTTTATTTAGTAAATCAAAAAACAACCAACGAATAAGCATCGCATGATGTGAAACATGTCAGCTTTTGTTCACTCCTTTTTGACTGCAGTAAATTTTGGTTGTTCTTTGATTTTCATTTTTTGAATAAAGACATAGGGCCAGATTCAGGATGGCGAGCGGTTCTTTTTTCCGGCGTAACGTTTCTCATTTACGTTACTCCGCCGAAACTTTACGCGTAAGTACTGTATTCACAAAGCACTTGTTCCTAAAGTTGCGACGGCGTAGCGTAAAAGGGGCGGCGGAATTTAAATTGGGCGGGTAGGGGGCGTGTAGTATTTAACCACTTTCCCACCGCGCCATAAGCATTTTACTGCTACGGCGCGGTGGAGTTATCTTGGGACGACGTCCCTGGGACGTCGTCCTTCACTTCCGCGGTTGCGTGTCCCCTGGGCTCTCGCGAAAGTGTCCGTGCTCGCCGGGTCTAGAAGACCCGGCGCATCACGGATCACGGTAAATTGCCGCGGATCACTTGTAAACAAACCGGCGTCATTTGATGACGCCGGTTCCTCCCTCTCCTGCGTCTCCTCTCTGTACAGTGTGCGAGGAGAGGGGGGGGAGCGGGGTGTCAGCAGCTGAGCTGTGGCTGGATCTGTGACAAATGCAGTCACAGATCCAGCCATCCCTCAGTCCATCATAGCTCTGCAATCCTCCAGTACCCAGCAATCCCCCAGTACCCAGCAATCCCCCAGTACCCAACAATACCCCAGTACCCAACAATACCCCAGTACCCAACAATACCCCAGTACCCAACAATACCCCAGTACCCAACAATACCCCAGTACCCAACAATACCCCAATACCCAACAATACCCCAATACCCAACAATACCCCAGTACTCAGCAATGCCCCAGTACTCAGCAATGCCCCAATACTCGGCAATACCCCAATACTCGCCAATACCCCAATACTCGCCAATACTTTGCAATACCCCAATACTCTGCAATACCACCTATGGGGATTTTTAAGTAGCGAAGTTTGGCGCCATTCCATGAGTGTGCGCAATTTTGAAGTGTGACATGTTGGGTATCTATTTACTCGGCGTAACTTCATCTTTCACATTATGAAAAAAAATTGGGCCAACTTTACTGTTTTGTTTTAAGCACAAAACAGTTTTTTTTTTAAAACACGCGTTCAATAAATTTCTGCGAAAATACTGTGCGAGATAAAAAGTTGTAACGGCCGCCATTGTATTCTCTAGGGTCTTTGCTAAAAAAGCATATATAATGTGTTGGGGTTCTATGTAATTTTCTAGCAAATAAATGATGATTTTTCCATGTAGGAGAGAAATGTCAGAATTGGTCTGGGTGTTCCAGAACGCCTGATGGCGTTCCCTGCATGTTGGGCCTCTGTATGTGGCCACGCTGTGTAAAAGTCCCACACATGGGGTATCGCCATACTCGGGAGCAGTGTTGTAAGTAACGGCGTTTAAATAAACGCTGTTACGTAACGATTGCCCGGCAAGGGGTAACTAGTAATCTACCCGATTACCTTTACCCCAGCGAGAGCGCCGTTGCCGTTACATTTGCTCCGTTACCTCGTTACTTACACCTCAGGGCCGGCGGGATGGCATTGACGGACCGGTTGTGATTGGGTGGGTGAGTGTCGTGACTCACTGTGTCATCATCAATCATCATCACATGCAAAAAAATTATGATTGGTCGCCGGCGGGCATGTGACTCTCAGTGTGGGTGGCGCTGGCCTGGCACTGCCAGCGCCACCCACACTGAGCGAGTCACATGCCCGCCGGCGACCAATCATGAATTTTTTTGACATCGATGCATGTGATGATGATGATGAGTTGACAGACAGTCACCCACCCAATCACAGTGGCAGAAGTGGCTTCACTTGGCGCATGCGACGCGCCCCCTGGAGTCTCCCGGGTCCCGCCCGTGGCCGTCTGCAGTCTCAGACGGTCAGACCCGCGTGAGGCGTGACACTCGCGTCGTGACTTCACTCGGCAACTGACTGAGCACAGTGAGCAGCAGAGTGCGTGAGCCCGCCGACGATCACACCCGACCCGAGTGACCCATCCCCCGCGGAGGCTCCGCTCCACCACGGACCTGAGTCCGGACCGAGGCCTCAGGCCTGAGGCCTAGCCAGAGTGGAACCGAACCAGGCAGCAAGTGAAGCACTGTGGCCCTGCCAGCAGACAGGAGGAGGTGAGGTGCACCGGGCAGCACTGTCCGCCAGACCGCCACTACCGACCGACCGACTGTGGCCCCTGCCCCTGGCCCCTGCGCATCCAGGTCCCAGCCCAGGTGAGGAGCCGATTGGAATTGGGGGGGGGAGTAATGCGCTCAGGTGGTCAGCACTTAGCAGTTGGTCACACGGTGTCAGTGTGACACACACATACACTGGTCCTTTTTTATACTTCATGAGCAGTTGTTCAAGTTGAAAAGACTGGAGAACTGTCTGTTGCTTAGACTCCAATTTTATCTGTCTGTAATTAAATATAAGCTTAGTGACACTGACAGTCAGATAATAATTGGAGTACTAAGCTTACTTTACAATTAAAATCAGCAGCAGTAGCCACTAGCCAGCCAGCAAGGCATTGTCAGACAGTCACTCTCAGCTCAGGCAGTAGCACAGTGTTCATATTTTGCCACGCCTTAGGCCTGGTGTGGCAAAATATGAACTTTGTGCTAGCCTACTGGCTGAGCTGACACTGTGACTGCTGCTGCTGCTTGATTGTAATTGTAAAGCTTAGGACTCCAATTATCTGTAAGCCTGTTATATATTTATAGACAGATAATTGGAGTATTTTAACCTTTACAATTAGGCAATGTAACTTTTTTGGAGGTAATATAATTCACCAATATTAACCTGTGTATCTTTCATGGATTATAGAGTTCCAGGCACAGGCAGTCACCTCACCACTCACCAGGCAACACTGTGGCCCTGCCCCTGCCCTGCGCAAGCCAGCAGACAGCAGCACCGACCGACCGACTGACTGTGGCCCCTGTGCAGCCAGCCACCAGCCAGGTCCCAGGTGAGGACAGAGCCGATTGGAACTGGGGGGGGGGAGAGCGGACTAGTCTAAGGCCGCCTTAGGCCTGGTGTGGCAAAATATGAACTTTGTGCTAGCCTACTGGCTGAGCTGACACTGTGGCTGCAGTGCTGCTTGATTGTAATTGTAAAGCTCAAGGACTCCAATTATCTGTCTATAAGCCTGTTATATATTTATAGACAGATAATTGGAGTATTTTAAGCTTTACAATTAGACAATGTAATTTTTTTGAGGTGATATCATTCACCAATATTAACCTGTGTGTCTTTCATGAATTATAGGGTTCCAGGCAGTCACCTCACCAGACAACACTGTGGCCCTGCCCCTGCCCTGCGCAAGCCAGCAGACAGCAGCACCGACCAACCGACTGTGGTCCCTGCCCCCTGCGCAGCCACCAGCCAGGTCCCAGGTGAGGAGCCGATTGGAACGGGGGGGGGGGGCGGCCTAGTCTAAGGCCGCATTAGGCCTGGCTTGTGGCGAAATATGAACTTTGTGCTACTGGCTGAGTCTGACTGATACTATACCAATAATATCATACAAACCAAACCTGGAAATCTAGAAAGGATTTTAAGGTGGACCAGTGGAGGACCAGTGGACCACATACAAAAAAATAAAAATAAAAAAAAGATATTGAGTACAGTGCTATGAGGCTCATGCCTTTCTTTTTCTAATGTTTGCTGCTAATTTTAATGCAAGCCTTTGTTAGAAGTTGCAGAATACTTCCATCGATAGGAAAAAATAGGATCCCAGCTGTAAAACAATGCTTAGAATATTGCGGTTTTGTCTTGTATTATATACTGCAACTTCTACCAAAGGCTTGCATTTA
Organism: Rana kukunoris; assembly: GCA_029574335.1. Classification (NCBI taxonomy): domain Eukaryota; kingdom Metazoa; phylum Chordata; class Amphibia; order Anura; family Ranidae; genus Rana; species Rana kukunoris. The sequence goes on from CM056052.1 coordinate 127,803,003, forward strand.
AATTAGCAGCAAACATTATTTAAAACAAGAGAGGCATGAGCCTCATAGTAGCACTAGCACTGTACTCAATATTTATTTTTTATTTTTTTGAATGTGGTCCACCTTTAAAATCCTTTCTAGATTTCTAGGTTTGGTATAGATTTAAAAAAAACATGCCCTGCAGTAGAAAAGTCACCCAAAGAAAAAGAGGCATATGAATGATAAACCTTAAATTCTATATCATAGTTGCCATGTATTTTAAAGAAGACACGCCCATTTTTTTTTTGCTTTTATTTAGGTGCACCCCAACCCCCCCAAAAATAAAAATACAAGAGAGGAATCAAGGAGTCAGACTCAGATCACGGTCAGGTACCACCGTACCACACTGCCAGTACCCCCACCAGTGGAGTGCCACACCACCAGCCGTCAGCAACAATGGCGACGAGCTGGGGAAGATCAAAGTTAGCATTCTCAAACTGGAAGTACCGTGACTACTTCTCCTTGATTGAAATTAAAGGCAAGAATGTTTATGTAACATGCACGCTATGCTCAGGAAAAAAGACTTTGTCCACATCTGCTTCAAGCAACTCCAATCTTTTGAAGCACCTCACATCAACACATGCTAACGTGACACTTGTTGCTGCTGCTGCTAACCCAACCCCGAATTCAGCTAGCGGAGTAGCCGGTCCGTCTCTCCTAAAACAAGCAACGCTCGATTTTTCTGGTCAACATCAGATGACCAAGCCCGAGCTGAATACATTGATTGCAAGGTATGTTGTTGAAAACATGCTCCCCCTGTCCACTGTGGTGTCTGAGTCATTCAGAGCTATCCTTTCTGAAATACCACTACGAGGAGGAGGAAAGGGGGTTGCCCCATGCCGAAACACTTTTGCTAAATTCTTGGACAGTGAATACGAAAAAATGATGATTGAGCTCAAAAAAACATTTGAGGAATTACAGTACATTGCAACTACAGCAGACATCTGGACTTGCCACAATAAAAGTTACCTGGGTGTGACAGCACATTGGATCAATCCAAATTACCTGGAAAGAGAGAAAGCAGCTCTTGCCTGCAGACGGTTTAAGGGGCATCATAGTCATGACGCCATAGCAGTTGAGCTTGACAATATACACTCAACATATGGGATAACACACAAAATCACAGCAACAGTGACTGATAATGGCTCAAATTTTGTAAAAGCATTTAAAAGGTACCAGCCACTTGAGGAAAGTGATTCTGAGGAAGATGAAGATGAGGTGACCTTTACAGACATTAATGATGCTCTACATGCAAGAGGTGATGATATTGATGGTGATGTGATCACTTTGCCCCCCCACAAGAGATGTGCATCACACACACTGAACCTGATTTCATGCACAGATGTAGACAAGTGGCTGCTGTCAAAATCTGCAACAAAGGCTGTTTATAGAAGTGCTACTGCCAAATGTACTGCCCTATGGAACAAGACTAGTCGATCAGCTTTGGCTACTGAAACAGTTGATGAGTTGGTGTCAAAAAAGCTGCTTGTACCTTGTACAACACGATGGAATTCCTTCTATGATGCCCTGGCTCGAATCTGTGAGGTGCCGTACACACGGCAGAGAACCTCGACGGGCAGAACACATCGTTCCGCCCGTCGAGGTTCTCTCCCGGCCGTCGGATTCGGCGACCCGCCCGTCGGGAATGGCAACCAGCCATTCTTCCAGGCGGGCCGTCGAGAAAATAGAGAGCGTGCTCTCTATTTCGGCTCAACGAGCTTCCCGACGGGAAGCTCGCTGAGACCGTACACACGGCCGAGGTCCTCGCTGGAATGTGCATTCCAGCGAGGTTCTCGCTGATTTTCAGCGAGAACCTCGGCCGTGTGTACGGGGCCTGAGATATCCATGGTAGACCTTAACACCATTTCCTCCAAATTAGGGCTGCCAGCAGTAACGGAAAGGGAACAACAGTTTTTAAAGGAGTACTGTATTGCGATGAAGCCCCTTACAGTTGCCTTGGATATACTTCAGGGAGAAGAGAATTGTTTTCATGGTACACTCCTACCAACAATTGAGACATTAATGTTAAAGACAGAAGCCCTTCAAAGTGGCCTGCAAATACTGAGGGACCTTCCTGACGCCATAGTCACAGTAAGAACTTGAATGTCATATTTTATTGTTTATTAAGTGAACATTGCTGTAGTACTCATAATACTAAATACAACTGCTACTAATTATGATTATTATTTCAGTCTATCAAAACCAGATTTGCTGATGTCCTGGGAAATGAAGAGGCTATACTTGCTGCCGTAACTCTTCCAAAATTCAAGCTTCGCTGGCTGCGGTCACAGGAGTTAAAGGATAAGGCTAAGGCAAGTTTGCTGGCAGAGTGCCGAAGAATTGTCCTTGAAGAACCACAACAAGGTAACAGCACATCTACACAACAACATCACACAGATTCAGCCAAAGAGAACGATTTCTTTTCCTTTGAAGAGGATGAGGAGGAAACAACCTCTTTAGCAGAAAACCAGGTGGCAGACTATATAAGATCTTCAGCACAAAATGTTGACTCTCTGTGTGGATTTTCTCTTATCAAGAAAATGTTGCTACGTTACAATGCTGCTACTCCATCTAGCGCACCTGTTGAGAGACTGTTCAGCCTGGGCAAGCTTGTCTTCTCTCCAAAGAGGAACAGACTGTCAGACCAAAAATTTGAAAAGCTTCTCCTATTACGTTACAACCACTGGTTTAGTTAGATGATGAGAGGAGTTCAGAGTTGGATAGTGTTCTGTTTATTGTGCACTGCAGTATTATACAGTTAATTGCGAGAGTTTCCTTTGTCTCCTATAGTCCTATTAGTATAAGAAACTAAGGAAAATCTGGCCTTTAATTAATGCAATGAATTATCTATATCTGTATAATTGTTTAAAAAGAAACAAAGGAAAATCTGGCCATTAGTACAAATCTCTGTAACTGTATATTCAGCCTACTAGTGCACAATAAACAGAAGTTTTGTTAATGTACTGATTGAATAGTTAAGATTTGGATAGTGTTCTCCAACTCTTAACTATTCAGAATCAGTACAGTAACACAACTTCCGTTTATTGTGCACTAGTAGGCTGAATATACAGCTACAGAGATTTGCACTAATGGCCAGGTTTTTCCTTTGTTTCTTTTAACACTATTATACAGATAATCGCACTAATTAACCACTTAAGGACCGCCTACTGCACATTTACGTCGGCAGAATGGCACGGCTGGGCACATCAACGTATATACACGTTGATTTTAGTACCCAGCCGTGGGTCACGGGCGCGCGCCCGCGGGCGCGCGCCCGCGACCCGGTCCGGAGCTCCGGGACCAGGACCGCGGGATTCGCAGACCCGATCGCCGCTGGAGTGCGGCGATCCGTCCCTGGAGCGGAAGAACGGGGAGAGCCGTGTGTACACACGGCTTCCCAGTGCTTCTCTGTGGCCACAGCATCGATCGCGTCATCCCTGTAATAGGGGGACGCGATCGATGACGTCACACCTACAGCCACACCCCCTAAAGTTGTAAACAAACACACATAGGCACACATCCCCTACAGCGCCACCTGTGGTTAACTCCCAAACTGCAGCTGTCATTTCCACAGTAAACAATGCAATTTAAATGCATTTTTTGCTGTGAAAATGACAATTGTCCCAAAAATAAGTCAAAATTGTCCGAAGTGTCCGCCATATTGTCGCAGTCATGAAAAAAATCGCTGATCGCCGCTATTAGTAGTAAAAAAAAAAATTATTAATAAAAATGCAATAAAACTATACCTTATTTTGTAAACGCTATAAATTTTGCAAAAACCGACCGATAAACGCTTATTGCGATTTTTTTTACCAAAAATACGTAGAAGAATACGTATCGGCCTAAACTGAGGAAAAAAAATGTTTTTTTATATATTTTTGGGGGATATTTATTATAGCAAAAAGTAAAAAATATTGCATTTTTTTTTAAATTGTCGCTCTATTTTTGTTAATAGCGCAAAAAATAAAAACCGCAGAGGTGATCAAATACCACCAAAAGAAAGCTCTATTTGTGGGAAAAAAAGGACGCCAATTTTGTTTGGGAGCCACGTCGCACGACCGCGCAATTGTCAGTTAAAACGAAGCAGTGCCGAATCGCAAAAAGGGGCAAGGTCCTTTACCTACATTTTGGTCCGGGTCTTAAGTGGTTAAAGGCCAGATTTTTGTTTCTTTTTACCCTTGTTTACATTTGTGTGTCTTAATTTTGCACTTGAATTCTAGTTTAAATATTTTTTTATTTTTTATGTTTCTGTGCATACCATTCATATGATCTATGGCAGGCTGCGCCGCTGCAATCTATTGAATTGGGTTCAAATAAATACGAAATGTTATAAAATACTGTATATAGTGTTTTTAATCTTCAATCAGTTAATATAAACATCTTTGATATTAAAGATGTTATAGAACGTAATTGTATTGTAGAATATAAAAAAATAAATAAAAATCAGTTACTTTTCCGAGTAACTAGTTACTTTGCCAATAAAGTAACTGAGTCACTAACTCACTTACTTTTTCGGGCAAGTAACTTGTAATTGTAACTAGTTACTTTTTTAAAGGAAGATGAACAACACTGCTCGGGAGGAATAGCAGAATGTGTTTTGGGGTGTAATTTGTGGTATGCATATGCTGTGTGTGAGAAATAACCTGCTAATATGACAGAAACAAGTTTTTTTATTTATTTTTTTACAGAATTTTCAGTCGTTTTTCTTTTATAGCGCAAAAAATCAGAGGCGATCAAATACCACCAAAAGAAAGCTCTATTTGTGTGAAAAAAAGGACAAAAATTTCAAATGGGTACAATGTTGTATGACTGAGTAATTGTCATTCAAATTGTGAGAGCACCGAAAGCTGAAAATTGGTCTGGTTAGGAAGGGGGTTTAAGTGCCCAGTGGTCAAGTGGTTAAAATAGGCGCGATCCCGCGGCGAACGTACTGCGCATGCGTCGGCCGTCAATGTATCCCAGTGCGCATGCTCCAAATTATGACAGTGTTTTCGACGTGAACGTCAATGACGTCAATCCCCATTCACGGACGAGTTACGCAAACGACGTAAAACTTTTCCAATTCGACACGGTCACAACGTCCATACTTAACATAGGATGCGCCTGCTTTTTGTTGCTTTATCTTTACGCCGGGAAAACCCTTACATAAACGTCGTAAAGTGACTGCGTCGGGCCCGCGTACGTTCGTGACTTGCCGTATCTCGCTGATTTACATATTCTCAGCATAAATCAGTGGGAACGCCCCCGGCGGCCATTTTAAAACTGCCTTTAAGATCCGACGGTGTAATACAATTACGCCTGTCGGATCTTTGTTGCAAACCGGCGTATCTTGTTTTCTGCATACAAAAAACAGATAAGCCAGCGCAAAGTGTGAGTAATGCCGGCTTATCACTGATACGCCCGCGTAACTCTACCTGAATCTGGCCCATAGTTTTTAAGGTGTGCGGCGGTCCAGGAATCCTTTCATCCTATGCATTTGTGCACAGCCAGCACCCTTTCGGTTCACTGGGACAGAAGCAAAGGGGATTAGCAGTTTTTAGAGTGGTATACATTCAGTTTAAAAGTCTGTACAGCACTAAATCTCAAAATACAGTTCATAAAGAAAAGGAGCAGAACTTAAAGCGGAGTTCAACCCAAAAGTGGAACTTCTGCCTATTTTACTCCTCCCCCCTCCAGGGCCACATTGGCACCTTTCTGGGGTTTGGGGCACAGGATACCTGTCTTTCACGGGTATGCTGTCCCTACTTCTGCGAGCCTCAGCCACAGGTATTGACGTCACCACAGGGCTCCCTCCTTCTCCTTCCTCCTTCCCCGGCCGCCAGGCCAGTAGGAGAGAGGAGCGGCACCTCACGCATGTGCAGTAGGGCTCCCAGCATGAAGCTGTAAGGCTACACTGCCGGATTCCATTACTCACAATGAAGGCGGTAGCACCCGACAGCTGATGGAAACATCAGCTGCGGCGCTGACTTCACTGGACTCCAGGACAGGTAAGTGTCCTATTATTAAAAGTCAGCAGCTGCAGTATGTGCTGGCTTTTAATTTTTTCAGTGGCGGGTGGACCTCCGTTTTAATGAAAAACTCCAATTAAAGTAGTATCAGAAAATATGTTTCCACCAGATGAATTGTCTTGAATTTTATGAAGCAAGATATTGTTAGGGGTTAGCTCGGTAGCGGGGGTTTGTGACCCCCTGGATGGGTTCACTACACACAGAACTATACAGAGAGGCAGCCGAAGATGGTTGAAAACAAAGCATATGGTTTATTCTTCCATATTGCTGGAAACAAGTGCAAGCATCCAAACAGCATAAACAAAACAAAACATAAAATAAACCCTGGCCACTTGGGCGTCTACCTTCACCACACAGGAACCTATCTATGGAGTCTGGCACAGCCTACTGCTGGGCAGACACTGCTGGTCATACAGCAGAGAAACAATAGTCTTTTTTGATTTTTTTCACACAGAAAAATCAACAACCACCTCACCTCTTCAGAAGTCTTTCTCACTGCTCTCCCTAACTCTAAAAGCCTCAGGAGTCAGCAATCAGTCTTAATTGCCTCATTCTGAACAACACCCTAAACCTTTCTGGCTATTTCTGCAGCCAAAACCTGATAGTAATTGGTGAATTGTCTAAACAAGGCAGAAATGTATCTCCCGTCTGTGACAACACCCACAGATTTGCCTGACTTCCTGTCACATACCCCCCCTATTGTATCAACCCTAGGGTTGGGACACAGGTTGCCAGGCACGCATGCACTCGGGACAACCCATCTGCATTCCCCATTTTAACACCGGGGCGATGCGTTACCACAAAACAAAATTCCTGGAGGGCCAGGAACCACCTATTTATTCTCCTATTGGTCTCTTTGTTCTGTGCTATCCACTTCAATGGGGCACGATCCATCACCAGTTCAAACTGTCTACCCACGAGGTAGTACCGGAGAGAATCCAAAGCCCATTTCACCGCCAAACACTCTTTCTCAATGGTGGCATTATTCTCCTCATGGGCCTTTAACTTTCGGCTGAGGTACATAACAGGGTGTTCCTCCCCCTTGATAATCTGGGACAATACAGCTTTTAACCCCACATTTGACGCATCTGTCTGAACCACAAAGTCCCGTGAAAAATTAGGTGAATTTAAAACTGGCTGACTACATAAGGCCTGTTTTAAAGCCTGAAAAGCTGTTTCTGCTTCGGGAGTCCATTTGGTCATGACAGACTCCTTCCCTTTGGTCAAATTGGTCAGGGGAGCAGCCTGTTAGGCAAAATGGGGGATAAAGCGGCGATAATACCCCGCGATCCCCAAAAATGTACGAACCTGTTTCTTGTTGGTGGGACGTGGCCAATCCTGAATAGCCTTTTTCTTTGTTTATTTGGGGCTTGATTAGACCTCTTTCAATGGTATACCCCAGATACTTCTTCTAGCCCAAGGGTACATTTTTTTGGATTGGCTGTAAACCCGGCTTTCCAGATGGAATCCAACCCAGCCTGAACTTTTGGTAAGTGTGAGTCCCAATCCTCACGGTGGATGACAACGTCATCGAGGTATGCAGCAGCATAGGCTTCATGAGGCCGAAGGGTCTTATCCATGGTGCGTTGAAATGTGGCGGGAGCATTCTGTAACCCAAAAGGCATCCTCCGATATTGGAAAGATCCGTTTGGAGTTACAAATGCTGTTTTTTCCCTGGCCGACTCCGAGAGAGGAATTTGCCAATAACCCTTGGTCAGGTCTAACGTCGTCATTTACCGGGCAGTGCCTAGGCGATCAATCAGTTCATCTATGCGGGGCATAGGATAGGTGTCAAACATAGTGATTTTATTTAGGCGGCGAAAGTCATTACAAAACCACCAACTTCCATCTGGTTTGGGCACTAAGGCCGCGTACACACCACTAAACAAATCCGATGAAAACGGTCGGACAGACCGTTTTCATCGGATATGTCTGCTGGGCTATTTTGGTTTGATCAGTGTACACACGATTAAACCAAAATCCCCACGGACAGACAGCGCGGTGACGTGGCGGTGACGTTGACGCCGCCACGTCACCACTCCAGGAAATAAAATACTTCCAATGGATTCGACGCATGCGGGAGATTTTTGTCCGCTGGTTAGGCGTACTAACCAGCAGACATGTCGGACGGATGGGTTTCCAGCAAACAAGTTTTAAAGCATGCTTTAAAACTTGTCTGCTGGAAAAACCTGTTTGCTCGCCCGTACACACGATCGAATTTGTCTGCTGAAACGGTCCGTCGGCCTAAGACAATGGGACTGGGCCAATCACTATTTGACTCTTCTATCACCCCCCAGCTCAAGCATTTTTTTACTTCCTTGCGAATTGCCTCTCGCTGGGCTTCTGGAATTCTATATGGCTTCAACCTGACCTTATCCCCTGGTGTGGTGATAATGTCATGTTCAACTCCGGAGACCCAACCTGGCAGGTCTGAAAACTTCTCCCTATTACGGAGTACAAATTCTTTAACCTCCTGTTGCTGAGTTTTGGACAGCCAGGATAAATGGAGCAGAAAATCGGGTAGTCTTAGCGACCAAGGACTCTCTATCCTTCCATGGTTTCAACAAGTTCACGTGATAGAGCTGCTCAGGTTTTCGTCTTCCCAGTTGGCTAATTTTATAATTCACCACCCCCATTTTCTCCAGCACTTCATAGGGACCCTGCCATTTGGCTAGGAATTTACTTTTGACCGTGGGGATCAGCACCAACACCCTATCACTAGGTACAAAGGAACGGACCTGGGCTCCACGATTGTAAATCCTTTGTTGAGCCAACTGGGCTTGGGCTAAATGTTCCTTCACAATCGGCATCACTTGGGCAATTCTATCTTGCATTTGGGCCACATGTTCAATCACACTTCGATGCGGGGAACTCTCACTCTCCCATGTTTCCCTGGCAATGTCCAGTAGGCCCCGGGAGTGCCTCCCATACAGTAGCTCAAACGGAGAGAACCCTGTGGACGATTGGGGAACCTCTCTTATGGCAAACATCAGATAAGGGAGCAGATAATCACAATTCTTTCCGTCTTTATCCACCACCTTCCTCAACATTTGTTTTAAGGTTTTATTAAACCTTTTGACGAACCCATCTGTTTGAGGGTGATATACTGATGTACGTAATTGGGTCACTTTCAGGAGTTTACAAAGTTCTTTGGTCCCCCTAGACATAAACAGGGTGCCCTGGTCAGTTAGGACTTCCTTAGGAAGATCCACACGGATGAAAACCTGAAATAACTCTTTGGCAATGGTTTTAGCAGAGGTGTTTTGGAGAGGAATCGCTTCTGGGTAATGGGTGGCATAGTCCATTATTACCAAGATGTGCTGGTGCCCTCTAGTGGAGGGGGCCAACCAAGTCCATGGCGATCCTCTCAAAAGGGACCTCGATAATGGGCAGGGGTACCAACTGACTGCGGAAATGTGACTGGACAGGAAGAGCAATACAATTTCACTTCCTTAGTGATCCCAGGCCAATAAAACCTCTGGGTGATCCTCTCCCGGGTTTTTTCTGCTCCCAAATGTCCCCCAAGAATGTGCCCATGGGCCAGTACCAAAACCATCTTGCTGTACGGTTTAGGCACTACCAGTTGCTCAATGGTGTCCTCTATTCTCTGTGACACTCGATATAACAGGTCCCTTTCAATAATGAAGTAAGGGAGGGCAACCCTATCATCAGGGTTAACTAACTCCCAATCTATCTTTACTACATTCTCCCGGGCTCTTAGCAATGTGGGGTCCCTCAATTGCTCAGTGATAACATTTTCTCTGTGCACATTGAGGTCATCAAACCTTATCGGCCGCTGTTCCTCTTCTGAGGTAGCAGGCTCCTCCATAGAGAATGGTGTTTCTCCTGCTAAGACTGAGAACGGAAACTCAGGAGAATCCTCACAGTTAGAGGTTTCTGGAGTAGATGTTTCAGGCTCAGAAGAACCACCCAATGGCGTCATGTGGCAGTTTGGGAACTAAGTTACCGAGGGAGGTTTCAAAAGGAAACCGTAGTCACCAGATATTCTTGAGTGTCCCCATGTACACAAACTGCAGCCATTTTCCTAGGATGGTTTTTCCCACCACTAGATCAATTTTCACTAAGGTGACTAGTGTTGCTCATGAATATTCGCATTGCGAATATTCGCTACGAATATTGCATATTCGAGTATTCGCGAATAACTCGAATATTGCGGCGAATATTCGCTATGGCGAATATTCGTATTTTTTCAAATTTATTTTTAAAAGAGATCACATCGACGTCTAAAAGCATTGCTGGTATGATTAGAGAGAGACCCTGGGCCGAGTAGCTGATGCAATTCTTTTATGTTGCCGAAAATTCGCATTGCGAATTTTCGGCAACATAAAAGAATCGCATCAGCTACTCGGCCCTTCTTTTGCATCAGAGCCAATCAGAATAACTCGAATATTCGGCAAAAGGAATATTGCGCGATATTCCTTTTGCCGAATATTCAAGTTATTCTGATTGGCTCTGATGCAAAAGAAGGGCGGAGAAGATAATCGCGCAATATTCCTTTTGACGAATATTCGAGTTATTCTGATTGGCTCTGATGCGCCCTTCTTTTGCATCAGAGCCAATCAGAATAACTCGAATATTTGGCAAACGGAATATTGCGCGATTATCTTCTCCGCCCTTCTTTTGCATCAGAGCCAATCAGAATAACTCGAATATTCGGCAAAAGGAATATTGCGCGATGTTCCTTTTGCCGAATATTCAAGTTATTCTGATTGGCTCTGATGCAAAAGAAGGGCGGAGAAGATAATCGCGCAATATTCCTTTTGCCGAATATTCGAGTTATTCTGATTGGCTCTGATGCAAATGAAGGGCAGAGAAGATAATCGCGCAATAGGAATATTGCGCGATTATCTTCTCCGCCCTTCTTCTGCCCCGTTATTCTCCTTTCTTTTAAGTAGAGTTAGTGTAGAGTTAGTGTTTAGTGCATATTAGTTTAGTAATACAGGAAATGATCTCCGTTTATGAGAATTTCGCAATCATTTTCGCATTAGCGAAATTTCGCAACATTTTTTTTGGATAAAATATCACGAATATTCGATATTAGCGAATATTCGCAAATATTCTTCTATATATTCGCGCAATATCGCAAAATCGAATATGGCGTATTCCGCTCAACACTAAAGGTGACCAGGCTACCTGAATCCAACAATACTACAACATCTTTACCATCTAACCACATTCTACATAAAGGTTTCTCATTTCCCTTTACTGCAGTGCATGTGGTTGCAAAAAAGGATTGTCGTCTCTCTATCAGAAATTCACACTGCATGGGTTCATCACCCGCTGGGCAAACCGCTGCTACATGTCTCTCTTCCCGGCAACGGTAACAAATCAATCTTCTGGTCCTCTCCTGTGGGATGGGTCTTCCAGGCTGCTCTCGCCAAACATTTGCAGTAGTCCCGATAATACCTCTAGTTGAATGTGAAAACGAGAATGGTAAGAGAAAGGGAGAGATGGACTGGGGAAGTAGAAGGGATAAGAAAAAACAAAGGGATTGCACTCACATGGGCCACATCTGTATATGGAATCAAAAATGGAAAACAATAACTGTGGAGAGGTATTGAAGGTCGGACTATCGAGGCCAAGGAAGTAGTTTAAAAATATAGTTTTAATGTAGTCATTAAATAAAACAAATTAAGCATATACAAAAAAATAACAATGGTACATATATACAGGTAAACCACTCTATACACAAAATCCCTAAAGTCGCCGACGCACGTTTCGCCGTGGGGCTTCTTCAGGACGGATGTTAAGGATTTTGTAAGGAGATGTATTAAAATAGTTGTATGGCCGATGACTCTGCAACCAATGCAAGACCAATGCAAGACAGGGCACACACCACGATCGGATATTCGATAGTATGTAAAATACTGGATTCAGAAAAGTCCTCAGAGCTTGTTATAGATCTGTTAATTGACAGTAGAGTCAAAGTAAGGGTATTTCAAACATTCATAAAAAAAATAATATAGTGCTATTGGCAGCCTCCATTCCGTGATAGAAGACCATAGGGCCAACTGGGACACATAGCCAAAAAATGTATTGAGCTTCAAGTTCTCGAGGGGTACCAAGCAGCCAATCAGCGCATAGACTTTTAGACTTCTAAGTATGAGCCAGCCGATCAGGGGGTTGATTCGTACGGGCGTCCGTGTCCCAGGGTGTACATCTGCATGACACACGATACCTCTAGTTGGTCTTTGGTCCCTCTCTCCACCCTCATCCCTTGATGCAGTCTTACCTATAGGTGGGGAGGGTCTGGTCTTGAGGTGGAAAGTCTGTGCGTCTCTTGTGGAAGAGGACAAATTCTCTGTTGTTAGGTACCTTTCGAACAGGTCTACAAGTTTGTCTGCGGTTTCCGGACCACCATGGTTCACCCATTTCTGCAGAGTGTTAGGAAGAAACCTATAGGAGAATAAATAGGTGGTTCCTGGCCCTAAAATGGGGAATGCAGATGGGTTGTCCCGAGTGCATGCGTGCCTGGCAACCTGTGTCCCAACCCTAGGGTTGAAACAAGAGGGGGGGTATGTGACAGGAAGTCAGGTAAATCCGTGGGTGTTGTCACATTCGGGAGATACATTTCTGCCTTGTTTAGATAATTCACCAATTACTATCAGGTGTCTGCTGCAGAAATAGCCAGAAAGGTTTAGGGCGTAGGAAAACTTCAGCTGTTCAGAATGAGGCAATTAAGGCCTCTATAAGCCATCCAGAGGATGACTACTGATTGCTGCATCCTTTTTGAGTTAAGGAGAGCAGTGGGAAAGACTTCTAAAGAGAGGTGAGGTGGTTGTTGATTTTTCTGTGTGATAAAAATCAAAAAGACTATTGTTTCTCTGCTGTATGACCAGCAGTGTCTGCCCAGCAGTAGGCTGTTGCAGACTCCATAGTTAGGTTCCTGTGTGGTGAAGGTAGACGCCCAAGTGGCCAGGGTTTATTTTATGGAAAAAATAAATAAAATACATGCACATATTTTTTCAGAAAATAAATGTGCATTTATTGTTTTTTTCTTCCCAAGGAGCCTGCAAAGCATTGTACTCACAATTAATGGATGGCAGGTGCAATGTAATTCCATTAGATAACATATCTGGGGGATGCCCTTAACATGCCTGTGAAGTGGCATATCTGTGCAATGTGTACAACCTTCCACAACAAAACTGACAAGTGTAAAAAAAATGACAGATCCCAGCTGCTTAATTCTGTCTGTAAAAAAAAGTTAGAGGGATTTTTTTCATCTATACCAGAGCCTTATGCTAGATGAAGGTCCGATATGTAGGTATTAATGGGGGTCCCCCACACAAAAAAAAAAAATCCCTAATCCATACAAGGCCCTTCAGGTCTGTTATGGCTTTTAGGGGGGAACGCACACAAAACAAGTAAAAAAATGGTCCCTGATCAAATTGTATGGCAGATCTCTGGAGTCCAGTATGAATTTAAAGGAGAAACCCCATGCAAAAAGTAAAGAAAGCACAAGGTCCCCCAAAAATCTACAGTAGACCCTTATCTGAGCATGCAGCTCGATAGGCCAGAAAAGGGGATGTGCGCGTTCATATGCCCTCAACATGGGGAGTACAAGGTAATCGGTGTTGATAGAGGGGTACCTTTACCTTGTCTGCATTTTGATGAATACCCTATAGTTTTGGGGGTTTGTGGGCAGGGGGCATATCAAAATCTGAAAGCCCCTTTAAAAGTTTTATTTCTGTATTAAAGTGATTGTAAAGGCTCGTTTTTTTTTTCCTATAAAAATAATAAACATGTTATAATTACCTGCTCTGTTGCAGTGGACTTGCACAGAGCAGCCCGGATCCTCCTCTTCTCAAGTCCCTCTTCTCCGCTCCTGGACCGTCCCTCCAGTTCAGCACCCCCACAGCAAGCAGCTTCCTATGGGGGCACCTGAGCTGAGTCAAAGCTCCGTCTGTCAATTCGGACACAGAGCCCTGACCCGGTCCCACCCCCCTCCCCAACCTTGATTGGCTAGCTGACTTTGGTTACAGCAGCGGGAGCCAATGACGCCTCTGCTGTGTCTCAGCCCATCAGGAAGAAGAATCTTGGATGGCTGAAACACTTGTGGACATCGCTGGAAAGAGAGGGACCTCAGGTAAGTATTAGGGGGGCTGCTACACACAAAAGGCTTTTTATCTTAATGCATAGAATGTGTTAAGATAAAAAACCTTCTGCCTTTACAATCTCTTTAACCAGCAACATAAAAACATTTATTTTTGCCCTTGCATTAGGTCTGCATTGATCTATACAGATTAACACAGGTGACTGTTCCTGTCCATGTTTTATTTGTATCTTTCTGTGCCATTCTGCTTGGCTTTAAGCAGCCAGACCTGCAGGTATGCTCCAGAAGTGGCACACTTGGTTAGACTGTTACCTACCAGAACTAATTATGGAAAACTATGGCTTTTCCAGTTGCAGAACAACCTGCCATGAATTAGCCTCAATTCACTAAGTTACAATAGCATGACTTTAATTGCTGTAATGGTGATTTATCCCTTCTTGAGACATCTATGCCTGGACTGAATGTAGCAAACACAATTGGCCCCACATCCAATCAAATAGCTGAACTCACCAAATACTTTGCATCCACAAATCTATTCAGTGCCCACGGGTTCAGGCAAACAATATGATGCAGTAGACGTTGGTATTTGTGGGGGTCAGAAAGAATATTTCTTTCCAAACCTCAGTGTGTACTTTACAGGAGGTAAAGCAGGAACTCGCAAGGAGGAATAGCAAATTGCATCATAGAATAAGCCTAGGGATGGATTCACAGAAAAAACTGTGATTACAGGGTGGCCACATCATAACAACACACAAAATTGCTGGAGGCAGCATAGATTTGCTATATATACATATTATTTCTCAACCATTTTCTATATACCTTATGTTTTGTTCACATGCTGCCATCTAGTGACCTTTTGTGGTAATGCGCAGTTTCTTATTTTCTTTGTCTGATTTATTACACACTTCCTTTCTGTGTATGCTCCACCCTTCTTCCTCAGTTTTGTACTTCCTGTCTATGGAGACATCTTATCAGGCCACATGTAACAAGGGCACATGTATTCTGCATTGTAAGCTACAGGCAGTATCATCATTTGACTGCACAATACTACAACCTGTTCATCTGCTGTAACCTGTCATCTGATGTATTCTGATGTTTGGATTAAAGCAACTTCTGTGAATAGAATCGGTATTGATGAGTTCAAGTTATCTGATAAGGATTGTCCTCAGTGATTATATCTGCTTATACAGGCCAGGCATAGAAGTCTCACAAAGGATAAGTCGCTTCACAACAATCGGAATCAGGATTATATATATATATATATATATATATATATATATATATATATATATATATATAAGAAGGCCAGTATGGTGGCCTGAGTTTATGGGAGGGGCCCGGAGGGTATTTAAGCAGCCCACTCACACATGCTCTTTGTCGGTTCAGTGTGCAGTACTACACGTCACTGGGCCGACTCTTCCCAGCTCACCTCATGTCCGTGAGTCTGCGCATTCAATCGCATTCGACACCCTCCCGCCCTTCCCTTTTTCAGGGCACTTCTCAGCATATCCTTCTTCAAATAACTACCCATTACTTACTTTGGGTATGCCCCCTTTTCTTGGCATACTGACCAGACCACCAAGGCACACTTCAGGTCTATTTATGTTGTAAGTCTTGTCGCGTGTTTATGTGATCCACATCACTCTCAGTCAGAGGGCCACAACCATAAATATATATATATATAATCCTGATTCCTGATTTTATATATATATATATATGTATATATATATATATATAAAAATGCCTGTGTAATTTGTCATAACAGCTGTTAAGGTGGCCATAGATGGACAGTTCAGCAGGGACTTGCTGACTTTCAATCCATGTGTGGCCACTGAAGTTGAACAGAAGTATCTCTGCTGTTGGAATAATAATAGAATATGTTAAATCCACTGGAAAGATGGCCTGATATTGCTTCATCTGGACACCTTTGGGACTTGACATGGGCTGAAACTTCTGTCACTATAATTTCAGCCCTAATTTTTCACAACTGACAGACACACAGAGGTGGAAAGTCAAGCAGAATGTTTAATCAGTCTAGAAAGCTGGCCACATACGTATATATATATATGTGACATCTCAATTTTAGCAACATGCAAGTCCTGAAAGGGGCCGTAGTTGCTTCCAACAGCAAGCTCTCCTTGGCTTATAAACATTGGAAGGAAAAAATATTTTGAGCTACTTATAACAGTCAGTCAAACAAATGTTTTTCTCTTTTTCAGTCTTGCATTTGCAACTTGCTACAGTTAGTAAAATTGGTGAATTATATTGACTATGACATTGTATTGTTCATGGTACTGCTACACCTATGAAATGGCCTTACCAAATGAATATTAATAACCACTTTGCAACCGCCCTATACCGAAAGTATGGCTATAGGGCGGTTGCTTGATTCTAAGTGGCCGTTAATTAACGGCCTTTTAGAATCGCGCTCCCGCGCGCCCCCTGAGGCGCGCACACGGGAACATCCGTGACCGCCGGGTCCAGAGGACCCGGCGCATCACGGATCACGGTAAATCGCCGCTGATAGCGGCGGTTTACCACGTGATCGTGCCGTCCAATGACGGCGCGATCACTTGTCAACAAAGCGGCGTCATGTGCTGACGCCGGTTCCTCCCTCCTCTCTCTGTACCGATCGGTACAGTGTGAGAGGAGAGGGGAGGGGAGGGAGCGGATGGCAGCGGCAGTGCTGCGGGCTGGATCTGTGACAAATGTAGTCACAGATCCATCCATCCATCCCTCCCTGCTGCAATACTCTGCAATACTCGGCAATACCTCAGCTGGGCAATACTCTGGGCAATACTCTGGGCAATACTCTGGGCAATACTCTGGGCAATACTCTGGGCAATACTCTGGGCATACAGCGCCCCTGTCCCCGTGAGCTCGCATGCAGAAGCGAACGCATACGCAAGTCCCGCCCACATATAAAAACGGTGTTCAAACCACACATGTGAGGTATCTTTATATCATGTTTTGGGGTTTTATGTAATTTTCTAGCAAATAAATGATGATTTTTACATGTAGGAGAGAAATGTCAGAATTGGCCTGGATGCTCCCTGCATGTTGGGCCTCTGTATGTGGCCTCACTGTGTAAAAGTCTCACACATGGGGTATCGCCATACTCGGGAGGAATAGCAGAATGTGTTTTGGGGTGTAATTTGTGGTATGCATATGCTGTGTGTGAGAAATAACCTAATATGAAAATTTGATGGAAAAAAAAAAATCTTGATTTTGCAAAGAATTGTGGGAAAAAATGACAACTTTAAAAAACTCACCAGGCCGCTTTCTAAATACCTTGGAATGTCTTCTTTCCAAAAAGGGGTAATTTGGGGGGTATTTGTACTTTTCTGGCATGTTGGGGTCTCAAGAAATGAGAGAGGCTGTCAGTACATTAGGTGTGATGAAATTCATCAATTTTCAGTAATTGGTACCATAGTTTGTAGACCCCATAACTTTCACCCAGACTAAATAATATCCAAAATTTTTTATTTTTTTTTACCAAAGATATGTAGCAGTATACATTTTAGGGCAAATTTATGAAGAAAAATTACTTTTTTGCAAAATTTTATAATAGAAATGAAGAAAAATTATTATTTTTTGCAAAATTTTCGTTCTTTTTTCATTTATAGCAAAAAAAAAACGCAGAGGTGATCAAATACCACCAAAAGAAAGCTCTATTTGTGGGGAAAAAAGGACAAAAATTTCATTTGGTTACAGTGTTGTATGACCGTGTTATTGTCATTCAAACTGTGAGAGCACCGAAAGCTGAAAATTGGTCTGGTTATTAAGGGTGTTTAAGTGCCCAGTGGTCAAGTGGTTAAACTCCCAGCCAGGTGATAAAAGTAGCATAAGTTATACCCTGAATCTTATGCCCTGTACACATGATCGGAATTTCCAATGGGATAAAATCCGATGGAATTTTCCATCAGATTTCCGTTCAAGCTGTCTTGCATACACACTGTCAGACCAAATTCCTACCTTCCAACACTACGACGAGCCGAGAAAATTTAAGTTCAATGCTTCCGAGCATGCGTCGACTTGATTCTGAGCATGCATGTTTTTTCTCCGTCGGAGTACCACACAGACGATCAGAATTTCCTATAGGATTTTTTACCACCGGGAAAAAATAAAACATGTTCTATTACTAAAGTCCAACGGAAAAAAGTCTGATGGGGCCCACACATGGTCAGAATTTCCACTGAAAAAATTCCGTCCGACTTTTTTCATTATAAATTCCGATCGTGTGTACAAGGCATTAGTCTATCATGACTGCAATAGAGATGAAGGTTCTAAGAGCAGAAAACCCTGAAAGGGGATCCAGACTTACCCAATACACTCAAAGCAAAATCTCTTTCAAGTGCTGTTGCTCTTTTATGGTTTTTCATTTATCATCAGCCCAAAATCCACATCTTTGCATTTTCATAAAGCTATGGAAATACTTAAAATGACGCTAATGTGTTTTAAGGGCATTTCATTAAAATTTTTATTTTAGAGGAAAAAACTCATTTGTTTATCACAATCCTTGACTGGCAAAGTCAATGATGAGATTTTATCCAGTGAAAAAACACAAGCAGATTACAGGCAATATCTTACTAAAATTGGGTCACAAGGTCATGAAATGGTAGGGATCTGAGATCAAGAGATTATCACACCAATTAGATATTTCATTTGAATAACTAGTGAACATAATCTCTCTACATGGCCAGCTATTACAAAAAACAAAAAACAAACATATGATACATAGATAGAGAGATATATAGATTGAGAGATAGATAGATAGAGAGATAGATATAGAGATAGAGATAGAGAGATAATCTATACAGAAAATCTCTTGTGTGTATTTTATAATATGTATACGAGGCAAGCTGTGACTTTGTCATACTGACCTTGTGCACGCGGTGCATTATTTTCCCCTAGGGGATCTATACTGGCTGAAAAGCTGGCCCTTCTTTTGAAGACAGAGTACTGCATGCGTGGAGGTCAGAGGCATTTACAAGGATGTATAACCTATAAAAATACAAAGTGTTGTTTTGTGCTGATTGATTCTCATCAATCTGTCTGAATCATAGTGCCTTAAAAAAGTATTCACACCCCTTAACATTTTCCAAATGTTTTCATGTTACAATCAAAAATGTAAATGTAATTTATTGGGATTTTATGTGGCAAACAAACAAAAAGTGCTACATAATTGTGAAGTGGAAGGAAAATTATACATGAAAAAATATCTGAAACGTGTGGTGTGCATTTGTATTTAGCTTCCTTTACTCTGATACCCCTAACTAAAATCTAGTGGAACCAATTGCCTTCAGAAGTCACCAAAATTAGTAATAGAGTTCACGAGAAGGTAATTTAATCTCTGTATAAATACAGCTGTTCTGTGAAGCCCTCAGAGGTTTGTTAGAGAATCTTAGTGAACAAACAGAAGGCCAAGGAACACACCAGACAAGTCAGGGATAAAGTTGTGGAGAAGTTTAAAGCAGGGTCAGGTTATAAAAAAAATATCCCCAGCTTTGAACATCTCAGAGACCACTGTTTAATCCATCATCTAAAAATGGAGAGTATGGCACAACTGCAAACCTACCAAGACATGGCCGTCCAACTAAACTGACAGGGCAAGGAGACCATTAAAGTGGTTGTAAACTCTTACAAACCACTATTTGCTACAGGTAAGCCTATAATAAGGCTTACCTGTAGCTACCCTGGATATCTCCTAAACCTGCACGGTTTAGGAGATAGCCCCCTGTGCCAAAGTTATCAGCACATGCGCACTGAAACAATGGCACGTCGTGCCGTTGCTTCAGTTAGACTGTGCCATTACCGGCGGCTCCCACGCGCATGCGCGGGAGTGACATCATGCGGCTCTGGCCAATCACAGCTTCAGAGTCCACGACCCGGAAGAGGAAAAGGGGCTAGAAGATTGACGCAGCCTGCACATGGGACAGCGCTGGATTCGTTTGCAGTTAAGTGTCACATAATGGACTAGTATGCAATGCATACTAGCCCATAATGCTTTTAATTTGCAGGGTTTTCAGTGAGCAAACGAGGAAGTAAAACCTATCAGGGTTTACTTCCTCTTTAATCAGAGAAGCAGCCAAAATGCCCATGGTAACTCTGGAGGAGCTGCAGAGAGCCACAGCTCATGTGGAATCTGTCCACAGGACAACTATTAGTAGTGCACTCCACAAATCTGGCCTTTTATGGATGAGTGGCAAGAAGAAAGCAATTGTTGAAACAAAGCCATAAGAAGTCCGTTTGAAATTTGCATGAAGCCATGTGGGGAACACAGCAAACATGTGGAAGAAGGTGCTCTGCTCAGATGGGACCAAAATCAAACTTTTTGGCCTAAAGGCAAAACACTATGTGCGCCAGAAAACTAACACTGCACATCACCCTGAACCATCCATACCGTGAAACATGGTGGTGGCAGCATCATGTTGTGGGAATGCTTTTCTTCAGCAGGTACAGGGAAGCTGGTGAGAGTTGAAGGGAAGATGGAGGGAGACAGATACAGGGCAATCTTTGAAGAAAACTAGCTAGAGTCTGCAAAAGACTTGAGACAACAGGACAACGACCCTAAACATACATCCAGAGCTATAATGGAATGGTTCATATCACAGCATTCGTGTGTTAGAATGGCCCAGTCAAAGTTAAGAATCTGTGCCTCAGATCTACAATGACTGCACTTCCAAGTGCACTTGCAGTGCAAAGTGGATTTGCCTTTAGTAAATCAACCCCTGTGTGTGTTTAGTATTAAGTTAAGACTGTGGGTAGCTACTGTGCAGGCATTGACAGCATTATACAATCCCTTTGTTTCACTAGTAAACAGTGCACTGGAGGCCACCATCAGGAAGAGGTAAGTGAGCATGTGGCATGGGGTTGAGGGCTAAGTCAGCGGGCTGGAGTTTCTTTTTTGGTAGACCCAA
Source organism: Rana kukunoris (assembly GCA_029574335.1). Classification (NCBI taxonomy): domain Eukaryota; kingdom Metazoa; phylum Chordata; class Amphibia; order Anura; family Ranidae; genus Rana; species Rana kukunoris. Next base: position 127,824,023 of record CM056052.1, read on the forward strand.
ACTTGTCCGTTAAAATCCTCACTTTTTTCATGGCATGTGCAGACATACCAAGTATATTTTTTTGACTGTTTTTATTTGTATTTTTACAAATAGGGCTTCAAGATCAGTAATAATCTGATGTTATGTCCATCAAGATGTTACAGCCCCAGGATGTCTAGTGCATGAGGTGACTGCTCCTACAAATGAAAGTGATTTTTCTCCTGCAATTGGTCACAGTATAGTCACTGTGGCTATATTCATTATTTAAAAGGCATGTCTGTAGAATTAGATTAATTGTTACAATTATTATGTAATGAGACCTCCTGCAGGCATCTGCATTACATAGATTGCTCATTCCGATCCTACCCTGTGAGGGGGCATGTATAATTATTGAAATATATTTCACTGAAAGAATGGGAAGATTTACTGAGAAAATATGTGGAATAAATCTTACTTCCTCTACCCAATAAATGGGAATATAATGTCTGCACAGCGATAGATTAAGGGGCTGTACTGTAATACCAAATTGCATTCGATCTGTCTTATAATCAATAATGGAGAAAACTAAAGATTGGCTTGGTTACTAGAATAGAGAATTGCCTCTGGTCTAGACAGCATTGTATAATGTATGTGACATGTAATGCATATCCACCACTAATGCTTAGTGGAGACAGTATATTGGAGGACTTTACTTTTATTATTATTATTAATAATAATAATAGATATTTTAGCAATTGTGCTAGCTTTTATAGAGAGAATGTGAATTCATTTTTTTCATGGGGTATTCTTTGTGCAAGCAGATTAGGCATATACATTCAAAGGGGGTCCATACACATGATTACTGACAACGCATTTTTTATTGACAACCTAAAATATGAAAAACGTATTAGAATCTAAACCAATATTTAAACAATATAAACACTATAAATCACTATTCACAGCGCTGTCCTTTTCATGCTATTAATAACACAGCGTTACTGCCATACACATCCTTATTACTTATGCATTTATGTGTGTAGCGGATGGTTGCTACTAGTTACTAACATCCAACATATCATCCTCCTGCCAGACCTTCATCTATCACCTCAGAGACAATGAACAGTCATTTGCATTGTTTTGTTTATTGGGGGGATATAACTTAGTTGAGGAAAAGGGAATATGGGATGCCCATAGAACATGCTGCTTTGCCATCATATTTAGGAATTAGAACAAAAATAGATTGAGCCATAAAGAATTGATGCACCCTAACATTTATAGTCTCTTCACCTGCATCACCCATGCAGACTATTGCACCTCCTCTGCACAGCTCCTGCAGACTATTACTCCCAGGACATTTCTCCCTCCTGCACATACTTCCACTATAAACTGTTAGGCCCCTTTCACATTTATGGATCCCGTGAGGATCCGTACATGTCTTATCCGCTTTCTCAGCGGGGCTCGCTCCTTGCAGGGACCGTCCTGTCAGATCTCCACTCTCCCCTATGGGGGGATCAGAATTGGACACCTTCCACTTGCCAGCATTTTCTGACTATTATCTTAAATCAAGAATGAAAGCCTAACTGCCAGGTCATCCTGCATACACTCCATAACTAATGTAATCAGGGGAGGGCTGGGCCGGGGGGCAGGGTGGCAAATGCCTCTTATGTTCAAAATGCCCACTACCATTTTATTCTGGTCTTGGTAGTCGGCTCGACCACTAGCTGTTGCATTCCAGGAGTTGTAGTCCACGCTCAAGCTCCCGGTGGGTGGAAAACAGAGCAGCGCAAAGTAAGCTACAACTCTCTGGGACTGGATTCCTGGAAGCAGGCAGAGGCAGGGCATGCCAGGGAGTCGGGACGTAGGGTTGCATGGCTGGGCGCTGGCTGCAACTTGACCCCAGGACCAGGAGCATTCCCCCCCCCTCCCAGGAAGCCGTGATGTGCAAGGACCTGCTGAGCTGAGATCACTGAGGTGAGAGACACTACCACCCCTAACTGACCCCCATTCCCCCCATACACCCCATGTAACCTGTCCCAGTGATCAGGCTGCATTAATGGGCACTGGTGGGGCTGCAATGAAAAACCAGATGGGCCATAGATGGTGAGCTGATTCAGCGGTTCAATGGGCCACTTGACTGGCCTCCCAGGCTTAAGGGTGCCAGCCCTCCCCTGAATGTAATGGTGCTGTGTTTTGACACCTTTATTTGACCAAGCTACCCTACAGGCAAAGACCAAATGACCCATCAATGCTTAAATCTAGTAAAGTTTGAGCTTTTTAGAAACTTTTGCTTTTCTGAGCAATGACTGCAAAGTATCCAATTTATTTCTGGGCAAGCAGAAAACCATTAAAACAGTGCTCATTTTTATACCTAGAAAGTGCAGCAGAAGGCCAGTCTAACTAGTAAGGAGCAGGCATGGGGGAACAGGAGAGGTATGCACTGGGTTGTTGGGATGATCCAGGCAGCATCACCAGCTGCCTAAACTTCTGTACAAGCTCTTCGTGTCCATCCCATGGGTAAAAGGTGAAGGCAAGCTCTTTGAAATAGAACAGGGATCTTGCTGTGGAGGGTTCCTTGCTTAAAGAAGCTGTGCTCCCATCCCTCAGACAACTTAAGGGATACTCTGCTTATACCTTTAACCGCTTGAGGACACGACGCTATACGTCGACAAAATGGCACGGCTGGGTACAAGGGCGTCCCAGTCCTCTTCTCCGAGACTTTCTCCGCAGTAACAGCGGACCCAATTAGTGTAAACAAACATCTCCCCATGGTTCCTAGTGGGCTTGTCACTGATCGTCTGTTCCGTGTTATAGGGAACGACGGTCAGTGACATCACACGCCCAGCCACGCCCCCCCACAGTAAGAATCACTCTCTTAGGGTACATTATACCCCTAGAGCGCCCCCTCCTGGTTAACCCCTTCACTACCAGTGTAATTTTTACAGTAATCAGTGCATTTTTATAGCACTGTTCGCTGTAAAAATTACAATGGTCCCAAAATAGTGTCAAAAGTGTCCGATGTGTCCGCCATAAAAATGCAATAAAACTATCCCCTATTTGGTAGACGCTATAAATTTTGCGCAAATCATCAATAAATACTTATTGTGATTTTTTTTATCAAAAATATGTATAAGAATACGTATCGGCCTAAACTGAGGAAAACAAAATTTTATATATTTTTTGGGGAAATTAATTATAGCAAAAAGTAAATATTGTGTTTTTTTCAAAATTGTCGCTCTTTTTTTGTTTATAGCGCAAAAAATAAAAACCGCAGAGGTGATCAAATACCACCAAAAGAAATCTCTATTTTTGGTAAAAAAAAAGGACGCCAATTTTTTTTTGAGAGCCACGACTGCGCAATTGTCAGTTAAAGCGACGTAGTGCCGAACCGCAAAAAAGTGGCCTGGTCTTTAAGCTGCATAATGGTTTGGGGCTTAAGTGGTTGAGTAACTGATTAGATTACTAAAAATTCCTGCAGTCAAGTCCTTTTCCCGATAGTACAAGGGCCCCATCATGATCAGACATGTGAATGGTGATACAGGGTCAACATCAACAGCAACCTCAGCAATTTCTAACAATATAGCACTCGATTTGTGGATCTCCACATGCAGAGAGATGTTTTATATATGACTCAAAAGCCCCCCCTAATGGGGACCCCTTCCACATCCAGGCCTTATGGCAGCCGCATGAGCTTCAATGGCTACTGGTATGTCACTGTCTTATACTGTCAGCTAGTTTCTTCTGCAGCTAGCGTTCTAACTTTGCTGTACACTCAGTTTTACTTTAGGAGCCATTAACCACTTAATGACCTGGACTATTTTTCAGACTTGGTGTTTACAAGTTAAAATCATTTTTTTTTTGCTAGAAAATTACTTATAACCCTCAAACATTATATATATTTTTTCAGACATCATAGCGAATAAAATATCGATCTTTGCAATACGTCATATGTCACACCGTATTTGCGCAGCTGTCTTACAAGTGCAATTTTTGAGAAAAAAATATACACTTTTTTAAATAAAATAAAAAGACAGTAAAGTTAGCCCAATTTTTTTTATATTGTGAAAGATAATGTGACACAGAGTAAATTGATACCCAACATGTCACGCTTCAAAATTGTGCCTGCTCATGGAATGGCGACAAACTTTGACCCTTAAAAATCACCAGGTTACCAGTTTTGCGTTACAGAGGAGGTCTAGTGTGAGAATTATTGCTTTTGCTCTAGCAATCGCGGCAATACCACACATGTGTGATTTGAACACCATTTTAATATGCGTGTGCGACTTACGTATGCATTCCCCTCTGTGTGCAAGCTCGGGACGGGGCACTTTAAGTTCTTTCTTTTTATTATTTATTTTACTTCTTTTTTTTTATTTTTTATTTACACTGTCCTAATTTGGGATCACTTGTATTTCTATTACAAGTAATGTAAACATCCCTTGTAATAGAAAAAAAGCATGGCGGGACCTCTTAAATGTAAGATTTGGGGTAAAAAAAAAACCTCAGCTCTAAGGCCAGGAGAGGTATGCACTGGGTTGTTGGGATGGTCGCTGGGATCCATATTCTGCCGAGAAGCTCGATCGTGTGTACGTTTTCGCCGAGCAAACTGACGAGCGAGGCGTCGAGCCAAAATAGAGAGCAGGTTCTCTATTTCCTCGACGGGCCATCGGGACTAATGGCTCGACGCCTTTTCGACAGCCTGGTCGACGAACTCGACGGCCGGCAACCTCGTCGGGCGGAATGATGAGTTTAGGTTCTCGGTCGTGTGTACGCGGCCTAACATTTACACTAAAATGCAATAATGAAAAATAAAATAATATATTTTTTTTTTGCACCATCCAATGGTGTGGAGCTGAGCGAGGGAGCCATCTTTCCCTCACTCGGCATCCAGCCTGTGAAGGGAAAGGACCCGATTATCTTCACCACTACCGGTAAACGGTGGAGACCACCTCTACTCTGTGAATCCGCCGCAGAGACCACTTCTTATTAAAATAGGACCATCGGCCGTTAAAGAGGATACTGGGGTTATGGCTGCTAGTAGCTAGCTGCTGCCATAACAACAATATTCCACTTCAAACAGCCAACGTGCAACTGTAGCGGGCGGTCCTTAGGTAGTTAAAGCTGGCAAAGCCTTTCTGCTAACATTTCAGCTGTGGGTGGCCCTGCAATGCTAGACAAAAGTCAACTTTAAAAATTGACTGAGCCGGTCGAAAAAATTATCAGCCAATCAGATCAGTCACTGTTTGGGTGTTTAGGCAGCCATGGGTGCCCCCAGCTGCCTGAATACAATAACTGGCAGTAGAAATTCCTTCATTCACTCAGCTTAGCATGCATAGGGGAATTAACTGATTTTCTCTCTTGCAGCCATGGGCTCAATGAAAGAAAACCTAGTCATGTATGGTTAGCTCAAAATTTCCTCTAATACACACAGTGCCTGCAATAATGTTATGTGTGCATTTTTCTCCATCCACCCTGGCAACTTGGCAATCTGCATCTGCTGTTCTTCTAAACAAGAGACAGAGTTTTAATAATTAGTGGGGATGGTTATTAGTAGCACAAAGAGCACTTAAGAGAATAAAATACGAAATGTGCCAGATGAGACCTGATAGCTCATTTTGGAACAAACTGTTGAAGTGCTCATTTATAAGAACTAAAAAAGTACAGGTGTGCCCCTAGCAACCAATCAGATTCCAACTGTCTACACTAGAGAGCCTTGTTTTTCATCTCCTCAAGTCTCATAAGTCCCAGCACACCTTAAAACTTATGCCGCGTAAATGTGATCCGACACTTCGATAACCGTGGATTTTTTTCCGATGGATGTTGGCTCAAACTTGTCGTGCATACACACGGTCACACAAATGTTGTCGGAAATTCCGAACGAGCATGCGTGGAATTTTGTGCGTCGTAATTGTGTACACACAATCAGAATTTCCGACAACAAAACTTGTCGGAAAATTTGAGAACCAGCTCTCAAATTTTTGTTGTCGGAAATTCCGACAGCAAATGTCCGATGGAGCATACACACGGTCGGAATTTCCAACAACAAGCTAACATTAAACATTTGTTGTCGGAAATTCCAATCGTGTGTACGTGGCATTAGAGTGTAGAATTCTCAAATCTTTGTGGAAAAATATCTTTCTTGAAAGCTAATCCTATCATAGTTTTATTATGATCCAGTACTGAGGGCTGTAATTAGACATCATATTGTCCTAGCCACCACTGAATGATGATACTCTCTAGCATCTTTTGGCGTATAATATACACCAGTTGATTTAGGTTAGCACCCTTTAGGGCAGTGCAAATTTACTTTATAGGCCAATCTGACCCAAAATGATGTTGTCAATGAAATGACAAATTAAACCCCAATGCTTTGTTGACATACATATATGTAGCCCCCTCCTAGGTATTTGCTAGATTAGAGTGAGTGTATGTAGTTTTATGGTTTCTCTGCTTAACAGGGAGACAGCTAGGCAAATGTATGTGCTGTCTGCTTAACAGAGAGCTGTGATTGATTGATAGAGTCTGCTCAGTGTTCTGGTGCTGCTCATGCTTTCTTAAAAATTTCACACTGATCCAGTCAGAGGTGTATCTAGTGAAAATGGCACCTATGGCAAGCACTGAAACTGCGCCCGTCAAAACATTTGAAACCCATCTTTCAGATAACCAGGGAGGGACGCAGTGCGACAAGGACAGAGAGGGACACTGAGGACCACTGGTGCTCCAATTTTTTTTTGGGGGGGTGCACACAAACTGAGGAAAAAAAAACACGACATCAATTGCAGCCACTTTACCCATCAAACGCAGCCACTGTGCCCACCACTCTGGGGAGAAGATGCCATGCAAAGGAGGGTAGGCGGAGCCACGGTTACCATACCCTACATGGATCCAGTCTGGCCAGTCAGTCGCCACCATGGGGGAACCTGCCACTCCCCTCCCCAGGCTAAGTAGCAATATTAGCAATTTCTGTGTCGGCGCCACGCTCCATCAGGCTGGCTGCGGCACTGGGAGCTACATTGGTGCAGGAGGCGGCCGTGGAATGACGAGTGGGGTCTTTTTGGTGCGGGGGCTAGCTTTTTGCCGCCCCCCTCCCCATGGTGCCCATGGCACTTTCCATGGCTGCCATACCCTAGATACGCCACTGGATCCAGTAGCTATAGAGTATATTGGATAGTGGGAGGAAATCTGGCAGATGAGAGCATGGATGTCTTCTAATACCGCCCTGGTCAAGTAGAAGGGGAAGTGCCCCAATGCATGCTGGGTGACTGTATTTATATCTGAAGAGCATGTGGGCTCTGGGTCTTCCTCTACAGAGAGAGGTTCAGGTGGGGAGGTGGCCTGGGTCCCTCTTCAGCGCAGGCAGCCATGTGGACTCAGGTGGTCGAGCTGAGGGCCAGAAACATTGAAGTTGCAACCCATGGTCCTTGAGAGAGCTGACTGGGAGAGGATATCAATGAATTCTGTCTGGTACTGCTGAAGAAGGCTGCCGTGTGTGCGCTTCAGGAGCCTTGCGAGTACTTGTGCCGTTAGATCCCCTCTGGGTGCTAGAAGTCAGCTACTAGGTGCAAGCTAAAGTGGACACTGGCTAGTGTCTTAAAGAGTCAAAGTTCACAGATTTCCTTCTGCTACAAAGGAACTTGTTCATACCATACTGCGGCTGTATGGTCCTACAGATAATCTGCTACACATTTCTAGTCAGAGAGTTGTCCTCACCTGTGAATAGTTAACATGAAGCATTCTACTAAACCCCTTCTTCTATCCAAGTTCTTCAAATAAAATACAAAAACAAATCTCCTAGACCGGTCATTGGAAATTACAAGAGTAACCTAGTGGCTTCTGCAAGGGTTACAGCTACATTTATATGCATACATACATCATTGATCAAGTTGTTGAAATATTTCAGATTCTGTTTGCCCAGTTTGCCCTACCAGACAGAACAGATAGGTGTGTGACCACTTACCGGTAATTATAGATGGGCAATGCAGGTCACCTCTCTGCACTCCAGCATTTATCTGAATGTCAGTGCTGTGCTATGCAGTGGAGCCTGACTGGATCATACTGATAGCCCTTCCTTACATAATTAAGGAAAGCTACAGTCAAGGAAGTCATTAGGCAACCAGTATTTAAATCTAAAGTATTTTTTCTTGAAAGAATACCTAGATTTAATATAATTTTGTTAAAGGGGAAGTCCAGTCAAATCGAACTACCCTTTCCTTTACAGCAGGGATATGCAATTAGTGGACCTCCAGCTGTTGCAAAACTACAAGTCCCATCATGCCTCTGGGTGTCATGCTTGTGGCTGTCAGTCTTGCTATGCCTCCTGGGACTTGTAGTTCTGCAATAGCTTTAGGTCCACTTATTGCATATCCCTGCTTTACAGGGTAGTAAAAATATACAAATAATGGGGGTGAGAGCAGGGTTAAGTATAGTTAGGGTTTGACTGGACTTTAGTGCACAAGTGTATATTATGGGGAAAATTATTATTTTTTTATTTATTTTGAATGAGACATTAAAGTGACAAATTCTGCATACAGGGAGATTGAAAATAAGCCAAAAAGCGCTAAAAGAAAAAAAACACATGCTGAAAAATATCTGGATGAATTGATACTACCAGGATATAGAGCTGCACAATTAATTGTTAAAAAATCGCGATCTCGATTCAACCCCCCTGATGATCTCTATTGCAGAGTTTACCGATTCTTTCATATAACAGGTGGAGAGACTTTATCTGCTCACTCAGCAGTCAAAAGAAAAATCCAGGCAGTCTGCCAAGTTTTTAACGGCATGAAACAATGTAACTAACGCTTCCTTCTTATATCAAAGGGATACACTTCTGTGTGTAAATGCAGGAAGTTTAACCACTTAAAGTCTAAGGGCCGGATTCAGAAAGGCCGGCGTAACTTTTTGCGGGCGCCGCCGCAACTTAGAGAGGCAAGTGCTGTATTCACAAAGCACTTGCGCCCTAAGTTACGGTGGTGTAGCGTAAATGTGCCGGCGTAAGTGCACGTAATTCAAATTAGGCAGGTAGGGGGCGTGTTGTATTAAAATTATCCGTGTCCCCACGTAAATGACGCACCTAACGAACTGCGCATGTGCCAGCCATGGACGTATCCCAGTGTGCATGCTCAAAATTACGCCGCAAATACTCATTGGTTTTGACGTGAACGTAACTTACGTAAAGCCCTATTCGCAAACGACTTACGCAAATGACGTAAACGATGGAAAATTTTACGCTGTCCCGACGTCCATACTTAACATTGGCTACGCCTCCAATAGCAGGGTTAACTTTACGCCGGAAAAAGCCTTACGCAAACGGCGTAAAAAAATGTGCCGGGCGCACGTACGTTTCTGAATCGGCGTATCTAGCTCATTACCATATTCGATGCGTAAAACGACAGTTGCACCACCTAGCGGCCAGCGTAAATATGCAACCTAGATACGACGGCGTAAGAGACTTACGCTGCTCGTATCTTAGCAAAATTCCGGCGTATCTTGCTTTCTGAATACAGAAAAAAGATACGCCGACGCATCCAAGAACTTACGCGGCGTATCAACAGATACGCCGACGTAAGTTCTTTCTGAATCCGGCCCTGTATCTTTTTCAGACACTTGTTTCTTAAGTTAAAATCACTTGGAACCCCAAACATTATATATATTTTAGCAGAGACCCTAGGTAATAAAATGGCAATTGCTGCAGTATTTTGTCACACTGTATTTCCCCAGCAGTCTTTCAAATGCAGCTTTTTGGGAAAAAATACACTTCAATGAATAAAAAAATCATTGAGAGAATCGTAATCTATCTTCAAAGCAAAAAAATCATGATTCTCATTTTAGCCAGAATCGTGCAGCTCTACCAGAATCTCTGTCTTCCAAATGAAGATTATGCAGAATTAGAGCATAACCATTATAAAAGGAAAGAATGCAAAATTTCCCAACCTAAATCCAAACCCAACTGAAGTCTATGGGGAAGGACATTCTGTCTATTTTCAAGGTTAATATGTAAGATCTTGTCAAAAAAGGACATGAGGAGCTGGGTACTACCATAGGAAACATGTATCAACTGCAACCAAATTTTTTTTGAATACCATAAAGCGTGAAATAGAACTTTGTGGGTGGCATAGGAACAGTGTTGCCAACCTACCACATTGAAATTTACTGACACAACACCCAAAATTTACTGACATAGTCAATTTCAATTTGGCATTTCCAGAAGTTACTCAATTTAAAGGGGTTGTAAAGACAAAAATATTTTTCTCTTAAATTAAAGTCTGACAGTAGCTGATAAAGTAATAAGTAATGTTTTGCATTATAACTAGTTTGATACCTGTTGAAATCGAGCTGCTTTATTCACCTCCGTCACTCCTGAATCGTTATTCTCACTGATTTCCTGGTTTGCGGTGCGCATTCATTCTTGCTACATCACGGCCTAATGGGAACTACAGTTCCCATTAGGCTTAGCCTCCATGCCTGTGAGGGATAAGAGAGCATCTTTTCGCAGGGCTGTAGTCATAGGGAGGGGGTGAGCACATTCTGCTTTCCACCATGCAAAACGGCTCAGATTCTGGTGGAAAGCAAGAGGAGGAGAGACAGGAAATGGCATTTTCAAACCTGGATTATTGTATTTTGGAGGTCAAAAGGAAAAACAAGGTAAGTTATATTTAAATGCTCTAGCTTACAGCAATCAATTGATCTAATAAAAAACAAACCTTTAGGGTCCTTTCACACGTACGGACCGTTCGTCCGTTTTTTACAAGTCCGGACTTGTAATGCCTATTTTTCTTCCGTCTGAAGGATCGGATGAATACGGACACACGGTCCGTATTCATCCGATTCCCCATAGGGGAGAGCGGAGAAGAAACAGGGCGGTCTCTGCACAGTGTGCGGGGACTGCCCTGCCCGCCGACAGCTCAGCGGGGATTTACGGATGATCCCCGCTGAGCCGACGGACACACACGGGGCGGATCAAAAACGGTCCGCTCCATGTGAAAGGACCTTTAGTGTTCCTTTAAGGCCGCGTACACACGATCAGACCGGTCCGATGAAACTGGTCTTAAGACCAGTTTCATCGGACCAATTCGGACCAATTCGATGGTGTGTACGGCCCATCGGACCGTTGTCCGTCGGACAGATTTGATGGTTAGTACGCAAAAGCATAGGACCAAAAACCCGCGCATGCTCAGAATCAAGTCGACGCATGCTTGGAAACATTGAACTTTGTTTTTTCAGCACGTCGGTGTGTTCTACGTCACCGTGTTCTGGTCTGTTCGTATTTTTGGTCCGATGGTGTGTAAGCACATCAGACCATCAGACCACTTCAGCGTGGTCGGATGAAAACGGTCCGTCGGACCAGTTTCATCGGACCGGTCTGAACGCGTGTACGTGGCCTAAGTAAGTTTCAGTATTTTATTTTTTTTCGATATAGTAAGTAAGAAGCTCAAGGACAGGAGGGCAAGAAATTATATTTTTAAATCAATTAGTGCAGTTTTTCTTTTTTACAACTCGGATAGTCTCAGCCTGCCACAGCCGTATTTTTAACTGGCAACCTTTTCTTGTCACTGGCATTAACTTGCCTGAGAAAAGAGTCTGCTTTTTACTGGCTACCAGTAAAAATACTGATAGTTGTCAACACTGCATGGAAAAAACAAGTTCTTTAAGAGAAGCCTTTAAGCCAGTGGTTCTCAACCTGTGAACCAGACACAGTGAATAACACTACCTGTGATTATAGTTGCCATTAAAAGTCCCCACTACTCAGATCAGCATATGACCTTGATCAAGAGCACCTAAGTTGGCTGATCAGAACTCCCCCCAGTTGTGCCACTGATCCCAACTCCCCGCCAGCACTGACATTCATCCTAACTTACCACCAGTACTGCCACTCTTCCCACTCCCCCCCCCCCAATTGGGAGTAAGAGAAGGAATAAAAGTAGAAAATACATGGAAGGGAGAGGAATAGAAGGGGAGAAACAGAGAAAAAGGGAGAGAAAGAATAAGAGAAAGAACAAAAAAGGCAGCTAGAGAGAGATGGGGGGAAAAAAACAAAAAATAGGGATAGAGAGAGATAAAAGGGAAAAAAAGGAGAACAAAGAGAAAGAGTTGTACATCCTAAAATGTACCATAAGGGGTTTTAATACTGTATGAGTGGAAGAGACTCAGGGAGCGCTAAATGTCCATGGGTTAGGGGTGCAAACTACTTGTCTTACCTTGGGAAACTTGGGAAATTTTATTAAGGGGTCATGGCACTAGAAAGGTTGAGAACCACTGCTTTAAGCTGTATGTCGTGTTACAAAAGAGTATGATGTTTACGGACGTCAGAGTATTCTGGCATCACATTTTGATGTTTAATCGTTTTTTTTTTACAGCAGCAGCACCATAATCGGATTCATTCACATCGAAAAATTAAATAATAGGTCATTTTGGCTGCACCGCCTGCTTTTTTTTCTGTGGTAATGGGCCTAAATTGTCTGGATTGAATAGTTGAGTGGGAGACACAACAGATCTAAAAGATACTAATGTATTTAAAAATAATTAAGCTTTCCTTCTCAATGGTGCAGAACAGCAACATTCTTTACCAGTGCTGCTCTTGTACCCTTTTCCTCCTCAAGGGCACAAACAATGTGCCTTTCTAGTGCTGCTAATGCACCAATTCCCTCCTCTTCCTCTTTATTTAATCCCAACCATAGTGTAAGGTACCTGTAAAAGGTAGTGTCCGAAGTGGAAGTAGTATGCTGGAGATCCAGGCAAAGCGTCGTCAGGCAGATACAGTCGGCAACGGATCAGGCAAATAGTTCACAATCAAAATCCGTAGAAGGGTCAGGCAGGCAAAGGTCATACACGATCTGGCGGTACAAAATCAGCAGGCTGTAGAATAGTCGGGATATCAGGCAGGAGTTCAATACAAGGAAGATCACTGAAGTCAAAACACCCAGGGAAGTAATCCAAATAAACGGGCGCTGAGTGATGACCTCACTTCCTATTTAAAGGCTGTCCAGATTGAGAATTGTCCACAGCTGACAGCAGGTGGAGCTAGTGAGTCCGATTTAGTGTTGAACACAGTTAGTACATTCCCAAGGTCTAGATATCCTCTGTAGCACAGCAGGTAAGGCTATGGTTTAAGCGACCAGGAAGATCCCGGTTCGAATACAACCCGGATCATGACACATAGCAACTAGCCATGAGGATTCACCAGAATAATTTTTACTGCTTTCCCCAGGGCTGGTCCAAAGAACTCAGCAGTGCTGCTGCTGGATCAGAATGAAAACAAAATTCCCCAAATAACTTTCATGTCCAGTGTCCTCCGGCCAGCTTTGCCAAACACCCCATTTATGCATGTTTGTGCTCTGTGCTACACCACAGTGTCAGGGACCCAGTCACCATTATTTTGCCCAGACCATACACCAGCTACCATTATTTTTAACAGAAGGATGTTTTACCCTCCCTGATACAAGGGGAAAACTGGGTGATGTACTGTCACCATCCCAGAAGGAGTCCAGAATGCCACAATTCCTGATGGTGGCAGGATTCCCTATACTGAAGTCATAGCTGCAAGGGGGGCACCTATGACCAAAGGCTGCTGTCCTTCCAAAACACTGGGAAAAATCTTGGAGAGCTTGGAAAAAGCGTGGAGAGCTGGCAGCAGCAAATATTTAGCGCATAATTCTACGGCAATAGCCTTTCCACCCTTCCTCTGTATAAAAAGAAGGTGGTATAGATGTGTTCTGTATGCCTTGTACTTATAGTAAGTTGCAGATAACAGTTTTATCCTGAAGTTTGGGCCCGGCCCCTGTGGTCAAGTTACTTCTTTTGTTTATCATTGAACAAGTTAATATAACATATGCATGGAGCATAAAATGCGGACACCCTCTCAGTACTTGGTAACAGAAATCTGAGCTTTAACATTTGGTGTAAACGTGAAAAAAAATTCTATGATCCCAACATCAAATTGACAAGCACTTTTAATCCCTAGAGGACAAGCTCTATAGAAATATTATTACTATTTTTATTAAATATTTCATGTTACGAGCCGTCAGTTTTACTGTTGGGAGTTTGCTGAATTTCTAGTGGATCATTTGGTATTTTTCTGCATCGTTTGGGGAGGGGAGGCCTATTGTGGGAAGGTGTGCATGTATTACTAAGAAGTATGCACAGACATAAACTTGCCCATTAGCTTACAAAACCAAGAAAAAAAATATTTTATCAGGACTGGACAGTTTCTTGTTTTTTTGTTTTTTTTTGCTGATTTATCGCAAATACATTTTCATTATAGAGTATCAAAACATCCCCAAGTATCTTTTTCACTTCAATTATATATTTTGCATCTTTTATGTTTATATTCCATCATAGCAGTAGTAGAGTATTGTACCATGTTAACCAATGATTGATGCAGAAAGTTTGGTGTTTAACCTCTTCCTGCCCGGGAAGTGGTTCTGTTATCCTGACTGGACGTCTATTGATGTCCAGCAAGATAACATGCCAGCGCGCGCCCTCGAGGGTGCACAGCTGGGCGATCGCGAGTGCGGCGTGTCAGTCTGACACCCTGCATCTCCAATCGTGATAAGAGGCTTCTTACCACGTGATCAGCTGTGACCAATCACAGCTGATCATCGCGTGAACCAGGAAGTGCCGGTAAATGGCATTTCCCGGTTTGCGCTGACAGGGAGAGCCGATCGGATCTCAGGGGGGGGGGCGCTCTGTGCTGATAATCAGCACATTCATTATCAGCACAGCCCCCTCAGATGTGCCAATCAGCAGCTAAAAAGTGCCCATAAGTGGTGAGGCAGTGCCCCATAAAAAAAGTCTGATAGTGCCCATCAAAGTGCCAATTAGTGACCATATCTGTGCTAATGAGTGCCCACCACAGTGCCAGTCAGTGCCCATCACAGTGACAATCAGTGCCGAGCAGTCAAACCTGTCAGTAACTCATCATCAGTGCTGCCCATCAGTTCTACTTGTTAGTGCCACCTGTCAGTGCCAATCAGTACCGCCTAGCAGGGCCAATCAGTGTCGCCTGTCAGTGCCCATCAAAGCCGCCTGTCAGTGCCCATCAGTGCCGCCTTTTAGTGCCGCTTGCCAGTGCCCACCAGTGCCAATCAGTGCCAACTATCAGTGCCCACCAGTGCTGCATATCAGTGACTTAAATTCTACATATCAGTGCCTCCTCATCAGTGCCACTTTATCAGTGTCAACTCATCAGTGCCGCCTCATCAGTGCCCATCAGTGAAGGGGAAAACAAAATTTTATGACAAAAACTAAGAAAAACTTTTATTTTTTTCTAAAATGTTGGTCTTTTTTTGTTTGTGCATAGTGTAGCTTGACCGCGCAATTGTCATTCAAATTGCAACAGCGCTGAAAGCTAAAAATTGTCCTGGGCAGAAATGGCCGAAAGTGCCTGGTATTGAACTGGTTACAGGCATTGTACACTTTCAAATGCTGTCATTGTTTTACCTTGGTATTATTGTAGTTATATTGTCTGTGCTGTTTCTTTGCTTAGCTTGTAATGATGGGCTCACATGTTGTGGCTTCAGTTTGCAGGGTCATGGCTGATCCATTCCCCTATGTTCTTGTAATGCTCCAGCTAGCTGATCCCTATGCGCCAAGGGGACAGGTAAACTTCCTGTTCCGGGTCACACAGCGGTTGAATTGCTAAAGCAGGAGAGTGCAAAATCTGGTGCAGCTCTGCAAAGAAACCAACTAGCTTCAATGTTTTTTCCATCAAAGCTTAAACGAACAAGGTGAAGGTAGAAGCTGATTGGCTACCATTCACAGCTGCACCAGATTTTGCACACTCCAGTTTTAATAAATCAACCCTACAGTGTCCAGTGCATGCCTTGCCACCTCCCTCTGTGTTGCACACATCTGTTACCTGCATGAGTGAGCGCTCTATGGGCCAGATTCAGAAAGATCAGCGGATCTTTCTGCTGGCGTAATGTATCCCCGATACGTTACGCTGCTGTAACTTTGAGCGCAAGTTCTGTATACAGAAAGAACTTGCGCCCTTATTTACGGCGGCGTAACATATGTGTTGCAGCGTAAGGCCGCGTAATTCAAATGGAGATGTTGTGGGAGTGTTTTGTTTAAATTTAACTTGACCCCGCGTTTTTGACGTTTTTTGTGACCGGCGCATCTGCCGTCCTTGAAATATCCCAGTGTGCATTGCGGCAACGTACGCCGCAAATACGTATTGGATTCGACGTGAACGTAAATGACGTAAATCCCTATTCGCGAAGGACTTACGCAAACAACGTAAAAAATTCAAAACTCAACGCGGGAACGACGGCCATACTTAACATAGGATACCCCTCATATAGCAGGGGTAACTATACGCAGAAAAAAGCCGACGTAAAAAAAAAAAAGCGCCGGCGGAACGTATGTTTCTGAATCGGCCTTAAAACCTCATTAGCATATTCCACTCTTAGTTATACGGAAGCGCCAGCTAGCGGCCAGCCTGAAATTGCAGCCTAAGATACGACTGTGTAAGACAATTACACCTGTCGGATCTTAGGGATATCTATGCGTAACTGATTCTCTGAACCAGGCGCATAGATACGACGGAAAAACTCAGAGATACGACGGTGTATCTGGAGATACGCCGTCGTATCTCGTATCTGAATCTGGCCCTGTGTTTTCTGTTAATGCTCTGCCTACTTGTGTCTGTGCAGAATCAAATTAATGTGACTGAAATACTACCTTTACAAATAAAGTCCTAGACCTCAACACTATCTTGTCCCTGTGCACAAAAAAAAAATGGACACCTTACAAGATAAGGCCACCAGCTGTGAGACTGGCCTCACAGATGGCTAAAAGGAATCCCACGTGTACAGTAGATAAGAGTACAAAGAGGCGAAAGTCTCTAATAATATAAAAAAAGTGCAGAGAGAACCAGATTAGGTCATAATCAAAGAGTTAGAGGTCAATGGTCTATGAAAAATGACAGAGACATGACATTTGAAAGTGCCAAGAGCGAAAACCTGGTCCCCACCACCACTATTTTGTGTAATTTTTATTCTGAATTATTTGCAGATTAATATTTTTTATAATTTTCAATTTTTTATTCTAAAATTATTTCCAAATTGTATTCCTTATAATGCAGTCCCTCCCCTGCCAAGCAAACAAAGGCAAGACTGTAACAAAAGTGCTCATATCAATGGACTACTGGGTGTGAAGAATGTACCACTGACTGGAGGTGGACCAATGTTCACTTAAAGGGGTTGTAAATGTAAAAGTTTTTTTACCTTAATGCATCCTATGCATTAAGGTAAAAAAAACTTCTCACACCACCGCCCCCCCCCCCCTCCCTCCGAGTCCCAGTTTTACTTACCTGACCGTTCGAAACTCCCGGGCGCGTCCATGTCATCCTCTTCGGTCCATTGGCTGGCGCTGCTGTCAATCACAGCGGATGACGCGGGGCGGCGGGGCCGAGTGATACAGTCGGTGGCTATGGCCACCGCTGTATCATGGGAGCGCGCTCGCAAAAGCTTTCCACCGTACGAGCACCCTCGCATGAAGATGGAAAGCTTTTGCGAGGAGGAGCCCAGACAGCCGCCGAGGGACCCCAGAAGACAGCTTTCCGGGCCACTCTGTGCAAAACGAACTGCACAGTGGAAGTAAGCAGTGGCGGAATTATCATAGTCGCGGCAGTCGCAATTGCGACTGGGCCCCGCAGCTCCGCTACTTTAGGGGGGCCCGCAGGCCCCCCTTCATCCGTCCGCCAGTGTGAGGTTCCCGCGGACCCCCCCCCCACCCGTCCGCCAGTGAGAGGTTCCCCGCGGACCCCCCCCCCACCCGTCCGCCAGTGTGAGGTGCCGCAGAACAACATCCCCCGCCCGTCCATCTGCCAGTGTGTGTGAACGGCCCGTCAGTTAGCTCCACTGAAGATGAGGGGAGAGAAGGCAGCACTGAGACAGTGGATGTAGATCATCCCGCCCCTATCCAGAGAGAATGTGGGGAGACGAGGGAGGTTACTGAAAAAGAAAGTCAGCTGACCAGCTGACACCAATCGCCTGAAGGGGGAGGAGCTGGCAATCAATGAGGAAAATGCATCCATTCCCTAGGCTCACGTGTGAGAGTTCTGAGGAGGAATCGATTGCCTGAACTAAGTAAGTGACAAATTGCCAGTGCAATCGATTCCAACCTCCACCACCTCTGCCTCTTATTGATTATCCCATCCCCCACCACTGCTGACACCCCCCTCAATACCACCGCTGCCACCCGCCTTAATACCACCGCTACCACCCCCCTTAACACCACCGCTGCCACCCTCCTTAATACCACCGCTGCCACCCCCCATAACACCACCGCTGCCACCCCCCTTAATACCACCGCTGCCACCCCCCTTAATACCACCGCTGCCACCCCCCATAACACCACCTTATACATAGAGAGAATGCAGAGGTGCTGAGGCAGCACACAGAGATGTAGGGAGGCAGGGCTGACCATGACAAAAAATGAGAGATGGCGGGGGAGAAGCTTTCCCCTCTGCGGCTTTGTGTTTAGTTGGAGTACCTACCCGGCGCCCATGTGAGGCAAGGCATCTTGGTGGGAGAAGGCACGGTGAAGGCCAGACCTGTGACAGAACAGAAGTCAATAGGAATTCCCGGGGAATCGATTGATTTGTTGACTGACGGTAAGTCAATTATGTGACAGAGGCAGAGCTCAGCAATCGATGCCAACCTTCACCACCTGTCCCTCCTTACTGATCCCATCCCCCCACCACTGATATCATCCCTATCCCCCCATTACTTCTACAACAGAAATGATGGGGGGTATATGGATGATATCAGTAGTGGGGCGATGGGATCAATAAGAGGCACAGGTGGTGGTGGGAGAGGATGGCACCGCCACTGCAGCCACCCCCCCTCAAGTAGCACCTCAGCCACCCCCCTCAAGTAGCATTGCAGCCACCCCCTCAAGTAGCACTGCAGCCACCCCCCTCAAGTTCCACCGTTACCACCCCCCTCAAGTACCACCACTGGTACTTGAGGGGGTGGCTGCGGTGGTACTTGAGGGGGTGGTAGCGGTGATACGTGGTAGTGGTGATACTTGAGGGAGTTGGCAGTGGTGGTACTTGAGGGGGGTTGGCAGTGGTGGTGCCATCCTCTCCCACCACCACCTGTGCCTCTTACTGATCCCATCCCCCCACCACTGATCTCATCCCTATCCCCCTATTACTTCTACAACAGAGGTGATGGGGGCGATAGGGATGAGATCAGCGGTGGGGGGATGGGATCAGTAAGAGGCACGGGTGGTGGTGGGAGAGGATGGCACCAACACTGCCGCCGCAGCCATCCCCCCTCAAGTACCACCGCTGGTACTTGAGGGATGGTGGTAGCGGGGATACTTGAGGGAGGTGGCAGCGGTGGTACTTGATTGGGGGTGGCAGTGGTGGTGCCATCCTCTCCCACCACCACCCGTGCCTTTTACTGATCTCATCCCACCACTGATCTCTAGGCATGTGCATTTCGTTTCGTTCCGAATCGAAATTCGGACGAATTTTCCATTATTCGGACATTCGGATGCATACGAATTTCCGAATTGCTATAATAACGAAAAATTTCGACCGTTTTCCGAATTCGTTCATTTTCGACCGAATTTCGAAAAAAAAAAAAAAAGTCGAAATCGATTTTTTTTTTTTCAAATTCCGAATCGAATACCCGCGGACTAAATTCGATCGGAATTCGAAAAAAAAAAAAAAAAAAAAAAAAAAAAAAAAATTCGAATTTAATTCGAAAAAAAATTCTATTAGAAAAGAGACTATTTGTTTTCTAATCTGGTTGAAATATTTTCGATTTCGACCGATTTTTTTCGAAATTCGGTCGAAAACGAACGAATTCGAAAAACGGTCGAAATATTTTCGATTTCGACTGTATTTTTCGAAATTCGGTCGAAAACGAACGAATTCCGAAAACGAATTCAACACATGTAACGAACCTAACTTAACGAAATTTATTAAATGACGAATTGAAACGAAACGAAACAAATTTTTCACTTTTGCACATGCCTACTGATCTCATCCCTATCCCACTATTACTTCTACAACAGAGGTAGGGATGAGATCAGTGGTAGGGGAATGGGATCAGTAAGAGGCACAGGTGATGGTGGGAGAGGATGGCACCATCACTGTTGCCGCAGACACCCCCCCCCCCTCAAGTTAAATCAGAAAAAGAAAAAGTTTACTTTGTCGTACAGTGTGTGTGGGGGGGGGGGCCTTCATGATTTCTTGCACCGGGGCCCTGAAGTCTCTAGTTACGCCACTGGAAGTAAGTATAACATGTTTGTTATTTAAAAAAAAAAAAAACTGACTTTAGTGTCCCTTTAAGGTACTAGACTGCTCTACTGTACAGTTTGTATCAGCGTGGGCTTTCACTGCAGCAGGGGGAAATTGTGATTTAGAAGATACATTTTATTAAGCTGGGATGCGGGTGTGCAGTGTTTTGGGTTTTTTTTTTTTTTTTTTTCTTTTTTTTTTTTCTTTTAAAGTGTATTTTTGTGCGTGAACTCGAGAGAGAGGAGCCGGACTGCAGGAGTTGGGAGTAGGCAGACCCTCCCCCCGGAGGCAATCGCCATCCTTCTCCATGCCCCTGGTGGCAATGGCGGGTGTGAAGGGGGGCCTCCCACTCACCCCGCCCTACCTGCTCCTCTTGGGAGCCCAACTGGGGCCCAACAGGACCCCAATGGGGCAGAGGGACTCCCCCTATGAGGGAGTGAGGGGGCCTAGCCCACCCAGCCAGCCCTGTAGGTCCTTCGCCTCTCTTTTATTTTAAGAGACCGCATGGCCAAAGTGCATGTGTTTTAAACCAATTTTGTGTGCGTGCAAGTGTGGTGGTTTTTGTGGGGGGGGGGTGGGCGTACTAAGCACAGGCGTACCCTGAATAGCACACCCACCGGGAGCCGGGCTGAGACCACCAAACTCAATTCACATGTAGCCGAGACCGGGATCCGAACCCTTGGCTGCAGAGGTGAATGGCTTGTCAGCGCAGTGCCAATCACGTTGAGCCACCACAGCTCCCTTCAGTGTTTTGGGTTTTAACGCTTTTTTTTAAGGATGCAGTGGAGTGCTGTAACAATAAAGGCAGCTCTTGATGATCTGTCAGCAGTTACTGCCTCATGCACTTTAATGCACCCCAAGCTAAAACATATAATCTGAATAAAAAATGGCCAACAACATAACAATTTTAAATGGCTATTTTACAGTGCATTGAAAAAGTATTCACACCCCTTGACATTTTCCACATTTCGTCATGTTACAATCAAAAACATAAATGTATTGACATTTTATGGGATAGATCAACACAAAGAGGCACATAATTGTCAAGTGGAAGGAAAATGATAAATGGTTTTCATTTATTTTACAAATAAATATGTTAAGAATGTGGTGTGCATTTGTATTCAGCCCCCTTTACTCTTATACCCCTAACTAAAATCTAGTGGAACCAATTGCCTATAGAAGTTACCTATTTAATAAATAGAGTCCACCTGTGTGTAATTTAATCTCAGTATAAATACAACTGTTCTGTGAAGCTCTCTGAGGTTTGTTAGAGAACCTTAGTGAACAAACAGGATCATGAAGGCCAAATAAAGACACCAGACAGTTGTGGAGAAATTGAAAGCAGGGTTAGGTTATCCCAAAAATATCCCAAAATATCCCAAGCTTTGAACATCTCACGGAGCACTGTTCAAGCCATCATCCAATAATAGAAAGAGTATGGCACAACTGCAAACCTACCAAGACATGGCTGTCCACCTAAACTGACAGGCCTGACAAGGAAAGCATTAGACAGAGAAGCAGCCATGAGGCTCATGGTAACTCTGGAGGAGCTGCAGAGATCCACAGCTCAGGTGGGAGAATCTGTCCACAGGACCACTATTAGTTGTGCACTCCACAAACCTCGCCTTTATTGAAGAGTGGCAAGGAGAAAGCCATTGTTGAAAGAAAGCCATAAGAAGTCCCGTTTGCAGTTTGTGAGAAGCCATGTGGGGGACACAGTAAACATGTGGAAGAAGGTGAGACAAGACAAAAATTGAACTTTTTGACCTAAAAGAAAAATGCTATGTGTGGGGGAAACTACACTGCACATTACCATGAAAACACCATCCCCTCCATGAAACATGGTGGTGGCAGCATCATGTCGTTGGGATACTTCAGCAGGGACAGGGAAGCTGCTCAGAGTTGATGGAAAGATGGATGGAGCCATATACAGGGCAATCTTAGAAAAAAAACTGTTCGGCCCCGTACACACGATCGGTTTTCTCGGCAGAATTCAGCAAGATGGGAGATGTATTCTGCCGAGAAAACCGGTCGTGTGTACACTTTTCGCCAAGAAAACTGTTGAGGAACTCGTCGAGCCAAAAAGGCGGGCAATGGGAAAATTTGGCTCAATGAGTTTTTTGACAGCCGACCAAGGAACTCGACGGGGAAAATGATGTGTTTCGCCCATCAAGTTTCTCGGTCGTGTGTACGCGGTCTCAGAGTCTGCAAAACACTCGAGACTGGGGCGGAGGTTCACCTTCCAGCAGGACCCTAAACATACAGCCAGAGCTACAATGGAATGGTTTACATCAAAGTATATTCATGTGTTAGAATGGTTCAGTGGAAGACCAGACCTAAATCCAATTGAGAACCTGTGGGAAGACTTGAAAATTGCTGTTCACAGACGCTCTCAATCCAATGACAGAGCTTGAGCTATTTTACAAAGTAGAATAGACAAAAATGTCACTCTCTAGATGTGCAAAGCTGATAGAGACATCCCCAAAAAAGACTTGCAGCTGTAATTGTAGCGAAAGGTGGTTCTACAAAGTATTGACTGCACGCCACCCTTTTGACATATTTATTTGTAAACATTTTTTAAAAACATTTATCATTTTCCTTCCACTTCACAATTATGTGCTACTTTGTGTTGGTCAATCATAAAAAATCCCAATAAAATACATTAACATTTTTGGTTGTAACCAACGTGACAAAATGTGGAAAATTTCAAGAGGTATGAATACTTTTTCAAGGCACTGTAACAAGCAATTCCCAATTCTCCAGATGAGTTCAAATTTTGATGTTTCAAAATACAGAAAATTCAACACTGAAATTGCATTAATCTCCCTCAAATCATAGCAAAAAAGGACTACATTTTCCTATGCTGCGTGTGTCCTTCTTTTCCTGGGCATCAGTAGTGGAAGGTAAAGCCTGTCTTTACAGAACAATCTCTGGAGCAAATCCTCACTTGAAGGTGACCTTGACAGGAGACTGCAGATTTTATATTCTATATGTTCTGCATATTATATGCAAATAAAACACAGTGGTTAATAGTTAGAAAAGCATGTATAACATTATTGGGAAATAAATAATTTTATATAAGGAAAACATCAAGCATACACATTAAGATCCACACAAGCATAGAGGCTTGGCAGAAAACTTTACTGCAGAATTGAAGGGTTGCCTGCCATGAGAGTTAAAGGAGAACCTTGGCCTGAAATGAGGTTGTTTTTTGATCTTTGGATCTCCTCCTGCCTCATTGGGTAAAGAGTGCAAAGACAGAAGATGAGTCCATGCCATTCAAGATCTGACCTAAGTTGCGCTGATTTGATTCTGCTGATCTACCAGACCAATACAGCACAGGGCTGTTGCTAGACCTTTGCATCCAAGGCACTGGGGTGCCAATGCGCGCACCTGGCGGCTGCGATCTCCGCGACGTACACTGCCAAGGACGTGGTTCTGTGTGTGTCCCTTGTACATAGAGACACATATCGGTCACCTCCCCCAGTCAGTCCCCTCCCCCCACCGTAAGAATCACTCCTAGGGTACACATTTAACCCCTTCCTCACCCCCTAGTGTTAACCCCTCCCCTGCCAGTCACATTTATACAGTAATCAGTGCATATTTATAGCACTGTTCGCTGTATAAATGTGAATGGTCCCAAAAATGTGTCAAAAGTGTCCGTTGTGTCCGCCATAATATCGCAGTCACAACTTTTAAATTGGGATATTTATTATAGCAAAAGATGGTCCGAGCGTGGTGCAATGTTTTACGCCCGGCATATCATGAACGGCCCATGCGCCGTGACGCGGACGTATGCCCAGCACTCCTATGCGCATGCTCACAACTACGCCGGCGCAACTTCCTGAGATACACCAGCTTACGCCGAGCACATAAATATGCCCAGCCATACGTCCGTCCAGTGCAAAAGTACACCCGTTTGCTTGTTTTCCCCCTGGAGCACAGTACTTTTGCGGAGCCATGTCAGCTGCTAAGGTGGACAAGGAGAGGAGGAAGAAAAATTTCTCATTGGAAGAGAGGGCAATCCTGACCTCAGCAATAGCCCAGTATGATGCCTACCTACATGGCTCACAGAGTGCCAGGACCAGCAAGGCAAGGAAGAAGGAGATCTACCAGAAGATCACCCTGGAGATCAATGCTCTTGGGCATGAGACCAGGACCCCTAACGACTTCCAAAAAAATAAACGACATGTGTCGGCGTGTCCGGGATAAACAGGCCCTCATCAGAAGGCACCTCAGGGGCACGGGAGGTGGACCAGCTTCTGCTCTGAAGTTGATAGATGAGGAGGAGGTCATCGCCAGCTATCTGGAGCGGGAGCAGGTGGAGGGCATGGAGGGCTTTGACTCCAGTGATCAGGACTTAAGGGGAGGTAAGTGTGTTTTATCCCCCATCTGGTGTGTAGCATGTGAGGGGGTGCAGGGGAACCCCATCCAGGGAAACCCCCTCCAGGCTACCGCATCCAGGCGCACTCAGCCGGCTACTTCCCCTAGAAAGGCTCTGACCAAGACTAGGGGGGTAGCCGGTTCCCATCAAGAAGGGCTTGAGAGGGAGCAGGCCCGGCAGACGCGCCACATGGCTGATATTGCCGGCGACCTGCATAGAGTGGCTGACAGCCTGGCCTCTTTTTCTGCATCCTCGGACATGCAGCAGTGCCTCAGCCAGCAGGCTGCCCATACCCAGACCATAACGGACTGCCTGCATGACATAAATGCCAACTGTGCAGCCATGGCCACAAGCCTCTGTGACCAAAGTCAGACCCTGGATGCCATGCATCAGCATATGTCAGCAGGGGGTCCCTCGGCATCTAGGGACGTGCAGGCCACCCAGTACCGGCCCACTGCAGCAATTGTGGAGCTGCAGGCCACAGCTTCTGGGATCATGGCAGAGGTGAAGAGCCTGGGGGAGGCTGTGCAGGCCAACACTGCTGCCATCCAGGCACAGGGTCGGCAGAACAGGCGCCTCCAGCGGCAGACCAACGGCCGCCAGCTGCGGATGCAGTCGGATACTAACTCTGTTCTCATCCGCATAGCCGCTGCGTTGGAGGGCATGCAGGGTACATCTGCCCTCAGAGCCAGGAGCGAGAGACCAGGGGATGCACCTCCTCCTGATGCCCCACCCGAGTCTCCCAAAGAAAATTGAGGATCCATACCCGTGGCACCAGGCCTGGCCCATGAGAGGGCAAATAATTGTTATCTTATTTATTTTTGCTTAGAATATGAGCTTTATTTTTTGTTTTTGTTGGACGTGCACAGAAGTATGTGCCGTCCTCCTGTAAGGGCATGATGCCTATTTTTGTTTTATTTTTTGTCACTGCACATGGTGAGGAGTGCGGAAGTGGTGCCCGGAAACCCGTTTGCCAGGGCAGGGTTTGCCCGGTGCTGCTACAGTGTGACTGGTGTGTGAATGTGTGAGTGACATTCCTGCCAGCAAGGCGTGTCACCTTGGATCGTCGGGGAGAGGTTATCCCCACGACCGTGTAAATGTGGTATGAATGGACAGCAACATCATTGGTGCCTTGGCGTGGCACTGTTGCTCCCAAGTCCTGCACGGTGGACTTGGGCTAAACCAATGTGATGGATGTGGTGTGTGTGAGCTAGGGACCACAGTGGTGTGCATGCGTGCATTGTCGGTGTGCCATTATGAATGTGTGTGTGTTTAACGTGCAAAAATGCGTTCCATGAGGCAACTCCTGACTGCTTTTCCTTCAGCAGATGGGGTCGCCTCAGGCAGGGGGGGACTGTGTGGTTGGGGGGTCAGGTCATCACATATGTCAATCTCCAGGCCCTTTCTCATGGCGTAGTTCTGCAGCATACAAGATGCACCGATGATCTGGCACACATTGGGCCAGATTCAGAAAGATTTACGCTGGAGTATATCGATATGCGCCGCGTAAGTGAAAAGATGCGCCGTAGTATCTATGCGCTATACCCACAAAAATAGATACGCCTGAAAACAGGCTTCCTCCGACCGACTTACCTTTCCTACACCAGCATATCGTATGCGCATATTTTCGCTTGGCGCATCTGTCGGGCCTATTGATTTCCCATTCAAATATGCAAATGAGGGAGATATGCCGATTCGCGAACGGATTAGCACCAGACGATGGCTACGTGCGCCGCGCATACGTCGTACGTCCGGCGCAAAGTTATTCCTACAAATAGCTGCTTTATCTTTACTACTGACGGCCACAGGTCAGCAGGAGAGCAGCTACAGCAGCAGTGTTACCAATGAAAATAGCAAGCTGAGCAACCACACTTGCAGGACAGCACCTCTGTGTGCCAACATGCCAGGGGCAGCCGTGGTCCTAGCACTACTAATGGGTCCCCCGGTACGGAGGAGGAGGGCACGTGAAAGGATATACCGCACGCGCATGAGCCTCTTTGGCATTGGTGATGAGGAGGTGTATCGCATCTTCAGATTCACCCCTGCTGCCATCCTGGAAATAACCACAACCCTGCAGGAGGACATCACCAGCAAGACACACCGCTCACAAGCAGTGCAGCCACTGGTGAAGGTACTGGCAACACTCCATTTCCTTGCCAGTGGATCTTTTCAGCGTACAAGTGGAGTGGTGGCTGGGATGTCACAATCCACCATGAGCAGATGTGTGCACCAGGTTGTCCCCGCCATCCTCAGACGCATGTCCCACCACATCATCAGACCCACCACTGAGGACCTGCAACAGAAGAAAATGACAGATTTCTACAGCATTGCAGGATTCCGACGCACCGTGGGGGCCATTGATTGCACACATGTGGCACTACAGCCCCCCCGTGCCACAGAGCACATATACCGCAATCGGAAGCATTGGCATTCCATCAATGTACAGGTGATAGCCGATGCCTAATTCCTCATATGGCACGTTCGTGCCAAACACCCCGGGTCCAGAAATGACAGCTTCATATACCGTCAAAGCCCCATCCCAACGGAATTCGAACAGAACGTGTACAGGTACAGCTGGTTGGTTGATGAGTGACATGGGAGTCAGGCATGACTGTCCGACCCCATGATGCACACATCACAAGGGGCACATGCACTACTAAAATCCTCCTGTCTTTTCCCTTCCAGGTGACTCTGCATATACACTTGGACCCCATCTAATGACTCCTTTCCGGAACCCCCAAACCCCAGGAAAGAGAAGATACAATGAAGCACATATCAAAACCCGTCCAGTGGTGGAGCAAACATTTGGGCTCCTAAAGTCCCGTTTCCGATGCCTGGATAAGTCTGGGGGGACCCTGTTGTATTCCCCTACCTTCGTGTGTCAGATCATCGGTGCATGTTGCATGCTGCACAACTACACCATGAGAAAGGGCCTGCAGATTGACATACGTGATGACCTGACCCCCCAACCAGACAGTCCCCCCCTGCCAGAGGCTACCCATTCTGCTGATGGAAGAGCAGTCAGGAGGGTCCTCGCGGTAGGCATCTTTGGACAATAAACAAATACATTGATCACACGGACAATGCACGCATTCACACCACTGATGTCCCTAGACCACACACACCACATCCACATCACATTGGATTAGCCCAAGTACAACATGCAGGACTTGGGAGCAGAAACGCCACGTCAAGGCCCCAATGATGTCGCTGTCCATTCATACTACATTCACACGGTCGTGGGGATAAGTTCTCCCCAACAACCGAGGGTGACACCCCTTACTGGCAGGAGTGCCACCCCCACATTCACACAACATTCACACTGTAGTCTGCACTACTGACTGTGTGCAGTTTGTATAAAAAAAAAGGCTCATAACCTGAGCATAAACAAAAAAAAAGGCTCGAAACCTGAGCATAAAAAAAAAAAAAAAAGGGTCATAACCTGAGCATAAACAAAAAAAAAGGCTCATAACCTGAGCCGAGAGAAAAAATTTACAAAAAAAAGAGCCACAAAAACAACCCATCATTTGGCCTGTTGGGGGCTCCTTCTGGTGGGCCCTCTCTGGCTCCTCAGCTGCCTGGAGGGAGTGGGTGGGGGTGGGGGGGCAACTGGAGGTGGCTGATCCTCGGGTGGGCCACTCCTGGCAGGTGTGGCCTGCATGCCCTCCAAGGCCACGGCTATCCGGCTGAGGAAGGAGTTAGTCTGGGCCTGCATCCTCAGCTGCCGGGTCACCTGATATTGCTGGGCCCGCTGCCTCTGCATCCCCTGTTCCCGGATGGCAGCTGTGTTGGCCTGGACAGCTGCAGTAAGGTGCCGAACATCAGCCTGCACCTCTCCCAGGCTGGTCACCACTGAAGCGCAGTTGCAGCTGACGTCCTGCACTGCCTCTGTCATGTGTCCCACGGAGGCCAGGCTGTCAGCCACACGGTCCAGGTGGCCAGCTATCTCCCCCATCTGCTGGGTCTGCCTGGCCTGGTCCCTTGCCATTTGGTCATGAACCACGTCAGACACCCCCTGGTCTTCCGGGTCGCCTTCCTGGGGCCAGGAGATGGTAGTCCCCGGGTGGATGGAGTCGCACTTGAGGGGCTTCCCCTGATGGGGGAGGGGATCTGAGAGGGCCCTGCCAAAGGGGAGGACTCCTTCAAAAATAAAAACAACTCCTGCTCTGACATGACCGGCTCCTCCTCAACCACCTCAGCAGGTGAGGTGTGGGCACTCCCCTCCACCTCAGTGTCTTCAATGCCCAGGGGGTCGGGCTCAGGATGCAGTTGGGGGGATAGGGTGGAATGGCCGCCGGCAGATGATGGCCCAGCTCCGTCATCTGTGGATGACACAAAGCATACACATGTTGGTGGTCCCATATACTTGGCACATGTACCCTCCCCCCCCCCACATGCAACACACCAAATAGGAGATAAAAATCACTTACCTGTCCTGGAGCCTTCCTCCACAGAATCAAACTCCTCCACGCCCTCCAACTGCTCCCTCTCCAGACAGCGGGCGACCACCTCCTCCTCCGTGGTCAGGCTGACCGCACATGGGGGCCCACCCCCCATGCCCCTCTCATGCCTTCTGATGGCGGCCACCTTGTTCCAGACTTTGCGCCTGACATCATTTATCTTTTTACAGATGTCAGAAGCAGTCCGGGTCGAATATCCCAAGCTGTTGACCCTGGCAGCAATGGACTCCAGGATGGCCTGCTTCCTGTCCCGGCTGGTCTGGCGACTTCTATTCTCTGGAATAACTTTGTTCCGGACGTACAACTTACGCGCAAATCACGTACCCTGCGTCAGGGGCATTTACATTTGTGAATCGCTGTATCTCCCTCATTTGCATATTTGAATTGAAAATCAATGGGAGCGGCACATGCATCCAGCGTAAATATGCGCCCACTCTATGCCAGCGTAGGCAAGTTACGTCGGTGGGATGAAGCCTATTTTTAGGCGTATTTTCGTTTGTGGGTCCGGCGCACAGATACGACGGCGCATATTTGCACTTACGTGGCGTTGGTGTTTTTTTGTTTATAGCGCAAAAAATAAAAACCACCGAGGTGATCAAATACCACCAAAAGAAAGCTCTATTTGTGGGAAAAAAAGCACACAAATTTTGTTTGGGAGCCTCATCGCTCGACCACGCAATTTTCATTCAAAGCGTGACAGTGCCGAAAGCTGAAATTTCACCTCGGCAGGAAGGGGGTATATGTGCCCAGTAAGCAAGTGGTTAAAGGGTTATTACATCTTTACATACTTGACATACTTTTCCCAAAAAGGTCCCTATGCATATTCCTTAATAGATGATATTTTGTTTTGCAAATAAATTCTTACTTTTTAGCTGCTGATATTATTGACAGCTTTGAGTGGAGCCGTGGTGGTCAGTGATTGATTGAGATTCTGTATGTAGAGGTGGCCTGGCATTGGCCACCCTGGTGTGTGTCTGGGTCCCAAGATTAGGGCTTGCTGCAGAACGGAATGGTACCTTGAACCATGTGTATGCAAAGACTTGCAGATGAAGTGCGGTGGGTCCATTCTTTGCCTTTAAGGTTGCACATAGGTAGATGTATAGTGAGTGTTGTGAAGAGATGGTGGAGAATGATAATTATTTTTCTTTTATATATATTTTTACTATTTTTATGTGTAGCACCCTCTAGTGTGTGCTACTAGTAGTTGCAGTGTAGGAAAATTTACTCTAACTCATGCCTAAAGCCTGTGAGTTTTATTTGGGTCAGGTTTTACTAGAGTTTAGGGCTTGATTACTCAATCCTAGCAGCTCTCTGGTGCCTCCCTCTGTTTCTGGGAAATTGGAGAATGTTCTAGAGCTAGTGGGATGAGGCTAGGAGGGGCTGCTATGAATATTTATGGGACCTAAGCCAATCCTGCATCTCCACTATGGGAGACAAATTCCTCTTTATGGGAGAACTATAAGGACAAATGTGTCTTGAATGAATGAATGAATGAATGAAAACTTATATAGCGCGGCACATGCGAACTGAATCGCCTCTGGGCGCTTGTTGTTCCTGTCTCCTTTGATATCAAAAGAGAAAAGTCTTGACCTTTTTCCTAAATGCTAGGTGGTTCTCCTCCAACCGAATGCTGGTTGGTAAAACGTTCCATAGTCTGGGACCTTGGACCGCGAATCTTCTTTCTCCTTTGGACTTGAAGTTGGCTTTCGGAACCTGGAGTAGGTTCTGATTTGTGGATCGCAAAACGCGATTGGGATTATGCGCTTTTATTAATTCGCATAAGTAAAGGGGGGCATTCCCATGGACACATCTATGCGTAAGACAGAGAGCTTTAAAAGCAATTCTGTCTTTAACTGGTAGCCAATGAAGGGCTCTCAGTGAAGGTGAGATGGATTCCCAGGGTTTTTTCCCAGTCACAAGTCTGGCGGCCGTATTCTGAACGACTTGCAGGCGAGCGATTTGGTACTTGGGGAGGCCGAGGTAAAGGGCATTTGCATAATCCAGCCTGGAGTTTACAATAGCTCCCACCACGACCGCTAAATCTTCTTTAGGGATGAACGGAGTGAGTCTGCGTAGTAGGCGCAGCAGATGGTGAGATCCGCTGACTACTGACCCTATTTGTGCGTCCATTGTCATAAAGGAGTCGAAAATGACCCCTAGGCTTTTGACTTTGGCGCTAGGGGTGATGAGCTTGCCCAGAATAGGCGGGGGGGTCCATACTGTTGAAGGTTGATTCCTACGCTTGGCGTGAAACAGAAGAAGTTCTGTTTTCGCTCCATTGAGTTTAAGATAACTCTTTGTCATCCAGTCCTCTATCAAAGAGAGGCATGTCTCTAGATTGAGGTGGTGATCCTGTCTGTTGCAGATGCGGAAATACAGTTGCGTATCATCTGCATATGAGTGGTAGAGCAGTTTTTGGCTGCTGATAATCTCAAAAAGAGGACGAAGGTAGATGTTAACCTCCCTGGCGGTATGATTCTGTCTGGAATTACGTACCAAAAGCGGTACAATTATTTGCATGGAAATTTGGCATTTTATACTGTAGGCCTGCAATTCTTAGGAATAACCTGCTTAAATCTGTCCAAACAAGACATCCCGGGTATGATAAAGTTTGAAAAACAAAATAATATTTTTTTTATATAATAAAAAAGTATAAATAATTATAACAAATTATAATGTAATTATAATAAAAAATATTCAATAATGTAATCAACTCAAAAACACTGAAATTTGCTCAGTTGCAGAATTGTCGCTGTCATTTTTTTTTTTTTTTAATGACGAATTTCCCCACAAATCGCTATCGCTCAATTCTGCAAGTGATTAAAATTTATTATCGCTGTTTTCTAGCTGATCTAAAACCATTTTTGACATAAAGGGACACTTTTGGTTGCTATGGGCAATCTACAGTTTCCAGGCAGAAAGAACATTTTTTATTTTATAAAAACATGCAGGGCACTGGACAGACCACTAGGGACAAGGGGTGTGTGTATTTTTTACATACAGTACTGTAATCTATAAGATTACATTGTACTGTATGTAAAGTGTTTGTTTACATTTTTGAATTTGGCGCCGTTCTCCGCTTCCGTGCGTCGTAACGTCGCAGGAAACGGAGATCGGCGGCACACGGGGACGCTGTGTGAATCGAGCGAGCACCCGCTCGCTCACACAGCGGGGATGCATCGCTGGATCCAGGAAGAAGGTAAGCCAGCGCGCGCTGCATGCTCTGCATGGCTACCCCGAGCGTGACTCGGGGATACCGTTCTTAGCAGAAAAAATCCACCCCGAGTCACGCTCGGGGATACCGCCAGGGAGGTTAAAACAGCACTGGTGACAGAGGCGATCCTTGAGGGACTCCGCATATTACTGTGCGTTTTTCTGACGTAAAAGGTCCTAACTTTACTGTTTGCGATCGGTTTTCCAGAAAAGAGGAGAACCAAGATAAATCGCCTTCTGCGACTCTGGCTACTTCAGCAAGCCGAGTCAGTAACAGTTTGTGGTCTACAGTGTCGAAAGCTGCACTTAGGTCCAACAGAACTAGAAGACAAGATTTTCCTTCGTCTGCGGCCTTGAGAACATCGTCCCATACTTTCAGCAATGCTGTTTCCGTCCCGTGTCCGGGACGGAAGCCTGATTGCAATGGGTCAAGTAGCTTGTAGGTATCTAGATGCTGTTGCAGCTGTTGTACCACTACTTTCTCCATTATCTTAGAGAGTACGTTGAGGGTTGTTATGGGACGGCGATGGAGTGGGTCCTTGGGGTCTAGGGAGGGTTTCTTCAGGATGGGTTGGATTATACCCTCTTTCAACTGTGTGGGCACTTTGCCCTCCAGAAAAGACTGGTTGATAAACTGCGTGATGGGAGGAGCCAGGATGTAGGCGCATTCCTTCAGCAGTTTTGTGGGAATAATGTCATTCGGCGCTGTGCCATTACGCAGAGTACAAATGACATTCTTAGTGGTCTCGATGGAGATGGGTTCCAGGGTAAACTTACCTGATAACGGAGCATTACTAAGGGTGCTGTGTGAGAGGCTACAGGGAGGGCTGAGGGGGGAATTGTTTTGCTGAATGCTTTCACGGATTGCTTCGATTTTATTAATGAAGTAATCCGATAGTTCATTGCAAAATTCTTGTGTGTCCGAACTGGGGGCTTTGATGCATTCTGGTTCCATGGTCTAAGTGACCATCTTGAAGAGTTCGCGGGGGCGGTTAATGGCACCGTTGATAGCCTCCGAAAAATATTTTTTCTTGGCTTGGAAAATTCCTTTGTGGTATTTTCTTGTCGCTGCCTTGTAGATGGATAGGTTTAGCTCTGAAGAGCTAGTGGGATGAGGCTAGGAGGGGCTGCTATGAATATTTATGGGACCTAAGCCAATCCTGCATCTCCACTATGGGAGACAAATTCCTCTTTATGGGAGAACTATAAGGACAAATGTGTCTTGAATGAATGAATGAATGAATGAAAACTTATATAGCGCGGCACATGCGAACTGAATCGCCTCTGGGCGCTTGTTGTTCCTGTCTCCTTTGATATCAAAAGAGAAAAGTCTTGACCTTTTTCCTAAATGCTAGGTGGTTCTCCTCCAACCGAATGCTGGTTGGTAAAACGTTCCATAGTCTGGGACCTTGGACCGCGAATCTTCTTTCTCCTTTGGACTTGAAGTTGGCTTTCGGAACCTGGAGTAGGTTCTGATTTGTGGATCGCAAAACGCGATTGGGATTATGCGCTTTTATTAATTCGCATAAGTAAAGGGGGGCATTCCCATGGACACATCTATGCGTAAGACAGAGAGCTTTAAAAGCAATTCTGTCTTTAACTGGTAGCCAATGAAGGGCTCTCAGTGAAGGTGAGATGGATTCCCAGGGTTTTTTCCCAGTCACAAGTCTGGCGGCCGTATTCTGAACGACTTGCAGGCGAGCGATTTGGTACTTGGGGAGGCCGAGGTAAAGGGCATTTGCATAATCCAGCCTGGAGTTTACAATAGCTCCCACCACGACCGCTAAATCTTCTTTAGGGATGAACGGAGTGAGTCTGCGTAGTAGGCGCAGCAGATGGTGAGATCCGCTGACTACTGACCCTATTTGTGCGTCCATTGTCATAAAGGAGTCGAAAATGACCCCTAGGCTTTTGACTTTGGCGCTAGGGGTGATGAGCTTGCCCAGAATAGGCGGGGGGGTCCATACTGTTGAAGGTTGATTCCTACGCTTGGCGTGAAACAGAAGAAGTTCTGTTTTCGCTCCATTGAGTTTAAGATAACTCTTTGTCATCCAGTCCTCTATCAAAGAGAGGCATGTCTCTAGATTGAGGTGGTGATCCTGTCTGTTGCAGATGCGGAAATACAGTTGCGTATCATCTGCATATGAGTGGTAGAGCAGTTTTTGGCTGCTGATAATCTCAAAAAGAGGACGAAGGTAGATGTTAAAACAGCACTGGTGACAGAGGCGATCCTTGAGGGACTCCGCATATTACTGTGCGTTTTTCTGACGTAAAAGGTCCTAACTTTACTGTTTGCGATCGGTTTTCCAGAAAAGAGGAGAACCAAGATAAATCGCCTTCTGCGACTCTGGCTACTTCAGCAAGCCGAGTCAGTAACAGTTTGTGGTCTACAGTGTCGAAAGCTGCACTTAGGTCCAACAGAACTAGAAGACAAGATTTTCCTTCGTCTGCGGCCTTGAGAACATCGTCCCATACTTTCAGCAATGCTGTTTCCGTCCCGTGTCCGGGACGGAAGCCTGATTGCAATGGGTCAAGTAGCTTGTAGGTATCTAGATGCTGTTGCAGCTGTTGTACCACTACTTTCTCCATTATCTTAGAGAGTACGTTGAGGGTTGTTATGGGACGGCGATGGAGTGGGTCCTTGGGGTCTAGGGAGGGTTTCTTCAGGATGGGTTGGATTATACCCTCTTTCAACTGTGTGGGCACTTTGCCCTCCAGAAAAGACTGGTTGATAAACTGCGTGATGGGAGGAGCCAGGATGTAGGCGCATTCCTTCAGCAGTTTTGTGGGAATAATGTCATTCGGCGCTGTGCCATTACGCAGAGTACAAATGACATTCTTAGTGGTCTCGATGGAGATGGGTTCCAGGGTAAACTTACCTGATAACGGAGCATTACTAAGGGTGCTGTGTGAGAGGCTACAGGGAGGGCTGAGGGGGGAATTGTTTTGCTGAATGCTTTCACGGATTGCTTCGATTTTATTAATGAAGTAATCCGATAGTTCATTGCAAAATTCTTGTGTGTCCGAACTGGGGGCTTTGATGCATTCTGGTTCCATGGTCTAAGTGACCATCTTGAAGAGTTCGCGGGGGCGGTTAATGGCACCGTTGATAGCCTCCGAAAAATATTTTTTCTTGGCTTGGAAAATTCCTTTGTGGTATTTTCTTGTCGCTGCCTTGTAGATGGATAGGTTTAGCTCTGAAGAACATCTTTTCCAGGCAGATTCTGCCCTTCTGCGTTCTTGCTTCAGTAACGACAGCTGGTTGTTAAACCAGCTGCGGTTGTTTTTCCGGATGCGGGTACTTCGTTTTGGCGCTACCAAGTCAGCTGACTGTAGCATGGCCGAGTTAATGGCTTCCAATGTTTCAACGGCCGTTTGATGCGGCTGAGTTGTTTCTATCTTTTTCCTTAAAGTTGTTTTGAAGAGTTCCGAGTGGAGCTTCTTCTGGCATCTAGTCCAGTGTATTGTCACTGGATTTGATGTTTTTGTTGCAGGGGGGATGGTGGAAATCCTGAATATAATTGCATGGTGATCTGTCCATGGCAACCTTTCATTTTCCCAAATCTTTATTTCCAGAGCTTGTCTGAAGATAAGATCAAGTGTGTGACCTGAAGCATGTGTGGGCCCACATACTAATTGCTGCAATCCCAAACCTTCCAGGTGGTCAATACAGGCGTCGGCAATGGGGTCTAGTGAGGAGTTGGCCCAGAGATTGAAATCCCCGAGCAGCAAAAGATGTTTGCTGATGAGGGTATAAGTGGAGAAAAAATCCGTCCAAGATGATAGCAGCTGCGATTTTGGGCCGGGCGGCCTATAGCAGAGCAGAACGTGGATGGTCTCCTTTGTATTTGCTTGCAGTTGCAGAGTAAGGGTTTCCATGAATGGAAGAGGGTTTTGGCGGACTGGTTTGGTGATCCTAAGATGAGTCTTGTGGATCACCGCCAGGCCGCCTCCTCTTTGCCCTATTCTGTTTTCCGTTAAAATACGGTAGTTTTCTGGCACCAATTCTCCAAGAATGGTGTTACAGTCGGCTGTGAGCCAGCTCTCTGTAATAAAGAGGCAGTCTAGATCCTTTTGTTGAATAAAGTCGCGGATTTCTAGTCGGTGTTTTACTGCCGATCTTGTGTTGATCAGAGCTGCAGTCAAGCACAATGGTGGGAGGGTCTGGGGCTGCATGAGTGCTGCCAGCACTGGGGAGATACAGTTCATTGAGGGAACCATGAATGCCATCATGTACTGTGACATACTGCTGTAATCAAATGTACTGTGACATGTTGTGTAACCAAATCCTCATGTGTTTTTTATTTTGTTCAGGTGTTTTAAATAGTCTTGCAGGATTTAAATGTAATTTTTGTATGTGTGCTCTGTAATCTATTTTGTTCTGTTTGCGGTCTTATAGCAGCACCATCTTGAATGTAAACGCATTTTTAGGATGTGCCCCCCAAGTCTGTTGTTTGTACCACCAAATTCAACACACCTGCACACCATTCACACCTAAGACCTTGTAACACATGACACCGGAAGGGGAAAATGGCTAATTGGGCCCAGGAAGTGAACAGGAGTCACAGGCAGGGTATAGGACGTTATCCTTCTGTCTACACAGGGTCTGGTGATGTAGTAAGGCCTCCAGCCACAAGATGGCGATAACCAACACAAGGGCTAATGTCGAACACAGTAATGTTGGTCGAATGCAGTTCCCCATGTGGCCATATGCTAATGTAATGTTAACAGAAATCTGGGACCAGGAAAGTGGTAAATGGAAGCAGCTTTGGAAGACTGGTTGTACAGTGTGGTGGGAGGGAGTAATAAGGTAAATGTTATACCAGCCTGAGAGAGCAAAGGATAAGGTAAATATTACATCTTATTACTCAATAGTGATGAGCGGAATACGCCATATTCGATTTCGCGATATTTCGCGAATATATAGAAGAATATTCGCGAATATTCGTTAATATCGAATATTCGTGATATTTTATAAAAAAAAAAAATTGTGAAATTTCGCTAATGCGAAATTTCGCTAGTGCGAATGTGAAATTGATTGCGAAATTCTCGTCAACACGCGAAAACGGAGATCATTTCCTGGATTACTAAACTAATATGCACTAAACACTAACTCTAGTTACACAAACTTATATGACTAAACTAAAGCTAATTTTTTTAATTTTTTTTTTTTTTTTTTTTATACACAAAACACAGAAGGGCAGAGAACGTATTCTCGAATATTCGTTAATATCGAATATTCGTGATATTTTATATAAAAAAAAAAAATAGCGAAATTTCGCTAGTGCGAATGCGAAATTGATTGCGAAATTCTCGTCAACACACAAAAACGGAGATCATTTCCTGGATTACTAAACTAATATGCACTAAACACTAACTCTACTTACACAAACTTATATGACTAAACTAAAGCTAATTTTTTTTTTTTTTATACACAAAACACAGAAGGGCAGAGAACGCATTCGCGAATATTCGTAATACGAATATTCGCATTGCGAATATTCGGCAACATAAAAGGATCTCCCCAGCTACTCGGCCCAGGGTCTCTAATCATACCAGCAATGCTTTTAGACGTCGATGGAGATCACTAGGATGAGATCGGTTTTAAAAATAAATTTGAAAAAATACGAATATTCGCGATAGCGAATATTCACCGCGATATTCGAGTTATTCGCGAATACTCGAATATGCAATATTCGTAACGAATATTCGCAATGTGAATATTCGTGAGCAACACTATTACTCAAACCCCACTATCCTTTACAGCCAAGGAAATTGTCATCTTAGCCTCTGTTTGATTTGTCATTGCCATGATGCTGCACATATGATCAGTTATGACATGAGCCATTAGATGACTAAACAGAACTGACAGTTCAGTTGTTCACGGCACGCCTTGTACATAACTGTTTTGGGAAACAGTTAAATTGATGGGTACAGTTCCACTTTAAGCAACACATTTTAATTACAATAGTTAGGCAGTTTGATGTGGCATGAAAGGAAAGAAACTTGTTTGAAGCAGGTTTGGTGAATGGAATGAAACTTTTTGTATTTGCTGTTAAATTGCTTCAAAACAAACCAAATAATTCTTGCTTCTTAATTCTTTTCTCCAGTCCAGAGGAATGAAAAAAAAAGAAAAAAAAAAGCGGCTTCCTGCCTTTCAAACAGTGGGAAGCCGAGTAGTTTTACTATGTGCGGGAATGAGGTGAGAGAGGGTGCCGCGCCGTTTACTGGTGGTGAGTCATCTTCTCTTGAGTTCAGAAGAAAACAATCTACACCCACAGTCTCTTAGAAAGCCCTGGGAAGCCCTTGATACATTTGTATTGATTGTGCCAGACAAAGGAACACGCTCGGGAAACTGAAAAACGTCTAAAATAAGAATTTTACATTTAAAAAAATATATTTGAAGACTTCTAAAACAAAGCAACTCAAAAGAAAACCGGCACTGAGAGAAAAACACTGGCTGACAATGCTGACCTCCTGATAAAAATACTAGTTGCCTGGCTGTCTCTGGCCTTGGTACACTCTGAATCATTGATCTAGAATGGGCATGTAGGTTGTAAACCACAATATACAGTAGCTAGCTATACATAACTTACTGGTTATGTGTGATCACCAAGGCAATGGGCATAGTGATGATACCTTAACCTTCTCAGTCCTCAGTCATGTATAAAAGCATGAAGAATGCCAGTACTCCTGCCTAAATAAAATGGTGGTCTTTATTAGATCCTCAGGAAAAAAACAGCAAAGCACGTCTATAGTATGTATTTTGAGCTAAATAAGCCATTACTCATATGTAAAAAATGTAAAATTGAACACTCCTCAAAACAAAATCCTAATATATTCCCAGTAATAACATCCTGGAGCTAAATTTCTGTCGTTAGACAGAGGAAATATTATACAGAACAGTTGTTGCAATATTGTCTTTTCGGCAATAAGCTACACCTACCTGCGTGATCACACCGATCACTGTAATGTAAGCTCAAGCACAACTCAGCTTACAGCAGGCAGCCCAATCCTGTGTGCCAGGTTGACTAACCTGAAAATAAGACCTACCACGAAAATAAGACCTACCCCGAAAATAAGACCTACTGTGATTTTCGGGAAGGGCTGCAATATAAGCCCTACCCTGAAAATAAGCCCTAGTGTAGAGTTTTTGTGTGTGTGTGTGTGTGTGTGTATAGTACTGTACATACACTACTCCATTGCAGGAGTGTATAGTGTAGACTGTGTGGGCCAGATTCTCAAAAGAATTACGCCAGTGTATCTACAGATACGCCAGATTTACGCTAAGATCCGACTGGCGTAAGTCACTTACAACGTCGGATATTAAATGCAATAATACGGCGGCCGCTAGGTGGCGTTTACATCGATTTCTGCACGGCATATGCAAATAAGCCGATAAGCCGATTCCCGAAAGTTTTTGTGCCGCTTCGCTGTAGTTTACGTTGTTTCCGTAAGCGTAAGTTTACCCCTGCTATATGAGGGGTAACCTTACGTCGGTCCGCCGTATGCCATGTTAAGTATGGCAGTCGGGACAGCGTCGGGTTTTTCCGTCGTTTACGTAACTCGTCGCGAATAGGCCTGTGCGTAAATTACGTTCACGTCGCAACCAATGTATTTGCGGCGTACTACGGAGCATGCGCAATGACCTACGTTTAAGGCCAGCGCATGTGCAGTTCGTTCGGCACGGGGGCGCGCTTAATTTAAATACAAGCCGCCCCCTTTGAATTACGAGGCCTTACGCCAGGCCATTTAGACTACAGAATAACATCATCTTATGTCAGCCAATGAAGTGGCCCAAAAACTGGCACACAATAGAAGATGCCAGCGCCAGAGGACCCTTTGTAAATGTGAGCATCTCTGCCTTTATTTCCACTATAACTGATACACCAGTTCCAATTTCCAGACACGTATGACTATTTTGTGCACAGAATAAATTAGAATCCCCCTATACAACAGATGGAGAATCACTGCTACACATGCCCATCTCAGCAAAATTGACAGTTTCTGGTGTCAGGAACATACATCACCATGCTCTGAGAAATGGAGATTTGTTATTTTTATTATCACTTGTGTCAGCAAATGTATAATGTAAAACTTTTTATCTATGAAAAATATAGTGCAATTCTTTGTTATCATAAATTATATACATCCAATCCAAAGATCTACATTTGTTTGTAGAGAGGTCAGTCTCCGGTATGACAGCTGGACAAGCCACAAAGTGCCATATAAAGTATTTAAAACATTTAGCAGCCAGCTATATACTGTGAAAATAAAAACCGCAAAGCTTACATCTATAGCGGATGGTTGCTACTAGTTACTAAAATCCACCATATCACCCTGCTGCCAGACCTCCATATCTCACTCCCAGAGACACGGAACAGTCATTTGCGTTGTTTTGTTTTTGTTTATTTAGGGGATATAACTTGGTTGGGAAAAGGGGATACGGGATGCCCATAGAACAAATACGTTGCCATCATACTTAAGAATTGATTGAATGAATTGAGCCTCTAAGAATTGATGGACTCTAATATTTACCGTCACTTCCCCTGCATAACACCCATGCAGACCATTGCTCCTCCTCTGCATCAACTCCTGCAGACTGTTACTTCCAGGACCTCTTTCCTCCTGCACAAAACTTCCACTGTAACATGTTATTCTTTCCACCCCATCATCTTCCTATTACACTAGGGATCACTCTGAATAATCCCAGGTGCTTACTGAATTGCTGAACTTGCTGAAACTTATCTAATAGGCCTGCAGTACCCCTTCTTGCGGCCTATTAGATAAGCAGCTTTTATTAGTTGGTGAAGTACTAATCCCAGCTAGCCCAACTTGCAAATTCGGCATCCGCATGCCGCATTGATTTGACACAAAACTCCATAGTCTCTCCTCCCCCACAGTCTCTCCTCTGGCCTTCCACCCAGCTCCCCTGGCATGCCTCCTCCAGATATCTACTTTGTCTCACTCATCGACCTTCTCCTGCCCTGGGTCCATGGTAGAAAACTTAACCGGACATGCGTTCCAATCGCTTCTCCAGCCCCTCTGTTCTGAGACACTCCTCCTTGCGATCTAGCACTCATTCTCTACTTCTACCAGCCGCCAACAGCCTCCAGTGGGCTGGACCTGATCGTATAAGGGAGGCCTGCCCCCTTCCAATACCAATTGGGGATTGGTCAGGTCTCCCCACATACGCTCCCTGTCACTCCAGACCCCAGCCCTGCCCCTCTTCCAGAACATTCTCACTGGAAGCAGAGGAGGAGCCCAAGGACTGAAGCACAGGTGGCCACACCTACTGCTACACTAGCCACTCGCTGTGGTGGAAAAAGAAGACCGCAGGATGAAGTGAGGGAAGAAGAAGCCAGAGTAATGTAGCGCGCACCCCCGAAGAAGCCGCTGGTTGTTGTTTGGGATCGGCGTATTAAGTTACCTTGTAGTGTGTCTAGGGGTAGTAGTAGGGAATAGTAGCAGTGAGCGAATGTCCAGTCACCAAATGGGTTTTCAAATGATTTATTCCAGGGCCCAACACGGCCAACATCAACAGGGGATAGGAAAGGTTGATGAAGCAATAGGGAACAGTGCGGTATCAGGCCTGGATAAGAAGTAGAGCAGTCCTGCTCTCAGTAGTAGATACAGTTCGTCGCCACTCTCGCCAGAGTGGGTGAAGTGCCTCCGGACAGACCCTTGTTAAAAGTCGATATGTGCATTCCCGTTCGTACGAATGTTATTTTTGTACGAAAATTTTCATTTTCGTACACGCGGGATAATGTGTACATACGAAAACGGTAAAGCACCAAAATACGAAAACGACGGGATAACGGATGAGCCGCATAACGAACGACCGCAAATACGAACTAACGATCCGACGGGGAAAAACGACAAAACGAAAATGGCAAACTAACGAAAATGAAATCTGTATCAAGAGGTTTGCATTGTGTATTTTGTTTGAATCCGTTTTGTGTTCGTTTTCAGTTGTATGTTCATTGTTCAATGACATCTATCACAAAAGAATTTCATTATGTATATTGAATGAATTCCTTTTTCTGTTCGTATTGTGTATTCAAAATACTGAAGGAAAATCTTTTGTTATAGGTGTCATATCAACATACACAAATAAAAGAAAAAGGATTCAAATGCAAATCTTTTGTTTATCGTTTTTTTGAATGGCCAGAGAGTTAGGCTGGCCATACATGATAACATTTTCTGTGCAATTTTCTGTACAATTTTCTTTAGATTTACCTTCAACTATGTAGTGCAAGGGCCTGCCTGATTGCATACAATTGAAAGTGTTGTTTAGTTTGACCTCATATTATATGTTTTTTGGTAAATCTAAAAGAAAATTGTACAAGAAAATTGAACATGTATGGCCAGCCTCAGTGACTGAAAGCAGCTTCTCTTTTGTGCTGAGTAGTGAGTACACTAGTACAGTAAAGCCAAATAAACTTTTCTGTGGATTTTCATCTGAAGGGAGATCAGTTGGCCAGACTTTTGAACCCAAAAATGGTTTTCTGATGCAGTTTAAAAACGAACAAATTTTTTGAGAATGATCGGAAAACGATCGTTTTTATGTTTGTTGTTAAAACAGTCTGACGGGGCGTGGCCTGGACATGCAGCGGTGAGGACGTGTTCTTCTGGAGCTCCAGCGCCGGCACAGTGAAAACCTGCTATATTGCTACTTTTTGAAACCCCACACCTGCTCACCATGAGGAAGAAGTCGGGTAAGACTCTTCCTAAACCAGGAGCGTCCTCGGGCTCCATCAAGAGATTCCTCTCCATGGAATCGGGAGACGTGGCGGACGCAGACGGCCTAGGCCGCACCACACGTGCTACTAGCTCCGGGGCGGGTTCCGCCCCCCGCCGCAAGTCGGAGCACAGGCACCTCTCTCCAGCCTCGTCTGTCTGCTCGGAGGGTGTGGAGAGCTCCCCTGGCCGCTCTAGTGTTGTGGCTCTAGCGGAGGACTTCCCGACCAAGGCTGAATTTGCCTCTATGTTCCGGGGCCTGGAGCGATCGATCAAGAAAGATCTCGCCGCGGTGAGAGGGGACTTGGCGCTGGTCTTGGAGCGTGTGGAGGAATCGGAGCTCCGCCTAGATCGCCACGCGGCCGCCATTAGAGATCTGCGATCCACCACCAGATCCCTTGCTATTGCCCACAGGATGGCCCTTTACAAGATCGAGGACCAGGAAAATCGCTCCAGGAGAAATAACATTCGCATTAGGGGTCTCCCTGAGGCGACAGGTGATGATGACCTCCTCCACTCGGTCCGCGGCATCTTCAATGGTATGCTAGGCCTCCCGGCTGACCATTTGCTCAAGCTGGACAGAGTCCACAGGGCCCTGCGTCCCCGCAATCTCTCCTCTGACACCCCGAGAGATGTCATCTGCAGGCTCCACTACTACGAAGAAAAGGAGCGGATAATGCGCAAGGCCCGGGAATCTACCTCCCTGGACTTTGATGGGGCCTCCCTGTCTTTCTTCCCTGATCTTGCCAAGGAAACTCTGGATCGCCGCCGAGCACTGAAACCCCTGACAGAGAAACTCAGAGCCGCCTCTATCTCCTACCGCTGGGGCTTCCCGTCGGCTCTAATTGCCCATCATGGAGGTAAGACTGCGGTGCTCCGCTTTCCAGAGGACCTGGAAAAGTTTTGCTCTGAGCTTGATATCTCCCCGCCGGAGCTGCCCGGTTGGCAGGATGTTATCCCCCCCCTCCCTGCTGCACCGACCCCTCAATGGCGAAATGTGGGACGTGGTCGCAGGTCCACCAACATGGAAGCCTCCCCGCCTCTAGAGTGAGACCTATACTACCCGATGAAAAACCTTCTGTCATTGTCTCAGTCCTGTTTTGCCGCTCCGGCCTGGCTATATTTTTTCTAAGTATCTGACATGGATCCCTCATCTGTCATTCTCCTCTCCCTGGAGTTTTGCCGATCCATTACTTGTTCTGGAGTGCTTTGTGAGATGCTCCCTCCTCAGTTTATTTTTGGTTCTGCTCACCTTACCCAATGGGTTTTATGTTAAGCTTGTTGTTTACATAGCAGGTTCTAAACTGTTGATTTGTTTAATTTGTGTAATCTGTTTGAATTTTACTGTGATTGTAATCCTGGTGTTAATAGTGCCGGCGCTGGGGTCCCCTGACGGCGTTCATGGTTTTTTCAATGATCGCCGTCACCTCCTGGCGCGGTTTCACCCCCCTTTTT
This sequence comes from Rana kukunoris, assembly GCA_029574335.1. Classification (NCBI taxonomy): domain Eukaryota; kingdom Metazoa; phylum Chordata; class Amphibia; order Anura; family Ranidae; genus Rana; species Rana kukunoris. The sequence continues at coordinate 127,868,487 of CM056052.1, forward strand.
AGGGTGTGCGGCGCTGTCCGGCGTTCCCATGCCCTGGTCCCCTCGGGTGCTTTGGACGTGGGGATGCCGACCCGCTCGCACCACCCTTCCCTGCACTGCATTTACTTGCGTGCAGTTACAGTGGGCTCCTTCTCAGGGGCTAATGTTATTTGTTGTGTTGCTGTTTTCTTCCTGTTCTTTCTCTCTCTCTCTCTTTCTCTCTCTCTCTCTACCTCAATGGTCCCTTTCCATCACGCCCTCCCCCCCCATTCCCTTTTTTTCTGTCTCCGCCGCAGGTGCCACCTTGCTTATATTGTTGCTGAGTGCTCCTACCACGAACCTCCATGGCTGTGCTGAATTTGATCTCCCTGAACGTCCGGGGTCTCCACTCCCCAGGTAAGAGACATAACCTTTACAGGGAGCTGGGTCGCCTGCAAGGGGATGTTGTGCTTTTGCAGGAAACCCACCTCACGCACACTACCTCAGTGAAACTTTCCTCCCCAAAATACCCATTATGGTATTATAGCCTTTCAGACGTTCCTAAATCTAAGGGTGTAGCCATTGGGTTTCGCAGGGGAACTCCTTTTACTTTAGACGCCATGCTTAGTGATGATCTGGGTCGCTTCCTATTCCTTCGAGGTAGTCTGGGTAATATGCAATGCACTATTGCCACTTTATATGCCCCCAATCGGGACCAGGTTTCCTTTTTGGCCTCTACCCTTAAAAAATTAGGGGATTTCGCCCGGGGTTGTGTCCTCCTTGCCGGAGACTTTAATGTATCTTTAGAGCCATCACTTGATACTTCCCTGGGTCAGTCCTGTTTATCACAGAAACGCTTGTCGTTTCTACGTAAATGTTTACATAATGCTCAACTGATAGACATCTGGCGGATCATGCACCCCCGAGTGAAAGATTATACCCATTATTCCCATCTACACCGCACCCACTCCAGGATAGACATTTTCTTCATTGATCACCACCACCTCCCCCTCCCGATGGCTTCATCGATAGCCGCCACTACTATCTCTGACCATGCCCCGATTGTCCTTACATTAAAAGTCCCCTCCATTCCTAATAGACCCACGAACTGGAAGCTTAACGACAATCTTCTTATGGATGAAGTGGATAAGAAGGTGCTCCAGGGTGAGCTATCCCATTACTTTGCTGATAACACACTCCCAGATGTCGCCCCAGGCACTCTATGGGAGGCCCATAAGGCTTTCATCCGTGGTAAATTCTTAGAATTGGGGTCGAGAAAGAAGAGGGAACGTACCTCTAAACAGCAAGATCTGATCAGAGACATTGAGACTCTGGAACGTCAACATAAATCTAGCCGTTCTCAAACGACCTTCCACGTTTTGACCCAGAGGAGGGAGGAGCTACGGGCCCTCTATCATCTGGATCAGAAGCAATCCTACCGTATTGTAGCTCAACGCCTGCACGAATGGGGCAATAGGCCTGGGCGCCAGCTGGCTCGTTCGCTGCAGGACAAAAAGACAGCCACTTTTGTAGCACGGATAAAAACTACACGGGACTCTGTGGTTCATGACACCTCTGCTATTGCTAAGGAATTTCGCTCGTTTTACCAGGCTTTGTACCATGTACATAGTTCGGTTGTCGATAGGGAGGTTAAGTCTCGACTCATCAGCGAATACCTATCTCAATCTAACTTACCTCAACTGTCAGTGGATAAGTTAGCCGCCCTAGAAGGAGAAATCACTATCTCTGAGATGCGTTTTGCGTTAAAAGCTATGGCCTCTGGTAAGGCCCCGGGCCCAGATGGGTTCACAGTTCACTATTATCGGTCCTTTGCTGACTTACTGATCCCGCATTTGACTAACTATGCCAACTCCATCTCAGAGGTTAGTACTTTTCGACCTGAAACTCTTCACGCACACATTTCGGTTATCCCCAAGCCTGGTAAGGACCCCTGTAAATGTGAGAGTTATAGGCCCATCTCCTTGTTAAACATCGACGCCAAGCTTTATGCTAAGGTCATTGCAAACAGGCTTCTCCCGCTCCTCCCTCATTGGGTTTCTATGGACCAAACGGGTTTTATTCCCGGCAGAGAGGTGCGGGACAACGCCCTCCGCACCCTTTCACTGATGTCATATGTTCGCCGGCTCTCCCAGCCCACCCTTCTTCTATCTACAGATGCTGAGAAAGCTTTTGACAGGGTGGACTGGGAGTACCTAATGGCAACCCTCTCCCATCTTGGCATTGGTCCCTTCCTATTGTCCCGTATCTCGGCTCTTTATTCCTTCCCCACCGCCCAACTTCGGATAAATGGCACCCTGAGCGAGCCTTTTACATTATACAATGGCACCAGACAGGGGTGCCCCCTCTCCCCAATTTTGTTTGCCATTTCTCTTGAACCCTTCCTCTCAACGATCAGATCGGACCCGAACATCCGTGGGATCACGGTTGGCTCGGTTGAGCATAAATATGCCGCATATGCAGATGATATACTTTTTTATATACAGCGCCCCCTTATTTCCCTCCCTAACTTGATGTCCGCCTTTTCAAAATTTGGTATTATCTCCAACTTTAAAATTAATATGTCCAAATCAGAAATCCTGAACCTTACTGTCCCGAGCGAGCTCGCATCCCGCCTAAAAGAATCCTTTCCCTTTAATTGGCAATCTCAGTCCCTTAAATACTTAGGTATCTTTTTGACCCCCAACCCCTCATCCCTATTCCGAGCAAATTACATCCCTTTACTTAACACTATTAGAGCCGATTTACAAAGGTGGTCCCAACTTGCCCATTCCTGGTTGGGGAGGATCAGTGTTATAAAGATGAACATATTGCCCAGACTACTGTTTCTCTTCCAAATGATACCCTTTAAAATCCCGGTGGGTTTTTTCACTGTGCTACGGTCCCTCTTTCGTAAATACATCTGGCATGGGAGGCGACCCAGGTTAGCTAGATCTACTCTCCTCAGGCCTAAATCTGACGGAGGCCTGGCCTTGCCAGATGCTAAAAGTTATTTTATAGCCGTAGTACTTAATAGGATGCTAGACTGGAAATACCATAAGAGTTCTAAATTGTGGGTGTCTCTTGAGGAGACCATGTGCATCTCTGATCTCTCTACGCAGTTATGGATCCCCAGAAGATGTAGATCCTTGGCTATGTCCACTTCCCCTCTTACGCATTCTACTTTAACAATCTGGGACTCGCTGTGTAGATCCCATGGATGGCAGCACAACTTTCCACTGATGCCCCTTGCTGGTCACAATTACTTCCCCCCTGGGAGTTCTCACACCTCTGGAAAGGCATGGTCTTTAGGTAACGCGACTATGCTGCACCAAGTGATCACTCCCAATGGGATGGCCTCCTTATCTGACCTAGTGGGTCCCCCTCCTGTGCCCTTCATGGATCATTGGAAATATCACCAACTTTCAGCCTTTGTGCGCTCCCTTCCACGTCCACTCCGAGGCCTCTCGGATTTGTCACTGATTGAATTAGCTTTTGCTGGGGACCGCCCTCCGGAAAGGCCTCTTTCCTACTTTTACAAGGCACTGTTGTCCATATCATCCAAAGGCCAACCCATCTTTCTCCGCAACTGGGAACAGGATCTCAATACATCCTTTACGGAGACTCAAAAGTCCAAGATCCTTAGTTTGGCCCACACCTCTTCGATTTCTTCCAGGACAGCGGAGGTGAACTACAAAGTTCTCACTAGGTGGCACCTCACCCCTGCGACACTTCATGGAATTTTCCCCCAATCTTCCCCTCTCTGCTGGAGGGGCTGCGGTAGCCGAGCAACACATGCTCACCTTTGGTGGTTTTGCCCAAATATACGCCCCTTTTGGAACTCAGTTCTTGCCTGTATGAAGGAAATACAGGGATTTGAGACCCCAGATGACCCTGGGGTTGTTCTGTTACATTGTACAGGTGCGTCAGTCAGCTCATATAGGAAATCCTTGACACCGCATTTCTTAAATGCGGCGAAGTCCCTAATTCCTAGGTTTTGGAAATTAGCCACGGTCCCAACTCTACGTCAATGGTTGGAAGTAGTTGACCATACATACCGTATGGAGGACCTCACACTTTCTTTTTTTTTTTTTTAACCATAAATTTTTTATTAAATTAATAACATATTATACAGAGCTGGTACAAAAAGGTGATTTCAAGTTGTATAAAGCGTTATAAAATAAAATAGTACATCTTACAGGGGTATATAGACATTGCACAACGTGGGTTACATATATTCTCTATAGGTTGACCTCCGGAGGAGGTTAGGCCTGTCACCCCTTCGGGTACTACTGTGAGCAGGCTAGGTGCAGTTTCAACAATATGTATCCTATCCAGGACCTTAACGAGGGTCCATGGTGCGCAACAAACTTATAAGCGTACCTAGATGCATTTAAACTCAAACAAGAACTGGGTAAAAAAGAAAGAAAGAAAGAAAAAAGGAAAGAAGGAAACATTTTAACATTGATCGTCAATGATCTGAATTGAACGTATAACAACATACCTAGATACCTATATTTACCACTAGATGGCACAATAGCTACATTTTACATATATCAGATTTACATGTGTGAGAGGGCATATTTAGATGTTTTCCATATGTCCCAGTGTTTATAGAAGGTGTGGGATCTTCTTTCAGTGTAAGCTAACATTTTTTCCATAGTGTATTGTGAGTTCACCCTAGAGATCACTTCTGTTATGCTTGGAGCTAGGTGGGTGCGCCATTCTTTTGCTATGGAAATACGGGCCGCAAACAATATGTGTACGACCACCTTTCTCATCAATGGTGGAAAGTGTTCTATTCCCAGACTCAGCAAAGTAAATGCAGGGTTAAGGGCGTATTTTATGGATGTGACATGAAAGATAATCGACTGTATTCTTTTCCAGAACCTTTGAATGATTCTACAGCTCCAAAAGATATGGAGTAGGCTCCCCATTAACTGACAGTTTCTCCAGCAAAGTGGTGTTATAGAATTATCCATTTTATTTAACCTGACAGGTGTTAGGTACCACCTATGTAGCAATTTCTGTGCATTATCCCAATGCTCCACACATGCTGAGGACTTCCCATTATATTTGATTGCTGCATGCCACTGATGTAGTGGGAATTCTAGCTGCAGTTCCCTTTCCCATTTTAACATGTTTGGGCTTTTATTTTGAACGTATAGGGGAGAGGCATATTTATAAAAGATGGATATCCCCTTGCGTATGTTTAGGGTTCTGCTCCTCAGAAAGTCCCATAGGATCTGCGGAATTTCTATAGGTCTCCTCCCATTGATTTTAGTATAGTGCTGTATTTGGAACGTCCTATATCTGTCTACGGTAGTCTGTTCAGTCAGCGGGGGCGTAGAGTAGCGTGCCCCTATCTTTTTCCATGCCGTAACCGTGAAGTCAGGAATGAGGTACTCATATGTTGCTAGCGGTATTTGCAAGGTCTGGGTGGGAACGTCAGTGAAGTGAACATTAGTAAGGGCTGTCCATGCCTTCAAGGCAGCTTGTATAGTCGGATAAGGCGGGGTAAGTGGGCTGTGATGCAGACTAGCGGCTATCACCAGTGCAGGGAGATCGTGACCAGGAGTGACCGCATGTTCTATTGCTGACCACCGATTGTCAGATTGGCAAGAGAACCAGTAGCGCATTTGGTCCAGTACTGCCGCTCTGTAATACAGTTGGGCGTTGGGTAATCCAACTCCTCCCAGGTGTTTGGGCTTGTAAAGTTGCGCTAATGCCACCCTGGGTTTTCTATGCCCCCAAATGTATTTCCGAAGTGATTTCTCTAGTTGTGTAAAGAATTTTTGGGGTATCGGGATGGGCAACGTTCTAAAGTGGTACAGTAGTTTGGGGAGTACTTGCATTTGAAACGCTGCTATCCTTCCCAGCCAGGAGAGGTTTAGTGCACCAATCTGGGTGAGTTCCGCCTCCACTTTGCTTAGGAGGGGGGGAAAGTTGCTCGCATAGATTTTGCTTGAGGAGGCCGTTAATTGTACACCCAAGTAAGTAATTGAGGGAGGGTCCCAGTTGCAGGGGAAGCTAGTTATTAAAGTATTCTTCTCTTTGTCAGATAGATTCAGTGTCAAGGCGTGACATTTAACTGCGTTGACTTTGTAAAAGGATACTTGCCCAAATTTATGTAAGATTGATTGTATCGCTGGCAAGGATTCTACCGGTTTGGAGACAGTTAAAATTATGTCATCCGCAAAAAGCCCAATTTTATGAATATCAGAGTTAATTCCTATACCCGTTATTTTATTGTTTGATCTAATGTATTCTGCCAATGGTTCTATCACTAACGAGAAGATGATTGGGGATAGTGGGCAGCCTTGACGAGTGCCATTGGAGAGAGAGAAGGAGTCAGACAGTAGGCTAGATGAGTAAACCCTGGCTGTGGGAGTGGAGTACAGCGACATGATTGCCGAGTGTATCAAACCCGAGATTCCAAACTTATGTAAAGTCCTTGACAGGTATCCCCAATGGACTCTGTCAAAGGCCTTTTCTGCATCAAGGGCTATGAAGGCGCTGGGAGTTTGTGCGGCCTCTGCTAATCGTAGGAGGTCAAGCATCCGTCTGGTCCCATCCGGTGCTTGTCTGCCTTTCACAAATCCAACTTGGTCAAGATCAATAAGGGAGGGAGTAACATTCATTAGTCTATTGGCTAGGACCTTAGCATATATTTTTAAGTCGGAGTTCAGGAGGGATATTGGCCTAAAGTTTTGGGGGGTCGACGGGTCTTTGCCAGGTTTGGGTAGGGTGACAATAACAGCTTGGAGCATTTCGGTGGGGAAGGTCCCTGATGAGGCAGCGACATTGTAAATTTCTACTAATCGGGGGGCGAGTATAGCAGAGAATGCCTTGTAGTACTCTGCGGAAAATCCGTCCGCTCCTGGGGATTTGTGCATGGGTAGGGAATGTATCACATCCACTACTTCCTGCAGTGTTATGGGCAAGTTGAGCTTGTGTAGAGAAGGGCCCTCCACAGAGGGTAAATGCACCCCCTGCAGAAAGTCTTCAATTTCTTTATCTGTCGGTTGGTGTGTAGTTTGGTCTTTGTTCAGGTTATATAGTTCTTCATAATAATTTTTGAAGGCATTGGCGATATCTTTGGGATTGTGGTATGTTACGTCACGCTTGTGGTGTTTAATGTGAGTAAGGTTGGAGCGGGCCTGTCTCTTTTTAAGCTGGGAAGCTAGCATTTTCCCCGCCTTGTTGTTCTGGGAGTAGTAAGAGACTTTGAGTCTCTTAAAGAAGGTGTCATAGTCTACCCTAAGTGCCTGCCGCAATTCCTCACGACAGGCATTTAGGCGTTGAAGAACGTCAGCGGTCCTGGTTTGCGGATTTTTGTGTTGCGATTCTAGGTCAGCTATGGACTCCTGCAGTTGTGCCATTCGTTGTTGTTTCTTTTTCTTTTCCCTAGAGGCAACCTGTATGAGGGCGCCCCTAGTGAAAGCTTTGTGTGTACACCAAGTTGTCATAGGTGAACATTCCCCGTTGTCATTGATGAGAAAGAATTCTTTTATTTTTTCGCCTATCTCGTCCCTAATTTCGGGGCGGGACAGGAGAAATGTGTTGTTCCGCCACAGTGGTCTGTGGGATATTTTGCCAGAATCCACAACCTCAATAGTCACAGGTGCGTGGTCCGACCATGTGATGTTGTGGATGTCGGCAGTTCGGATTTTTTGTAGTGTGTACATGTCGGTCAGGAAGAAGTCCAATCTCGAGTAGCTATCATGGACATTAGAGTAGAAGGTGTAGTCCCTCTCGGTAGTCCTCAGGCGGACCTCACACTTTCTAACAGAAATAAATCTGACTTAGCGATTAAAATATGGGCTGACTGGTTCGCTTTCAAATTTACCACTACATATGCCAATCTTATGTCCTGAATTGTGGTATTACATTGCTCTTATTTAATATGTTTACCCTACCTGTATGCACATGGTGGTCACCTGAGGCGGACTACCCCTCCTCCCCCCCTCCCCACCTTTATCTTTGTCCTGTCCTTTCTTACCTTCTTCTGCTCCTCTTATTTTCTTTTCTCCTCCCTCTTTACATTCCAATATTGGTTACTTTAGTTTCAACATTTCAGTTTAAGCACAACCTCATTGAGACACTGTACCGGGGTTACCTTCAGTAGAGACGTGTCAACAATGTTTAATATGTTTTGGTTGTATGACATAGAGATGGACTTTGTTCCTCATCTCGGACGGACTGCACAGTCTGCCCCCCCCTCCCACTTTGTTTCTCATTACCTGTTCGTATTTGCTTATACTATACCTGATGTGCTGTATGTCCTACATTTTGGAATGGTTTTCCTTTATCTTTTTACTCTGTACCTGTATATTTTCTATGTTTCAGAATAATAAAAATTTATTGAACAAAAAATAAAACAGTCTGACCAAGTGTATGGGGCTTAACAATAGTTATAAATGGATGATCCGCGTGTTGAAAGTGACGCGAATCCCGCGATATATTTAGGAAAGTACAAAATGACGAAAATCCTTTTTTCTGTCCATATTTTCAGGGAGATCTGGCCAACTGATCTTCCTTCAGATGAAAATCCACAGAAAAGTTTATTTGGCTTTAGGAGGGGGAAGCACTCGCCCGCCTCCCAGTGATGTATTTAGGTTTTGTGCTGCCCTAGGCCTGACTAAACTTGCGCACCCCCTAATTTACATATGACCCACCCTTCCTGTAAAGGCCACACCCCTTTCTGTTTAAGCCCTGAAATTTTCGAGTGGGGACACTAGTTCTGAGGGCCGGGGGAGGGGCAATGGATTTCCTTAATTTGCATAGATTTCCTCTCACTTCCTGATTGGCTATGGGGCAGGAAGTGAAGGGAAATATCTGAAATGGGACAGGGATGGTAAAAAAAACAGACAGGGGCTCTACCGCTCCCTTACTCTTTCCAAAATAAAAAAGAAAGTATTGCCTATAGTTCTACTTTAAGCACACATTTCTGATAATTTTATGGAGAGGACTAAGATATAACCATGCCAATGGTGCAGCAGAAAACATATGGCACAGTGAGGAAAGTTTGTGGTCCAGGATGATAGGACAGTCAAAATAAGAAGCAGCGCTCCCCCCCCCCCTACAGTTATGGAATGCCAGCTGACCGCATACCGGAAGCAGTGCAGCCACTTTATGGGGGGGCTCCAGACTAATTTGCCTCTCAGCCCAGTCCGCCCCATAAGACTTGCGCTACACTAACAGTGTTGCGCAAGTCGGCAGGGACTATTTCTTACTGCCCCCCTGCAAAGTGCTGCCCTAGGCCTGGGCCTTGTTGGCCTAGGCTAGGATACAGCTTTGCCACCTCCCCCCCCCTTTTCTGGCCTGCCATGGCTGCTTGCTCGGATAAGGGTCTGGTATTGATTTTGGGGAGGACCCTACTTAAATTTTTAATCTATATTACAGAGAGCTGGCAATACATTACATCCGTGAGCAATTTTAAATGACATTTGTTCCTTTAGAAATGTAATTTTGCTGCGGCAGTGTTCCACACATCGGCCAGATGCGCTACTTTACAGACAGACAAGGGGGACGATATTTAAAGGAATTTTTAATTTGTATTCATTCACTTTAAGCACAATTAAAATCACCGCTCCTAAAAAAAAACGGCTGTATTAGAAAGAAAAAATTCAATTGATACATGTCCCCTGGGCAGTACTCAAGTCCCCATGCACTTTTTATGGACTTGCAAGAAGTCTTCAGTGAGAGCTTTGGATTTTGCAGGTTCGAGCCCCGTTGACTTTCATTAATCCCGCATATGTAATCTGACAGGCAAATTCGCTGGAAATAGTGAGATTTGCCATTTGCATGCACGCCCAGTTTCTGAGAGTTGAAGTCCTAATTGGCCATAATTGGGCGCTATTATCTGGGACCGCCTGATCATATTCTGGCACTATAGCAAATGACCCCCAATGTATTTTTTTCTAGTTTTAAGAGGAGAAAACAACACAGAGGTGGGCTGTACAGTGACTGATCACTGTGATATTCAATCATAGGCTATCACACCAATTGGGTGATCTGAAACAGGGTCTCTGTGTTCCTGATTGTTAGTACAAGACCCAGAGTTGTCACTGAAAGATTGATCTCTGTGCTGGGAGAGCGCTGCACAGTACTCTCCCAACACAAACACAGCGGTGCATATATGCAGCCCCACAGATAAAGACCCACTTGCATAAGGCAGCATTTATGCGTACACTCATCAGGAAGGGGTTAAGTAGTTTTTTTTTTTAAATGGGTGATTGGGCACACAAGGACACAGGTGGTATCTGTACCTTGCACTTTACTAAAGTTAGAAGCAATCATTCAAGTTTGTGTTTATCTCCAACCAACTAAGCCTATAATGTAGTAAGCACTACTTCTGAATTTCAAATTGAAACCAAGGGTCAACTAAAACACTGTTATACTTCCTGTATTCTTATTTAATAGTAACTATAGGATAGAATCAAGTTACACACCTTTTTTTTTAAACCTGGTGACTGCACTGCCCTTTATTACAATAATGAATCTCTTGAAAAGGTTGTGTTTAGAAGTTGCTATCTATGCCACGTTAGGCTGTTTGAGTTCTTTACTCTTGCCTGATATTTTGAGGGGGCTTTACTGGGCTTGGCTGTACAATATAGCAGAACGTCCTGGAGCTGTATGCACAAGAGATAAGAATAATGGATTATACCCTATCTCCAGTGCCAGGTTGCAGAATTATAAAGGTTATAATGTCACTAAGGATGAATGACCCACATTGATATCTCAATAGATTTCACATCATCATCCCTCCTACAATTTCATTAAATCCACACGCCTTGAGGATACCAAGACTGTTCATCTATGTGGTAGGTGCAGTATACAGTTGGCAATATCTGTCATGCTTTATTATTCCAAAGCCCAAGGTGTCTCTTCCCAGGACTCATTTATTTGTATACAATATCGGGATGGCACAGTGTTATCTGAATGAGTTATGTCTGTAACTGAGGCTAGTATAAGCACAGAACTTCAAGTACCTTTGAGGACAATAACAATATATTAAATCTTTGAAAATAACATAACAAAGAAATTGTATAACAGGACTGCCTGACACAAAAAACATACTACCCCCAGCAGCGGAGTTGTTTAGGCAGCATACGTTCTCTGAGTGTGTCAAAAGGTTGGCTTGGGGTTTCACAGAAAAATAATTGCACAGTTAAGTGGTGTGTCTTTCTTGTTGTGGACAGCAAGGAAGTCACTCAGGCCAGCTGGGTAGACGTGATTATATCATACATGACATGCATAGGTGTGGAAACATGTTTGGGGACAGGAACCCTCTTTCCCAAGACTTCCTTGCTAGCCACAGTGGCTACCATCCTGGCTATACACATTGCTGTTTCTCCTGCTGGTTATTCCTGGTTTTCTCTGGTTTACTTCCTGGCTTCAGGTGTTTGACATCACATTCACCTAGAGATTCTCTCTCTCTTTCTCTCTCTCTCTCCCTCCCTCTCTCCCTCTCTCCCTCTCCCCCTCCCTCTCTCTCCCTCTCCCTCTCTCCCTCTCTCCCTCTCTCCCTCTCTCACTCTCTCTCTCTCTCTCCCTCTCTCCCTCTCTCTCTCTCCCTCTCTCTCTCTCTCTCCCCCTCCCTCTCTCTCCCTATCCCTCTCTCCCTCTCTCCCTCTCTCACTCTCTCTCTCCCTCTCTCCCTCTCTCTCTCCCTCTCTCTCTCTCTCTCTCTCCCTCTCTCTCTCTCTCTCCCCTCTCTCTCTCTCTCTCTCCCTCTCTCTCTCTCCCTCTCTCTCCCCCTCTCTCTCTCTCTCTCTCCCCTCTCTCTCTCTCTCTCTCTCCCTCTCTCTCTCCCTCTCTCTCTCTCTCCATCTCCCTCTCCCTCTCTCTCCCTCTCTCCATGTTTTTTTTCTGTGCCTGAAATGAAAACCAAACCTGTATTAGTCACTAGTTACCAGTGCCTGGCATAGTAGGGTGCAGTTGGGGTTTTTAGACTCACATACCTGGACTAATTTGGACAGTAACCAATTAACCTACTAGCATGTTTTGGAGTGTGGGAGGAAACCCACGCAAGCACAGGAACAACATGCAGATAGTGCCCTGACCTGGATTCAAGCCGAGGACCCCACTGCTTCAAGGCATAAACTTCATACCTCCCAACTTTGTAAGATGGAAAATAAGGACACTTTATAGCAAGAAATACAGTATAAGGGCAAAGGACACAGCTCCAATAAGGCAGATTATGGGGAAAAATGCTTGGTTTATACCAAAATTGCTTTCTTCGCTAAATTACTCTAATTCTGAGTTTTTAAAATAACAATAGAATAATTTAAGGGTTAGATAACAAAGATTTAGGGCAGTAAAACACTTAAATAGTTAAATAGTAAATTGTTATATAAATCTATAGAAAAAGAGAGACAACTAAGATAGACAGAGGGATTTGGTTCCAAAAGAGGCATAATCCATCCAAATGGAAACTACAGTAGGTGACTGGCATATTGTGTCAATCTCGCTCCCTTTCTCGGCGAGATTGAGCACTTGCGAGCCCCATCGCGGGAGCCAGTGCCGAGCTGGCTTGCCGCGATGGAGACAAAGCCATCATAGAAGCGACGGGGATCCGACGCGGATTCCCGCCAATTCTACACGTGGGCGGAGTTTGTTATGAATCCTGAGAAGGAAGTCCCCGCCGGATTTTAAATAAAAATCCGGCATGGGTTCCCCCCTCAGGAGCATAACGGGCCCTTAGGTCTGGTATGGGTTGTAAGGAGACCCCCCTACGCCGAAAAACGGCGTGGGGGTCCCCCCACAATCCATACCAGACCCGTATCCAAAGCACGCCGGCCGGCCGGTCAGGAAGGGAGTGGGGCGAGCGCGCGCCCCCCCTCCTGAGCCGTACCGGGCAGCATGCCCTCAACATGGGGGGGTCAGGTGCTCTGGGGCAGGGGGGCGCACTGTGGCCCCCCCACCCCAGAGCACCCTGTCCCCATGTTGATGAGGACAGGGCCATCATGCTCCGGTAGGTACCATGTGCTACCTACCCACGTGGTACCTACCGGAGCACGATGGGACTGCGACGTCACAAGATAGGCCTATATAACTCGCTGCGAGCCGCGCGCCCGCCATAACAGTGGAAGGAAGCGTCGCGTCAACATCTGGAGAAGAGAAGAAGAAGACGACGTCACAGAAGAGGGGACTCGCCGCCGCTAGTAATTGAGCTAACACACGAAGATAGCGGCGGCGAGTCCTGAAGAAGAAGACACCGGAGAATGGGAGAAGACCCCCCGGAGAGCGGAGAAGACCCCCGGAGAGCGGGAGAAGACCCTGAAGAGTGGGAGAAGACCCCGGAGAGCGGAGAGGACCCCCCCGCCGAAGATGTCGAAGGAAGCACGCAGGGTGGTGGGCCATCATAGAATTGGCGGGAATCCGCGTCGGATCCCCGTCGCTTCTATGACGCACTCGCTGGAATGTGCTTTTACTATTCCAGTGAGTGCGAGATGTCGGCAGCATGTCGCCGAGAATCAGCGCGATGATGTCGTGCTAAAAACACATTCTCGGCGGCAGGCACTGTATGCTAATATCACTGGGACATAAATCTACAGTATTGTTACCAGAAAATGAGGGGTTATAGGGAAACCTTCCAATGGGTACAGCTGCTCAGGTAAAAACTGTCTAAAAGGATATATCCTTATGCCGCGTACACACGATTACTTTATGTGATGAAAAAAAACGAAATTTTCTGTGAAGTAAAAAACAACGTTTTTGAAACTTAATTTTTCAAAGACGACGTTGCCTACACACAATAGTTTTTTCACAATGCTCTAGCAAAGCGAGGTTACGTTCACCACTCTTTTCCATTGAAGCTCGCTTCATAACTAGCTTCTGGGCATGCACGGGTTGAAAAACGTCATTTTAAACGACGTTTTTTGCTATACACGGTGATTTTTTTTGTGAAACAAAAAACAATGTTTTGAAAAACGACACAAAAAATTGAAGCATGCTTCAAATTTTTTTTTTCGTTTTTTACAAGACATAAAACAGCGTTTTCCCCTACACACGGTCAATGAAATTGACGTTTTTAAAAACGTAATTTTTTTTCATCACATAAAGTGATCGTGTGTACGCGGCATTAGTCTGTATTGTGGTTTGAAAACTGCCACATGACATTGAAAAAAAGTATCGGTATTCGGTATCAGCGAGCACATGACAAAAAGTATCGGTACTTGTACTCGGTCCTAAAAAAGTGGTATCGGGACAACCCTAATAAGAAGCTTTGCAACCTATTCAGGAAAATAAATTTGCATAAACCAACTTATGGTGGCCATACACGTTGCAATAAAACTAAGTGATCAATGTCTGATTCAACAAAGCAATCAAATCAGACATTGATTGAGCAAGACAAAAAAGGCATAGCTGAAAATTGAGCGACAGATAGTGATGGTATAGGGTTGATTATTGGTGTTTTTCCACACACAATAGGACCTTAGATAAGTAGTGATTTACACAAAAAAAAAACATCAATATACCCTGTATGATATTTTTTTTCCTGCACAACTAATGGACTTGGGTGGATTAAAACAATCACTAACTCACCCTCATCACTCAGCCATGTCATTTTTTTCTCTATTATTTGGTGTCCAATTCAATTGTCTTGTCTGTTTGGACATCGATTGTTCTGTTTTATCTCACCATGTACAGTATGTCCACCAATATATCCACTTCAACAATGTGACGATCATCAGCTCTCTTGGCGGTTTAGCCAGGTCTGCCAGTGACTACAAACATTTAGTTCCCTGTTTAAAAGCTTTACTCCTTGCCTATGACATAGAGAAGGTTAAATAAATTACACATAAAGCTGAGCTGTGATGGTGATCATGTGGAACATCATGTACAATGCTCAGCTATGATGTGTCTTCAAACCTGGGAGCGTCCATTTTGGGTGAACTGAAGGACTGTGATTAGCTGTGTGAGGAAAAAAGGTTGAGGACAAGAATACTCATGCGAAGAAGAAGCAGAGACTGATGGCTGCTAAAAACTAGGGGCTGCCTGCTGAAGTCAGGGTGGAGATTCCCCTTTACCTGTACAGAAGGAGGGTTTTGGTGGAGAACCACCAGTCTTTGACATGGCTGTGCCAATTATTAGTGGAGAAGAGCAACTACATGCCCCAGCACGTCCATAGCTGTGTGGTTGCTTCATCATACTCTCAAGAAGATTTGAAAATTACAGTCACATGACTGAAATATGAGAATCTTTGTCTTCTTTGTCCTCTCTCCCAGCAGTAATGAGTAAAAGTAAATATGTTACTAGTAGGGCAGCAATCACTGTGGTGGATCAGGGGTCACCCATTAACAATGCCTGGGGGTGGGCACAGGGACATAAAAGTCAACCGAGGTAAGGCACATCCTCGCCAGGAAAAGCAGGGAAGTGCAGAGATTGGGGTCCTAGTATAGAGATACATGGTTGTAAGTAAACACAGATCATAACAAAGTGGATGGTGAGAACTCCCCAGAGGCGATTTACTTTGCATGTGCTGCGCTATATAAGTTCCTCATTCATTCATTCAGAACCCATAAAGTACAGGAATATCCACTTGAGCCAATATTAAAGAACCAAAACTTAGTCAATGATAGATAGGGAAGGGGTAGTATATTCATATAGTGGATCCGAATAGTAGCATATTCTGTCAATCTGTCAATCTCCTGCACAGACTGTCCTGCTATCCACCAAGCTGTGGACAGCGAGAGTCTATTACACATTTTCACAGCTCTTACTGTGAAGAAACCTTAACATATCTGTAAATTAAATCTCTTTTCCTCCCTTTCCCTCTGTGATGACCTTAAAGTGAATGAGTCAACACCAATTTCACTATATGGACCACTTATGTATTTATACATGTTGATCATATCCCTAATCTCCTCCTCCCAAGAGTGAATACATTCAATTCCTCTAATCTTTCCTCAGAGCTGAGCTCCTCCATTACTCCTATCAGTTTGGTTGCCCTTCTCTGCACTTTCTCCAGTTTTCCAACATCCTTTTTGTAAACTGGTGATAAAAACTGAACTGCATATTCCAGATGAGGTCTTACCAATGCTTTGTACAGGGGCAAAATGATATCTCTATCTCTGGAGTCCATACCTCTCTTAATGCAAGAAAGGGTTTTGCTCACTTTGGAAACCGCATCTTGGCATTGTGTGCCATTATTAAGCTTATGATCTACCAGAACACCCAAATGTTTCTCCACCATTGATTCCCCCTGTTTTAACCCCCCCCCCCTAGTATGTATGGTGGATGCATATTGTTAGCCCCTAAGTGCATAACTTTACATTTATTAGAATTAAACCTCATTTGCCACAGTTGCATGATTAAACAGAGCATTGTGGTTGGCTTGAAAGTTGGAGACATCTGTAAGGATGTCATTCCATTGCATAGCTTGTTGTCATCTGCAAAGACTGAAATATATAAAAACTTGTATTTTTTGCTTCCGATAAACTGCAGATATCCTTTATTGGTAACTTCAGACAATTGAATAGAAGCAAATGGGGAGACAGTTCCTGCTAAGGAAAATGAAAAACCTACTGAAACAGCTGTGGTATGTTAATTGCAAGATGAGTTTATTTTATGGGCTAAGTAACAACTATTGGAATGCAGCTTCTGAGAACCACTCTGAACTTACAATTGGTATTGCTGGCAACTTCAGAAAAAATGGCAGCTGGTGTGTTAGTGTTGTGTCTTATTTGTAGATAAGAATATTGATTTTTGTTTTCATTCCATTTCCATTAGTTTTGCTGTGGCAATATTTATTATGTGTCCTCTCAGGACCGCTTTGTGGGCCGCCCACATAGAAGTGGGAAGCACCTCTCCGGGGACATTATCATGAAAATAGTTTTCGATATGGGATCTAATTTGTTGGAGGGTGGAGGGGTCGGAGAGAAGGGAGTCATTAAGGCGCCATTTGAATATGGTGGATGCTAGCCCAATGTGGGAGGTTTCAAATTCTAACATGTTATGGTCAGACCAGGGGCAAGGATGGATTGTTGCTTTAGATGAGTTGGCCAGGAGTATGGGAGTGCAGAACACATAGTCCAGCCTAGCGAAACAATCATGAGGATAGGAATAATGTGTGTAGGCCCTAATGCCAACATTATGTGCTCTCCATGTGTCAATCAATTGGGACTTGTTGAAGTGGCGGTTTATGGTTTTGGTGAAGGCTTTAGATGAGAGGGTTGGTCTGCTTCTGTCTAGTGAAGGGTGAGCGGTTAGATTAAAGTCACCACCAATGATCATATGTGGGGAGTTATAGAGATCGAGGGTATCAAAAATTTTTGTAAAGAATGAGGTTTGAGCTTCGTTAGGAGCATATAAAGAGGCTATTGTTACTTTGCGTCTATTGATACAACCTTTCATAATAATAAATCTACTGTCAGTGTCTTTAAAGACAGTTTGTAGTTCAAAAATCACTGTATTTCTAATGAAAATAGCTACACCGCGTGATTTATTGGAAAAGGTGGTGTAATGGAATTGACTGAAAGTTTTATCAAAGTACTGGGGGTGGTTGGCCGTAGAAAAATGGGTTTCCTGCATTAGAACGATATCTGCACCGAGTCTCTTATAATGTCTAAAAGCTTTCTTACACTTATTAGGGGAATTAAAACCCTGCACATTGTGAGAAAAGACTCTAAGACCCATTACTTTGTAGGGGGGAGCGCTGAGTGAGAGGGGAGAACAGAGAGCCTGTACAACACAAAAAGCTAACATGAGAACATCATTACAGTAGCAAGGCAACCCATTCAATAGTGTCATATCAGGGGTACAGTATACAAAGTAAAAATGCATTGTGTGCGGTATGAGATTCAGTAGGAACCGGACTGAACAAAGAGAAAAAGAAAAAAAAAATCTTCCAAAAAAATTAACATTACAATTAACTGCCACTAGGGCAAAAAAGCTGGCTACTAAACCAAGCCAGAAGGGGGGGCCAGGGGACAGGGGGTCCAAAGGTCCAGTCAAAAACAAGAGTGGACTAACAAGTCCAATTTCTACCAGCAGGGCCAGCAAGCACACCCAAGGGTTGGGCAAGCCAGCAGGCCGCGCAGGGAGAATGGGGGACAATCTAGCGACGGCGGACGAGCCAGGCGTGTAGAGTGTGAAAACTAATCTGGCATGGCCGTGTGGAATCATGAGCAATCAGATAAAACGACACAAAACATAACATCTGGAGGGGGGTATAAGCAGGATACAAGGGGGGTGGGGGTGAAGGACATTGTTACAGAGCCCTAAAGGCCCCGGGATAAGGGTAGTAGAGGGGGGGTGGGGAAAGGGGGGTGGGGGGCAGGGGAAGGGGGGTCCCCAGCAATGTAGGGGGCAAACCTGTGATACAAAATACTTCGTAAGGAAGTCCAGGAGAGTTGGGACATGGGTCAGGGAACCCCAGAGTCCAGGTATTGAGACAGTTCACGCCTCTCCGGGCAGACACTCAGTTTCTGGTTGTGATGGTGTTGGGCATCTGGGGCGGGCCATAAGATGAAGGAATCCGGACAGGTTCTCCAAATCGTAGAAACATCTGAAAAAAAAAAAAAAAAAGGGGGGAGAGGGGGGGGGGGAGAATAAAAAAAAGGGGGGGTGGGGGAAATGGGTGGGGGGGTGGGCAAAAATGTCTTGCGGGTAGGGTTCAAAAAATTGTAGAATAGAAACATATGAGGAACATTCAGACAGTCAGAGTTGGTCATGCAGCATGGTCTTGAATAGGATGGTGAATCCATCTTCTCTGTTCCCTCTGATTGCGTCTGGAAGATGGAGTAGTCCAGATGGGGGAGGATCTCGGGGTCACAGGGAAGCGCTGCGGGGGCTCTTGATCCAACAGGCCCAGCTTAATCAGCAGATCCTTTCCTTCCAAAACATTGTACACAGTGTATGTGGAACCATTGTGCATAATTGACAGTTTGAAAGGGAAGCCCCATCTGTATTTGATTCTAGCTGATTGAAGGATGTTAGTGACCACTTTCATCCTGCGTCTGCGATCTAGTGTTGCTGGGGAAATGTCAGGGTAGATCTGCAGTTTAACCCCATCAAGCCTGATATTCGGGGTATTCCTGGAAGCTCTCATAATCTCTTCCTTGGTGATAAAGTCTTTTAAACACATGATCACATCTCTGGGAGGTTTATCTGGGATTGGTTTGGGGCGCAATGCCCTATGCATTCTGTCGCAGGCAAATGCAGACGATGGTTTCTCAGGAAGAAGATTATGGAATAGTTTTGTGACTGCTTGGTTGAGATTAGTGTTGAGCAGAATATGCCATATTCGATTTCGCGATATATCACGAATATATAGTCGAATATTCGAGATATATTCGCTAAATACGAATATTCGTGATATATTTTGGAAATGAAATCATTGCGAATTTTCGCTATCGCGAATGCGAATGCGAATTGCGAATTGCGAATGCGATTGCGAATATTCGAGAAATGCGGAAGGAGCACTCTGATTGGCTCAGAATATTCGTGATATATTACAATATAAAATAATTGCGAATATTCGAGAAATGCGGAATGGAGCACTCTGATTGGCTCAGAATATTCGTGATATATTACAATACACAATAATTGCGAATATTCGGCAAATGCGGAAGGAGCACTCTGATTGGCTCAGAATATTCGTGATATATTACAATACACAATAATTGCGAATATTCGAGAAATGCGGAATGGAGCACTCTGATTGGCTCAGAATATTCGTGATATATTACAATACACAATAATTGCGAATATTCGAGAAATGCAGAAGGAGCACTCTGATTGGCTCAGAATATTCGTGATATATTACAATATAAAATAATTGCGAATATTCGAGAAATGCGGAAGGAGCACTCTGATTGGCTCAGAATATTCGTGATATATTACAATATAAAATAATTGCGAAATTTCGAGAAATGCGGAATGGAGCACTCTGATTGGCTCAGAATATTCGTGATATATTACAATACAAAATAATCGCGCGATATCGCTATTGCCGAATAATCGCATTGCGATTTTTCGGGAATATAAAATGAGCGCTGCAGCTACTCGGCCCAAGGTCTCTAATCATACCAGCAATGCTTTTACACGTCGATGGGGATCTCTAGGATGTGATCTGTTCTAAAAAATGTTTTAAAAAATACGAATATTCGAAATAGCGAATATTCGCCGCGATATTCGCATTATTCGCGAATACTCGAATATGCAATATTCGTAGCGAATATTCGCAATGCGAATATTCGTGAGCAACACTAGTTGAGATCTGTGATCGATTCTGGGATACCACGTATTCTAATATTATTGCGTCTGTTTCTATTGTCCAAATCTTCTATATGTGCCTGCATGAAAGAGAAACTGTCTGCCAGTGTTTCATAGTCCTTTCTCAAGTCATTATGTGCAAGGGCTAGTTCATCATGTTTAGTTTCCAGGATGTCTGTGCGGCCTCCTATACTGGCAATTTCCTGTGACAGGGCACTGGTGGATTTATGTAGCTCCTGCTCTATTTTACCCACAAGTTTTTCATAGATAGCAGACAGGCTTGCATCTAAATCAGCCTTGGAGAGAGGCTGAGTGTACTCACTGTTGGCTGGTTGTAGAACAGGAGCCTGTGGGGAGCTGCTGGAGGCCGCATGGTGGCCGGCGCCATTTTGGGACATCTTCCTCTCCAGGTCCAGAAGGAAGTTAGTAATCGAGTGTGTGGAGCGGCGTCCACGCCTCTTCTTGCCAGAGGGCATGCACTAATGTCCGCGGGGGTGATGGGTGAATTCTGGAGATTTTTGGGTGCAGGATGGCCCCGGGATCAGTGCCTGGCTCTCACGGTCCGGCGGAGCTCAAGCTAGCTGCGTCCGACCAGCATCGCGCCGCGCATGCGCCCCCCTTTTAATCATTTTTAAAAGGAATCAGTTAACTATTATGTCTCTATACCCTGTAAACAGTCATTTCAGAAAAAAAAAATGTTTTCCTTTACTACTCCTTTAAAGTCTAAAGTTGTTGACAAATTCCACAATATCTCAGGCCCTTTTTATCAATTTTTAATCATTTTTAAAAGGAATCAGTTAACTATTATGTCTCTATACCCTGTAAACAGTCATTTCAGCAAAAAAAAAAAAATGTTTTCCTCTACTACTCTTTTAAAGTCTAAAGTTGTTGACAAACTCCACAATATCTCAGGCCCTGTTATAACGTTTTGAAGAATGTGGCTGTCTGTAATCAGGGAGGTCCTTCCTGACAAGCATACTGGAATAAAAGGTGATATACAGTATATGTATATAGTGTGTACATATTTTTCATTTGCAATGAGCATTGTCCATTTTCTAGATTTCAGCCCTGGGTATTGGGTTTTTATACACCTACTGGCTCTTTTACAAAATCAGTGTTTGACGCTAATTAATATGACTCTGCCTCAGCTATGACCCATCATTTTTCAGGACCCTCATATATGTACCTACTTTACGCATCCCATCTGGGTTTTCCAAGAATGCATGAGCAACCAATCCCAAGCCTTCCACCTTCATCTTTATCTTTCCATTCTGAATCAACCATAGATGTCATCGGGGAACCAAAACCAAACTTCCTGTATTCCTTCTTACATTCCCTGTTTCCCATGTATGAAAATTTGTAAATGTTAACTTTTGTTTACTGTGTTAACTGAATGTTATATAAATATAGGGCCAGATTCTCACATAATTCCAGCGGCGTAGTGTAAGCCATTTACACTACGCCGCCGCAACGTAACAGAGCAAGTGCCGTATTCTCCATGCACTTGCTCCGTAGTTTGCGTTGGCGTAGCGAAAATGGCCCAGCGTTAGGCCGCATAATTCAAAGGGGGCGGCTTGTATTTAAATTAAGGGCGCCCCCGCGTCGATCGAACTGCGCATGCGCCGGCCGGGGAAAAAGCCCAGTGCGCATGCTCCAGCTCACGTCGGAAAGCGTTGTTGAAACCGACGTCAAAACGACGTGATCGTCACTACGCATTGCCTTATTCGCGAACGAGTTAGTAAAACGACGTAAGGAATCACTCGCATAGATACCCATCAAAAAAAACGGCGATACGACGGGGTATCTGAGATACTCCGTCGTAGCGCCTCTGAGAATCTGGCCCATTGTTTTTTGTTTATTGTGGTTTATACTCTGTCAGTTTGTTTTTATGTATATACAAAAGACAAAGGTGCGCAACAATGTAACATATATAACAAATATGTGTATGTGTATTTCAACCTGCAAATAGTGAAAAAAATATATACAAATAAGAAATGTGCAACGTCCCAAGTAGGATTCCAATTATTGGGTGTTGAAAAACTTATTTCATAAAGCCTTTAAAAACACAGTGGGGCTAAGTATCGCAGACGTCACCACGTTCATGAGCTTGCCAGCTGGCTGACCTGATCGTTTGCACGCCTAGCTGGAAGCATCTGCACAATTGCTTTTTGTATCTTTGCCGAGAAACTTGGATATGTGCAGGGTGAAGGACTGTTTGTTTGTTTTTTAATCATGTCAGTGCAAACTGAATAAAACTGTCAGTTTCTTTTAAACCTGTTACACTATGGAGTTCCTTTTTTCTCTATTTTCCACGATATCCTAAAAACAAGCTGAATACCTGAGCCACTATTTGGAGTGAGATATCCCTTGGAGTGATAAATCTCTTTAGCCGTTTGAAGTAGTCTGTCAGCAGTGGAGTGATTCCCAGGACCCAGCCGTGGATAAGTGTTTCTAAATGCCTTACTGACCCCTGGAAGGGTCCAACATTGCGGTAAGCGGCCATCTATTACTTCTCCACATAAGAACAGCTAAGCGATACCATTGGAATTCTTTGCAACACTACATTGGAAATTCCCTATGAACTGTGTTTTTAAAGGCTTTATGAAATAAGTTTTTCAACACCCAATAATTGGAATCCTACTTGGGACGTTGCACATTTCTTATTTGTATATATTTTTTTCACTATTTGCAGGTTGAAATACACATACACATATTTGTTATATATGTTACATTGTTGCGCACCTTTGTCTTTTGTATATATATATGTTTTTGTGGAGCCTTATATTGGGCTTCTTTGTATTAAGGTGCAGCATTTTTTCACTTATTATTTTTCACGTTTTCACGGTTTTTATACCCATATATTAATTAGTTTAGGGGTGTCAGCGCGGATTGTCTTTTGTCTTTAGTTTGTTTTTATGGCATATATCCAACTTCTTGATAACTGTTCCTTATCTTCTCTCCACTAAAGGCATGTAGTCGTTATGGCACTGAACTTTGTACCCTACATGAGTTCACAGCTTCAAGTAAATTCCAGATCCCCTATGTACCAACATAGCATTAATGTAATTATTTTGCAAAAAAACAGCTTTCCATTTATTTTACCCACACTCTTCATGGATGTTTAAAAAAGCCTGCTTCATTACTTCTGCCTTACTTTCTGACACAGGAAGGAGTTGACCAGCTGATCTCATTAGCACACACCCTGCATCATCTACACTCAGCTGGTCAACTCCTTCCTGTGCCATGACCTAAAGTATGTTCAGGAAGTAAGGCATAAGTAATGGAGCAGGGTTTTTAAACATCCATGAAGAGAGTGAAAAAAGCATGGTTAAAATAAATGGAAAGCTATTTTATTTTTGCAAAATAAGTATATTGGTGCTATATTGCTACATAGGTGAGCCTTGAATATTTAAAAAAAAGGTGAACTGAGACTTTAAAATGTCATTCTCTCCTTTGTGTGCTATTCTCCAGTTACAACCCATGTTGTCAGCAGTTTTTAGCCTACAAAAAACTGAATGGGTTAGTTGGATGAATGACAGTATTCTTTCCACTATTCACAAAATATGTTGAAATCGGCCAAACCAATTCCTAAAGTTTTGCGCATGGAGTAGAGGACAGGATGGAGAGGGTATCAATAAAACATCACCAACCACAGGTAATTTAATGACATTTTTCCTGGAAGCAAACAGGAAGTTCCTGTACACAGAGCTATACACAGAGCTGCGCTCACAGTGCCCATATGCATTCCAAAAAAAAATAAAAAATGATGGCCATATCACATGTGACAGATAAAACTTATTTATCAAGAAAACACAAACGTAACACAAAAAAAATTGTATAAAAGCCCCAACTGTTTCCAAAAATGTGTGTATTTTTTTTTTTATTAACTGTGTTAGAACTGGTAATGGTATGGCAGGGCTCAAAATTTCAAGTCCTGAGCTACTAGCCAGGCTTTAAGAGTTACTCGCCACCAGTTGCCCCATCTAATTCATACACTGCCCTGCACCTATTTGCACCTGTAAACACATCCCATGGAATGACAATGTTTTATGCAGAATCAAGTTACAAAATTAAATATTACCAACAACAACTTTAACAAAATGAGACAGGGCACTGGGGGCAGATCAGAGGGACAAGGCACTGGGAGCAGATCAGAGGGACAGGGCACTGGGGCAGATCAGAGGGACAGGGCACTGGGGGCAGATCAGAGGGACAGGGCACTAGGGGCAGATCAGAGGAACAGGGCACTGGGGGCAGATCAGAGGGACAGGGGACTGGGGGCAGACCAGAGGGACAGGGCACTGGGGCAGACCAGAGGGACATGGCACTAGAACTGGGTCTCTTCCCCATTCTCTTGCTGTCTCCTCTGCAACTCCCATCTATCCTCTCTCTCTCTCTCTCTCTTTCTCTCTCTCTCTCTCCTATTCATCTCATCATCAGGAGCCTGTGTGTGCGGCTCCATGCTTGCATGTCCCCACTTCCCCCCTTTTATTCAGGCTGGCAGTGAGGAGAGGAGCTGCAGCACAGCAGGAGGGAGTACAATCCAGCGCTGCGATCCACACAACTGCACAGCCATTGACACCATAGCACAGCGCACACTGACACCGCACAGCACACATTGAGACCAGTCAGCTTGGAGTGCTCAGGCTGAACTGTTGGACACTTACCTAGAGCACAAGGAGAAGAAAACTGCACAAACTGGAAGGCTGCCGCTCTCATGTCAGGGCAACTTTCAGTGAGTGCTGCACCGGAGTGGTAATTTTCGCAATCCTCCACCTCACTCATTACTTCCTGCTCCCTGCTCTCTGCTCTCTGCTCTCCAGCTACATTGGTCGGGGGGAGGGGGGCAGGCTCAGAGAGGTCATACTGTTATGTCCCATGGCTTAATGAGAATTGTAAGGAGAGCACCAGTGTACTGCTCTGCCTGTGAGCGGCTCACCAGACTACTTTTCCTGAGCATGCACCTTTCCTCTTCGGCCGCCAATCTCATCAAGACTCTAAGTGTAGGCACAGATTGGAGGGAGATTGGTCATGCAGCCCTGTCATCACTCGCCCCCAGCCTAAATCCACTCGCCAAATGCTAGTAGGCGAGTGGAAATTTTGAGGGCTGTGGTATGGTGTCAATGGTGCAAAGTTAAAAACATTGGTGAAATGGTAAAAAGTGCTAAAATGGTAAAACTGTGGTAAGAACAATTTTACAACATGGGTAAATTCTGCAAAAATGGTTATATAAAATTATTTTGCCAAGACACCTGTCCTTCATCAGAAAGAAAGTAGTCAGCAAAATGGTCACATGTTTTTAGGCCATGATTACTGGAACATGTGGCAGTCTGATGACCTTCAGGTTTATATGCCATCTGTTCTGAAGATTCAGTGGATGCATTCTCCTTAATACACAAATAGTTATGTAGAACACACAATGCTAACATTATGTTGATAGCATGCTCAACCCCCAGGTGAATTGCCGCTAAAAAAACACGCCATTTAGATGTACAGATTTCAAAAGCACACTTCACCATGTGGCATACTCTACTCAGTCAATAATTAAAAATAATTTTCCTGAAATCTGAGCCTGAGGAGGTAGGTAGATAAAGCTAATGCCTCATCTGCAACAACAACTAAAGGTAGATCAGGCCCGAAGTGCCAGGCAGAGGCCTTGTGGTACATCAAATTCCCCATAGTGGAAATGTTGACCCATCACAGAAATATTTGTTATAGTTGAAAAAGCTGGATCCAGAGTTGGGTGGCTTCAGATGCACATGTTTGCAATCTAATATCCAAATGCAATTTGGGAAGTTAGTGTTCTCCCAAAATATGCTGTTTTCCCACAAACTGGCTGTTGATTCTGGCATAACTGATTATTTCTGCTCTTCCCAGACACTGTACAGATTTATATTAAAAATAATGGTGTAAGGAGGTAAAACTGGCACCAGTAGCAAGGTATCTCCAGAACAAGACTGACAAGTAGACAGGGTTGTCCGCTGGATTTTTAGCACTGGATCACAATTCATTCCTACCAAGAAATTGTGTGAGTGGGACCCTGAGTGTTTCCATACCTTAGCAGGTAACAAAAGGACAGAGCCTAATGTGCGGTGTTTGTAGTGGGAATGAAATATGAGTCCTACAAAACAAACACATCATACAGTGCCTTAAAAAAGTATTCATACCCCTTGAAATCTTCCATATTTTGTCATGTTACAACCAAAAACGTAATTGTATTTTATTGGGATTTTATGTAATAGACCAACACAAAGTGGCACATAATTGTGAAGTGGAAGGAAAATGATAAATGGTTTTTATATTTTTTTTTTTTTATAAATATGTGAAAAGTGTGGCATGCATTTACATTCAGCCCCCCTGTGTCAATATTTTTTAGATCCACCTTTCGCTACAATTACAGCTGCAAGTATTTTTGTGTGCAAACAACAACAAAGGGTGCTACTACCCCAGATTAATGAAACTCCTACTGCCAAAGTGATGAATGGATAAAGGACAATCCGCAACTCGATACATGCTCTGTAAATCAGTTCCAATTTATCATATCTCCATAAGGATAAAAATACAGCAGAGGTTGATGCGTTTCAGCCACAATGGCCTTGTTCTTAATCACAATGGCCCAGATTCACAGAGCAATTACGCCTGTCTAACTGGTGTTAAACAGGAGTAATTTCAAATTTCGCGCGCCGTATCACTAGTTTGAATCCTCAAACCATGATACGACGGCTTCGGGCTTCGATCCGAGAGGCTTACGTCTTCGTAAGCCTTCGGATCTACGCTGCGATATTTTTGCGGCCGCTGGGAGGAGTTCACGTCGTTTTCATGCGTCGGGATATGCAAATGAGTTTTTACGGCGATCCACGAAGATACGAGCGGTCTTCGCAATCGCTTTTGTCTATTTTTTTCTACGTACTGTTAGACCAGCTTTTTGCTGGTCTAACGGTGCGTAGCCCATGTTAAGTATGGCCGTCGTTCCCGCGTCGAATTTAAAATGTATTTTTTTTTTTTACGTAACTCGTTCGGGAATAGGAATGTCCGTAAACGACGCTACTCAAGAACAAATGACGTAACGACGTGATTTCGCGCAATGCACGGCGGGAAATTTCTGAACGGAGCATGCGCAGTTCGATCGCCGCGGGAACGCGCCTATTTTAAATGCTTCACGCCCCCTAATCGCGTAGATGGATTGCGCCGGGAGAAATACACTACGCCGCCGTCGTTTACTGGACAAAGTCTACCTGGATTCCACGTAGAGCCAGGTAAAATACGGCGGCGTAGTGTATTTGGGAAACGCTACGATAATCTAATTCTATGTGAATCTGGCCCAATGTCTCTACCAGCTTTGCACATCTAGGGAGTGACATTTTTGCCCGTTCTTTATTGCAAAATAGCTCAAGCTCTGTCAGATTGGATGGAGAGCATCTGTGAACAGCAAAAATCAAGTCTTGCTACAGATTCTCAATAGGATTTAGGTCTGGACTTTGGCAGGGCCATTCTAGCACATGAATGCGTTTCGATCTAAACCATTCTATTGTAGCTCTGTCTGCATGTTTAGGGTAGTTGTCCTGCTGGAAGGCGAACCTCCGCCCCAATCTCAAGTCTTTTACATACTCTAACAGCTTTTCTTCTATGATTGCCCTGTATTTGTATCAACTGTGTATTTGTATCAACTTTGAGCAGCTTCCCTGTCCCTACTGAAGAAAAGTATCCCCACGACATGATGCTACCAACAGCATGCTTCATGGTGTGGATGGTGTGTTCAGGGTGATGTGCCATGTTCGTTTTCCACACATTGCATTTTGCTTTTAGGTCAAAAGGTACAATTTTGGTCTCATCTGACCGGAGCACCTTCTTCCACATGTTTGCTGCGTCCCCCACATGGCTTCTCGCAAACTACAAACTGGACTTCTTATGGCTTTCTTTCACAAATGGCTTTCATCTTGCCACTCTTCCATAATGGCCAGATTTGTGGAGTGCACGACTAAGGCCTCGTACACACGATCGGACATATCCGATGAAAACGGTCCGCGGACCATTTCCATCGGATATGTCCGATCGGGAGTTTGATCCGATGGCGTGTACACACCATCGGATCAAATTCCCCGCCGCCGGACGGCGCGGTGACGTGGCGGTGACGCGGCGGTGACGTTGACGCCGCCACGTCACTGCCACATCACCGCACCAGGAAGTTAAACACTTCCGCGCATGCGCCGAATCCATTCGGCGGCCGCGCGGCGGCGGTGCGGCGGCGGTGGGGGACGACATGTCTGCTGGTAAGTGTACTAACCAGCAGACATGTCGGGCGGACAGATTCCCACCGGATAGATTTCAAAGCATGCTTTGAAATCTGTCGGGTGGAGAAATCTGTCCGCTAGCCCATACACACGAGCGGAGATGTCTGCTGAAACGGTCCATCGGACCGTTTTCAGTGGACATATCCCCTCGTGTGTACGAGGCCTGAAAGTTGTCCTGTAGACAGATTCTCCCATCTGAGCTGTGGATCTCTTTAGACCCTCCATGTTACCATGGGCCTCTTGGCTGCTTCTCTGAGTAATGCTCCCCTTGCCTGGCCTGTGAGTTTAGGTGGACGGCCATGTCCTGGTAGGTTTGCAGTTGTTCCATACTCTTTCCATTTTCGGATGCTGGATTGAACAGTGCTCTGTGAGATGTTCAAAGCTTTGGATATTTTTTTATACCCTAACCCTGCTTTAAACTTCTCCACAATGTTATACCTGACCAATCTGTTGTGTTTCTTGCCATTCATGATGCTGTTTGTTCCATAAGGTTCTCTAACAAACCTCTGAGGGCTTCACAGAAAAGCTGTAATTATACTGAGATTAACTGAGATGACTAATTAGTTGACTTCTGAAGGCAATTGGTTCCACTGGATCTTAGTTAGGGGTATCAGAGTAAAGGGGGTTGAATACAAATGCATACCACACTTTTCAGGTATTAATTTGTAAAATAAATTGAAAACCATTTATCATTTTCCTTCCACGTCACAATTATGTGCCACTTTGTTTTGGCCTATCACATAAAATCCCAATAAAATACATTTAAGTTTTTGATTCCAACATGACAAATTCTCAAGCCTAAGGTCCCATATACATGGGTAGAATGTTGGAAGACATTTGCCAGTAAAAAAAATACCCACCGACATTCTGCCTATGTGTATGTCGATCTGTCCGACAGAAGCTGGCCATTAGGCTGGCATCTTGGAGACATGCATGGAAAACCAGCAACCGACTGACTCCCAATCAGCACTCTCAGCCAATGGCAGAGCATTGATCTGAGTGTTCTGGCGGGGGAGGGGGGGGTCCCAGTCAGAACACAACAGCTTAGCAGGGGAGATCGCTGAACTAGCCTTGCATGGTTAGTACAGCGACTCCAACTGGAGCTGTCAGTTTTTTTCATGCAACCCGGAACAAAACTGTAGTGTGTACAAGGCTTAATATGCTGATCTTTAATTAGAAAGGCATGTTTTTGTGGTGAGCTTCTGCCTGGAGAGTGGTGAAGGAACTGAGCACTATTCTCATTTTGTTTGAAGGAGTTTGCACACAGGGTATTAATGGTGGACTCTTTTCTTTGGTGCACTTTATTTGTTTGTTTTTGTCTATGGATGTGTATCTTGTATTTTGATTACTTACAAAAGTTTTTATACTCTAATGCCGCGTACACACGATCACTTTTTGTGATGAAAAAAACGACGTTTTCAAAAACGTCATTTAAAATAACCGTGTGTGGGCAAAACGTCGTTTTATGTCTTCAAAAAAACGACCAAAAAAAATTTGAACATGCTTGAATTTTTTGTGTCGTTTTTCAAAACTTTTTTTTTGTGTCATAAAAAGTGATGGTGTGTGTGCAAAACGATGTTGAAAACGAAGTTTTTAAACCCGCGCATGCTCAGAAGCAAGTTATGAGACGGAGCTTCAATGGAACAGAGTGCCGTCGAACGTGGTGTACTTCACCACGCTTTGCTAGAGCTTTGTTGAAAAACGATGGTGTGTATGCAACGTCGTTTTGGAAAATGAAGTTTGAAAAACGTCGTTTTGTTTCGTGAGATAAAATGACGTTTTTTTTCATCACAAAAAGTGATCGTGTGTACGCGGCATTAGGCTGCTTTCACATTGCAGCGGGAGGCACGGTAACGGTATAGCAGCGCGATTTTTAGCGCCGCTATACAGTCGTATTTACCGCGGTATTAGGCCGCTAGCAGTGCGGTATTGACCCCCGCTAGCAGCAGTAAAAGGGGTTAATACCGCCCACAATGCACCTCTGCAGAGGCGCATTGTGGGCGGTATTACCACGGTTTCCCATTGATTTTAATGGGAAGGAGCGGTATAGGAGCGGTAAACACCCCGCTCCTATACCGCTCCAAAGATGCAGCTAGCAGGACTTTAGCGGACTTTAGCGCACCGCTTCAGTGTGAAAGCCTTTGGGGTTTCACATTGAAGACTACAGGGCGCGGTTTTTTCAGGCGGTATAGCAGTGCTATTTTTAGCGCTGTACTGCCTGAAAAACGCCCCAGTGTGAAAGGGACCTAACTGTTGTATCTTCATTAAATTTTTTAAATAATTGTTAATTATCTTGAACATTGATCTGAATATTTACACATAGCGGTGCACTGTGGGTTTAATTAATTTTTGCACATTTAGGTACGGTATATTCTGAATGCAGCAGCAGTGTAGCATTGCTTATTATTGAATAACTGTACATTTTTTATGGTATTATTTACAACGGTAAGTGTGGATTTATAATAACCTAATACATTGCAAAATGTAAATAAGCTTTTCTTTATTAGTACCATTTACTTTGCCAGCTTTTTGTTACCCTTTCCCAACTTTTTTGCATAGTGTTGCTGCCATCAATTTCAAAATTATCTTTGTTTTCTTAAAATTATACATTATCTCAGTTGAAACATTTGAAATGTTTTCTACTTTCTAAACTGCAGTATCAGGCCTTGGATATTATAGAGAGCAGCTTGCTCTCAGTACAGTCACACTTAATCGTCGCCACTCCCGTCAGAGTGGGTAAAGTCACTTCTCTAGAGTCATCAGAGGACAGTTGAAGTGTACCTGTCATGTAGTGATGACCGGATCCCCGGTGGTTCGCCTAGGCCTCGCGGACAACCTCTGCCTTTGGGTCTCCCGAGCCAATTCCCCACCGTACAGCTCCCAGCTTAGGATCTGGGACCCAGCAAGCCGATGGGGCCCCTTTCGATGTCACGGCGAAGCTCCGTTTGGTGCGTAGCTTCGGCCAGGCAGGCCTTGGTGGCGGGGCTCATGGATGCGCGCACCCTAAAGGTGGATGCCGCACCTGGAACGCAGGCCCCGTGTAGAACGTCTCCCCCTCTCTTAGGCGTCTGCCACAGATATACACTCTCGCCCACGACTCCAATCCCGATGACAACGCTCAAACCTCAGGTTTAAACTGGGGACTCGCGGATCGGCACCCTGCAGAATATTGGGCGCCTTCAAGTATGTCCATATAGCCTCCTGACACCAAGCTTCTCGCTCCTGTTCAATCTGGTAGAGAAGCGGAGGCGGCACATATGGGTATTTGTATCCATATTCAGTTGCGATTTTTTGTATCACCACACGTTGCAACCGAGCACACTTAAGCAAAGTCTTTGAATCGCCGCGCCCTGGTAACCCCAAGGCGTCCGGCGCTCTTCTCAAGACGGGGACAATGATAGGCACGGAAGTAGTGAGAGTAGCGACAGATAGAGAATCAAACTCACCAACTCCCCCAGGTCAGCTTCGGGGCCTCTCTGAGCGGCTGGCAGGCACCACTGGGTTCTGGCTCCCCATCGGGAACATTTCCAATAATATTTGATTCTTCTTGATTCTGTGGCTCCGATAAGCAAGTCCCGGCCATCGAGGAGTCCCCCGGTCGACCCGACTGAAGACATTGAATAGTTGGGCCTCGACCACGGCTGTGGGAGGCTGGAGTAAGTCCTTCATCAAAAGGGCTGCACCACTCAGAGACCGCTGAGGGAGTTTCCGTTGTCTCTGAGGGGGTATCGCCCTGAGTACTTGTCACATCCGACGAGCTTGTTACGCTAGACAGGACGCCTTCCAAATCTGGATTCTCCCCAAGGCTCACCTCCAATGAAGTAGGGGGCGAGGCGGCCGAGGGTAGCGCCAAGGTGGATGACACCGAAATTACCTCAAAGTCCTGGACTTTCGGTTCCACGATCATCACCGATGGGAAAGACACCGGCCAAACTGGCTCTTCCTCCGCGGTAAGGGCGCCGGTGATAAAGTCCGCTCGATACTCCTTAGGGGCCTGTGTGGGTGAGGTAGCCACAAACAAATAGGCCCGGCACTGCTGGCACCGGGCGAAAGGCTGAATCTTTATGGACAGGTCTCTGCAGCGGGGGCAAACCAGGCCCAGCATCTCCATTCCCTTGCTGGACAGGAGGGCAAACTGTCCCTGTGTAGACAACCGAACACCCGTGTCAGTCACTGAAAGCCAGGGTGGGTCAAGAACACCAGGTGTTCCGGTTGAAAGGTTTTGAGAAGCACCTCCCAGTTGTAGAAAAGCAGACATTTTCACACGTTTTCTCTCTCCGTCTGAATGAATGGGTGGTGTGCTCCCGTTTGGCGTGCAGGGGTGGGTGGCTCCTCCCACTTGGAAGAACTTGTCCAGGTGCGTTGCAGGAGCGTCTCACGGTACACATACGCCCCAGCTCAGCGATGCGGGTTTAACTCCCCGGTTGCCGGACAGTCCATGCACAATTCTGAACACTTTCCGAGCCCCCACGTGTAGCGCTTACCCCCGAAGGAGCTGCTGGTTGATTTTGGGGTCGGCGTATTAAGTTACCAATTACACTTGTCTAGGGGTGAATACTTGTGGAAAGTGAATCAAGTAGAGTAGAGTACTTTTCAAAGTTTTATTCCAAGGCCCAACATGGCCAACATCAACATGGCACACTATAGAGATAGGTTGATGAGCAGAAAAAAAAACTGCAGTATCAGGCCTTGGATATTATAGAGAGCAGCTTGCTCTCAGTACAGTCACACTTAATCATCGCCACTCCCGTCAGAGTGGGTAAAGTGCCCCGGACAGGCGTTTAACTTGGGCCTGGCAGCCGAAAGGTCACTTGCAATAGTCACTGGGAGGAATTAGGGCCTCTGCCACAGGCCTGAGGAATTTCCATACTTTTCAAAGGCTTAGAACTAATGGATCCTCCCAGTAAGTCACTTCTCCAGAGTCATCAGAGGACAGGTGGAGTGTACCTGTCATGTAGTGATGACCGGATCCCCGGTGGTTCGCCTAGGCCTCGCGGACAACCTCTCCCTTTGGTTCTCCCGAGCCAATTCCCCACTGTACAGCTCCCAGCTTAGGATCTGGGACCCAGCAAGCCGATGGGGCCCCTTTCGATGTCACGGCGAAGCTCAGCTTGGTGCGTAGCTTTGGCCAGGCAGGCCTCGGTGGTAGGGCCCATGGATGCGCGCACCCTGAAGATGGATGCCGCACCTGGAACGCAGGCCCCGCGTAGAATGTCTCCCCCTCTCTCAGGTGTCTGCCACAGATATACTCTCCGCCAGCATGTCCAGAGGGAAAATCCTCCTCTGATTGGCTGCTGGGAGAAAGTGGGTCTGTCAGAACCCCTTCCAGCGCCAACTGTCATCCAGGGGTAAAAACACCTCCCCTAGCATGCAGACTGGCCTAGAAAGCAGTTCTTAACTGACAGCAGCCTAAACTTAACCAATTTGTGAGTGGGAGCAACTTAACTCTCCCATTCCCCACTAACTTTAGCATAACGCCCCGCGAAATGGGGGGGGGGCGCTACATAAATAAAATATGGGGTCATGAGAGTTGCAAGTCATTGCATCATGTTTTTATGTAGATTTTACCCTCTGAGATTGTACACTCTGAGGTGAAATGTCAGCCCACCCTGTCTCTGGGGGTTACCACCATGCTTCCAAGGGTTGGGTGGTGTGTGTGCTTCAAATACACTGTTTGTGTGCACTAAAAATGTAATCTTTTGCAATATAAATGGAGGCGGCTATATTGGGCTCATATGCCGCCCTGAGTAATTTGGTGTTCCGAGGACCTAGGGCACATCCGCAGGTGACTACTCTATGAAAACTACAATATGGTTATGGCAGAATGCTAAAGCAATATACCAGAAACCGCTTCATAGATGAACAAATCAAATAAATTAAATTAAATAAACAGTAAATAAACAATGTATGAAAGAAATATGTCTCTATGAGGCATTAACAGCGCTATATGAATTTATATCAGTTGAACTCAAAAGTTCAAAATCTGCTTTTGTGAGGTGCAAAAAACAATCAGGATCTCCTATCCTAAAAATAGTAGCTAGCCTCAAATACTAAGTACAATGTAACAACAGCTATTATACACTAAAAACAAATAATGAAAAACAATCTTGAATGTATATGACACGCATATGTCAATGAGGTACTTCTTTTTTTAAAAATACAAATAAAAGTAGAAATAAAAAATATAGCACATAGTCTGTTGATCTAAAATGTTCTTTGTGGGAAATAAACTTGAAATTTGGTTGAAAAGACACAAATCCAGGCTTTCCTTCACTTGTAGTCCCCCTCTCGGTTTTGTACTCACCAGATAGACATGGTGTTAATCGCCTTTAGATATTGGGATCTCCCTCCTATGGAGTTCAGCCCAGCCCAGCAGCAATATTTCTCCTCCAAAAAGTATGGATGGGGTTAAGTGCGTGTTTGCAGCAAGAGCAATCATGTGGACAAAAACATAGGGAGAGAGGACATAGCGTAATACTGTCTTTATTATATAAACAAGCCCTATTTAAAATTGTGCTTACAGAAATAAAAACAAAATTGTGCACATCGGTTGCAATGTTACTGCTCACTCTGCTAGCCTGGCGTCTCCGCTCCGTCTCCAGCTGATGTGTCCCGGGTGTAACTTGCTCCGTCTGTACGATACGTCGTGTAGCCACGCCCTGACGCGTTTCGTGATTGGCTCACGTCTTCAG
Source organism: Rana kukunoris (assembly GCA_029574335.1). Classification (NCBI taxonomy): domain Eukaryota; kingdom Metazoa; phylum Chordata; class Amphibia; order Anura; family Ranidae; genus Rana; species Rana kukunoris. The sequence goes on from CM056052.1 coordinate 127,903,651, forward strand.
AGGGCGTGGCTACACAACACGACTAATCGTATTTATAGGTGGGTGCTGACCATTCGGCTCCTCCCATCTCCCATTGTCAGCAGCTTGCAGAGGGGAGGAAATTACACTCCTCTCTGCCTGAAATCCCGCCCTGCTGCCAATAGGATTTAAAGTGTCCGGGTCGCCCCTCCTCTGTGATACAAGTCTGCTGTCTGCCATAGCCTGGAGCGTCCTCCATATTGTCGTAGCGCAGGACAATATGATTACCCTGTGCGCTACTCTACATTATGGATCTACTAGGTACAGCTCCCGGAAGTTTATTGTCTGCTCGCGCGGCTCACTACACACACTACTTTGGATTCCTCGCTGCTGGCATAAACAAAGGACTATGGATTAAAGACTCAGATTGACAGCAGCTGTATCTCTTAGTATACACAATATATAATCCAAACGATGTTCATACCTGGCTATCACTTATTACAGGTGGTAATACCAGTACTATTCATACCCAGATGTGGATTAATATTAATACATTTCATCAGCAGTGTATAATAGTTACCACTAAAACGGTAAATGTAACACAGTTACTTATACCAGGATAAAAAAATAATAATAATGATAATGAATTGACATACACATGAATACGTCCTTAAAATTCAACATATAAGATACACTATGATATTTCAACATATAAAATACACTATAATTTTCATATAATATTCTACCTGTATATTATACTGTAAAAAATGTCACATACGCCCATACTCATATTATGCTCAGATTTACCATAAATATGACCTTTGATCTACCTTAATTCTATGTGTCCAATAGGGATAGATGCATGGTCATTATTGGACTGAAAAAATTACTAATAATAAAAATAAATGTAAATAAATAAAAATGAATAGAATAAAGATAGAATAGAATACCATAGATAACAATGAAAATGGGAGTAAGGATGTCCTTAAATGGTCCCCTCATACCTTAATATATATGATATAGCATCAGTATGACCTAATGCTAAATTAAATATGTTCAATGGTTTGGAAATTAGGTACAGCCTCCCCGTATAGTCAATGATGTACATATTATTAATGGTTGCTTATAAAGCAATTTATATCTAGATCAATGTTGAGGCCATTCGGACTAAGAGTATTGGTGAGGAATATCCATTCAGTTTCTCTCTTGGATATTTCTCTTACCCTATTACTTCCTCTCCAATTGGGGTCTATTTTATCTATCCCCCAGAACTTCAGTCCTATGGGGTTCTTATCATGTTTTTCTAAAAAATGTAAAGAGACGCTATGATCTTCATACCCTGTGGTAATGTTGTATATGTGTTCTCCTACTCTTTTAGACAGTTTTCTTTTTGTCCGTCCTATATACATTAGCCCACAAGGGCATTCAAGGGCGTAAACCACATGGGTCGACATGCATGTTATGCATTCTTTGATGGGAAAGTTCTTGCCATTAGCTGTCGAGGTAAATTGAGTGAGGCCTCTCAGATGAGTGGAGACCTGGCGGCAAGCTTTACAGCGTCTACACGCTGTGAACCCAGATCTTTCCCAGAACATCTTTAATTTCTTTGGGGGGTCCAACACTCTTTTTACTATTTGATCTCCAAATGATGGACATTTTCTGTATATAAATGGGGGGATTGATGGTAACTGTTGATTTAAAACCTTATCCATTAATAATATGCCCCAATGTTTCTTAATTATGGCTTCAACATCCTTGTATTGCTCATTATACTCAGATATGAACCCCCATTCATGTTGGTTGTTCACAGGTCGTGTTCTTGGTTCCAATAATTGTTCTTGTGTGGAGGTACCTATTGTTTCAATAAGTGAGTTCAATTCGGGTTTCTTGTAGCCCTTTTCCATGAATCTTTCTCTAATCACACTGGCCTGGTTCAGATAGTCTGTGTCATTGGTGCAATTGCGTCTGATACGCATAAACTGCCCTTTTGGAATGTTACGCAGCCATCGTGGGTGATGGCCACTTTGGATAGGAATGTAGCTATTCCTATCTGACGCCTTAAAATATGCTTTTGTATGATAGTAATTGGGTCCCCTCATTACTGTAACATCTAAATAATTGATTTCCTGCTGGTCCCATTTGAATTCCAATTTAATGTTATTTTTATTGGAATTTAATTTATCAGCATATAGTTGCAGTGATTCCTCTGAACCTTCCCAAATAATAAACAGATCGTCAATATATCGCTGGTAAAATACCAGTTCCTTGCGTCTGTCTTTAAAGATCCACTTGTCTTCCCATTCACTCATAAATAAGTTGGCAAGGCTGGGTGCAAACTTGGCACCCATCGCCACGCCAACTTTTTGACTGAAAAAATTACCCCCATACCAAAAGTAATTATGGGTGAGACAGAATTCCAATGCCATTTTTAGGAATTTCTTCTGTATATAGGGCAGTCCTTCCCTCTTACTTAGTGCCCAATTAAGTGCCAAAATCGCATCATCGTGGTGTATGTTAGTATACAGTGATGCGACATCAGCTGTTACCAAAAACATATTAGTATTAGCCCAGCCCAGCAGCAATATTTCTCCTCCAAAAAGTATGGATGGGGTTAAGTGCGTGTTTGCAGCAAGAGCAATCATGTGGACAAAAACATAGGGAGAGAGGACATATGGTACATATGGTAAATCTGAGCATAATATGAGTATGGGCGTATGTGACATTTTTTACAGTATAATATACAGGTAGAATATTATATGAAAATTATAGTGTATTTTATATGTTGAAATATCATAGTGTATCTTATATGTTGAATTTTAAGGACGTATTCATGTGTATGTCAATTCATTATCATTATTATTATTTTTTTATCCTGGTATAAGTAACTGTGTTACATTTACCGTTTTAGTGGTAACTATTATACACTGCTGATGAAATGTATTAATATTAATCCACATCTGGGTATGAATAGTACTGGTATTACCACCTGTAATAAGTGATAGCCAGGTATGAACATCGTTTGGATTATATATTGTGTATACTAAGAGATACAGCTGCTGTCAATCTGAGTCTTTAATCCATAGTCCTTTGTTTATGCCAGCAGCGAGGAATCCAAAGTAGTGTGTGTAGTGAGCCGCGCGAGCAGACAATAAACTTCCGGGAGCTGTACCTAGTAGATCCATAATGTAGAGTAGCGCACAGGGTAATCATATTGTCCTGCGCTACGACAATATGGAGGACGCTCCAGGCTATGGCAGACAGCAGACTTGTATCACAGAGGAGGGGCGACCCGGACACTTTAAATCCTATTGGCAGCAGGGCGGGATTTCAGGCAGAGAGGAGTGTAATTTCCTCCCCTCTGCAAGCTGCTGACAATGGGAGATGGGAGGAGCCGAATGGTCAGCACCCACCTATAAATACGATTAGTCGTGTTGTGTAGCCACGCCCTCTGAAGACGTGAGCCAATCACGAAACGCGTCAGGGCGTGGCTACACGACGTATCGTACAGACGGAGCAAGTTACACCCGGGACACATCAGCTGGAGACGGAGCGGAGACGCCAGGCTAGCAGAGTGAGCAGTAACATTGCAACCGATGTGCACAATTTTGTTTTTATTTCTGTAAGCACAATTTTAAATAGGGCTTGTTTATATAATAAAGACAGTATTACGCTATGTCCTCTCTCCCTATGTTTTTGTCCACATGATTGCTCTTGCTGCAAACACGCACTTAACCCCATCCATACTTTTTGGAGGAGAAATATTGCTGCTGGGCTGGGCTGAACTCCATAGGAGGGAGATCCCAATATCTAAAGGCGATTAACACCATGTCTATCTGGTGAGTACAAAACCGAGAGGGGGACTACAAGTGAAGGAAAGCCTGGATTTGTGTCTTTTCAACCAAATTTCAAGTTTATTTCCCACAAAGAACATTTTAGATCAACAGACTATGTGCTATATTTTTTATTTCTACTTTTATTTGTATTTTTAAAAAAAGAAGTACCTCATTGACATATGCGTGTCATATACATTCAAGATTGTTTTTCATTATTTGTTTTTAGTGTATAATAGCTGTTGTTACATTGTCCTTAGTATTTGAGGCTAGCTACTATTTTTAGGATAGGAGATCCTGATTGTTTTTTGCACCTCACAAAAGCAGATTTTGAACTTTTGAGTTCAACTGATATAAATTCATATAGCGCTGTTAATGCCTCATAGAGACATATTTCTTTCATACATTTTTTCTCATTATAATAGCCGCTTTTTCTGCATATACATTTATATAATTTGTCCATTGAGCGCTAGGACCAGCCTCTATCTTAGGATATATCCTGGTATATCTTTTCTATACTTTTCTATCATTACCTATAGCGAACATGGACTCCATTAATTTCTTGACCAATAGACAATTGAATTTGGATCAAGTCTTCTCGAATGAAGGAGATTGGGAGACCAATGAAGATCATAATGTGTTATTAAATGCATTGGGGAGCGCACTTGAGAAACAAGTGCGCACTTGGTGGGATATTTCCACATTTGAACGGTATTTACAAGAAAATATCATAATGCGCAGCCTGAGATGGGAGGTAACTCCGCAGGATGGGCTTGAGGATAAAGAATCCCAAACTGAATGGCTAGATTTCTTTAATGGTGTTGGTATGAAATTACAACAATTGGTACTCAAACGAAAGAGAATGAAAATGGCACTCTTGGAGAAAACAATAGCCGATTTGAAAACCAAATTAGACCCCATTAAGGGAACTCAGACTGTCATCAACTTTGATAATGAAATAAAAAAGAAGTTGGAAAAGACAGATAAAGAAACTCAAAAGAAAAAAATCAAGAAATTCAGAAGGGATGTAACTGATTTCAGGAAAAACACGGTTTACTTGTGGCAGCTGGGAAAAAGTGGTGCCACACCTCAGCAACCACAAGTAAATCCAACACCCAATCAGGAAAGCACTAATAATAGGAGACCCCCTACCATACAGATCACTGAACAAAGGCAAGATGTGAGAGCTCAGCCAAATTCCCAACCACAGCGTGGGAGAGGAAATAACAGGAATCAGGGTAGAGGAGGTAACAATGGACCAATTAGACCAGGTTACAATGCGAATTATCCCACTCATTATCCAATAACCACTGACAATAGATATGAAGCATTGTCAGGGCAAGGCCCTACAGATAACACGTATCGCACAGAATCACCACATCCAACTCCTTTTTTAGGGAGGGGGATGAGAGGTCACCCCAGAGGACGATCGCGAGGCAATCGACCCTGGAGGGGACGACCACAACAGTATTCCAATACCAATCACAGCCAGGATTGGTGGAACCCCCCAACAGGGGAAACCACATACAGCCCAATCAGACATTACAGGCCACCACACGTAGAGGATGCCGAGCAGGGCAACGTGTCAAACAAAAAGAGGCCAAGACATGCAGATTAGGTGGCATATATAACCTATCATCAGCCACTCTCACCCAAAAGGAAAATAATATCCTTAATGCAGGACTTAAATGTTCCTCAACTAAAGTATTAAATACATTTGAAGTGTATATCGATCTACACAAATATATAAGGAAAATCAATATTAAAAGATATTTCCTTACTAACAGTTTTGGGACAACTAGCCATAAATATTCAGAAGTAGTGGGTGTTAACAGTGGTCTGAAAAATCGATCTTTGTTTAACCCACCCCAAACGTCTAACCATCAGGTTGAAGTCTTTAAACAACTGGTCTTGAGAGATCTGGACACCCTGCAGATGAAAAAAAGCCTTAACCCCAAACATATTAAAGAAGGCATTCGAGCATTAGAAAACCGCAAGGATATAGTAGTGAGACCTGCGGATAAGAGAGGAGGGGTGGTGGTGATGGACAAAGTCTTTTACCACACCCAGATTCAGGAGATGCTCAATGATGAAAACACGTATCTACAGCTGAATGGTGACCCCACTAAACGATATAGAACAGATCTAAAGAACCTCATAGACTATGGATATTATATGAGAGTTCTGACCAAGAAAGAAAAACAGTTTCTATGCCCTAGTTTCAGTAGAATTCCAACTATTTATACAGTGCCCAAAATGCATAAGCATCCATTGCTACCACCTCCCAGACCAATAGTAAACGGTATTGAATCTGTGACATCAAGGGTAGGCCAATATTTGGACCACTTCTTACAAAGCAGTGTGATCACCACACAGGCATATTTAAAGGACACCACAAGTTTTTTTAAAAAATTAAGGGAAGTTATTATACCACCTAATACTAATATGTTTTTGGTAACAGCTGATGTCGCATCACTGTATACTAACATACACCACGATGATGCGATTTTGGCACTTAATTGGGCACTAAGTAAGAGGGAAGGACTGCCCTATATACAGAAGAAATTCCTAAAAATGGCATTGGAATTCTGTCTCACCCATAATTACTTTTGGTATGGGGGTAATTTTTTCAGTCAAAAAGTTGGCGTGGCGATGGGTGCCAAGTTTGCACCCAGCCTTGCCAACTTATTTATGAGTGAATGGGAAGACAAGTGGATCTTTAAAGACAGACGCAAGGAACTGGTATTTTACCAGCGATATATTGACGATCTGTTTATTATTTGGGAAGGTTCAGAGGAATCACTGCAACTATATGCTGATAAATTAAATTCCAATAAAAATAACATTAAATTGGAATTCAAATGGGACCAGCAGGAAATCAATTATTTAGATGTTACAGTAATGAGGGGACCCAATTACTATCATACAAAAGCATATTTTAAGGCGTCAGATAGGAATAGCTACATTCCTATCCAAAGTGGCCATCACCCACGATGGCTGCGTAACATTCCAAAAGGGCAGTTTATGCGTATCAGACGCAATTGCACCAATGACACAGACTATCTGAACCAGGCCAGTGTGATTAGAGAAAGATTCATGGAAAAGGGCTACAAGAAACCCGAATTGAACTCACTTATTGAAACAATAGGTACCTCCACACAAGAACAATTATTGGAACCAAGAACACGACCTGTGAACAACCAACATGAATGGGGGTTCATATCTGAGTATAATGAGCAATACAAGGATGTTGAAGCCATAATTAAGAAACATTGGGGCATATTATTAATGGATAAGGTTTTAAATCAACAGTTACCATCAATCCCCCCATTTATATACAGAAAATGTCCATCATTTGGAGATCAAATAGTAAAAAGAGTGTTGGACCCCCCAAAGAAATTAAAGATGTTCTGGGAAAGATCTGGGTTCACAGCGTGTAGACGCTGTAAAGCTTGCCGCCAGGTCTCCACTCATCTGAGAGGCCTCACTCAATTTACCTCGACAGCTAATGGCAAGAACTTTCCCATCAAAGAATGCATAACATGCATGTCGACCCATGTGGTTTACGCCCTTGAATGCCCTTGTGGGCTAATGTATATAGGACGGACAAAAAGAAAACTGTCTAAAAGAGTAGGAGAACACATATACAACATTACCACAGGGTATGAAGATCATAGCGTCTCTTTACATTTTTTAGAAAAACATGATAAGAACCCCATAGGACTGAAGTTCTGGGGGATAGATAAAATAGACCCCAATTGGAGAGGAAGTAATAGGGTAAGAGAAATATCCAAGAGAGAAACTGAATGGATATTCCTCACCAATACTCTTAGTCCGAATGGCCTCAACATTGATCTAGATATAAATTGCTTTATAAGCAACCATTAATAATATGTACATCATTGACTATACGGGGAGGCTGTACCTAATTTCCAAACCATTGAACATATTTAATTTAGCATTAGGTCATACTGATGCTATATCATATATATTAAGGTATGAGGGGACCATTTAAGGACATCCTTACTCCCATTTTCATTGTTATCTATGGTATTCTATTCTATCTTTATTCTATTCATTTTTATTTATTTACATTTATTTTTATTATTAGTAATTTTTTCAGTCCAATAATGACCATGCATCTATCCCTATTGGACACATAGAATTAAGGTAGATCAAAGGTCATATTTATGGTAAATCTGAGCATAATATGAGTATGGGCGTATGTGACATTTTTTACAGTATAATATACAGGTAGAATATTATATGAAAATTATAGTGTATTTTATATGTTGAAATATCATAGTGTATCTTATATGTTGAATTTTAAGGACGTATTCATGTGTATGTCAATTCATTATCATTATTATTATTTTTTTATCCTGGTATAAGTAACTGTGTTACATTTACCGTTTTAGTGGTAACTATTATACACTGCTGATGAAATGTATTAATATTAATCCACATCTGGGTATGAATAGTACTGGTATTACCACCTGTAATAAGTGATAGCCAGGTATGAACATCGTTTGGATTATATATTGTGTATACTAAGAGATACAGCTGCTGTCAATCTGAGTCTTTAATCCATAGTCCTTTGTTTATGCCAGCAGCGAGGAATCCAAAGTAGTGTGTGTAGTGAGCCGCGCGAGCAGACAATAAACTTCCGGGAGCTGTACCTAGTAGATCCATAATGTAGAGTAGCGCACAGGGTAATCATATTGTCCTGCGCTACGACAATATGGAGGACGCTCCAGGCTATGGCAGACAGCAGACTTGTATCACAGAGGAGGGGCGACCCGGACACTTTAAATCCTATTGGCAGCAGGGCGGGATTTCAGGCAGAGAGGAGTGTAATTTCCTCCCCTCTGCAAGCTGCTGACAATGGGAGATGGGAGGAGCCGAATGGTCAGCACCCACCTATAAATACGATTAGTCGTGTTGTGTAGCCACGCCCTCTGAAGACGTGAGCCAATCACGAAACGCGTCAGGGCGTGGCTACACGACGTATCGTACAGACGGAGCAAGTTACACCCGGGACACATCAGCTGGAGACGGAGCGGAGACGCCAGGCTAGCAGAGTGAGCAGTAACATTGCAACCGATGTGCACAATTTTGTTTTTATTTCTGTAAGCACAATTTTAAATAGGGCTTGTTTATATAATAAAGACAGTATTACGCTATGTCCTCTCTCCCTATGTTTTTGTCCACATGATTGCTCTTGCTGCAAACACGCACTTAACCCCATCCATACTTTTTGGAGGAGAAATATTGCTGCTGGGCTGGGCTGAACTCCATAGGAGGGAGATCCCAATATCTAAAGGCGATTAACACCATGTCTATCTGGTGAGTACAAAACCGAGAGGGGGACTACAAGTGAAGGAAAGCCTGGATTTGTGTCTTTTCAACCAAATTTCAAGTTTATTTCCCACAAAGAACATTTTAGATCAACAGACTATGTGCTATATTTTTTATTTCTACTTTTATTTGTATTTTTAAAAAAAGAAGTACCTCATTGACATATGCGTGTCATATACATTCAAGATTGTTTTTCATTATTTGTTTTTAGTGTATAATAGCTGTTGTTACATTGTCCTTAGTATTTGAGGCTAGCTACTATTTTTAGGATAGGAGATCCTGATTGTTTTTTGCACCTCACAAAAGCAGATTTTGAACTTTTGAGTTCAACTGATATAAATTCATATAGCGCTGTTAATGCCTCATAGAGACATATTTCTTTCATACATTTTTTCTCATTATAATAGCCGCTTTTTCTGCATATACATTTATATAATTTGTCCATTGAGCGCTAGGACCAGCCTCTATCTTAGGATATATCCTGGTATATCTTTTCTATAGTAAATAAACAATATAAACAATAGTGAAAGTTTGAATGTTGTGTCACTAACTTCCTCCACCTTGTGCGACCACCACCAAAAAAATAGGATGTGCCCTTACCAAAGAGCGTTGACCACCTATTACGGGGGTCAACATAGGCCTGTATGTCTGGAAACACTTCACGTCTGTAAAGAGGTCCACTCAACAGAAACTTCAAGCCACCACCAAGGAAAACATCAGGTTTCGTTTACTCCAATCGTGACATCAGGTCATATACCCCAAATGAGAGACAAATGCCACAATAGTGTAAAACCTTTTTAGCAGGATTTAATAAAGTTAATGCACTTACATCAAAAGACGAATAAAACAGCATGTACTGGACACAGTGGTTTCAGAGGTAGATTTTCCAAACGCCATACGACGAAATTACGCTATTGTTTCCCACATATCCCCCTATGGGGCAATTCCAGGCTTCCTCACTTAATCACCATCCTGGATCCTGCACTCTGGGCTAAAAAGAAGGATTACTACACTGAAACACATAATGGTGGATGGTATACTTTAGGCATGTGCAAAAGTGAAAAATTCGTTTCGTTTCGTTTCGTTTCAATTCGTCATTTAATAAATTTCGTTAAGTTAGGTTCGTTACATGTGTTGAATTCGTTTTCGGAATTCGTTCGTTTTCGACCGAATTTCGAAAAATACGGTCGAAATCGAAAATATTTCGACCGTTTTTCGAATTTGTTCGTTTTCGACCGAATTTCGAAAAAATCGGTCGAAATCGAAAATATTTCAACCAGATTAGAAAACAAATAGTCTCTTTTCTAATATAATTTTTTTCGAATTAAATTCGAAAATATTTTTTTTTTTCGAATTCCGATCGAATTTAGTCCGCGGGTATTCGATTCGGAATTCGAAAAAAAAAATTCGATTTCGACCTTTTTTTTTTTTTTTTTCGAAATTCGGTCGAAAATGAACGAATTCGGAAAACGGTCGAAATTTTTCGTTATTATAGCAATTCGGAAATTCGTATGCATCCGAATGTCCGAATAATGGAAAATTCGTCCGAATTTCGATTCGGAACGAAACGAAATGCACATGCCTAGTATACTTATGTTAGTACCTTTTCGGAAATCTGACACTTATATTCAGTACCTACAGTAGTCCATTTCATTTTACATATTGGCAACTTCGGCATGCCATCGGACCCAGTTTCGAAAACCGGTGGTTCTTGAGTCCGATTGACCTCCTGACCTCACGTGTGGTGGGGAGACCCCTGCCCTCCCTTTATCTTTACTTGACAGTAGCCGGTGATGCTAAACCGACTAGATCCCTAGACAGGTGAAGGGAAGATATTAAAGAGGAGATTTGGGAGGACTGTGTCTCTTCATATCTTCCCTCTATGATAGCGGCAAAGGATTTGTGGTACTTTTTGGCCTGTCCCAAACTTTGTCCCTACAGGAGGGAGGTGGCTAAGACTGAGTGCTGTCAGTGTCACTAACAAACCTCTGGATCCTCTGGTGCTGTTACTGAGTTACCTAGCAGATGTTGCGGGAGAGAGATATACAAAACTGTGCATAACCTTCACTCTCTATTACGATAGAAGGGAGATCCTCTTTAGATGGAAGTCAGAGGAGCCCCCTACCTGTACCTCTTGGAGACATACAGTTAACTTGGTCCTGCCCCTGTACAAAATTACATTTGAGAGCAGACAATGCCCTAAGAGATTTTAAAAAGTCTGGTCTGGATGTATCAATGCATGTGGCTGATCTTAATAGTATACTGTGTATCCCAGGAGAGCAACTTGATATCTTACTACTACTGCTCGGTGAGTCTTTCCTACCTTCTTCCTTCCTCCTTCTCTCCCGCCCTCTTTTTTTCCTTTCCTTTCCTTTCCCCCTCCCCTTTTGTATCTGGTATCTTCCATCCTTAGACCTATTTAGGCTGGGTGTGAGTAAGCTCGGTCATTTATGGAGGCTGTTAAGAAGTATATTGCTTTGAATTGATGATTTACCTTGTATTATGTACTTTAGGGGTAACCCCCCTAGCTATAGTTAACTCTTGTAATGGAGTATGATGTTGCGCACAATGTCACATGTCTGTTGTTATGCTTTTTGTTATTCAGATTTGTTTAATAAAAAATGTCCTGTTAAAAAAAATGTAATCTTTTGATAAACAGTTGTGCTAATACAGTGTCACGTAAAAAAAATCGAATTACCTCCATTTTATTTTCCAAGGTTTTTGCTTTGGGGGTTTTAGCCAATCTTCAAGTCTGAAATGTGCATTTAAACGTGTGCAAAAAAAATGGCAAAAACAGCTCCGTCAACAAAAGGGTAAAGTAAAGTTCTACTTTAAGAACACAATACTATATAAAACATATACTTATCATACACTTTAATTTCCCAGAGTGCATTTGCAAGACACATTGCACGGTGCATTCACGTGGGTTCCAGTGAATTTTCAGCATTCTAAGTAGACATAAATATGTACACACATAAAATAGGTACAAACATAGGTTTAAAAAGCTGCAATCCATTCAGCATTTTCCTTTATAATCTAGGAATTACACTGCAGTCAGATTCCTCAAAAAGTTGTACAGGCATTGTCTCAATATATTCCTAATATAAAAAATAAAAACTGTACTAAAAAAAATACCAGCCTAAGATAAACATCAAGTTTTCTATCATCATGTCAGATTACTAAGTAACTTGACAAAGTTTCCTCCCCCGTATAGATTCTGCTTGTTAGACAACAAAGTCTGCAGGGCCTCATTTGCATATTGTATTTGCATGCTAATTGCAGTGGCGCGTGGAGGATCTTAGCGTGAAATCACTGTATTGTTTTGTAGTTCACATTAATTTGTGTTTTGAGAAGATGATGTCAGGAAGCTCTTTAGAAAAGTGATGTGCTTCATTTATTGTATCTGAAGAGAAATATAAAGGCTTCCTGCCAACTGAATTGTTCAAAATATATAGAACGGGATAATGAAGGGTAAAGCTGGTCAAAAGGGCTGTATGACTGGGTGAAAAATTTTAGCCTAGAAGGGGTAAACATGTTAGTGAATAGGAAACTAAGAGGACATAACCATGCCAGTGGTGCAGCAGAAAACATATAGCACAGTGATGAAGGTATGTGGTCTAGGCAGTGAGCAAAGGAAGAATTGGGGGCAGGGACAAATAAATCCATCTGTTTATTTTTCTCATCAGCAATCAACAGTAAAAAAATTAAGATTCCTTAAGGAAGCAAAGGATTGCAGGAGAGTCCTACTACCTACCTGACAGGTATAGAAGACCATGTCAGTGTCCCATGTGTCTGCACCATCTCTATCATACCGGCAGCAGTGCAGCCGCTTTATGGGGGTGCAAGACTGATTTTTCTTGCGGCCCAGTCCACCACATACGACTGGCGCTATACTAAAAGTGTAGCGCAAGCTGGTGGGGACCCTTTTCATGCTGCCCCCTACAAATTGCTGCCCTAGGCCTGGGCCTTGTTGGCCTAGGCCAGGATAGAGTGTTTGTAATGCACTTGTTTGTTTCTTTTTAGACACAAAAGTTTTCAGTCCATGATGGCCTTCACTGTCATATAAGAACCAGCAGTTTACTCCCTTTTTGCTCCAAGAAATGGACTATCATATCTAGCTGGTCTAATCCAGTACCGTTATGGCAGCGCCCGTGTTTTCTTTCACTACTTTACTGTTCCCTTGCAAGATATGAATGCTGATTGGACTAAACTATACAATCACACCTAGATTACAGCCTAAAAAACGCCTAGATCTTATGCATATTCATGAGTATATATTGTACAGCCTGTAGATGTATCCTCAAAAACACTTTCACTTTACTTGCTTTATTGAGAACTGTGTATTGTGTTTCTTCACTGCAGTGAATAAAAATGCACCTATTCGGATCTATTATCTCATCTGAATGTCTTGTTTGGAGACTCCCTAACCTGATTCAATCAGAATGGTGCCTGCGACTTGGATACAGTCCGGTGGGTTCCCGGCCAGAGAGACACGAAACTCACGTTGAGCAGTGGCCATGGTAAGAAACTGTCATTCTTACTTATTCTGCTCTATGTGGTGAGTAATTAGTCAGTGTCTGGAGTCCATTGGTTGAAGGAGTCTTATGCTGATGATGAGATGGTAAGTGTACACATCTGCCAACAATCAGCGGAACTTCAAGCCTTGATTATGGCATGCAAGTTGGCAGAGGGGAAAAAAGTCAACCTCTATGCGGACTCAAGAAGCACGAGGCAATCACCTGATGCCGCTGCAAAACAAGTTGCAAACGGAGTAAGAGAAGTCATCAACAGAGTGAATATACCCATCCTGGATGATCCAGTGGATACCTCTGAAGAGACTATGCAAACCACCATTGTTCTACAGACAGAACCCTCCGGGGGAAAAAGACCTGTGACTGGGTCCTGGTTTGTGATAAAACATTAGCTTGAGCCAAGATAGGAGGACCTGAAAGGGACCGTCATAACAACTGCCACATTAATAAAGGTGGCCGGAAAGAATTTGTGAATACACGCTTCCCACTGCAAGAGGGTCCATGTACCCGAGGACGAGGACGAGGGAACCAAACCATGATCTTGTATATCCTTTTCATTATAATTATTGTTCAGGCACAGGAAGTGGCCATCAAACAGACAGATGGTATAACACAATTCTGGTATAATTCATCTAATACACATGTTGCCACCTTCATATCCCCCTATGAAAAAATTCTAACTGGTACCGATCACAGTCCGATCGTATGATAAAGCATTAGGCCCCAGGATTATATATGTATGTGTTACTGACACCTACTGGGGTAACAATTGTGATCACTGGGGGGTCAGTAGGCTGGAATACCGGAACTGACTGGGGGTACAGGCCTACGACTGCCCTGAATAAGAAAGACAGAAATGGGAAATCACTTATAAGTAGAATGATAATTTTGAAACACACTGTTCCCAAACAGTTCAGATTGACCATTGAAAACCCTAGCCCAGGTGACAGCGGGACCTACGTGTTAGGCCTATGGTGGGGAAATTGATATTCCAGTTATAGAAAGACTTTCCAACTGAAATATATGTTCAACAACCCAGAGTGGGTAGTTCCCCAGTCCACATCTAACTCAAACATACGGGAGCTAGGGGACATGGTGGCCATAGCGGACCCTACCTTCGAGGACACTATGGCTGCAGAAACTGGGTTCTCAGATGTCAACCTGTGGCTCTGGTGGATGAGGTTTAATGCATAGAGGCATAATAGAACTAATTGCTATGTGTGTGTGGGGGCTAGACCCCATCTGGGAACTGTACCCCTACACATACCTCCTGAACATGTTTCATGTTCAGGGGGTATGTGTAGGGGTACAGTTTACCAACTGCACTGGAAAAAGGAGCATCCTATAGTCACCAAGACCCCCAAGTCAGGAGAAGGTATTACCATATATCCAAACCTCTTGGAAATTTTACTACAGGTTACTGTGGATCTTATAGTAAGGTGTCTGCAGATCTGGTGCAAAATCAAATCCAGTCTTTGGGAGACATGTACTGGCTCTACGGGGACATGAAAAATCAGAAGTAGGATGACAGGACAGTGGACAGGGGAATGTGCACTGGCTAAGACCATAATGCCTCTGCATATTTTCTCGTGAAACCCAGAACCTGAGACAAACAACACACCCAAGCTTTGACACTCACGTATATATAGATGCCATGGGAATCCCAAAGGGGGTCCCAGGTGAGTTCAAAGCAAGAGACCAGGTAGCAGCAGGATTTGAGTCTCCGATTCCCATCATCACTGTAAACATGAATGTAGATTGGATAAATTACATCTACTATAACCAACAAAGGTTTGTCAATTACACCAGGGACGCACTCCAAGGTTTAGCCGAACAACTAGAGACCACTTCACAGATGACCTTCCAAAACCATATGGCCTTAGATATGGTTCTAGCTGAGAAGGGGGGTGTGTGTAAAATGTTACCTGAGACAAGTACATGCTGTACATAAATACCAGATAATACCGGCCCAAATGGTAAAGTGACTTTGGCCATTAGAAAGCTTGAGGACCTGTCCGAGGAATTAAAGAAGAACTTTAATGCTCTTCAACCACTGGGATCAGTACTTCACCTGTATGAAGGTATGGCAGGGAATATTAGCACAGATAGGGATAGCCATCCTAGCAATTTGGGTGATTTTTGCTGATGTAGTCTGTATTCTCCCTTGTTTAAAAAAACTGTTGACCAATCTACTCCCACATTTGTGAACCAGGAAATACCAGACGACGATTATGAAAGGCCTTACACTCCATTCCAGACACTCCCTCCACAAAATGCAATGCCATAGAGCCAGAGGGACACGAAGCTCATCAGCCCCAAATCGCAAAAAGATTTTAAAGGCAGAGCAGGGTCAGTCAGCGGCAGAGCGTGGGTTTGTCCGGCTACAAAGGGAGGTTCCGCACAAGGTGGGACTTGTCTCAAACCGGTGAAGACTCCCTCACCCTACCCCTCTGGGGCTCTACAGCCAGTTAGGATGAATGAAAGGGACAGTAATTGTCTTGGGCCTGCTGGTGACCCTAGGGGAAACTCACATAAGCCTGTAAGGCAAAATTGAAATAGACATTTCAGGGGGGGATTGTAATGGATGTGATTAAGGTATCACAATAAAATTTCAACATGTAATATATATGTTATTGTCATTGCTAATTGCTTATCAGACTTAACCATTTTTTCAAAGATAGCTGCTGCAAGCTCACTCACCCCTCCCTTATAATGAAACTGAACTGCGAAGATTTAACAAGATTGTGCCTCCTTTGCAAGACGATTGCCACAAGACATGCCATCGAAAGGAAGATTACCCTATATTGCTATTGTATTTTGCATATGCCTGCCTTGTCCGTCTATAACAAGTCCGGCACCTTGCTTATAAAGACAGTGAAAAGAGGAACGAATAAAGAGAACCAACTATACTCTGAACTACTGTGTGTGTCATCGTGTTTTACTTTATCCTGCTGGAGCATGCACACTCCAGGTCTTATACTGAATTTGGCCAGGGGCAGAATATAAATTTTGGACGGTTCTGTTCGGTCCAAAACAGTGAGATTAAGGTAAAATTGAGTGTAAACTAGAGTAATGTTGATGTTATACAGTTTGACCTTAAAAACTCCTTTACTTCACCTGTTGCAGAAAAAATAGAGCTGAGTTTTTGTTTCTATGCTTAGGGTGTCAATAGCTTTATGAGACGTGTGAGAAGGTCTGACCAGAGGATTGTAGTAGTGAGCCTGTGTGGCGAGTAATGCCTATGTGGTAAGTGTACAGGTCTGTGTGGCCAAGTGTAATAAAGTGCCATTTGATGGCTACTGTGTGTGGTCTGGGAGAAATTTTGGGTAAGTAGTGACTCAAGAGTGAGAACTCTAGATTGAGAGCATGACACTCTCATGGACTTTTCAAGCCGGGAGAGGTAGAAATGGCACAAGTAAATTAAGTTCTATGACAGATATGGACAGTGGTTAAGAAAGGACACCAAGACTATTATAGGCTGGATCAAAACAGACCAGATCAAATACCAGCATAAGGAGTTATGATCAACTTGGCTTTCTGTGTATGTTTATTTTATGGCAGATTGACAGAGTTAGATGAGAGGATTAATGTGTGCAGTATTGGATTTTTGAAAGTATGCAACGTGATGAAACTAGTTATGGGCTTATCAAAGTTTTTCTAATGCATATCACCGATGGGGCTAGTAAAAGAAAATTAGACCAGGCAATGCAAGTGTTATCTAGATGTTTGAGAAGCAGAAAGATATTAAAGTATGGCTGAGTTGAAAAATTAGTGTAAAGAATCATATGGGGAGTTGAAAGGCTGCTCAGTTTTGCAGTTTCCTCACCTCCATCTCTCGCGTGTGTCTCTGTAAGAAAGGTGTGAGGTGCCCCTCCCCTTCATATTGCTGTATAACATTGTGTGTTTGTAGAAGAGAAACAGGCGGTTTGCATATATTTTCTTAAAAGATTGTGCCAGTCTGAAGCTGGAGATTTCTGAACATCTAAGTACTATAGAAAGTTGTAAATGAGATAAGTGTACAATATAGAAGGGTTATATTGTATGTACTGAAACAGGAAATGGTATATGAGAAAGATAGAAGCTTTTGTTAGAAAGTCTTTGTAAGTTTAACTGAGAAATCATTTGTAGAAGAGGAGAGAAGAGGAGAGAAGCTTCCCCCTTAACTCTCCTTCTTCGATGGACACATCCTGTATGAGATGTCCAGTGTGAAAGACTGTGTCTGTGAAATGTTAACTTTTGACCAGCTATGAAATAACTAGTATAACATGTGATGTTCAAATGTGAGTGATATACAAGACTAAGGGAAATATTTAATTATGTTGCAGAAGTGGATTCATTTTAAAGAGAGAAAGAAAAGGCTGATTGCGGTCAACACCCTTTAAATTCCTAAAAGGTAGCCATGATTATTATAATGATTGAAATGTTTAGTTCTCAATTTCAGGCTACTGGGTGTGGAAAGGGAGAAGGCTCCATCCACTAATAAAACCTGGGTGTACCCTTTTTGTGCTAGTCATTTTAACAGGATAGCTGACTAGACAAGTTCTGTATAATGTTGGAGATACAACAAAAAAACAGCTTAGCCTATTATATGGAATGCAGTTTACAAAAAGGACACAAGATTTCGCTAATGCTCAATGATATGCTATGCTATGTTGTGTTGTATTTTCCTGCCCACATTAATCTACTTGTTGGTTTATTTTTCCTGCCTGGTTGTCTGTGTATGTGTTCTACTTACCATGGCAGAGACATCTTTGTCTGTGTGATGATGTTCCAATAAAGAAGCCAGTTCCTGTTACTACACAACGTCTGATCTCAACTGACTCCGCTGCACCTATCAATCGTACTTTGCAACAGGTTATGGGCCCAGTGTCTGGATAAAGTCTTATGACCAGGTGCGGCCCAAGCAGAACAAAGCCTCAAACGGAAGACAGCGTGGCTGATGCAGAGATCGACGTAAGAAAGCTTTCCAGTGACATCTCCTATAGACAAGTAAGACTGTTTATATATAAAGGAGGGATAAAATGTCTGGAAACTCAGAGCTTAAACTCTGTGGCCAAGCTGAACAATGACAATTATCAGCTATGGAAGTTTAAAGTGGAAATGCTATTATACAGAGATGACTTGTGGGAGGTTACCACTACAGAGAGGCCACAGGATAATAATCAGGACTGGGACAAGAAAAACAGACAAGCACGGGCCATCATAAGCTTACTAGTGGAGGATGATCAGCTCATTCATATACGCAATGAGGACACAGCAAAAGGCATGTGGGATGTACTGAAAAGACTGCATGAAAGATCCAGTTTAAGCAACAAGCTGTTTATGCTGCGGAAACTTTACAAAATGAGACTTGGTAGAGGACAGGACATGCAGGAGCATATAAACGCAATGCTGGAAGTGATTGCGCAACTCAGATCAAGTGGGGAGAATATAACAGACAGTCACAACGCAGCCATGTTGTTATGCAGTTTGCCCGATACATACACTGCACTAATCAATGCACTGGAGACACGGCCTAAGACAGATCTGACGGTAGCATTTGTAAAAACCAGGCTCATAGATGAGTATCAGAGAAGAAAGGAATTAGTGCATGACTCCACAGAATCCGAAACCAGTACCGCTCTTAAAGCTACAGACGCATGATTACACAGGAAAGAACCAGAGTGCGTTTCAGATGCCACAAACAGGGACACTTAAAGACCGTACTATATGGAAAGCAGAGCAAATGAGACAGCGTCCCTCTTATGCTAAACAAAAGGTCAAAACCACAATCAATGACCCAAGGGAAGGCAACTGGAATTCCACATTTAAAGCGACAGGCAACAATAAATGCCAAGACTGGTGCATCGATTCAGGGGCAACCAGTCACATGACGCGTGATAGAAGTTTCTTTACAGAACTTGATCCGAACAACAAAGAAACTATTTACCTTGCAGATGGAAGCACAATACATGCAGAAGGATGTGGGCATGAAACCCTTGTATGCCCGGATGATGTGGGACACAATTTAACCATACCAGTGAAATATGTGCTTTATGTTCCTAATCTAGAAGGAGGACTCTTATCTGTGAAGCGTCTAAGGCCTCGTACACACGATCGGACATATCCGATGAAAACGGTCCGCGGACCATTTCCATCGGATATGTCCGATCTGGAGTTTGATCCGATGGCGTGTACACACCATCGGATCAAATTCCCCGCCGGCGGACGGCGCGGCGACGTGTCGGTGACGTGGCGGTGACGTTGACGCCGCCACGTCACTGCTACGTCACGCACCAGGAAGTAAAACACTTCCGCGCATGCGCCGAATCCATTCAGCGGCGGCGCGGCGGCGGTGGGGGACGACATGTCTGCTGGTAAGTGTACTAACCAGCAGACATGTCGGGCGGACAGATTCCCACCGGATAGATTTCAAAGCATGCTTTGAAATCTGTCGGGTGGAGAAATCTGTCCGCTAGCCCATACACACAAAGCGGAGATGTCTGCTGAAACGGTCCATCGGACCATTTTCAGCAGACATATCCCCTCGTGTGTACGAGGCCTAACAGCCAGAGAACTCACTGTGAAATTCCAAGGTGACAAGTGTTCCATTCTAAACGGCAAACAGACAATAGCAAACGCCAAGCTGGATGATCATCTATATCATCTCGACACAGTGAAGGAAAAGGTGAGACTATGTACACACAAGCACAATGACTGTATACATATATGGCACAGACGTCTAGGTCACAGACACCCAGAATGCATACTGGAACTACAGAGGAGGAATCTGACAATGTATCTAATAGTATCCCCTTGTCCAGTCACTGCTAAATGTGAATGTTGCATTAAATCCAAAGCTACGAGAGCAACACTTCCCAAAGTCAGCCAGAAGCGAGCCTCAAGACCACTTGACTTAGTTCACAGTGACGTGTGTGGTACCCTAAACCCACCAACACCTAGAGGCAACAGGTATATAGTGACTTTCATAGACGACTACTCAAGATATACATTCACCTACCTAATGCAACATAAGAGTGAAGTCTTCGACAAATTACAAGACTATATAACAAAGACAAGTAACAAGTTTCAGAGGAAGTGATAATGGAGGTGAATTCACAGGAGGTAAGATACAAGAGTACTTAAAAAGGCATGGAATAGAGCATCACAAGACAGTTCCGTATACACCAGAACAGAATGGAGTAGCTGAAAGAAAGAACAGAACTCTAAATGAAATGATCAGATGTATGCTGACAGACTCTGGACTACCACAAAAATACTGGGGTGAGGCAGCAATGAGAGCTACATATTTGCAGGACAAACTTCTTTTCAGAACAGTGGAGAAAACCCCATATGAACTATGGCACAATGAGAAACCAAGTGTAAAACACCTAAGAGTTTTTGGATGCAAAGCATTCATCTACATACCTGAAGAAAAACCTACCAAACTCCAAAACAGAGTGTTTGAAGGTATCTTCATTGGATACAGCGACAATGTTAAGGGTTACAGAATCCTAAATCCCAAAACAGCCAAGGTTACCATTAGCAACAGCGTTACTTTTATTGAAGATTTAAGAGACAATGTAATGACAACAGTAGAAGCAAGAATAGAAGAGAAAACTGACATTGACCAGCCCATCTCTGTAACTTCTGAACAAACAGTTGAAGTGAGTGTAGACTCAACCAATACTGAAGAGCAGATACAAGAAGGCTCAAACACAAAACCGAGATGGTCAACAAGAGAAAACAACGTTTTAAAAGAGAGCAAGTGACCTGTTGTCCCATGCCCACCTATCCCTGGCTCTCCTCAGTTTTGGAGTGTCTTTGGACTGTGGGGGCTCCATCCCCGCCTCAAACCCCGGGGGAGACAGTTTATCCAGGACCACTATCCCATTCCACAGTATGAAACACCTGGGCTACTTTATTTTGGGCTTGTTTTTAGGTAATGTATCACACCTCTTCACCTGTCTATTTACCTATTCCTCTTTTCTTTTTTAGCTCAATTGCTTGCACCCCACTCCTGATGACTGTCTTTAAACGCCAAGAAACGCGTCGCGTCTATACTCAGGGATGCCAAGTTTAAGCTTGCCCAATGATGTACTCTCATTCAACTGGTCTTATATAAACTCTTTTTGGATAATTATATATATTGGATTTGTTACTGTTATGTCAATGTATTATAATTGCTTTTATTAGTCATGTCCTGGATTCTGAATATCAATTATGCCAATGTGATTATCACTACATGTATTATGCCTTTGACAGCATGATCTCTGTATTGTATATTATGATACATATTATATTATGAATTTTATACTTGACTCCTTGATTTTCTTTTCTCGGATTGATTATTTAGCAATTTCATTTGACCACAGAGATTTCCCTGATGGGACTGTGTCAGTCAATCCTCTTTTGATATTCCAAACTATCTCATACGCCCTTCCATGCCTCATCTAAAGTCCCATGGCCCTATCTCAACTTTCAGAACAAGAAGCAAATAAATGGATAAAGGCTGCTGAGGAAGAGATAAGATCCATGCATGACACTAAAACATGGGCATTTGGGCATACATAGATGCATGATGTTAATACAGATGATTTTATGTTTTGTATACTGTTTTACTCCTAGATTCTCATCATACTATCATACTTTCAGATGAACGATTGGCTGACCTCGCCAACCAGGCGTTGGTGTGGTTACGCTATATCGATGACATATTCATAGTTTGGACCGGGACTCAGCTTGCCCTGACTGCGTTTGTTAATAAACTTAATATTAACAATTACAACTTGAAATTTACGGTAAACAGCAATCCCCGTAAGATCTCCTTCCTCGATATTGAAATCTTTATAGATGGTGACAATTGCTTGGCAACTACTCTATACCGTAAAGAAACGGCAGGAAATAATATTCTACACTCAGCCAGTGCACATGCCATCCCACTAAAACGTAGCATACCCTACGCACAATACCTCAGATTGAGACGTAACTGTACACATGACATGGACTTTAAACACCATGCTAACTCACTAAGGGATCGCCTGCTGGCAAGAGGGTATTCTAAATCCCTCCTACGAAAGGCTTATAATAAAACCATTCAACAATCTAGGAGCTCACTCTTGCACAAAATCAAAACACAGCAGGACCCCTATGGTTCAGTCAAAATTATAACAAAACACTCTGACCAACAAGACCAGCTCAGACAGGTACTCACCAAACATTGGCATATTCTACGGGAGGATTCTATCCTAAGCAAATATGTTGGCGAACGCCCAACAATAGTTTTCAAACGTTCAACATCCTTGAGGGACCAACTTACTTGTAGTCATTATGTCCCGGCCAGACAAGACCCTCCATCTGGGAAGGGTATGTTTAAATGTGGGCATTGCGAATTCTGCCGTTATATCACCACAGGTAGTAAATTCATTCTACCTAATGGCGAATTATTACAACCCAAGTTTAAAGCTGACTGTGGCACCATGGGTGTTGTTTATCTCATGACTTGTTCATGTGGGATCTACTACGTTGGGAAAACTATTCGCCCATTTCGACAACGGATTAGAGATCACATCTACTATTCGTCCAATGGAAAAATTCTGACACCTGTCAGTCGACATTTGGACCTCTACCACCGTTTCAATACATCATCTGCCTCCTTCTTTGCTCTCGCTGTTATTCAGCGGGACCCGAGAGGAGGCGATTGGGATAAAAAAATCCTGCAAAATGAGACCAAATGGATTGAAAGATTAAACGCTACCCAACCTCCAGGAATCAATGAGCTTCAGACATATAAATCCTTTTTATAATACATTGTCACGTTAGTTATGCCTTAGTGGTACTATTAGTATACACTAATGTATTAGCCAACTGCTTCAGTTAAATAATCCAAGTTTTTCTATAGCTCTGCTCCCCCTCCCCGCTGTGTCCCTGCTAATAAATATCTAGTAATGCATTAACGTCTGTATTTCCAATCATGAAACGACTTTTGTGAACTGGGATACCCAGTCACAATACAGAATTATTTTTGTTTATATTCAACCAACTGTATATTAGTGTACTTTGTTTATTTGTACTACTAATGTTGCACTATCAATTGTCTTACTATATTAACTGATGTTTAGGACCTGTTGCCTTGGTGCCCTTTGGGGATTGTTGCGGTATCCTGTGGGGATCCTTTGTTAGGACATGCACGGCCAGGTAACCACATCACAACTTGTTTGTGCTGTGGAAATCTAGGATGTGATGGTGGCTTTGTCTGTGTGTTCTTGCGGCGTTGGTTTATGCCCTAGCTTCTTGCCACGGACCTTGACACGCCCCGCCGACTCTCATTGGTGGAGCGTATG
Organism: Rana kukunoris; assembly: GCA_029574335.1. Classification (NCBI taxonomy): domain Eukaryota; kingdom Metazoa; phylum Chordata; class Amphibia; order Anura; family Ranidae; genus Rana; species Rana kukunoris. Next base: position 127,927,651 of record CM056052.1, read on the forward strand.
CCTCCATCCCTCCTTCCTACGACGTTCCTTCCCTAGGCTCACGCCAATGCTGGATCACTTCCCTATGCGCACTGGTGTTACCATCGCAACGGGTCATGTTTGTGAGACACGCCCCGCCCCACTCTATTGGTGGAGCGCCTCCATGCCTCCTTCCCTCAAATGTTTAACTTCACACCCACTCCATTGGTGCAGCGTCGATTGACACTGCCAAGCTTGCTGCTTAGGGATTGGACAGTCAGGACCTGGCCGGGTCACATGATGCGGAAGTCTCAACCGCACATGTGACCGGGATACACATTTATAAGGGGTGGATAAAACTAGCTATGGAGTCTGCCATTTCTAAGCAGGGAATTTAATCAAACGGCCTGAGTGGTGAGTAAAAATGATTTTTTAGAAACTGAATGTTACATTCTGCCTACCTGCAGGCTTCTATAGCATCTTTTTAAGTAGGTGGCTTATTTAAAGCATCATTTATTATACTATATCTCTCTGTTTAGACACACTCCTGAATACACCGCAGCCTTCTACTATTGTTGGTCTACCTACTAATTGGAATTCAGGCTTCAACACTAGGGGATCATCCCCTCTTTGTTATTGATTTAGCTGCTCAAGCATAATAACCAAAGCAGTTGTTCAGCCCTTTCCACCAACATTCTGCGGTGCACACATTTGGGTATGTATTCTGAACAAAAACATTTGTTTTTCTTTTCTTTTGTTTTCCTTTCATACCCATACCTGAACAACAGAAAACCTGTTGTTCAATACCACTATACATTTCCCTATTTTTTGTCATATTGTATATATATTTTTCCTCACCAGAATAAGCCACACTGCTTTAGCTTTACTCGGATCGTTTTTCAATCATCTGGAATCTCCCAAGTTCCAGACAATATTCATCTATACTGTCAAAAATCCTTTCTATGATACCCAACAGCGGGAACGGTAGGCAGCCATTCGTTATAAATACTCTACTATCACACTCAGTGTTCATCACACATAGATTATCCTATCTCTGTTGGGCATTCACTATATCTACTTCCACCCCTAACATAGCTCACCTAAATATTACCATTCCACACTGGTTATAATGTGCGAACATACTATCCTAAATGTTCACACAAAAAAATACTAATATACATAGGGGTATCCTTTCCTAACAACTCTTTTTCCTGGTGTATCCCTGCATGCCCCCCCTTATGGACCCCTATGGTTGCGCCCTCCCCTCTATGACACCATGGCAACTTCGGTCTTTTATGCATCCTCTTTATAGCGCTTTGACGCACAAAGGATATAATTTAATGTTAAACACGAATGTTTGTGTATTTTATATAAATGTATGTCTGTATACTAATGACGGTCCCTTCCTTTCTCTCTAGAAAAATCATAACTCCTGAGGAAGCAACAAATGCGAAACATGTAGAGTTTATGTTTATGTATATCTATATCTACAGTAGCTATCAATCTGTATTGATTTCTACACCGGATCATTCCTTTATAACGACTACTTATTTTTTTTGTTCACTACTTTTATTGTGTGAAACAATTAGAAAATAGGGGCGCTAACTAATGATGAATATACCATATATTATACAACATCAATGTGAAAAATATATATGTGAATGTCGTGCTATACCAATATAACAGCAAACCAATAAGTGCAGAGAAAATACAGTGACTATGGACAATGTATGTCTACCCAGAGTCCATAAGTATTTGGTGCAATATTGTGCTAAAAACAATAATGTTCCGATAGGTGCTCCGTGTATTATTCTTCTGAATATATTCCACCTTCACCAAAGAAACACCGCCAATGTGAATGGATGGCTCCTTACCCGAAGGTGTTGACCTATTAATTAAAATGAGGTCAAATGAGCTCAGAAATCAGCTGCTGTCCGTGGGAAACTCGATCGTAAGCCAGGCAGTGGACAGGTCTCATATAAAGAGAGAAACAGCTTCCATAGTATAAAACCTTTTATTGGAATGTTTGCTAAAAAATATAATGCCAAATGGCCTCTTACTTGAGATGGTGCCCGTATTCCCGGCACCGAGGCTGTAGATGTATAGGGATTGGAGAGAGATGTTGTGGTAAGCTGGTGAAGCCGGCGTGCGTTCCACCGCCGTCAGGCTTGAAAACCAGGAAACCGGAAGTATGCTAGTAGTGCGTGCCCAGGTACCGCCTCGACGTACGTTTCGTTGTTGTCGTCATCAGGAAGCGTACCTGGTGCACGCTTTGGGCTACTATTAGAGGTCTGTCAATCAGCCAATGGGAGGGGCAAATCAATTGGACAACAGCCTCTGTCCCGGTCCTACAGCAACCATGTATATGACTGCGGAGTTCAACAGCAATTCTATACATAGATCAAATTGCAATTATTGCCTGTGTGAAATTACAGGCTGCTAAATGCAAAAGTACAAATAATACAATGAATATGTTTGCGATTTTATCTCCTATATTATCAATCTATTTTAGAGACTTAATGGCATTATAAAAAATGTTGTTCTATATTATGAGGAATATAACATAGAAAACATATTTCATACATTTAAAAACCGTATGTATTTATATATAAATATAATACATATATATGAATAAAACCAACCTAATACATGAACAGAATTAATAATTAGATTAACAATAAAATTAAATAAAATAAATTAAAATAGATAATTAAATATCAATAAAATATCAGTAGTGTACCTAAGATTATACAAATCTTTTACATTGTGCAGCTCTACATACTCCTTAGATGTCCGTTAAAAAACAATTAAGGTCCAGTTCTATGTTGAGGCCCTGGGGTCTCATAGTTCTGAGGCGATGGATCCACTGGGTTTCATTTTGTGATACTGCCTTTGTCAGGTCTGTTCCACGCCAGTGGCTGGTGATTCTGTCTATTCCATAAAATGTTAATAGACTGGGGTCTCTGTTATGATAAAGGTCAAAGTGTTTTGACACACTATGGTCAGGGAACCCCTTTATAATGTTGGCCACATGTTCATTGATTCGAATTTTTAGTTCTCTAGTGGTGCGGCCTACATATTGGAGTTTGCAGGGACATGACAATACATACGTGACGTATCTAGAATGGCATGTAATCAATGGTTTGATGGTAAATTCTTGTTGGGTTACACTTGATTTAAATTTAGTAACCTTTTTGCCTTGCCTGTTTGTTTTGTTGCATGACCTGCATCGGGTGCAGTAATGGAAACTGGACCCATCAAGAAAGGTGAGAGGTTTTGCCGGGGGGTCTGGGACATTTACTGCAACCATGTTTCTCACACCCGGAGCTCTCCTGTATATAAAGGTAGGGTGTGGGGGTAGGATTTTAGCCAAGTCAGTATCTTTTAGTAGGATTGGCCAATATTCTTTGAATATTTTTTCTATATTCTTATATTGTCTGTGATACCCAGACAAGAAAGGCACATCTTCTTTTCTTGGTAATTTAATCCTATTTTCCAATAGAGATTGTCTATCCATACCCAACACTTCTTTTTGGGCCTTGTCTATTTTATTTGGGCTGTAACCTTTTTCTATAAATTTCTTGGTTAGTATCTCTGATTGCTGTTCGTAGTCCACTATGTCATTACAGTTACGGCGTATTCTCATAAACTGTCCTTTTGGTATGGCACCCAACCATTTGGGATGATGGCAACTTGAAATCGGTACATACCCATTACGGTCAGTTGGCTTAAAGTAAGTCTTTGTATGGATTTGATTATGTTTTTTGGTTAATATGAGGTCCAAGTAATGGATGGAGGTTTTACTAGATTCAGCAGTGAATGAATGAATGAATGAATGAATGAATGAATGAAAAACTTATATAGCGCGGCACATGCGAACCAAATCGCCTCTGGGCGCTTGTTGTATCAGTCTCTCTTGACATCAAAAGAGCAGAGTTTTAATCTGTCTTCTGAAGGTCAGGTGGTTTTCCTCCAACCGAATGCAGGTTGGCAAAGCGTTCCAAAGTCTGGGACCTTGGACCGCAAACCTTCTTTCTCCTTTGGACTTGAGTCTGGCTTTGGGTACTTTGACCAAATTTTGGTCACTGGATCGCAGAATGCGATTGGGATTGAGGGGTTCTATTTTATCGCAAAGATATTGTGGGGCTTTCCCATGGATGCATTTATGAGTCAGACAGAGAGCTTTAAAAGCAATTCTGTCTTTTACTGGCAACCAGTGAAGGGATCTCAGCGACGGTGAGATTGCTTCCCAGGGTTTTTTCCCAGTCACCAGTCTGGCGGCCGTATTTTGTACGACTTGCAGACGTGCGATTTGGTACTTTGGGAGTCCGAGGTAGAGGGCATTTGCATAGTCCAGTCTGGAGTTCACAATTGTTCCCACCACGACTGGCACATCTTCTTTGGGAATGAATGGAATAAGTCTGCGGAGTAGGCGCAGCAGATGGTGAGATCCGCTGACTACTGACCCTATTTGTGCGTCCATTGTCATGTGGGTGTCAAAAATGATCCCGAGACTTTTGACTTTGGCGCTAGGGGAGATGATCTGGCCCAGAATGGGTGGAGGTGTCCAGGTTGTTGCCAGTTGACTCTTGCGACTGGCCTGAAACAGAAGAAGTTCTGTTTTAGAATTGTTGAGTTTGAGATAACTCCTAGTCATCCAGTTTTCAATCGAAGAGAGGCAATTCTCTAAGCTGAGATGATGATCCTTTCTATTGCAGATGCGAAAATACAGTTGCGTATCGTCTGCATATGAGTGATAAAGTAGTTGTTGACTACTGATGACTTCAAAGAGAGGTCGAAGATAGATGTTGAAGAGCACCGGTGACAGAGGTGAGCCTTGGGGGACTCCACATGACACCGTGCGTTTTCCAGAAGTGAACGGTCCCAATTTCACCGTTTGAGATCGGTTTCCCAAAAAGGAGGAAAACCATGGTAAATCACCCTCTGTGACTCCGGCTACCTCATTCAGCCGAGTCAGTAGCAGTTTGTGATCTACGGTGTCAAAGGCTGCGCTTAGGTCCAGCAGAACCAGGAGACAAGATTCTCCTTCATCTGCGGCCTCCAGAACGTCGTCCCATATTTTGAGTAGTGCTGTTTCCGTCCCGTGTCCGGGACGGAATCCCGATTGCAGTGGATCGAGTAGGTTGTGGGTATCTAGATGCTGTTGCAGCTGTTGTACCACCACTTTCTCCATTACCTTGGAGAAAACGTTTAGCATTGTTATGGGACGGCGGTGATTTGGATCCTTGGGATCCAGGGTAGGTTTCTTCAAGATGGGCTGGATTGTGCCCTCTTTCAGCAGGGAGGGCACTATGCCTTCCTTAAATGACTGATTTATAAGCTGCGTAATGGGAGGCGCCAGGATATCGGCACATTCCTTTAGCAGCTTAGTGGGGATGATATCATTAGGCGATGTGCTGTTACGCAAAGCGCTGATGATATTTTCTGTGGCATCGATGGAAACGGGTTCCAGCGTGAACTTTGTTGGTTGTAGCCTGTTCCTCCGGGTGCTGTGTGGTAGCTCAGGAGTATTGTTTTGCGGAATGCTTTCCCGGATTCCCTCAATTTTATTGATGAAGAAATCCGACAATTCATCGCAAAATTCTTGGGTGTCTGTGTTGGGGGCTTCAAGACAGTGTGGATTCATGGTCTGCGAGACCAGCTTGAAGAGATCCCGGGGGCGGTTTAAGGCGCTGTTGATAGCCATGGAAAAATAGTTTTTCTTGGCTTTGAAGATTTCTATGTGATATCTTCTTGTTGTTGCTTTGTAGAAGGCGAGGTTCGTCTCGGAAGCGTTTCTTTTCCAGGCGGCTTCTGCCCTTCTACGCTCTTGCTTCAGTAGCGATAGCTGGTTGTTAAACCAGCCTGCCTTGTTTTTCCGGGTAAGGACTTTGCGTTCTGGTGCTACTAAGTCGGCTGACTGTAGTAGGGCTGCGTTTATGGCGTCCAGTATGTGAAGTGAAGCTGAGGCCATATTCATTGGTGTTCATTTTAATTAAAAATTGATCCAAGGAAAATTGGGACCCCTCCCATAAAAGTATAATGTCATCTATGTATCTACGGTAGTAGACCAAAGATGAGTTATTATCTTTGTAGATGGTTTCCTCCTCCCATCTATTGAGTACCAAATTTGCCACACTGGGTGCGTACCGAGCCCCCATTGCAACTCCTCGTATTTGTTTGTAGAAGTTGCCATGGGCCCAAAAATAATTGTTCCCCATAGCTAGTTGTAGTCCTCTAATCAAGAACATTATTTGGGCTGGGGGTATTGGAGATTTGGATGTTAATGAGTTTTGTACCGCTGAAATTGCATCTGGTTGGCGGATGTTGGTGTAGAGCGACTCCACGTCCACCGTAACCAACCAAATGTTTTCAGACACTGTAAGGGTTGCTAGGGACTTTATAAGATCTCTACTATCCCTCAGGTAAGATTTACCTTGGGTAACCAGAGGTTGGAGAAAGATGTCTAAATACTCTCCTACCCTGGAGTAGAGTGAACCTATTCCACTAACAATAGGTCTCCCTGGAGGGTGAGTTTTGTTTTTGTGGATTTTAGGAACTATGTACAGTACCGGAGTACGAGGTACTTTTGGAACCAAGTATTGTGCTTCCTTCTCAGTGAGGATAGCTTGGGTTAGGCCATCTTTAACCCAAAGGGAGAGTTCCACTTTAAGTTTGCTCAATGGGTCACCCGGAAGGAGGGAATAGGTGTCGGTGGCACTCAGCAGGCGTTGGATTTCTCCATAGTAGTCTGCTTTGTTGAGTATAACCACGCCTCCCCCTTTGTCAGCAGGTCGTACTACTATATTTTTATTTTGTTCCAAGGCTTTAATCCCTTCTGTTACCAGACTTTGATTGGAATTCTTCCAAGAAGGTTTGATATCCAAATCTTGGATTTTGCCTTGGACCATGTGTTTGAAGACCTCCACGTGGTGGTGGGTCCCCTTTTTCGGGTTAAAGACTGAGCTATTCTTCAGCCCGCTATGTTGGAATGTAGTAGTATTGATTAGAGGTTCATAGATAGGTTGTTGGGCAAAGTGTTTTTTAATATTAAGTTTCCTCACAAATTTTTCCACATCTATGAAAGTTTCAAATTTGTTGAGGTTTTTATTTGGGGCAAATTTCAATCCATGTGACAGTACTGTTAGTTCCGCTCTAGATAGGTCTACGCCTGCCAGATTGAATATTCCTTCACCTAATTGTCCCTTGGTCTTTTTCTTTCTGGTTCCCCCTCTTTTACCTCTGGGCCTGTATGTTCTTGTTGGGACTGTGGGGCAATGTTGGGGATCTTGTAGGGCTCGTTCCAGCCCCTCCATTCCCCCCCCCGGTTGTTGTCCAGAGTTTTGGGTGTTGTGCTTGCCTCTATGGTTACCCCTAGATTTCCCTCTAGGGGGTCTGGAGGCAAACGGAGGTGGACCCTGATGGTAATAGGTGTAATTGTAATCCATTGGACGATTGTCCAATGGGGCATATCTATTGTATGTAGGTGCTGAATAGGGAATGGGGTATTGGTTGTGGGGGGGCCCCATATTGTAGCCACCATATGGTGGAGGTGGTGGTGGCAACCCCCTTCCACCCTGATGGGGTCCTTGAGGTATGGTTGGTTTTTTGAATTTTTTTTGGGGGTAGAGGATTTAGCTTTGATCTTATTGGTTGCTAAAGTGACCAGGTTGTGTACTTCTGAATCTCTCTCCATAGTAGATTCTTTGGAACTAGTTGTGTCAGTTTTGATCTGCCACTTGTATACTTTAGATTCTTGATAATCTTTGGTATCCCTATGGTATTTTTTATGCCCCATTGGACAATCGTCCAATGGATTACAATTACACCTATTACCATCAGGGTCCACCTCCGTTTGCCTCCAGACCCCCTAGAGGGAAATCTAGGGGTAACCATAGAGGCAAGCACAACACCCAAAACTCTGGACAACAACCGGGGGGGGAATGGAGGGGCTGGAACGAGCCCTACAAGATCCCCAACATTGCCCCACAGTCCCAACAAGAACATACAGGCCCAGAGGTAAAAGAGGGGGAACCAGAAAGAAAAAGACCAAGGGACAATTAGGTGAAGGAATATTCAATCTGGCAGGCGTAGACCTATCTAGAGCGGAACTAACAGTACTGTCACATGGATTGAAATTTGCCCCAAATAAAAACCTCAACAAATTTGAAACTTTCATAGATGTGGAAAAATTTGTGAGGAAACTTAATATTAAAAAACACTTTGCCCAACAACCTATCTATGAACCTCTAATCAATACTACTACATTCCAACATAGCGGGCTGAAGAATAGCTCAGTCTTTAACCCGAAAAAGGGGACCCACCACCACGTGGAGGTCTTCAAACACATGGTCCAAGGCAAAATCCAAGATTTGGATATCAAACCTTCTTGGAAGAATTCCAATCAAAGTCTGGTAACAGAAGGGATTAAAGCCTTGGAACAAAATAAAAATATAGTAGTACGACCTGCTGACAAAGGGGGAGGCGTGGTTATACTCAACAAAGCAGACTACTATGGAGAAATCCAACGCCTGCTGAGTGCCACCGACACCTATTCCCTCCTTCCGGGTGACCCATTGAGCAAACTTAAAGTGGAACTCTCCCTTTGGGTTAAAGATGGCCTAACCCAAGCTATCCTCACTGAGAAGGAAGCACAATACTTGGTTCCAAAAGTACCTCGTACTCCGGTACTGTACATAGTTCCTAAAATCCACAAAAACAAAACTCACCCTCCAGGGAGACCTATTGTTAGTGGAATAGGTTCACTCTACTCCAGGGTAGGAGAGTATTTAGACATCTTTCTCCAACCTCTGGTTACCCAAGGTAAATCTTACCTGAGGGATAGTAGAGATCTTATAAAGTCCCTAGCAACCCTTACAGTGTCTGAAAACATTTGGTTGGTTACGGTGGACGTGGAGTCGCTCTACACCAACATCCGCCAACCAGATGCAATTTCAGCGGTACAAAACTCATTAACATCCAAATCTCCAATACCCCCAGCCCAAATAATGTTCTTGATTAGAGGACTACAACTAGCTATGGGGAACAATTATTTTTGGGCCCATGGCAACTTCTACAAACAAATACGAGGAGTTGCAATGGGGGCTCGGTACGCACCCAGTGTGGCAAATTTGGTACTCAATAGATGGGAGGAGGAAACCATCTACAAAGATAATAACTCATCTTTGGTCTACTACCGTAGATACATAGATGACATTATACTTTTATGGGAGGGGTCCCAATTTTCCTTGGATCAATTTTTAATTAAAATGAACACCAATGAATATGGCCTCAGCTTCACTGCTGAATCTAGTAAAACCTCCATCCATTACTTGGACCTCATATTAACCAAAAAACATAATCAAATCCATACAAAGACTTACTTTAAGCCAACTGACCGTAATGGGTATGTACCGATTTCAAGTTGCCATCATCCCAAATGGTTGGGTGCCATACCAAAAGGACAGTTTATGAGAATACGCCGTAACTGTAATGACATAGTGGACTACGAACAGCAATCAGAGATACTAACCAAGAAATTTATAGAAAAAGGTTACAGCCCAAATAAAATAGACAAGGCCCAAAAAGAAGTGTTGGGTATGGATAGACAATCTCTATTGGAAAATAGGATTAAATTACCAAGAAAAGAAGATGTGCCTTTCTTGTCTGGGTATCACAGACAATATAAGAATATAGAAAAAATATTCAAAGAATATTGGCCAATCCTACTAAAAGATACTGACTTGGCTAAAATCCTACCCCCACACCCTACCTTTATATACAGGAGAGCTCCGGGTGTGAGAAACATGGTTGCAGTAAATGTCCCAGACCCCCCGGCAAAACCTCTCACCTTTCTTGATGGGTCCAGTTTCCATTACTGCACCCGATGCAGGTCATGCAACAAAACAAACAGGCAAGGCAAAAAGGTTACTAAATTTAAATCAAGTGTAACCCAACAAGAATTTACCATCAAACCATTGATTACATGCCATTCTAGATACGTCACGTATGTATTGTCATGTCCCTGCAAACTCCAATATGTAGGCCGCACCACTAGAGAACTAAAAATTCGAATCAATGAACATGTGGCCAACATTATAAAGGGGTTCCCTGACCATAGTGTGTCAAAACACTTTGACCTTTATCATAACAGAGACCCCAGTCTATTAACATTTTATGGAATAGACAGAATCACCAGCCACTGGCGTGGAACAGACCTGACAAAGGCAGTATCACAAAATGAAACCCAGTGGATCCACCGCCTCAGAACTATGAGACCCCAGGGCCTCAACATAGAACTGGACCTTAATTGTTTTTTAACGGACATCTAAGGAGTATGTAGAGCTGCACAATGTAAAAGATTTGTATAATCTTAGGTACACTACTGATATTTTATTGATATTTAATTATCTATTTTAATTTATTTTATTTAATTTTATTGTTAATCTAATTATTAATTCTGTTCATGTATTAGGTTGGTTTTATTCATATATATGTATTATATTTATATATAAATACATACGGTTTTTAAATGTATGAAATATGTTTTCTATGTTATATTCCTCATAATATAGAACAACATTTTTTATAATGCCATTAAGTCTCTAAAATAGATTGATAATATAGGAGATAAAATCGCAAACATATTCATTGTATTATTTGTACTTTTGCATTTAGCAGCCTGTAATTTCACACAGGCAATAATTGCAATTTGATCTATGTATAGAATTGCTGTTGAACTCCGCAGTCATATACATGGTTGCTGTAGGACCGGGACAGAGGCTGTTGTCCAATTGATTTGCCCCTCCCATTGGCTGATTGACAGACCTCTAATAGTAGCCCAAAGCGTGCACCAGGTACGCTTCCTGATGACGACAACAACGAAACGTACGTCGAGGCGGTACCTGGGCACGCACTACTAGCATACTTCCGGTTTCCTGGTTTTCAAGCCTGACGGCGGTGGAACGCACGCCGGCTTCACCAGCTTACCACAACATCTCTCTCCAATCCCTATACATCTACAGCCTCGGTGCCGGGAATACGGGCACCATCTCAAGTAAGAGGCCATTTGGCATTATATTTTTTAGCAAACATTCCAATAAAAGGTTTTATACTATGGAAGCTGTTTCTCTCTTTATATGAGACCTGTCCACTGCCTGGCTTACGATCGAGTTTCCCACGGACAGCAGCTGATTTCTGAGCTCATTTGACCTAATTTTAATTAATAGGTCAACACCTTCGGGTAAGGAGCCATCCATTCACATTGGCGGTGTTTCTTTGGTGAAGGTGGAATATATTCAGAAGAATAATACACGGAGCACCTATCGGAACATTATTGTTTTTAGCACAATATTGCACCAAATACTTATGGACTCTGGGTAGACATACATTGTCCATAGTCACTGTATTTTCTCTGCACTTATTGGTTTGCTGTTATATTGGTATAGCACGACATTCACATATATATTTTTCACATTGATGTTGTATAATATATGGTATATTCATCATTAGTTAGCGCCCCTATTTTCTAATTGTTTCACATGTATAATTCAGTATTCTGTATTATTTAGGGAGCAGCTTATATCAATTTGCACATTTCCCCCCCTCCCCCTATTTCACTTTGGCGCGAGAATTCCCCAAGTTTTTCATTCAGCAGGCCACTTTGTGGCCCTTTTCTACGCAGCCATGGACATATTTAATTTTATGGAAAGTCGCCAAACCAACATAGAGCACATATTTCAGCAACAACCCAGTCCGAATCTAGACATTGACAGAAGCTTTAAACAGCTTCAATGCAATATGGAAAAACAAATTCGGGCCTGGTGGGATATAGCATCCTTTGAGATGTATATCCTAAAAAATCAAACACCAAGGAGACTCAGATGGGACGTTTACCCCAATGATGGTTTAGAAGATCTCACATTAGCGGATGAATGGTTCCAATTTTTCAATGCATGTGAACAGAAACTCATGCAATTGATGATTAGAAGACGCAAGACAAAAAAATGCCATTACACAAGCTCACATAGTAGATCTTAAAACATCCATGGCACCATTTATGGAAACCAAAGAATATTTGGAAAAGGCTCAAACCTTACAAATCCATCTAACCAAATATGACACCAACATCAAAAACAAAAAACTCAAAAAATACCATAGGGATACCAAAGATTATCAAGAATCTAAAGTATACAAGTGGCAGATCAAAACTGACACAACTAGTTCCAAAGAATCTACTATGGAGAGAGATTCAGAAGTACACAACCTGGTCACTTTAGCAACCAATAAGATCAAAGCTAAATCCTCTACCCCCAAAAAATTCAAAAAACCAACCATACCTCAAGGACCCCATCAGGGTGGAAGGGGGTTGCCACCACCACCTCCACCATATGGTGGCTACAATATGGGGCCCCCCCACAACCAATACCCCATTCCCTATTCAGCACCTACATACAATAGATATGCCCCATTGGACAATCGTCCAATGGATTACAATTACACCTATTACCATCAGGGTCCACCTCCGTTTGCCTCCAGACCCCCTAGAGGGAAATCTAGGGGTAACCATAGAGGCAAGCACAACACCCAAAAACTGGACAACAACCGGGGGGGGAATGGAGGGGCTGGAACGAGCCCTACAAGATCCCCAACATTGCCCCACAGTCCCAACAAGAACATACAGGCCCAGAGGTAAAAGAGGGGGAACCAGAAAGAAAAAGACCAAGGGACAATTAGGTGAAGGAATATTCAATCTGGCAGGCGTAGACCTATCTAGAGCGGAACTAACAGTACTGTCACATGGATTGAAATTTGCCCCAAATAAAAACCTCAACAAATTTGAAACTTTCATAGATGTGGAAAAATTTGTGAGGAAACTTAATATTAAAAAAACACTTTGCCCAACAACCTATCTATGAACCTTTAATCAATACTACTACATTCCAACATAGCGGGCTGAAGAATAGCTCAGTCTTTAACCCGAAAAAGGGGACCCACCACCACGTGGAGGTCTTCAAACACATGGTCCAAGGCAAAATCCAAGATTTGGATATCAAACCTTCTTGGAAGAATTCCAATCAAAGTCTGGTAACAGAAGGGATTAAAGCCTTGGAACAAAATAAAAATATAGTAGTACGACCTGCTGACAAAGGGGGAGGCGTGGTTATACTCAACAAAGCAGACTACTATGGAGAAATCCAACGCCTGCTGAGTGCCACCGACACCTATTCCCTCCTTCCGGGTGACCCATTGAGCAAACTTAAAGTGGAACTCTCCCTTTGGGTTAAAGATGGCCTAACCCAAGCTATCCTCACTGAGAAGGAAGCACAATACTTGGTTCCAAAAGTACCTCGTACTCCGGTACTGTACATAGTTCCTAAAATCCACAAAAACAAAACTCACCCTCCAGGGAGACCTACTGTTAGTGGAATAGGTTCACTCTACTCCAGGGTAGGAGAGTATTTAGACATCTTTCTCCAACCTCTGGTTACCCAAGGTAAATCTTACCTGAGGGATAGTAGAGATCTTATAAAGTCCCTAGCAACCCTTACAGTGTCTGAAAACATTTGGTTGGTTACGGTGGACGTGGAGTCGCTCTACACCAACATCCGCCAACCAGATGCAATTTCAGCGGTACAAAACTCATTAACATCCAAATCTCCAATACCCCCAGCCCAAATAATGTTCTTGATTAGAGGACTACAACTAGCTATGGGGAACAATTATTTTTGGGCCCATGGCAACTTCTACAAACAAATACGAGGAGTTGCAATGGGGGCTCGGTACGCACCCAGTGTGGCAAATTTGGTACTCAATAGATGGGAGGAGGAAACCATCTACAAAGATAATAACTCATCTTTGGTCTACTACCGTGGATACATAGATGACATTATACTTTTATGGGAGAGGGTCCCAATTTTCCTTGGATCAATTTTTAATTAAAATGAACACCAATGAATATGGCCTCAGCTTCACTGCTGAATCTAGTAAAACCTCCATCCATTACTTGGACCTCATATTAACCAAAAAACATAATCAAATCCATACAAAGACTTACTTTAAGCCAACTGACCGTAATGGGTATGTACCGATTTTCAAGTTGCCATCATCCCAAAATGGTTGGGTGCCATACCAAAAGGACAGTTTATGAGAATACGTCGTAACTGTAATGACATAGTGGGACTACGAACAGCAATCAGAGATACTAACCAAGAAATTTATAGAAAAAGGTTACAGCCCAAATAAAATAGACAAGGCCCAAAAAGAAGTGTTGGTTGTATATGGATAGACAATCTCTATTGGAAAATAGGATTAAATTACCAAGAAAAGAAGATGTGCCTTTCTTGTCTGGGTATCACAGACAATATAAGAAATAATAGAAAAAATATTCAAAGAATATTGGCCAATCCTACTAAAAGATACTGACTTGGCTAAAATCCTACCCCCACACCCTACCTTTATATACAGGAGAGCTCCGGGTGTGAGAAACATGGTTGCAGTAAATGTCCCAGACCCCCCGGCAAAACCTCTCACCTTTCTTGATGGGTCCAGTTTCCATTACTGCACCCGATGCAGGTCATGCAACAAAACAAACAGGCAAGGCAAAAAGGTTACTAAATTTAAATCAAGTGTAACCCAACAAGAATTTACCATCAAACCATTGATTACATGCCATTCTAGATACGTCACGTATGTATTGTCATGTCCCTGCAAACTCCAATATGTAGGCCGCACCACTAGAGAACTAAAAATTCGAATCAATGAACATGTGGCCAACATTATAAAGGGGTTCCCTGACCATAGTGTGTCAAAACACTTTGACCTTTATCATAACAGAGACCCCAGTCTATTAACATTTTATGGAATAGACAGAATCACCAGCCACTGGCGTGGAACAGACCTGACAAAGGCAGTATCACAAAATGAAACCCAGTGGATCCATCGCCTCAGAACTATGAGACCCCAGGGCCTCAACATAGAACTGGACCTTAATTGTTTTTTAACGGACATCTAAGGAGTATGTAGAGCTGCACAATGTAAAAGATTTGTATAATCTTAGGTACACTACTGATATTTTATTGATATTTAATTATCTATTTTAATTTATTTTATTTAATTTTATTGTTAATCTAATTATTAATTCTGTTCATGTATTAGGTTGGTTTTATTCATATATATGTATTATATTTATATATAAATACATACGGTTTTTAAATGTATGAAATATGTTTTCTATGTTATATTCCTCATAATATAGAACAACATTTTTTATAATGCCATTAAGTCTCTAAAATAGATTGATAATATAGGAGATAAAATCGCAAACATATTCATTGTATTATTTGTACTTTTGCATTTAGCAGCCTGTAATTTCACACAGGCAATAATTGCAATTTGATCTATGTATAGAATTGCTGTTGAACTCCGCAGTCATATACATGGTTGCTGTAGGACCGGGACAGAGGCTGTTGTCCAATTGATTTGCCCCTCCCATTGGCTGATTGACAGACCTCTAATAGTAGCCCAAAGCGTGCACCAGGTACGCTTCCTGATGACGACAACAACGAAACGTACGTCGAGGCGGTACCTGGGCACGCACTACTAGCATACTTCCGGTTTCCTGGTTTTCAAGCCTGACGGCGGTGGAACGCACGCCGGCTTCACCAGCTTACCACAACATCTCTCTCCAATCCCTATACATCTACAGCCTCGGTGCCGGGAATACGGGCACCATCTCAAGTAAGAGGCCATTTGGCATTATATTTTTTAGCAAACATTCCAATAAAAGGTTTTATACTATGGAAGCTGTTTCTCTCTTTATATGAGACCTGTCCACTGCCTGGCTTACGATCGAGTTTCCCACGGACAGCAGCTGATTTCTGAGCTCATTTGACCTCATTTTAATTAATAGGTCAACACCTTCGGGTAAGGAGCCATCCATTCACATTGGCGTGTTTCTTTGGTGAAGGTGGAATATATTCAGAAGAATAATACACGGAGCACCTATCGGAACATTATTGTTTTTAGCACAATATTGCACCAAATACTTATGGACTCTGGGTAGACATACATTGTCCATAGTCACTGTATTTTCTCTGCACTTATTGGTTTGCTGTTATATTGGTATAGCACGACATTCACATATATATTTTTCACATTGATGTTGTATAATATATGGTATATTCATCATTAGTTAGCGCCCCTATTTTCTAATTGTTTCACATGTATAATTCAGTATTCTGTATTATTTAGGGAGCAGCTTATATCAATTTGCACATTTCCCCCCCTCCCCCTATTTCACTTTGGCGCGAGAATTCCCCAAGTTTTTCATACTTTTATTGTGTGATCAATCATATATGTCTTTTTAAATGTATTTTTATAACTGTATACTGTAATTTTGAGTGCAATGCCAGAATCCCTTTGGTATTGTATCAATAAAATACTTATATTACGTTTATGATTAGTGCCTATAAAGTCCACTTTCTTTTCTAAACCACAAATCTCTCTAGTTACTCTAGGACGCGGCACTGTAATACTCCAGGTCACCCATAGTCCATCCTATGGTTTGTGTACCTTGAACCCCGTTTTCAATACTATCAAGCACCTCCAGTGGTTCATGTTGTGCAGGACTTGTTTTTACTTCACGATATGCCAAGTATCATGATGTTATGCATACGTCATTTGTAACATGTTCATGCGATTTTGTGGATGCAATTTTTGTCATTCAGTATGCTTGATATTATATCACAAGGCATAATAAAATGCTCCTTGCTAAGACTGCTTTTTGTCATACACCTCTCATTGCAAGTCCTCAACCAACTCCCCCTTTTGTGTTGGAACCCAATTAAGCAATACTATATAACTTACATGCTCACTCCGCATGGTGATTGGCCTCATTTAAAGTCCCGCTGACCAAACTTTTTTTCTTATGACACTAAAACATGGACACTCACAGAACTACTGTCACGTACCTGGTGGGAGTCTGATGTGAAGAGGTCGGCCTCCCTTGTATCTCTAACCCAGAACCCCTCTGAGGGTGAAACAGATGGCATCCAGGTAGGGGAAACACGAGTGCTGGATATTTGCTTAAAACACCACTGGATGCAGGAAGGGCAGCAGATCCAAGATGAGCAGCAGGCACAGGGCTAGGTGGTGTAGAGCGAAGAGCCCGAATAAAGGGGAACTCCAACCCCTAGCAAGTCAGGGCGACCTGTGGCAGAAGCCTTGGATGCAGAGGTCTAGGATGGCCGGGTTGGCAGCAGGCAGGCAGCAAAGTATAAAAGGGTTGAGCAGAGGCAAGGTCAAAGGTCACAGGCCGGGTCATTAGCAGGCAGGCAGCGGAGTACACAAGGGTTAAGCAGGAGCAAGGTCAAGGTCACAAGCCGGGTGGTTAAACAGGAATCTTGGTGATGGATACGGGTGTCAGGAATTCAGGAACCGCTGAAGACCGGTCAGCACCGCCCGGTCATCAGAGCACCCTTTAAAATGGAAGGAAGGGTCAGGAACGCCCCCTGCATGTGCGCGCCGTCCGCCGCACCCGCGCATGTGCGGAGGTGCGCCGTTGCGGTTGGTGGATGCGCGCATGTGCGCGCAATTGCGCACCATTGGTCAACAACGTATTCTGCGTTCCAGGTATGTGCGCATGCGCGCGTTTGCGTGCCAACGGCGTCTCTGTCCTTTCCTTACAACTACCACCCGGAAGGAAAGCCACAGGCTGTAAATGGATTTTTAACGTGAAATACAATGCAGATGGAACAATTGAACGCTACAAAGCAAGACTAATAGCCAAAGGCTATTCTCAAAAATACAGAGAGGATGATGATGAGACATTTGCACCAGTAGTCAAGCACACTACAATATGGAATTTACTGACAGTAGCTGTCACAAGGAAAATGCAAGTGAAACATTTTGATGTGAAAACTGCATTTCTACATGGCGATTTAACAGAAGAAATCTACATGGAACAGCCGCCAGGATTCAAAGATGAACAAAGATTAGACCTAGTATGCAAACTTCGCAGGAGTATATATGGCCTAAAGCAAGCAGCCAGAGCTTGGAATATAAAAATAAATTAAGTGCTTACACATCAAAACTTTCAAAGGAGCAAAGCAGACCCCTGCTTATACACAAAGAAATTTGGCAAACAGATTGGTCTATATGCTTATTTATGTGGATGATATCCTGATTTGCTTTGAGCAAGAAGGGGATGAAGCAGAAATATTGGAAAAACTAAATCAGCACGTTGACACCAAAGACCTCGGCAACATAAATAATCGAGAGAGAAGATGGTAGCTTTCTTCTGAATCAAAGACACAAAATGCAAGAAATAATTGAAACTTTTGCCAAACCAGTGACATCTCCCATGGAAACCAACTACCTAAAGGAGGTGAATTGTCAAGATAACCCATTACCTACTAATACTCAATACAGGAAAGCAATAGGGAAATTGCTGTACCTTACCACTGCTACAAAGGCAGACATTGCATCAACAGTTGGAATCCTATGCAGAAAGGTTTCAATACCAAATCAAAAGGACTGGAATGCTGTAAAACGAATCATTCGCTATCTTAAAGGGACTTTGCACTACAAGCTCAAGTTACCAACAAGTGATGAAAGCACCTTAACAGGATATGTGGATGCTAACTGGGCAGGAGACACCAGTGACAGAAAATCTACCAGTGGCTACTTATTTTTCCTGTCAGGAGGCGCCATCAGTTGGACTAGTAAAAAGCAACTCTCTGTTTCACTGCCGTCTACTGAAGCAGAATACATTGCTGCAGCGCAGGCAAGCAAAGAAGTTATATGGCTGAGACAGCTATTAACAGATTTAGGTCAACCACAGTTGGGACCAACAGAAATCAATGAGGACAATCAAGGATGCATTGTACTTGCACATATGGAAGGATTTTTTTCAAGAACCAAGCACATTGATTGAAGTTTCACATTCTTAGGGATCTTCAAGAGCAAGGTCTTCTTGAGGTAATTTACCAGACCAAGGATATGACAGCAGACATCCTTACAAAGCCTCTGACCTCTGACAGCAGACATCCTTACAAAGCCTCCTACCTTCCTGGACACGGATCACTGGCTCCCCCCAGTGGATCCACGGATTAGCTACAGGAGCTTTCGACCAGGGGCACGATCCTAGGAGTAGGACGTGTGTACCCATAGCTCCAGGCAGGCAGGTCTCGCCCAGGATCAGGATCAGGACTACCAAACTGGCCTCTCCTCCTTCCCACTCCAGGTAAAACCTGCTGCCCCGGACCCGGACCCCGGACCCCGATTCTCCCTCCAGCCTCCCGCCTGGGTACAGCTTGCAGCCGTCCTTCTCAGGATAAGCTGCGCGGCTTGCCTGGAAAAAAAGGCTGTTATACACCCTCCTTACTCCCCCATCAGGGGGCATAGGACATAGGACTCCCCAAGTACTTCCCTGTAACTTTCCTGGGCCCATCCGATAACAAGCGCGGCGTTTCCCGCTATCCGCGCCAGCCTGTCACTGAACCGCGGCAGCCGCAGCTTAGGAAAGGCCGCGGCTTCGTCTGCGGCCTAGCGGCGCGCCGCGCCCCTATCCAGCTAACACCCCCAGAACGGCCCAAAATATCCCCCCACACACCAGAAGGACTCCATCCCCCCAGTAAACAACCAGGCCCCCCTCTATCCACCGATCCACCCAGCTGACAGCCCCCTCAGCCTGGGTCCTGTATCTTGATCGGTGGCCATCTTGGTACACCCCAGCAATAGAGGCAATAGAGAGAAATATCTCTCACCCCCACCCCCTCCTTCATAACTTAACAACACTTGATCCAGGGATTTGTCCGATCGCCTTTCAGGGATCAGGAAGGAATTTTTTTCCCTGCTGTAGCACATTGGCTCAGCTCGGCCAGGGTTTTTTTGCCTTCCTCTGGACCAAGCAGGGAGAAGAGGATTCAGCAAATCTTCCTCCATCACCATTTTTGAAACCATCCCCCCGGTGACTGGCGACTATGGCTAATCTGCGGTATTCTGCAGAAACCATTTGGAGCCTGAGGCGATTCGCCACAGTATTACCAGCCATCACCAAAAAGGCCCTAAGAACTGAGCAACTATTGAGAATCGATCGACGATCGACGGTCAATGAAAACAGTCATTCACCCCAGCCCAAGCACATATCATGTGCTTTAATCAACACAAGATCGGCAGTAAAACATCGACTAGAAATCCATGATTTCATACTACAATACGATTTAGACTGCCTCTTTATTACAGAGAGCTGGCTCACAGCCGACTGTAACACCATTCTAGGAGAACTGGTGCCAGAAAACTACCGTATTATAACCGAAAACAGAATAGGGCAAAGAGGAGGAGGCCTGGCGGTGATTCACAAGACCCACCTTGCGATCACTAAACCAGCCCTTCAAAACCCTCTTCCATTCATGGAAACCCTTACTCTGCAACTGCAACCAAACCCCCAGGAGACCGTCCGGATTCTTCTTTGCTATAGACCGCCCGGGCCAAAATCGCAGTTTCTACCGTCACTGACGGAATTTATCTCCACTTACACCCTTAACAGCAAACACCTTTTGCTGCTCGGGGACTTCAATCTCTGGGCCAACTCCTCGCAGGATCCTGTAGCCGACGCCTGTATTGACCACATGGAAGGATTAGGGCTACAGCAACTAGTATGTGGGCCCACACATACTTCAGGTCACACGCTCGACCTAATTTTCAGACAAAATCTGAAAATAAGCATTTTGGAAAATGAACCATTGCCATGGACAGATCACCATGCAATTAAATTCATAATTTCCAAAATTCCCCCATTGATAAAAACACCCAAGCCGGCGACAACATACTGGACTAGATCTCAGAAGAAGCTCCATTCGGAACTCTTCAAATCTACCTTGGGAAATAAAATAAAAACAACCCAATCACTTCGCACAGCCTCAGAAACACTGGATGCCATAAATGCAGCCATACTACAGTCAGCCGACTTGGTAGCACCGAAACGCAAAGCCCGCATCCGGGAAAACAAGTCCGGCTGGTTCAACAACCAGCTGTTGCTACTGAAGCAAGAGCGCAGAAGAGCGGAAGCCGCTTGGAAAAGAAGCGCTTCAGAGGAAAACCTCATCATCTACAAGGATATAACAAGAAAATACCATAAAGAGATCTTCAAAGCCAAGAAATATCATTTTTCTATGGCTATCAACAGTGCCCTAAACCGCCCTCGCGAACTTTTCAAGTTGGTCACTCAGACCATGAATCCAGGCTGTCTTGAAGCCCCCAATTCAGATACCCAAGAATTTTGCAATGAATTGTCGGACTTCTTCATCAATAAAATTGAGAGAATCCAGGAAAGCATTCTGCAGAACAATACCCCCCTCAACCCCCCCCTCAATCATCCACACAACAACCATAGAAATTTTCTACAATCAACAAAGTTCACTCTGGAACCCATCACCATCGATGCCACAAAAAATATCATCGGTACTTTGCGAAACAGCACAGCGCCTAATGATATTATCCCCACTAAGCTGCTGAAGGATTGTGCCGACATCCTGGCACCACCTATTACGCAACTAATAAACCAGTCATTCAAGGAAGGCATAGTGCCCTCCCTGTTGAAAGAGGGCACAATCCAGCCCATCATGAAGAAACCTACCCTGGACCCCAAGGACCCAACCCACCGCCGTCCCATAACAGGCCTAAATGTTTTCTCCAAAATAATGGAAAAAGTAGTGGTACAACAGCTGCAACGGCATCTAGATACCCACAATCTACTCGATCCATTCCAATCGGGTTTCCGTCCCGGACACGGGACGGAGACAGCATTGTTGAAAATATGGGACGACGCACTTGAGGCCGCAGACGAAGGAGAATCCTGTCTCCTGGTTCTGTTGGACCTAAGTGCGGCTTTCGATACCGTGGATCACAACCTGTTACTGACTCGGCTGGCTGAGGTAGCCAGAGTCGCAGAAAGTGATTTACAGTGGTTCTCCTCCTTTTTGGAAAACCGATCACAAACAGTGAAATTGGGACCGTTCACTTCTGAAAAACGCACGGTATCATGTGGAGTCCCTCAAGGATCCCCCCTGTCACCGGTGCTCTTCAACATCTATCTTCGTCCGCTCTTTGAAATCATCAGTAGCCAACAACTACTCTATCACTCATATGCAGACGACACCCAACTGTATTTTCGCATCTGCAACAAAAAGGATCATCATCCCAGTTTAGAGAATTGTCTCTCTTTGATAGAAAACTGGATGACCAAGAGTTATCTTAAACTCAACAGTTCCAAAACAGAACTTCTTCTGTTTCAGGCCAGTCGCAAGAGTCAACTGGCAACAACCTGGACACCTCCGCCCATTCTGGGCAAAATCATCACCCCTAGCTCCAAAGTCAAAAGTCTAGGGGTCATTTTTGACACCTTCATGACAATGGACGCACAAATAGGGTCAGTAGTCAGTGGATCTCACCATCTACTGCGCCTACTACGTAGACTTATTCCATTTATTCCCAAAGAAGACGTAGCAGTCGTGGTGGGAACAATAGTGAACTCCAGACTGGACTATGCAAATGCCCTTTACCTTGGACTCCCAAAGTACCAAATCTCTCGTCTGCAAGTCGTTCAGAATACGGCCGCCAGGCTAGTGACTGGGAAAAAAACATGGGAATCAATCTCACCTTCGTTGAGAACCCTTCACTGGCTGCCAGTAAAGGACAGAATTGCTTTTAAAGCACTCTGTCTAACGCATAAGTGCATCCATGGTAAGGCTCCGCAATATTTATGCGAAAAGATAGAAGCCCACAATCCCAATCGCATACTGCGATCCACCGACCAAAATCTGGTCAAAATACCTAAAGCCAGCTACAAGTCCAAAGGAGAAAGAAGGTTTGCTTTCCAAGGTCCCAAACTATGGAACGCTTTACCAACCAGCATTCGGTTGGAGGAAAACCACCTGAGCTTCAGAAGACAGATTAAAACTCTGCTCTTTTGATGTCAAGAGAAACAGAAACAACAAGCGCCCAGAGGCGATTCAGTTCGCATGTGCCGCGATATACAAGTTTTTCATTCATTCATTCATTCACCGCTGAAAGACATTCAAGGCTCACAAAGAAGATTTAAGGTTTAACAGACTAAGTCTTAGTTGTTGAGAAGGGGTGTTGGAGATACAACAAAACTTCAGCTTAGCCTATTATATGGAATGTAGTTTACAAAAAGGACACAAGATGTCGCTAATGCTCAATGATATGCTATGCTATGTATACTCTATGATGTGTTGTATTTTCCTGCCCACATTGATCTACGTGTTGGATTCTTTTTCCTGCCTGGTTGTCTGTGTGTGTGTTCTACTTACTATGGCAGAGACATCTTTGTCTGTGTGATGATGTTCCAATAAAGAAGCCAGTTCCTGTTACTACACAACGTCTGATCTTAACTGACTCCCCTGCACCTATCAATCGTACTTTGCAACATATAACATGTTACAAATTTGACCAAAAAGATATAGTAGAGATAAAGACCCTTCCTCTGTCCAAAAAGTCACCCCTTAGAATCCCTACCTCCAACAGCGCCCTCTTATTCAGATCCTCTTCCTCATTTTCCAAGTTACCAGGCACATCCTAGACCTAATATTGCAGGGCAATGACCTTTACAGGGGAGCTATAAAGGACCTAGAAGATATAACTGCCTAGGAAGAAATTAAGCTGAATTAGGCTCACGATACAGTGTATAAAGCAAACATGAAAGTTTGCCCAGATTAAGGCTTACCTGTAGGTGCAAGAAATATCTCCTAAACCTGCATGCTCCGACCAATCACGGCGCTGGAGCGGCAAGACCAGGAAGAAGCGACGAGGCGGTGGACGGGACGGGGGAGGACTTTGGGGGCTTCGATCACAGATAAGTGACACATAATGAGCTAGTATTCTGTGCATACTAGCTCATTATGCCTTTCTCTTGCAGGGTTTTTTTTTTTAACTGGGGTTTACTTCCTCTTTAAGCAATACAAAGCTGCCCAAAAACTACTATGTCCAGAATACCACAAATGTTCTATTATTGTGAAAATAAATTTTTATGCTAAATGTAACTTAAGGCCATTGGGAATATCCCCTTGTTTAGTAAGGACAAAATATATACAATGTGGCATTATGATAGGAAATATGAAAAAAACTAGATTAAACTTTGTTTAGAAATGGTAAATTTTTATGGATTCAACAGATATTTTTTTTGTCCTCCTTAGGAATCATAGTTATAGGATTGCTTGTTTATTTTTTATTTTTTCAGGTGTGCTAAATGTGGAATACAAAAGATTACTACAATGATATTTAGAACTGAGGAAGATAACCCCAAGGAAGAGGTACAGTTATCAGTTAGTCAGATTAGCAGATTCTTATAATGCCAAGATGGGTAATGCGAATAAGTAAAGATATGTTTCCACATACACCCTAAGGCCATGTACACACGATCAGACTGGTCCGATGAAACTGGTCCGACGGACCGTTTTCATCGGACCAGGCTGAAGTGGTCTGATGGTCTGATGTGTGTACACACCATCGAACCAAAAATCCGATCAGACCAGAACGCGGTGATGTAGAACACACCGACGTGCTGAAAAAAGGAAGTTCAATGCTTCCAAGCATGCGTCGAATGGATTCTGAGCATGCGTGGGTTTTTGGTCCGATGCTTTGGCGTACTAACCATTGAATCTGTCAGACGGACAGGTGTCCGTCGGACAGATTTTAAAGCATGTTTTAAAACTTTGGTCCGACGGACAACGGTCCGATAGGCCGTACACACCATCGAATTGGTCCGACGAAACTGGTCTGCAGACCAGTTTAATCGGACCAGTCTGATCGTGTGTACGCGGCCTAAGAAGAACTTTACTCCACATAGATGTGAAGTAGTACATATATATGTCACTTTATGAATTTGAAATTCACTTGTTTGTTTCTGTTTAGACACAAAATGTTTCAGTCCATGATGACCTTATCTCACAGCCAGATAAGAAGCAGCAGTTTACTCCCCTTTTGTTCCAAGAAATGGACTGTTATATAGCTGGTTTGATCCAGTACCGTTATGGCAGAGCCCATGTTTTCTTTCACTTTCACCTTTCATCAGTCACATTATGTATACTTTACTGTTCCCTTGCTGTTAAGAAAATATGAATGCTGATTGGACTAAACTGTACGATCACACCTAGATTACAGCCTGAAACATGCCTAGATCTTATGCATATTCATAAGTATATATTGTATAGCCTGTAGATGTAACCTCAGAACACTTTCACGTTACTTGCTTTATTGACAACTGTATGTTGTGTTTCTCCACTGCAGTGAATAAAAATTCACCTGATCGGAACTACTATCTCATCTGAACATCTTGTTTGCAGACTCCCTAACCTGATTTAATAGAAGTAATGATCATTAAAGTGGGATCCAAAATGTTTACGCGAATAGCTGACCTTATGCAAACAATGTCAGCCGTTGCCTAGGTCACCAGACCCACCAGCATTACAAAGTAGGCCAATAAGGTATCTCAAGGTGAGTTAAATACAGGAAGAACTTACAGAATGCAGCAGTTTGTGGTGTTGGGATCCAAAGCACTCACCAGCAAATGCAAAGCTTACCAAGATAAGTACATTTTTAGGGAAGTGGAAATTCTGTGCTAGAGAAGTTTTGTCCTTTGGGGGGTTGTATTGGAAGGGAAGTAATTTGTCTTAACCCTGTGCTCAGTGTCTTTTTGTTATTCTTAACCCCCTGCACTGTGTGTATTACTTATGTAGCGCCCCTCTACTTTCAGTAGGGACGCTATTGTAAATTTAGTGGGGGGGAGAGACTTATCTGCTCTCACTCAATGTTGATTTGCTCAAATTCGGCTGTTGCCAGCCCTGTACCATCCTGTGGGTCATTCTGTGCTTCAGAGATGTAGTTCTATCTCTGGGCAGTAGGTGGCGGCAGAGGGGTCCAGGCAGAGCTGCTTTTCCCCAGCAGCCAATTGGAGGAGTTTCTCCTCGTGGGGCATGCTGTGGAGGGGTATATCTGTGGCAGACGCCATCTTTTTAGGGTCTTCGCAGGTTCCTGGTTCCAGGTGCGGCACCCACCGTTAGGATGGGCGCACATCACGGGCCCCACCACTATGGCCTACCTGGCCCAAGCCCGTGCAAGGCAAAGTTCCTGGCTCTGGGCCCATATGGCTCAAAGAAACTGAAGCAACCAACGGGGGGGTTTCCAGTGACTTACTGGGACCCCACACTTAGAGAGAGATCCAAAGCTGGATGCTGTTCGGTGGGGAGTCGGTCTGAGGTGAACCCGGAGGCAGGTGATCCAATAGGATTTAGATGGAACCATCTGGGATCTGGGTGACTGAACACTGACAGGTTGTGAGTTGCAAACTGTCAGTCGGTGACCCCTACTATTGACTGAGAGGATCCGCTTTAATTCTTGTCCTTGAGTATTGGACCTGTGGCAGAGGCCTTTACTAATTTACTAAAGCCAAGTCAGTGGCAGAGACTTGTTCCTCCTCAGAGCTCACAGTGACACTCCGGCTGCCAGGTCTGTGAGGGAGGTCTGTCCGGGTGCACTGCACCCATCCCGGCTGGGGTGGCGACGAAAGCGAGAATACTATTTGGAGGCAGGATTGGTTCCTTCTATCCAAAGCCTGAATCTGAAAGGTTGCTCCTCTTACCAATCTGTCCTATCTATTCCAAGTTGACTGTTGGTCGTGTTGACCGAGAATAAAGCATTTTAAAATGTCAACCAACTGCCTGGACATTCCGTCACTGCTATCACCCCTAGACATATTACAGAGGTAACTTCAATTACGCCAATCCCACATCAAACCAGTGGCTCCTGCAGGAGTGAGCGCTACACTTACATTACTGTGTTTTGAACTCCTGATCCCTGTCTTAAACACTTTTAAACCCTGTTTTTTGTCTTACATACAGTACTGCTGACCCCTACAATCTGTGTAGTGCATACTCCTGACCCTGCTCTTTGTGTGTTTTGCACTCTTGATCCATGCACTCTGTGGCATACATACTTCTGGCCCCTGCTCATTGTACCTTACATACTAATGCAATATTAGTAAGCGAGGTTGAAAAAAGACACAAGCCCATCAAGTCCACCTACGTATGTGATTTTATGTAAGTATTACATTGTATGTTGTGGTCATCTAATATTGGTGCTTATCTAATATTTTTTTAAATTATCAATGCTCCCCGCTGAAACCACCGCCAGTGGAAGTGAACTCCACAACCTTGTGGACTTTCTACAGTTCCAGCACATCCCTCCTGAGGACTGGTGCTCAGAACTGGACAGCATACTCCAGGTGAAACCAGACCAGAGTCTTGTAGAGTGGGAGAATTATAATTTTATCTCTGGAATTAATCCCCTTTTTAATGCATGCCAATATTCTGTTGGCTTTGCTTGCACCCAAATGCACTATTTTTAATTTTTCAACATTAATCTTAATTTGCCATGTAGTTGCCCACCCTATTAATTTGTTCAGATCTTCTTGCATGTTTCCACATCCTGCGGAGAAGTCATTGCCCTGCTTAGCTTAGTATCGTCCGCAAATACAGAGATAGTTTCCTCCTTCACGTTGTTTATGAATAAATTAAATATGATTGGTCCCAGAACAGAACCCTGGGGGACCCCACTTTCCACCCCTCTCATTCCAAGTACTCCCCATTTATCATTGCCCTCTGAACTCGCACCTGTAGCCAGATTTCAATCCTTGTACTCACCCTATGGTCCATGCCAACAGACCTTACTTTGTACATTAAACGTTTATAGGGAACTGTATCAAATGCTTTTTCAAAATCCAGATACACCACGTCTATAGGCCTTACTTTATCTAGATGGCAGCTCACCTCCTCATAGAATGTTAATAGATTGGTTTGGCAAGAACAATTCTTCATGAATCCGTGCTGATTTCTGCTAATGATACCGTTTTCATTACTAAAATCTAGTATATAATCCCTTATCATCCTCTCCAAGAGCTTGCATACAATTGATGTTAGGCTAACTGGTCTGTAATTCCCAGGCATGTATCTTGGCTCTTTTTTAAATAATGGTGCTACATTGACTTTTCTCCAGTCAGCTGGTACCATTCCAGTCAGTAAACTGTTCGTAAAAATTAGGAACAATGGTCTGGCAGTTACTTGACTGAGTTCTTTAAAGGACCCTCAGGGGGCAAGCCATCTGGTCCCGGTGACTTATTAATGTTACGTTTTTTAAGTCTATTTCTAATTCTGTCCTCTGTTAGCCATGAGGCTGCTTCTTGTGATGTGTCATGAGGATAAACATTGCAGTTTTGGTTACTGAGGACCCCCCGGTTCCCTTGTGAAGACTTAGGAGAAGAATCAATTCAATACCCTCACCATCTCTCCATCCTTAATAACCAGATTCCTTTCATCATTCTTTATGGGACCAATATGATCTGACCTACCTTTCTTACTATTTATGTACTTAAATAATTTCTTGTGATTTTTCTTACTCTCCTTCGCTATGTGCCATTCGTGTTCTATCTTATCTCTTTCACATAAAATAATGTGTTGAGCTACTAAGGGTGGAGGTATTACAACATGCCTTCAACCCCTAGAGTTAAAAAGGTACAGCTAAAATGTTCAGTATTTTAGGGCGTAAGCCTGTATACAATTAACAACAAATATCAAGCATGTAGCATATGAAAATACTGTATGCAATTAGCAATTACTTAAGAGAAGTAACTTTAACTTAAATGATCTGTGCCTTTAAGATATTCCACAACTGTTACTTGAAAGCACAACAAGTAATGCCAAGCAGCATAGTAGTAATGGTACTTATCCTTTTGCAGAGGATGAGAGTAAGCAGAGTATTGTAGCAGCAATGGGATTCTGTCATGGAGGGTCTCCTGGTGCAGAATATCTTAGGGTGTCCCCAGCCACAGCAATAAGATCAGCAGCATGGAAGGAGGCAGTGGGTAACTAAGAGGTATCATGGATCCAGGTTGCGCTGCTATTCAGTTGAGGGGATATGCCAGTAGCTTGTATGTAGCATGGTCCAGCTACGGCCGACAACAATAGGACAGCGTGTACTATCCACGCTGTACTGTTTATAGGAGGGATACATGTGCAACAAATGAGCGTTGATTTTCGCTCGGCGCTTTCGCATTCAAAGCTGGAATGCATGTGGAGCCGGGCGATGACGTCAGTGCTCGGTCGCCGTATGCGTTCCAGTGTGGAACGCAATACGGCGACAAGTGCCGTTTACAGTACCCCCCTCCTAAGGGATACCCTCCTGGGCATCGCGATAGGGGAAAAGATTCAATGATCAATTCGAACATCCGAAAAGCTGAAAGAACCAAAATACGAAAATTACGGAATTACGAATAAGCAAAATAACGAACAAGCGAAAATACGAACGTATGATTGGACAATCTTACTAAAATACCAAACACCGAAAAAGCAAAAGAACAAAAATGACATCTATAACGAACGATTTGCATTCCGTATATTAAATCCTTTGTCTGTTCGTATTTTCATTTGTATGTTTGTATTTTCATTTGTGTGTTTTGTAAATCTGTTTCTTTGTCTGTTCGTAAATTTGTGTACTTGTATCGTTCTTTCGAATGGGCACTGGGCAGTGTAGTTAGTGAGTGATGTATCTTACTTAATATCTTAGCCAATCAGCTTATCTCTTTTGTGCTGAGTCACATTGTAAAGTGTAAAGCCTCGTACACACGATCGGACTTCAAACAAACTTTGTCTGAAGGGAGTTGGCCAGACTTTTGAAAACGCTCATTTTTAAGTTTGTTGGCAAAAAGTCTGACCGTGTGTACGGGGCTTAAGAGAAAGTATATCTTAATATGGATTAGCCACGTGTTTCTATGTATTTACGAAAGTACAAAATTACGAATCCATTAAACGAAAATTATTATCTAACAAACTTACGAATTTCGAATCAACGAAAATAAATTAGACAGAATTACGATTCATTCAGTATAAACGAACATAAAACTGTTACGAAAATACGAACGGGTCCGAATAGGAAGACTTGCGTCTTACGAAATACGAAAGGATCCGAATAGGAAAATATATACATATGTATAAGGATGGAAAATGAGGAGGGTCAAATAGGATACTGTACAGTGCCTTTAAAAAGTATTCACCCCCCTTGGCATTTTACGTGTTTTATTGCCTCACAACTTGAAATTAACATGGATTGTTTGAGGATTTGCATCATTTAATTTAAAGAACATACAACTTCGAAGATGTTGTTTTTTTTTTATTGTGAAGCAAACAACAAATAGGACAAAATAACAGAAAAAGTCAATGTGCATAACTATTCACCCCCCCCCCTAAATTAAATACTTTGTAGAGCCACCTTTTGCGGCTATCACAGCTCCAAGTTGCTTTGGATAAGTCTCTATAAGCTTGCCACATCTTACCACTGGGATTTTTGCCCATTCCTCCTGGCAAAACTGCTCCAGCTCCTTCAAGTTGTATGGTTTGCGCTTGTGAACAGCAATCTGAGGTCTGGGCCTTTCCCCTTAAACCACTCAAGTGTTGCTTAAGTAGTGTGTTTTTGGTCATTGACCTGCTGGAAGGTGAACCTGCATCCTAGCCTCAAATCACACACAGAGTGGTACAGGTTTTGCTCAAGAATATCCCTGTATTTAGCACCATCCATCTTTCCCTCAACTCTGACCAGTTTCCCAGCCCTGACTGCTGAAAAACAGCATGGATAGTGTTCTTTGGGTGATGTGATGTGTTGCATTTGCGCCAGACATAGCGTTTTCTTTGAGTTCAATCTTAGTCTCATCGGACCAGAGCACCTTCCTCCTTACATTTTGGGAGTCTCCCACATGCCTTTTCGCAAACTCAAAACGTGCCATTTTGTTTTTTACTGAAAGTAATGGCTTTCTTCTGGCCCATCTGCCATAAAGCCCAACTCTATGGAGCGTACTGCTTATTGCCATCCTATGTACAGATACTCCAGTCTCTGCTATGGAACTCTGCATCTCTTCCAGGGTTACCTTAGGTCTCTGTGCTGCCTCTCTCATTAATTCCCTTCTTGCCCTGTCCGTGAGTTTTGGTGTGTGGTTGTCTCTTGGTAGGCCACACACTGCTGTTGTGCCATGTTCTTTCCATTTGGTCATGATAGATTTGATGGTGCTCCTAGGGATCATCAGAAATTTGGATATTTTTTTATAACCTAACCCTGACTTGTACTTCTCAACAACATTGTCCCTTACTTGTTTGAAGAGTTCCTTGGTCTTCATGGCAGTGTTTTCTTAGGTGTTGCAGCCTCTGGGGCCTTTCAAAAAAGTTTGTATATGTAATGACAGATCATGTGACACTTAGATTGCACACAGGTATACATCATTTCACTAATTATGTGACTTCTGATGGTAGTTGGTTGCAACAGAGCTTTTAATGGGCTTCATAACAAAGGGGGTGAATACATATACACATGCCAATTATCGCTTTATTTATTTATGAAAAATAGATGTATAGATTTTTCTAATTTTCTTCACCAACTTAGACTATTGTTTTCTGGTCCATCACATATAATTCAGATTAAAAAAAAAACATTGAACTACAGGCTGTAATGTAACAAAATAGGTAAAAAGCCAGGTGGGGGGGGGGATACTTTTGCAAGTCACTGTACATACCTGTTTCTTATGAGGTCCCTTTGCAATCTATATCTGCCACTGGTCAATAGGAATATCACTTATACTAATCAGGCCCGTCGTGAACAGGACAAGTAATGCAAGTAATCCATCACCCTCTTCTCCACTTATCCCCAATGCCCCCCCCCCTCCCTCCACTTATACACAACATCCCCCCTCCCCCCCACTTATCCCAAATGTCCCTCCTCTCCTACCACTTATACCAAATGTCCGTCATCTCCCCCCCAATTATCCTAAATGTCCCCCCCTCTCCCTCCACTTATACACAACATACCCCCTCCCCCCAATTATCCCAAATGTCCCTCCTCTCCTCCCACTTATACCAAATGTCCGTCATCCCCCCCCCCCCCAATTATCCTAAATGTCCCTCCTGTGCCCCCACTGTCACCCCTCATTCCTTTCCTGCACACGGTACACAGATCACCCCTCATTCCTGCACACCATACACAGATCACCCCTTATTCCTGCAGACCGTACACAGATCACCCCTCATTCCTGCACACTGTACACAGATCACCCCTCATTCCTGCACACCCCAGCCTTGTCACATACCATAAAGTAACGATGACCCTGTATGTTATGATCACCCTGTACCATGTCAGCAGCCTCCGACCCCTGTACCATGTCCGCAGCCTCTGACCCCTGTACCATGTCCGCAGCCTCTAAACCCTGTACCATGTTTACAGCCTCTGCAATGTGTGTGTATATATGTGTAAATATATATATATACATATATATATATAGGGCCAGATTCAGGTAGATGGGCGAATCTTTAATCTGGAGTAACTTTTCTCATTTACGTTACTCCGCCGAAACTTTAGGAGCAAGTACTGTATTCACACAGCACTTGCTCCTAAAGTTGCGGCGGCGTAGAGAAAATGAGCCGGCGGAATTCAAATTGGGCGGGTAGGGGGCGTGTATTATTCAAACTAGGCGCGATCCCACGGCGAATGTACTGTGCATGCGTCGACTGTCAGTGCGCATGCTCCAAATTCTGTCAGTGAACGTCAATGACGTCAATCCCCATTCACGGACGTTTTACGCAAACGACTCGAAAAAAAAAATTTCCGATGCGATGACGACAGCCATACTTAACATAGGATACTCCACTAGGGGGCTGGTTTTTCTTTGCGCCGCGTATCTCTTACGGAAACGTCAGAAAGTCACTGCGTCGGGCCCGAATACGATCGTGAATTGCCGATTCTCGCTGATAAACATATTCTCGGCGTTAATCAGCGGGAACGCCCCCAGCGCCATTTTTAAAATTGCAGTTCCGATACGACGGCGAAATACAATTACGCCGCTCGTATAGGAACTCCAACCCGGCGTTTCTTGTTTTCTGCTTACTGAAAACAGAAACGCCGGCTCAAAGTGAAAGTTAGGCTGGAGCATCACTGATACTCCAGAGTAACTCTACCTGAATCTGGCCTATAGTATTTGCACTGAACCTAAACTGTATCGCTGTAGGCTTTTCGGGGGGGGGGCTCCGTATCCATTTTGCTTAGGGCCCCAAAATTCCTTCAAACGGCCCTGATACTAATGCCACTGTAGTACATGTAAATTTGAAACTACCAACATATTTCCTCTACAGCTATTGAAAATTCCAATAAAAGAGAGCAATAAAACCTTTTAGCTTTTCTGTTATTTCACTTATAAGAACAAACCATGTAATTCTGCCATTTCACATTATTATGGGGATTATTTTGACATGTCTCTTTTTATGTGATGCAGAAGTCCTAGTCCCATTATTACTTCCCGCAGAAAGGTCACCTAATTATTATCCACTAGCTGATGAGGCGCAGTAAGTGAGAGCATGGAGAACTGCACCTTTGTGCTTGTGTCATGCCATCCACTGTCAAATGAAATAATTATTCAACATGACAATTTTTGTTTAACAGCTTGGACTGCGGCTTCTAATAAAGCCAACACATAAAGTAGCCATATGTCTAGAAAATATGTGGCTGAAATACAGGGCTGGACATCAGAGATTTCCCATAGCAAAAATGCCATCCAATTTTAATCTTAATTACACAGAGCTAACCCCCAGGAATTTTCATTTGAGTCATAAAAAAAGTAAAAAGGAGTCAGCTAAAATGAAGATCCTTCTCCTTGCGTTAAACTTGAGTCTAAAACCTTGGTGCCCAACCTGTGACCTGGAGCCACATAGCAGCACATTGTACTTATTGTGCATTCCCTTGGGCCCCAACAGCCAGTAATCATGGTTTTCTTTGCCTAGGAGCTTACTCAGGTAGAGTATAGAAAAAGATTCATTACATTTGTTTTTGTATTTTTCTGACCTTTTAGAAATATCAAATGTGGTGGCAGTAATTTTTAAAGAGAACTGTAGAGGACATTGAATTATAAAGGCAATGTGTTGGCAATTAGCTCCAGCAGTCTCTTGTAATGTGTCCCCAATCTATGACAGTCTTTTGCAGAATGAACCTAGTCTTCAACCATGCTTATAGACACATCTGCAGTCTTTGACCTACTCCTTTAGCATGTCCACAGTTTTGTACTATCTATTGTAGCACGTTCAATCTCTGAGCTTTTTTGTAGCATTGCTAATGCTGAACATAGAAAATTAACACGTAAAAATAAAGAATAATAATAAAAAATAAAAAAATCTAGAAAAAATTAACTTATATTAAAATAAAATAAAAATAATTAAGAAAAAATATAAAGCAACTCTACAAATGCTTGCACAGGGTGAGTAGTATATGTATGTTTTGATTGCACAATATGGGCCAGATTCAGGTAGATGGGAGCATCTTTAGGCTGGAGTAACGTTTCTCATTTACGTTACTCTGGCAAAATTTTAGGAGCAAATGCTGTTATTCATGAAGCACTTGCTCCTAAAGTTGCGGCAGCGTATCGCAAATGAGCCAGCGGAATTCAAATTGGGCGGGTACGGGGCGTGTATTATTTAAACTAAGCGCGATCCCGCGGCGAACGTACTGCGCATGCGTCGACTGTCAATGCATCCCAGTGCGCATGCTCCAAATTCTGTCAGTGAACGTCAATGACGTCAAATCCCCATTCATGGACGTTTTACGCAAGCGACGCAATTTTTTTTTTTTTTGACGCAATGACGACGGCTATACTTAACATAGGATACTCCACTAGGGGGCTGCTTTATCTTTACGCCGCGTATCGCTTACAGAAACGTCGGAAAGTCACTGCGTCGCGCCCGAATACGATCGTGAATTGCCGATTCCCGCTGATTAACATATTT
The DNA here is from genome assembly GCA_029574335.1 of Rana kukunoris. Classification (NCBI taxonomy): domain Eukaryota; kingdom Metazoa; phylum Chordata; class Amphibia; order Anura; family Ranidae; genus Rana; species Rana kukunoris. The sequence continues at coordinate 127,962,489 of CM056052.1, forward strand.
TTCCGGCGTTAATCAGCAGGAACGCCCCCGGCGCCATTTTTAAATTAAAGTTGCGATGCGATGGCGAAATTCAATTACGCCGCTCGCATCGGAACTCCAACCCGGCGTTTCTTGTTTTCTGGTTACAGAAAACAGAAACGCCGGCTTAAAGTGACAGTTAGGCTGGAGTATCACTGATACTCCAGCCTAACTCTACCTGAATCTGGCCCTATATGTTTCATATACAGTATATTCAGTGGGTAAAATATTGAAAACGTCACAATTTTTCCAGGAAAATATATTTCTCAGTCAAGGTTCACACTGGGCTGCGGGAATGAAGCTGTGTGAGTTCAGCTGAACTCGTACAATTTCACTCCTGCTTGTCAGTCCCGATTTCGGCCGCGATTTCAGTGACATCTGTGCACATTTCTGCACAGATGTCAATGTACATTGCGGCCCGAAATCACAAAAAAGTAGTACAGAAACTACTTTTTAAAATCAGTGCAGCACCGCAGATGCAGCGTCACACCGATTAGGACGGTGCAATTATTGGCAAATGCTGCCGATTTGACATGTCAATTCACATGTCAAAACGCACCAGTGTGAACCAGGGCTAAAGGTGCTATTGATAGTATATTTTCACCACATGTAGGTAACAACCCATGCAGTCCATACATACAAAGAAGCCAAAACAAATAGGTTCAGAAAAGTTTGTGTAAAAAAATGAAATGACAAGAAAAAAGTGTTGAACACAGAAAGGGAGGTGCAAAAAGGCATGGAAAGTCAAGACACCAGCTGAAATCTATCATTTATTAGAAAGCAATCCTGACCCTTGTCAGTGTAAATCAGGGTGGATAAAAAAAAAAATCAATGATTTAAAAAAAATACATTTAAGAAAAGCGATAACATGTTTTTGGAGTAAAAATCTAAAGATAGTTTTCTATTTAAGGTACATTATCAATTTAGTTTATTCAGCATGAAATGGAGCTAAGTTATGTATCATGAGTCTGTATATTCTGCAATAGTTACATTTTTGGTAAACTCATTCAATGAATCCAAGCTCTGCCAGCTGAGATAACATGCACTACATAAATGCATTCACACAATTTCACAGTATCCTTAAGATAAACCAAAGTTCAGGAATATTTTATTGTCCTATTGTTTTGAAAATCTATGTACATTACAAACTGTATGATTGAATCGGATCTGATATCGCTATTTTACTAGCCTGACAGCTTATTATTCTAAAAAGGAAACCTTAATTTTGTTTGCAAATATTAAAGTTTCTAACTACCAGTAAGAATAAGTCTTTGCATTTAAAGAGCACCTGTCATTTCAGATCCATCATGGCAGTGCCTGTTAGCGGGCGTCCACTCACCTGCTGCCACCACGTCCCTCACCTTGTTGTGTCACTGCCGCATCACCAGCTGTCCCATTAAAGTGAATGGGACTGTCAGTGAGTCAACTACAGGTCAGAGGAGGAACTGCTGTGGGACAAAGATGACAGTTCCTCTTTAAAAAAAATTGATTTAAATTGAGTTGATTGAAATCAACCTTTTTACCAGTGATTTAACCACTTCTGCATCGATACCGATACTAATACTAAGGAAGATACGGAGCATTTGCATGAGTACTTGTACTCGTGCAAATGCCCCAATGCCTAATCCGATGCCTGGGCAGCCTCAGAGATGATCGGTGCAGCGGTGCAGGCAGTTATTACCGATCTCCCTGTGTGGCTTTCAATAAAGCAGCTGACAGTTGCTTCTCCGCCTCTCTCTCCCGTGCCTTTCAGCTGCTTTATTGAAAGCCACACTGGGAGAGCTGTGATTTTTAACTGCCCACACAGCCCACCCTTGACTGTCCTCTGTATCCTCCTCCGGCTCCCTAGGTCCTCTGTGTCCTCTTCCGGTCCCCCCCCCCCAAATCTGTCAGGATGGTGAGCGGAAGAAGGAGTCTGTAAATATGTAATTTACCTGTGTCAGGAACACTGAAACATAGGGAGACAGAAAATGGAGTAAAAATCACATCTTTTAATTAAATAGTAAACATAGTACAACTGGTAAAGGTAGCCAAAACATAGCCATGGTTCGGTAGCCAAATTGGCTAGTCAGAAGAAGCCAGGAAATCAGAAAGCCAAAGATGAGCTCAGTCAGACACAGCAGACAGGATCAGGAACAAGAAGGGACATCAGCCAGGCAAGTCTTTAACAGGAACACAGCAGAGAGTCTCTAGATATGTTGACCAAGGTGAAGCCAATTAATTATATGAACCAGGCAGTTTAAATAGCCAGAAGGGGCTGGCTGTGGGCTTAACTGATGAGCAGGAGATGATCAACAGGTGAGCCACTGTGGAATGATGAGTACTGGAAATTAACCAACAGCTGAGCAACTTGAGCACAGAGAAGGAAGGGCTGAGAGCCCAGTCATGACAACCAGCTACTTCCTTTTCTGAATGCAGAGAGTCAGTGATCACTGACTCTGTCCAGTCATAACTGAGCATCGTAAACTATGCATGGGGAGGAGTCTCTGTCTTCTGTTCATTCTTCTTAAAGGGGTTGTAAAGGTAAAACAAAATTCCCTAAATAGCTTCCTTTACCTTAGTGCAGTCCACCTTCACTTACCTCATCCTTCGATTTGGCTTTTAAATGTCCTTATTTCTTTTGAGAAATCCTCACTTCCTGTTCTTCGGTCTGTAACTACACACCGTAATGTAAGGCTTTCTCCCTGGTGGGAGAGCAGGAGTGTCAGGACACTCTTTAAGTGTAGCTGAAGCTGCTGAGAAAGGAACTGAGGAATCTCTGTCCTCAGTCCCTCTCCCTGTCTCAAAAGGTAGATGTCAGGGGTCTGATATCTCACTCCCTGATATCTCACTGTAGCGCCCCCTTTCTGTCAGAAAAGGCGCTACGCTAAAGTTAGTGGGAGAGTTATGTTGTTCCCTCTCCTAATTTTGCTAAATTGGGCTGCTGTCAGCCCTGAATTATCCTGTGGGTCATTCTGTGCTCCAGAGATGTTGTTCCATCTCTGGGTGGCAGGTGGCGCCAGAGGGATTCAGGCAGAGCCACTTTTCCCCAGCAGCCAATCAGAGGAGTTTTCCCTCACGGAGCATGCTGGGGAGGTGTATATCTGTGGCAGACGCCATTTTTCGGAGTTCTTCGCACCCAACGGACCCCGGCGACATGGCCTACCAGGCCGGGTCGCATGCTACGCGGAGTTCCCTGCTGATGCTGAAAGGGGCCCTAGCAACTTTCTGGGGGCCCATTCCTATTGAAGAGATCCTAAGCTGTATGCTGTTCGGTGGGGGATAGGCTTGAGGAGAACCAAGAGGCAGGTGATCCAAAAGGGCTTGAACGAACAATCAGGGATCTGGTCGCCAGGAACTGACAGATAACCATAGACTGTCAGCTGGTGACCCCTTTAGAAAAAAGAACTTTCTGGGAGGATTCGCTCTACAGTCCAACATTGGGCCTGTGGCAGAGGTCTTCATCTAAAACGCTAAATTCTTCTAGAGCCAAGTCAGTGAGAGAGACTTGTTCCTCCCAGCAACCCTAAGTGACATTCCGGCTGCCAGGCTTGTGGCAGAAGTCTGCCTGGAGACACTTTACCCACTCTGGCTAGAGTGGCGACAAACTGTTCTATTGCAGAAGGCAGAACTGCTTTCTTTCCATCCAAGCCTGATACCGCATCCTTATCTCCTTTCATCAACCTTTCCTCTCAACCCCATGTTGATGTTGGTCATGTTGGACCAGGAAATAATGCAGAAAACTTCAGCGGCAGGTTTGGACATTCTTTTATTGCTCTGCTAGCTGCAATCACCCCTGGACAACACACAGAGGTAACTTAATACGCCGATCCCAAATCAATCAGCGGCTCCTGAGGGGGTATTGCTACATCACCAAAGCCCCCTCCCTCAACAGGACTGATAAAAAAAAAGAATAATGATAAAAAAAAAAAAAGAAAGAATTGTAATACATTTTTAAAAGTAAAATTGTAAAAAAGAAAAAGAAAACACTGACACGTCCACTTCATTTCTAAACTCATTTGTTTTGGTTTCTTTGTATGTATAGGTTTGACATGTGGTGAAAAATGGCATGTCAATTGCACCTTTACCAATATAATTACCTAGAAAAATGGCGACGTGTTCAATATTTATTTCACCCACTGTATATTGGATTTTTTTCTTCTCCTTTTTCTACGGGTGCACACAGTTATGAAGCTTTGCATATTGGTTACCTATTTACTCTAAACTACCTCATCTTTTATTTTGTACAAAATTGGGGAAGGAATTGTGTTTGTGTGCACTGAAATGTTTTTTAGTGTATTTTTTTCTAAAAATATATATTTGATAAGCAGTTGCACAGATATTATGCAACATAAAAACAAAACAAAAAAAATAACATCTCTTAATTCTACAGGGCTTATGCATTCAGAAAATATTGTTATGGTAGATGAAATTATTTTTTTCTATTACAGTAGAGGGAAGGCTAGAACCCCATATCAAATTAAAATGTTGTCTTTGTCCCCATTAAAGGCTTCCTCTCACTTCCTGTATCTGTCTTGAGGCCAATATAGGTGATGCAATTACTGGCTTCCTTCTGCTATATACCTGGCTGTGTCTGGATTTATTCCTTGTGTCTATACATATTCCAGGTCAGAGACTCAGAAAGCATTGTCATCCAAGCACGATCAATATGACTATGTAACATAAAATAAAAACACTTACTTTGAATTCACCTTTAAAGGGTAACTCCAATTTAGTGTGGCATATACACTTTCCGCACAAGACATATTGTAATTGAATGTTATTAAAAATTACCTTTTGCTTTCAAATCTGCAGCTCTGTATTTTTCTGTGAAATTCAATGGAATATGATAACCTGGAGGTCTTCGGTACACAGTCAGTGTAAAGAGCTTCTGCAGAAATGCCATTTCCTGCTTGTGTAATTTTTGGCGAGATTCTCCCAGTGGACAGTGTGGGTTAGAGGACATGCACCACACCCACACGGATATCAAATTGGGAGCAGCGTCTGTGTTCCTGCAGCTGCTGCATCGTAATTGACATCAATGAGACTACTTGCACGCAGATGCGCGGAACACCTTTTGCATCCTGCCCCCCCCCCCCGTTTGCCCTCGCATTGGTCTATGTTTATGTATACACGTGAATTAAAATCCATGCAATGAACACTGATCACCCAGAGGGAATTGGTTTTATCTTCGTGAAAGTGGAGTTATGCTTTAACTACTTGCCAACCAGCCGCCGCAGATATACTGTGCGTGTTGCCAGAGCTGATGCACGTGGCTGGCAGTCTCAATGTCCGCTGACCACCCGCGATCGCTTCACAGAGAGCCAGAAAGGGGATCTGTCAATTTAAACAAAGCAGGCCCCCGCTCAGAGGAGTAGAGTGAAATCGTCTGTTCCTAGCCCCTACCATACAGGGCATTTTCACCCCCTTTCTGCCCAGACCAATTTTTAGTTTTCTGCGCTGTTGCACTTTGAATGACAATTGCGCGGTCATGCAACACTGTACCCAAATTAAATCGTTATGTTTTTTTCCCCACACAAATAGAGCTTTCTTTTGGTGGTATTTGATCATCTCTGCGGTTTTTATTTTTTGCGCTATAAACAAAAGAAGAGCGACAATTTAAAAAAAACAATATTTTTTACTTTTTTATTTAATAAATTACACATTTTTTTTTTTTTAAATCATTTTTTTCCTCAGTTTAGACCAATACGTATTCTTCTACGTATTTTTGGTAAAAAAAAACATAATAATCGTATATTGATTGGTTTGCGCAAAAGTTATAGCGTCTACAAAATAGGTGATAGATTGATGGCATTTTTATTTTTATTTTTTTACTAGTAATGGCAGCGATCTGCGTTTCTTTTTTGTGACCGTGACATTGCGGCGGACATATCGGACACTTTTGACACGTTTTTGGGGCCATTCACATTTACACAGCGATTAGTGCTATAAAACTGCACTGATTACTGTGTAAATGTGACTGGCAGGGAAGGGGTTAACACTAGGGGGCACTGAAGGGGTTAAAATGATACCTAAAGTATGTTCTAATTGTAGGGGGAGGGGGACTCACAAGGGGAGGAGACCGATGTGTGTTCCTCTGTACTGGGAACACACATCAGTCTCCTCACCGCTGACAGGAGGTGGATCTGGGTGTTTACACACCCAGATCCACACTCCTGCCGTGATCAGCGGTAATAGCGGGTGCCCGGCAGCAATCGCGGCCGTTGGGCACGCGTGTGGGACCGTGAGTGGTGCCACGCGCGTGCCCTAGAACGCCGGGAAACAAAGGACGTTGTGTGACGTCCACTCTCATCGGCGAGGGGTTGCTACAGACGTCAATCCCCTATGACCCGGTATGGAAGTGGTTAAAGCTCTGATCGCTGTATAAATGTCAATGGTACCAAAAAAGTGTCAAAAGTGTTCGATCTGTCCACCGCAATGTCACATTCCCGCTTAGGCTGGATTCACACCTATGCATTTTAAGTGCATTTTGCAGGTTTGCACTAGGTGTTTCCTATGGAACAAGTTCTGTAGTGCAAATGTGCAGAATGCAAAAAGCACTAAAAATGCATAGATGTGAATCCAGCCTAAAAATCAATGATCACCGCCATTACTAGTAAAAAAAAACTAATAGTAAAAGTGCCATAAAGTGCCCTATTTTGTAGATGCTATAACTTTTGCGCAAACCAATCAATATACGCTTATTGGGATTTTTTATCAAAAATATGTAGAATACATCTTGGCCTAAATTGATGAATAAAAAATGTGTTTTGTTTTTCAATTTTTTTTAATTTTTTTTTGTTTATAGCGCAAAAAAAAAAAAAAAAAACGCAGAGGTGATCAAATACCACCAAAATAAAGCTCTATTTGTGGGGAGGGGGTGGTGGTATTCAGGTCATTAAGGGGCTGAAGTGGTTAAATAAAGCCCATTTTAACACTGCTGGCGTGTAGATGAATTGTCTAGCAAGCAATGGGGTGATATCTGTATTTCAATGTACAGTGCTTTATTTACAACAACAAAGAGGACAACTCCATAAACGTGGCTTTTTTTCAGGCTCATTCTTTCACATGTTGGAAATAACTGCTGAACACAAATACATGAGCAGCACACGATCTCTGTAGCACAATATCCCAATCTGTTACCCACCGGATCTCACACCGTGACTCACTGCATGCTTTCCAGTAGCATCCTTGGATCTATATTTGTCCTTACACATTACCTGGAGCCACGCACCGTACAGGAATATTTTTAGCCTGCTGTTCAGATTATGCAAACAGAGTTCATCACGGCATGAAGGATTTTGACTAACTGATTTTATGTGACTGACACAGCAGGTGTGATAATTGTGTCTTGTTTGTAATTAGAACAATGCTGGGAATGTTTTGCATTCGCTAATCCAGTTTTTATTTACAGAATAATTATGTGTAATATATTTGTAACCACAGGAAATGATATGAGAAGGATGGAAATGATAAACCCCTATGAAAAAAAAAAATACTTAAAGGTACCTTCCAGTTAAAGATGGATAAAGGGTCCCTTTAACTGCGATGAGGCTGTAAAATGTGCTCCTGTGATTTATTTGTGCAGCTGGCTTGCCCCTCAGCTAAATTGTTGTGGTCGCTGATATCCGTATTATCTAAGTGGTCATTGAAACTAACCGATTGCACTTTCTGCTGATAGAGTGTTAATCAATGGCCCACTGTAGAACTAGGACCACACACCTGTGCACTCTCCAAATTCAGAGAGCGTGCTGTCTCCGGTAAAGTTTAAAAACCAATCAGCATGTTCCCTTTTTATGTGATCACCATGAGAATTAATCATAGTTATCATCAGGGCCGGCGCTAGCGCAAGGCAAGATGTGTACTTGCCAAAGCAAGATGTGTACTTGCCTTACGGCGCCGGCCGTGGACAGGGGGTGGAAAATTGAGTGGGTGTGCGGGGATGCAAACGTGCGGAGGGTGCGGACGTGCTTGGGGTTAAGAGGTGCGGGGGGTGCAGATGTGCGGGGGGGTGCAGACGTGCGGGCACCACTAACACCACCTGCTGCCGCACACTGATCAGCGCTTCGCTCTGTGGAGCAGATTGAAGCCGCCGGCGCCTCCTCCTCTGTGTTTACATTCAGTGAGGAGGAGCCAGAAGGACACACACTGCTGTGTGTATGTCTGCGGCCGCACTGTTCTGAGGTCTGAACGTGTACTGTACTTAGGGTTGCCACCTGTACGGGATTCCCCCGGACAGTACGGGTCTGGAATCATGTGCCCGGGTTTTGTACTGCCTGTGACCCAGGCACATGATTCAGCCCAGAACAGGGGGCTGACCATCCAGACAGGGGGGACCATCAAGCACACCTGTAACGGAATGAACCGTGACAATCAGAGACTTTGGAAGGATGAGAGATACTCCTGTGCCAGGGACACTAATAACTCCTGGGTCTAAGTCCACCCTGTGCCCTTTTGGGTGTAGGGTGGCTAATAGGATCATAATTCATATATTACATGAGATGGGACATTAATAATAATTCATATTGCAGGACTGGAATATTACAAGGGGTTCGTGTTGACTTGAGACCAGGTCAACAAGACAGTGACTCATCCCTCTGTATAATAGGCTTTTGAAATGCTAAGTGAAGCTGGGCTTGTGAAATACCTTTCCATTGTGTTCTACAGGTGAATAGATGTGTCAGAGATGGAATGTCTCGGAGATAATTACCTGAATGCCTTTTAGAATGTGATTGAGGTTCCTTGTATGTGTGTGAAGATTATCTGTGATTGTGTATTTTTCAAAAGGTTAATTGAATTCTATTGATGATGCGGTGCCCAAATGTCTAGCTACTGATTAATTAACTAGCCATAGTGTGTGATGAGGGGGGTGGAGATTGCATTGTCCTGTGATTAACTGTAACATCTTGTACTGTATAAAAAGCTGAGAAGAAACCATTAAAGTGTTCATTCATTTGGAAGCAAGTACAGAGCTGAGTCTCCTCTTGATTATGGGAAATGGAATGGATCATGTATGCAGGATTGTCACAGTGTGTCAGATAAGCTTGTCATGGGTGGCTGGAAGGTCGTAAACGGTGGTGACCGTTACAACACCTTTCACTGTAAAACAGCAGCAGCAGTGGCATTGTAATGAATACACTGTGCCTGCGGTGTGTTTGGGATTCAAAGCTCCTTTCTGTCCTGTCCCCTCCCCTCCCTCCAGTCTCGTGCTGTGCAGGGTCCTTGTTATCTTTGACTCCCCCTCCAATCAGCAGTGCGATGTGCTGTGAGACTTTGCAGGTGGGGCTCACTGTAGCTCCTGTCGGATGGCCAGAGATTAATTTTTCTGGGAGAAGTTTCCTAGGGTGGATAGTAGTACAAACTTTCATGTAGATTTTTTCTTAGGAGAAGAATCAGAGGAGATAGTGAGTTTGAGTGTGGGGGGAGGAGGTCTGTAGCAGCCCGATCACATGTGACAGATCACTTCTAAGCATGAACAGTCTGTGCAAACATCATCCAATCCAATTGTTCAGACTAGAAAATGTGGGGTCATTTATAGCCATTCATGTAACCTGTATGTATGTGGTGAGTTCACACTTCTAATTGTACAGACTTAGAACCTGTATACATGTACAATCAGAAGTGTGAACTCACCACATATATACAGGTTACATGAATGGCTATAAATGACTCCACATTATCTAGTCTGAACAATTGGATTGGATAAAGAGTGTGATAAACTGGATTACATAGATCTGTACCAGGGGCGGACTGACAACTCATGGGGCCCCCGGGCAATAGAAGATTATGGGGCCCCTGGCTTATAGATGGCCACCGCGCCAGGAGGCAGTGATTTGATTTTCACATCAAAAGCATGTCAGTTTTGGACATATCAGGGACAGATGTAAAAAAAAACACAGATTTTTACATACTGTCCCTGGTTTTACTGAGCCTGGCAACCCTGATGGGGCCCCCTAGTGGCATGGGACTCTCCGGCAGTGCCCGAGTGACTCAATGGTCAGTCCGCCCCTGATCTGTACTTACATCTAGTACTGTTGTATGATTCATTGTTGTAAATGTTTTTAGTGGATACATTTTTTTTTTATTATTATTATATACATCGCTATCTGACCACTTCTCAGCCCCCAACTCCCCCCAGCTTGCATCACCCCCAGATCACGTCATACAGACACCACTCCTAGCTCCTTCCCCCCCTCCCCAGCTGAGGGACATCGTTCCATGGTCACTTTCCTTCCCTTATCTTCCCAACATCACTTCCTGATTACCCTATTACAAGAAATCCCTCCCCATACTGCCATCGCCATACCCTCCAACCTCCTCTCCTGTACCAACTGCGCCCATCATACCCTCCACACTCCTCTCCCGTACATACTGCCCCCATCATACCCTCCACACTCCTCTCCTGTACATACTGCCCCCATCATACCCTCCACACTCCTCTCCTGTACATATTGCCCCCATCATCCTCTCCGCACTCCTCTCCTGTACATACTGCCCCCATCATACCCTCTGCACTCCTCTCCTGTACATACTGCCCCATCATATCCTCTGCACTCCTCCTCTCCTGTACATACTGCCCCATCATACCCTCTGCACGCCTCCTTTCCTGTACATACTGCCCCATCATACCCTCTGCACTCCTCCTCTCCTGTACATACTGCCCCATTATACTGTTTTATCAGATTCGGTGTTTACGAGACTAAAACATTTTTTTTTGCTATAAAATTACTTAAAACCCCCAAACATTATATATTTTTTTTTCTAACACCCTAGAGAATAAAATGGCAGTCATTGCAATACTTTTTGTCACACCGTATTTGCGCAGCGGTCTTACAAGCGCACTTTTTTTGGAAAAAATTCACTTTCTTGAATTAAAAAATAAGACAACAATAAATTTGGCCCAATTTTTTTACATATTGTGAAAGATAATGTTACGCCGAGTAAAATGATACCCAACATGTCACGCTTAAAAATTGCGCCCGCTCGTGGCATGGCGTCAAACTTTTACCCTTAAAAATCTCGATAGGCGACGTTTAAAAAATTCTACAGGTTGCACTTTTTGAGATACAGAGGAGGTCTAGGGCTAGAATTATTGCTCTTGCTCTAACGATCATGGCGATACCTCACTTGTGGGGTTTGAACACCGTTTTCATATGCGGGCGCTACTCGCGTATGCGTTCGCTTCTGCGCGCGAGCTCGTCGGGACGGGGCGATTTAAAAAATGTTTTTTTGGGTTTTCGTATTTATTTTAATTTTACTAATTTTTAACACTAAAATAAAAAAAAATAAAAAAATTATCACTTTTATTCCTATTACAAGGAATGTAAACATCCCTTGTAATAGAAAAAAAGCATGACAGGTCCTCTTAAATTAGAGATCTGGGGTCAAAAAGACCTCAGATCTCATATTTAGGCTTAAATGCAAAAAAAAAAAATGTAAAATGTCATTTTTCAAATGACATAAAAAAAAATGTCTCTTTAAGACGCTGGGCGGGACTGACGTTTTGACGTCATTTCCGCCCAGCAGAGCTACGGGGACAGATGAGGGGAATTTTTCCCTCACTCGTATCCCCACTGAGCACGGGAGAGGACCCGGTCGCCTCCGCCGCTACCGACGGCTCCGGTAAGCGGCAGAGGGCGCGGGAGGGCAGTGGGAGGGGGGCCCTCGCCCGCCACCGATAACGGCGATCTCGCGGCGAATCCGCCGCGGAGACCACCATTATCGTTTGACCGACCGCCCACTGAAGAGATGGATATCTTGGTTGTGGCAGCAGCTGCTGCCGTTACCGAGATATCCATCTTTAAAGTGCCGACGTAGAACGACGGTGGGCGGTCGGCAAGTGGTTAATCACAAAAATGTATGTACCGTATATACTACATGAAAAAAAAAATATATCTGTGCATTTCTTTGCACAGAAGTAATGAATTTAATGTACTAAAAAATAATTATATATACAGTATATATATAATTATATTGGCGTGCGCTGCTAATGTGTTCTGGTTTGGCTTGACGAAAAGGTGGCAACCCTAACTGTACTAGTTTAAGTACATGGACATGTGCGGGGGAGGGGGGGGGGTTAGAGGGCTGCCTATGCTGATGGGGAATGTGTATACTGCCGGGTCTCTATACTAAGGGGGGATTCTGTACTGTTGGGGGGGTGTGTATACTGTGGGGTTCTCTGTACTAAGGGGGGATTCTGTACTGATGGGGGGTGTGTATACTGTGGGGGTCTCTGTACTAAGGGGGATTCTGTACTGATGGGGGGTGTGTATACTGTGGGGGTCTCTGTTCTAAGGGGGGATTCTGTACCGATGGGGGTGTGTATACTGCAGGGGTCTCTGTACTAAGGGGGGATTCTGTACTGTTGGGGGGGTGTGTATACTGTGGGGTTCTCTGTACTAAGGGGGGATTCTGTACTGATGGGGGGTGTGTATTCTGTGGGGGTCTCTGTACTAAGGGGGATTCTGTACTGATGGGGGGTGTGTATACTGTGGGGGTCTCTGTTCTAAGGGGGGATTCTGTACTGATGGGGGGTGTGTATACTGTGGGGGTCTCTGTACTAAGGGGGGATTCTGTACTGATGGGGGGTGTGTATACTGCGGGGGTATCTGTACTAAGGGGGGGTTCTGTAATGATGGGGTCTGCACTAAGGGGGGTGTGTATACTGCGGGGGTCTCTGTACTAAGGGGGGATTCTGTACTGATGGGGGGTCTGCACTAACGGGGGGTGTGCGTGTGTATACTGTGGGGGTCTGTACTAAGGGCAATTCTGTACTGATGGGGGGTCTGCACTAAGGGGGGTCTATACTGATGGAGCAACAGACGGACCGGACCAGCAGGCAGTGTGGCGTCATCCTGAAGGCGACAGCGACCTGTTGAGGGACTCGTGAGCCGCCCGGTGCACAGATTTGGAAGTTGGAACCGAGCGAGAAGGCCCACACCACACACATCGGACTCGTATCGGGAATCGGGTTTGGGAGCTGGCTGAAGTGGGAGCGGTATGTAATATAACAAAGACAAAGTGCACGTGGTATGCTGCATTGTATTGTATTATTTTTTATTGTATTGTGCATCGTATAATACAGCAGCACAATGCTGAACACTCGGCATCTATAGAGGAACAACAAATCCCAGCATTTATACATTATACAGGCTGGTAATAATTTATTGCTGGGATTTGTTGTTCCTTTATAGCTGCTGGTATTCTCCATTGCGCTGTATAATGTATTATTGCTGGGATTTGTAGTTCCTCTATAACTGGTCAGTGGTAATCTGCATTGCGCAGTATAATCATTATACAGTGCAATGCAGAATACCAGCAGCTATAGAGGACTACAAATTCCAGCAATAGCACTTGTATGGAACAACTGTTGATAAAATGCACTTTACAAAACCACAAATAGTTTGTTTGCTATCTTTCTCTGTAAAAGATAAATAAGTTAAACGAGCACTTTAAGCATCATAACCATTAAAGCTTAATGGAGCACATATATAATGTATGGTGTGTGTGCGTGCGTGTGCGTGCGTGCTGAGGGGCCGGGGGGGCGCAAAATGCACCTTCGCCTGAGTTGGCAAAAATCCTTGCACCGGCACTGGTTATCATTAAGCCCAGGTTCACACTGGGCTGCGGGAGTGAAGCCGTGGGAGTTCAGCTGAACTCGCACAATTTCACTTCCGCTGGCAGACCCGATTTTGGACGCGATTTAAGAGACATCTGTGCAGGTTTCTGCACAGATGTCAATGTAAATCGCGGCCCGAAATCGCAAAAAGTAGTACAGGAACTACTTTTTGAAATCGGTGCAGCGCCGCAGATGCAGCGTCGCACCGATTAGGAAGGTGCCATTGCCGACAATTGCAATTTGAGATGCGATTTGACATGTGAAATCGCATTTCAAATCGTACCAAATCGTACCCAGTGTGAACCTGGCCTAAAGGTCTGTTTACAAATAAACCTGCCGGCTGTAGTTGTTATTGAGCCTCAGCCCTGATTCACACCTATGCATTTTTTGCAGATTTGCACTACAGAATGTGTTCCATAGGAAACCATCTTAATTGACTGTAGTGCAAATCTGCAAAATGCACTAAAAATGCATAGGTGTGAATCAGGCCTCACACAATGCTTAAAGCGTAGTTCCACCCAGAAATTGATCTTCTGTGGAGTTGATTCCCCCCCCCCCCTTCTGGTGCCACATTTGGCACCTTTCAGTCGGAGGGGGAGCGGATACTTGTCAAAACCAGGTATCCGCTCCCACTTCTGGTGCGAAGTTCTACACAATGTCTGGTCCGCCCCTGCCCCCGCCCCCGCTGCCTTCTGTGAGACACATGGGTCCCAGAACACAGCAGGGACCATTCATAAAGCATAGCGTAACTCACGCATGCACAGTGGAAAACAGTAAAGATGCCTGCACCTGGAGCCAAAAGACAGGTTGGCTTTGGGTGCCTGGACAGGTAAGTTTCCTTATATTAAAAGTCCGCAGCTACAGTTTTTGTAGCTGCTGACTTTTAATTCATTTTCACCCAGACGGAACTCCACTTTAAACGATCACCTTGCAAAACAACATATTCAGTTTAAGCCTGGGTTCACACTTTGCGGGAACCAGCGCGATTCCAGTGTAAACTGACATCTACTGCTCCATAGGGCTGAATATAGGATACGATTAGGTCCGCCTGAAAAATGGACAGGCGAACCTGATCGGACAGCCTGTGTGAAAAGAGCTTAAAATAGAAATGAAAAGCAAAACAGTTTTGTATAAGTAGCACTACCCCCGAAGGAGCTGCTGGTTTGATTTGGGTGGCATGTTACCTCTTGTCTTCTCGCCGTCTAGGGCAGTGGTCATCAACCCTGTCCTTAGTGCTCACTAACAGGCCAGGTTTTATGTATTACCTTGGGGAGGTGCAGACTAGAATACTGCAATCACTGAGCAGCAAATTACATCACCTGTGATGCATTTCAGTTATCTTGCAAACCTGGCCTGTTAGTGGGCCCTGCAGGACAGGGTTGATGACCACTGGTCTAGGGTACTGGATGAGAGCTGTAATAAATTCGATGTCCACACGACAGGTGTCTTTTCTGTGCTTTTATTACCCAGCGGAGTAAAAACGGTAAATAGTAGAAAGGTGAAGGGATAAGAGAATTGAGAAATAGAGGATTCAGGGTTAAATGGCGTGGAACGGTCCTGCTCCCAATAGTAAATCTCTTCATCACTGTAGCCAGAGTGGGTACAGTTCATCTGGATAGGCCTCTCTCACCGGCCTAGCAGCCAGAGTGTCACTCGGAACTTTAGGTTAAAGTCTCTGCCACAGACCTTCCCAAAGGTGGAGATAACTTCGGTCCAAAGTCCCTCTCAACTGAATTCAGCACCCGGATCTCCATCGAATAGCTTCAATTACAGCGATAACTGACAGACGACCACTGTCCAGCCTCTTAGGTATGAAGTGTCCTTCGATGAGTGAATAGGCCTCTCCTGTGACACCAGCCTTGTGCTCAGTGTCCCTCAGACAGGTTCCCCATCGACTGGCTTCCTCCACTTTGGACGGACAGCACAGGACCGCTTGTAGGGTCGTAGACTTAGCCTGCTTACTGAGCCTACTAGGTAGATTAATGCTCTGGACCAACGTGGTTCCGAAGCCGAATACAGCAACACACACACACACCCCGGCCAGGAGGGCCACACACGGGGGTGGTGGGACGACTGCCCAGATGGAAGGCGTGGGGCGACGAAGACCCTCACCAATGGTGTCTGGCCTTTAAATACCCCTCCCCAGCATGCACAGCGAGGCGATCAACCCTCCCGACTGGCTGCCGAGGAGAAGCATCCACACAACCCTGGATTCACTGCTGCCCCCTACCATCTGGGGGTGACTGAAGTCCACAGACAGGAGGATAGGCACACAGCACAGCCAGAGCTGGAACAGAGGCCCTAAATCTAACCAAATCAACATGGTCAGAGTCAACCAACTCTGACTACCCAGAAATTGACTGGAGTAATGGCACTACTGGGACAGTTAAAGGGCATGTTATAGTGCCATGTCCTGACACTAGGAACGATCTGCCAGGTGTAAAATCCATATGCTCCTCTCCTCAGCGATTTCCTAGAGTCAGCGTGTGTTCCACTTGGCGGTAGTGATGTCCAACTTGACCGATAAGCCCGCACCTACGCGTTTTGTCATCAAGACGTCATCAAGAGGCGTGATTGATTTTTTATTTTCCTCACATGCCCATCCTGCTCTTTTATTTTTCATTTCATATTTTTATTTTTATTTGCTCTTTGACACTTTATGCGAGTGACACCTTTAACACATTAAATCAGAAATAAATATACAAAATTGCTTACCACCAATGTTCAAGTATTAAATACTAACCACCTGATGGTAAATATTTGTCTAAGGTACATTTACATTAACCAATACGACACTAGTTAGACAATGGCGTTCCTGGATTTGCAGCTTTCTTCAGACTGGGGATATCTTCAACCAACTTTCAAAACAAAAAGAGAGAGCACCAGTCTTGTACAACACCTTTATATAAATGTTATTTAAGACATGAATTCACATACTTAATAAAAGTATATAAATATAAAGCTACTCAGACCCCTGAGGAAGAGGGCTTGGCTCTCAAACCATGTTCGAATTTTTACAGTATTTAGACAGTGGCAGGAGGCTGCTAAAATGGTGATCATCTGCATCTTGCAGACGTGAGGTGTTCCTTACCATGATAAATGCTGTTCCTTCAAGTACCTCTGTGAGTATTTAAAGTATTTTTTATTATTGCAAACTTATTGAAGATGTTGCACAAATCTGTTGTTCTCTTTGTCATAGTAAATTAGTGATGTTGAAATTGTAGACTATATGGGGTAGATTTACATACATCGGCGCATCTTTACGCTACCCCGGCGCAACGTTGAGAGGCAAGAATAGAATTCACAAAGCAAATGCTCCCACCGTTGTGCCAGCAAAGCATATAGTCATCGGCGTAAGCCGACGTAAGTCAAAGTAGGTGGAAGTGGGCGTGTTACATTTAAATGAAGCGTGACCCCATGCAAATGATGAGCTGAGCTTCAAACAAGTATTAAAAACGAACGGCGCATGCGTCGTATCTTGGACGCATCCCAGTGCGCATGCTCACAGTCACGTCAAAATTACTGCCTACGACGTGAACGTAACCTACGCCCAGCCCTATTCGCGTACTACGTAAACGGCGTACATGAAGAAAAATTAGACGGCGTCCATTCCCTGGTCAATACCTTTGCATGGGTTGCGCCTCCTATATGAGGACTAACTTTACGCCGGACGTAACCCTTACGCAAATCGCTTAAAACATGCGCCCGTCGCAAGTCCGTTCGTAAATCGGCGTATCTTACTCATTTGCATATTTAAAATGGAAACGCCAGATGCGTAACTATTCGCCCGCGATACGCCGTAGGCAAGTTACGTTGGGCGGTTGAAGCCATATTTTTCAAAGTATCTAGCTTAGGGAATCGACGCATAGATACGACGGCGCACATTTGTACTTACGACGGCGTATCTCGAGATACGTCGGCATAAGTGCTATGTGAATCCGGGCCTATATTGCTTGTTTCATGAGCATGTGCTTGGTAAAAGCCTGTTATGTTATTATTGACTTCTACATACCTCCCAACGTTTTCTGATGGGAATGAGGGACACCTACTAACGAACATATGTAGTGCCTGTTTACTTTATGGTACCGGTGCTAGTTAAATTTAAGGGTAGATCAGAGTGTAGTTAATTTAAGGAATTGTCGTGTGTTAAATTGTGCCTGGTGAGGAAGGAGTTAACGTCGCCATTGGAGCTGGGCGCACGTGCCGCGAAGCCACGTGCGCCTGCCATGTGTGAGAAAAGAACTCAGGTGGGAGGAGTCACCCATCCCTGCATGAGATGCAGACTAAGTTTGGCGCCAAAGGACAGAGTGATTGTCCGCCCACAAGAGAAGGTCGTGCGAACATGTCTGTGCCATCAACACCATTTGGAAAGCTGCAACCCCTGATGTCTGTGCCAGAGGTCAACATGATGTCTGCTACCGCCGGAGTCCCCCTGACAGATACTGGAATTCGAATGCGGACCCAGGGGACATTCGTTCTATTCTCCAGCGGTATCGTGGAGGCCCTCGGACTGTCCTGCCCCCGCTGTTCGGAATTGGCTGTCCGTCTTTTGCCCTTTGCTAGATGCAAGAGATGCCAGAGTTACCTATTTCAAGTGGAACCACCGACTGAGTCTCCCCGGGAGTACAAGGTGGACTGAATCACTGGGACTGTGACCGCAGAGGAAGAGGCCCCATGGCCGGAACCCTCCCTAACTACAGTAGTCGCTGATACGGAGGTGGTGACCGACTGTCTCATCCACACTGACTCTGCCATCGGCTGCTACCCCAATCGTGTCGCCTGAGGTAAGCGATGTGGATGATAAAGAGTGTGTGCCCAGTGTGGAAGCAGATGCCGTACCAGAGACAGCTCTGACCAATGTGGTCTCTGTGTGGCACGCAATTGCTAAAATGGGCCCCGCTCAGACCTACCACGGCTGTGGTCGAGACCTGCCTGTGAGCAAGAATGATACGGCCAATATCTTGGCCGGAGGATGTGTGTGTGTACCTGCTCCACTGCCCATACTGAAGAGAGCTCCCGATACTATTGTCCTACAGGGATGTGGGAACCCCTGTACCTTGCCGTAATTTGCCTGCCTACAATGCGTCCTTATGAAAAGGGTGGCCATCGATTACGGGTGGGAATATCCCTATGTGCCTCAAGTTCTCATGCCTTTAATTGAAAAGAAGAGGGAGGACTGGTACCAGGACGCAATTTAGGAACGTTTGAATGTGCCCAGGGCTGCCCGTGACACGGACTATACCTTCATTCATTTAAGCCATCGGTTTGATGATGGCTTGAGAGACTGGAGCCCTGGCCAGTACATTTTCAGCGACAGAGCGGTTCTTAAATGTCCCGGGAAAGTGGATCAAGTTTTCTCTGTTACCACTACAAATCAGTGAGGGGACATTATCACTCTGCTGGATCCAAGGTTCTACAAGTAGGCCCAATGCCTGCATTGTCATCGTAGTCCTGGACTGGAACCTCACCGTGGGTCTGTACGCTTCTATTTTGAATTAATTGGACACTCATTTACACATCACTGTGGTTTAATTACATTTATCCAGAGTTCCTTTCACTTATTTCACTTTGTTTAAGTGTTTTTTACAGCGCTACTTATTTTTTCACCATTTCCATCCAATTTTTGTCACATTGCTTTTGTAGCTGCTCACCTTTGTAATTTTAGATTAGCGCAGTTTTTTCCTTTTTTCCATCCTCCGGGGGTAATGCTTCACATATGTAGGCATAGGAAACGTCCCCTGTCACACCCTCTTAAAGGAGAATTAACCAAAAAAGTTTAATTAAGTCCACAAGGACTTTTTTTTACCATTACTATTCCTTTATATTGGCAAATGTACAAATGCAGCAATTTCGAAATTGGATGAAAGGTTTAGCATTGGGAAACACTTTTTGAAACATAAATAGTGCATTCTATATATAACTATATACGGAGGCGTAGCTTGAAGCTTGTGGGCCGAAATGCAAAAGTTGACCTGAGCCCCCCCCATTACCACCCACCACTTCCATCGTACATGCAGATACATCCACTGCACGCCAAGATACTCAATGTGGCTAAGAGATTTTGAGTTCCCAGAGTTCCTCTTTACATCAGAGGACAGGGATTACCGCTGGAGAATCCAAGGACAGGGATTACCGCTGGAGAATCCAAGGACAGGGATAACCGCTGGAGAATCCAAGGACAGGGACCTCCTTTCCCATCCCAGCACTGTATAAAGCTCCCACACTACACAGGGCTGAAATCACATTCCTTTACACACAGTCTGTCAGTCTTCACAGGGTGTTTCTGGCTTTTATGTTGCTCTACTGACCTGTGAAATTCTTTGGTCAGAACGGCAGTGTTGTTGCAGTAGGCAGATACACCCGGTGCAAATCATGGCTAACTGGCTGTGTTGTAAATTAATGAGATTTCAACGCTGCAGAGGAGGAACAGTATAGAGTGTTGTAATGGGAAAGGAGGCCAGCAGCTGGGTATAGTATCCAGGGCAGAGGTGGTGTTTAGTAAGCTTTGGATGAGGGGTGCCTCTTGGATCTGGGAGGGCAAAGCCATATGACACAAAATCTGGAGCCTGTAGCCCTTCAGGGGCCCCCTGAGGAGGTGTTAAGGGATTTGTTTTAGCAATTTCTGAATGTTTCTCTGTCTGTGTTGGCAGGGATTGAGGGAAGGTCACCTCCTGTGTGTCTTTTCCCCAGTTGTCAGGTAAGAGGGGTAAATGAACATCCCCGGGTGGGGTGTACAGAGAATCACAGCTGGTGACTAGGAGGCACTGAGCAGTGTCTTACCTCACCAGTGACATCAGTCTCATCGTGGCTATAGGATAGCACTCTCCTCCTCTTGCCTCGCTAAGCACGGTTACCATTCCATGTTGCCAGCACACAGCACAGACACTTCCCCATCCTGGGCTGTTCTCACCTTGTGCTCCTCTCCATTCAGGAAATGCCTCACAGCTTCTCCCCAGCCAATGAGATTGGAGGGGTGTTGACTGTGGAAAGCTAAGTGGAAGCCTAGTACTGGAGCATAGCTGTGGGGCCCTAGGACAGATCAGAGCTGGACTTTGTGGAGGATATGATAATATAACAGGGAGGCTGCTGTGGCCCCCTGGATCTAGGGGTGGGTTTGCAATTGTGACCCCTGCAACCCCTTATGCTACGCCCATGACTATATAGATCAGACCAGAATGAGGGACAAGTGAGGAGGAAAGAGGGACAGAGGGTCATTGCTTCAAATCAGGGACAGTCCCTCAAAATCAGGGGCAGTTAGGAGCTATGACTTCTGTCCTTTCCTGCACTCCCATATGGTGGGTTGTGTGGAGACACCAATGCGTTCTGTACATTAGTGGTCTACTAGTATTTGTGAACTACTATCGGCTTGTATTCTACTAAACACAGCCAACATTGCTCTCTTGCTACTAAATTATAGCATGCTTTTTTTTCCCATCAGCATAAAAAATATATTTTTTTTCTCTCCAAGCAAAGGTCATTATAAAGTGAAAAAGCAGTAACAAAAAAAATATTGTATTGAAGTTAGCTATAGGGTACTGAGGAAAGCAATATTATGTCATTGAATAAAAAATAAAACAGAAGCTTTAAAAAAGTCTAGAAGAAAGATGAAATGGAAAGATCTTATCTCCTCGGTACTCTCTGTAAGATTGTTACACTCTGCTGCCTCTGGCTTTTCCATCGTAGGATGTCATTTACTTTCCTATACATGGCGTTCTATGGGTATGTATGCTTCACAAACATTTCACAATGACACACTGCCCTTATGTTTACTGCACCCAGGAACACGGGGAAGTCACTGAATTGTGGGAACATTAACACATTAAACAATGGTAGATGTTTTCTTTTTACCTCTGTTTACTGTTTTTAATAAAGCCTACATCATATTGTTTTCAAGCAATACATAAGTCACTTTGTCACTTACTGTAAGAAAAAAAAGCTGTTAAAATCAATTACACAACAGAGACCCATTTTGCCAACTATACACTCCATCCCTTAGACGTGAGTCATTCTAAAACCAAACTAGTAAAACTCAAAAAGTTACCTAAAAACCAGCAATGCAGATTTATTGCTAGAATGTGAGGGGTGACTGTATTATTGCCCCTGAAACAACACAGTTATCGTATTTGCCGACGTATAATGGGACTGGGCATATAAGACAACCCCCTAATTTTCCAGCTAAAATTTTGGTTTTGGGATATACTCGCCGTATAACATGACCCCCTTCCCCCCTCACTGTGCCATTGCATGCCTCACTGTGCCATTGCATGCCTCACTGTGCCATTGCATGCCTCACTGTGCCATTACATGCCTCACTGTGCCATTGCATGCCTCACTTCGATGATCTCCATACCTTATCCCTGGCAGAGTCAGTCAGATGACGGAGGTCCATTGTTCAAAAGCAGCGTCTCCTCCTTGTCCTGTTCGGTGATAGGCGTGTAGCACTACCCCGGAAGGAGCTGCTGGTTTGTTTTGGGTTGCATGTTACCTTTAGGGTACTTGATGAGAGCTGAGAAGAAACTGCACTGCAATGTCCACACTTTAGATGTCTTTTTCTGTGCTTTATTACCCACCGGGTCAACATGATAAAAGTAGTACTGGTTAAAGAAGTAGAAGGGACAATAAGTAGTAGGTCCAGGTGTACAACTTAGTATGGAAAAAATCCTGCTTCCAGAGATAAACTCATCACCACGCTAGCCAGAGTGAGTATAGTGCACCTGGATAGGCCTCTCTCATCAGAGTAGCAGCCAGAGTGTCACACGGAACTTTAGCAAAGTCTCTGCCACAGACCCTCCCAAAGATGGAGATATTCTCGGTCCAGAATCCATCTCAACTCAGAATTAAGCACCCAGATCTCTCTTGAATAAACTTTAGTTAATTCAGTACTGACAGGCGATCATCATCCAGCCTTTAAGTAATGGTGCCTTCTTCAATGAAGTTCAGGCCTCCCCTGAGTGTACCAGCCATTAACGTAGATCCAGTCTGACTACTGGGCCTACCTGGTAAATCACGACTGCGGATCAACGTGGCCCCGGAGCCAGAAACTCTTGGATACACCCCCCTGGTCAGGAGGGCCACACACAGGGGTGGTGGTACAACTGCCCAGGGCGGACGACGACGATCCAGAACCAATGACGTCTGTCTCTTAAGTACTCTCCCCCAGCATGCACAGTTGAGTTGAGTTGAGTTGAGGTGCACTTTCTATAGCGTGGTCAATTACCCCGGAGGATCCCGACACGCTGGCGACGTCCCTGGGTAAACCCAGGGACAAGTGGAGGCGATCAACCCCCACTGATTGGCCGCTGAGAGAGAACACCCAAACACCTTGATCTGACTGGTGGAACTGACACCCCAGACAACAATAGTGATCATCTGCAGTACAGCTATGGCTGGAACAGAGGCCTGAATTTGAAAACAAATCAGTCAGAGACAACTAATCATCTGACTACCTTCTAAATTTAAAGCAGGTTCAGCAGAGAAAAACAGCTGTGCGCTACAGGCGGAACACTCAGTTTCCCAGCAGAGCCTGTGTTCAGTGTTCCGCCTATCATGGACGTTGTCCTCGGCCTCGGACGAGAGGACATTTGTGATAGGTGGAACACAGGCTCTGCTGGGAAACTGAGTGTTCCGCCTATCAGGGAACAGCACAAGGTGGAGGCGCGGCTTTTGAACAATAGACGCCTGGAGTCTGACTGACTCTGCATCCGGTGTATAAGACGACCCCTGATTTTTGAGCCAGATTTTTAAGTATACAAGGTCGTCTTATACACCTGAAAATACGGTAGGTACTGTGCATGATAGGTTTTTAGTTGCACTAACAGTTGTTACATTTTCAAAACAAGCTTTCAGAAGTCTAAACCCTTCTTCTAAGGTTCAGACAGTACTGATACGTAAAAGGTTTAGCAAAATGTTAAAGTTAGACTTAAAGAGGAGTTCCACCCAAATTTGGAACTTCCTCTTGTTCCACTCCTCACCCCCATACATGCCACATTTGGCATGTAATTTTTTTGGGGGGGGAGTGGGGGCTTCAGTAGGAGTGGGACTTCCTGTCCCACTTCCTGCTTCCGCCGAGGGGCTGGTTAGGCGATTAAGCCTTAATCGCCTACACCAGCCCCTCCCTGTAGGCGATCACATGGGACACTGACAGGTCCCATGCGATCGCCTCTCCAATCAGCGGCGAGCCGCGCCGCGCGTGCATGCGCAGTGCGGCTCGCGCATGCGCAGTGGGTGCCCGGCCGTGAAGCCGAAGGCTGTCACAGCTGGGTGCCCACAGTCGAGATGGAGACGCCGGCTGGGGAGGGGGGGAGAGGAGCGGAGCCCCGGTCGGCGCGTCGCTGGAACGCAGGAGCAGGTAAGTGAGTGTTTATTAAAAGCCAGCAGCTACACTTTTTGTAGCTGCTGACTTTTAATAAACACAATTTTGGCTGGAACACCCCTTTAAAGTGTTACTAAACTCAATCTGTACTGCATATGCAGTAAAGCTTGCTTGGTATAATTACTGTGGAACCTAAGGGGTTAATCCTCCGTATTGTGTAAAAAGGCTGTTTGGTCCTGTCTTTTCTGATCCTCCCCTTCTTCAACTGTCCCCAAACCATCTGCTGATAGTATAGAGCAGGGATCTCCAAACTATGGCCCTCCAGTTGTTGCAGAACTACACATTCCATGAGGCATTGTAAAACTCTGACATTCACAGACATGACTAGGCATGATGGGAATTGTAGTTCTTGAACAACTGGAGGGCCATAGTTTGGAGACCCCTGGTATAGAGCATTTGGAGTCAGTCTGCACATGCTCAGTTTGATGTGTATTGTGAGAAAGTTTTTTTTTTCTTGGGAGGGTGCATGAGATTAGCACAGGGCCAATCAGCACTGTCCAGACTGGGGGTCAAGAGTTATGCAGCCTCAGAGGGCAGTCAGAGGAGGATGAAAACTCCTCCTACAAGCTTTAACTAGATACTCGTAGAAGAAACAAAACTGCTATATACTGCTAAAGAGAAAAGTTTTTTTAGCAGTTTACCCACAATGGCGGCGGCAACACCCGACAGCTAATGGAAACGTCCCCAAGCCACCATCAAAAAGAGCCCTTGCCCACCCTATCCCTGACTTCCCCAGTAGACTGCACTCAATTCTTCTCTCTGACATTCCAGCTTGTGGGCAGCCCTATGTGTAAGTCAATATCAATGAATTAATACATCCTTAGTTTTAGACTCTCTGCAAAGAGACCCTGAATTGAATTAAACACTATACTATCTGGAATGTTGGATTCTTTCATAGGTGGATGAATTGAAGCAAAGTTGGATTACTTGCCCTGCCTGAAATGCATCAAACAGTAGCCATTATATATGCAACATATATCGCTGCATTCTACAGTATGATGAATCTTAGTATTTGTGGCCGTTTGAAAATTATATAAAAGATGTGTTCATGCAATACATTTACCCATCAAGATTCAGAAATTGGCTTTGAAGATTAACCACTTAACCCCCGGGCCATATTGCTGCCCAATGACCAGAGCACTTTTTGTGATTCGGCACTGTGTCGCTTTAACTGACAATTGCGCGGTCGTGCGATGTGGCTCCCAAACAAAATAGAGCTTTCTTTTGGTGGTATTTGATCATCTATGCGGTTTTCATTTTTTGCGCTATAAACAAAAATAGAGCGACAATTTTGAAAAAAATGCAATATTTTTTACTTTTTGCTATAATAAATATCCCCAAAAATATATAAAAAAAACATTTTTTTTTTCCTCAGTTTAGGCCGATACGTATTCTTCTACATATTTTTCGTTAAAAAAAATCGCAATAAGCGTTTATTGATTGGTTTGTGCAAAAGTTATAGCGTTTACAAAATAGGGGGTAGTTTTATGGCATTTTTATTAATATTTTTTTTTTTACTAGTAATGGCAGCGATCAGCATTTTTTTTCAGTACTGCGACATTATGGCGGGCACTTCAGACTTTTTTGACACATTTTTGGGACCATTGGCATTTTTTTAGCGATCAATGCTATAAAAATGCATTGGATTACTATAAAATTGCCATTGGCAGTGAAGGGGTTAACACTAGGGGGCGGGTAAGTGTGTTCCTGGGTGTGTTCTAACTGTAGGGGGGTGGACTCACTAGGGGAAATCACTGATCTTCTGTTCAAACATTGTATGAACAGAAGATCAGCTTTTTCCCCCGATGACAGGACCGAAAGCTTTGTGTTTACACACATAGCTCCTGGTCCTTGCTCTGTAACGAGCGAGCGAGCGGGACTCGGAGGCGAGCGGGGACGCGCGCGCGCCCCCTAGCAGCCGCTTTAGAGCGGACGTATAGCTACGGGCTCTCGCCCAGCAGAGCCGACTTCCCGCAGTAGGCAACAAGTTAAGTTATGGTCTGCCTACAAGTTAGAATAAAGCAGATCTTCACACCCCCCTTTTTTTTAAAACCCCTGCATACAAGGTGGGGTGTTTTGCGAAGTTCAGATAATCGCCCACCCAACAGATCCAGCGTTTCCCTACTGAGCTCCTCTTCCATTCTGCCATTGAGTCTTATGCCACCATGTTCTTTGTGATGCCATCAGGAGCCTGCCAGTTTGTCCAGGTACAGCTGGCGGTTTCCTGATGATGCACCATTAGATCTACCCCCCTTTTGTGAAGAAAGGACTATGCCCCCTGGGACATGCAATGTGTAAATCCCAGAAGACACAGGGAGCACAGTGCATATCATTTTCCTAGGCAAGTGACATGCACTGATTTTGTGTAGTGGAGAGTAGGAGGGGTGGAGAAGATGGAACTTTGTTTAGAGGGTGAAGATCTGCTTTAAATATAGTGCACTATAATGCTATAATTAGTGATAGATAAGATACATTTTTTTAAATTGTTAAATTTTGTTTTTCTATAAACAGTTTTTTTGTTGTATTTTAATAAAAAATGTATATTTTTTACTTGCACTTCTGGACCAGGTTCTATAGGTGTTAAAATGTTATTTTTATATATTTGGATATAGAGATGGTTATAAGTTCTTGATAGTGCCCTTTATTGAGGAGTTGTAAACCTTTTGGAATTGGACGGTTACCATGGGGTGACTCCAGACGCGTTACCTGGGCTTGGTAGCCCCATTGTTTAGCCTTTTTTTATTGCACCTGTACTCAACCAAACGCATGTAAATAAATGCAACCATCTTGAAGTGCTTGGAAACACCTTGAATACTCTTCAGAACTCCAAAATCCAGTGCATTCTACATACCTCCCAACTTTTTTAGATGGGAATGAGGGAAACCTACTAGCAAAAGCATGTAGGCATAGGACAAGCCCCACTGCCACGCCTCCTTAAATGAGAATTAACCTACTACTATTCCTTTATATTGGCTTTTGAAATTTACAAATGCAGCAATTTAGATTTTGGATGAAAGGTTTAGCACTGGGAAACACTTTTGGAAAGATAAAAAGTGCATTTTATATACAACTATATAGATAAGGCCAAAATGAGGGACAAATGAGGAGGAAAGAGGGACATTTCTCAAAATCAGGGACAGTCCCTCGAAGCATTGGCTTCCGCAGAACTTTTTTCTGGGGGGGGGCATCATTTTAGGGTTACCCATGCTCCGCCCATTCTCGACAATGTCCTTATCACATTATCATGGTCAGAGACTGCAGACGTAGTACAGTCCCAAGGATAAGTAATGGATAATAGCTGATATGTCCTCTTACCCCTTACATGTCTGTACCCTGGCAGTGGCTCAATCTTTCTCTTTCTGGTGGGCAGTGTGGCTCTCTCTGTACTGGTGTACTGGTGTAGATGCTGAGACTCCGCCCTTTACCTTGGAGAGTCTGAGGAAGGACACACTCCACAGCTCTGAGGAAGGACCCAGCTAGTTTCTGAGTCTGACTCCGTCTGGGATCTACAGGTCCACAGTGTCAGTGATTCAGTTAGACTGTCAGGGAGTCCTGTAGACAGTCAGTAGGCACATTGGTCTAACAGGCGGACGTGTGCCTAGGAGCTCTTCTCACCTGACCTCCAGTGACTCCATCCTCCTCACAGCAGACAGCTAGGCAGGCAGGTGTTTTTTCTCCTCCAGTGATCCAGAACCAGGACAGGACAGCTGCTCTCTCCTCCGCCTTGGGCCCCACTCCTTCCCCCTGCTACTTCCCCAAGGTAAGGAGCTCCCCGGCAGCTCTCTCTCAAGGCTTCCTTGCCTGGTCTGTCCCCCCTTGGGTTTGAGTGCGGCCGTCCTTTTCAGGATAAGCCGCGGTCTCCAGCCCTGGGAATCGGACGACCGACACCCCCCGCCGCATCCCAAACACTATACCTTCCCCCCCCTGACAGTTGCACCTTTTCGGGTGGTTTTCGGGTGTTTTTCACCCCTCCGCGCCGGCCTGGAAGCAATCTCGGCAGCCGCTATTAGGAAAGGCCGCGGCTTCAACCGCGGCCTAGCGGCGCGCCGCTCCTCGCCATCCCAAGCTCTCCCAATCTCCTGAAACGGCCCAGATACCCCCCCATAGCCCTAGAAAGTAGCTCCTACCCTCACTCGATCCCTCCTGGCCCTTACAGCAGCACCGATCCACCCAATTCTGGGAGTTCACCAGCCTGGATCTTGCTGCTGGTTTCAGTGGCCATCTCTACTACACCCAGCCCCAGGCCCCCCCTTGGTGAACACCGTAATACTTGATCCAGGGTTCGTCCGATCGCCTCTTGAGGGGTCAGGAAGGAATTTTTTCCACTGCATATTGGCATAGCATGATCAGGGTTTTTTTTGCCTTCCTCTGGACCAAGTCAGGATAGAGGATTCGGCTAATCCTTGACTATCCTTCCATCCCCCCCCCCCCCCCCCGGTGTTTGGCGACCATGATTAATCTGCAATACTCAGCAGAGACCATCTGGGGTTTGAGGCGATTTGCCGCAATATTACCAGCCATCACCAAAAAAGCCCTGCAAGCTGAGCGACTCTTTAGAACCGATCGACGATCGGCTATCAAGAGTCGCAGCCGTTTGTCACAACCGAAGCACATATCATGTGCTTTGATTAACACTAGATCGGCAGTAAAACACCGACTGGAAATCCATGACTTCATCCTGCAATACGACTTAGACTGCCTCTTTATAACAGAGAGCTGGCTCACAGCCGACTGCAACACCATTTTAGGAGAATTGGTGCCAGAAAATTATCGTATTATTACGGAAAACAAAATAGGGCAAAGAGGAGGAGGACTGGCGGTGATCCATAAGATTCATCTGGTGATCACAAAACCAGTCTTTCAAAACCCTCTTCCATTCATGGAAACCCTTACTCTACAACTGCAAGCAAACTCCCAGGAGACCGTCCGGATTCTACTCTGCTATAGGCCACCCGGCCCAAAATCGCAGCTTCTTCTATTATTGACGGACTTTATCTCCACCTATACCCTTAACAGCAAACACCTTTTGCTGCTCGGGGACTTCAACCTCTGGGCCAACTCCTCACAAGACCCTGTGGCCGATGCCTGCATTGACCACCTGGAAGGTCTAGGGCTACAACAACTAGTATGTGGGCCCACACATGCTTCAGGTCATACACTTGATCTCATTTTCAGACAAAATCTGGAAATAAAAATCTTGGAAAATGAACCGTTGCCATGGTCAGATCACCATGCCATCAAATTCATTCTTTCCAACTTCCCCCCCTTAACAAAAACATCAAATCCAGTGACTACACACTGGACTAGATGTCAGAAGAAGCTCCACTCGGAATTCTTCAAAGCCGCGTTAAGGAAAAAAATAAAAACAATTCAGCCGCATCAATCGGCTGAAGAAACACTGGATTCCATTAACACAGTCCTATTACAGTCAGCCGACTTAATAGCGCCGAAACGAAAGACCCAGATCCGGAAAAAAAACTCCAGCTGGTTCAACAACCAACTGGCGTTACTGAAGCAAGAGCGTAGAAGGGCGGAAGCCGCCTGGAAGAGAAGCCCATTAGATGAGAACCTCTCTATCTACAAGGCAATAACTAAGAAATATCACAAAGAAACCTTCAAGGCCAAGAAAAATTATTTTTCTGAGGCCATCAACAGCGCCCTGAATCGCCCCCGCAAACTCTTCAAGCTGGTCACTGCGACCATGAATCCAGGATGTCTTGAAGCCCCCAATTCGGACTCACAAGAATTTTGCAATGAATTATCGGATTACTTCATTAATAAAATCGAGGGAATCCGGCAAAGCATTCAGCAGAACAATTCCCCCCGTAGCCCGCACTGTAATAATTTACACAACACCTGTAGTAATTCACCCCAACCAGGTAAGTTCACGCTGGAACCTATCACTATCCAAGCCACAAAACATATCATCGGTACTCTGAGTAACAGCACTGCGCCAAATGATATCATCCCCACCAAACTGTTGAAGGAGTGCGCCGACATCCTGGCACCTCCTATCACACAGCTTATTAACCAATCTTTCATGAAGGGCATAGTGCCCTCCAAGTTGAAGGAGGGTATAATTAGACCCACCTTGAAGAAATCTACCCTGGACCCCAAGGATCCACTCCACCGCCGCCCTATAACAAGCTTAAACACTTTTTCCAAGATTATGGAGAAAGCAGTGGTGCAACAGCTGCAACAGCATCTAGACACCCACAACCTACTCGACCCATTTCAATCAGGTTTCCGCCCTGGACACGGGACGGAAACAGCATTGCTCAAGATATGGGACGACGCTCTCGAGGCCGCAGACGAAGGAGAATCTTGTCTTCTGGTTCTGTTAGACCTGAGCGCAGCTTTCGACACAGTAGACCATAAGCTTTTATTGACCCGGCTAGCTGAAGTAGCCAGAGTCGCAGAAGGCGATTTATCTTGGTTCTCCTCCTTTTTGGAAAACAGATCGCAAATAGTGAAGTTAGGACCTTTCTTTTCGGAAAAACGCACGGTATCATACGGAGTTCCTCAGGGATCCCCGCTGTCGCCGGTGTTATTCAACATTTATCTCCGTCCGCTTTTTGAGATCATCAGCAGTCAAAAACTGCTCTATCATTCATATGCAGACGACACGCAACTGTATTTCCGCATTTGCAATAAAAAGGATCACCACCTCAATCTAGAGACATGTCTCTCTTTGATAGAGGACTGGATGACAAAGAGTTATCTAAAACTCAACGGAGCGAAAACAGAACTCCTTCTGTTTCACGCCAAACGTAAGAATCTACCTGCAACAACTTGGACACCACCGCCCATTCTGGGCAAAATCATCACCCCTAGCGCCAAAGTCAAAAGCCTCGGGGTCACTTTCGACTCCTACATGACTATGGACGCACAAATAGGGTCAGTAGTCAGCGGATCTCATCATCTGCTGCGCCTACTATGCAGGCTTATCCCTTTTATCCCCAAAGAAGACATAGCGGTCGTGGTGGGAGCAATTGTTAACTCCAGATTGGACTATGCAAATGCCCTTTACCTCGGACTCCCAAAGTACCAAATCGCTCGTCTACAAGTCGTTCAAAATACGGCCGCTAGACTTGTGACTGGGAAAAAACCCTGGGAATCAATCTCACCTTCACTGAGAGCCCTTCACTGGTTACCAGTAAAAGACAGAATTGCTTTTAAAGCACTCTGTCTAACGCATAGATGTATCCATGGGAATGCTCCCCATTATCTACGCGAAAAAATAAAAGCCCATAACCCCAATCGCGTGCTGCGATCCACTGATCAAAATCTCCTGCAGATACCGAAAGCCGGATACAAATCTAAAGGAGATAGAAGATTTGCGGTCCAAGGTCCCAGACTATGGAACGCTTTGCCAACCAGCATTCGGTTGGAGGAGAACTACTTAGCATTCAGGAGAAAGATCAAGACTCATCTCTTTTGATACCAAAGGAGACAGGAACAACAAGCGCCCAGAGGCAATTCAGTTCGCATGTGCCGCGCTATACAAGTTTTTCATTCATTCATTCATTCATTCATTCATTCTCTGGTGGCCCCTACCTGCAGGTCACCCATGCCTCGAAATCAGGGACAGTTGGGAGCTATGCAAATATTGACTTCATTTCATAGTCTGCTCTTTGCTCCGCCCCTCTCAGCTACTGCTGTGAGTCAATAAGTCCGCAGATCAAAATAAGTAGTCAGCATGAGTTATTCTGCAATAAAACCTGACACAGAATTTGTAATCCTCCCCCACTCTATCCAATACCAAAATAAAATCCAGGCTTTTAATTCCCATAGTTTAGCTGGTGTGGCTTTAACTAAATAAAGATTTACTGTAACAGGCGTTCTTTCTTTCTAGCTCAAATACCCTTCTATTAACAAGGATGAAAAGTAACAATCTATAGGGCCGAGTGAACAAATGAAACAAAATATAATTAGTCTATTGCTTAATGATTCACAACCAATGTACAACATTTCATAGAGACCAGTTTATAGCCATAATGAGATATTTTAATCTGATTCTTTGTTTCTAATGAATATATTAATCACTTCTGCTGTAGTATTTCATTTTTCCCTTTAAGCGTTTGTAACCTTATTAAACAAGCAGCAATGAGCAGAGTTTGGTAATTCACAACAATAATTTATAGTTCATCTTTCGCAGCTCTGATACTATTGTATCAGGGCCGCCATCAGGGGGGTACAGGCATTACACCTATAAGGGGCACGATGGTTTAACTTGCTGTCTCTGCTTAAAACGTGTTTGTTAGTGAATTCCATCTAAACTGAGTATAGACACACGTTTTTTTTTACATTCAACCAGTAGGTTGAATAAAAAAAAATTACAGATCTCTGCATCAAAACATTGTTGATGCAGGGATCTCTCCTACTGCACGCTATTGTATTCTGACAGTGGGCACTTCTTCTTCACCCCCCGACAGAAAACACAGATCAGCATTGAAGCCAATGGTTGCAAGTGCTTGTGTTTAACAGAAAAGAGTACACCAAAAGTCAGCTGAACCGGCCAACTTTCAGTACATGTGTACCCAGCTTCAGTCTGCTAGTGCATCTAATGCCCCATACAAAAAAATCCTATCAGAAAATCTGTTCATCTGTACGCAATTCCGACAGGAAAAAAACACGCATGCTCAGAAAAAATTTGACGCATGCTCGGAAGCATTGAAATTATTTTTCTTGCGCCGTAGTAGTGTTGTACGTTACTGCGTTCTTAACGCTCTAAAGTTCAGAGAACTTTTGTGTGACCGTGTGTATGCAAGCCAAGCTTGAGCGGAATTTGGAGTGGAGTGGAGTGGAGTGGAGACACTTTAATACAAGAAGTGTGTTTCTGGTTGGATTGCCAGGTGAAAACAAAGGGAAAAAACAAGAATAAACTAATGCAACCACTGTATTTAAAGATTGGCAACCTGCAATATATTACATCTTTGTTTTGGTCTTTAATATCACTTTAACCTGAATAGTCCAAGGCACAATAGAGTTCAATGTTGTGTTTGGTTCATTGTATGCTCAGAAGAAGCTGCACTGCAGGACGTTGACTCTGCAGCATGCATGCCCGTTAATGGCTCCCTAAACTGCTTTTCTGGGCAGCAATGACAGTTCTCTTTACATGGTAAAGTGGAAGCAAGAGTACCGGATACACTGTCCATATGGCCCGTAAATATTGTGACAGGAAGTCAGGTAAATCTGTGGGTGTTGTCACAGACGGGAGATACATTTCTGCCTTGTTTAGATAAATCACCAATTACTACCAGTTGTCGGCTACAGAGGTAGCCAGAAAGGTTTAGGGCGTTGGAAAACTTCAGCTGTTCAGAATGAAGCAATTAAGGCCTCTATAAGTTATCCAGAGGATGACTACTGATTGCTGCATCCTGAGTCTTTTTGAGTTAAGGAGAGCAGTGAGAAAGACTTCTGAAGAGGTGAGGTGGTTGTTGATTTTTCTGTGTGATAAGAATCAAAAAGACTATTGTTTCTCTGCTGTATGACCAGCAGTGTCTGCCCAGCAGTAGGCTGTGCCAGACTCCATAGGTTCCTGTGTGGTAAAGGTAGACGCCCCAAGTGGCCAGGGTTTATTTTATGTTTTGTTTTGTTTATGCTGTTTGGATGCTTGCTCTTGTTTCCAGCAATATGGAAGAATGAACCATAATCTTTGTTTTCAACCGTCTTCAGATGCCTATCTGGATAGTTCAGTGTGTAGTGAACCCACCCAGGGGGTCACACACCCCCACTACCGAGCTAACCCCTTACAATATACTAAATGATCACTGAGCTTTCTATTATAAAGAATTCTCTAACTGATGCAGAGGTACAGGAGTAATATGTTGCTTACATCGTTATGTAATTAAATCCTGTGTAGTTCTTTCTTTACTGGCTGTTATTAACATTATAATTCAGCACTTCCAACTGCTGATTTTAAGTATACCTTTAGCACAACACTTCATGCCTGGAGTTTCCATGTTCTCCCTGTGCCTGTGTGGGTTTCCTCCAGGTACTCCGGTTTCCGTCCACACTGCAAAGACACATTGGTAGGGTAATTGGCTCCTGTCTAAATTGGCCCTAGTATGTGTATGTATGACTGTGAGTTAGGGACCTTAGATTGTAAGCTTCTTGAGGGCAGGGACTGATGTGAATGTATAATAAATATGTAAAGCACTGCATAAATTGACGGTACTATCTAAGTATAGCACCCTCTACCTTAGGTAGGTAGGTGCTAGTGTAGGTTTTTGTGCAAGCTGCCAGCGCAGGTAAATTTATTCAGGCCTATGCTGTGAGCTAGGCCTGTTTGTTTTGATCTGGGGGCAGGGGAGTGGTTTAGTATAGCAGTAGGTGACTGCAGTGTGCTTCCAGGGAGAAGGTTCTGGAAAAGGGATAGGGCTAGGAGCTGGAGTGACATGGGGTGTTTGTGGGAGCCTTGACCAATCCCCAACTAGGATTGGCAGGCCTCCTATATATACCCATGGTCAGCCTGCTGTGAGAGGAGTTGTCCCCTGGGTGAACTAGATTATGGAGTGGTAAACTGTTGTGTCTGAGGGAACCCCTTTTCTGGGGGGGTGTACCTCAGGCAGGGAGCCTCTCCTTACATGGTCATGGACTGGTGTCCTGGAACAAGAGCTGAAGGAGACAGTTGGTCAGCATGTCCGGAGAAAAGTCATCTAGGAAGGATCCAGGACAGGTGTCGGTGAGTGGCAAGCATAGTGGAAAGCTCTGGAAGAGACATGCCAGGGGAGCTGGATGTAGAGCCAGAGGGAGAGACTGTGGGAGATTGTGTCAAGTCACTGCCACCAGGAGGGCAGGCAGGATTTGCAAGTCGGACTTGCTGGGATCAGTAGTACATCTACATTTATTCTTCTCAAGTAAATCGGTTGCTACCACAAAGGGGTACTGCAGGCCCCCGGTCTACAAAGGGCTATCAAGTAAAGACACTAGGAATTATTCAGAGTGAGGCCTAGTCATGAGCTGATGGTGTGACAGGAGTACTAAAGTTGGACAATGAAGTAGTGTGCTAGAGTAAGTGTGCTGGAAGAAGTGTACTGAGCAGTGGCGGTTCGTCCATAGAGGGCGCTGGAGCGTTGCCCCCTCTGGCTCTCACCGCCACTGAGTCTAATATCATAGATTCATGCATTGCACGAATCTATGTTATTATCGCCGCTGCCGCTGTTATTCAGATGGTCGGCGCTCATGTCCGGCCATCTGAATAACGCCAGCTGGTTGGCTGTACGGAAATGTCAATCAGAGCCAACAGCTCTGATAGGCTTTCCCAGTACAGCCCTCGGGTCCCGGAAGCTTATTCTCAGAGCGCACAGACTGTACGCCCCTTGGATAAGATGACAGGCGTCTCAGCCAACCAGGTTGGCCGGTTCTGGCTACCGGTAACCTGATTGGCTGAGACGTCTGTCAGTCATCGAGGGCGGGAGAAGACATCGTGGGACGTGGATGCCTCACTCCAGTAAAGGTAAGTGCCGGGGGGGAGAGAGCAATTTACAGGGCACAGTGGGGACAATTGGCACAGCGGCGACCATTAAAGGGCACAGTGGTGACAATTGATGGCACAGTGTCTGGTTTAATGGCATGGAACAGTGGTGACAATTGATGGCACAGTGGCTGGTTTAATGGCATGGAACAGTGGTGACAATTGATGGCACAGTGGCTGGTTTAATGGCATGGCACCATGGTGACAATTGATGGCACAGTGGCTGGTTTAATGGCATGGAACAGTGGTGACAATTGATGGCACAGTGGCTAGTTTAATGGCATGGCACAGTGGTGCGAATTTATGGCACAGTGGCTGCATTTGATGGCATGGCACAGTGGTGCAAATTGATGGCACAGTGGCTGCGTTTGGGCACAGTGAGACTGCAATTTTTTTTCCTTTGCGCCCCCCCCCCCCCAAAAATGTTGAGCACCAGCCGCCACTGGTTCTGAGTTAAAAGTCTGTCAAGTTTAGGGTCACCCATCTTGTTCTGCTGAGAAGTGTGACACAGTTACTTTTATTCTACAAAGTACAATTTATTCCATGGGCAGCCCATGTCCCTTTCCCCAACCAAGTTCAATCCCCTAATAAAAACAACAAAAACAAGCAAGAGACTGTTCATTGACTGAGAAGTGTGTCTATTGGAGGTCTGGGAGCAGGGTGAAATGTGTGGATGCTATAACACTTAGCAACTCTGTGGGGCCATCGCTACATAAGTACCTGGAACTCTCCTTTAAGTCACACAGTGAGTATAACTAACATACTATGCTGCATATACAGACTGATTTTACTAGACATGTGCATACTGAAATATTTTGCTTCGGAATTTTGTTTTTGTCCGAAAAATTAATTTATTTAGCTACTTCCGAAATTCGTAGAGACACCACCACCGTTCATCGGTGGTGGTGTCTCTATTCTTTCACAGAGAGGGTCACATCCATGTGGGACTCTTCATTTCAACCTTGCAGTTTTTCTACACTTTTGGACTGTTATTTGTGTGTGGTCACAATAGAGGACTGTTTCATTCTGTTTTTTTTTGTTTGTTTTTTCACGGATCACACTCACTTGGTGTCACTGAAATTAAGATTTCATATATATGTATGTTTACAACAATCGATATGTGTTGTTAACTGCCTTTTTCACAAAAATAAGCGCTACACTTGGTTTACACTGAGATCTGTGGGTTTCAATGTAAAGTTAACAACACCCCCAGATCAGTTTGCAGATCGCAGTGCGAACTGTGAAATGGTGCAGGAATCGGATCGCATAGGTGTGAACACCCAATGAAATCCAATTCCAGCGCGGACCAAAAAAGTGTCATGCACTATTTTGGTGAGAATGCGGTGCGATTTCAGCCATACAGTTTGTACGGTTGAAATCACATCGCACAGACATATAATCTGATCTGCACCGGAATGCGGTGCAAATCACATGCAATGTTTGGCATTGCACTAGCGTGAACTGGGCTTAAAATGAACATATCCCCTAAAGCAGGGGTCTCAAACTGGGGGCCCTCCAGCTATTGCGAAACTACAAGTCCCATGAGGCATTGCAAGGCTGACAGTTACAAAAAGCACTCCCACAGGCAGAGGCATGATGGGACTTGTAGTTTCACAACAGCTGGGAGGCTGCCCGTTTGAGACCCCTGCCTTAACCCTCCTAGCGGTAAACCCGAGCGTGACTCGGGTGGATTTTCAATGTAAAAATCGGTAACCCCGAGTCACGCTCGGGGTGAATATGCAGAGCCTGCAGCGCACGCTGGCTTACCTTTTATCCAGACGGGGTACTGTACTTACCTTGTCCCTGGATCCAGCGATGCATCCCCGCTGTGTGAGCGAGCGGCGTCCTCGCTCGACTCACACAGTGCCCGCGCGCCGCCGATCTCCTTTCCCTGCGACATAACGGCGCACGGGGGCGGAGACGGCGGCAAATTCAAAAATGTAAACAAACACATTACATACAGTATATTGTAATCTTATAGATTACAGTACTGTATGTAAAAAATACACACCCCCCTTGTCCCTAGTGGTCTGCCCAGTGCCCTACATGCACTTTTATATAATAAAAACATTTTTTTGTGCCTGCAAACTGTAGATTGTCCATAGCAACCAAAAGTGTCCCTTTATGTCAAAAGTGATTTTAGAGCAGCTGGAAAACATTGATAATAAATTATAATCACTTGCAGAATTGAGCGATAGCGATTTGTGGGGAAATTCGTCATAAAAAAATAAAAGTAATGACAGCGACAATTCTGCAACTGAGCAAATTTCAGTGATTTTGATTTGATTACATTATTGAATAATTTTTATTATAATTAAATCATTTGTTATAATTATTTATAGTTATTTAATATATTATAATTTTATGATTTTGTGTTTCAAACTTTATCATACCCGGGATGTCTACTAGACTCTGGTTTGGACAAATTTAAGTGAGTTATTCCTAAGGCCCCATACACACGAGCAGACAGATTTGTTCAAATCTGTCCGTCCGACAGATTTGAACAAATCTGTCTGCTGGGATTTTGGTTTGCTCGCGTGTACACACGAGCAAACCAAAATCCCCGCCAGCAGAGAGTGCGCTGACGTGTCGGTGACGTGGCGGTGACGTTGACGCCGCCACATCACCGCACCAGGAAGTAAAACACTTCCGCGCATGCGCCAAATCCATTCGGCGGCGGTGCGGCGGCGGTGTGGGACGACATGTCTGCTGGTAAGTGTACTAACCAGCAGACATGTCGGGCGGACGGATTCCCACCCGATAGATTTCAAAGCATGCTTTGAAATCTGTCGGGTGGCCAAATCCGTCGGCTCGGCCGTACACACGATCGAATCTGTCTGCTGAAACGGTCCAGCGGACCGTTTCCAGCAGACAGATTTGCTCGTGTGTATGAGGCCTAAGAATTGCAGGCCTACATTATAAAATGCCAAATTTTCATGCAAAAAATTGTACCGCTTTTGGTACGTAATTCCAGACAGAATCATACCGCCAGGGAGGTTAAAGACTTTTTTTTTTTCAGATATAGTTGCAATATATCCCTCATTGAGGCTGTATGTACACAGTTAATTTCATCTGCAATCAGAGCTGAGAGAGATTTTATGTTTCTTATCTTAACACTCTCCTATCACAATCCTCTGCCAGTTGACTTGTGTGAAAGGAAATGTTTATAAATCCTCCACTCTAGCAGGGCACATTCAAAGAGATCATCTCCCCAGCCTCTGATCCGCATTAGACAAGGCTTAAAACAACATTCCCCCTTGCTGCCCCGCCTGCCCCACTTTGATAAAACAAAGATATTAACGTGAGCCGTTGGCACTCTTTCTAATAGGATCCTGCAGGTTACTGCTCTTGCTCCCGCCGCCTCAGAAGCTTTATCTCTCCCGTTTGATTGTTCTAATCTTTCAGATTTCTCACTTCCGTGTAGACAGCAGATGGAGTCTCTGGATAAATCTGGATTTAGAAGTCAAAGTCTTATACCTCTAAGCAGATTGTATTTCACATTTTATTTTAGAAGTTTGGTTATCTATATCAAATGAATTAGGTTATTGCATTCAGTGGTTAATTTTTGGTAACTTGTACAGTTATCTATAAATGGCAATTATAGATGTATTGTAGACATATTCTGATTTTTAAAATGAAGCAGTAAAACAAAAAACTTTTCTAAAACATAAAGTCCCAGAGGTTTTAAAAGTAAACTGCAGCAGCGCTACTTCCGAACAAAAAGTCCGGAATCCTTCTATATATCAGTCAAGCATATAGGAAATCAGATGATGGTGCAAATTAATCCAATACACAGAATCAGTCCTTCAATCAGTGCTCCTTTCACCAAAGGGGGGGATCTGTTCACCACGTGGGGGGTAAAAACTCCCCTTTTGGGGATGCACTCACCACAAGTCAGGAAATGCTGAGCATGGATTATAAACTGTGTATCTTCTAGGGAAATGCACTTTTCCACCGGTCAGCCAGTATCAGGTGTTCATTCAAACATCAGCCCATATAATGGAAAAAACTCATATAGTGTAATAAAGTTTTAAAAAGTTTATTGAGCACCCAACCAACCCTTTAAAAATATGCGTACCATAAAATGATAAAAGCAAGCATGTAATGTTTAGTACTGTGCCTGTATGCCTTTCCTGGAACGACAGTATGGTGGTTTGAAATACACCTCTCTCCTGTTCCTGATCCTGGTGGCGTACAGTCTGTTAGGTCAATGGATAAGCGTCACGCCCTGACGCGTTTCGTCATTGGTTGACTTCTTCTGAGGGCTCAAAAATGGAAAAACAATAACTGTGGAGAAGTATTGAAGGTCGGACTATCGAGGTCAAGGAAGTAGTATAAAAATATAGTTTTAATATAGTCATAAAAATAAAACAATTAAACATATACATAAAAATAGAATTGATACATATATACAGATGAATCACTTTATATACAAAAAACCCAAAGTCGCCGACGCGCGTTTCGCCGTGAGGCTTCTTCAGGGCAGATGTTTGAGGGTTTTTGTAAAGAGATGTGTAACAATAGTTGTATGGCCGATGACTCTGCAATCAATGCAGGATAGGACACATACCACAGTCGAATATTCGATATTATGCAGTATATTGAATTCAGAAAGATCTTCAAGGCTTTATATGGATCTGTTAGTTGACAATAAAGTCAAAGATGAGGGTATTTCCAGCATAAAAAGGAAGAAATTATAATATAGTGCTGTTAGCAGCCGTCATTCCTTAATAGAGGACCGTATGGCAGACTGGGACACAGAGCCAAACGTTTGTTGTATTAAGCTTCGGGTACACTAGGGGTATCAGATTAACAGTCAATGCATATAGTCTAAACTTCTAGATACGAGTCCGCCGGTCAGGGGGATGACTCATACAAGCGTCCGTGTCCCCGTGTCCCAGGGTGTACATCAGTGTGACACACTGAACGCGGAAGTCACATTGATTGATCAGAGATAGTCACATGGGCCCGAATGCTCGCGCTCACGTGAGATTAGTTATCCAATCTCATTCCAGACATTGAGCTGCACAATTACTGGCAAAACATGTCTTATTAGAATGCCTGACTAAGGGAAATACCCACATCGCGATGTGTGTTCAGAATGGCTAACACAGCCACACGATTTAAACGGACATAAGTCCATATACTCAGGCTTATCATTATTACAAAATTGCATATACATATATCTGTATTGAAACTTAAATACAAAATAAGATACCAACTGATTAAAAATACTCATTATAACATTGCAATCTAAAAACATTAAAATATTAAAACATTAGCACATAGGAAAGGTGCATTAAAAAAATGTCCAAATATCTACGTCAACCGAGATTAAAACTGTGCATTATTAACCCCCACAGCTCACAACGAGGAGGGAATACTACAACTGTACACAGTATTAACATGGTCTCAAGTATTTAGCTAATTTCAACATTATATATAATTAAGCTGTGCATGTTTGTCTGAAGTATCATGTACCGAGAGTACCCCTCAGCATATCTGATTGTACCGGTGTCTAAAAGGATACAAATACTAAAAAAATACTAAAAAAAAAGGCATAATTATTAGCTCCCGATATTATGAACCAATTTTTCACATGTGAAGGTACAGTGTGAGTACTATAGCAATGTAAAGGTACATATATAAGACTAGTTAAAACTATAAATTAGTGATATCTTTTAGAATAGGAGGCTTATTTATCTCTATGAGGGTACATATGTATGAATAAATAAGTAAATTAATTAAATTAATAAATAAATATTTAAATTCATGATAAGCCGCTTCTTTTTAAGAATTTTCTTTTTAAGAATCACTGATAAAACAGTTAATATCCAGTTCAATGTTGAGGCCTTTCGGGGTTAGAGCCTCAGTGCAAAAGATCCATCTTGTTTCACGCTTGGAGAGTTCACATACCCTATGAATGCCTCTCCAATTGGATTCTAAGTGTTCTACACCCCAGAATAGAAGACCTGACGGGTCCTGGTTATGTTTTAATTTAAAATGCCAGGACACATTATGGTCCTTATAACCTAATCGGATATTCTTAATATGTTCTAAGATGCGTACTTTCAATTTTCTTTTTGTGCGACCTATATAGAGAAGGTTGCATGGGCACTTCAAGGCATATACAGGTACTCCTCGCTTAACGACCGAGTTCCGTTTCAACGACTTGGTCGTTAAGCGAATTGGTCGTTAAGTGAGGAACTGCCTTGCTTTTCCTTTTTGGAGACATCTGGGGTAAAGTACAATACAGAATAAGGCACCCAGATCACACACAACTTGTATGCTTGAAGAAAAAGCTTTATAAATAGTTA
This sequence comes from Rana kukunoris, assembly GCA_029574335.1. Classification (NCBI taxonomy): domain Eukaryota; kingdom Metazoa; phylum Chordata; class Amphibia; order Anura; family Ranidae; genus Rana; species Rana kukunoris. Next base: position 128,004,272 of record CM056052.1, read on the forward strand.
CACTGTACTGTACATACAGTACTGTAATGTACTACAGTACAGTATATCTGTATAGTACTGTATATTGTCACACTACTGTGCTGTATTGTGTGGGCCTGAGAGAGATCCTGGACTGTATACAGTACAGTACAGTATAGCCGTTTATAAAGTTTTTTTTTTTGCATTCTTGCATTCTTTTGCTAAAATAATTTACTGCTGAAATGTGAATACTGACCATGAAACCAGCCGTACCGGACCTCAGAGTAGTGTAGTACGTGTGTACAGTGCTGTATATCAGCCATGAATGACTTTGTGACGCAGGGCCGCCGCTACCACGTTTTAGCACGTAAACGCGTTTTAGCTCGTACCGTCGGTGAGATGGTCGTAAGTGCGAACGGTCGCTAAACAGGTCGGTCAGTATTACAGGTTATAAATTGTTGAATTTCGAATTCTTGATGGTTAGATGGAGATGTAAATTTGTCAATTCCTCTTGTCGGCTTCAATATCGCCTGGCAGGCTTTACATCTCCTGCAGGAGAAAAAACCTTTCTTGTCCCAAAATGATTTGGGTTTTGTAGGCGGATCTAGGACTTTTTTTACTATCCGATCTCCATAGTTTGGCGCTTTCTTATAAATAAACTGTGGAGCTTGGGGGAGTACACTCCCTAATTTTTTGTCAAGTAATAATATATGCCAATGTTTACCAAATATCGCTTCAACTTCCTTGTACTGGGCATGGTATTGTGAAAGAAACCCCCATTCTTTGTTATTTGTAGCGTTGGCTTCGGGAATGGGTTTTGGTTGTAGACAGGATTCTCTAGGAATAGTTTTTATTTCTTCAATTAGTTGTTCCATTACTTGTGGCTTGTAGCCTCTAGCTTCAAATCTATCCGTAAGGATTTTCGATTGCAACAGGAAATTAGAATTTTCAGAGCAGTTTCTTTTCACTCTCATAATTTGTCCTTTAGGAATATTGCGGATCCATTGGGGGTGGTGACCGCTAGTAGTTGGCAGATAACTGTTTCTGTCTGTAGGTTTGAAATACACTTTGGTTCCAAGTTTCCTACTTTGCCGGTATATTGTAACATCCAAAAAATTAATTTCGGTTTCACTAGATTCAGAGGTCAGTGTGATATTATTCATGTTGTTGTTTAAAATGTTTAAAAATTCTTCTAGGGAGTCTGTGGATCCTGCCCAGATAAAAAATATATCATCTATATATCGTCTATAAAAAAGTAACTCAGCTCTTCTATTTGTAAAAATGGTTTTATCCTCCCATTCTGCCATAAATAGGTTAGCAATACTTGGTGCAAATTTAGCCCCCATTGCGACTCCTCTTTTTTGGGAGTAAAACTTGCTATTGTACCAAAAATAATTGTGTGATAAACAAAAATTTAACGCATGGCCTAGGAAAACCTTCTGATTGTGTGGTAGGTCATCTCTATTGCTTAGCGCCCAGTTGAGAGCCAATACAGCATCATCATGCTGTATAATAGAATATAAAGATGAAACGTCTGCTGTCACTAGTAAAATCGGCTGGTTTTCCACTAAGGTGATGTCCTGTAGGCAAATTAAGAGATCCTTTGTGTCCTTAAGGTATGATTTTGTCGTTTTCACACATTTTTGTAGAAAAGTGTCCAAGTATTGGCCCAATCTTGCTGAGATAGAGTTAATGCTGTTTACTATTGGACGTGCCGGAGGGTTACAGGAGTCTTTGTGTATTTTCGGTAACGTGTATATAGTTGGTACCTTGCTACTGGCAGGTGTAAGATATTTTTTCTCTTTGGTGGTCAGTACACCTAATTTAGATCCAATATTGATCACAATCTCCAACTGTATTTTGTAAAGTGGAGTGGGGTCTTGGTCCAACATTATATACGTGTTTTGATCCGCCAACATTTCTGTGATTTGGTTGTGATAATATTCTTTCGTTAGGATCGCTACTCCTCCTCCTTTGTCCGCTGGTCTAATTATAATATCTTTGCGCTCTTCCAATGAGCTGATTCCCTTTTTGATGTGTTTCGGATTAACATTCCTTCTGGGCTTTAGACCATCCAAGTCTCGTAATACTAAACTTTTAAATACCTCAACTTGGTGGTTGGGATTGTTCAGCGGGTTGAACAGTGATTTGTTCTTTAAACCACTATTTTGTATACTTCCTGTTTCCAAGGGTCTACTATTAGTATGTGTATTATTCCCTACAAAGTATTTTTTGATGTTAAGCTTTCGGATGTATTTATGTATGTCTACAAATACATCGAATTTATTGATAGGTCTATGTATTCCACATTTTAAACCTAAATTCAGGATGTTAATTTCTTTGTGAGTTAATTCTACCGGACTTAAATTAAATATCCCTATTCCTGTTGCCTTCTTCTTTTCTTGCGTCCTCCTTCCTGCCCTACAGCCTCTGGTTCTTCGTTCCTTGGATGAGACGGTTGGTTCCTCTCCCATTGATTTACTGGTGGAGGTCCTCTGAAGTCCCTGTATTGGGATACGGGATACTGTTGGGGTTTCCCCCTGCGTGGTGGGTGGCCCCTCCCTCTTCTTTGTGTCCCCCATCCTCCTCGCCCTAAAAAAGGACGTGGAGGTGGAGCATTCTCATAGTAGTCTGGATATGTTTGTAGAGGTTGATATTTATTATGTGTAGCCACTTGATAAGGAACATTTTGTTGAACCGGACCTTGATTGCCTCTTTGATTTGTGCCCCTTGTTTTTCCATGACCCCTCCTAATAGGTGTTGAAAACCGTATTGGTGTACCATATGCGGTATCCTCATCTGCTTGTAGGTTCCTCAGTTCCCTAACTGCAGTTTGTTGCGATGCGATTTGTGTTGTTTCAATTTGCGATAATCGCCTTTTTTCTATCATATTCACAATGTCTGGTAAATTAAGCTGCCATGCAAAAATGGTATTTGTCTTGAAGTCTCCCATATCTCTATGGTACTTCTTTATTTTCTTTTTTTGAGTATCTTTATCAACTTTTTCTAGTCTTTTATTAGTTTTATTATTAAACTCAATCATCTGTTGAGTATCTTTAATTGGGTCTAATTGTAATTGTAATTCGTTAATCTTAGCTGTCAGGTATGCCATCTTACGTTTCTTTCTCTGGAGAATAAGCTCTTGTAGTTTAAAACCAACTCCAGTGAAGAAGTCGTACCATTCTCGAATGGATCCTGCATCTTCAAGACCATCCTGGGGAGTAACCTCCCACCTTAGACTTCTTATAATGATTTTATTCTTTGTATACTGTTCTAGAGTGCAGATATCCCACCAAGTTCTAACTTGTTTCTCTAGGGTGTTGCCCAGTACTGATATAATGCTATTATAGTTTACTTGTGCAGTTGTGGGTTCATCATCGATAAATAATGCATCAATATCCAAATTTCTGTTGCTCAAAAATCTCAAAGCATCCATAGCTGCTGAGGAACAAAACAATATAAACTCAAAAGAGTGCTAATGTGGCCCTTCCTTCAGTTATCTAGCACAGCCCAGCGCTCAGGAATATACTATTGAGATCAATTGGCAACAGATAATCTAGATAAACAATTTGTAGCAGCCACTTAAAAAAGACAATATTAAAATGAAGCAGTAAAACAAAAAACTTTTCTAAAACATAAAGTCCCAGAGGTTTTAAAAGTAAACTGCAGCAGCGCTACTTCCGAACAAAAAGTCCGGAATCCTTCTATATATCAGTCAAACATATAGGAAATCAGATGATGGTGCAAATTAATCCAATACACAGAATCAGTCCTTCAATCAGTGCTCCTTTCACCAAAGGGGGGGATCTGTTCACCACGTGGGGGGTAAAAACTCCCCTTTTGGGGATGCACTCACCACAAGTCAGGAAATGCTGAGCATGGATTATAAACTGTGTATCTTCTAGGGAAATGCACTTTTCCACCGGTCAGCCAGTATCAGGTGTTCATTCAAACATCAGCCCATATAATGGAAAAAACTCATATAGTGTAATAAAGTTTTAAAAAGTTTATTGAGCACCCAACCAACCCTTTAAAAATATGCGTACCATAAAATGATAAAAGCAAGCATGTAATGTTTAGTACTGTGCCTGTATGCCTTTCCTGGAACGACAGTATGGTGGTTTGAAATACACCTCTCTCCTGTTCCTGATCCTGGTGGCGTACAGTCTGTTGGGTCAATGGATAAGCGTCACGCCCTGACGCGTTTCGTCATTGGTTGACTTCTTCTGAGGGCGTGACTGTGCTTACCATTGACCAATTATATAGGGACCATCGTGTAGCGCATATTATGCGCTCATTGGTCGAATCCAGTCACGTGAGCGCGAGCACGGTGCATTTCCGGTTTTACCTTTGGGCGGAAATGCGTAATGCGTTCCAAGCCGCGCATGCGCAAACGGATCCAATACTGTCTAGGGACAGAGTGCTTCCACGTTCCGGGTAAAGACAGCGGTGGAACGCAAGCTAAATCCCATGGAACGCGGAAGTCACATTGATTGATCAGAGATAGTCACATGGGCCCGAATGCTCGCGCTCACGTGAGATTAGTTATCCAATCTCATTCCAGACATTGAGCTGCACAATTACTGGCAAAACATGTCTTATTAGAATGCCTGACTAAGGGAAATACCCACATCGCGATGTGTGTTCAGAATGGCTAACACAGCCACACGATTTAAACGGGCATAAGTCCATATACTCAGGCTTATCATTATTACAAAATTGAATATACATATATCTGTATTGAAACTTAAATACAAAATAAGATACCAACTGATTAAAAATACTCATTATAACATTGCAATCTAAAAACATTAAAATATTAAAACATTAGCACATAGGAAAGGTGCATTAAAAAAATGTCCAAATATCTACGTCAACCGAGATTAAAACTGTGCATTATTAACCCCCACAGCTCACAACGAGGAGGGAATACTACAACTGTACACAGTATTAACATGGTCTCAAGTATTTAGCTAATTTCAACATTATATATAATTAATTATAATTAAGCTGTGCATGTTTGTCTGAAGTATCATGTACCGAGAGTACCCCCCAGCATATCTGATTGTACCGGTGTCTAAAAGGATACAAATACTAAAGAAATACTAAAAAAAAGGCTGATATATAGAAGGATTCCGGACTTTTTGTTCGGAAGTAGCGCTGATGCAGTTTACTTTTAAAACCTCTGGGACTTTATGTTTTAGAAAAGTTTTTTGTTTTACTGCTTCATTTTAATATTGTCTTTTTTAAGTGGCTGCTACAAATTGTTTATCTAGATTATCTGTTGCCAATTGATCTCAATAGTATATTCCTGAGCGCTGGGCTGTGCTAGATAACTGAAGGAAGGGCCACATTAGCACTCTTTTGAGTTTATATTCTGATTTTTATTTGTATTCGACCTCAATTCTCTTTATTATTACTTTCCTTTCTGAATAAATGTAGCAAGTTTTGGTATTTTGGGTATCATATATTGACACCCAATAGATGCTTCCAATGGTCCAATGAATGCAGACATAACTCCTCTGATTACTGGTTACTGAGTGTTCAAGTTAGATGGGTTTTGCATTGCCATGCAAATCTATGGGCACTTAAAAAAAAAAGTGTTCAATCTCCTGCGCTATGCAGTTAACCTCAATGCAATTACAATCTCCTATTCTAATACATCGAAGTGGATAACACACACCTCCCTGCCTTGCAAAGACTGAGGAGGTCCGATAATGCTGAAAACATAGAAAAAACAGGGGCTCTGAGAAAGAGAGAAACCTTGAAACGCGTTAGGACTATCTTGCAGAAACATAGGCTATGTGATGTGGATACTCCTACATGAACTTAAAGTTACTAAACCGATAGCAGTAAAATCTAGACATGTGCAATTCATTTTCGTCCGAATGCATTTTCGTCCGAATTTCAGAGATTTTCACGTTCATTTTAACAAACGATAACGAATGCGCAGAATCCGAAATCCGAAAGATCCGACATAAAAAATGCTTTATTTCTGTTTCGTTGTGACAACAGTTCAATATAGATAGGAGATTCAACATGACTGTGACAATAGCGATCTGTGTCTATCGAACCTGCGGTCGAATGTGCCTAACCTAACTCTATTAGTCCAAGATTATTCCACATAGAGAGAAAAGATTCGACATTATAGAGACATGAAGATTGGATGAAGCAGCTAAAAACATACGATCGCCACAAACGGACATTTATGGTCAAATGCTCCGCCCATAGGCTATAGACGAATTCTAATGTTGGTTGACTAGTAATAATAATTTATAAATATAATTATTACTAGTCATACAACATTAGAATTCTTCTATAGCTTGTGGGCGGAACATTTGGCCGGAAATGTACGATTGCGGCATCGTACAGTTTAGCTGCTCCGTCAAATCTTCTTAGAAGATTTGACAGACACCATAAGCCTTCAATGACAGATTTGACCTTAATTAAAGCAGATTTTCAGACTAATGCATTTTTTTACGAAACAAAATAAATAAAGACGAATTTCGGAAGTAGCTAAATAAATACATTTTTCGGACAAAAACAATTCCGAAGCAAAATATTTCAGTATGCACATGTCTAGTAAAATCAGTCTGTAGTTGCAGCATAGTATGTTAGTTATACTCACTGTGTGACTTAAAGGAGAGTTCCACCCACCATTTTAACTTTATTTTATTTAATATATCAATGGCAATAATTTCTTCATTGATCTTTTTTTTTCATCAGCTTACCATGTTTCTAAGCTGTTTCATTTTACTTCCTCCTTCTCCCATCCGTGGCTAATCACATAATTTCCTGGCGGCGCAGTGGGAGCCTGGTGTTATAATTCCCATCAATCAGTGTGGATCCTGAGATTTCAAAACCAGAAGTGACGCGATAATATTTCGTTGCCATCACAACGGGGTGGGCACTTCCGATGATGCCACCTGTTGTGATTGCAATGTCAGAAGTTTACGGCGCTGAAAGCCTAAAAAACTGCACATGCGCAAGAATGATCACTCAGCTGCACCATATGCCGGAAGGTAGTGCTTATGGGCTTTACATGCCCACAAGCAATATGGGAAATGCCAGGACAGAAAAATAAAAGTAACTTTTTGTTTTCGAAATTGGAGCTGCTATATATACAAAAACGTGAGTGCTATATAAAAAGATAATCGATGTTCGTAAGGCCGCGTACACACGATCAAATCTATCTGCTGGAAACGGCCAACGGATTTGGCCAGCCGACAGATTGGAAAGCATATAAAAGGAAAGTGATGAGCGCAATTCTAAACTAAACTAAAAGGTGCAAATAGCGCCCCTAGGCAAAAAAGTGTAAATAGTGCACACTCCAACCACAAAATATAATGAAAATAAATAAACAAAAGTCCAGTGATGGTGATAAATCACAACTGTGTAGGATGGACACAGAAACCAGTCCAAAAGGTGAAAAAAAGCAATAATCGTGTCAAACAATTCAATAGCTTCTATCACTTTAAGCAATCGGAAAATCCAGAGACGTCTTCCAAGATATCTGTGCTCACAGAGCGCTTACCTCCCAACGGAGAGAAAAGGGCCTCAACTCAATCCTAGATCTTGTTGTTGGATTCCGTCTTGGATAGATGAGCTGTCCGCATCCAGGCGTAATCAGGGTCCGCTCACCGTGGGTTAGACAAATGCATAAAATGGAAAAAATGAAGCTCTCATCGTGAATTAAGTAAAAGCTGGAAACAGTTTAATGGGTAAATTCACTTACAAAATAAAGAGTAAAAACGGGTAAAAACGCCAACAACGGCACTTCCGGTCGGACGGTCAGGGTGTCACGTCACTCCCGGTTGACCTTACGCGTTGCGTTGCGTCACGTCACGTGACTTCATCAGAGGTTACCAAAGGCCTGTCGGATACTTACTTTTATTTGTATGAAGCGGAAATAGACTTGCGGCCATTTTCGATCTTCCGTCGAAAAACCGGAAATGCCGGTCATTTTCGATCTTCCGTCAAAAAACGAAAGTGCCGCTAAAGTCAATGGAAATGATTATGTTAGCATGAGAAAGCCTCATACCAACAACCAACCGAAATAGTAACGAAAAAATCGCACTATATAATGCAAAACATGTATAAAACATAGCATGGCGGCCGTTTTCGATCTGCCGTCGAACCGGAAGTATCGAAAAGGCCATTTTGGATCAGGAAAACGAAAAATGTTTGTATTGCATTTTCCAGAACTGGCTTACGTCAAATGCAACCTTGCATTGCCATTCATCAAGATATAAAAATAAAAATAAAAATAAAAGCCGCATTATTGAATCTTAAGGTTATTGATCAACCTTAAATAGCTAGCCCAAAAAAACAAGTTAAAATAATATAAATTGGACTAAAATAATATGTATAAATAATCATGGTGTAGAAGATCTAAGACTGGGAGAGGGTGATCAACCATAAATGCGTGCCACCCCTTCCGCTTACATCGAAATTATCTTAGAGACCTTCTAGTCATATAAATATATATATGAAACTTCATCACAATCATTATAGAGTATAAAAAAATTAAAATAAATAAAAATTTATTCTTTTAAAAATTGCTGAGAAAACAGTTTAGGTCAAACTCCACGTTCAACCCATTGGGGACCATAGTGTTAAGAGAGTGAATCCACTGGGATTCCATCTGGCTGATGGTTCTCACCAGATGGGCTCCTCTCCAAGGCTTATTAAATTTGTCTATACCCCAAAAAGACAAATGTTTAGGGTTCTTATTGTGTTTTTCAGCAAAGTGTCGACTGACACTATGCTTCGGAAAACCATTTTCAATATTCACAACGTGTTCTTTTATTCGAACCATTAAGGCTCTTTTCGTCCGTCCCACATACTGTAAATTACAGCTACATTGCAGTACATACACCACACCTTCTGTATGGCAGGTGATAAAGTTCTTAATTTGGTGGCACTCATTGGTATGAGTGCCAACAAATTGTGTCCTCTTCATTTGGGGGCCCTTAGAGCGTTTGCAGGCATAGCAATATTTGCATGGAACAAAACCTTTAAAAAGGCTCTTTTATCCTGTATACACAGATCCTCCCCTCCTACACTATCTAGTGTCTGGTGAAGGCCAGCATACACAGGCAGGGTAGTTGACCTGCACATGCTCAGTTGTGTATTTTATACTGGAGAGAACAGTTACTTGTTCTCAGAGCTAGCCTGGTCCTGTGATTTTGACATCACACATGTGGGCATGTATACAGACTGTAGTGGAAATCTCCTCCTTCCTGAACTCTTAGCACTGGCGAAATTGTGTGATTTATCATGTAACCATTGTATACAGATCATCCAAAAGTATATAGTGGCAGTATTTTAATGTAAAAAGACGATTTATAAGCTGTAGGCACTGTGGGGGGGGGGGGGAACTATTTTCATATTACTGGGTTTAGTAACACTTTAAGTGGATGATTTTTACATTACAGTATGATTCAAGCATTGGTTTGTGAGCATGATACTTACCTTTGTTTTACTTAAGACATGTATTGAGGATAATGTGCTAGCCCTATGCGCCCTTTGTTTTTTTCTATGTTTTTAACAAAGACCCTTAAACTGCTCTTATCACTAATAACACTTATTCTACACAGGAATACCTAGAAGAATGTAACACGTGTGAGATCATAAACCTATTTTCTTGTCTATAAAGGCATCTTATTATATGTTCTAATAGTTCAGTCAGGGGCATGCATGTAAACTCAAGGACAGCATGCATAACCTTTATCTGCAAGATGTAATTTACCAGAAATGTGTGTTTGACAGATATGCTGGAATAGAAAACTGATCACCCACCATCAACTAGCAGTAGAGACCTTCAGTTGGATACAGTGACTGCGGGCTGCAAGTTTGACATTTCTGGTCTGGGATAAAGAGGCAAGCATTTTTAATTAGGCACTGAGCTGTTTTATTCCTCCATTTTGGATCTAAGGTCCCCGAGGTTCTTTCTTCAAGCTGGCCATAGACGGATCAAAATTCAGCGAGATCAGCAGAAACCGGCAGAATTTCAAGCCATCTCCGGGCAGGCAGTTTGCATTGAAGTGGATCCATTGATAGACTTTAGTACGACCATCTTGTTTTTTTTTTTTTTCTTTGTGTGATCACTGCTGGTGGCTATAGCCACCAGCAGTGAGCATTGTATTCTGTGGGTGTGGAAGGCTCACTGCTTTCCCCGCTTGCAGAACACAATAGCATTGCAGGAGGGATTCCCCAATTAATACTGACTGCGTTGATGGGGGATTAAAGGGATTTTCTGGCCTTCAACCAGTGGTTTAAAAAAATAAAATTGAATAATGTATGAACTGCCTTACTTCCATGTTTGTTTTGCAACTATCAGATTGAAATAACCCCTTTGTAAGTAGAGAACATGCAGTAGGCATATACATCCTAAAAACACAAAGGTCAATAAACCATCAACTTCACATTTCATTCTACATCTATTCAAAGCTATCACAAAAATGGAAGATAATTCATGTTTGATTGCTATGGGTTACTACACTTTTTACATTGCTTTTTATCTTTCTGAATGAAGATCTTCTTGTTGACCTGGCAACTGTTTCAAATCTTTCAGGCTATTCTACAGAGTACATGATGCTCAGCAAGATTGGGGATGTAGAATGGGGTGGTTGCCACTTTGTTGGACAGTTGGTTGAATTGGGTGCAGGAACGCACAGAGTGCCTTCTCTGCTATTGTGCTATTGCTGGGTGTCATGTGCATCCCTTTTCCTTCAAGGAGGTATGGGCTCCCTCTAGCCTCACCTGCTCTTAATCTATCCATTCTTAGAAATAGGGATGAGCCGAACACCCCTGGGTTCGGTTCGCACCAGAACCTGCGAACAGACCAAAAATGGGACTCAAACGTTTGAAATCTAAAGTGCTAATTTTAAAGGCTAATATGCAAGTTATTGTCCTAAAAAGTGTTTGGGGACCCGGGTCCTGCCCCAGGGGACATGTATCAATGCAAAAAAAGTTTTAAAAAACTCCCGTTTTTTTCAGGAGCAGTGATTTTAATCATGCTTAAAGTGAAACAATAAAATTGAAATATTCCCTTTCGTACCTAGGGGGGTGTATAGTATGCCTGTAAAGTAGCGCTTGTTTCCTGTGCTTAGAACTGTCCCTGCACAAAATGTAATTTCTGAATGAAAAAAAGTCATTTAAAATCACTCACCTTAGGGTTTGGTATGGATATTAAGGGGAACCCTGCGTCAAATAAAAAAAAAATGATGTGGGGTAGACATGTGCACAGAAATTTTTTTTGTGTTTTTTTTTGTTCCGTTTCGTATGGTCCCGTCTGTTCGTTTCCGTTCGTTTTTCGTAAGACGCCCGTTTTCCAGTTCGTTCCCGTTCGTTTGTCGTACGACGTGATTTTTTCGTATTCCGATCGTTTCGTATTTCCGTTACCGTTTTATTTTCGTACATGCGGGATGATTTGTTATTCTGTTTAATTCATGTTCGTTTCTTGTTAGACAATAATTATCGTGAATTTTTCGTCAATTTGCATTCTGTGTATCTTGAATGCTTTTCTTTTGTTAGTGTCAGTTGTATGTTCATTGTTCAATGACATCTATAACAAAAGAATTTCATTATGTATATTGAATGAATTCCTTTTTCTGTTTTCTGTGTATTCAAAATACTGAAGGCAAATTTTTTGTTATAGATGTCATATCAACATACGGAAATAACAAAAGAAACAGGTTCAAATGCAAATCTTTTGTTTATGTTTTTTTTGAATGGCCAGAGAGTTAGGCTGGCCATACATGATACAATTTTCTGTGCAATTTTCTTTAGATTTACCTTCAACTATGTAGTGCAAGGGCCTGCCTGATTGCATACAATTGAAAGTGTTGTTTAGTTTGACCTCATATATGGTTTTTGGTAAATCTAAAAGAAAATTGTACAAGAAAATTGAACATGTATGGCCAGCCTCAGTGACTGAAAGCAGCTTCTCTTTTGTGCAGAATAGTGAGTACACTTGTACAGTAAAGCCTAATAAACTTTTCTGTGGATTTTCATTTGAAGGGAGATCAGTTGGCCAGACTTCTGAACCCAAAAATGGTTTTCTGATGCAGTTTAAAAACGAACGAATTTTCTGAGAACGATCGGAAAACGATCGTTTTTATGTTTGTTGTTAAAATAGTCTGACCAAGTGTATGGGGCTTAACAATACTATTGTTAATCACTAAAAGCAGCGCTAATCATCACTCGCATCAGACTGATAAATCATTTCCTACGAACAGTTCATAAGAAGTGTGGAAGACAAGCAAAGCGTATCACCACGTGATTAATGTTGGTTCAGAAGGTGTTCTTCACTCCAAAATAACATCCACCATGTATCACACGCCCCCTTTCGGGTATGTACTCACCAGAAAGCTGAGTATAGTAGGCACTGCATAGAGGTGTCTTTAATCAACTCCAGGATCACACTCCGTTTGATCTCCCCAAATGGTGCTGTCAGTATCCACGCTTGTCCGGATTCATAAAGAAATAGAAGGCTCACAATAGTGTAATCCCGTCACTCTTCATTTATTTAAAAATCTCTCTTGACACAACGTATAACATATACAGTCCCAAATGATTTAAATTACTTAGATGTCATTGAACAATGAACATACAACTGAAAACGAACACAAAACGGATTCAAACAAAATACACAATGCAAATCTCTTGATACAGATTTCATTTTCGTTATTTTGCCATTTTCGTTTTGTCGTTTTTTCCCGTCGGATCGTTCGTTCGTATTTGCGGTCGTTCGTTATGCGGCTCATCCGTTATCCCGTCGTTTTCGTATTTTGGTGCTTTACCATTTTCGTATGTACACATTATCCCGCGGGTACGAAAATGAACATTTTCGTACGAAAATAACATTCGTACGAACGGGAATGCACATATCTAATGTGGGGTTCCTCCCAAATATCCATTCCAGACCCTTCAGGTCTTGTATAGATTTTAAGGGGAACTCCACCCCAAATGTAAAAAAAAGGACGTGGACCTCCACACATTATTTTTTTTATGAATGACTTTTCTCTGTATTGCCGGGAGCCGACAATTCATTGAGAACGTCCGTTGATGACGAAACGCGTCTGGGGGACGCGCAGTGACGTCACCACGTAGGGGGAAGGTATCGCTCCAACGTTTGCCGGCCGGCTATATTACATGCAGTTTTTTAACTTTCTACATGTGAGTACAATACTTGTTTTTATAATACATTTTTATATACGGAATTACACTATGGTATATTCTTCTATTATCCCCACGGTTGAATTTTGAGTTGCGCTCATTAACCTGCCGCTAGACTGACTTGTGGGAATCTACTGGACCTTCTGGACGCCAAGCCGTGGCTGGGCTATAGCCATCTGCTCTATTGAGCTTGCCTCTGGTAAGCAGCCATTGCATAACCGGTGAAGGGATCACTTCCAGGCTCATACATTCACTGTGGTGTTGTTGATGGACGATTGTGTATGTACCATTATATGAAGGGATCATCCCTAGGATCATACACTCACTGTGGTGCTGTTTGATGGACATTTTTATTTGTCATTTATGCACAAATTAATTGACTTTGCAGCATAGACTGTTTGGTATAATCTAAACCTGTTGGACTAATATATTGCATGTGTTAACTCCTCTTGCTCATATTTAATACGGTGTTTAGTGCATACCTATTTAGTGGCGCGGCTTTGCTTTATTTATTTTATGTTTTGACAATTCATTATAGCCACGAGTGATTTTAAATTACTTTTTTTCCTTCAGAAATTACACTTTGTGCAGGACTGTTCTAAGAATGGGAAAAAAGCGCTACTTTACAGGCATACTATACACCCCCCCCCCCCCCAGGTACGCAATTTAAAGGAATATTTCACTTTTATTGTTTCACTTAAAGGAATTATTAAAATCACTGCTGCCAAAAAAAAATCAGTTGCATTGATACATGTCCCCTGGGGCAGGATCCAGGTCCCCAAACACTTTTTATTACAATAACTTGCATATTAGCCTTTAAAATTAGCACTTTAGATTTCAAACGTTCAAGTCCCATAGACTTTAACAGGGTTCTAAAGTTCACACGAACTTGCCGCGAACACCCCAAATAGTTCGCTGTTCGGCGAACAGGCAATGTTCGAGTCGAACATGAGTTCTACTCAAACTCGAAGTTCATCACTACTTACAAATATGCAAAAGTGACAGCAGAAATAGACTGAGTAGTCCATCGAGTCTGCCCATTTTTTTTGGGGGGGGGGGGACAAACTCATTGTCATAGATTTAGGTTTATCCCAAGCATGTTTGAGGCCATTTACTGTTGACTGTCTCACTACCTCTGTTGGTAGTTTATTACAATCACCAACCACCTTTTCAGTAAAATAGCACTTTGTAAGATTTGTTTTGAACTTTCCTCCAGTTAGTTTGAGGTCATGTCCCCGTGTTCTTGATTTTGGATTCATATTGAAAAGACTGAATTTCTGAACCTTATTCACCCCCTTTATGTATTTTTAAAGAGGAAGTAAACCCTAATGGGTTTTACTTCCTCTTTCCTCCAGACTGTACATATTAAGTTCCTGAAGTCTCTTCTGATATGTTTTATCCCTCAGACCTTTCACCATTTTTGTTACCCGTCTCTGAACTCATTCTGTCTTATCAATATCTTTCTGTAAGTGAGGTCTTCAGAACTGGACACAGTATTCTAAACGAGGTCTCACTAAAGATCTATATAGGGGAATCAGAACCTCCTTCTTCCTTCTGGTTATCCTTCTAGTGATGCATCCTAGAATTCTATTCGCTTTTCCCACTGCCTGGTCATACTGTTTGCTCATTTTGCGATCATCTGAAATAAGCATCCCCAAATGTTTGTCTTCTGTACTGTTGGCTAACACTTTACCCCAATGTTGTACTCTCTCAGGGGAATCAACCAATCTTCCAGCAATGCCAAATCTTGTTCCATGCTACGGATACCTCCAGGGTGTTTTATATTCTTATATGTTACATAGTTGGTGAGGTTGAAAAAAGTCCATCCAGTTTTAACCTATGATATTTGTGTGTTTAAGTCAATACATCATATACCCCTGTATGTTGTGGTCATTGAGGTGCCCATCTAATCATTTTTTGAAATGATCAATGCTCTCTGCTAATTCCACTGCTTGTGAAAGAGAATTGCACATCCTTACTGCTCTGATAGTAAAGTTCCCTCTATGCAGTTTAAGGTTAAACCTTAAACCGCTTCTTTTCCAACTTTAGTGTCTTTTTAAATTCCCTTTCACTAAATAGGATTTTTCCCTATGGTAAGGTCGCCAGTACAGTATTTGTATATTGATATCATATCCGTTTTTAAACATCTTCCCTCCAAAGAGAATACGTTCAATGCTTGTAGTCTTTCCCTGTAGCTGAGGTCCTCCATTCCTTTAATTAGCTTTGTCGCCCTTCTCTGTGCTCCAATATGGAGGCTCTGGAAATTTTGAGTTAGGACCACAGTATATACCGAGCTCCCTTGGCGGGGGCACTGTGGCTTACATACATCAAGCCACAGTTTATGACAAATGTCAGAATAAAGACTAGGTAGACTGGCAGATAAAGACTGAGCTGTTTAGATTGTCGCTCTTTTCTAATGATACCACAATTTTTATCATTGATCATGCTTACTTTAGTACTTGACTGTTCTTTACATTTTGTTCAAAAGGTGTACACTGTACATTCACAATATTAACATTTTCACGATGCACAGTAATTGCTTTGTATTTTACTATAAACAATATCTTATATTTTCTGTATAAAAAATGTTTTTTGCAATTTAAATTTACCTTATACTGTTCTAACAAACACAGCAGGTTTATTCTGACTGTTATATTTTAACAAGATGGGAAAGAAAAGAAGTCTATTCACACAGATTACAAAGTGTCAAAGAAATTACCGCTTGGCTTTTTGCCCAAAATAAATACATTTTGTGAGAGTGTATAAATCTTGCCATCTAGAGAGATTAGCTTCTTTCAACAAACCTTGACCGTGTGATTAATGTATGCAGGGCACCTTGTTTATACAAAAGAAATATATTCTACAGAACCAGAAGCATGGTAGGATAATGCTAGAACGTCTGTATTTTTTAAGCTCCAATGGACCAATATAGAAGAAAATTGGTTCCGATAGATATACTGTAAAGTGATTTTTCCTTCAAAGAGATAGATTCATGATTAAAATATAGGGCCAGATTCAGGTAGATGGGCGCTTCTTTACTTTGGAGTAACGTTTCTCATTTACGTTACTCCGCCGACACTTTCGGCGCAAGTACTGTTATTCACATAGCACTTGCGCGTAAACTTGCGCCAGAGTAACGATAATGCGCTGGCGTAACCCGACGCAAATGGAATTGGGTGTGATCATATGTAAATGATGGGCGGAGCCCAGCGCAGAGGCTTACGTTCAGCGCATCATCCACGGAGCATGCGCAGTAAGTGAGGCTTCACTCGCCCCCTTGTGTGCATGCTCACAACTTCCGTCGGCACCACTTCACGGGAAACGTCAGCGCAATGTGTTCCGTTGGATGTTTAAATGCGCCCGTAGATGCGCCATTCCAGCACTAAAGTATATCCTGTTCCCCCTCCCCGCAGTGAAGTTACTTTTGTTCTGAGATGGCTGCTCCCGTTCCCCGCAAACACACAGGAGAAAGCTGAACTCTAAAGGCCAGGAGCTGTCAGCCGTCATCTCAGCTATGGAGACCTAAGATGTCTTCCTCCATGGCTGTAAAAGTTGACAGACAAGCATGGACAGAGGTGTTGTCCTGCAAGTGGGGGTGCTCAGCTAGCTCTTATCGTCGGTAACGCTGCTGTAGCTGCTCTCCTGCTGACCTGTGGCCGTCTGGAGTAAAGATAAAGCAGCTATTTGTAGAAATTTGTAGAAATAACTTTGCGCCGGACGGACGAGATACGCGCGGCGCATGTAGCCAGCGTATGGTGCTAATCCGTTCGCGAATCGGGAAATAACCCTCATTTGCATATTTGCAGGGGAAATCAATAGGCGCGACTGATGCGCCAAGCGAAATTATGCGCTGACGATACTCTGGCGTCGGAAAGTTAAGCCGATCGGAAATGGCCCGTTTTCTGTCGCATCTAGTTTGGTGGGTACGGCCACATAGAAACGACGGCGCATAATCACAGTTACGCGGCGCATATCGAATTACTCCAGCGCAAGTCTTGCTGAATCTGGCCCATAGTATACAGAGGCGGCTCTCTAATTAGGCAAATTAGGCGGCTGCCTTAGGCCCCGCAAAGTCAGGGGCCTCGCAAAGTCAGGGGCCCTGTGCGGCCCGCCTAATTTGCCCATGCCTTACCCTTTCCCGGCTATTTTCGTTCCCGCACGCAGCCGAGAGCTCCACTTTTTATGTTGGAGAGAGAGCCGAGTCAGCCAACATCTCTCCCTGCAGTCCCCGGCTGCCTGGCCCTGACTCCTGACACACACAGTGCAGAGTGAGACGAGTGTACTGAGCCCGCCCCCCTCCTCCTCGTGCTGTGTGATGTTTCCTGTGTACACAGAGGAGGAGGGGGAGGAGAAGAAGGCTGACCACGCTGCTGAGAAAGGCTGCTCGTCTGAAAAAATGACACATGTCCTGATGAAAAGTAAGTGAGCCTTCCAGAGGGGGGTTAATGCCTATGGTTTACAGTTTACTTTGAGTAATTTGGGGGGAGAGGATATGTTCTAGGGGGCACTTTATGACGTTTGCTGCAAGGGGGCTTGGATATGAAATCCACCCCCTTAGCACATATTCCCCCCCCCCCCCCCCAAAGAGATGTGCCAAATTGCTCCAGGTGCCCATACTAATGCCCCCTTTCCAGGCAAGTTAGCAAAGTGTGGGTTCCAGGTCACAGGTCCAGGTTCACACTGAAAAACACAGGAACACGCTGTGCGTTCTGTGCAATGTCAGCCCAATTATGTCCGCACATGTCTGCAGTCTCTGACTAAGGATGAGTTCCAGCGTTTTCACACAGTCCATGTGCAGAGCCCACCAGGAAGTCAGCATTGCGCTAATCACAGGCAGTGCAGTCTCTGACCATCTCTTGTACCACGTATGCAGTCTCTGACCATCTCTTGTACCACGTACGCAGTCTCTGACCATCTCTTGTACCATGTCTGCAATCTCTGACCATCTCCTGTACCACATATGCAGTCTCTGACCATCTCCAGTAGTATGTGTGCAGTCTCTGACCATCTCCAGTAGTATGTGTGCAGTCTCTGACCATCTCCAGAAGTATTTGTGCAGTCTCTGACCATCTCCAGTAGTATGTCTGCAGTCTATGACAATGTCTTGTATCAAGTATGCAGTCTCTGACCATCTTCTGTAGTATATCTGCAGTCTCTGACCATCTCTTGTATCATGTATGCAGTCTCTGACCATCTCTTGTACCACGTATGCAGTCTCTGACCACCTCTTGTACCATGCCTGCAGTCTCTGACCATCTTTTGTACCATGTCTGCAGTCTTTGATTATCTCTTGTACCATGTCTGCAGTCTCTGGCCATCTCTTGTAACATGTCATTGTCTGCAGTCTCTGACCATCTCTTGTACCATGTATGCAGTCTATGACCATCTCCTGTACCATGTATGCAGTCTCTGGCCATCTCTTGTAACATGTCATTGTCTGCAGTCTCTGACCATCTCTTGTACCATGTATGCAGTCTATGACCATCTCTTGTACCATGTCTGCAGTCTCTGGCCATCTCTTGTATCATGTCTGCAGTCTCTGACCATCTCTTGTACCATGTCTGCAGTCTCTGACCATCTCCTGTACCATGTCTGCAGTCTCTGACCATCTCTTGTACCACATATGCAGTCTCTGACCATCTCTTGTAGTATGTATGCAGTCTCTGACCATCTCTTGTAGTATGTATGGAGTCTGACCATCTCTTGTACCATGTCTGCAGTCTCTGACCATCTCTTGTACCATGTCTGCAGTCTCTGACCATCTCTTGTACCATGTCTGCAGTCTCTGACCATCTCTTGTACCATATCTGCAGTCTCTGACCATCTCCTGTATCATGTCTGCACACTCTCTGACCGTCTCTTTTATCATGTATGCAGTCTCTGACCATCTCCTGTAGTATATCTGCAGTCTCTGACCATCTCTTGTACCACGTAGGCAGTCTCTGACCATCTCTTGTACCATGTCTGCAGTCTCTGACCATCTCATGTACCATGCCTGCAGTCTCTGACCAACTCTTGTACCACATATGCAGTCTCTGACCATCTCCAGTAGTATGTGTGCAGTCTCTTACCATCTCCAGTAGTATGTATGCAGTCTCTGACCATCTCCAGAAGTATGTGTGCAGTCTCTGACCATCTCCAGAAGTATGTGTGCAGTCTCTGACCATCTCTTGTACCATATCTGCAGTCTCTGACCATCTCCTGTATCATGTCTGCACACTCTCTGACCGTCTCTTTTATCATGTATGCAGTCTCTGACCATCTCCTGTAGTATATCTGCAGTCTCTGACCATCTCTTGTACCACGTAGGCAGTCTCTGACCATCTCTTGTACCATGTCTGCAGTCTCTGACCATCTCATGTACCATGTCTGCAGTCTCTGACCAACTCTTGTACCACATATGCAGTCTCTGACCATCTCCAGTAGTATGTGTGCAGTCTCTTACCATCTCCAGTAGTATGTATGCAGTCTCTGACCATCTCCAGAAGTATGTGTGCAGTCTCTGACCATCTCCAGAAGTATGTGTGCAGTCTCTGACCATCTCCAGTAGTATGTCTGCAGTCTCTGACAATGTCTTGTATCAAGTATGCAGTCTCTGACCATCTCCTGTATCATGTATGCAGTCTCTGTCCATCTCTTGTACCACGTATGCAGTCTCAGACCACCTTTTGTACCATGCCTGCTGTCTCTGACCATCTCTTGTACCATGTCTGCAGTCTTCGATTATCTCTTGTACCATGTCTGCAGTCTCTGGCCATCTCTTGTACCATGTCATTGTCTGCAGTCTCTGACCATCTCTTGTACCATGTCATTGTCTGCAGTCTCTGACCATCTCTTGTACCATGTATGCAGTCTCTGACCATCTCTTGTACCATGTCATTGTCTGCAGTCTCTGACCATCTCTTGTAAAATGTCATTGTCTGCAGTCTCTGACCATCTCTTGTACCATGTATGCAGTCTATGACCATCTCTTGTACCATGTATGCAGTCTATGACCATCTCCTGTACCATGTATGCAGTCTCTGACCATCTCCTGTATCATATATGCAGTCTCCGACCATCTCTTGTACCATGTCTGCAGTCTCTGACCATCTTTTGTACCATGTCTGCAGTCTCTGGCCATCTCTTGTACCATGTCTGCAGTCTCTGACCATCTCTTGTGTCATGTCTAAAGTCTCTGACCATCTCCTGTACCATGTCTGCAGTCTGTGACCATCTCTTGTACCACATATGCAGTCTCTGACCATCTCCTGTGGTATGTATGCAGTCTCTGACCATCTCCTATAGAATGTATGCAGTCTGACCATCTCTTGTACCATGTCTGCAGTCTCTGACCATCTCCTGTACCATGTCTGCAGTCTCTGACCATCTCTTGTACCACATATGCAGTCTCTGACCATCTTCTGTGGTATGTATGCAGTCTCTGACCATCTCTTGTAGTATGTATGCAGTCTGACCATCTCTTGTACCATGTCTGCAGTTTCTGACCATGTCTTGTACCATGTATGCAGTCTATGACCATCTCTTGTACCATGTATGCAGTCTATGACCATCTCCTGTATCATGTATGCAGTCTCTGACCATCTCCTGTACCATGTCTGCAGTCTCTGACCATCTCTTGTACCATGTCTGCAGTCTCTGACCATCTCTTGTACCATGTCTGCAGTCTCTGACCATCTCCTGTACCATGTCTGCAGTCTCTGACCATCTCTTGTACCACATATGCAGTCTCTGACCATATCCTGTGGTATGTATGCAGTCTCTGACCATCTCCTATAGTATGTATGCAGTCTGACCATCTCTTGTACCATGTCTGCAGTCTCTGACAATCTCCTGTACCATGTCTGCAGTCTCTGACCATCTCTTGTACCACATATGCAGTCTCTGACCATCTTCTGTGGTATGTATGCAGTCTCTGACCATCTCTTGTAGTATGTATGCAGTCTGACCATCTCTTGTACCATGTCTGCAGTCTCTGACCATCTCTTGTACCATGTCTGCATTATCTGACCATCTCTTGTACCATGTCTGCATTATCTGACCATCTCTTGTACCATGTCATTGTCTGCAGTCTCTGACCATCTCTTGTAAAATGTCATTGTCTGCAGTCTCTGACCATCTCTTGTACCATGTATGCAGTCTATGACCATCTCTTGTACCATGTATGCAGTCTATGACCATCTCCTGTACCATGTATGCAGTCTCTGACCATCTCCTGTATCATGTATGCAGTCTCCGACCATCTCTTGTACCATGTCTGCAGTCTCTGACCATCTTTTGTACCATGTCTGCAGTCTCTGACCATCTCTTGTACCATGTCTGCAGTCTCTGACCATCTCTTGTGTCATGTCTAAAGTCTCTGACCATCTCCTGTACCATGTCTGCAGTCTGTGACCATCTCTTGTACCACATATGCAGTCTCTGACCATCTCCTGTGGTATGTATGCAGTCTCTGACCATCTCCTATAGTATGTATGCAGTCTGACCATCTCTTGTACCATGTCTGCAGTCTCTGACCATCTCCTGTACCATGTCTGCAGTCTCTGACCATCTTCTTGTTACCACACCGATATGCAGTCTCTGACCATCTTCTGTTGGGTATGTATGCAGTCTCTGACAATCTCTTGTAGTATGTATGCAGTCTGACCATCTCTTGTACCATGTCTGCAGTTTCTGACCATGTCTTGTACCATGTATGCAGTCTATGACCATCTCTTGTACCATGTATGCAGTCTATGACCATCTCCTGTATCATGTATGCAGTCTCTGACCATCTCCTGTACCATGTCTGCAGTCTCTGACCATCTCTTGTACCATGTCTGCAGTCTCTGACCATCTCTTGTACCATGTCTGCAGTCTCTGACCATCTCCTGTACCATGTCTGCAGTCTCTGACCATCTCTTGTACCACATATGCAGTCTCTGACCATATCCTGTGGTATGTATGCAGTCTCTGACCATCTCCTATAGTATGTATGCAGTCTGACCATCTCTTGTACCATGTCTGCAGTCTCTGACAATCTCCTGTACCATGTCTGCAGTCTCTGACCATCTCTTGTACCACATATGCAGTCTCTGACCATCTTCTGTGGTATGTATGCAGTCTCTGACCATCTCTTGTAGTATGTATGCAGTCTGACCATCTCTTGTACCATGTCTGCAGTCTCTGACCATCTCTTGTACCATGTCTGCATTATCTGACCATCTCTTGTACCATGTCTGCATTATCTGACCATCTCTTGTACCATGTCTGCAGTCTCTGACCATCTCTTGTACCATATCTACACTCTCTGACTGTCTCTTTTATCATGTATGCAGTCTCTGACCATCTCCTGTAGTATATCTGCAGTCTCTGACCATCTCCTGTAGTATATCTGCAGTCTCTGACCATCTCCTGTAGTATATCTGCAGTCTCTGACCATCTCTTGTACCATCTCATGCATGTCTGCACCACCATCTACCATGTCTGCAGTCTCTGACCATCTATTGTACCATGTCTGCAGTCTCTGACCATCTATTGTACCATGTGCAGTCTCTGACTATCTCTTGTACCATGTCTGCAGTCTCTGACCATCTCCTGTACCATATCTCTGACAGTCTCTGACCATCTCTTGTACCACATATGCAGTCTCTGACCATCTCCTGTAGTATGTATGCAGTCTGACCATTCTCTTGTACCATGTCTGCAGTCTCTGACCATGTCTTGTACCATATCTGCAGCCTCTGACCATCTCTTGTACCATATCTGCAGCCTCTGACCATCTCCTGTATCATGTCCGCACACTCTCTGACGTCTCTCTTATCATGTATGCAGTCTCTGACCATCTCCTGTAGTATATCTGCAGTCTCTGACCATCTCCTGTATCATGTATGCAGTCTCTGACCATCTTCTGTAGTATATCTGCAGTCTCTGACCATCTCTTGTATCGTGTATGCAGTCTCTGACCATCTCCTGTATCATGTATGCAGTCTCTAAACATCTCCTGTACCATGTATGCAGTCTATGACCATCTCCTGTATCATGTATGCAGTCTCTGACCATCTCTTGTACCATGTCTGCAGTCTCTGACCATCTCTTGTACCATGTCTGCAGTCTCTGACCATCTCCTGTACCATGTCTGCAGTCTCTGACCATCTCTTGTACCACATATGCAGTCTCTGACCATATCCTGTGGTATGTATGCAGTCTCTGACCATCTCCTATAGTATGTATGCAGTCTGACCATCTCTTGTACCATGTCTGCAGTCTCTGACAATCTCCTGTACCATGTCTGCAGTCTCTGACCATCTCTTGTACCACATATGCAGTCTCTGACCATCTTCTGTGGTATGTATGCAGTCTCTGACCATCTCTTGTAGTATGTATGCAGTCTGACCATCTCTTGTACCATGTCTGCAGTCTCTGACCATCTCTTGTACCATGTCTGCATTATCTGACCATCTCTTGTACCATGTCTGCATTATCTGACCATCTCTTGTACCATGTCTGCAGTCTCTGACCATCTCTTGTACCATATCTACACTCTCTGACTGTCTCTTTTATCATGTATGCAGTCTCTGACCATCTCCTGTAGTATATCTGCAGTCTCTGACCATCTCCTGTAGTATATCTGCAGTCTCTGACCATCTCCTGTAGTATATCTGCAGTCTCTGACCATCTCTTGCACCACGTACGCAGTCTCTGACCATCTCGTGTACCATGTCTGCAGTCTCTGACCATCTATTGTACCATGTCTGCAGTCTCTGACCATCTATTGTACCATGTGTGCAATCTCTGACCAACTCTTGTACCACATATGCAGTCTCTGACCATCTCCTGTGGTATGTGTGCAGTCTCTGACTATCTTCTGTAGTATGTATGCAGTCTGACCATCTCTTGTACCATGTCTGCAGTCTCTGACCATCTCCTGTACCATATCTGCAGTCTCTGACCATCTCTTGTACCACATATGCAGTCTCTGACCATCTCCTGTAGTATGTATGCAGTCTGACCATTCTCTTGTACCATGTCTGCAGTCTCTGACCATGTCTTGTACCATATCTGCAGCCTCTGACCATCTCTTGTACCATATCTGCAGCCTCTGACCATCTCCTGTATCATGTCCGCACACTCTCTGCCGTCTCTCTTATCATGTATGCAGTCTCTGACCATATCCTGTAGTATCTGCAGTCTCTATATCATGTATGCAGTCTCTGACCATCTTCTGTAGTATATCTGCAGTCTCTGTCCATCTCCTCTGTATGCAGTCTCTGACCATCTCCTGTATCGTATGCAGTCTCTGACCATCTCCTGTATCATGTATGCAGTCACTGTATCATGCCAGTCTCTGACCATCTTCTGTAGTATATGGTATGTCTGATATCTGTCCATCTCCTGTAGAACGTATGCAATCTCTGACCATCTCCTGTATCATGTATGCAGACTCTGACCATCTCTTGTATCATGTATGCAGACTCTGACCATCTCTTGTATCTTGTATGCAGTCTCTGACCATCTCCTGTATCATGTCCACACACTCTCTGACCGTATCTTGTATCCTTTGTAGTATGTATGCAGTCTCTGACCATCTCCTTGTATCGTGTATGCAATCTCTGACCATCTCCTGTATCATGTATGCAGACTCTGACCATCTCCTGTATCATGTATGCAGTCTCTGACCATCTCTCTGTATCTTGTATGCAGTCTCTGACCATCTCCTGTATCATGTCCACACACTCTCTGACCGTATCTTGTATCATGTATGCAGTCTCTGACCATCTCTTGTATCGTGTATGCAGTCTCTGACCATCTCTTGTATCGTGTATGCAGTCTCTGACCATCTCTTGTATCGTGTATGCAGTCTCTGACTATCTCTTGTATCATGTATACAGTCTCTGACCATCTTCTGTAGTATGTATGCAGTCTCTGACCATCTCCTGTAGAACGTATGCAATCTCTGACCATCTCTTGTATCATGTATGCAGTCTCTGTCCATCTCTTGTATCAAGTATGCAATCTCTGACCATCTCCTGTATCATGTATGCAGACTCTGACCATCTCTTGTATCTTGTATGCAGTCTCTGACCATCTCCTGTATCATGTCCACACACTCTCTGACCGTATATTGTATCATGTATGCAGTCTCTGACCATCTCTTGTATCGTGTATGCAGTCTCTGACCATCTCTTGTATCGTGTATGCAGTCTCTGACCATCTCTTGTATCGTGTATGCAGTCCCTGACCATCTCTTGTATCGTGTATGCAGTCTCTGACCATCTCTTGTATCGTGTATGCAGTCTCTGACCATCTCTTGTATCGTGTATGCAGTCTCTGACCATCTCTTGTATCATGTATACAGTCTCTGACCATCTTCTGTAGTATGTATGCAGTCTCTGACCATCTCCTGTAGAATGTATGCAGTCTCTGTCCATCTCTTGTATCAAGTATGCAATCTCTGACTATCTCCTGTATCATGTATGCAGACTCTGACCATCTCTTGTATCTTGTATGCAGTCTCTGACCATCTCCTGTATCATGTCCACACACTCTCTGACCGTATCTTGTATCATGTATGCATTCTCTGACCATCTCTTGTATCGTGTATGCAGTCTCTGACCATCTATTGTATCGTGTATGCAGTCTCTGACCATCTCTTGTATAGTGTATGCAGTCTCTGACCATCTCTTGTATCGTGTATGCAGTCTCTGACCATCTCTTGTATCGTGTATGCAGTCTCTGACCATCTCTTGTATCGTGTATGCAGTCTCTGACCATTTATTGTATTGTGTATGCAGTCTCTGACAATCTCCTGTAGTATGTATGCAGTCTCTGACCATCTCTGATGTAGGGGGCAGAGAATACAGTAAAGTAAGGAGGCTCTGATATAAAGGTTCACTGTTGTATAAGTAAGCCCCCCGCCCCGCCTTACCCTAGTGCGTTCACTCTGGGGAAGGTGCTCTATGGTGACCAGAGTCCCATAGTTCATAGGATTTAAGGCTCTTTATACTGTATATGCAATTTTTAGTGTTAATTTTAATTATTTTTCCCATTATGGGAGTTGGTGGGGCCTCATATCTAAGGTTTGCCTAAGGCCTCACCAAGCCTAGAGCCGCCTCTGATAGTATAGGTGGACCTTGTTCGTCTCCTAGGCTGCTACCTCTCGCATAGCAACAAATGGAGACACTTACCAGATGGTAAGTTCTTGGCTGTCTTCATCAAGCCTTAACACTGGGTCCCCTAGTGCAGTTGTCATCAACCCTGTCCTCAGGGCCCACTAACAGGCCAGATTTTATGTATTACCTTGGGGAGATGCAGACTAGAATACTGCAATCACTGAGCAGCAAATGATATCACCTGTGATGTATTTCAGTTATCTTGCAAACCTGGCCTGTTAGTGGGCCCTGTGGACAGGGTAGATGACCACTGCCTTAGTGCATTCAATCATGATTTTATTAACATTAGGATGGAGGATGCTCTTAAAAATTAAATGGTTAAAAAAGTCTTTCAAGTGGTATTAAAGCGGAGTTTCACCCTAAATATAAGATCTCCCATGTGATCCAGCATACTGGCGTCAGCGCCAGTATGCTGTTTTTTTTTTTTTAATCCCACACTTACTGTATTATCCTGGAATTTCATTTTTTTCCCCCGCGGTGGACGGCGCC
The DNA here is from genome assembly GCA_029574335.1 of Rana kukunoris. Classification (NCBI taxonomy): domain Eukaryota; kingdom Metazoa; phylum Chordata; class Amphibia; order Anura; family Ranidae; genus Rana; species Rana kukunoris. Next base: position 128,031,052 of record CM056052.1, read on the forward strand.
AGTATAGCGCGTCACATCTTCCGAAAATACCCAATATGGACTTGGGTAATCTCGGCGAAAATGCGGCGCCTGCGCACAGACCTAGGAGCTGACTGCGCAGGCGCCGTATTTCTCCGAGTCCTACGGCTATGGCGCGTCACGCCCTCCGAAATAGGACTCGGAGAAATACGGCGCCTGCGCAGTCAGCTCCTAGGTCTGTGCGCAGGCGCCGCATTTTCGCCGAGATTACCCGAGTCCATATTGGGTATTTTCGGAAGATGTGACGCGCTATACTGGCACCTTCTACCGCGGGGGAAAAAAATGAAATTCCAGGATAATACAGTAAGTGTGCGATTAAAAAAAAAAAAACAGCATACTGGCGCTGACGCCAGTATGCTGGATCACATGGGAGATCTTATATTTAGGGTGAAACTCCGCTTTAACTTTGTACCTGGTGCTCTTCTGTAAACATCCAAGGTTTGCGAGTTGTCCGCCAGGGCAAGGTGTCAGTGTCTCCGCAAAAGGTCAACCCCCAAATCCACTATACTGACCATACCTATGTTGCGTTGCAGCTCCACTTTCCTTAAAAACGGGCCCTAAAATTGTTTTGGTGTTCTAGGGAAGTTGTGATGTCACCCCCCTAGTAATGGTTCAGTGCTTGTGTCTAGCAAATGGCTGCCAGGTGCAGGCACCATCACAGGGAATCAGGTCTTATTCCCTTTATATCCCAAAGTGGAGCAGTAGGTAAGAACATGTAAACATGTAAACTGAGTATGTTGAGTATGTTGGAGTCAGGGGGGTGCTTTCATTGACACTGTCCTGCATGGTTGTGCTCTTTAGATTACTGTACAGCTCCTTATAAGTTCAGTAGGTTGTACAATCTCATTGTAACATACACTATATTGTCAAAAATATTGGGACGCCTGCCTTTACACGCACATGAACTTTAGCGGCATCCATGTCTTAGTCCGTAGGGGTCAACATTGAGTTGTCCCACCCTTTGCATCTATAACAGCTTCAACTCTTCTGGTAAGGCTATCCACAAAGTTTAGAAGTGTGTCTATGGGAATGTTTGACCATTCTTCCAGAAGCACATTTGTGATGTCAGGCCCTGATGTTGACGAGAAGCCCTGGCTCGCAGTCTCGGCTCTAATTCATCCCAAAGTTATTCCGTCGGGTTGAGGTGCAGGCCAGTCATGTTCCTCTTCCCCAAACTCACTCATCCATGTCTTTATTGACCCTACTTTGTGTACTGGTCATGTTGGAACGGCAAGGGATCATCCCCAAATTGTTCCCACAAAGTTGGGAGCATAAAATTGTCTAAAATGTCTTGGTATGCTGACGCCTTAAGAGTTCCCTTCACTGGAACTAAGGGGCCAAGCCCAACCTGTGACAATCAACCCTACACCATAATCCTCCCTCCACCAAATGATTTGGACCAGTGCACAAAGCAAGGCCAATAAAGACATAGATGAGCGAGTTTGAGGTGAAGGAACTTTACTGGCCTGAACATCTTTGGGATAAATTAGAGTGGAGACTGAGAGCTCTGCCTTCCTGTCCAACATCAGTGCCTGACCTCACAAATGCGCTTCTGGAAGAATGGTCAAACATTCCCATAGACACACTCCTAAACCTTGTGGACAGTCTTCCTAGAAGATTTGAAGCTGTTATAGCCGCAAAGGGTGGGCCAACTCAGCATTGAACCCTACAGACTAATGATGCCATTAAGTTTTTACGTGCATGTAAAGGCAGGTGTCCCAATACTTTTGACAAAATAGTGTATATGTCCAATGTTAGCAGCAGGTGATTCAGTCTGTGAGATTTTCAGAGATCAGTCTACACCTAAAGTTTGAAAGCACGAGAACAGAACACTTCTTAAGATTTTATTCATAAGGAGGTACTTTATTTATGAAGGGAAAGCCCATGGGACATGCACATATGTTCTGAGATATTACTGGTTTAATTTACAGGCAGTATTGTCAAAGGATTATCTGACAGACTTGTTCACAGAAGGAGATATTTAATTAGTTAGTGAAAGTTGGTTCAGGAAATTGCCCCAAGCTACAAGAGTTTTGTACCCCTACGTTCATGCCTTTGATGGTTTCACTATATTACTACATTCTATTTTGAATCCCTTTAGGAAAAGCTTTAGAAAAAAGATTTGCTGCTTATTGTAGAACAGAGTGAACTTTATTTGGGGACAAATTGTAGTTTTTGGATGCCCAGGTGTGTCCACCCTAGTCAATGTCAAGGAGATGGAGATTGTATGGAAATATTTACAACAGGTGATATTACCTCTCAGGCCGTGTACACACGACCGAGGTTCTCGCTGGAAACCAGCGAGAACCTCGCTGGAAGCTGCATTCCAGCGAGGACCTCGGCCATGTGTACACTCTCGGCGAGCTTCCCGTCGGGAAGCCCGTCGAGCAGAAATAGAGAGCACGCTCTCTATTTGCTCGACGGCCTGCCTGGAAGAATGGCTGGTTGCCATTCCCGACGGGCAAGTCGCCGATTTCGACGGCCGGCAGGGAACCTCGACGGGCGGAACGATGTGTTCTGCCCGTGGAGGTTCTCTGCCGTGTGTACACGGCCTCACAATCTACTTTGGGCTTCATAGAGCAAAACATTTTAAAGAGCCATAATGTGCAATAACCTATAGAAACCACCCAGCAATGTGAAAGAGGAGGCCGTAGAGAGTGTAGATTTACTCTCAGAGCGCCCTGCCAAGGGTTTGTCGATTTTTATTCAAAATCAAACTTAAAGACAATGGGCCATATTCACATACAATTACATTGGCGCAGAGTATCAGAGATACACTACACCGCCATATTTTACCTGGCTCTACGACGAATTCATGTAGATTTTGGCCCGTAATGTATGGCGGCGTAGTGTATTTCTCGCGGCGGAATCGAAATACGCGATTAGGGGGTGTGAAGCATTTAAATTAGGCACGTCCCCGTGGCGATCGAACTGCGCATGCTCCGTTCAGAAATTTCCCACCGTGCATTGCGCGAACTAACGTCGATACGTCATTTGTTGTTTGAGTAGCGTCGTTTACGTACATTCCTATTCCCGGACGACTTACGTAAAAAATAAAAACAAACGTTGAAATTTGACGCGGGAACGAAGGCCATACTTAATATGGGCTGTCTAATATTAGACCAGCTAAAAGCTGGTATAACTTTACGCGGCAAAAAGATGACTACAGATGCCGTAAGAGATTGCGAATGACGCTCGTAACTTTGTGGATCGTCGGAAAAAGCTCATTTGCATACCCCGACGCAGAAAACGACGGGAACTCCACCCAGCGGCCGCAAAATTATTGCAGCGTAGATCCGAAAGCGTACGAACACGTAAGCCAGTCGGATTAAAGCCCGCAGCCGTCGTTTCATGGTTTGAGGCTTCAGACTAATGAAACGACGCGCGTAATTTGAAAGTACTCCGGTCTAACGCGAGATAGACCGGAGTAAGGGCTCTGTGAATCTGGCCCAATGTTTCTTTGAAGTCTATGGGAGTGAATCTTGTTAAATTCTGGCCATTCTCTAGGGATAATAGGCAAACTACTAAGACGTCCATAGCATATATAACCTTCTAATCTGTATACTCTTGATTAAATTCCTTTATTGGCTACACATAAAAGGACACAGTATCCAAAATATGAGGAAGGCTGTTTGAACATTTTTCATACAGTGTCCTTTTATGTGTAGCCAATAAAGGAATTTTGTCAAGAGTATACCGAGTGGCTGGCTATACAGGGAGTGCAGAATTATTAGGCAAATGTGTATTTTGACCACATCATCCTCTTTATGCATGTTGTCTTACTCCAAGCTGTATAGGCTCGAAAGCCTACTACCAATTAAGCATATTAGGTGATGTGCATATTAGGTGGTGTGGTCTAATGACATCAACACCCTATATCAGGTGTGCATAATTATTAGGCAACTTCCTTTCCTTTGGCAAAATGGGTCAAAAGAAGGACTTGACAGTCTCTGAAAAGTCAAAAATAGTGAGATATCTTGCAGAGGGATGCAGCACTCTTAAAATTGCAAAGCTTCTGAAGCGTGATCATCGAACAATCAAGCGTTTCATTCAAAATAGTCAACAGGGTCGCAAGAAGCGTGTGGAAAAACCAAGGCGCAAAATAACTGGCCATGAACTGAGAAAAGTCAAGCGTGCACCTGCCAAGATGCCACTTGCCACCAGTGTGGCCATTTCAGAGCTGCAACATCACTGGAGTGCCCAAAAGCACAAGGTGTGCAATACTCAGAGACATGGCCAAGGTAAGAAAGGCTAAAAGACGACCACCACTGAACAAGACACACAAGCTGAAACGTCAAGACTGGGCCAAGAAATATCTCAAGACTGATTTTTCTAAGGTTTTATGGACTGATGAAATGAGAGTGAGTCTTGATGGGCCAGATGGATGGGCCCGTGGCTGGATTGGTAAAGGGCAGAGAGCTCCAGTCCGACTCAGACGCCAGCAAGGTGGAGGTGGAATACTGGTTTGGGCTGGTATCATCAAAGATGAGCTTGTGGGGCCTTTTCGGGTTGAGGATGGAGTCAAGCTCAACTCCCAGTCCTACTGCCAGTTTCTGGAAGACACCTTCTTCAAGCAGTGGTACAGGAAGAAGTCTGCATCCTTCAAGAAAAACATGATTTTCATGCAGGACAATGCTCCATCACACGCGTCCAAGTACTCCACAGCGTGGCTGGCATAACAGGGTATAAAAGAAGAAAAACTAATGACATGGCCTCCTTGTTCACCTGATCTGAACCCCATTGAGAACCTGTGGTCCATCATCAAATGTGAGATTTACAAGGAGGGAAAACAGTACACCTCTCTGAACAGTGTCTGGGAGGCTGTGGTTGCTGCTGCACGCAATGTTGATGGTGAACAGATCAAAACACTGACAGAATCCATGGATGGCAGGCTGCATGAGTGTCCTTGCAAAGAAAGGTGGCTATATTGGTCACTGATTTGTTTTTGTTTTGTTTTTGAATGTCAGAAATGTATATTTGGGAATGTTGAGATGTTATATTGGTTTCACTGGTAAAAATAAATAATTGAAATGGGTATATATTTGTTTTTTGTTAAGTTGCCTAATAATTATGCACAGTAATAGTCACCTGCACACACAGATATCCCCCTAAAATAGCTAAAACTAAAAACAAACTAAAAACTACTTCCAAAAATATTCAGCTTTGATATTAATGAGTTTTTTGGGTTCATTGAGAACATGGTTGTTGTTCAATAATAAAATTAATCCTGTATATGCTATGGATTTCATGTTTTGGGATTCGAACACCGTAGTCAGAGGACTGGTCTGCATTTAACAACGCTATTTTTGTATTTTATTTACTGAACACAGGAGAGTCCTTCCATACGACTTTAAGGGTAATATTGAAAATATGTGCAAATATTTTAAATACCATGTTTGGGTGATGCGTTATAGTTGTACATGGCATAACCGTACAGTCTCAGTGACAACATACACTGGCAGTGCATATTTGCATATTATTGCCTCTTAACGTACGGTAATTGTGAAGCCTTATGCCGCATACACACGATTGGAAATTCTGACAAGAAAACCGTGGATTTTTTTCTGACTGAATGTTGGCTCAAACTTGTGTTGCATACTCATGGTCACACAAAATTCAGACCGTCAAGAACATGGTGACGTACAACACTATGACGAGCAGAGGAAAAATTAAGTCCAATGATTCCAAGCATGCGTCTACTTGATTCCGAGCATGAATTGCATACAGACGATCGGAATTTCCGACAAGAACTTTTCTTGTCGGAAAAATTGAGAACTAGCTGTCAAATTTTTTCTTCCGAAAATTCGCTATAGGAGCTGTAGTAACAACTATGAGAGGTGAATATAGCTCAGGGTATTTGAGTACAGATGTGCCTTTAACATTTTCCTTAGCAGACAGTCCTATAACACAACAGCATCCTAGATGTTGAGCATTAGAAGATATGATAGGCAATTGTAATTGTATAGTTGGTATATAAGTAGCAGGTATTGCTATAGCACTATAAGTAACAGAAATGTAACTTATCCATTTTGCAGGCTTCTGTATAGGTACTAGGGATCCTGTGGTAAAGGATGTTCATTAGGGCAGTCTGTTAAGTTGTTCCCAGCAAGGCTCCAAGTAGCAGTAGCTGTAGATGGTATTCAAAGTAGTAGTTGAGGCTGGAGCTGTGTTCCGGCATGGGGAGTAAAGGCATTCATGTCTGTAGCATAGGCCAAGCTACAGCTGACAATAATAGAACAGGGGCTGTATCTCCTTTGAATGTCTTTATAGGCAGGAGATCAGGTGCAATGCATCACACTGAAATCAAACAAAGCGCCGTGTGCGGCGCACTTCCGTGTTCCACACTGCAATGCATCATGGCGCCAGGTGATGACATAATGCGAGCACCGTATGCATTCCAGCATGGAACACATTACGGCGCTAAAGGCGCCTGCTATAGGAAGTAACAGTCGCGCAGAGCCTGTTACACCTAGGCGCCCGTGATGTTGACCCCCCCCCGAGGCCGATCCCTCGATCCTGGCAGCTTCAGGCGCCGCCATCCTTACTGAGGAAAACAGGCAGTGGAGCCTTGCGGCTTCACTGCCCGTTTCCTACTGCGCATGAGCAAGTCTCGCGCCACTTTTGTGAATGGGCGGCTGCTTTCTGGGATACACATAGTTCCCAGAAGGCAGTGCACCCAATTCTCCAGAAGACACTATGAGGAGGACGAGGAAGAAGACCTGCCGCGGACTAGGAAGAGGCAGATTAGGAACATCCGCATAGCAACCGGCATTTCTGGTAAGTCAATTTTTTTGCAGGTTTTTGGTGTAATTTTTTTTTTAAAGTGGAAATCCACTTTAAATGAGACAAGTACATACTATAGAGGGATATTCTTAGTTCATATTTCATGGCTATGGTTTACAACCACTTTAAGTCTTTGGGCCAGATTCTCATATATTTTCGGCGGCGTAGCGTAAGCCATTTACACTACGCCGCCGCTGCGTACTAGAGCAAGTGCTTTATTCTCAAAGCACTTGCTCCGTAGTTTTCGCCGGCATCTCGTAAATCGCCAAGCGTAAACCCGCGCAATTCAAATGGGGCGGCTTGTATTTAAATTAAGCGCGCCCCCGCGTCGAACGAACTGCACATGCGCCGGCCGGGGAAAAAGCCCAGTGCGCATGCTCCAGCTCACGTCGGGAAGCGTAGTTGAAACCAACGTCAAAACGACGTGAGCGTCATTTACGCAAGTCCCTATTCGCGAACGAGTTAGTAAAACGACGTAAGCGACGGAAAAAGCCGACGCTGACCCGACGCCATACTTAACATGGCGTCCGACGGCACCCGACGGCATCCGACGGAACTTCGTAAGGTTACTCCACATAGAAGCTGGGGTAACCTTACGAGTCCGTAAACGACGTACGCGACGACGGGGCGGCGTTAAAGCGTTCGGGAATCGCCGTACTAGCCTCATTTGCATATGCAAATGAAAAAACAACGTGAAGGCCACCTAGTGGCGGGAGTTGTCATTACACCTACGATCCGAAAGTGTAATGCTTTTACACTTGTCGGATGTAGAAGCGTATCTATGCAAAAGTGATGCTAAGCATCACTCGCATAGATACGAGGACAAAAAAAAAGGCGATACGACGGGGTATCTGAGATACTCCGTCGTAACGCCTCTGAGAATCTGGCCCTTAGCATTTTTATAAAGTTGTCCATATCTGTAAAAGATTTAGCATTCTACCCCCTAACTTCCCTGCAGACCTCCTCAGGAAAGGAACAGTCTGATGAGTTGTTATGAGCACTAGCCACTGTTTTAGTCTCCATTATTTCTCCATTAAACAAATGCAACTCATATAATGAAAAATCTAACAACTTTTCATATAACCAGTTAACGAATGTCTGCACTAACAGCTCAGCCCCAGGGTCAGCATATATTAGTTTGTAATCTACTTCCTTAATAAGTGAATTACTCAATGCCAGGTTTTTATTTATTATATCCTGTAATTTATGGCAGTGTAGTCATTATTTCTGATTTAGATGACTTTAAATTGTAGAATAACAGAACATTGGGAAAGGTTTCATACAGCGGACTGATTGTTGATGTAGGTACAATGAAATATACTGCAGCACTTTAGCCTGTCATGGTAAAAATCACCTGTAATTCAAAATTGAAAAACTATTCCATTAGTATCACAGGTTAAAGCTTAAAGCTTAACTCCAGGCAAACAGCTAAATAGACAATTGAAATATATACAGTATACTGATATATACTGATATACTGATTTGTAATTTTATAGCATTAAGTACATTTAATATTTTTTTGACTGACATATACCTAGATTAAATGATGAGTTGGTTGTTCAGCATATCTTAAAAGTGACAAAAAGGCACATCAAAGCAGAACACAAGCATCATAGTTCTTCAGCAAAGAACATAGGAATGCTGAGGCAAGACCCTGACTTGGTGCACCGGCTGTCCTGTTGGCAGATAAGCAGGTCTCATGGCCTTGGAAGCCATGTTTTGACATTGGTGATGATGAAGACAGATTTGTCATACATGGTGAAGATACTTACAGGCAGCAGCAACAAAAAGGAGAGCTGTGACACTCAACCATGCAATGAGGGGGAACCTGGCAAGAGCACATAACATTGAGTAACAGTGAAAAGTATTGAAAGAGATATCCACAGAACACAGAGTGGACTGACCTGTTAAAATAAATTTACATTTATTGGATAAAAAATTGTTTAATCTAACACAGAAAACATTTACTAGAAAACTAGTGATCCCCTGTCAGAAGAAGATCACATGCTGTGGCCAGTGGTGGGACTACAGTTTGGTTAGATCCAGGATGGCACATGACATGCCCTTCAGATGGTACAGAGAGGTAACCTCAAGTGCTGAACCAAAAGTGGTTCTAAAGTCTAAGGGCCAGATTCTCATATATTTTCGGCGGCGTAGCGTAAGCCATTTACACTACGCCGCCGCTGCGTACTAGAGCAAGTGCTTTATTCTCAAAGCACTTGCTCCATAGTTTTCGCCGGCGTCTCGTAAATCGCCAAGCGTAAACCCGCGCAATTCAAATGGGGCGGCTTGTATTTAAATTAAGCGCGCCCCCGCGTCGAACGAACTGCGCATGTGCCGGCCAGGGAAAAAGCCCAGTGCGCATGCTCCAGCTCACGTCGGGAAGCGTCGATGAAACCGACGTCAAAACGACATGAGCGTCATTTACGCAAGTCCCTATTCGCGAACGAGTTAGTAAAACAACGTAAGCGACGGAAAAAGCCGACGCTGACCCGACGCCATACTTAACATGGCGTTCCGACGGCACCCGACGGCATCCGACGGAACTTCGTAAGGTTACTCCACATAGAAGCTGGGGTAACCTTACGAGTCCGTAAACGATGTACGCAACGACGGGCGGCGTAAAAGCGTTCGGGAATCGCCGTACTAGCCTCATTTGCATATGCAAATGAAAAAACAACGTGAAGGCCACCTAGTGGCCGGAGTTGTCATTACACCTACGATCCGAAAGTGTAATGGTTTTACACTTGTCGGATGTAGAAGCGTATCTATGCAAAAGTGATGCTAAGCATCACTCGCATAGATACGAGGAAAAAAAAAAGGCGATACGACGGGGTATCTGAGATACTCCGTCATAACGCCTCTGAGAATCTGGCCCTAAATGTTTTTACCTTAATGCATTCTCTGCATCAGTGGCGGCCAGTCCATAACAAGCACAGGGGCGTCGCCACCCTAATCTTCATGCACGGCCCCTTAATCTCCATGCGGGTTGCCGGACTCATAGGTTTCTATGATTTTTGGAGCACATGATTAGAACCTGAGGCTCTAATTGCTTCAAAAATGTTAGGCTCGGGGTGTAGAGTTTTCCAAACCCACCTACTTGTGACATTAGCAAATCAATATTCGCTATGTGTTCCAGCTTCTCCGCCCAGCCAATCAGGACAGGGGGCGGATCTTAAGACCGGATTAGCCGGAAGGAGAAGCCGGGGAAGCCACGATCTGGATGGGGTTAGTGTGGACATGGCAGGGGGGTTTGTTTGCCACTCCCCCAAAAGAAATGGAGCACCAGTTGCCACTGCTCTGCATTAATGTAAAAAATGCCCCACTACTTGTCCTTTTGCAAAACGTCTAAAGTGCATTGAGCATATCCATACCAGTTAATGAGCAGCTAACAAACGTAATAGTATTTATGGTCGTTACCCTCTGACCGAGAGTGATGTGAATCACATAAACATGCGACAAGACATACAACATAAAAAGACCTGAAGTGTGCCTTGGTGGTCTGGTTAGTATGCCAAGAAAAGGGGGCATACCCAAGGTAAGTAATGGGTAGTTAATTGAAGAAGGATATGCTGAGAAGTGCCCTGAAAAAGGGAGGGGCGGGAGGGTGTCGAATGCGATTGAATGCGCAGACTCACGGACATGAGGTGAGCTGGAAAGAGTCGGCCCAGTGACGTGTAGTACTGCACACTGAACCGACAAAGAGCATGTGTGAGTGGGCTGCTTAAATACCCTCCGGGCTCCTCCCATAAACTCAGGCCACCATACTGGCCTTCTTATTTGTCAGGAATAGTTATAACTGTTAAACTATCATGCAAATTAAAGAAAAATTTGTATATAAGAAACTATACCCCTCTGTCACACTTTGGCTCATTTTCCATGGGCACTGTGGGGCTGCAAATTCAGGCAGCTGAGGCTCGTATTTAATGCACCTCAACCATCTGTCAAAACCAGGCAATGGCTTGTGGATAGCCCCATACACATGCCACGGCTGCAAAGCTTTCCTTCATGGTACGGCTAAAAACATATCAGAACCATCTGCCACCACACTCCATAGAGGTGAACAGGACCATGCCATAACTGTGATGCCACCATGCCCAATGAACACAGGTATGGCACAGTGAAGGGGGATTTTAGTGTTTTCAACAGCTGCATAGGGAATATAACCTCCTGATCGCTGCTAACTACAAGCCAGCCACTACTACAAAGGAATCCACTGTGGATAGTGAGACAGCAGCTAAGCTTGCGTGGAAGAAGCCTAATAGTATAGTCTCAGATTGCATTGGCTGTTACCCGAGTTTTCAACTACTGGTAGATGTGCATCTAATAAGTTTAGGAGATATTTCTGATTATTAACTTCATAACTGCCGAAGTCCTTAGCATATAAGTCATATACATAACAGACCTGAATACCATATTTACTTATCTAAAATCACAAGAACTTTATAAAATGACAAATCCTATCACACCTCTGCCTCTAGAAGTCATGCCTGTGGCTCTCAGATTGCTGCAATGCCACATGGTATAAGTATTTCCACTACAACTGAAGTGCCAAGGTTGACTACCCCTGCTCTACATGGTTGTCTTATCTGTCTATAAAAAATGAGCTACATACTGTATATTTCCAATATGCTGGAGCATGCTTATACTAATGTGTTGGAGTTTCAACTCATAAATAATGTGTTTTTGTAGGAATCACTAAAAAAGCAAAAAAAAGCAAACAAAACAATCACAAAAAAAAAACACAATCACTTCCATGCAAAAAAAATTTAATCATTTTGTGGAACACTGAAAAATCATTACAAGTAATGAAAGTCCTGGAGTACAAAGAGATTATAAAACTAATATTCTTATAAGTTACCATGATGGCCAATAAGAAACTTACCCAAACTTCACCAGGAAATTAAAGATAATAAAGGGGATCTGCTTTATTTCAGTGTTCTGGCATGTAGACTGCAATAAGAAATTAAACTAAAATCTTAAACAGAGCTAGAACTGAGTTACTGTAAACTTGGTGAAAAGAAAAAACTATGACCATTTCAGACAATGATGGAGCGGTTGTTCAATCTAATATCTTTATGAAATTATTCTGCTCAAGTATTTAATATTAATTTTGAATCATAATGCAAGTCAGGAGTATCATTAGTCTTAGTTTTCTACCATAGTTACAACTGTTGTTACATAACATTTCAGTTTTATGAGCTGAAGTTAACTTTGTATAAGCCGGTGTAGCATGCAGTAGTTTTAAAGCAGACATGCCAGGCAGCATTGAAAGCTCTGCCACAAATCATGGCACTTGTACTGTAGTGCAGGGCTCAAGGATTACTCGCCACCAGTTGCCCAACCCAACCCAACCCCTACCCTGCTCCGCCCCTAATTCTGCCATTAATCACTAGTGTTGCTCACGAATATTCGCATTGCGAATATTCGCTACGAATATTGCATATTCGAGTATTCGCGAATAACTCGAATATTGCGGCGAATATTCGCTATGGCGAATATTCGTATTTTTTCAAATTTATTTTTAAAACAGATCACATCCTAGTGATCTCCATCAACGTCTAAAAGCATTGCTGGTATGATTAGAGAGAGACCCTGGGCCGAGTAGCTGATGCGATTCTTTTATGTTGCCGAAAATTCGCATTGCATCACATAAAAGAATCGCATCAGCTACTCGGCCCTTCTTTTGCATCAGAGCCAATCAGAATAACTCGAATATTCGACAAACGGAATATTGCGCGATTATCTTCTCCGCCCTTCTTTTGCATCCGAGCCAATCAGAATAACTCGAATATTCGGCAAAAGGAATATTGCGCGATATTCCTTTTGCCGAACATTCGAGTTATTCTGATTGGCTCTGATGCAAAAGAAGGGCGGAGAAGATAATCGCGCAATAGGAATATTGAGCGATTATCTTCTCCGCCCTTTTTTTGCCCCCTTATTCTCCTTTCTTTTAAGTAGAGTTAGTGTAGAGTTAGTGTTTAGTGCATATTAGTTTAGTAATACAGGAAATGATCTCCGTTTATGAGAATTTCGCAAAAAAAATTTTGGATTAAATATCACGAATATTCGATATTAGCGAATATTCGCGAATATTCTTCTATATATTCGTGCAATATCGCGAAATCGAATATGGCGTATTCCGCTCAACACTATTAATCACACCCTCATAAGTTATCTCATGAAATTACACTTAAATGTTTTATGCAGAATTGAGTTACAGAAATAAATATTAACAACAACTTTATCAGTTCCCTTTAGCACAGCCTCACCTGTGCTTATCAATGCAGCCTCACTGTGCCCCACATTGCGGACTCATTGTGCCCCACATTGCGGACTCATTGTGCCCCACATTGCGGACTCATTGTGCCCCTGATTGCAGAGTCATTGTGCCCCCCGATTGCAGAGTCATTTTCCCCCCTAGATGCAGAGTCATTGTGCCCCCAAGTTTGCACAGTCATTGAGTCATTGTGCCCCCCAGATTGCACAGTCATTGTGCCCCCCAGATTGCAGAGTCATTGTGGCCCCCCGATTGCAGAGTCATTGTGCCCCCAGATGCAGAGTCATTGTGCCCCCCAGATGCAGAGTCATTGCAGAGTACACACAGAGTCATTGTGCTCCCCATCCCCCGATTGCAGAGTCATTGAGCCCCCTCCCCAACGGCGGCCAGATCATGAGAGAATGAAGAGGAGAGCCGCGGATCGCAGAGCTGTATAGCCCGCTGTTAAAACTTAAATTTCCTCTGCTCTGCTTGTTTACACAGCCCCGCCTCCTCCTGACTCCACGCCTGTGATAGACAACACATCCCAGCATTGGACCCGCATTCTGTCTATCACAGGTGCAGGGTCAGGAGGAGGCGGGGCTGTGTGAGAGTGAGCAGAGCGGAGGAAATGTAAGTTTTAACAGCCGGCTATACAGCTCTGCGATCCGCGTCTTTCCAATTCCTCCATGTTCTCAGCCATTGGGAGGATCGCTGGGAGAACAGCTCCTGACCCCGCCCGCCGCAGTGCTAGCCCCCACTCCCAGGCTAGCACTGCAGAGTTTTTCACTCGCAAAGAGAGTGCAAAATTTGAGGTCTGCTGTAGTGTATTATAAATCCAATACACTAAACTATGACACATGTCTTGTTTGAAGGGATGAGCCTCGGGTTCAGGTCGAGCATGGGTTTTCCAGCAAACCCAACCCATTCCTTATTCACGGACACAGTGAACTGCCACCATAGCAACTAATCACCAATAATGCACTTCTATAATGCACTGTAATTTAAACTTAGGTCAGGTGGCTTAGAATGGCCAAGAATGGGGGTGTTGTTATGTACCAGCAAGTGTTACCAGCAGGCATTTGTTAGTGTGTATTAGAGTATATAGAGATAGCTGCCTGTATGTGATTAGGGAGAGATATTTGTGCTATACAGTGTTCTACAGTGCTATACACAGTGTTGTGCTAAATTATGATATATACTCAATTAGACACTCCAGATTCTCCCAATTACTAACATACTGTATATACTTAATAAAAAATTCCTTAATTCGGTGGGGGTACATCAGTAAGGACCATTAAGCAAAAACTGAGGTTAAAAACCTGATTTGACTACATACTGTATATATAGCAATTTACTGAATATACTGTATGTTGTAAGCGCTTCCTTCTGCTTCTCTCAGAATGTGCACAAGAACACCACCATCACATATAGATTGTGCACTTACAACAGGACCATGACCTCTAAATCAGTAAAGGTCTTTTGCCATGTACACATGATCGGAAAATCCGATAAGATAACCATGGATTTTTTTCCGATGAAATCTTAGCTCAAACTTGTCTTGCATGCACACGGTCACACCAAATTCAGACCATCAAGAACGCGGTGACATACAACACTACGACGAGAGTTCAATGCTTCCGAGCATGCATCGGCTTGATTCTGAGCATGTGTGGTTTTTCGTGCATCGGAATTGCATACAGGCGATCGGAATTTCCTCCAAGAACTTTTCTTGTCGGAAAATTTGAGAACCAGCTCTCAAAATTTTTCTTGGCGGAAATTCGTACAGAAAAAATACGATGGAGCCTGCACACGGTCAGAATTCCCGACCAAAAGCTCACATCAGACTTTTCTTGTCAGAGTTTCCGATCGTGTGTATGCGACATTAGAGCGGTGTTGGATCATACCAAGCCATCAGCTCTCCAGATAATGATAAGCTTTACCGGCCACTCATTTCTCATTGCTGCACTCTGTCTTTCCGCCAAGATCGACCATAAATGCTAAAAAGGGTTCTCATAGTGTTGTATTTATTGGTAAATAGTAGGTAAAATCAAAAGTAAGATAAGAATAGTGTCCAAATGTACACAAATGTGCCCAAAATTGGCACTAATGTAAACAGCCTTGCAGAGAGAATGTTCCGCCATTGCAATCCCCCACATGCATTTCACAATACCGGAAGTTTGGGCCTGAATGTGACGTCAGAAAGGATCCAGAAATGATGGCAATTGTTTGGCCTTCAATTAGCTTCGCTATGCCAGGGTCTTCAGGAAGCATGCGCGTATGGTGTATTTCTCCAAAGGAGAAAGTGGCACATTTGGGGAAATATGCGCATAAACACTGATGCAGAAACAGGTGCTATGAAACCCATACGCATTTACATGGGGGGCTGGTATTTAGGGACCCCCTTATTTTTAATTAGGGCTTCCAGATTCCAATAAGCTATGCACTCAAAAAACCCCACAAACACTGGATCAGGGCTGTGGGGAAGAGGACCATGCCCTTATTGATATGGGAACATGGTGCTTTGCCAAGGTAGCCCCAGCATGTTCAGGGCATGTGACTAGGTATTGTTCAGGAACACTCGTCTCATTTTATCCTGGCTTACCAGGCTTCATAATTGGATATGTGTCTGGTATCGATTTTAAAGGAGATTCCATGCATTTTTTGCCGTTTCTATATTTTCTTCTCTTTTTCTTTTTTGTGCAGGATTCCCCTTGACATCCATACCAGACCCCCATAAATAATAAATGTCTTGTATGTATTTTTAGGGGTAACCACATGTTTTTTTTGTGGGGTTCAATATATTGCAGCTTATCAATCTGTAACCACTTGCCGTCCGACGTACATATATAAAAACGCCTTGATGGCAAGTTGTCAATACTAGGATTATGGGTGCATGATCCTCTGTGATGAATGAACCCCTTTCAAAGTGTGCCTGCCCTCTACACGGGAATGCCAGATCACGTACTAAGTACATGATCTGGCACAGAAGAGCTGCTTTGCCGTCGTACATCCTCGTGATGCATTCGCAAAGCAGTTTGGCATTACTAAAACCGCTGTTCCCTGCCAAACCGAATTTTTTTTATTTCTTTATTTTATTTGATACATATTCCTCAGAGCAGTGCCCAGCCCCCTTTTCCCCTCCATGCCATGTGTTTGCCAATCCATTGCCTATTAACTTAGAAAATGGCCATCACTGATTTCTGATGCCGCATACACACAATAATTTTTCAAGTTGTCAAAAACAACGTTTTCTAAAAATGTCATTTAAAACGATCGCGTGTAGGCTTCAGAGCATTTTTCGGGTTCTGAGAAAACGACAAAAAAATTCGAACATGCTCTATTTTAAAAAATATAAAATTTAAACATTTTAAAAAATATGTAAAAAATTATCGTGTGTGGGCTTTAACGACATGAAAACCCGCGCTTGCTCAGAAGCAAGTTATGAGACGGGAGCGCTCATTCTGGTAAAACTACTGCTCGTAATGGAGTAAGCACATTCATCACGCTGTAACAGACAGAAAAGCGTGAATCGTCTTTTACAAACACGAAATCAGCAAAAGCAGCCCCAAGGGTGGCGTCATCCCACATGGAACTTCCTCTTTATAGTGCTGTCATACGTGTTGTACATCACCGCGCTTTGCTAGAGCATTTTTTTTTCTCACTATTGTGTGTAGACAATGTCGTTTTAACGATGAAGTTGAAAAAACTTCGTTTTTTCTAGAGGCTGAAAAATGTTTGTGTGTACGCGGCATAAGATTTGTCTCTCATCGACTTAAATTATTTTCTGATTCAGCACTTGAACTTCAGTATAGTTCGGAGAATCCGCCTCAAACCAAATCACAGGTACATTTGGCTCATCCCTAGCTGATGCATGTAACTGTAGAGATGTTACCGCAGATAATATAAATCATTTTGAAAACATTTCTGGTAAGGTCATTTGATAGCTCTTTGCCCTAAATATAAGGATATAGAGTTGTTATATTGTATTTGAAAAATAAATTACATTTTTTCAGGAAAATGGCTACTCATATTTCTTCTTTCGTGATAATAACAAATGTGGTTTTCTATACCCGAGTATCATTTTCAGAAATGTGCTTGGGTGTATAAATAGAAAATGCTATTTTTATGTCTTATGCATTAAAATGGAATTTGCCCTTAGGAGATGTTTATATTTATAGTATGGTTCCGTGAACTGCATTACTTTGCACATCCAATGCTGAAAATGGAGCTTGCTTTGCATTGAATAGACATCATAAAGAATAATCACCTAATCTCAGGATAGGATGCTTTAGGTTTCTGTGCCACATGGCGATTATGGGGGATGACAGCTGCATTCCACTATTTCTAGGCAAGCATTATAGGTTCACCTTGTTGCTTGAAGCAATGCTCCATTCACATTAATGTGTGATAAGTGTTATGGCTACAGAGGTACTCACTTACCAAATTCTCTAAAAGTAAAACTGCATTTGTCTTATGTTCAAATCTGCACAGGATTTTACAGCTGGAATGTGATCTGTTGCTATGAACAACACAGATTTTTATTGCAATATATGATAAATTGAGGGCTTTTTTTAGACCAGTGATAGCTCCTTGAGGGTAGGGACTGATGTGAATGTACAATGTATATGTAAAGCTCTGCGTAAATTGGTGGCACTATATACTGTAAGTACCAGAAATAAATTAAATAGAGGGCCTTAAGTGCCCCCCCCCCCGACATTTCCAGAGGGCCACACAATAGCAGAATGTTTTTGTGTGTTGAGGCCCATTGTGTTGATTTAGGTAGCCCATTTGCAAACTGATTGAGCTGTAATGGACCTCAACACCTGAAAATTCCAGCCCTGCTGCATTTTCACTGAAGAGATAGTGAGAGTAAATAAATCCATATTGCTGGTGTCAGAGGAACAATAATAAATCCCAGCATTGGCGTCATTGGCAACTGGTGTCATTGGTAGCAATAATAAATCCCAGAAGTTGTCAGTGACTGCAATATTAACCCCCACAATTTGTGTCAGTGGTCGCAATAATAAGCCCCAGCTTGTGTGCTTGGTGCAAACATTGGTGTCAGTGGTAGTACTATTAACCACTTGAAGACCAGGCCTATTCTGACGCTTTTTGTTTAAATTTAAAAATCTGATTGCTAGAAAGTTACTTAGCATGCCCAAACACACACACATATATATATATATATATATATATATATATATATACATGCATACACGTACACACACACATACAGTATATTTTTAGTAGAGGCCCTAGAGAATAAAATGGCGGTCATTGTAATTTATTTTATGTCACAGGGTAATTGCGCATCGGTTTTTCAAACGCAATTTTTTTTACACTACATAAATTTGAATGCAATTTTTTTTTTAGGTAGAATATAAAAGAAGATGATGCCGAGTATATAGATACCAAACATGTCACGCTTTAAAATTGCACACACTCGTAGAGTGGCAACAAACTATGATTAGTAAAAAATCTCCAGAGACAATCCAGTCTCTGGTCACCTCTATTGTAACCTGAGGCGAGCACTGGAACGGATTCCGGGCTCCCCACAAGGACGGAAGAGCCCGGAGAGGCACCGGAGGGTGGTGGGAGGGGGCCAAAATAAAACAATCCCGGGATAATCCCTGTAGCTGCAGGCATCATCCCAGTAGAACCACTTGCAGTCATTCATATATATGTACGTGATTTAGAAGCAAGTGTTTAACCCCTCTGCCCATATTGATGGACCGTGCTATTTAACTCTCCTCATATTGGTGATCAGTAAGAGTGTACTACTACTTGTATTAATACTAATATTGAAATGCATAAGACATTAAAATGAACAGCCAACAAACCATTTCTGGAATAAATCTAAATATGGTTATTTATTTTTTTGCTTTTAAAATTAATATTTACCCACTTAAAA
The DNA here is from genome assembly GCA_029574335.1 of Rana kukunoris. Taxonomy (NCBI): domain Eukaryota; kingdom Metazoa; phylum Chordata; class Amphibia; order Anura; family Ranidae; genus Rana; species Rana kukunoris. The sequence goes on from CM056052.1 coordinate 128,050,026, forward strand.
ATCTTAACCAAGTGAATAAGCTATAAAATGTATCTGTAACTGCCACCAAATATAGCTAACTAATATATAAATAAATATATGTAAACCAGCCACCTTGGCTCTTGCTAACTAACAACCAATTTGACTTAAATGGTCCCAACAGCCTTGGACAGTTTAGACTGGTGATACCCAACAAGTACCACTTTGAATTCTTTTCAAGTTTGAAGATTTAAGTTAAGACAAACTCTGGTTTGGCCGCATCTGGAGTATGCCATTCAGTTCTGGTTACCAGTCCTCAGGAAGGGTATGCTAGAATTGAAGAGAGAGTCAAAAGAGCAACTAAACTAAAAACATTAAGCTTGTTTTACCTGAAGAAGAGGTGCTTAAAGTGGAGCTCCACCCTCTTTTTCAACTATATCTCATTCGTTTTCATACTGCCCCCTTAAATCGAATTGGCATCTATTTATTTTTATTTTTTAAAAACTCACTGTGCTGTCCATGTGCTGTCTTCCCTCCGCCGCGGCCGGAGGCCGTCAATCACTGCTGCTTTGCCTCCTGGGAGCAACTGTTATGTGTCGTCAGCGCCGCCGCTCACCCCCCCCTCCCCCCCCCCGCGCGGCTCTTAGCTCTGCCTCTGACACTCTGTGAACAATGTCCAGCACAGCTGAATCCCTCCCCTCTGAGATCATGTGTCAGGCACAACAAATGCTCACTTCTTCCGAGTTCCGCCCCTCCTGTGTGCTCATCCAATCCACCTCCAGCATGTCTGTCACAAGCAGCCTCACACCTCTCCTGAGTCCCGCCCCTCCTGTGTGCTCGTTTGTGAAGGGGAGGTGGGTGGGAAGATAAAAAACAAGCAGCCACGCTGACAAGCTGCTGAATATAGTGAGCCAGCCCCTGGGAACGATTCCAAGTGAGCACTTCCACTGATCAGACCCTGCTCCATCTCTCTCACTGACCCTCTCTCTCCCACCCCTGTCTCTGTCTCTCTCTGTTGGGAACATGTGACAGGGACCGATTTCAGTGTGCCGGGGGCCAAGCCCCTGTCACACCGCACCGGCCCCTGTCACACCGGCCCCTGTCGCACCGGCCCCTGTCGCACCGGCCCCTGTCGCACCGGCCCCTGTCGCACCGGCCCCTGTCGCACCGGCCCCTGTCGCACCGGCCCCTGTCACACCGGCCCCTGTCGCACCGGCCCCTGTCACACCGGCCCCTGTCACACCGGCCCCTGTCACACCGGCCCCTGTCACATCGGCCCCTGTCACACTGCACCGGCCCCTGTCACACCGGCCCCTGTCGCACCGGCCCCTGTCGCACCGGCCCCTGTCACATCGACCCCTGTCACACCGACCCCGTCACACCGTCCCCACCACACCGGCCCCTGTCACACCAGCCCCTGTCACACTGGCCCCTGTCACACCGCAGCGGCCCCTGTCACACCGCATGGGCCCCTGTCACACCGCACCGGCCCCTGTCGCACCGCACCGGCCCCTGTCACACTGCACCGGCCCCTGTCACAGCACACCTGCCCCTTTACACCGCACCGGCCCCTGTCACACCGGCCCCTGTCACACTGGCCCCTGTCACACCGCACCGGCCCCTGTCACACCGCACCGGCCCCTGTCACACCGCACCGGCCCCTGTCACACTGGCCGCTGTCACACTGGCCCCTGTCACACTGGCCCCTGTCACACTGGCCCCTGTCACACCGCATTGGCCCCACCGCATCGGCCCCGTGACCCCCGTCACATCGGGCCCCTGTCACACCGGCCCCTGTTACACTGCATCGGCCCCTGTCACACCACACTGGCCCCTGTCACACCGTTGTGTTGTGCTGTGATCGGTGCGCTGTGATCGTGATTGTAGCCGTATTAGTGCAATTGTGACAGATAAAATTGAGTACTGTCCGTGATACTTTTTTTATTTGCACAAACATACAATTTTTCAGGACAAGCTTTCGGGGTGAAGGGGTAACACCCCGAAAGCTTGTCCTGAAAAATTGTATGTTTGTGCAAATAAAAAAAGTATCATGGACAGTACTCAATTTTAAATGATTTCGTATATTTCCTGGTTCCTGGAAGGAGGAGGGGAGGAGAGATTTGCATAGATAAGGGGTGGCAACTTCCTCTGACACTCCTGTTGCTATGGAAACCTGACCTGAAACCTATTACATTGCTTGTGCAGCACTGAGCATGTGCGAGATCAGCAAGGCTGAAATCCAGGAAGTCATACAGTCTGACTTCCTGATTCCCACACTTAAGATGGCCCCGGTCAATTCCTGTTTTATAAAGTATCTAAATGCTGTAACAACCTAACAAAACGGACCTTAGTTTACAGACTAACATTACTAGAATACATTAAGCTTGTGTATTACAGGGGTATTTATATTTAAAAAGTGATATTGTGGCCGGAATTCCGCTTTAAGAGGAGATATATTAATATCTAAATGGTGATTCTAGCATTGGGAGAAAACTGTTCAGTCCCAGGTTGCTCAAGAGGACATGTAGTCACTCAATGAAGTTGGACGAGAAGCAGTTTAACCTTAAACTGCGTAAGAGATTCTTAATTGTTAGAATGGTAAGGATGTGGAACACCCTTCCATAATCAGTAGTGTCAGCAGCGGGAAGTGTTGACAATTTAAAAAAACTTTTAGATCGAAGTGTAACCAATAAACAGGGATATGGGAAGTGTTAGAGACAAAAATGCATGCACACACCCACACAGGTTGAACTGGATAGACAGGTGTCTTTATTCAAACTTACCAACTATGTAAATAAGTCTAATGCCGCATACACACAGTCGTTTTTTGTTTTGAAATAAAACAACGTTTTAAAAAATGTCATTTAAAATGATTGTGTGTGGGCAAAACGTTGTTTTATGTCTTCTGAAAAACGACTAAAAAGAAATTCGAACATGCTTCAATTTTTTATGTCGTTTTTCGTGTCATAAAAAATGATCGTGTGTGGGCTAAAACGACATTTAAAACAATGTTTTTAAACCCACGCATGCTCAGAAGCAAGTTATGACGCGAGCTTGAATGGAACAGAGTGCCGTCGAACGTGGTGTACGTAACCGCGTTTTGCAAGAGCATTTTCAGAAAACGATGGTGTGTAGGCAACGTTGTTTAAATGAAGTTTGAAAAACGTTGTTGTGTTTTGTGAGATAAAACAACGTTTTTTTACATCACAAAGAGTGATCGTGTGTACGCGGCATTAGACAACATTTCATAAGTGTATAAGATCAGAACAATTCAGGAATACCTAACCACAGCAGGTGTTGCACAATTAAAAAGAAAACAAAGGTACTGGGGAAGTTGAATGAAAATTAAATCGATTACATTTTAAACAATAATTGATATCCAGTTTGTTTCTATTCCAAACATAGTTACCTCTAGGATGAATAATCTGAATAATAAATGTTGATTGACCAAATTTGGTATAACCATGTTAAGTCTGTGCATAACCCACTTGTTATTGCCCTGGTGTGGCCTTGCATTGTGCAAAAGAACAGCGAGGGATCGCCCACAAGCCAGATCGGAGAAGTGAAACAAAGCGAGTGGTTGGGTAAGTATTACATCTAATTTCTCACCCCCCCCCCCAAAGCATTTAACCATAGCAGTGCAGGGTGACCTCACTGCAGGGTTTTAGATTTACATTTTTACATGTAAAAATCTGGTGGTGTGCTTTAAACCTACCAGGAAGATAGATACGTTTTGTTCAAGACAGAAAAAAACTAAATGTCGCAAAACTGGCTAAGATTTGGAGGACAAGCAGTTATTGGCATATACCACTGCTTTATTATCTGACTGAAACAATATCCCTTATGTTGGAATAGTTGACCCCAAATCTCAAGAGCCACTAACACTGAAAACAATTCTAATAATACTATATTTTTAGTTAAGCCCCTATCAAACCAAAACTTCCAAGCCAAGAACCAATGACTATGCCAAAATGTGGCGTAACCAGCAGAGCCAGCTGAATTTGTGCATAAACAATAACAACATTTCTCTGCCAGAAGGAGCAGCCATTAAACTCTATCAAAAATGATTGACAAACACATTTTTTGTTAAGTTTAATAGGTGATCGGTTGATGGAAGCCTTAAAGAGCTGTGTGATCAAAGCTCAATAAGATCTGGTGTCCCTGGCACCTTTTGTAACCAAGTTTATATCATTAAGACGTGCTCTGTCTGTTTGGGGTGTCCAGTAAGGTAAATCTTCTCTCTCTTCACTTCCTGTCTCTTTCCTTTTTCTTTGTCTTTCCATAAAAAGGGTAGCCATACCCTTTATGATACCACAGACTCCTTTTACTTTACATTGCTTTAGGTATTTACAGGAAGATATTCATGTTTGGATATTCTCCTTTTTTACATTAACCCTGGCTGAATCTGGGCCACAGGGGTGCAGAACTGAGTGCATTCTTGTGACCCACATGAAAAGTATGGCCAAAAGAGCTTTTTGTGAAGCATCTGTGACACTTTCGGCCAACGGTTCATGCTCAAGTTAGGTAGTTCTAAAATATGCAATTTTTACATTTTTCTGAGGCAACAATAGGTTGACATGTAGGCCAAAATCCTTCATTCTTCAGTTAAAATTTTTATAGACTAAAGGCTTTTGCCGAAATGACTTGTCATAAACAAAGACAAACCAATAACATTTTTGTAGGCCTCCAATGTAATCTCCACATGCTGTTACACACCATTTTAATGTTCCAAGTGGTTCTCATCCACAACGCTGGCACAAATACAGAATGCTTGTAGTGAACTAATAAATGATCTGCAGTTCTGGATCTATCCTCATTTCCTTTGTCTTATTCCTTCCTATCAAACTTTCCATCTCTAGCAGTAGGCAACAAGTATAAGCGACAATTATCACACTTTTATGTTTTATTTTATATTTCTACTAAAGTGGAAGCCCAATGAGATATTTCACAGTGTGATGCTTATTTTAAAAGGGTTTTGGTAATATGAAGGACTATTCAGAATCCAAAGAAAGCTTAGTAATAAAATTGGTTATTAAAATGAGCTGTTGTATCCAATCATACAGATGATGAAGTGCCAGCAGTATTAGTATGCAATCCAGTAGCAGTAGAACCTTTAAACTGTTCTGTCAACTTCAAAAAAGAATTAGCCAATTAAAGTTACAGATTTAAATGAGCAGACTCACCAATATCAAGAGGATGTGCTGCATGATTCTAAGAAGTGATTGCAAACTTTCTTTGGAAGCCCTAAAATGGGGAAAAGTGTTCCACGCAGGATGACTGGGATCCAGATCTGGCTCTTGTACAGTTCTGGCATCTCTTACTGCCTGGGAAACTGACCCACGTATATTGGTGGCCTGAGAAGTTACACTTGCAGCAGAAACTAGTCCCACCCATTGTTCAATGCTGTAGGAAAGACGTTTTAGAGCTGAGTAGAATAGGTAACTCAAAGAGTTGTGGGTGCTGAACATCCCGATTGAATAGAATTGAATGGGAGACTCTTTGTGTTTTTTTTAGCAGCAGGGTATTGTATAAAACAAGTAACAAGTTGTTTATATAAAAAAATATATATATATTTTTATTCCATGTATAAAAGTATCAAAAACAAAAGGAAATAGGGCATAATTACATGGGAGGCATAAAAGGCAATTACTGGTCATAACATCAAGAACATATCTCATAAGTAAAGAAACATTTGACACATGGACTCAAAATTAGAACAATGAATTCATATGAAATTTCATATATATATATATATATATATATATATATATATATATATATATATATTTATATATATATATATTTATATAGCCATACACGTTTCGACCAACAGTTTATGGTTAACGGTCTTCTTCAGGGGGATATGTTCTAACATAATTGTTTTATTAGGTTTAGTTACCGGTAACATGAGATTGAGTGTGTTTAGCAGTTCCTTAGTGAGAAAGTTGTATTTCATGGCTGATCTTCTAAAAATGAACCAAGCCCAGATGACTTAGAGGTGTCTCCACGCACTCCAGGTCCCCCACGAGAAGAAGCCCCACCTCCACCCAGCTTACAAGGATTCACCCTCCCCATCAGCACTGGGGGGAAAAAGGGAGGGGACTCCTATAGAGAGTAGATAAAGGGTGTCTTTTGAGGAAAGGGTACAACCTGGAGACCACCTGTTATTTTTTTCTAGATTGAAAAGAAATAAAAATATATGTGTAATTCATTTCTTATATCTACTCAAGGAGGCCTATGAAAATATCCAAACAGGATTGACTTTTCAGAGCTTTCCTTAAAAATTCTGGGGATCCAAGATGACGGGGATTCATATTTTCATGCCCTCTTTTGGCGACTTCTGCAATTTGAAGTTGCTTTTATGATGACCATTCAAATCATATCTGCCATCTCTGGAAGATGTGCCAATAGCCAAGGACCTGGAAGTGGCATCACTGGATGAAGTTGTGCGGAATGCAGAGAACCCAGCAGTCAAGCAGGAGCTTGGGAACTGTCTTTGCAACTCTGCTTATGATTGCGTTCCAAAGAGGGCACTGGACCTTAACTTGGAACATGGCCCAACATCAGTTTGACTACTGTGATTGGCCTGGCTTAACCTGACGACACTTGAACTCTACCAGCCATGACCTTGGTTTGCTTCTAGACTCCACTTACCTCTTGCTCGTCGGCCTGATCTCATATTGCCAACCTCTGCCTGTATCCTAACTTCTGCCTGCTGTTTATGTCTCTATCTGATCATCCGTTGCGGACCTGGCTGGTCTGACATCACATTCAGTTAACCACCTGTCCTGCTCTGCATACTGCCTGGTTACGCTGGTCCTCCACCTGCCTTGTGCTGCCAATCTTCTTGGATCTGCAACCTGCTGCTGTCCACCCAGCTAGGGTCTGCTGTTCCTGCTGTCATCTGCTACTTTAGCTATCTAGCCCAACTCTGGTGACACACCCACCACACACCTCTGTGACCGGAGGAAGATCTTACAGACACTCATACCTCACCGCACTTTTTCGGCCACCTTCACAACATCAGTAGCCCTTGAGTCGGGGCTGTACGAGAGGTCACCCTCTTCACTTTAGGCTCTGCCGCAAGGTATTTAACCCATCTGGAGGTTTAAATATCTGCAGAGGCTAGCAACCTGCGAAAAGACAGTGTTTTAACAAATGGGCCACCGGAAAGGTAAGTATAGGGAACCTCCTTCTAAAGGTATGTAATACTATACACATGACCATGTTTTTACAGGGTCACTTTAATTGGATTTTGTTTTCTTAAATTTAGCAAATGAGAGGTCTGTTTCTATAAACTGAAAAGGTTGAAATATGTCAGGAAAGGTTTCACCTGTTGGTGGCACTGTCAGTCCTGTGGATCGCAGTACTGGTGTCCACCAGCAGATGTCTTCTAACAGTCAAAAACGTTTCACCTGCTGGTGGCATTGTTAGATCCGTGGGCCGTAGTACCGGTGTTCACCAGCAGGTGTGTCCTGGCAGTCTAGAGCCAACATTATCCCCTACGATCAGGAATCCCATGAGGCTGATTACAGCTGTGTATAAATACCCGGCAAGCTTTCACATACTGGCCTTGGTATCGTCCTTGTGCCTCATCCATACCTGCTGCCTGTGAACCCGGTCCTGTATCCTGAACCTGTAACATGTGTATCTGATCATGTTACTCTGTGCATCTGATCCTGATTCTTATACCATCCCTCCTGTTACCTTGCATCCCTGCCCTGCAGCCTGATCCCATCCACCTTCCCCCTCTCCTGTCCTGTTCCTTGTCCCATCTGCCGATCTCCTGTGAATGACCCTGGCCTGACTAATGTTTATGATTCCGGTATTCCCCATTTATTGTATATACCTGTCTGACTATTGTTATGTGTGGGTCTCTGTCTGTTAGTTGGTTTGTTGTGCACTGTGTTATATAGGAGGTGGTTGTATTTATATTTACACTTATCTTAATAAATCACAATATTCTCACTTTACATGCGTTTGGTTTTCCTCTGTTGCTATCCACGCAGTTCTGGTCACACCTGATTCATGACAAAACAGCAATGTGGGTTCAAAAGTAGTAAAACTTTTTAGTGTAACCAATGGTAGCATCTAATCTAAACATTGTAACTGAGTTATAATAAGTGTTACGTTGTTTTTATCCGGGCAATAACAGAATTACTATATGCAGATACCCCTCCAATCATAAGCATGGCCCAATCATTTCATTCTCCTAGTAAATTCTGTACCGGAGAAATTTATCTCAGTGAGAATGCATGAGAACTATTCTGTTAGAGACACTAAATTAATTTGCTCTCAGGTCATTTCAGGTGAGCATAATCAAACTAATTCCATCTGGGAACCTCACAAAACCTTCTTATTGACAGTTGTATCTTTTCAGAATTTCAAATGTACTATTACATTTAGAATCACATTTCCATGGAGACAGTTAAACAGAAGAACATTTAGCCATTTAATCTTTCCATATCTTTATGCCTTTGAGTGGTTTTGTTATTGATGTTATATTTTTGTCATGTTTTTGATATGTATCAATGTTACATTGCAGTCATTACTGTGACATGTACTCTCATAAACACATTGTTTAATAACCCATACATAGCAATCAGAGTTAAGGTTCCTTTCTACGTCTTAGATACTGAACATGATCTAACCATTTAGGGTAAATCAAGGAACTCTGTATGTCTATAGGTCTCCTTCAATGCTCCATGGCTGAGCTGTCTTTTTTTTTTTTTTTTTTTTTTTTTTTTTATAATCAAAATTTTTCCTTTTTTTTATTTTGCTCAATATAAGTCATACAAGATTAAACATTCTCATCTTTTGTTAAGTACATCATTACATTTATCTTGTAAAAAAAAAAAAATAACATATAATCCAAGATTACATTTTCCATGGATGCCTATCGGTCATTTTTATTCCCCCCCCCCCCAAAAAAAAAAAAAAAAAAACACCCTCTAAATAGTTCTCTTTCCTCCTTTTCATTCCCCCTATTGCCCTTCCTCCCTTTTCTACTGAGGTATAACTCAGGATGGAGAAACAGGGTCCTCCTGTTGAAGTCAATATTGGAGGGGGGGAAGAAGGGGAGCAATGAAGGAAGATTTTATATAACCGGAATTTTTCTTAATGTTTTTTTTTAATGTCTCCTCTCTGGTCAGTGTTTTTAGTCTAAGTCGTTGTTCTTCTAGGATATTGCCTTTATTACCTTTATGCCGTTGCCCTCTATGCGTCATACATCTATTGCATCCCATATCCTCTCACTTCTTTTCTCTTATTCCACCCCCATTTCAGGTTCGTGTTGTAGCCAGCCTGCCCATGTTATCTCAAACTCCCCTTTTTTATCTTTCATTGTTTGTATACACTTTTCGGCCTCCATTATCCGGTTTACTTCCCTTTTCCAGTCTGCTAATGTTGGACACATACTTTGTTTCCAAAATCTAGGAATTAACAATTTTGCAGCATTTAATAAATGTGGAATTACACTATTCCTGTATATTTTAATCGAGCCCGTTGTTCCATGGAGTAGGAAACATAGGGGCGTGAACTCTATAGGGATTGGGGTCAATCTCTCAATCCACGGTGCAATTGCTTCCCAATATATTTTAATTTTTGGGCATTCCCACCATAAGTGTAGATATGTACCCCTTTGCTGACATCCTCTCCAGCACCGGGCATCTGCCACTGGATACATCTGGTTCAACCTTACTGGAGTCCTATACCATCTTGTCATAAATTTATAGGCCATTTCCTGAATATGCGAACTTATAGATGTAGAGTAAATTAATTTAATCATCTTTTTACTTTGTTCGTCTGATAGCCTTATATTTAGTTCACCCTCCCATTCCCTGATAAAATATGGTGTTTTATTTTTTTGAACTCCTTGTATCATCTTATACATCTGGGATAGCAGATGCTTCGCTTCCCCCTGATGCGCACATTGTTCCTCAAACTTTGTAAGGGAGCTTAATGGTCTTAAGGCAGGTTTCATCCTATTAAAGAATCTTGTCAGTTGATAATATTTCCATTTCGCTGCGGGTATATTCCCCACGGCTATGGCAAAATCTGGATAATCCATTAGTGTTCCCTGTGGAGCGAGCCTGCCACATGTGACATCCCCTCCCCGATTCCATGGACCCAGGAATCCTCCCTGGTCCCCCGGAGGGAACCATGGGAATCCCTCCAGTGGTACCAATGGGGACATCCCTGGTGAGTACTCTCCTTTTCTATTCAGCCCATCCCATATTGATAAGGTGTTCAAAGTCAAGGGGGATGTCCACTTCGTTAATCCTCTCGCAACTCTCGGGATCCAAGGGGCCCCTTCCAAGTTCCTTCCCGCTATTGTTTTTTCTAATAGGGTCCATCTTTTTTTCCCGGCATCATGGCGCCAGTTCAAAATACGGACCAGCGCCATAGCCTTATAATATACCAATATATCTGGAAGCCCCATTCCTCCGTCATCCTTACTTCTTCGTAGGATATCATAGGCTATCCTTGGTTGTTTATCGTTCCACACAAAGGCAACAAATGCCTTCCGTATTTGCTTAAAAAACGTCGCTGGTACATTGATTGGTACTGTGTGTAATATATAAATAATTTTGGGTAGAATACACATTTTAATTGCACTCACTCTTCCAAACCATGTCAGATAATGTCTTGCCCATTTTTTTAAATCTTCCACTAGTTTAATCAGTAGAGATGAATAATTAAGTTTATATAACATTTTTTGGTCTGCAGTGATATGTACCCCAAGATAGAGCAGGGAGTCTTTCTTCCATACAAAAGGATATATTCTCTTCAGAGTCCCTGCCATTTCCTGAGACACATGACTAGGTAGCAATATTGATTTTTCGAAATTAACTTTGAAATTCGACAAGTGTCCAAATCTTTCCACCTCCTGCATTAAGACTGCCAGTGATGTATATGGTTTTGAGAGATAAAATAATAGGTCGTCGGCATATGCCGACACCTTATGTTCCTCCTCTCCAATACAGGTTCCTATTATTTCCCCGTTATTTCTAATCCTACAAAGAAAAGGTTCCAGTGTTAAAGCAAATATTAATGGTGACAATGGGCAACCTTGTCTTGTTCCATTTCTAATATTGAGGTAATCAGATATTGTACCATTAACTTTAACCCTTGCTCTTGGGCCCGCATACATGGCCATTACCCATCCCATCATGCGGTCCCCCAGGCCCACTCCCCTCAGCACTTCACTCATATAGCCCCAGTTCACCCTATCAAATGCTTTCTCAGCATCTATTGATAGTATGATCCTTGGGGCCTTCTTTGGTCCATGTTGCATCCAGTGGAGAAGGTGCAGTGCCCTAATTGTATTGTCCCTTGCCTCCCGTCCTTTTATGAAACCTGTTTGGTCTGGGTGCACTAACGTTCCAATATGCTCCTGTAATCGTAGCGCTAAGATTTTTGCTAGCAATTTAGTGTCTGAGTTGAGCAGAGAAATAGGCCTATAGTTGGCACAGTTCTGGGGGTCTTTCCCTTCCTTTGGTATTACCGTTATAAATGCCACCAGGGCTTCTGGGGGTAATGGGTTGGTTACGTTCACTGCATTAAGATGATTACATAATGGTTTTATTAATTCTGGCAAAAATTTCTTATAATAAGCATTTGTCAACCCATCCGGGCCTGGACTTTTCCCTATCGGTAAGGCTAATATTGCTCTCCTCAACTCTTCCTCTGTGATTGGAAGTTCCAGTTCCGCTATAGTTTTTTCCGATAGAGTGGGCATTAAAGACCCCCGTATGTATTCTCGTATCTCTTCCCTTCTATAATCCTCACTATCTCCTATTAATACGGGTGTCTGGATATTATATAAATTCTCATAAAATAGGCGAAATTCGTTCGCTATAGCCCGTGTTTCCAGTATTTTCCTATTTTGTATTAGTAGGTTATGCACATGTCTAGATTCTTGTTGTTTTTTAAGTTGTTTCGCGAGTAACCGACCACATTTATTTCCTTGCTCATAGAACCTATGAGCAAAGTATCTATGTTTATTATTTGTTTTTCGGTCCAGACACTGTGCAAGCTCAGCTCGGAGATTCAGTAGTTGTTGGTTGTCCGCAGGCTCGAGATTTTTTTTATGTTTAGTTTCTAATATGTTAATTTTCTTTAATAACTCTATCATTTCTTTGGATCTTTCTTTCTTAATGTAGGAGCCATAAGCTATTAAATCTCCCCTCATCACCGTTTTATGAGCCTCCCACACTGTCTGGGCCGTCACCTCCTCCGTAGTATTTATTTCGAAAAATTCTCTTAATTTAACTGTCAGTTCGTCTGCTATTTTTTTATTATCTAGTATTGACTCGTTTAGTCTCCATGTTCGCTCTATATAGCCAGTCTCGATCGGGGAGAGTGTCAATGTTATAGGTGCATGGTCTGAGATAGTTATAGACTCAATGGTGCTGTTTTTGACCTTCTCTAAGTAAAATTGATCTACCATAAACAGGTCTATACGTGAATACATTTTATGTGTTTTCGAGTAATAACTGTAGTCCTTCACTTCATTGTGCATTACCCGCCAACTGTCAACCAAATGTTGTGTGTGTAAATATTGTTTTAAGTGTTTTAAGGCTCTAAATGATAAAGATGTTTTCCCTGACGTTGTGTCAATATTCGGATCTAGTACCGTATTAAAGTCTCCCCCTATTATCACACATCCCTCTTTAAATTTTTCCAATATCTTCAATGTTTTAACAATGAAGTCACTAGTCCCAACATTTGGGGCATATATTGCCGCCAACGTATAAGGTTGTCCAAATATTGTTCCTTTAATAAACAAGAAACGACCCTCTTTGTCCGCTTGTATAGACATCAAAACCCATGGGCATGTTTTCTTTATTGCAATTGTAACCCCCCTTGCCCTTGCAATAGGGGACGTTGCATGATACCACTGGTTAAACATATGGCCCGGCATATTGGGTATACCCCCGTCCCTAAAATGGGTTTCTTGTATGAGGGCTATGTCCGCAGCATAATGTTGCAGTTCCTGCCACAGACGACCCCTTTTATGCTGCGAGCATAGTCCCCTCACATTATATGACACAATTTTTAATGCTGTAGCCATCTTTCAGGGGACCAGCCATTTTCGTATTCTTTTTGGCCAGAGAGAGAAAAAAATAAAAAAAAAAAAAATAAAAAAAACCCACCCTTTTGACCTTGATAAGCACCCCCCCCCCCCCCCCCCCCGAGATACTCCATTTAGTCCCTTACCCCAGAGCACCTCACCTATGTGGTACAGAGACCCTGGCAAACCCCTTATACCGTGGCCTCTCCACCCCCTTACTGATATCAGTTTACAAGTCCCAATATATCGGGATCGTCCTAAGTAACCAGGTTGTCCCTGGCTATCCCCCTATTAAACTCCTTATCCCTTAACAGGCTTTCCTTTATATCTTAAGCTCTGCTGGCTGCATATTCCACCTTTCCCTTCTTTTCCCTCTCTCTTTCTCTTTTAAGTCATTAGACCATTACATCTCTTAGTATACCAATCACCCTTATATTTTTTTTCCCTTGTCCCCTACGGGGGACCTGCTGCCACTGTTGTGGTCGTTGCATCGGGGTCTCTATTTTATGTGTCCTCCAATCTATAAAGTCTACCGGTGGGAGTTCCAACGTCTCGACAAAGAACTTCAGATCGTCTTTAGTGCGCAACGTTGCTGTTTTACCATTCCTAGAAGCCGTCAGACTGAACGGAAACCCCCAGCGGTAGTTCACCCCCATAGAGCGCATGGTTTCCAACAGGGGTCTAACTACTCTACGTTGATACATGGTCCTGCGGGTTAAATCTGGGTATAGTGATACGTGTGTGCCCTCAAACGCTATTTCAGGGTTCATACGGGCCATTCTCATAATGGCCTCCTTTATTGTGTATTTATGGACTCTACATATCACATCTCTAGGTTTATCCATGTTTGGGTTAATGTATGTGGGGACTCTATGTATCCGATCTAACTCAATGTGTTCCTGTACAGTGTCCCCCAAAATCTGCCCAAAAATTTTTAGGGCCACAGTGGATAACTCCCGTGGTTCTATTCCCTCAGGTAGCCCTTTTATACGGATATTCTGCCTTCTGTCCCTATTCTCATAGTCATCTAACTGGTCCCTATAGGAGTTTAGGGCGTTTTCATGGTCTTTTATTGACACCTGTACTTCTGCCATTGCATGTCCCATTACTTCCTGCCTCTCTTCAACATTTTCTACTCTATACCCCAATGCTTGTGTCTCCTCTCTTAGTTCCTCTACTGCTTGCATACAGGATTGTTCTACTGCTTTGATTAATTGTTGAATGTCATTCTTTGTAGGAAGGGCTCTCAGTAATTCCCTAATCTCTTTAATGTCATTTGATGTAGCACCCTCCATCCTATTGAGTACCCGGGACTGCCTTTGCTCCTCCCCCAGTAACAAATTTATGGGATTTATGGCTTGTATAGTTTGTGTATTCAATTCTGCTCCTTCCAGTCCAGGGCCACTGTTAGAAAAATCCACAATTTGGTTTTCTTCTCCCATAACCAAGTCCTCTTCCATTGTTGGGGGTCCTTTCTCTACTGATCCCATGATTCCTTTTTGCAGTTGGTCCTCTGCCGCTATTTCGATTGGGGGGTTATCACCGTTGCACTCCCTCTCAGTTGTGCTAGTCCCGCCCCATTCTATAGTTTCTTTTCTATCATTCCGGGGCTGTTGTTCCACCTTTTGTTCCGCATATGGGATATCTTTTCCAGGAAGCTTTCTCCCCCGACCTATAGTTGGGGAACCCCTTCCATAATGTTGGGCTTGACCCAGTACTCGGGCCTCTTGACCTGGGATCGATGCTGTCATTTCACTGCTTCTCTCTTCAGTTCCTACTGTATGCACCCCCTTCTCCATACGGGGTGACATATAAGCTAATATTCCTCCTGTTTCCTTCCCGCTACCCTTGGCCAGGTGTTGTGCCGCCTGTCTTCGAGTGGTCATTTTTTTTTTTCCTTATTGGTTGCTACCGACTGTAATATTTCTATCTTTACAATCTAAAGATCCAAGCTTGACCAAGTAGGGGCAGCAGTAGGGGTAGATGGGGGTAGATGGTTCGGAAGCACTACAAGCACTACAATGAAGCGATGAGTACTAGAGAGTACTAAAGAGTAGCAGTTCAGTAGTAGTGGTAGTAATAGTGGTAGTATTTTCAGCCAACTTTATACCCCAGCTCTAAGAACCCTTAGCTATTGTGCCATCCTTTGCTGTTTTTTTTTTTTGTGGGCAGTCTTTAATATTACGCCTAGAACAAGTAAACCAGGTAGCAAGCAATAACAATGGTGCAGTACAAGGAATGGAAGGAGGTATAAGGGTGGTGTAGGCTTGGCAGTTAGTAGTCTTACAACAGTCTTATAACATTCTTTCCAGCATAGACTTATACTCCCATTATCTCTCAATATCTCTCAATGTTATTGACAGTTGATTATTGCTTGATTATTAATCACATAGTTCACATAGAGAAATGGTGAGAAAGTAACACGAAAGACCGAAAAAGAAGATGAAAGTTTTTTTTTTTTCCTACCAGTGACTCATCAGATTCCTCAGAGGTTCTTCAGAGGATCGTCCTATCTTTGGGTCTTCAGGCTCTTCAGGTTCAATTTTGTCAGAGCTCCTCCGCTCCTCCGCTGTCACTACTGAGATCCCCTCTCCCCTCTCCTTCACCGTGTAGGTATCGGTATATACTCACACGCTGCCGCTGCTGCTTTATGTTAGGGGTTTTTCCTCCGTTTTTCCTCCGCCCTCCACACACTCGTTTTCCAAGGGTCAAAGATCTCCTCGCTACCACCCTCCCTTTTACCATCAAGTCCAATCACGGGTATCTCCTGTCTCCTGTAAGGAGTGCACGGCAGTGCACGGCAGTGGTAATGCACGGCAGTAGTAATGCTACAATAATGCAGCGGTGAAACGGTATGGCGGTATGGCGGGACTGTAGCGGGACTGTAGCGGGAACGGGGACCTGTAGATCACGGCGGGGTCACACTGTCTCACTATGGGTCACTATGGATCATATGGATGGCGGCGGCGGCAAGTGGTGAGCGAGCGGGCAGGCTGCGACTGATAGCACCCGATTCACCGCTTCACCGCTTCACCGCTTCCTGAGCCCCTGAGTCCCTGAATCCCGGGACCACAACTCTCGGCTCCCGCCTGATATGCTATAGTCTTTAGGCTGCAACCCGTCGGGGGAAAACACCGGAGGGACACCAGGGAAAACACAGATTTGGTCCGTTTGATCTCACGTCTGCAGCCAGCCAGCTCTCATCCTCTAATCCTGTCAAGGGGAGCTTGAGCAGAGACGTCCTCACTCTCTCACGCTCACACCCATCTAAAGGCTGAGCTGTCTTAAAGGAGTTGTAAAGGAAAAAAAAATCACCTTAATGCAATCTATGCATTAAGGTGAAAAACACATCTGATGATGCCGCTCCCCCCCCCCCCCCAGCCCCTGTTTTACTTACCTGACACGTCGAAAGTCCTGTGCTCTGTCCCGAGATCCTCTTCACCGCTCAACCTGGCCGCTAGAACTAGAGCGGATATGTAACGGAATGACCCGTGATACTCTGAGACTTTTGAAGGATGCAGTGTACTCCTGTGCCAACTTCACCAATGACTCTTGGGTCTAGGGTCATCCTATGTCCCTTAGGGGCATATGATGACTGAGAAATTATATCAGAAATTACATGAGATAGGACATTACTGATAATTCATGTATTTCAGGGTATCTTGAAATATTACAAGTTGTTAAAGTCTGACTCCAACAGGGTAATTAAAAGATGTTTATTTGATGTTACATCACCTCCAGTTACCTTACCTGGCTGTAGTGATGGTGCTTCCGGTGATTACATTCTATTGTCTATTGTGTGATGCTAATGACACTGTATTGTGTAAAAAAATCTATGGATGATAGATGTGTTGTGAGTTAACATTCTAAAGGTCAGACGTCTCTTTTCAGGTGTATTGGATTAGCATGTCAATTACGTCTACAAAGGAATGTGCATTATGTAGCAGTGAATAGATTATCACAGAGTCAGAACGTCTGTCTAAGATGTGGAAATGTGACTTGTCAGCTGTAGTAATTAGTTCATGTTAATTATGTCAGACCCGTGCCGAAAAGTCTGTGGGATGTGTATTGGAGACTCGTTAGCCCCCCCATTATGTGATGATGTGGATGGAGTGTGTCTTTGTTCCTTTTATTACTGCAGCATGCTTTTTGGTGTATATAACAAGCTGAGTGTACCATTAAAGCATTCATTCATTTTGGAACCAGAGAACAGAGCTGTGCATGTCTCGTTTATTCTGGGAAATGGAATGGGTCGTGTCTGCCGGATTGTGGAGTGTCGGATAATCTGTCTTGGGTTGGTGGAATGGTAAATTGTAAACGGTGGTGACCGTTACAAGTGGTGGCACAGCAGCGGGATGTTTCCATCACCAGAAGAACAGCTACAAGGACACAGGACAATGGAGACACAGTACGAACGGCTGAAGCTCTCTTCCCTCAAGGACTTACTGGAGAGCCAGCAACCGTAAGAAAAGGGACACTATTGCAGAACTTGTCGAAATTGATAGAGCGAAAAGGCCTGGCATAACAGACAGGACACCCGTGGAAGAAAGTTTTGATCTGGCTGTTAAACGTGGACTGGCACAGTATGGTCCTAATCCTCCATCGAAGATCATAGACCTGGTTATAGCGGCTGTGGATGCAACTTGGCTACATCAAAGAGGTGCTGCTGCAACAGAAGTCACAGCAGCACCAACTGAAGAGAGAGGAGTGGTACAGATACCAGTCGCCATAAAAGAGGAATTCAGAGGAAGGTTACAAGAGATGCGGATACAGCACAGAGGACCAGTATCAGAGGAGGTTCTGTCGGGATGGTCTAATTCGATTCGCTGCGAGCTCTGGAAGTAAGGGCTAGCTCTGGAGCAGCAACACCAAGGAAAGGTCCTGCCCTCCATCCATGTAAGGTAATGGCCGCAGTATGACATACGAATGCCGTTGTTGGGGGAACAACCAAAGCAGAAGTGGACAGCCGAGTCAAGCAGGCTGATTCGGGCAGAGATGCGGTTGGATGAGAGCTACAGAGCCCTCCGGTGGTAGGTAGCCCAAGAGTGCCCGTGGTCAGCAGATGACAGCCCCACGGAAGGCTATGACTATGATGGCCTGGGATTGTTGTATTGGAGGGTGTCCAGTGATCCTGACTTCGGGGATGATCCGGAGTGGCGCTTGGAGGAGATAATGGAGCACAGAGAGGGAAAATTGAATGTCTCGGAAAGGGCACTGGTTACAGGAAGATTAAGAATTTCTGGCAGTCCAGGAATGGGAGCTGGAGATCGCCTACAGACAGCTGCTAGACTCTGTTGAGCAGCAGGGTGGGGCTCCAGTTGCCTGGGACTATGAGGAAATTTCAGCTGACAACTCTGAAATCCTGGCTGATGAATCGGCAGTGGAAAATATGGAGATTGCAATTCCTAAAGCCGAAGCGGATGATGTGGAGTTCCAGAGGGCTAGGGCAGTTGGCTCATCTCCCGAGCCACAGATTACAGAATGTATGGACTTAATGGACCGTCCAGAGGATGTTACGGTTTATGCATCCCCAGCAGAAGTGCTGGCAACAGGGCAGAGTGCTAGCAATCTCTGCCCAGCACGGAAACCAACTGTGGAGTTCCAGGGAGACGGGGCGATTGGCCTCTCTCTCCAGCAACAAGCTGAGGTGGTAAAGTTTTTACTCCCAGCTGAATCACTGGCAGCAGGGTAGGATGCTACTGGCCGCTGCACACAACTGCAGCTTGAGCTGACATCGGGGGATGGGACTGTGGTTTGCCCTCACAGCAACCCAGCAGAAGAGCTGGCAATGGAGCAGAGTGCCACAAGCCTCTGCTCTTAACTAGCAGGAGAGGGAGTTCCTGTGAAAGTGGATGGGACGTCAGTCTCCACTGGTATACCCCAGGGATGGGGGGCAGTTGGCCCAGAGCCCCAACAGCATAATGAACTGAGTCACCCTGTCTTCTCTCCAGCGGCTGAAAAGACTCCAGGGAGAAGGGTCAGTCCAGGCCTCTCCCCAGTGGCAGTCATGTTCTCTGAGAGAGGCAGAGGTTGACTGGGTGAGTAATGCTCTGTTTGGAGCAATTTATTTGGGGTACTGTGATGATACCAGCATTGGAGGAATGGAGGAATGGAACTACCGACTAACTTCGGAATCAACCCGTCTGGGGTCTCCTCCTGTGTTAGTCTCCTACTGAAAGGGGAGAGATGTAACAGAATGACCCGTGATACTCTGAGAATTTTGAAGGATCCGGTGTACGCCTGTGCCAGCTTCTTGGGTTTAGCGTCATCCTATGTCCCTTAGGGGCATAGGATGACTAAGAAATTATATCATAAATTACATGAGATGGCACATTATTGATAATTCATGTATTGCAGGATATCTTGAAATATTACAAGTTGTTAAATTCTGACTCCAACAGGTTAATTGAAAGATGTTAATTTATGTTACATCACCTCCAGCTAACTTACCTGGCTGTAGTGATGGGGCTTGCCTTGATTACATTCTATTGTCTATTGTGTGATGCTAATGACACTGTATTGTGTGAAAATCTATTGATGATAGATGTGTGGTGAGTTAGCAGTCTAAAGGTCAGACGTCTCTTTTCAGGTGTATTGGATTAGCATGTCAATTACGTCTACAAAGGAATGTGCATTATGTAGCAGTGAATAGATTATCGCAGAGTCAGAACGTCTGTCTAAGATGTGGAATGTGACTTGTCAGCTGTAATAATTAGTTTATGTTAATTATGTCAGACCGGTGCCGAAAAGTCTGTGGGATGTGTATTGGAGACTCGTTAGCCCCCCCCCCATTATGTGATGTTGTGGGTGGAGGGTGTCTTTGTTCCTTTGATTACTGCAGCATGCTTTTTGGTGTATATAACAAGCTGAGTGTACCATTAAAGCATTCATTCATTTTGGAACCAGAGAACAGAGCTGTGCGTGTCTCGTTTTTTCTGGGAAATGGAATGGGTCGTGTCTGCCGGATTGTGGAGTGTCGGATAAGCTGTCTTGGGTTGGTGGAATGGTAAATCATAAACGGTGGTGACTGTTACAGGATGGATTAATAGCAGCGCACCGAGGGGCGGGGCCAAGTGATACAGTGAGCACTATGGCCACTTGCTGTATCACGGGAGCGCGCCCGCAAGCACTCATCACCATGCAAGCTCTCTCGCATGAATGTGGCGAGTTCTTGCGGGGAGGACCAGAGACACCCGCCGAGGGACCCCAGAAGACGTGGATCGGGGCCACTCTGTGCAAAACGAACTGCACAGTGGAGGTAAGCATAACATGTTTGTTATTTTAAAGAAAAACAAATTTCCTTTAGTAACCCTTTAACCTCCCTGGCGGTATGATTATTTCAGATTTTAGGTGCTGAAATCGGTACCCTTATTTTGGCGTTTTACATTTTATTCCTGTAATTCTTAGGAATAACTCACTTAAATCTGTCAAAACAAGAGTCTAGTAGACATCTCGGTTATGAAAAAGTTTGAAAAACAAAATCATAAATTATAATATAATAAATAATTATAACAAATAATAATATAATTATAATAACAATTATTCAATAATGCAATCAAATCAAAAACACTGAAATTTGCTCAGTTGCAGAATTGTCGCTGTCCTTACTTTTATTTTTTTATGACGAATTTCCCCACAAATCGCTATCGCTTAATTCTGCAAGTGATTATAATTTATTATAGCTGGTCCAAAACCACTGCTCGATCATACAGCGTGGTGGCATCGCAGGATCCAGGATCCAGAAAAACTGCACATGGGTTTGGGACATAAGAGCATGCAAAAGCTGCAGAGACAGGTTGAATGCACCTGAAAAGACCCTGAGAGTTTCTGCAGCTGACTGGGGTTGTACAATGCACCTAGGGGTAAGTATGTTTAGGGAAATATGCACCATGGGGCGAATGCCCACAATGCAAGCAGTCTGAGTTTAAAGTATTTGTCCCCTGGGCTCTTACTACCCTAAAGTGCACCACCCAGTCCTATCCAGTCACAGCAGCTGTCCTATTTTCATCAAGTTTGACAGGCTGCCGGCAGTGGGGCTGAATGGCGTGCCGGTGCACTCAGCTGCAGCTAAATGCCAGAGCCTCATGCACCATGACTGAACTAATGTGAAAAGCACGTTATATTTTCCCATCGAAGCCCATCAACAGAACTCCTAGCAGTAAGGCCACATTCCTTTCTCATTGTTTCACCCGAGATGGACTTATGTCTTCACCAATCCCATTCTCTTCCTCCATAGGCACAATCATGCAAAATGTTCCAAAAGGATGCTTGCAGAAAGATACCTCATTTAAAGACAGTTCAGCAGTCAGGGCATGTGTGCACAGATGGTTCCAGACTAATTTAATTCTGCAGTTTTAGGGCTTTGCTGATCTGACCTAGGTAAACTGAAAATTGATTGGATTCTATTGGTTGTTGCACTGAACACATTTCCACTAGTCGTTACACTGCATCAATGTATTCGATTTAAATGGTTATCTTCCAGCACCATTAACATAAAGCATTGTTTTGTGAGCTGTTGTCTGGAAAGCATGCATGAATACTAATCGTCTAATGTCAGATGGGGGCATCACTTTATTCACTAAGCTATGTATACATTCACTCTTTTTCACTTTTTTATCTCATCCTCATTGTGTAACACTGCAAAGAAAAAGCAGGCTCTGTGTATGTATTAAAACATACACAGAATTAAAAATATCTATATTTTTTTCGTAGCTGACCGCATAACTGTAAGTATACGTTATTACTTTGCTAGTAAATACTGGGGTGATGGCAGCAACTAGCTGCCATCACACCATTTTTCTAAAAGGACCTGTCATGCTTATTTCTATTACAAGGGATGTTTACATAAAAATAAATAAAAAGTAAAATAAAAAGTAAAATATAAAAAGTAAAATAAATAATTTTTATTTTCCCATTCCATCCTATTTAAAGGGCAGAAGTGAACACATATGTAAGTCACGCCTGCATATGTAAATGGTGTTGAATCCACACAATTGAGGTACCGTTACGATCGTTAGAGTGAGAGCAACAATTCTAGACCTCCTCTGTAACTCTAAACAGTTAACCTGTAAAAAAGATTGAAAGCGTCGCCTATTGAGATTTTTAAATACCGTAGTTTGTTGCTATCCCACCAGCATGTGCAATTTTAAAGCATGACATGATAGGCATCTATCCGCCCCACGTCTAAAGACGTCATTTTTTTGAAGATGGATATCTCGGTAACGGCAGCAGCTGCTGCCACAAGTGAGATATCCATCTCTTCATGGGGCGGACCTGTTAACGATAACAGCGGTCATCGAGGTGGATTCGCTGCGAGATCGCCGTTATCGGTGGCGGGAGAGGAGGCCCCCCCTCCCGCCACTCTCCTGCGCCCTCCGCCGCTTACCGTAGCCGTCGGTAGCGGCGGAGGCGATCGGGTCTGCTCGTCGTCTGTCCGGGGATGCGACTGAGGGAAAAAATGTCCCTCAGCCGTCCCCATACCTCTGCTGGGCGGAAGTGACATCAAAACGTCAGTCCCGCCCAGCGTCTTAAAGAGACATTTTTTTGTTTACTTTTTTTTTTCTTTTGCATTTAAGCCTAAATATGAGATGTGAGGTCTTTTTGACCCCAGATCTCATATTTAAGAGGACCTGTCATGCCTTTTTCTATTACAAGGGATGTTTACATTCCTTGTAATAGGAATAAAAGTGATCAATTTTTAATAAGAAAACAAAAAATGTTTTTTTTTAAAATGCCCCGTCCCGACGAGCTTGCGCGCAGAAGTGAACGCATATGCGAGTAGCGCCCGCATATGAAAACGGTGTTCAAACCACACAAGTGAGGTATCACAGCGATCGTTAGAGCGAGAGCAATAATTCTAGCCCTAGACCTCCTCTGAATCTCAAAAAATGCAACCTGTAGAATTTTTTAAACGTCTGCCTATCGAGATATTTAACCACTTAAGGACCTTGGGTGTTTTTCAGTTTTGGTGTTTGCAAGACTGAAACAGTTTTTTCTGCTAGAAAATTACTTAAAACCCCCAAACATTCTATATTTTTTTTTCTAACACCCTAGAGAATAAAATAGTGGTCATTGCAATACTTTTTGTCACACCGTATTTGCGCAGCGGTCTTACAAGCGCACTTTTTTTGGAAAAAATACACTTTTTTGAATTAAAAAATAAGACAACAATAAATTTGGTCCAATTTTTTTATATATTGTGAAAGATAATGTTACGCCGAGTAAAATTACACCCAACATGTCACGTTTAGAAATTGCGCCCGCTCGTAGCATGGCGTCAAACTTTTACCCTTAAAAATCTCCATAGGCGACATTTAAAAAATTCTATAGGTTGCATTTTTTTAGATACAGAGGAGGTCTAGGGCTAGAATTATTGCTCTCGCTCTAACGATCGCGGCGATACCTCACTTGTGTGGTTTGAACACCGTTTTCATATGCCGGCGCTACTCGCGTATGCGTTCGCTTCTGCTCGCGAGCTCGTCGGGACGGGGCGCTTTAAAAAAAAATGTTTTGTTTTCCTATTTATTTGTATTTATTTTAACATTTTTTACACTGAAAAAAAAAAATATATAATAATTGATCACTTTTATTCCTATTACAAGAAATGTAAACATCCCTTGTAATAGAAAAAAGCATGACAGGTCCTCTTAAATATGAGATCTGGGGTCAAAAAGACCTCAGATCTCATATTTAGGCTTAAATAGAAAAAAAAAATAAAAAAAAGGAAAATGTCATTTTTTAAATAGCCTTAAAAAGAAAATATCTCTTTAAGACAGTGGGCGGAAATGACGTTTTGACGTCACTTCCGCCCAGCGCTGCTATGGGGAATGGGTGGGGGAGATTTTTCCCTCACTCGTATCCCAGCAGAGGAGCCGCACAGACCCGATCGCCTCCGCCGCTACCGACGGCAACGGTAAGCGCGGAGAGCACGGGAAAGCGGGGGGAGGGGGGGGCACCTCTCCGGTCACCGATAACGGCGATCTTGCGGCGAATCCGCCGCGGAGACCGCCGTTATTGTACACAGGACCCTGCACTGAAGAAATGGATATCTCGGTTGTGGCAGCAGCTGCTGCCGTTACCGAGATATCCATCTTTAAAAAAAGGACGTATATATACAGTGCAGGGTCCGCAAGTGGTTAAGGGTAAAAGTTTGACGCCATGCCACGAGCGGGCGCAATTTTTAAGCGTGATATGTTGGGTATCATTTTACTCGGCGTAACATTATCTTTCACAATATATAAAAAAAATGGGCCAAGTTTATTGTCTTATTTTTTAATTCAAGAAAGTGAATTTTTTCCAAAAAAAGTGCGTTGTAAGACCGCTGCACAAATACGGTGTGAGAAAAAGTATTGCAATGACCGCCATTTTATTCTCTAGGGTGTTAGAAAAAAATATATATAATGTTTGGGGGTTTTAAGTAATTTTCTAGCAAAAAAAACTGTTTTAGTCTCGTAAACACCGAATCTGAAAAACAGGCTCGGGTCTCAAGTGGTTAAAAAAAAAATTGGGCTAATGTTACTGTTTTTTTTTTTATTCATTAACTACTTGAGCCCCAGGCCATAGTCAAATGACGGCCTCAAGGTGGCTCTATCAATCCAGGACGATGTCTTTAGACGTCTTTGCGTCCTACGGCCACTGGGGGGCAGGCGCACCGCAGAGGTGCGGATGGGCGTGCCTGACGGACACGATGTCCGCCAGGTACCCCCGATCGGCAATGACAGAGCAGGGACGTGGAGCTCTATGTGTTAACACAGAGCTCCATGTCCTGTCAGGGAGAGGAGACAGATGCTGTGTCTCTTGTACATAGGGACACAGCATCGGTCACCTCCCCCTGTCAGTCCCCTTCCACACACAGTTAGAACACACCCAGGATACACATTTAACCCCTTCCTCGCCCCCTAGTGTTAACCCCTTCCATGCCAGTCACATTTATACAGTAATCAGTGCGTTTTTATAGCGCTGTTCGCTGTATTAATGTGAATGGTCCCAAAAATGTGTAAAAAGTGTCCGATGTGTCCGACGCAATATCGCAGTCCTGACCAAATTCGCAGATCGCCATATTACTAGTAAAAAATAAAAACAATTCAGAATTCTATCCCCTATTTTGTAGCCACTATGGGCCAGATTCAGGTAGAGTTACGCTGGAGTATCAGTGATTCGCCAGCATAACTCACACTTTGAGCCGGCTTATCTGTTTTCTGTATGCAGAAAACAAGATACACCGGGATTGAGTTCAGATACGAGCGGCGTAATTGTATTTCGCCATCGTACCGGAACTGCAGTTTTAAAATGGGCACTCGGGGCGTTCCCGCTGATTTACGCCAAGAATACATATCGGCCTAAACTGAGAAAAATAAATGTTTTTTTTTAAAAATAGGATATTTATTATATCAAAAAGTAAAAAAATGTGTATTTTTTTTTCAAAATTGTCGCTCTTTTTTTTGTAAATAGCACAAAAAATAAAAAAACTGCAGAGGTGATCAAATACCACCAAAAGAAAGCTCTATTTGTGGAGGAAAAAAAAGGACGTAAATTTTGTTTAGGAGGCACGTCGCACGACCGCGCAATTTTTGTTTAAATTGACGCAGTGCTGAAAGCTGAAATTTCGCCTGGGCAGGAAGGGGGTATTTGTGCCCAGTAAGCAAGTGGTTAACCACTAACTGCCCGGCGTCCGACGGAGGCTCTTTACCACGTGACTAGCTGCGTCGATTCACGGCTGATCACGATGTAAACAGGGAGAGCCCTAGATTGGCTTTTCCTCATTCGCGTCTGACAGACGCAAGTAGAGGAGAGCCGATCGGCTGTTCTCCTGACGGGGGGGTCTGTGCTGCTTGTTTATCAGCATAGCCCCCCCTCGGATACCCACCCAGGACCACCATGATACCGCCGGGACCCCCAGGGATGAGCACCCACACTGGACCCCCTGGTATGCCCCCCTAGACCACCAGGGAAATGCCAATCTGTGCCCAGGCAGCTGCCAATCAATGCCCAGGAAGCTGCCATACAGTGCCCACCCACTATGCCTACCACTGCTAGTGTCACCAGGGATTCCTATCAATGCCGCATATCAGTGCCGTGTATCAGTACCCATCAGTGCCATGTATCAATGCCCATAAGTGCCCAGCAGTGCCGTCTATCAGTGTCACCCATAAGGCCGCGTACACACGATTGAACATATCTGCTGAAACTGGTCCGCAGACCAGTTTCAGCGGACATATCCGATCCTGTGTACGGGCTAGCAGATAGGTGTCCAGCAGACAAAAGTTTTAAAGCATGCTTTAAAAACTTGTCTGCTGGAAAGCCGTCTGTCGGATATGTCCGCTGGTTAGTACGCCTAGCCAGCGGACCGAAATCTCCCGCATGCGTCGGATGGATTCGACACATGCGTGGAAGTATTTTGCTTCCTGGTTCGGTGACGTGGCAGCGTCAACGTCACCGCTACGTCACCGCGCTGTCTGTCCGTGGGGATTTTGGTTTGATCGTGTGTACACAGATCAAACCAAAACATCGCAGGAGACATGTCCGATGAAAACGGTCCGACGGACCGTTTTCATCGGATATATCTCCTCGTGTGTACGCGGCCTGAGAACCCATCTTTGCAGCCTTTCAGTGCCCATCAGTGTTGCCTATCAGTGCCCATCAGTGCCACCCATGAGTTCCCATCAGTGCCGCATATCAATGCCCAAATGTGCTGCATATCAGTGCCCATCAGTGCTGTATATCAGTGTCCACCGTCAGTGCCCATTAGTGAAGGAGAAAACGTACTTATTTACAAAATGTTATAACATAAACAAAAGCAAAACTTTTTTTTCAAAATTTTCTAATTTTTATTTTTTTATTTGTTTAGCAAAAAATAAAAACTGCAGGGGTGATCAAATTCCACCAAAATAAATCTCTATTTATGGAAACAAAATGATAAAAAATTCTGTTTGGGTACAGTGTAGCATGACCGCACAATTGTCATTTAAACAGCGACAGCGCTGAAAGCTGAAAATTGGCTAAGTGCCTGGTATTTTCCCAAAAATATTGCATTTGAAAGACTGTTGCACAAATACAGTGTGACACAAAATAGTGCAACAACCACGATTTTATTCTCTAGGGTCTCTGCAAAAAAATATATATAATGTTTGGGGGTTCTAAGTCATTTTCTTTCAAAATAAATGTTACTTGTACACAACAAATGTCAGAAAAAGGCCTGGTAATAAAGTGGTTAAACTATGTGTGCCCCAAGGTGGGTTATGCCAAAATGTGCTAGTATGCATTGTAAATTAGCCAATTATAACAGAATTACCCGTCTGCCCTTCGGCGCTGTGGGTACTCACCACTTCCATCTTCGCCAGGTCTTTCTTCCAGGTTCAGCTGTTTCACCAAGGTGCACAGCAGGTGTCGTAAATGCACGTTGAGCTGCGCAAACATGACTCAGTGAACATTACAGCTGGCAGGCAGGTGAAGCATTCATGACAGAATAGAGATTTAGGACTGCAAAAGTCATGTTTCCACAAGCTCCGGTGATGTACTCGACCCTTTGTTCAGAGTGTTGCCGAATGTCAGAAACTGAAGCAAAAGTGGAGCTGCTGTCTGTCCAGATTTATCTCATTTTTTTCCATAGAATTAAAGAATAAAGGTGACTTTTCTCCATATTTACTCCAGTTTTGATAAATGAGTTGCAGTGCCTGCAGTAAAAAGGAACAAAACAAAATCGATGGCAGTATAGTTTATCTTCCACTTTTGCTTTATATGAACTAACGTATAATTAAAATTAACTGGTTTTCTGCAGTATATTGCCATAACATGTGATCTGATCACAACAATAGACAGACACAAACTGATTAAAGGATCACAAGAGTGGACTTCGTTCTGCACTCCTGTGACCCAGATTCAGCTGACAACGGGTTAAAGTCCATTGCCAGCTGATGTCACTCAGCCAGTCCAGGCTCTAGAGAGATTGTGACTATTTTAGGATCTACCCAGATGCCTGACCAGCAGCTGGCTCAGCCTCCCGCTGCTGAGAGCCTGAGCCAATCACTTCTGCCCCTTCCACAGTCCGGTGCCCCAGTGATCACTGGAAAGCAGAGCAGACAGCTGGTGACTGACAGTCACTGTCTCTCTACACACAGAAGACCAAAAACTGAGTGATCAGCGGTCTTTGATCGCCCAGTTCTCAGTCTTAAAAGGTGGCGGAGGACAGATACAGCATCAGATCAATTCTGCATAAACCTAGGTGAGTATGTACGATTTTTATTTATTTTTGAATTACAGACTCTTTTAAGCTGATACCACACAAACAAATTAAATTTCTTGTGTCTTTATTGAACACACCTATTCAACATTCACAGTGCTGGAGAAAAGTATTGGAGTTAAAGCGGAGGTCCACCATAAAATGAAACTTCATATTAATAGGTTACCTGTAATCTAAAAGAAAACATTTTGTCAAAAAAATAAATAAAAAATTCTTGCCTGCAAATGACTGTTACTAGGCAGATTTGCTAATCTGCCTAGTTCCTGGTCCACGGTGGGTCTTCTTCCCTTTCTAACCCACCTGGCTTCCTGGGAAATGAGTGTCATCATTTCTCAGGAATCTGTGGGCATTACAGTGCTACGAGCGCCGTTTTATTGGCGTGGCAACAATCCTAACTAACGGCGCTACGACGTTAGACTACGCATGCGTGCATCAAGAGGTGCATGCTGGTCTCCCAGCATGCACCTCTCTAGGGAAAAAACAGGAAGACAAATGAACTGGGCTTCACCTGCCCACAGTTATAATGGAAACTGCCACAAGATCACAGAGGAGATATACAGTCATTTTTTTAAACAGATTTTTGAAACGATCTAGAAAAATTGATATGTTTGTAATAATATTCAGTGTAATGATGTTTAGATTGGCAAAATAAATTATGGCCCGGGGCACCGCTTTAATCTCCTTTGACAGCAATGACTTCAAGCAAGCACTTTCAGTAGCTCTCGATCAGACCTGCACAACGCTCAGGAGTAATTTTTCACCATTCCTCTTTACAATACTGCTTCAGCTGAATCACATTTGTAGGATACCTGTGTGAACGGCTCTCTTGAGGTCATTCCACAGCATTTTTATGGGATAAAGGTCTGGCCTCTGACTTGGCCACTCCAAAATGCATATTTTCTTCTGAAGCCAGTCTGTGGTGGATTTATTAAAGTACTTAGGGTCATTGTCCTGCTGAATCACCCAACTCATATTAAGCTTTAACTGGCGGACAGCCACCCTGACCTTATGTTTTAGAATATTTTGGTAAACTTGGGAATTAAGCAAGCCTGAAACATGATGTTCCCTCCACCATATTTCACCCCCAAAATACAGGGGTTCTGTGAAGCCCTCAGAGGTTTGTTAGAGAACATAGGTTTACAAACGGCATCATGAAGGCCAAGGAACACACCAAACAGGTCAGGGATAAAGTTGTGGAGAAGTTTAAAGTTGGGTTAGGTTATAAATAGTAACCCAAGGTTTGAACAGCTCACGGAGCACTGTTCAATTCATCATCCGAAAATGGAAATAGTATGGCACAACTGCAAACCTACCAAGACATGGCCGTCCACCTTAACTGACAGGCCAGGCATGTGTTAGAATGGCCCAGTCAAAGTGCAGACCTAAATCCATTTCAGAATCTGTGGCAAGACTTAAAAATTACTGTTCACGTCTGGCTCTCCATCCAATCTGACAGAGCCAGGGGCGGACTGACAACTGATAGGGCCCCCGGGCAATAGAAGATTATGGGGCCCCTGGGCTTACAGATGGCCACCAAGCCAGGAGGCAGTGCAGAGGCGGGGCAGCTAAAATCTCGGGATTTTCACATCAAAAGCATGTCGGTTTCAGACATATCAGGGACAGATGTAAAAAAACACAGATTTTTACATACTGTCCCTGGTTTTACTGAGCCTGGCAACCCTGATGGGGCCCCCTAGTGGCATGGGGCCCTCGGGCAGTGCCCGAGTTCCTCAATGGTCAGTCCGCCCCTGGACAGAGCTTAAGCTATTTTGCAAAGAAGAATGGGCAAAAACCTCACCCTCTAGATGTGCAAAGCTGGAAGAGACATCCCAAAAAAGACTTGCAACTGTAATTGCAGCGAAAGATGGTTCTACAAAGTATTGGCTCAGGGGGGCTGAACACACCAAACTTTTCAGGTATTTATTTGTAAAAAAAAATTGAAAACAAATTGAAACTTATGTGCCACTTTGTGTTGGTCTACCACAGTGGTTCTCAACCCTGTCCTCAAATACCAGTTACCAGCCATGGGCCAGATTCAGGAAAGGTTACGCTGGCGGATCGAGTGATCCGCCAGCCTAACTGTGGCTTTGAGCCGGCGTTTCTGTTTTCTGTAACCAGAAAACAAGAAACGCCGGGTTGAAGTTCCGATGCGAGCAGCGTAACTGAGTTTCGCCATCGCATCGTTACTTCAACTTAAAAATGGCGCCGGGGGGCGTTCCCGCCGATTTACGCTCAAAAAATATGTTAATGAGCGGAAATCGGCAATTCACGATCGAAATCCGGCGCGACGCAATGACGATACGACGTTTCCGGACGGGATACGCGGCGCATAGATATACCTACATGGGGTTGGAGTATCCTATGTTAGGTATAGGCGTCGTCATCGCGTCGGAAAAAAAAAAAAAAACGTCGCTTGCGTAAAACGGTCATGAATGGGAATGTGACGTCATTGACGTTCATTCACAGATTTTGGAGCATGCGCACGGGGATGTTTTGACACTCGACGCATGCGCAGTACGTTGGCGGCGGGATCGCGCGTAGTTAGCATACTACACGCCCCGTACCCGCGACATTTGAATTCCGCCGGCTCATTTGTGATGCGCTGCCGCAACTTTAGGAGCAAGTGCTTCGTGAATGACAGCACTTGCTCCTAAAATTTCGGCAGCGCAACGCAAATCAGAAGCGTTACTCCAGAGCAAAGATGCTCTGGAATACGTGAATCTGGCCCCATGTTTGCAGGTTTTCCTTTATCTTGCAAAGGTGCTTTAAATCCGAGTCAATGGCTTGGTATTTTGGACAGCTATTTTGTTTAAGAGAAACTCCCAAAACATACTGTTGGGGGTATTTAAGGGCAGGGTTGAGAACCACTGGTCTACTACATAAAATAAAAAAATTAAAAACATTTACGTTTTTGGATGTAACATGGCAAAATGTGGAACATTTCAAGGGGTATGAATACTTTTTCAAGGCACAGTACATAGACTCATGAACAGGGATGTTTGTCAGTTCCAGTGATGTCTTCAATCTATTAGCTATTACTTGCAGGTGCTTCTTTACCTTTTTGAGGATTCCGTGTTGTGCTTTGGGAGTCATCTTTGCTATGCGCCCACTTCTAGGAAGAGTAGCCACAGTTTTAAACTGTCTTTATGAACAGACACTTTGTCACCTGGATGCCTAAACACTTTGAGATTGGTTGATTTGCATAAGGCTGGATGGAGACAAAGCAATCTTGATTGTATGTCTTCAGAAAGCTCCTTTTTTTGCAAGGTTTGGTTCACATCAGATGATGCTTCTTATGAACTGCAATCTTAAAATTTCTGAGTGTCTTTAATCAATCAAAGTAGCTCTAAACCACACCTCCAAACTAATTTAATTAATTGGACTCCAGGTGTGCAAACTACTGACTCTAATTTGCTTTAGTTTAAGTAGTCTGTGTAAATGTAGCACTACCCCCGTAGGAGCTGCTGGTTTATTTTTGGGTCTGCTGTTACCTTGCTGTTCTCTATGAAGAGTTATCCGGAAGAAATGTCTGCACCAACACAAAGTCTCTTTCAAGGGTTTTATTGAATAAACTTTCCAACAGAAGGATAAAGGGATGGGGAGGACTCAGGTATCTTACTTGCAGATCACGGACATTCTCCTAGGTCCAGAGGAACAACTGTCTCCACTCTCACTGTCCTAGCAACCGGTCTGAAGCTTGATCAAAAGATAGTCTCTGCCACAGACCTGGTAGTAGAATTCTCTCAATAGTCTCTGCCACACACTTGTGCAACCCCTCACTGGGTTAACTTCTGAAGAAAAAGAACACAGCTCTCAGTGCCAGGATCTCAGCCATATCGGCACCACTGAGGTAAATCTTTAAACCGGATACCTCCTCCAATTGAGTCCTCAATTGCTCGGTCCCTTCCACCAGGTAAGGCGGCACAGGATCATCCCTGGATCAGTAGGCCCCAGCGGCTCCTGGGCCTACATCTCAGTTGCGAGGCCTCAGGCCAACGTGGCCCCGAGGCGGCAATTGCCAACACAACCCTGAGGCCCTCAGGTGAGGATCGGAAGACGAACCCACAAAATGGTGTCTGCCCCTTAAGTACCCTCTCCCAGAATGCACAGCGGGTTCACCACGCCTCCTGGGCTGCCTCTGGGAAAGAGACACCCAACGCATCCAGCCTGTTGCTTTTCCAACCCTGACCAGCGGTGACAGCGACACCCATCGTCAGGAGGAAAATCATGCAACCAGCTGAACTGAAACAGAGCCACAATTTAGACACATCCCTTCTGAGCCAACTACTGCTCAGATAACTACAATTTTAACACATAGCGCCCACTCATTGGGAGCAGGGTGCGACATAAATAATACTGTGAATGTTTCAAGGGTGTGTTCAATATAAAGAGCTGAAAATTTGAATTGTGTGTTATCAGCTTCAGAACTTTGTGTTTGGCTATTGCTGTGGCTTAGATGAGGATCAGATGACATATTATGAAAAATTACTGCAGAAAACCAGTTCACTCCAAGGGGTTCACATGCTTTTTTGCCACTCTGGATAGTCATATCTTATTTTCTGCATTCATGTTGTTTTTAATGGTCTATCCCAGTGTTTGTAGAGTCTCTGTGGGAGATATAACTCTAAGGCCGCGTACACATGATCAAATTTATCAAATTCGATCATGTGTAGGGGCGGACAGACAGGTTTTTCCAGCAGACAGATTTTAAAGCATGCTTTAAAATCTGTCTGCTGGGAACCCATCCGTCCGACATGTCTGCTGGTTAGTACACTAACCAGCAGACATATCTGTCCGCACATGCGTCGGATGGATTTGACGCATACGCAGAAGTGTTTTACTTCCTGGTGACGGTGACGTGGCGGCGTCAACATCACCGCCACGTCACCGCGCTGTCTGCCGGCGGGGATTTTGGTTTGATCGTGTGTACACGATCAAACCAATCTATCCCAGCAGACAAATCCGATCAAAACAGTTTGTCAGACCGATTTGATCGGATTTATTTCATGGTGTGTACGCGGCCTTAGGGATATCCCTGCTGACCAAATACATCCGCTATCATTGTAGCCCTGCACAGTTTATGATATTCATGATAATACTGGCTGATGTTGTAGCGTTCTTTGTCAGTATGATAAATAGTATCAGGGTAAATGAGATGCAGGGAACCCTCCTGATGTTTTATCTAATTCTCCCTTTTGCCACTTGATACCAACATATCAGAATATTTGATAGCATTGTGTGTGACTCCAGTGCAGAACTATTTCTGCTGTTTAAAAAGATCTGTAAATTCAACCTGACGTTTCTGGAACATACAGATTCTTGTCACTTGTGTGCTGGATTTTCAAACCTGAGAGAGGCAATGAAATGATTTGCAGTCTGAAATCCTGAACTGCGTAATTATCTGTTCTCTCATACCCATCTGTAGAGCATAGCTAAATCTACTTGATTTAAATACCAGTATACAACCACACTGCTTCCATTATATTGCAATGTTTTAACTAAAGAAGTGCCAATTTCTTAGACTCTGTAGCCTATGCATGAAAAATGTGCAGCAGTTTGTCTCCCCCTTCTGGTAATTTTAGGGTAGGCAGGATTCACTTTAGGAGGAAAAAAATCAACCTGGCTTAAAATTGTCCAGGCCTTAAAATGATAAAGCTTATGATCAGAGATGAGTGAGTCTATTTGCAAATAGTGGTAATATGGAGAATTTCCAGAACTAAATGTTTTTAATGAAATTTGCATTTTTAGTTTGCTTTAATTTGAGATTGCAGGTTTGTATGATCTATAGAAAATTACCAAAAAATGGCTCACCGATTTATACCAAATTCACCAGTACTTCTTCACTGCTCCTTCCTCACTGCTCCTTCCTCTGTATAAGCCGGTGACTTGTCAGTATGGTTCCCCTACCTCAGCCGGCATCCAGGCTCATTCCTTAACATCCCCCTGGATTGGAGGATGTTAAAAAAAGAGCCATGAAGCTGAGCGAGCGTAGCAAACCTTCCAAGCGAAGCAAGGACGTAAGGCCGACTGGCCACTTACCTCAAATTGCACATCGCCCTGGAGGTTCAGTGATTTCAGTCGGCAAGTATTGCGACTGTGCAGTCCTTACAGGAACCAGGAACCAGAAGCCGGAACCATATCGTCAGATCACCGGCACTAAAATCCCCAATGTCAGCTGGTGTCAGACTTTACAAGCATGACTCCCTCAGGCAGAGGCATGATGGGACTTTCTGAAACAGCTGGAGGGCCACCAGTTGACACCCCTGTGTGTCACAGTGTTATGGTCCAGCAGCCAATCACTATGCCTGTCACATGATAGAGGGAGTGGTGTCTCTGCTCACCTAAGACCCCATACACACCATTCGATTTTCTGCCGATTTTTGTCTTCAGATTTTCCAAAACCATATAGTGCAGGGGCCTACCTGATTGCATACAAATTGAAACTCTTAGGCCGATCAGTTCATCCGATGAGAACGGTCCGAAGGACCGTTTTTATCGGTTAACCAATAAAGTTGACTGATGGTCTGATGTGTCTACACACCATCGGTTAAAAAAAAACTATCGCGTTAGAACGCGTGACGTTTACGTGTTTTAACACAACGACGTGCTGAAAAAAACAAAATTCAATGCTTCCATGCGTCGACTTGATTCTGAGCATGATCGGTTTTGACCCATCGGTCAGGCGTCCATCGGTCAAATTTTAAAGCAAGTTCTCTTTTTTTTACCGAAGGATAACTGACCGATGGGGCCCACATACAATTGGTTTGGACCAATGAAGCGGTCCTTCAGTCCGTTTTTATCGGTTTTGACCGATTTTGTGTACGCGGCCTTAAGGTTTGACCTCATATTATATGGTTTTGGTAAATCTGAAGACAAAAATCTGCAGAAAATCTAATAGTGTGTATGGGGTCTTAGGTGAGCAGGGATACCACTCCCTCTATCACGTGACAGGCATAGTGATTGGCAGCTGGACCATAACACTGTCACATAGGGGGAGGTGACATGCATCCCCATAGAACCTGATATTATCTTAGGTAGCAGCAGGAGCAGAGGAGAAGTACTGTAAATCTACGAGACAGGGTTTCAGGGGAGGCTTTATATCTATGCCAAATATTAGTAAATTTTGTAAAACTGTAAATCCGCAACCTGCGCAAAAAAAACTGGAGGTACTGAGCATTTCCATGTTTATTCAGAAAGAGAAGAGGTAGTAAACATGTCATTCATGTTTAGGATCCCTTCAGCTATGAATAAACATGGAAGTGTTCTGTATGGAGTACTGAGTGAGTGAGAAACTTATATAGCGCAACACATTCAAACTGAATCGCCTCTGGGCGCTTGGTATCCATTCCTTCAGTAAGCCTCAGAAGAGGTGGGTTTTGATTTTTCTTCTGAAGGCCAAGTGGTTCACCTCCAACCTGACGCTGGTTGGTAAAGCGTTCCATAATCTGGGTCCTTGGACTGCAAATCTACGTTCTCCTTTGGACTTGTATCTGGCCTTGGGTATCTGGAGTAGATTTTGGTTGGTGGATCGCAGAATGCGATTTGGGTTATGAGCTTTTAGTTTTTCGCATAGATATTGGGGGGCATTTTCTTGAACACACTTATGTGTTAGACTGAGTGCCTTGAAAGTGATTCTGTGTTTTACTGGCAAACAATGAAGGGATCTCAGTGAAGGTGAGATTGATTCCCATGTTTTTTTCCCAGTCACAAGTCTAGCGGCCGTATTTTGAACGACTTGAAGACGAGTGATTTGGTATTTGGGGAGTCTGAGATAAAGGGCATTTGCATAGTCAAGTCTGGAGTTAATAATTGTTCTCACCACAACTGCTATGTCTTCTTTTGGGATAAATGGAGTGAGTCTCCCTAGTAGGTGCAGCAGATGATGCCATCCGCTGACTACTGACCCTTTTAACTTTGGTGCTAGGGGTGATAGTTTTACCCAGAATGGGCGGGGGTGTCCATGTTGTTGCGGGAAGTCTTTCGGTTGGCGTGAAATAGGAGTTATGTTTTCGAACCGTTGAGTTTAAGATAACTTTTAGTCATCCATTTTTATATCAAAGTAAGGCATTTCTCTAGTCCGAGATAATGATCCTTTTTGTTGCAGATGCGAAAATATAGTTGTGTGTCATCTGCATAAGAATAATAAAGTAACTTCTGGTTACTGATGATTTCAAAGAGAGGGCGGAGATAGATATTGAACAGAACCGGCGACAAAGGGGATCCCTGAGGGACTCCGCATGACACCATGTTTTTTTCAGAAGTGAAAGGACCAAGTTTCACTATTTGTGATCAGTTCTCCAAGAAGGAGGAGAACCAAGATAAGTCACCTTCCGCGACTCTGGCTACTTCAGCTAGCCGAGTCAGTAGTAATTTGTGGTCTACAGTATCAAATGCTGCACTTAGATCCAGCAGTACCAGAAGTCAGGATTCTCCTTCATCTGCTGCCTCAAGAGCATCATCCCATATTTCGAGCAGTGTTGTTTCTGTCCCGTGACCAGGGCGGAAACCCAATTAAAATGGATCGAGTAATTTGTGGGTGTCTAAATGATGTTGTACAACTTCTTTCTCCATTACCTTGGAGAAAACATTTAGGGCTGTTATGGGTTATGTGGTTTGGGTCTTTGGGGTCAAGGGTGTTTTTTTTTTTAATTGTTTTGATTATGTCTTGTTTCAGCAAGGTTGGCACCATGCCTTCCTTGAATGACTGGTTTATAGCTGGTGCCAAAATATCGGCACAATCTTTCAGCAGTGTAGTGGGGATGATATCATTGGGCGCTGTGCTGTTTCGCAGAGTACCAATGATATTTTTTGTGGCATTGATGGAAATGGGTTTTAGAGTGAAATTAGTTGATTGCGGGGGATTTATGTGGGTATAATATGAAATAATCCGATATTTCATTGCAAAATTCTTGTGAATCAGAATTCGGGGTCTCTAGGCAGACTGGGTTCATGGTCTGGGTGACTAAGTTAAAGAGTTCGCAGGGGCGATTTAGGGCATTTGCGATGATATTGGAGAAATTATTTTTTTGGGCTTTTGGTACTCTCATGGTCATCCTGGTCTTCGGTGGCTTCCCCCCTGCGTCTCCTCCCAACGGTTGCTTTTCCTCCCGACCAATCAGGACTTAGGACTCATGGCCAATCGGGTCTAAGGATCCCCAACCAATCAGGCCTGAAGACCCGCTTCCTGATCGGCCAGGAGGAGAAACAGGAAGACATTAGCGAATATTAATTCGCTATTGTTACACAACTGGGTGGGCTCTGGGCATAGTGGTTTGCACCCTGAACCCAACCTCAGGCTCTAATCATGTGCTTCTAAAAAAAGAAAAAAAAAACATTGGAATTCATGCGTCCGGCACCCTGCATGTAGATTAGCGTCGGTCACATGGATCAGGGGGGCGGTATGGCAGGTGCAGCACTATGAAGTGCCTCATGCGCTGTGGCATTAGAAGAATTGTGATATCTCTGACTTTTCAGTCCAACAAGACTGTCTATTACTCTGAAATTCCTCTATTGCTGTTCTATTGAAGCAGTAGGTTTAAAGAGCTCACAAAATGCTTGAAATAACTTCTTTAATAACTTCACTTTTCTTCATATAAAATACTGCTGCTTTGCAGCAGACAGTCCATGTACAAAAACATGTGATGAATAAGTATAACAGAAAATGGTGGTTCAAATATTCAATCTTGTCATTTAACATAAGATGGTGGATATATTTCTTTCTTCAGTATGTATACTCTCTCTCTCTCTCTCTCTCTCTCTGTAAGTTATCAAAGCATTCTCTGATTTTTCTGAAAGGTATAACTGTGGTTTTCAACTTGGTTTGCAGGGTTAGCTTAGTTTGGTTTGAAGGTATGTGAATTAGTTTGGTGACTTAGTTGTTCGGTTAGGAGGTATGAAGGTATGGTATGATGAGTGGTTCGGTATGATGAGTGGTTCGGTATGGTGGAACTACAAGTGAACACACAGCTAGATCAGTATTCAGTTCTAATCACACTATTTACAACAAGAACATATATATAACTGTATAAATACCTATTTTGCCCTTTGCTTCCATAAAACTGATCTCTGTATGTCTGTTCTGCTTTGCTCTGTCTCCATGTGGCTCTGTCTCTGTGTGGAATAATCTAGCACATGTGCTGAGGAACCTCCCAGACAGCATGGATGTAAAGGTGGCTGTGATTGGTCAAAACTCTGCTCAATGTGAGATTGGCTGTGATTGGGCCAAGGCTTCTGATGAGTCACAAAAGCTTAACTCTATGCTTTCTGGCATGAATTCAACTGTCATTGCCTACCTACTGCTTCCATACAAACAAATGATTCTTAAAGGCATATTTTTTCTTTTGCTTCTGTGAACACAACATACAACTGTTATATAACATCCAAACACAAAATCACAGTAAATAACTCTGCCTTTGTCTCTCACATATAAACATGTGCTCTACATTAGGTTCTTAGCAGGTTTAGCTGTATATACATGTAGGTTATATTAGCTACCTACGACAGGTTCTAGCTGGCCTGCTACAGGCGGTGCCCCTGCGCCCTGCATGAGCGGCCACCACTGGGCATGGGAGTGAGAATCTGAATATAAGCAGGCAGGGCACAATGTAGGTTGGGGGGGGGGTCGTTTTTTTGTTTGTTAGCTGCTGATTACAGCTCTTCATGAATCAGCAGCATGAATAGCTTAAGGTAATGCCAAGGAAGTAAGGGGTACTGAGCTGGCCAGCTGCAAGCATTTCAGTTCCAACATAACCCTTATGTCCATAGCAGTAATTGTGTTAATTGCATAGAATAGTGAATTGCATGCTTTTTACTGACTCCAACATATATATATATATATACTGGCATATTCAGGAGAACTGAAAATCGGAGTTTCATCTAAAGATATGGGACATACTGTACATTGGGCTGACAGTTCCTGTTGGTCAGATACAGAGTGGCACGCCAAAAGTGGACGTAAACCAAGATGATGAACTTTACTGCTAAGGATCTCTGCACCAGCGGCATGGACATAAATATAAAATACATCATTACAGAATCCACAGTTCCAGCAATACTAAAATTAAAAGCGTACATTAAAAGTTTGACATTGCAAGCTATTGCATACATAAGAGGCAGATATGTGTATGAAGAAACGGCCTAGAATACTAGGTTCTATGTAAGCGTTATACCCTGCGTGATTTTTTTACAAGGTAAATGCCTTTATTATAGTCCTGGATTTCTTGGTAAATATAAAAAAATATTTAATAAAAATATTAGTTCTGGCTAATATTTTATAGAAAATTAGTACTTCCGTTTTTTTGTTTTTTTTTCTCTTCTTTAGTTTTAGTAAGTTCTTGGAAACACAGTACGTTAGTTTTGGCTCTATAAATAAATGGTTAACACCAGGGCTTTTTTTCAGGGAGAACTTGGTGGAACTCAGTTCCGCCACCTCCAGCTCAGACCCTTGGGTGCCTGCTCACCACAATCACTTGTAAACACAGAAGTCCGGTTTCTGTGTTTACAAGTGAAAAAATATGCCCTGGTTAACACTTAGGCTCCTTTCACACGGAGCGGACCGTTTTACGGTCCGCTCCGTGTGTCCGTCAGCTCAGTGGGGGGTCTCCGCTGAGCTGTCGGGCGGACGGGGCGGTCCCCACACACTGTGCAGGGACCGCCCCGTCTCTCCTCCGCTCTCCCCTATGGGGAGTCGGATGGAAACGGACCGTCTGTCCGTTTCCATCCGATCCGTTTGGCTGGACGGAAGAAAAATAGGACATTCTTCCGTCCGCAAAAACGGATGCAGATCGAGCGGACGTTAGCGGATGCATCATCCACTAACGGATCCACTCCCATAGGGACCCATTTAGAAGTCCGTAAACGGACTTGTAATGAGCGGACCGTTCGTCCGCTCGTGTGAAAGGGCCCTTATCCCTCTCTTCACAAGAACCCATAAGAAGAATTGTGGATCAGCTGTGGTCCTTAAAATATTTATATATTCTTTACAAGCAGTACATAAAAGCTTTAAAACAAGCCCTTACTGCCACTGCCAGTCACATTTATACAGTAATCAATGCATATTTAAAGCACTGTTCACTGTATAAATGTAAATGGTCCCAAAAATGTCACAAAAGTGTCCGAAGTGTCCGCCATAACGTTGCAGTCCCAATAAAAAAAAAAAAAAAATCGCAGATCGTCGCCATTAATAGTAAAAAAATAAAATAATAAAAATGCCATAAACTATCCCTTATTTTGTAAACACTATAAATTTTGCGCAAACCAATCGATAAACGCTTATTGCATTTTTTTTTTTACCAAAAATATGTAGAAGAATACGTATCGGCCTAAACTGAGGAAAAAATATTTTTTTTTTATATATTTTTGGGGAATATTTATTATAGCAAAAAGTAAAAAATATTGCATTTTTTTTCAAAATTGACGCTCTATTTTTGTTTATAGCGCAAAAAATAAAAACCGCAGAGGTGATCAAATACCACCAAAAGAAATCTCTATTTGTGGGGAAAAAAGGACGCCAATTTTGTTTGGGAGCCACGTCGTACGACCGCGCAATTGTCAGTTAAAGCGACGCAGTGCCGGAAGCTTAAATTTTGTCTGGGCAGGAAGGGGGTGTAGGTGCACAGTAGGCAAGTGGTTAACAGATATATCACAATGCTTTCAATTATATATTTAACAGACCAAGCAAATAGGAGAAGTGTGCGTTTCTTACACACATTTGTGTTTGCTTTTACTTTTTTTTTGTGCTTTATAAACTGTTGCTCTAATATTGTGTGACAATATTAATTAAATCTAATGCCGCATACACGATCATTTTTCGGGTTGTGAAAACTCAGTTTCTCAGCCTCAAGAAAAAACTATTTTTTTTCCAACTTCATCTTGAAAGCGACGATGCCCACACACGATCGTTAAAAAAATGCTCTAGCAAAGCGTGGTGACGTACAACATGTATGACAGCACTATAAAAGGGTAAGTTCCATTCAAACGGTGCCACCCTTTGGGCTGCTTTAGCTGATTCCGTGTTAATAAAAGACGAATCGCCATTTTCTGTCTGTTACAGCGTTATGAATGTGCTTACTCCATTACAAACGCTAGTTTTACCAGAACGAGCGCTCCCGTCTCATAACTTGCTTCTGAGCATGCGCGTTTAAAACGTTGTTAAAAAATGCAGCATGTTCAAATTTTTTTTTTTTGTTTTTCAGAATCTGAAAAATGTGAAGCCCACGCACGATCATTTTAAATTATATTTTTTTTAAACAGTGTTTTTTACAGGCCGAAAAATGATTGTGTGTATGCAGCACAAGAACATTTCATTCTCCAGGGTCTCTTCTTTTAGAAAATATATGCTATATGAGGATTTTAATTGTTTGTTTTGAGAGAATTGTTGTCTGTTGTCTAATCTAGAGAGTTTGCTATGCAATATCACCCCCTAGTGGAAGTTTACAAAAGTGCATTTTTCCCCCAACATTCCTGAACTCTCAGACTGGGCATGCTAGCTGAATTAAAAAAAAAAAAAAAAAATGATTTCTACATCCACACAAGGGAAGTAGATGCAGGAATCCCCCGCTAAGACATTGTATTCTGACAGCAGGGATGCCCTACTGTCAGAATACATTGATCAGCAAACCGCTGATCACAGCAGGCTTTCCAGCAGTCCCGGTCAACATGTGCCGATTGAAGGGGCTAACTGAATTTCGATCCATGTGTACCCAGATTAAGTACTTATTTTTAACTGAACTGCAGGGGGAAAAAATGATATTTGTTGTGAAGAAAAAATACCAAATGATGGTTGAACTATCTGTGGGGATGCTGCTGTGTCTACTGTGCCAAAGTGATGAGGAAGCCCGTTAGCCACTCTGCAATACCGTCTTGTCCTCCGGCATCTCCGGATCCAACCATAGACCCAAGAGAAACTTTTTGCTATTGCTTTTGCCTTGATATGCTTGTATACCACGTTTTCATGCGAGTATAATCATTGCTGTTTTTACTTTTACAAAATATTTTTTGGCAACGCATAAGGTTAATGCGCCCTCTCTTCTTTCTTATATGTTACAGTTCCAAGGACACTCATTGTTCTGAGGGCAGCAAGGCCATTGATTTTTCTATAATAAGGCTAGTACAGTAAATATCTCCTACACATGCACCGTTTAGAAGATATTTACCTGTAAAGCTGCCGGTTACATCATTGGTGCATGCACGCTGAAGGCACGGCATACCTGGGCCGCTCCTTCATAACCCTGTGCCATGAACAGCGGCTCTCGCATGCATGTGCGGAAGTGACGTTATTGCGGCTCGTCCAATCAAAGGACCAAAGCCCACCAACCCGGAAGGAAGACCTGGTGAAGATGGAAGCCCACTCAGCGATGACAGCCTGCTGCTGGAGGGCTTTGTTTTAAGGTAAGTTTCACATAATGTACTAATATGCTATGCATACTAGCACATTATAACTTTGTCTTGTAGGGTTTATTTTTATTTTTTTAACAAGGCTGCGCTTTACTACTGCATTATTATATTTTAGGCATGTTCCAGGTCTACCTGCTTCCACTTGTCTAATGTCTATCTAGGACATATCTAGGATGACTTAAAGTTAAGGGCCCAGATTCACAGAGCAATTACGCCTGTCTAACTGGTGTTAGACAGGAGTAATTTCAAATTTCGCGCACCGTATCACTAGTTTGAATCCTCAAACCATGATACGGCGGCTTCGGGCTTCGATCCGAGAGGCTTACGTCTTCGTAAGCCTTTGTATCTACGCTGCGATATCTTTGCGGCCGCTTGGAGGAGTTCGCGTCGTTTTCATGCGTCGGGGTATGCAAATTAGTTTTTACGGCGATCCACGAAGGTACGAGTGTCCCTCGCAATCGCCTACGTCATTTTTTGGCTACGTAATGTTAGAGGAGCTTTTTGCTGGTCTAACAGTGCGTAACCCATGTAAAGTATGGCCGTCGTTCCCACGTCGATTTGAAAATATTTTTTTTTTTTTAACGTAACTCGTTCGGGAATAGGAATGTACGTAAACGACGCTAC
Organism: Rana kukunoris; assembly: GCA_029574335.1. Classification (NCBI taxonomy): domain Eukaryota; kingdom Metazoa; phylum Chordata; class Amphibia; order Anura; family Ranidae; genus Rana; species Rana kukunoris. Next base: position 128,093,315 of record CM056052.1, read on the forward strand.
TACGACGTGACGACGTGTTTTCGCGCAATGCACGGTGGGAAATTTGCGAACGGAGCATGCGCAGTTTGATCGCCGCGGGAACGCGCCTATTTTAAATGCTTCACGCCCCCTACTCGCGCAGATGGATTGCGACGGGAGAAATACACTACGCCGCCGTCGTTTACTGGACAAAATCTACCTGGATTCCACGTAGAGCCAGGTAAAAAACGGCGGCGTAGTGTATTTCTGATACTCTACGAGAATCTAATTCTCTGTGAATCTGCCCCATGGAGTCTTGTAGGAAGAGTATGGTAAGGTGCCAAAACCAGCTCTGCCTCACTACGTGTGACAGTGCTCTTGAGTCGCTCCCAGATCAGCAAATGCTCATTCTGTCACCGAAAGCTCAACAAGCAGGGTCGCCAGCCCATAATGTGTTTTTGTTTTAAGGATAGCTGCAAAAAAAAAAAAAAAATGCTCAAATATTCTGTGGGAACTTTGATAGCTTGATGACCCATAATTATATAATGGTCTCATTTTTATGCACTGAGATTTTCTTGGCAATTTTTTAGTAATGTGATATACAGAGAAATTCTTACTATTTTGGAGGATACCACTGAATAAACAAGTATGAGATTTATGTGATAAATCTTTGTGATTGGCAGATACACATATGCTTTGCCATTAGGAGCCACTGATTAGGATGGGTCCTCTGTTCTTTGCCTCAAACATTTCTAGAACCTCAGCCCCTCGGAGGCGGCGTACACACGACCGAGGTTCTCGCTGGAAACCAGCGAGAACCTCGCTGGAAGCTGCATTCCAGCGAGGACCTCGGCCGTGTGTACACAGAGCGCTCGCCCCGCCCGTCGGGAATCCCGTCGAGCGAAAAGAGAGCACGCTCTCTTTTTGCTCGACGGCCCGCCTGGATGAATGGCTGGTTGCCATTCCCGACGGGCGGGTCGCCGATTTCGACGGCCGGCAGAGAACCTCGACGGGCGGAACGATGTGTTCTGCCCGTCGAGGTTCTCTGCCGTGTGTACACTGTGCTGAGTGTACAAACATACAATATCACAGGAAATCACTGAAAGCACAACACTAGTACCCAGTAATAGTGCTATATCAAAGAAAACCGTCACCAAACCCAGTAGTGAAGACAAACTTAATATATTGTCACCCAATATGGCTGGTAACTAGGCAAGCATTAAATGGATTAACAATAATAGCACAATTTGGCATACAATGAAATTAATAGTAAGGACTAGGAATAAGATGACATTTGGCACCCAGAACATAAACAGTAGCAAGGCCACCTCAGGTGCAACAGTAAGCAGTAGTTAATTTTAACCTACCGAGTGCTGAAACTAGACTGGCAGAGCATATTTATGCTAGTCTTAAACCTACTGTCCAAAAGAAATGGAGAATGGAAGTGAAATGGGCAGGGCATCAGAAGGTATGTGCAGAATAATCATTACGGGGTGGGCAGTCCATTGAGATGTTCTTCTGCTGGCTACGTTTGGGGCCCTTTACAAGCATTGGTGCACTTAACGACACTCCTAGTTAATCTGCATGCGGTATAGGTATGGTATAGTCTCAGCACAGGACATTGTTTTACTCAGGGAAACAGGCCCCAGGCCAGGAATATATGTGTGAGCGATTCAGGCCTGCAGAAAATAGCACAATATGGCAGAGCTTCTTTAAAACAACAGGTGAGTGACTGTCCTATGCAAGAAGAAGCAGGGTGGGTCTAGGGTCCACATGGTGCCGATAGCCAGCCAGTGCAGATTCTCCTTACACACTGGCTCTGCCAAGTGGCTCTGACTGGTTGCAGGTACCATCAGATGCAAGGTCAGTTAGCCACATGTCAAGGAACCCCTAGCCACCCCTGGAAGAACCCTAGTTGAGACTGACCGACATAGAGGATCGTGGTTCTGTAGAACAATGTAATGCATTGCAACGCAGTGTGTCCTGGTAGCTACGTTGCTGCATTTCATCCCTTGAGTGGCATGTGGGTTTGATCTGGTCGTTGCACTCAATCTCAGTGCAACTACAAGTTTGTAACATTGTGGCATATGAAAACGTTAAACTTCTCTCAATGGTGTTATCACTATTACAACAATCTACACCTATGTCATAATATTCTTTTCAAAATGTAATTTCTCTAGGTTATTTTGAATTTAGGGGTTAGGTTAAAGTAAAACTATAGGGAAAACTTTTTTTTCATTCTGGATAGAGCATATTATCCCTATCAGATTTGTTTTTTTATCATCTGTGTCCCATTATAGAGATTTCTCTTCACTTACTGTCCCATAGCTGAACAGGAATTAAGGGGGGATTCCTGCAAATTAGTTAAATGATTGTTGATGATGATGATGAGACAAATTTTATTTTCAATGATACTTTACTTTTACTATTCGGACTACAGTATATTGACCATAAATCATTGCACGCAAAAACCATTGTGGCAAACTCACTACTGCAAAACAATCATACCACGTACACACGACCGTTTTTAATGTCCTAGAAAAAACAATGTTTTTCTCGCCGTGATTTTTGTCAACCCTGCCTTGCATACACACGATCGTGAAAAAAAAAATGCTCGAGCAAAGCCCGGTGACGTACAACACGTACGACGGCACTATAAAGAGGAAGTTCCATTCAGATGGGGGCTTTTGCTGATTTTGTTAGTAAAAGTTTGGTGAGATGACTCTTGCTTTTCAGTCTTCGTGCTTTTCAGTCTGTTACAGCGTGCCGAATGTGCTATCTCCATTACAAACGCTAGTTTTACCAGAACTTGCTCCTGAGCATGCGCTTTTTTTCCCCGTCGTTAAAGCGACAATTTTAACTGACAATTGCGCGGTCGTGCGACGTGGCTCCCAAACAAAATTGGTGTTTTTTCCCACAAATAGAGCTTTCTTTTGGTGGTATTTGATCACCACTGCGTTTTTAATTTTTTGCGCTATTAACAAACATACAGCAACAATTTTGAAAAAAATTCAATATTTTTTACTTTTTGCTATAATAAATATACCTAAAAAAGATCTTTAAAAAAAAAAAAAAAAATGTTTTCTTTGTTTTCTTTGTCTGAATTTCTCATTCCCTGTTCCTCCTAAGTAAGCTGTTCAGTAAGCTGTTCTGGCTGTCTAACCACCGCTCGGATGATGGTGTAAAGCTTACTGGAGGAGAAACAGGAAGTGAGAAATTCAGACAAAGAAACATTTAGAAGGGAAATGGAAGGAAAAGGTAAGTGAACCAGCAATGCACTAGCTTAAAGGAACCTATTTAGAAAATAAAAAACGAACCTTTACAACCCCTTTAAGTATACATAATCGATTGGGAGGTAACCACCCAACATGGTCTACCCAATACATGCGTGTTTTAATTTATTGCATCACTTTTAGATCCTGGGCAGCGTGTGTAAAATACTTACATTGGGCCAGATTCTCGTAGACGCGCGCCTAATTATGCAGGCGTTGCGCATCTCAGATGCACTACGCCGACGTAACGCGGAGTGGCAAGTACCGTATTCCCTAAGTAAATGCGCTCTAAGATGCGCCTGCGTCGCGTAAAATCATCGGCGTAATCCGGCGCAACTCCAAAGTAGGAGGGAAGTGGGCGTGTTGCATTGTAATGAAGCGTGACCCCATGCAAATGCAGGCCGGGACGAACGGAGCATGCACCGTGACGTGGATGACCCGCGCCGTGACGTGGTTGACCCGCGCCGTGACGTGGATGTCTTCTGCGCATGCGCAAAGCCTCCCTACGATTCGCTGGCGCAGGGTATATAATGCGCCCACACATGCGCCCGTGCAGCGCAAACGTCTCCCATTTTCTTGATAGTGACGGCCAAAGTTTGTGCAGGACAAAATGACAACTGCTGTTAAGGAGAGGAGGAAGAAAAATTTCTCCCCAGGAGGAGAGGGCCATTGTCGTGAGGGCAATGGAGAAATATGACTCGCGGCTCCATGGTGCTGACAGTGCCCGGACCAGCAAGTCCCGGAGGGATCAGATCTTAATGAAGGTCGCGTGCCAAGTCAATGCCCTCTCTCATGAGGTCCAGACACCGCAGGACATTCAAAAGAAAATGAATGACCTGCGGCGTCTCGTGAAGGGCAAGCTGGCTTCCATAGCTCGGCATGCCAGGGGCACTGGAGGGGGCCTACCCTGCACTGTCCGCCTGACTGAGGAGGAGAAGGTGGTTGCCCGCTGCCTGCAGACAGAGCAGGTTGAGGGAGTTGGGGGCTAGGAGTCCCAAAAGCCAGCCCTGAGGACAGGTAAGTGTGTTTTATATTCTATCTGTTGTGTAGCATGTTTGGGGGTGGAAGGGAACATGTGCCAAGTGTGTGGGTCCACCAACATGGGCATCTTTTGTGTCATCCACAGATGTGCAGGAGGGAGCGGGGCCATCTGTTGATGCCAGGGCCCGTCAGGATCCATCCCCCGAAGATCCAGTCCCTCTGGCTGCCCCCCTGGAACAGGACTTGGAGGGAAGTGGGCACACCTCAATGGAGGAGGTGGTTGAGGAGGATGTCGTAGTCCAGGACCAGGACCTGTATGTTGTTTTGGAGGAGGATGATGGGTTGCCCGGACCAGCCCAGGCTATCCCCCCATCTTTAGCGAACCCCTCAGTGTCCCCCCCCAACCTCTCCAGTCCCTCTGTTTCCCCCCCCCCCCCTCATCTCCGGCCCCTCAACATCCTCCCCTTATGCCCGGTCCCCTGCCACTCCCCGGAAGGCAACGTGCAAGACCAGGGGTGTTCATAAGGTCCTGCCGGAACAGCTGGCCAGACAGCAGGACCAGCAAAATCGGCCTGTCAGAGGTCGTGGAGGAGATGAGGCGCCTGGCCGACAGCCTGGCATCCTCGGGACACATTACAGATGCCATCCAAGATCTTGCTGTCAACAGCGCAGCAACGCTGACCAGCCTGGGGGAGCTGCAGGCGAACACCTCCGACCTTGTGGGGGAGGTTCATGTCCTGCGCCTTGCAGTCGAGGAGCAGACTGCTGTGCAGACCCGCATAGCGGTTGCCCTGGAGGGCATGCAGGCAGCCAGGGAGGGACGTGGGGATGCTCCTCCTCCACCTGCTACCCCCCCCCCCCACCTGTGGCTGCCCCCAGGCAAGTGAGGGGCAGGAGCCGTGGCACCAGGCGGAGCCCCCGCCAGGCCCATTAATTTTTTGATTTCTTATTATTTTGCTCTGGGTAAGAGCTTTTTTTTTTGTTCTATTATGCTCTGGGTAAGAGCTTTTTTTTTTGTTCTATTATGCTCTGGGTAAGAGCTTTTTTTTTGTTCTATTATGCTCTGGGTAAGAGCTTTTTTTTTTTTTTTTTGGATACTGCACACGGTGCAGTGTGAATGGTGTGTGAATGTGAGGGGGTGGCACTCCTGCCAGTAAGGGGTGTCACCCTCGGCCGTTGGGGAGAAGTTATCCCCACGGCTGTGTGAATGGTCTATGAATGGACAGCAACATCATTGGGGCCTTGACGTGGCGTTGCTGCTCCCAAGTCCGACATGCTGGACTTGGGCTAATCCAATGTGATGTGGATGTGGGGTGTGTGTGCTAGGGACCACAGTGGTGTACACGCATGCATTGTCTGTGTGCCATGCTGTATGTGTGTGTTTAACGGTCAAAGATTCGTAACACGAGGCAACTCCTGACTGCTCTTCCATCAGATGACGGGGTCTCCTCTGGCAGGGGGGGGCTGTGTGGTTGGGGGGGTCAGGTCATCACGTAGGGAAATCTGCAGGCCCTTTCTCATGGCAAAGTTGTGCAGAATGCAACATGCACCAATGATCTGACCCACAAAGTTGGGGGAATACAATAGGGCCCCCCCCCCGACTTATCCAGGCATCGGAAACGGGACTTCAGGAGGCCAAATGTGCGCTCCACCACTGCACGGGTTTTGATGTGTGCTTCATTGTATCTTCTCTCTCCTCTGGTTTGGGGGTTCCGGAAAGGAGTCATGAGATGGGGTCCCAGTACATATGCAGAGTCACCTGTAAGGGAAAAGACAGTAGGATGTTAGTCATGCATGTGCCCCTTGTGATGTCAGCATCATGGGGGGGACAGTCATGCCTGCCACCCATGTCACTCACCAACCAGCCAGCTGTCCCCATACATGTCCTGCTCAAAATCTTCTGGGATGTTGCTTTGGCGGTAGATGTAGCTGTCATGGCTGGATCCGGGGTCTTTGGCACGGACGTGCCATATGAGGTATTTGGCATCGGCTATCACCTGTACGTTGATGGAGTGCCAGTGCTTCCGATTGCGGTAAATGTGCTCTGTGGCACTGGGGGGCTGGAGTGCCACATGTGTGCAATCAATGGCCCCGATGGTGCGTGGGAATCCATCAATTCTGTAGAAATCTGTCATTGCCTTCTGCTGCAGGTGCTCAGTGGTTGGTCTGATGATGTGGTGGGACATGCGTCTGAGGATTGCGGGGATAACCTGGTGCACACATCTGCTTATGCTGGTTTGTGACATCCCAGCCACCACTCCACTTGTACGCTGGAATGATCCACTGGCAAGGAAATGGAGTGTTGCCAGGACCTTCACCAGTGGCTGCAGTGCATGTGAGCGGTGTGTCTGGCTGGTGATGTCATCCTGCAGGGTTGTGGTTAGTTCAAGGATTGCATCTGGGCTGAATCTGAAGAGGCGATACACCTCCTCATCACCCATGCCAAAGAGCCTCATGCGCGTGCGGTAGATCCTCTCACGTGCCCCCCTCCTCCTACTCCTCCTTCTATGCTCCTCTTCCTCTGCATACATTAGTAGTGATAAGACCATGGCTGCCCCTGGCATGTTGGCATACGAATGTGTTGTCCAGTAAGTGTGATTGCTCAGCTCGTCCGTTATGGTGCTGCTGTAGTTGCTCTCCAGCTGACTTGCACACGGTCTTGAGCAAAGTTACCCGTGCTTTTATGAGGGGTAGGTTTACTCAAGGCTCTTGTGTTATGCGCACCACGAGTAGCCAACGCCGAACACGCGTAGTTTCGGGAATCCGCGCATCTCCCTCATTTGCATATTTGCATGCTAATTCAATGGGAACTGAATATTTTCGATGCGTAACTATGCGCCTACGCCGGGCTAGCTTAAAGCATTTTCGGCGCCCAGACGAAAAAAAATTCTCGCGTATGTGGTTCTGTGTTTACCGCGCATCGATACGCAGGCGCACATTTACAATTACGCCGTGCAAATCCATTTACGCAGGCGTAGCGCCGCTGAGAATCTGGCCCTCTCTGTTTAACAGTCTGTGGATCTGTGGTCTTTTTTTAATTCTGCCAGCAATCTATTTTTGCAGAACTATTCTGGCAGCAGGTCAAAAAGAGCATCACCTCCTGAAAATTGTACAAAATGAATCCTGTGAAAATGACTCAGCTGACAGTGACCACTCTGTAACCCCCTTTAACAGACTATTTCATTTTCACAGCAAATTGGCTTTTATTTTCCCCTTCCAGCGCAGTGACCTAGTGAGCCGTATATCAGCTGATTCTCTATTGTGTTGGTGAACATATTCAACTCTTGGCCCAAACACATATCAAAGAACAGTGTGCACTGACAAGAGTGTGGACATACAGGGATGATCCGTGGCTACTTGCTGGTAAGAGACAAAGGAGGATCTTGGAGGGTTATTGCAGTTTCAGTCACACAAAGGGAGCCTCAGCTGAAGAGAAAGGAGCTTAACTATGACGTATCCAAAGTTACAATTAATAATCGAATAAGCATTGTTGTAGAATCTAGACACATAAAACGCAATTACATCTTACTGTTAGATATTAGCTATGTAAAATTGTATGAAAAACATGACATCCATAGATCATTACCTAGACACCATCCCTGCAGCTATTCTTAGTTTTCAGTTTTTTTTTTTTTTTTATAAAAATACTTGTTTACTTTGTTTTATCCTTTATTGCATGTTAGTGCTGTTAATCTCATGTAGCCTCTTTGTAATCATGTCTTGTCTACATACAAGTACACCAATAATGGCTGCATGGCATTTCTAAGTCCATCTGTACTGTGAAGCGCAGTCCAATCAAATTTGCCACATTTGGCTGAATCTGGGCTGACAGTATATCTCTAAACACCTGGCTGCTTCTGTCTCCTGTCACATCATCAATAAAAGCCAATGACCCAGTGCCACTAGAAGCCATGCATGTTCATGCCATTACACTGCCTCCACCATGTTTTACAGATGATGCTGTGTGCTTTGGATCATTCAATCCTTCTCCACACTTTTTTCTTCCTGTCATTCTTGTAGAGATCAATCTTAGTTTCTTCCATCCAAAGAATTATTTTCCAGAACTAGTCTGACTTTTTAGATGTTCTTTAACAAAATCTAATCTGACTTTTCTACTCTTTAGGTTTATGAATGGTTTGCACCTTGTAAGTTAACCCTCTGTATTTCCTCTTGTGAAGTCTTCTCTTGATTGTAGACTTTGACAATGGTACATTCATCTCCAGAGAGTGTTCTTCACTTGTCTGGATGTTGTCAATGGGTTTACCTTATGATAGAGAGGATCCTGTGATTATCCACCACTGGTGTCTTTCGTGGACTTCCAGGTCTTTTTATGTTGCTGAGCTCACCAGTGCATTCTTATTTCCTCAGAATGTACCAAACTGTTGATTTGGCCACTCCTAATGATGCTGCCATCTCTCTGATGGATTTGTTTCATTTTTGAAGCCTTACAATGGCCTGTTTCACTTGCATGGACAGCCCCTTTAAATGCATGATGTAAGTTCACAGCAATAGATTATAAATGCAAATACCACACTTAGAATCAACTCCAGACTTTTTACCTGCTTAATTGATGAATACATAACAAAGGAGTAGCCCACACCTGGCCATGAAACAGTTTTTGATTCAATTGTCCAATTACTTTTGGTCCCTTGTAAAAAAGGGGAATGGCTATTCTTTAGAGCTGTAATTCATAAACCCTTCCTCTGATTTGGATGTTTATACCCTCAAATTAAACCAGAGAGTGTACACTTTCAGCCCATATTCATTACATAACTATAGATTGAATATGTTTTGGTAAATACTTTAACCACTTGCTTACTGGGCACATACACCCCCCTCCTGCCCAGGTGAAATTTCAGCTTCCGGCACTGTGTCGCTTTAACTGACAATTGCGCGGTCGTGCGACGTGGCTCCCAAACAAAATTGATGTCCTTTTTTCCCACAAGTAAAGCTTTCTTTTGGTGGTATTTGATCACCTGTGCGGTTTTTATTTTTTGCGCTATAAACAAAAAAGAGCGACAATTTTGAAGAAAAATACAATATTTTTTACTTGTTGCTACAATAAATATCCCAATTTAAAAAAAAAAAAAATCGCAATAAGCGACTGGTTTGCGCAAAAGTTATAGCGCTTACAAAATAGGGGAGAGAATTATTATTTTAATTTTTTTTTTTACTAGAAATGGCGGTGATCTGCAATTTTTATTGGTACTGCGATGTTATGGCGGACACATCGGACACTTTTGACACATTTTTGGCGCCATTCACATTTATACTGCGATCAGTGCTATAAATATGCACTAATTACTGTATAAATGTGACTGGCATTGAAGGGGTTAACACTAGGGGGTGAGGAAGGGGTTAAATGTGTATCCTAGGTGTGTTCTAACTGTGGGGGGGTGACTGGGGGGGTGACCGATCTGTCTCCCTATGTACAAGAGACACAGATCGGTCTCCTCCTCTCCAGAGACAGGATGCTGTCTCTGTGTAAAAAACGGCAATGAGAGATGATCTATGAGATCATCTCCTATTCGCCGCACAGATCGCATCGCAAACGGCCACTCTGATTGGCCGTTCGCCGCGATCTGTGAATGGCCGTGTCCAAGGGACACGGACAACACAGGGCTTCCCCGCAGCGCTGGGAATGCCCAAAGGGGGGCCGTCAAAAGACGGCATGTTGGATATTCAGACCCGCGCTGTTGCCGTCATTCGACGATAGCGCGGGTCTGAAGTAGTTAAAAAAATCTAAAATTTTGCATGTGTCCAAATATATATGAACCTAACTGTATATGCACTCTCCTGGCTCCACATAATTGCTCTGGACTGCCTTTCCAATAGGTATGAGCTAAATATATGGAAGTTCTATTTATGAAATATATGAGTTTTGTGATCCAAACCCTGTTGTACTGAAAGTGAGTTCTGGCCATTTTAAAAGCTAATGGGTAAGGTTTTGTCAAGAAAATAGCAAGTACTAATGCAAAGAGGAGAGCAGTGATTTTGATTAAAATAAAAATAAACAAATGATTTTGCAGTGATTTTGATGAAAATTAAAAAATTGAAAATTAAAAATTGAAAAAGTATTTCGACCCCTTCAAATGTTCCACATTTTGTCATGTTACAATCAAAAACGTAAATGTATTTTTTGGGGATTTTATGTGATAGGCTAACACAAAGTGGCACATAATTGTGAAGTGAAAGGAAAATAATAAATGGTTTTCAAAATATTTTACAAATAACTATGTGAAAAGAGTGTCGTGCATTGGTATTCAGTCCCTTTAAGTCAGACCTCAAAATATACACTCGCCTGCTTGCGTTTTGCGAGTAAATTTTGAGGTCTGGCGAGTGTGGGCTGCCTAGGAGTGGGGGGGCGAGCAAGGAGAGGAGAGTCGCGCCGCCAAAACAACGGCACTTCCGGTCGGACGGTCGAAGTGACGTAACACCCCGACCGTCCGACCGGAAGTGCCGTTGTTTTGGCGTTTTTTATTCGTTTTCTTGTAAGTGAATTTTTATCCATTAAACTGACCCCAGTTTTTACTTAATTCACGATGAGAGCTTCATTTTTTTAAATCCATCTATCTAAACCTACGGTGAGCTGACTCTGATTACAGCTGGACTTGGACATCATTATCCATCCAAGATGGAGATCTACAATGCCATTGAGGATTGTGTTGAGGCCCCTTTCTTCCAGTTGGAAGGTAAGCGCTCTGTGAGCATATCTATCATTGAGGACTCGTCTGGATTGTTCGATTGCCTAAATGGATAGAAGCTACTGTATTTGTTGATACACACAGGTTGATTATTATGACTGCACCAATAATCAACTCCTTCTGGACTTTATATATTATGGGCCAGATTCAGAAAGACTTGCGCTGGAGTATATCGATATGCGCCGCGTAAGTGTAAAGATGAGCTGTAGTATCTATGCGCCGTACCCACCAAACTAGATGCGACAGAAAACAGGCTTTCTCCGACCGGTTTAACTTTCCTACGCCAGAGTATCGTAAGCGCATATTTTCGCTTGGCGCATCCGTCGCGCCTATTGATTTCCCATTCAAATATGCAAATGAGGGAGATATGCTGATTCGCGAACGGATTAGCACCAGACGCTGGTTACGTGTGCCGCGCGTACGTCGTATGTCTAGCGCAAAGTTATTCCTACAAATAGCTGCTTTTTCTTTACTCCTGACGGCCACAGGTCAGCAGGAGAGCAGCTACAGCAGCAGCGTTACCGACGAAAATAGCAAGCTGAACAACCACACTTGCAAGGACAACACCTCTGTGTGCCAACATGCCAGGGGCAGCCGTGGTCCTAGCACTACTAATGGGTCATCCGGTACGGAGGAGGCGGGCACGTGAGAGGATATACTGCACGCGCATGAGCCTCTTTGGCATGGGTGATGAGGAGGTGTATCGCCTCTTCAGATTCAGCCCAGATGCAATCCTTGAACTAACCACAACCCTGCAGGATGACATCACCAGCAAGACACACCGCTCACAAGCAGTGCAGCCACTGGTGAAGGTACTGGCAACACTTCATTTTCTTGCCAGTGGATCATTCCAGCGTACAAGTGGAGTGGTGGCTGGGATGTAACAGTCCACCATAAGCAGATGTGTGCACCAGGTTGTCCCTGCAATTCTCAGACGCATGTCCCACCACATCATCAGACCCACCACTGAGGACCTGCGGCTGAAGGCAATGACAGATTTCTACAGCATTGCAGGATTCCCACGCACCGTGGGGGCCATTGATTGCACACATGTGGCACTCCAGCCCCCCAGTGCCACAGATCACATACACCGCATTCGGAAGCATTGGCATTCCATCAACGTACAGGTGATAGCCGATGCCCAACGCCTCATATGGCACGTCCGTGCCAAACACCCCGGATCCAGCCATGACAGCTACATATACAATCAGAGCCCCATCCCAACGGAATTCGAACAGAACGTGTATGGGGACAGCTGGCTGGTTGGTGAGTGACATGGGTGGCAGGCATGACTGTCCCCCCCCCCCCGCCATGATGCACGGAAGTTGTGAGCATGCGCACAGGGGAGCGAGTGGAGCCCTCCCTCACTGCGCATGCTCCGTGGATGATGCGCTGAACGTAAGTCTCTGCGCTGGGCTCCGCCCATCATTTACATATGGTCACACCCACTTCCACTTACATCGGGTTGCGCCATCGCATTTTCGTTACTCCGCCACAAAGTAACGAACAAGTGCTTGGTGAATACTGTACTTGACTCACTAGTTCGCGTCAGCGTAACGTATACGCGCTGCGCTACGCCGGATAAAATATGCGTGCCTCTACCTGAATCTGGCCCTATATGTTTATTATAATTTCACTTTAGTTGTGATTGGCTACCATTACTGGACTTTGTTCATTTATTTCTTCTGGTTGTGATTGCACATGTTTACAGTTTTCACATTAGGAGCGTTGCCCGCTCCCTTTCTAGTTTAATCTATTTTGCGCTCATCACTTTTCATTTATAGGATATCAGAATAGGGTACTTACCAAGGCCGAGATGCCGAGAGCTGTTGCGACTAAGCGCAGTCCGCCCCCTGGAGGTGGTACAGAGGGTGGATGGCACCAAGAGGCACAAGCTACCAGCAGGCAGTCCTGTAGAACTGGAGCAGGGACCGATGGGTATCGGGGTCCAGCAGAAGAAGACAGGTAGAAAGTCCAGAGCAGGCTGAGGCTCAAACACAGGTAAGCAGACAATCCAGGTCACAGACTGGGGGTCAAGGCACTGGAGACAAGAGGCAAAACTGGGTCACAAGCAGAAGGTCAAAGGATAGGAGACTGAAGGTGAATCCGGGTCACAGGCCGAGGGTCATACACAGCAGGAGGCAGGAAAAAAGTCCATAAAACAAGCCAAGGTCGGGTGCAGGAGAAGATCAGGAGTAGGTCAGGGTCAATCCGGGTCACAGCAGGTAATCAATCAGGAACTCAGATACAGGAAGCTGAAGACAAACCAGCCATTTCCTTTGAGCATCTGTTCAGCTTTATAGGCAACCAGGAAGTCATGTGGAAGTCATGTGGTGCGTGTCATGTGACAGCCAGTCTGCTGAAGGTTTGACAGCTCCCACTGACAACTTTGCTGCCATCTAGTGTTCAGAATCCAATATGTTTCTCTGACACAGGACTTCTTATGGCTTTCTTTCAACAATGGCTTTCTTCTTGACACACTTTTGGTAGATCATAAGCTCAATAATAACATGCAATGCCAAGCTGCGATTTCCAATTGGGCAGTCCTTTATTTTAATAAGAGAGGTATGGACTCCAGAGAGCGATATCATTTTGCCCCTGTTCAAATCATTAGTAAGACCTCATCTGGAATATGCAGTTCAGTTTTGGGCACCAGTTCTCAAAAAGGATATTGAGGAACTGGAGAAAGTGCAGAGAAGGGCAACCAAACTGATAAGAGGCATGGAGGAGCTCAGCTATGAGGAAAGATTAGAGGAACTGGATTTATTCTCTCTTGAGAAGAGTAGATTAAGGGGGGATATGATGAACATGTACAAATATATAAGGGGTCCATATAGTGAATTTGGTGTTGAGTTATTCCCTTTACGTTCAACACAAAGGACAAGGGGGCACTCATTACGTCTAGGGGAAGAGATTTCATCTCCAAATACAGAAAGGTTTCTTCACAGTAACAGTAGATTACCTCCAGAGATGGTTCTGGCCAGCTCAGTAGATTGCTTTAAGAAAGGCCTGGATTCGTTCCTACATAAAATAATTGGGTACTGACATTTATAGGTAAAGTTGATCCAGGGAAAATCCAATTGCCTCTTGGGGTCGGGAAGGAATTATTTCCCCTGCTGTAGAAAATTGGTTCATACTTTGCTGGGTGTTTCGCCTTCCTCTGGATCAACTGTGGGTATAGGATTGGGTAGATGGGATTTTTTAATATTATTTATTTAATTTTATGGTTAAACTAGATGGACTTGGGTCTTTTTTCAACTTTGTAACTATGTAACACTTCTATAAAGGGCAGATTTGTGGAGAGCATGACTATTAGTTGTGCTGTGGACAGATTCTCCCGTCTGAGCTGCGGATCTCTGCAGCACCTCCAGTTACCATGGGTCTCTTGGCTGCTTCTATGATAAATGGTCTCCTTGCCTGTCCGTTTAGGTGGATGGACATATCTTGGTAGGTTTGTAGTTGTGTCATATTCTTTCTATTTTCTGATAATGGATTAAACAGTGCTGCATTATATGTTCAAAGCTTGGGTTATTTTTTATAACCTAACCCTGCTCTAAACTTCTCCACAACTTTTTCCTTGACCGGTCTGGTGTGTTCCTTGGCTTTCATGATGCTGTTTGTTCACTAAGGTTCTCTAACAAACCTCTGAGGCGGCGTACAGACGATCGGACATATCCGATGAAAACGGTCCGCGGACCATTTCCATCGGATATGTCCGATCGGGAGTTTGATCCGATGGCGTGTACACACCATCGGATCAAATTCCCCGCCGCCGCGTCACCGCCACATCACCGCACCAGGAAGTAAAACACTTCCGCGCATGCGCCGAATCCATTCGGCAGCGGCGCGGCGGCGGTGGGGGCCGACATGTCTGCTGGTAAGTGTACTAACCAGCAGACATGTCGGGCGGACAGATTCCACCGGATAGATTTCAAAGCTTGCTTTGAAATCTGTCGGGTGGAGAAATCTGTCCGCTAGCCCATACACACGAGCGGAGATGTCTGCTGAAACGGTCCATCGGACCGTTTTCAGCGGACATATCCCCTCGTGTGTACGCCGCCTGAGAGCTTCGCAGAACAGCTGTATGTATACTGAGATTAAATTACACACAGGTGGACTCTATTTACTAATTAGGTGACTTCTGAAGGCAATTGGTTCCACTGGATTATAGGTAGGGGTATCAGAGTAAAGGGGGCTGAATACAAATGCAACCTGAGAGCGTATCCAGGAATGTGTGCAATGGGAATATAAAGTACGAATACAAAGCATGCCACCCTGTTTAGATATTTATTTGTAAACAATTTTGAAAAACATTGATCATTATTTTGTGGGGGGTTGCAAACAAACCACCTGCCACCCCCTGGTGGATCACCCTGAGCCCACCGTTTAAGCCAATTATAGCCTCAGGCTCTAATCATGTGCTTCTGAAAAGAAAAAAAAAACATTGAAATCCATGTGTCGGGCTCCCTGTATGTAGATTAGGGGCAAGTTGCATGAATTAGGGGGGGTGGCACTCCTGCGCCCCTTATGGACGGGCCACTACTGCTAAAATACACTTATGTGTTTGGTTGTAACATGACAAAATGTTATAATGTATAAATACCTTTTCAAGGCACTGTATATATGTCACCCACCTGGCCCCTTTGCCTTGTAACAGTCGTTGCTGGGGAGTTGCTTGTTTATCTAGGCCAGGGGTCTCCAAACTTTTCAAACAAAGAGCCAGCTTATTGTTCTTCAGCCTTTAGGTGGGCCGGATTGTGGCCAGCGGGGGCAGAAAAAGCATTGGTAAGAATAAATATGACCTCATAGTTTTCGATCAGTAGGATAAGGAGTAGTGCCCCTATTAGTAGGAGTAATTGTATCTCATCATTGGTATCAGTGGAAGAAAAAGTGCCCCCTTGTTGGAGTCAGTGGGAAGAATAGTGCCTCATATCAGTGGGAGGAATAAAGTCCTGAGAGCCGGATAAATGCTAGCAAAGGGCCGCATCTAGCCCTCGGGCCACAGTTTGGAGACCCCTGATCTAGGCCCTCTTCCTCCCCAACCAGTGCTGCACCCTTTTTAGTCACTATTGACATCTACTGGGTAATTACAGTTTTCTGGCATTACTCAATTACTTTTGTTTGGTTCGGGTTACCTTTACTTGTTCGCTCTTGAATGTGTACAGTATATTGTTGCAAAGCAATTGTAACCCTCTGAGTTCCGATTTGTGCCATGCTGAATTATAACTGTCACATTTAGCTGTGACATTTAGCTGTCACATTTAGCTGCAGTAGTAACTGAATGTATTGTAGCGCCCCCTTACTTTCAGTATGGGGACTATGCTAAAGTTAGCTAGAATGGGAGATCTACGTTGTTCCCATTCGTGATTTATTTAAATTATGACTCCTGTCGGTCCAGAAAGGTCTCCTGGACCAATCTGCATTCTAGGGATGTGGTATCATCTCCGGCCAGCAGTTGGTGCCAGCAGGGTTTCCGGCAGAGCAAGTCTTCCTCAGCAGCCAATTAGAGGAGTTCCTCCCTCACAGGGCATGCTGGGGAGGGGTATATCTTTGACAGGTGTCATGTGTTCTAAAATCATTGCGGGGTCCCGGTGCTGGGTGCGGCATCTACCTTCAGGATGTGCGCACCTGTGGGCCCCATCGGCGCGGCCCTCCTGGCCAAGCTTGCAGGCTTCATTGAGCCTCAACCGGAGGCGAAAGAGGACCCCAGTAATCCACTGGGTTCCAGGTTCCATTGAAACGGATCTCTGGCTGAGTGCCGCACTAATCGAGGATCTTGTAACCGGGATGTTACAGGTATGCATTACTGTCTCCCGGTGACCCGGGCTGGAATCCATTGAAAGGATTCGCCCCTTTTATTCATTCATTACGGACCACTGTTCCTAAGGGCTGAATTGCCCATTCACATCCAGGCCTGACACTGCAAGTTCATCCCTTTACTCTCATCAACCTTTTCTCTTCTAACTGAAGTTGATATAAAAGCCTTGGACAACTTTATTGAGTGTCTGGACCTCCGCTCACTGCTTTGTTCATGCATCGCACCCCTAGACAACGCTAGAGCTACGTAATGTACCGGACCCAACAATCAACCAGCGGCTCCTTCGGGGGTAGCGCTACAGTATATATGTAAAATGTAATGTATAATTTCCCACTGCAGCTAGAGCTACGACAGGTGGATGGGCAAACATCCCATTTAGTTCATGCATTCGCATAATATAACTAAATTCTAGCTCGGGCCAAATCCAGTGAATCATGCCTGCGCAATGTGCCTGACCAATCTCGACCAGTTCAGTTGTATTTGAACCGTGTATGACCAGCCTAAATTTTGATATTACATTTACTTGTTAAAGTTTAATGATAATTTAGTAAATCGATTAACATCTACTTTAACTGTATGGCTAGCTGGAGACCAGCAGATCTCCCTGTCTTCTGAAACATCAGTACCCACCGTTGTTTCGCAAGTTACTCAACTAAAACTGAAGAAACACAAAGATAACATAGGATTCATATCTATAAAGCATCCCAGTCTCATTTATTTTGCATGTATACAGTAGCTCACGAAACGTGAGTACACCCGTCACATTTTTTGTAAATATTTTATTATACCTTTCATGTGACAACACTTAAGAAATTACACTTTGCTACAATGTAAAGTAGTGAGTGTGCAGCTTGTATAACAGTGTAAATTTGCTGTCCCCTCAAAATAACTAATTCAGGGAGCAGGTGTGTTAAATTTGTTGTTATCGCTCTCTATCTCTCATACTGGTCACTGGAAGTTCAACATGGCACCTCATAGCAAAGAACTCTCTGATGATCTTAAAAAAAAAAATGTTTGCTCTACATAAAGTCAGCCTAGGCTATAGGAAGATTGCCAAGACCCTGAAACGGTGGCCAAAACCATACAGCAGTTTAACAGGAGAGGTTCCACTCAGAACAGGCCTCGAAATGGTTGACCAAAGAAGTCAAGAGCAAATGCTCAGCGTCATATCCAGAGGTTGTCTTTGGGAAATAGACGTATGAGTGCTCCCAGAATTGCTGCAGAGGTTGAAGGGTTGGGGGGTCAGCCTGTCAGTACTCAGACCATACGCTGCACACTGCATCAATTTGATCTGCATAGCTGTCATCCCAAAAGAAAGCCTCTTCTAAAGATGATGCACAAGAAAGCCCGCAAAACTGTTTGCTGATGACAAGCAGACTAAGGGCATGGATTACTGGAACCATGTTCTGTGGTGTGATAAAACCAAGATAAACGTATTTGGTTCAGATGGTGTCAAGTGTGTGTGGCGGCAACCAGATGAGGAGTACAAAGACAAGTGTGTCTTGCCTACAGTGTCATGGTCTGGGGCTGCATGAGTGCTGCTGGCACTGGAGAGCTTCAGTCAGGGCCGGACTGGCCTACCGGGATACCGGGAAAAATCCCGGTAGGCCGGCTGCCTGTCAATGAAAAATCAATGAACAGGCCACAGATGCGGCCGCCATGGCGGCCGCGGCGCCGGCCGCACTTTCAATTATACACAATGCCGCGCTGCGCCTCCAGTGTCATGTCCCTCACACTGTGGCCGTGCAGTGTTTCGCGGTAAAAAGCAGCGGCGGCCGGCCGCCTTCGGTTTGCGGCCGCCATGCTCGCCACTGCAGTCACAGTGCCGCAAGCTCCTTCCCGCCGCGAGCTGCCTGGAGGAGGAGAGGAGGAGGAGGAGAGATCATGTGTGTCAGTGGGAGGAGGGGCTGGAGGAGCCGAGTAGGAGAACGTGACCGGCGTGACGGCGTCATCCAGGACCATTCCCATCGTCCCGTGCGGTGCGCGCCAGTACCGCCCACTTTCTCCTGCAGGACATGAAGGAAGGAGAAGGAGAAGGAGTTAGCCACCACCCTTGCCTTGGAGCATGTGCGGACTCATCAGCAAGCAGCACAAGCGCCATCTCACACGACGATTGGCAGCACTGCAGCAGTCAGTGGAGGACAGGAGGAGTCACAGGACAAGCGGTTTATTCGGGTCTCAAGGCAAGGCAGAATTATGAAATCCTAGGCCTGCATATATCTGTTCTCATCTCTCTCTCAGAGTGACTCCCCCGGCCCCCCCTCCTCTCTCTCTGTCAGTCACCTACCTTTTTGCTGCCCCTGTTGTATAATAATCTTAGACAGAAGGGGGGGGGAGTCACTCACTCCCCCCTCCCCCCCATCTCTCTGCGATTAGTATACAGTTTACAACCGGGGCAGCAAAAAGGTAGGTGACTGACAGAGAGAGGAGGGGGGGGCCCGGGGGTGCACCGTTATATAACGGTGCACCCCCCGGGCCCCCCCATCCTCTCTCTGTCAGTCACCTACCATTTTGCTGCCCCTGTTGTAAACTGTATAATGGTGCACCCCCTGGGCCCCCCCTCCTCTCTCTGTCAGTCACCTACCTTTTTGCTGCCCCTGTTGTAAACTGTATAATAATCTCAGAGAGAAGGGGGGGGAGTCACTCACTCCCCCCCCCCCTCTCTCTGAGATTAGTATACAGTTTACAACAGGGGCATCAAAACGGTAGGTGACTGACAGAGAGAGGAGGGGGGGGCCGGGGGGTGCACCGTTATATAACGTTATATAACGGTGCACCCCCCGGCCCCCCCTCCTCTCTCTGTCAGTCACCTACCTTTTTGCTGCCCCTGTTGTAAACTGTATAATGGTGCACCCCCCGGCCCCCCCCCCTCCTCTCTCTGTCAGTCACCTACCTTTTTGCTGCCCCTGCTGTATAATAATCTTAGACAGAAGGGGGGGAGTCACTCACTCCCCCCTCCCCCCCATCTCTCTGCGATTAGTATACAGTTTACAACCGGGGCAGCAAAAAGGTAGGTGACTGACAGAGAGAGGAGGGGGGGGCCCGGGGGGTGCACCGTTATATAACGGTGCACCCCCGGGCCCCCCCTCCTCTCTCTGTCAGTCACCTACCATTTTGCTGCCCCTGTTGTAAACTGTATAATGGTGCACCCCCTGGGCCCCCCTCCTCTCTCTGTCAGTCACCTACCTTTTTGCTGCCCCTGTTGTAAACTGTATAATAATCTCAGAGAGAAGGGGGGGGAGTCACTCACTCCCCCCCCCTCTCTCTGAGATTAGTATACAGTTTACAACAGGGGCATCAAAACGGTAGGTGACTGACAGAGAGAGGAGGGGGGGGCCCGGGGGGTGCACCGTTATATAACGGTGCACCCCCCGGGCCCCCCCCCTCCTCTCTCTGTCAGTCACCTACCTTTTTGCTGCCCCTGTTGTAAACTGTATAATAATCTCAGACAGAAGGGGGGAGGGGTGCACTGTGCAATGGTGTGAGACTGAGAGAGATTATACAGATTACAATTTTCAGGGGCAGAAAAGGTAGGTGACAGAGAGGGGGCAGGGGGTAGGGGATTGACCAATGACCATGCAATGGTGAGAGAGAGATTATACAGTCCAGATTACAATTTGCAGGGGTAGCAGCATGGGGCACCCCCCTCCCTCTGTCACCTTTGCTACCCCTGCAAATTGAAATCTGGACTGTATAATCTCTCTCACCATTCCATGGTCAACCCCCCCCTGTACCTACCTTTAAATTCCCCCAAAAATGTGTCATTTAAAAAAAAAAAATCTGCCTGTGCTGAACTGGTTGGGGACCGCCGCATGTACATTTACGTCGGCAGAATGGCACGGACAGGCACATTGGCGTACCTGTACTGTAAGTCCCTGCCTAGACGTGGGTCGGGGGTCCGATCGGACCCCCCCGGTACTTGCAAATGGCTGCAGGAGCGATCTGGGATGAGAGGGCGTCTGTTCGTTTTTGTCCGCCCCCTCCGGATCGCTCCCAGCCAATCCGCGCACTCCCTCGCCCTCTGCCTGTGTAAACACAGGAAGGGGGAAGTGATGTAATCTCTCCTCTCAGCGGTATTTTTAACTGCCGCTGAGGAGAGAAGACATCACACGGTGAGTTTGCACCAACACTACACTGACACAGTACACATAGGCACATACGTTTTATTGTGATAATAAATGAGTTCACTTATTATTTAAAAAAAAGTGCAGTGCCCAAAAAAGGGGGGGGGGGGTCCACCTGGAAGGGGGATCCCCAATGTAGTGTAATCGTCATGATCACAAAGTGGACATAAATATTACATCTAATCCACAGTGTATAAAAACGTGAATAACAATTTTCTAAAGGTCATATAATACTTGTGAGGTAAATGTATGAATGAGTGAATGATCAAATGTTCAAACGAACATATGTGAATCTGTAAATAATCAAATGTTCAAACAGATTATTGTGGGGTGTATGGTCCCATATAAACACCGAAGTGGTCCTTATATCCTCATGTAAAGAAATACATTATCCCCTCTGTCAGATAACAACACATCTTCAAACAAGCAATCCTTGGAAGACTACCTGAACAACCCATTAACCCGTACCCATGTGTTCGTCTCACCCCTTAACCATAAAATAAAGACTCGGACAACATGTTATCCTTGAATGGACGTAGGGGTCGGCCACAGCTTTATTTGTTTTCCTTTAACCATAAAACATCTGTAAACCTTTAGTACCATCTCATGGTAAGATTACAAGGGGGAAGCAACCAGCCAGCCGCCGGCCTAAACCGACGGGCATAATAGCCTTCCCCCGTTCCTTCATTAATATTACCGCCAGCTGTGACTTAACAATAAATATCTCACATCATAACGTGAACAAACAATGCCTGTAAAACCAAAACCTTAAAATTGTAATAAAATACAGCAATAACCACCGTCATAACTCCTCAGTACAAAACTCGCTTGACCAATTTTTTTTTTTTTTTTTTTTTTTTATAACTTTATTACATTCGATCCTCTTTTTTTTTTTTTTTTTTTATATAAACACCTGAAACTGTGTAATAAAACGGGAAACAAGGGCGGGAGGGTGGGAGCTCACTTGCTGGGAGGCTGCTGCGGGTAAGAGGAAGAAGGTGGGAGGGAAACCCACCTTGAAGCCTTGGTCACATGCCCACCCCAAATACCTCCCCCCTGGGCATCTTTAATTGGCTCTATCTGTCAGAGCACCACCCTCCCAGAGGGAGGGGGAAGGAGGGGGGAACTCAAGAGGGGAGAGACTCATTTAACCCCTTTCCTGACTGTCCCATCTCCTCAACTAGTCCGTGGCACCTAGCCCTATTTGGGCCGGTGCCAACCAGACTACCTGAACAACCCATTAACCCGTACCCATGTGTTCGTCTCACCCCTTAACCATAAAATAAAGACTCGGACAACATGTTATCCTTGAATGGACGTAGGGGTCGGCCACAGCTTTATTTGTTTTCCTTTAACCATAAAACATCTGTAAACCTTTAGTACCATCTCATGGTAAGATTACAAGGGGGAAGCAACCAGCCAGCCGCCGGCCTAAACCGACGGGCATAATAGCCTTCCCCCGTTCCTTCATTAATATTACCGCCACAGGAGGAGCACAGCCCCTCAAACTGGGCTCCGACCCCCACCCATGATGTAAAGGGCCTGTTCAATGCCATCCTGAAGGCCAGACAAAAAGATATCGAGCCCGATATCATTAAGATGGACCCCATCCTGACCCATGAGCCGCCTATTGTCCCCTTCCAGCTGCCTGTGCCTCACCACTACCCCTGACCTGGCCCTGACGTACCGGGACATGCGGGCGTTAATTGTTCTGCGAGCTCTCTCAATTGCAGCCGCATCCCTATCCTCCTGCCAGGTGACCCGAGGGACAATTTCGGACCAAACCAACATGATTTCCGAAAAAAGAAACACCATTCTCTCCAAATCCATTCTCATTAGGGTAATGATCTCCGGAACCCGCAGGGAGCGAATATCGTTCCCCCCTGCATGGATTACCAACACCACCGGCGACCGAGATACTCCGCCAATCTGAAAGGCTTCCATCAATATCCGAGACCAGGAGAGACCCCCAATACCTCTCCAATGAACCTCTACTGGAAATCCCAGGGACCTGCCGCCCGGCCGACAGATGGCCCTTTGCGCGGCCCGATGGATATATGAATGGCCCAGAATGTGCACCACCGGCGCACGAGGACCTGAAAAAAGGGGGAAAATTCATTATAGCAGCAATTCCGGGCGAACATAACCTGCATAGCACCCCGACTTCCACCGACCAATTCTTTGAATGTCACCCATTGCTAGCCCGGCCCTAGCCGCTTCCGTAGCAGCACCAATTCTGAATGAATGTGTGCCAAAATCGTTCGCTGAAAACCGGCAGCCACAAGGCAGCGTTTGAAAACCGAACTGAACTGGTACCGTGTAAGGGGGGCCCCCGAAGCATGCACCAAAAACTTTTCCCCACCAGGACTCACCTTTAGGAACTCTGTTACCATTGCAACTGGACAAAGTGTGCCCCCCACTGCCCCAAGGCGCAACCAAGAACCTTTTCCCAGCTGGTCCGTTTTAGACCTTCTCACCCGAACCTGCAACAAACCGTTAGTCAGTAGGACGTCATCCCTGAAAAGGCCCCCAGGACCCGTAGTCGCGGACGCCACTAGCTCGCTTATCCGTAACGCTCCGAAAAAAGCCAGGCAAAACGCAGTAGAAAAAAGAAGCCCTTCGTAAGGAGAGGAACACACCGTAACCGTAGCCCCGACAAGGGAGTTCAGCAAGGCAAAGGAAACCGGACGCCTAGCGTCCTTTTTCCCGTGCCTTTTCCGCCAACCCTTTAATGCCTGCAGGATACCGAAATGCTTCGTGCAGTCCTGCCACCCGTGCAGCTTTAAGTGAAAACCAACCCCCCCCATGCGGCGTTGAGCCACCGCGGCGGAACAACCAGAAAGCTCCAAATTCAACAAATAGTCCACCGTAACCTGAAAACGTAAATTCCCACAGGAAGCCACGTCCCTGCTGCCCGCCACCCCCAACCAGGCATTCCACGCCTTACCATGATTGGACCAGGTAGCCGGAGTCACCGAAGCAGCAATGAGGGGCATCAAAGTCCTGACACCAGGGTCCATAGGGACTTCGGGCAAGGCAGGCCTTCCTGATCCGCACCCGGGCAAAGAGACCGGAACTCCTGGAAACGAGAACGAGACAATAAGTCAGCGATAACGTTATCAACACCTGGGACATGACGAGATCTGAACCAGATATTATTCTCCAGGCATCTGAGCACCAGATGACGGAGTAGGGCCAGCACCGGCAGCGAAGAGGAAGACAGACCGTTGATGCAATGCACCACACTGCTATCGTCGGTCCAGAAGCATACCTTCTTGTCCCTGAGCTGCTCCCCCCAAAGTTCAACCGCCCCGACGATGGGAAAAAGCTCAAGGAGAGTCAGGTTGCGACATAACCCCTGCACCTGCCACTCTAGTGGCCATGATTCCGCGCTCCAGCTCGCCCCGAGAATCGCGCCGTACCCTCCCGAACCAGCCGCATCAGTGAAAAGAGACAATTCCTGATTGCCTATTTCGACCGACAGGAAACACGTGCGCCCGTTGTATGTGCCCAAAAAACGCCGCCACACTGACAGGTCCGCTTTTAGGGAACAAGTCAGTCGGATGCGATTGCCGCAGAGTAACTTTTTGAACTTCACAAAACCCCTCGATCAAGCCTAATAGCTTTCCGAGCTTATCTGCTGGCAACCGAAAGACCATCTCAAGGGAATCGATTTCAATGCCCAGAAAGGACAGCCTGGTGGTTGGGCCCTCCGTTTTTTCTGCGCAAAGCGGAACCCCGAACCTGCTCATCACAGCACAGAAAAAAAAAAAATCCAGCAAAAATTGACACTGAGAAGATTCGGCCGGGGCTACTATCAGAAAATCATCCAAATAATGAATGATGGATCTACAACCAGTTGCACATCGTACCACCCATTCCAAAAGGAACTGAACATTTCGAAATAGTGGCACGATATGGAACAGCCCATAGGCAAACAAGTGTTATAATAGAAGAGGCCATCCACACAGCAACCCAGAAGGTGGTAGCAATCCGGGTGCACCCGGCAAGCAGCCTAAAAGCCGATTCAATGTCAGTTTTATAAGCCATCATGGCACCTCTGCCGGCCCGACGGACCAGACAACCACAGCCTTATCGAAGGAGACATAGGAAACAGACGCCTCATCCTTTGAGATGCCGTCGTTAACCGATGAGCCCCTGGGATAAGATAAATGGTGAATTAACCGAAACTTACCGCTCTCCTTCTTGGGGACCACTCCCAAAGGAGAAACCCTCAAGTTAGGAAATGGTGGGGATGAAAACGGACCCTCAATGCGACCCAAATTAACCTCTTTACTAACCTTGTCCCGCAGGGCATCCGGGTAAAGCGCAGCCGATTGCAAATTGCCAGCCAGTTGGTGCGAATCTGAGGGAATGAAGGGGATAAGAAAACCGTACAAAAAAAAAAAACTATGCGCAACTGCTCAGCCTCCGACCTATTGGGGTAACGCTCTAGCCAGGGGAGCATCTCTTCCACGCTCACCGGCGTCTATCCCTTCAACAGGCCCTGTACCCCTATGCACCGGTTTTGCGCCGCGGGGGCAGCGAGCGACTGCCCCGTGGGCCCCACCACAAGAGGAGCACACGTGCTTGAACTTGCACAACTTCCGAAGAACTTTACCCCTCGTTAAAGAGCCAGCATGTTCCGGGTCTCTTTGTGGCTGCTGCGCCCTGCTGACTTGCTGAGGAGGCAGCGGCCCCGCCAAGAAAGGGAGCCCTGTCTCTGCGCCATCCATAAGCCCAGCCAGACATCAATCGCCTTGCCCCCCAACCCACCTCGGGTTGCAACGCCAAGCCGTCTTCTAACTCTTCGTCCATATTCCACCAAGCGCTGCCACCATTGGACCCCTTATAGGCTTGTATACTGAGTCCAAATAGACGAAAGAGCTCTCCGAACAGCGCTCTGGGTGTTTTTTCCCCCACCATAATACCACCCAGCACGGCAAAAGCCTGCAACCACTACCTATCGTCCTGGCAACCCGGGGCCTACGCTCAAATGACCTGTCAGTATAGGGCTTGCGCTCCTTATCAATGGTATGCTGATCAGCTGAAACCAAAGACCATATATCTATGTACTTATTTTCCCAAATTTTTTGTTTGATGTCTTCAGTAACGTGTGATCCTAACGGGCTAATCCCACAGAAAAAGGACTCCTTGTGTACACCGGCCCTTGGCGGAGACGGAGGACGCCTGCCCGCAGGAGGCGTAACCGCCCCCTGGGAGCCGGGCTCCAGCTGCGACAATAATGCTTTTAAAGCCGGTACCAAAGCATGCGTCCCACCCCCGGCCCCCCAGGCCCCTGCGAAGTCAAACTCACCAGTTACTGCCGAAGATGGAGGAGGAGGAGGGATCACTGGAGGTATCGCAGCTGACAATCCCGAAGGAGCGGATGTGGGAACAGGCGGAAGGAAAAACCGGCACTGACGATGGAGCCACCGAAACCGTCGTGGCCACGGGAGCCACAGAGGAAGCAGGCACGCCGGACGGCTGGTCCGCGTGAGAAGGCCGCCTGGAGCGCCTCGATGAACCCTGTCTAGACCTAAGCCGACCCTCGCGGCCCCTGGATCGGCTCCTGGAGGAGCCGCCAGAGGAGGATGGTGACCCCCAGCGGGAGGTTCTGGATCTACGCCAGTGTCTGCTGTGACGCCTAGGGGATCTGCGGCGACGGCTTCTGCTGTACCGCCCATGACGCCCAGAACTACGCGAAGAGGACCTGGAGTCCGACCGCATGTCCCGTCTACGGGACCGATCGCTCCTGAAACTCGCAGGAGGGGGGGGGGGGGTGGGCGATGGGGGGGGGACAGCGGAGGTGTTCAGGTGAGGAGAAGGACACACTATATCTTCCTCAGCATCCGCATCCACAGGTGCCTGGGGGGGGTTGCAAGCGGCATGGGCAGGATGGGCTTGCACATTCACTGCTAAGTCAGTAGCAGGGACATCTACAGTGGGGGCAGGGGCGGAGGGGATGTCTGCAGCTAAGCCAGCCTCCTCGCTATTTGAGGAGCTGGAAACATGCACATTAGCATTACCCATGATGGAGTACAGGGAGGGGGAGAGGCACACACTCTGTGCAGACACACGAGGAGCAGAAGAGAAAGGGGGCGGGGCCAAAGCGGCAGCCCGCGATTTGGCCCCGCCCCTTTCCCCCCCCTTCCAGCAACAGATACAGCGGTGCCTCTGCGCCGCTGTGAAGCCTTAGGGGGACTGGGACTCAGCCTTACAGGCGGTCGGGTGGCCCTACAAGGGGCCCGCCGACCCCTTACCTGGTCATCCACAGTTGGGCACGGCGAGGGGAACGGTCCAGGCACCCCCAGGTCGGCGGCGATGCGAGCCAGGAAGCCTCCATCGGACCGCATCCGCTCCCGGATCAAACCCAGCAGGTCTTCAGCCATGACACAGCCAAGGAAGGTAAGGAGCTCACTTGCTGGGAGGCTGCTGCGGGTAAGAGGAAGAAGGTGGGAGGGAAACCCACCTTGAAGCCTTGGTCACTGTAAGGATTAAATACGGACCACCTTGATTCGATGACCCCTCGGTACCGGGAGAATGAATTTAACCCTGCAGTAACGACACACACGATGATAGGTTAAACTCACTCTGCTTTATTCTGTTCCAGCAGCTCTCTTTTATAGGGGTAGAGTTGTACAAAAATATACATGTAAGCTGATTGGACGATTATTGCTGCAAAGATGAACTTCTCTTATTAGGCACTGCTAGCTGTATAAGGATATTACTGTACATAGGTCAAGTGTGACTTAGAACATATGAGTTGGCTGTGTGATACTTGAGCTCTGCAGGGCTATATATACATACATCCAAAGATATCTTTTCCTTCAGTCAGCCCTGTGACATTTGTTAATACAAAAGACACTCACATACAGTATGAGACTTTTGATACATTCATTATCCTTCAATCCCCTCTTAGAACCACAGAATCCATCAGATTATATGGTTCTCCTTTTCTTTTAGATTTTCTCTATATTTGGCTAAATATTTCTGATAATGACTGGGCGTGGAATTCCTTCTTCTATCATAATACATACTCGGATAAATCCTATTTGCTGCAACAGGATCAAGCGTTTCGGGATGTCTTGGAAATTATGCACACAATAAGCTTATAACAAGCATATAGGAACAAAACAAAAAGAATAATCATAATAACGGTTATGGCAGCACCTTTCAAACCATGTCAGTATTCCTAATCCAGAATCTATGTTTGCAAAAGGGTTCCCATGTTTGTAGCACATATTTCTAGCTTCCTCTTGTGTCTGTCATGTGTATTATTCTGTTGTTGAGTGTTGGATGCTCCACAAATACTTTTTATGTGTCCCAAATCTTCAGGATGATAAATACAGTTAGTTGTGATCCAGGGAAAAGATTGAAACCGAAATCAGTCCTATCAGTAGCCACAGTTTGCCAGAGTTCAGTGATAGCAGGATCGTCATGGTCTTCTGGGTCAGGGCTGCTCTGCCTCCGTTAATACCCTGCGTTCAGACTGTTGGAGGTCAGGACTTTTTTGTCCCCGTTATTACCTCTTGCAGGTCCTGATGGAAGTCAGGGTTATCTACCCTCGTTAGTACTTCTTGTAGGGGGTCAGGGCTGTCTGCCCTCGTTAATACCCCTTCGTGTCGTCTGGGTACCAATTTCACTCGAGTAGCGTGGATCCAGGTCGGACTTTCTTCAGTCAAAACGGCAGTGCGGGTCACGGCTACCACGGTGGTTTCTGGTCCATAAGCAAAATCCTTGGCCTTTTTGTCCTTGGACAATCTTCTTATCACACACAGCATCTCCTGGTCTGAAAGGGTGGGTGTTGTCCTGAGGGAGAGAAGGAAACTTACAGATAATATTTTGCTCTATTTCATCTAGTTTTGTTATAAGTGACCTGACATAATGATCCTGAATCTGCTCTAAATCTCCTTCTTGTAGAGTAAGGGGTTTCTTGGCCCAAGGTGTGGGGAATGGCCTTCCCATTAAAATCTCGAATGGCGATAATTTTAAAGATTTGTGAGGTGTCATTCTTATTTCTGCTAGAATAATTGGCAGTACCTCCTTCCACTTATGAAAGGTACCTCCTGTGGCTTTTCTCAGTTTATCCTCGAATGTGCGATTAATTTTCTCTACAATTCCTGAACTCTGGGGATGATATGGGACATGGAACTTCCAATTTATTTTGAGGGCTTTTACCAATTCCAGATTTACCTAGAGAGGTAAAAGCCGATCCCTTGTCACTATTTATTTCAAGTGGACATCCCCACCTGGGAATAATGTGTTGGGTTAAAATTCTGGCAACTGTTTTTGCATCTTCGGCTTTTGTGGGATATATCTCTGGCCATCGTGAGAACATGTCCACTATTACCAGAGCATATTCCTGTTTGCCCTTTTCATGGGGAATGTGGGTGAAATCTATTTGTAAGTGAGTAAACGGGGTTGTTGGGTATTTTAGATGTTGATGAGTTGCTTTGTTCGGGTTATTCGGGTTGTTTCGTAGACAGGTGATGCATCGCTGCACAAACCCTTTTACTAACTGTGCAAGGTCAGTGATATAAAAATCTTGTTTCAGTAACGTAATTGTGTTCGCTATACTGTTGTGTCCCACCCCGTGGTATTGGGCTATAAACACTGGTGCACTGGCCTGTGGTATACATGGTTTCCCCTCTTTGCAAATTAGTCCACTCTTTGGACTTTTTTGCAATACTGGGTAACACCAGTCATTAAGATCTGCTTGGCTGGCAGAGAACTGTAATTCAACAAACAGTTGTGTTTCATCTAAAGAGGGAGGTTTCAAAATGGGCAGTTGTAGAGTAGCTAGTTGTTGTAGTGCAGCTTCTTTTGCTACCTTGTCAGCTAGTGCATTTCCTCTTGAAATTGGGTCCCCTCCCCCTGTGTGAGCCCGACAATGTAAAATAGCTATCTCTGAAGGGAGGTGGACCGCTGAAAGTAAGTCATTTATTAATTGTGAGTGGGAGATGCGTTTTCCATCTGCACCCACAAATCCTCGTCTTGCCCAGATGACTCCGTGGTCATGTACCACCCCGAAGGCATATTTGGAGTCAGTATAGATCGTTACTGGTTGGTCCTTGAACAACTCACAGGCCCTTGTTAAGGCTATTAGTTCAGCTGCTTGGGCAGACTGGTAGGGGATAGGTTTAGCTTCGTGAACTATGTCTGGTAGGCTGACAATAGCATAACCTGCATTATATGTGTTGTCGTTTGGCCTTGTACATGAACCATCTACAAACACAATCTGTGAGTCAGGTATGGGTGTAGTAGCCATGTCTAGTCTGGGTGAAGTCTCGGTGGAAACTGTGGCTATGCAGTCATGGTCAAGTGGAATATTATCTGATTCTCCTTTTAACCCTAGTAGGGCATTGAGAATAGTTGCGGGACCTGAATTTGGAGCACAATACTTGATTGAAAGGGAAGGGTTTCCTAAAAGGGTGACTTCATAGCCGCTCAGGCGTTGGGCAGACATATGTTGAGTGTGCACTCCTTTAAGGAGATGGATCACATGGTGAGTTGTGTACAGTACAGTAGGGTGTCCTAGAGGTAACAGCCATTTCAACCATCATTGCACAGGCTGCCAATGCCCTTAGACAGGCCGGCATGCCCTGAACAGACACCGGCATTACCTTGAGAAAAAAGCTACAGGTCTAAATTTGCCTCCGTGTTCTTGTATCAGAACCCCCGCCATGGTTTTACAATTGTCCCTTGCATATAGCTGGAATGGTTTACATAATCAGGGAGGCCCAAAGCGGGACTACATGTCATGGCTAATTTTAACATTTCAAAAGCTTTAGACATTTCTTGTGACCATACAACCTCTCTGGGTTTATCTGACAGTGTGCTTTGTCTCAGAATATTGTCATAATAGGAACAATCCGGTATCCACTGTCTACAGTAATTTATCATACCCAGAAAGGATAACATTTCCTTCTGAGTGGTTGGGTTGACCAGGCCCAAGACAGATCGGATACGGCTAGGACTGATTTTCCTCTCTCCTTGGCTGAGAACAAAGCCTAAATATTCAACCTGTTTTGAACACCATTGTAATTTCTTGGATGACACTTTGTGTCCACATTTATGTAACCATTTTAACAGTGATAAACCATCTTCCCTGCAGGCCTCCTCTGATGGACTACAAATGATGAGATAATCTTCATATTGTAGCAGGACAGAACCTTGGGGGGGGTGCTGACATGGTTTTAATGTGGCTTGGAGGACTATGCTGTACACAACAGGTGAATCAGCATATCCCTGGGGCATACGGCACCAGGTTAACTGTTGACCATCAAAGGTAAATGCAAAAATAGGTCGGGTGTCTTTTGTGAACAGGTATGCTAAAAAATGCGTTTTTTTTAAATCAATTACAGAAAAATATCAGCACGCGTGTGCCGGAATGGAGAAAGAAGCGTAGTGACATCTGGTACTATTGGGGCTAAGGGCACAATTAAGTTATTTATTGCCCGTAGGTCTTGCACAAATCTAGTTGTTCCATCTGCTTTGGATATAGGGGTTTATTGGAGTGCAGTATGGTGAATCTGGGCTGGCTGTGTGTCTGTTTTTGGTCGGTCTGTCACGATCTGAGTGTCATTTGGTACCCTTCGATCAGGCATGGGTCAGTTTCTGGCCCAGTGGCCAATACGGCCGAATTATAGCACGGTCTGCCTTGTAGCTCTCTATTGCCTTGTTCCCTGGTAATATTATTTTGAGGGAAAGATTGTCCTCTAGGTGGCCGTCTTCCTCTATTTGGTCTGTAGCCTTTAGTTCTGTCTCCCTGATAATTGTGTGTTGAGACAGCGGGTTTCTTTATTTCAAAAACCCCCTCTTATCTTGTGACTAATTTATATTTTGTAAAAGTAATATTTTTACCATATTATTGTATTTTTCTTTACTAACTTTACTTATAATTGCTTTAATTTTGCAAAATAACATTAATTTAGGTTGGATTTTCCTAAATATTCTATTTCTGTAAGACACTTAATTATGTTAAAGTACATTATTTTTCTGCCTTAATGTATTTATACTTCAACTACCTTTCTTTTTAACATCCAGCTGTCACTAGGC
This sequence comes from Rana kukunoris, assembly GCA_029574335.1. Lineage (NCBI taxonomy): Eukaryota > Metazoa > Chordata > Amphibia > Anura > Ranidae > Rana > Rana kukunoris. The sequence goes on from CM056052.1 coordinate 128,125,233, forward strand.
AAAGCTTAATCAAAGCCTTGTATCTTGACACCTCATCTCCTTAAAATAACACCTTTTAATTTTTCAAAAAAAATGGTGCAAAACCCACATGTTTTTTCAAAACAATTACTTTAGTTAGTTAGTAACCTACCTTTTTAAATATATTTTTCAGATCCATGAACCTTTATTTCAGATTTCTGAAAAAAGATTTAAACACTAACATGTGTTCTGATCCATAGAAGTGAAAAAACTGTCATGGCATGACTGACCATCTGCTTCTCTGTTAATAGTACATTCTTTTACATGTCACACTCCCAGAGAATGATCTGTCACTGTCAGTCTTAGCTACCATGCTACCATTCACTATACAATTTGTTAACCCATCTAAAAATTATTTAGTGGACAATCTCGTGAAACTCAGATTGATTCCTGCGCATGAACCGACCTGCGTTTCCCCGAGAAAATTACTCCAAGCAACCTCCTAGTCCTTAATTTATTACTCAATTAAAAAACTTTTAACAATATTTTTTTTCTACAATATTTGCTCATTTTAGATTGAACAAAACTTTAGTATTTTAATATATTTCCTAGGAAAACCTTAAGGAAATTAGAAAAATCTACTACTTTTAATTTAATAACCAAAACCAAGTTTGGAATCTATTGTAAAAATTGCTCAATCCTTATTTCCTGCAACCAAATCTGTAGGATTTTTGTTAAATTCTAGAGACCTTGTTGTTTTCCATTAACTGAATTTTATACAGTTATTACATAATCTTAATCAATAGTTTTTCCTTTAAACTTCTGTTCTTGTTTGTGCTTTGAATGACATGTAATAACACATTTCTGTTGTTTAGGGCTTAAATATTCCCAAACATTTACATGCAGCATTAAACTTATTTTCCTTATTAAAGAACTTCTTTACAGGTTTTTATATTTTGTTTTGTATACTTTTTTTATTTTATTTTTATTATTATTTTTATTTAAAAAAAACATTTTTTGACATTTGGTGGGGGGTAGGAGGTAATTTTACTATGTTTGGTCCTCATTGGTTCAAACAACGGAGTTTGTCAGTGGGATAAACACAACCTAATCTGTGACCGATTGTAGTATTAACACAATCAAAATCGTTGTGCCAATCACACTAGAAGCACGACCCCACTTTGCTTGGATTAAATATGGTACAAATCTTATTGGGAATTCTAACTATTGCCTAGATAATACAATTTGCATAAGTATTTTTGCAAAATATAAGTAACTCGTAGTTCTTTATCTATACATAACTAGCAGGTCATTTGTTACACAATATCGTAGAATATTGGTTTTGATTATATTTTCACAATTTGTCGGTAAGTTAGCCCGAGTTTACTACAATTTATAGCTTCGTGGACATTTACCCTAAATAAACTGTCTTACACTCGGGACAGGTGGAAATAACTTGTTTGCCTAAGGTTCTTAGGAGGGGTAACTGAAACTAATTTAGCTGATTTTAGATCCCAATTAGAAATATCAAAACTCAAACAATTTCTACAACATTGTTAAGTCATTAGATACACAGACGACTGACTTGGTATCACTTGCGTTCGCCTGACACGGGTCAACAGCTTTCGCCTAGCCCGTGGAGACGGGGCGTCTTATACCTTGTCACAAACGTCTAACGTGGTTTTTTGGTCTAGCTCACCTTCTAGACTCTTGTTCCACACAAACAAATAATGCTTATACTCTACAAAATGTTATCTTATACTTTAAAAGCAGCAATAATATGAGCGATCGAATCAAGGTGTCTTAAATCTCCCAGAGATTCACTAGATATCCCCGATATCATAAAATTATGGCGCCAACCACCCTTACATATGTCCCTGACATAAACTTAAGTCAGTCCCTGACTGACAAGACTATGGGATATAGGATTTGATCCGAGCCCTCCAGCCGCACAACAAAGGCTGCAGCAGATAGAGGGAGATCACCTAAAACCGAAGAGCCCCCAAAATTGTAAGGATTAAATACGGACCACCTTGATTCGATGACCCCTCGGTACGGGGAGAATGAATTTAACCCTGCAGTAACGACACACACGATGATAGGTTAAACTCACTCTGCTTTATTCTGTTCCAGCAGCTCTCTTTTATAGGGGTAGAGTTGTACAAAAATATACATGTAAGCTGATTGGACGATTATGCTGCAAAGATGAACTTCTCTTATTAGGCACTGCTAGCTGTATAAGGATATTACTGTACATAGGTCAAGTGTGACTTAGAACATATGAGTTGGCTGTGTGATACTTGAGCTCTGCAGGGCTATATATACATACATCCAAAGATATCTTTTCCTTCAGTCAGCCCTGTGACATTTGTTAATACAAAAGACACTCACATACAGTATGAGACTTTTGATACATTCATTATCCTTCAGTCACATGCCCACCCCAAATACCTCCCCCCTGGGCATCTTTAATTGGCTCTATCTGTCAGAGCACCACCCTCCCAGAGGGAGGGGGAAGGAGGGGGGAACTCAAGAGGGGAGAGACTCATTTAACCCCTTTCCTGACTGTCCCATCTCCTCAACTAGTCCGTGGCACCTAGCCCTATTTGGGCCGGTGCCAACCATAAAGGTATCTTGGATACGCCGTTATGACCCCCACCGTATGGTGAGCTGTGGGTCTACTCCAGCTGGTAAGTGTATCCAACCTACCTTTATTCCAAGGATTGCTTGTTTGAAGATGTGTTGTTATCTGACAGAGGTGATAATGTATTTCTATACATCCATGAGGATATAAGGACCACTACGGTGTTTATATGGGACTAAACACCCCACAATAATCTGTTTGAACATTTGATTATTTACAGATTCACATATGTTCGTTTGAGTATTATATGACCTTTAGAAAATTGTTATTCACGTTTGTATACACTGTGGATTAGATGTGATATTTATGTCCAGTTTGTGATCACGACGATTACACTACATTGGGGATTCCCTTTCCAGGTGGACTCCCCCCCCACCCCTTTTTTGGCGCTGCACTTTTTTTAAAATAATAAGTGAACTCATTTATTATCACAATAAAGTGCATTTATTTTGCCTGCAGAGCATTTCCCTCGGTTGTATTTCACCTATAAAAAGGAGATGGGCATTAGGAGACAGAGTAAACACCTCCTAAATGTTGATACACCAGACATGTATAAAGGGCAATGGTGTGCAGGCAATTTTCTTTTATTTTTTGTGTGCAGTGTAATGCGCTCAGCGCATACACTGAGCGATCCACACTCTGGGCTCAAGATGGGAGAACTTCTAGGAACGCTGTAACTCCTGTCTCAGCATATTTGCAGGATTCACATCATCCTCGCCTTGATGTGTCTCTGGATTGCTTTTCAGTGGTGTTATCTGGGACCGTGGTCAGTTTGGGGAGAGTGCACCAGGTCCTGCGGTGGAGGAGTCTCTTCATCTATTAGACAGCGTGACAGTCCAGCCACTGTGAGTAAATAAAGTAAACCTGAGCTAACCCAAGGAACCATTTGGATCATGTTAAAATGTACAATATTTTGTGGTGTAGATGTCATAATTTGTGTCAGATTTTTTTTGTGATTACCTAAGGGTTGGTTCACACTGGTGAAAATTTAATGCGGCTTTCGTCTCATCCAATTCACATTACATGAGATTATAACCTTTCTATGGAGCTGATTCTCATAACTCCAGGGCGGATTGCACCAGGGTCCTGTTTCAGGACTGAATTCAGGCAAAAACTTGGCCTGATTCATCTCTGAAATGGAGAACAGGGACGCACAGGACCCCTGCTGTGAGCTGCATCCTTCTTAGATGTGAACCCAGCCTGAACAGACTATTGGGATTAATGGAGTACAGTTCAGTTACTTACAGAACATTTGACCATACCTAACGAGAATAAATGCATCTGCACGTTGTTTGAAGGTACATTGAATTGTTTGGCTGGGGTACACACAGGCATTTCTTCTTTTAGACATTATCAAAAGGCCAAATGTGTGCATCTTGCTTTCTATTCAGAGCTTCATTAGAATTATCTGCAGCTATAGTCCAGAATACTTTCAGTGCTAAGACTTGGGCCCCTTTCACACGATTGGTCCGCTCGGATCTGCCTGTCCGTTTATATTATATTATAGTTTATATTATATTGTCCGTTTATATATATTACATACAATGTATGTGCTTTCATTCGTGAACAAGAAAATAATGACGTTATGCTGTGGGGCTGGTATGAAATTATTTCCAGGGCTGGTTTTCATTCCCAGTCCGGCCCTGGCTGTGTATCATATAACAATGCATGAAAATCATACATTATGGGATGCTTGTGGTTTATAGCACCATCTGATGGATGGAATCTAGAAAGAACTATGCACACACAATCTGCTTCATGACCCGTGACCTGTAACTTGAGTCGACTATAATAGTTACCAACTTACATGACTCAAATATCAGCCTTTCCTGGTACACCTCTGTGGTGTGTGTACAAAACCTGCACTGGAGACTGTTCCCTCTGCAAAATAGCAGAAATCGGCTACCCAGTCTGCACTAGTAATATCTTTCTTCCCAAGTCTCCCTCCATACGTACCTTTTAATATATATTTTTATCTAACTGTGAAAATACTCCAAATGTTATCTCAGTACACAGTGCAGTCATTCTGCCAAGCTGTAATGCTTCTTTTATGCACATATGTTTGCATCTATTGTACGCAAAGCTTGTACGCAAAGAGTCATTTTATGTTTTATGTTACAGTGTCATACAAAAGTCAGTACACCCCTCACATTTTTGTAAATATTTTATTATATCTTTGACAACTCTGAAAAAATTATACTTTGCTACAATGTAAAGTAGTGAGTGTACAGCTTGTATAACGGTGTAAATTTGCTGTCCCCTCAAAATAACTCAACACACAGCCAGGGGCGGACTGACCATTGGGACTTTCGGGCACTGCCCGAGGGCCCCATGCCACTAGGGGGCCCCACCAGGGTTGCCAGGCTCAATAAAACCAGGGACATTATGTAAAAATCTGTGTTTTTTTTACATCTGTCCCTGCTATGTCTTAAACCGACATGCTTTTGATGTGAAAATCCTGAGATTTTAGCTGCCCTGCCTCCTGGCGTGGTGGCCATCTGTAAGCCCAGTTGCCCCATAACCTTCTATTGCCCGGGGGCCCTATGGGTTGTCAGTCCACCCCTGCACACAGCCATTATTGTTCAAACCGCTGGCAACAAAAGTGAGTACACCCCTAAGGGAAAATGTTCAAATTGGGCCCAAAATGTCAATATTTTGTGTGTCCACCATTATTTTCCAGCACTGTCTTAACCCTCTTGGGCATGGAGTTTACCAGAGCTTCACAGGTTGCCACTGGAGTCCTCTTACACTCCTCCATGACGACATCACGGAGCTGGTGGATGTTAGAGACCTTGCGTTCCTCCACAGATGCACAGATGCCCCACAGATGCTCAACAGGGTTTAGGTCTGGAGACATGCTTGGTCAGTCTATCACCTTTACCCTCAGCAAAGCAGTGGTCATCTTGGAGGCATGTTTGGGGTCATTATCATGTTGGAACTGCGGACCAGTCTCTGAAGGGAGGGGATCATGCTCTGCTTCAGTATGTCACAGTACATGTTGGCATTCATGGTTCTCTCAATGAACTGAAGCCAGGGCCGGACTGGGAATGAAAACCAGCCCTGGAAATAATTTCATACCAGCCCCACAGCATAACGTCATTATTTTCTTGTTCACGAATGAAAGCACATACATTGTATGTAATATATATAAACGGACAATATAATATAAACTATAATATAATATAAACGGACAGGCAGATCCGAGCGGACCAATCGTGTGAAAGGGGCCCAAGTCTTAGCACTGAAAGTATTCTGGACTATAGCTGCAGATAATTCTAATGAAGCTCTGAATAGGAAGCAAGATGCACACATTTGGCCTTTTGATAATGTCTAAAAGAAGAAATGCCTGTGTGTACCCCAGCCAACAATTCAATGTACCTTCAAACAACGTGCAGATGCATTTATTCTCGTTAGGTATGGTCAAATGTTCTGTAAGTAACTGAACTGTACTCCATTAATCCCAATAGTCTGTTCAGGCTGGGTTCACATCTAAGAAGGATGCAGCTCACAGCAGGGGTCCTGTGCGTCCCTGTTCTCCATTTCAGAGATGAATCAGGCCAAGTTTTTGCCTGAATTCAGTCCTGAAACAGGACCCTGGTGCAATCCGCCCTGGAGTTATGAGAATCAGCTCCATAGAAAGGTTATAATCTCATGTAATGTGAATTGGATGAGACGAAAGCCGCATTAAATTTTCACCAGTGTGAACCAACCCTTAGGTAATCACAAAAAAAATCTGACACAAATTATGACATCTACACCACAAAATATTGTACATTTTAACATGATCCAAATGGTTCCTTGGGTTAGCTCAGGTTTACTTTATTTACTCACAGTGGCTGGACTGTCACGCTGTCTAATAGATGAAGAGACTCCTCCACCGCAGGACCTGGTGCACTCTCCCCAAACTGACCACGGTCCCAGATAACACCACTGAAAAGCAATCCAGAGACACATCAAGGCGAGGATGATGTGAATCCTGCAAATATGCTGAGACAGGAGTTACAGCGTTCCTAGAAGTTCTCCCATCTTGAGCCCAGAGTGTGGATCGCTCAGTGTATGCGCTGAGCGCATTACACTGCACACAAAAAATAAAAGAAAATTGCCTGCACACCATTGCCCTTTATACATGTCTGGTGTATCAACATTTAGGAGGTGTTTACTCTGTCTCCTAATGCCCATCTCCTTTTTATAGGTGAAATACAACCGAGGGAAATGCTCTGCAGGCAAAATAAATGCACTTTATTGTGATAATAAATGAGTTCACTTATTATTTTAAAAAAAGTGCAGCGCCAAAAAAGGGGTGGGGGGGGGAGTCCACCTGGAAGGGGAATCCCCAATGTAGTGTAATCGTCGTGATCACAAACTGGACATAAATATCACATCTAATCCACAGTGTATACAAACGTGAATAACAATTTTCTAAAGGTCATATAATACTCAAACGAACATATGTGAATCTGTAAATAATCAAATGTTCAAACAGATTATTGTGGGGTGTTTAGTCCCATATAAACACCGTAGTGGTCCTTATATCCTCATGGATGTATAGAAATACATTATCACCTCTGTCAGATAACAACACATCTTCAAACAAGCAATCCTTGGAATAAAGGTAGGTTGGATACACTTACCAGCTGGAGTAGACCCACAGCTCACCATACGGTGGGGGTCATAACGGCGTATCCAAGATACCTTTATTCCAAGGATTGCTTGTTTGAAGATGTGTTGTTATCTGACAGAGGGGATAATGTATTTCTTTACATGAGGATATAAGGACCACTTCGGTGTTTATATGGGACCATACACCCCACAATAATCTGTTTGAACATTTGATTATTTACAGATTCACATATGTTCGTTTGAACATTTGATCATTCACTCATTCATACATTTACCTCACAAGTATTATATGACCTTTAGAAAATTGTTATTCACGTTTTTATACACTGTGGATTAGATGTAATATTTATGTCCACTTTGTGATCATGACGATTACACTACATTGGGGATCCCCCTTCCAGGTGGACCCCCCCCCCCCTTTTTTGGGCACTGCACTTTTTTTTAAATAATAAGTGAACTCATTTATTATCACAATAAAACGTATGTGCCTATGTGTACTGTGTCAGTGTAGTGTTGGTGCAAACTCACCGTGTGATGTCTTCTCTCCTCAGCGGCAGTTAAAAATACCGCTGAGAGGAGAGATTACATCACTTCCCCCTTCCTGTGTTTACACAGGCAGAGGGCGAGGGAGTGCGCGGATTGGCTGGGAGCGATCCGGAGGGGGCGGACAAAAACGAACAGACGCCCTCTCATCCCAGATCGCTCCTGCAGCCATTTGCAAGTACCGGGGGGGTCCGATCGGACCCCCGACCCACGTCTAGGCAGGGACTTACAGTACAGGTACGCCAATGTGCCTGTCCGTGCCATTCTGCCGACGTAAATGTACATGCGGCGGTCCCCAACCAGTTCAGCACAGGCAGATTTTTTTTTTTTAAATGACACATTTTTGGGGGAATTTAAAGGTAGGTACAGGGGGGGGTTGACCATGGAATGGTGAGAGAGATTATACAGTCCAGATTTCAATTTGCAGGGGTAGCAAAGGTGACAGAGGGAGGGGGGTGCCCCATGCTGCTACCCCTGCAAATTGTAATCTGGACTGTATAATCTCTCTCTCACCATTGCATGGTCATTGGTCAATCCCCTACCCCCTGCCCCCTCTCTGTCACCTACCTTTTCTGCCCCTGAAAATTGTAATCTGTATAATCTCTCTCAGTCTCACACCATTGCACAGTGCACCCCTCCCCCCTTCTGTCTGAGATTATTATACAGTTTACAACAGGGGCAGCAAAAAGGTAGGTGACTGACAGAGAGAGGAGGGGGGGGGCCCGGGGGGTGCACCGTTATATAACGGTGCACCCCCCGGGCCCCCCCCTCCTCTCTCTGTCAGTCACCTACCGTTTTGATGCCCCTGTTGTAAACTGTATACTAATCTCAGAGAGAGGGGGGGGGGGGGGAGTGAGTGACTCCCCCCCCTTCTCTCTGAGATTATTATACAGTTTACAACAGGGGCAGCAAAAAGGTAGGTGACTGACAGAGAGAGGAGGGGGGGCCCAGGGGGTGCACCATTATACAGTTTACAACAGGGGCAGCAAAATGGTAGGTGACTGACAGAGAGAGGAGGGGGGGCCCGGGGGGTGCACCGTTATATAACGGTGCACCCCCCGGGCCCCCCCCTCCTCTCTCTGTCAGTCACCTACCTTTTTGCTGCCCCGGTTGTAAACTGTATACTAATCGCAGAGAGATGGGGGGGAGGGGGGAGTGAGTGACTCCCCCCCTTCTGTCTAAGATTATTATACAGCAGGGGCAGCAAAAAGGTAGGTGACTGACAGAGAGAGGGGGGGGGGGGGCCGGGGGGTGCACCATTATACAGTTTACAACAGGGGCAGCAAAAAGGTAGGTGACTGACAGAGAGAGGAGGGGGGGCCGGGGGGTGCACCGTTATATAACGTTATATAACGGTGCACCCCCCGGCCCCACCTCCTCTCTCTGTCAGTCACCTACCGTTTTGATGCCCCTGTTGTAAACTGTATACTAATCTCAGAGAGAGGGGGGGGGGGGGGTGAGTGAGTGACTCCCCCCCTTCTCTCTGAGATTATTATACAGTTTACAACAGGGGCAGCAAAAAGGTAGGTGACTGACAGAGAGAGGAGGGGGGGCCCAGGGGGTGCACCATTATACAGTTTACAACAGGGGCAGCAAAATGGTAGGTGACTGACAGAGAGAGGATGGGGGGGCCCGGGGGGGTGCACCGTTATATAACGGTGCACCCCCCGGGCCCCCCCCTCCTCTCTCTGTCAGTCACCTACCTTTTTGCTGCCCCGGTTGTAAACTGTATACTAATCGCAGAGAGATGGGGGGGAGGGGGGAGTGAGTGACTCCCCCCCCCTTCTGTCTAAGATTATTATACAACAGGGGCAGCAAAAAGGTAGGTGACTGACAGAGAGAGAGGAGGGGGGGGCCGGGGGAGTCACTCTGAGAGAGAGATGAGAACAGATATATGCAGGCCTAGGATTTCATAATTCTGCCTTGCCTTGAGACCCGAATAAACCGCTTGTCCTGTGACTCCTCCTGTCCTCCACTGACTGCTGCAGTGCTGCCAATCGTCGTGTGAGATGGCGCTTGTGCTGCTTGCTGATGAGTCCGCACATGCTCCAAGGCAAGGGTGGTGGCTAACTCCTTCTCCTTCTCCTTCCTTCATGTCCTGCAGGAGAAAGTGGGCGGTACTGGCGCGCACCGCACGGGACGATGGGAATGGTCCTGGATGACGCCGTCACGCCGGTCACGTTCTCCTACTCGGCTCCTCCAGCCCCTCCTCCCACTGACACACATGATCTCTCCTCCTCCTCCTCTCCTCCTCCAGGCAGCTCGCGGCGGGAAGGAGCTTGCGGCACTGTGACTGCAGTGGCGAGCATGGCGGCCGCAAACCGAAGGCGGCCGGCCGCCGCTGCTTTTTACCGCGAAACACTGCACGGCCACAGTGTGAGGGACATGACACTGGAGGCGCAGCGCGGCATTGTGTATAATTGAAAGTGCGGCCGGCGCCGCGGCCGCCATGGCGGCCGCATCTGTGGCCTGTTCATTGATTTTTCATTGACAGGCAGCCGGCCTACCGGGATTTTTCCCGGTATCCCGGTAGGCCAGTCCGGCCCTGTACACAGCAGAAATGCAAACAGCAAGGACTTACAAAGTGCAATATCCCACAGCAAGCAATCAGAAACCACATTTTAAATAAACTGATTTACAGTGCCCTTATACTAGGAATGAAACAGCCCAGATGAAGTAAATGCTCAAATTGTTGATCGTACCTGCCCCTTACTGACAAAACCTCTGTTAGGCCTTGCTAAAATTCCCTGAAGCTTAAAAGGAAATTCCACGAAAAAATGAATTGTCTGTAAAACTTCTACTAAAGCAATTTTGTCATTTAACGACTTCAAAGCCAGGCCAATTCTGACACTTCTTACATATATGTAAAATCATAATTTCTTGCTACAAAATTACTTTAACCCCCAACGATTATATATTTTTGAAGCAGAGGCCCTGGAGAATAAAATGGTGGATTTTGCCATTTTTAACATTACTAGATAATTGCTTAGCCATTTTTAAAACGCAAATTTTAGCGCACACAAACACAATATCATTTCCCAATTTTTTTGAACACAAGGAGGACATAGCTCGCCGCTGCCTGACAGGCCACCAAGATGGGATAAGTGCCGGTCAGATAGCGGGCAGGCGGGGGTAACAGTGGCTGCATTTGATGTGGCACAACGGCAGCATTTAATGGGCACAAAGGCGGCATTTGATAGGCACAGTGGCTGCATATGATGGGCACAGTGGATGCATTTGATGGGCAGAGTGTCTACATTTGATAAGCACAGGCTGCAATTGATGTTTTTTTTTTCAGAATTAGTCAGTTTGTCTGCAACCCCCCCCCCCCCCCCCCAAAAAAAAATTGAGCACCAGCTGCCACTGGTTTAGGTGCTTTGGCAAAAAAAAATGTGTATATGAAGCCTAAAAGATGCTATGCTTTAAAATTGCATATGCCTGTGGAACGGCAACAAACTACTGTACCTAGAAATCTTCAGAAACAATGCTTTAGCAGCCTTTACAAGTTACTATTTAAGAGTTACACAGGAGGTCTGGCCCTAGAATTATTGCTCTCGCTCTGATGTTTGTGTGATATCTCACATGTGTGGCGCCATCACCATTTACATATGCATGCGGGATCTACGTGCATATTTTTGTGTGAGTATGGGGGGGGGCCCTCTTCTGCTGCCTGTAGAAGTGATTGGGTGGCTGTATAGCTGCTGGGATAACTTTTACTGTGTAGGGAATTGCCGGCTCTGAAAAAAAAAAAAAAAATACTGAGATACCAGCACCTCTTCCCAAGGACACACATACATTATATATATATATATATATATATATATATATACACAGTTGTATTCAAAATTATTCAACCCCCCCAATGCGGTAAAGGGTTTTAGGGAATTTAGTGTTCATTTGTAATTGTATTCCGAATGAAGACAAGGACTACTTAAAGGACTTCTTAAAGAACCATATGCAACTAAAATGACATCAATTGGTTTTGTAATACAGTAGTAAATGTTTCTTTTGTGAATTCTTCATTTACACAATTATTCAACCCCTTAAAGACTACCACTCTGAAGAACAGAGGTTCATTGAAGTGTTTTCAATCAGGTATTGAAAACACCTATGGATGTCAGGGAGCAGCAATAAAGCCTGATAAGCACCAATTAGGCAGCTTTAAAATGACTGTGATACTCAGCTCCTTCTAGACATTTACTGGTGTGGTTAAAAACATGGTGAAGTCAAGAGAATGGTCCAGGAAGACAAGAGAAGAGGTGATTACTCTTCACAGGAAGGGCAATGGCTATAAAAAGATTGCAAAGATGTTAAACATACCAAGAGACACCATAGGAAGCATCATTCGCAAATTCAAGGCAAAGGGGCACTGTTGAAACGCTACCTGGTCGTGGCAGAAAAAAGATGCTGACTTTGACTGCTGTGCGCTACCTGAAGTGTAGAGTGGAGAAAAGTCCCCGTGTGACTGCTGAGGAACTGAAAAAAGATTTGTCAGATGTGGGTACTGAAGTTTCTGCTCAGACAATACGGCGCACACTGCGTAATGAAGGCCTCCATGCCAGAACCCCCTTGCCGTCTCCAAAGAATAACAAGAGTCGACTGCAGTATGCCAAAAGTCATGTGGACAAACCACAGAAGTTTTGGGATTGTGTTCTGTGGACTGATGAAACAAAATAAGAACTGTTTGGGCCCATGGATCAACGCTATGTTTGGAGGAGGAAGAACAAGGCCTATGAAGAAAAGAACACTGTGCCTACTGTGAAGCATGGCGGGGGGTCAATCATGCTTTGGGGCTGTTTTGTTTCTGCAGGTACAGGGAAGCTTCAGCGTGTGCAAGGTACCATGAATTCTCTTCAGTACCAGGAGATATTGGATGACAATGTGATGCAGTCCATCACAAACCTGAGGCTTGGGAGACGTTGGACCTTTCAACAGGACAATGATCCCAAGCATACCTCCAAGTCCACTAGAGCATGGTTGCAGATTAAAAGCTGGCCATCGCAGTCACCAGACTTAAATCCGATTGAGAACCTCTGGTGGGACTTAAAGAAAGCAGTTGCAGTGCGTAAGCCTAAGAATGTGACTGAACTGGAGGCTTTTGCCCATGATGAATGGACGAAGATACCCGTAGATCGCTGTAAGACACTTGTGTCAAGCTATGCTTCACGTTTAAAAGCTGTTATAACTGTAAAAGGATGTTGTACTAAGTACCAAGATTGAATGTCACTTGGGGGTTAAATAAAACTGATAATGATGTGAGTACAGAAAAGACATTTGTGGTTATTTCATTATAAATGTTATGTTATATTTGTCTGACCTACACGTGCCTGTTTGATTTAATTGTAAGCAGGATGACTGAATGATCAAAATCAATGTCAAACTGGCCAAAACAATCAATTTCAGTGGGGATTGAATAATTTTGAATACAACTGTGTGTGTATGTTATATATATATACACACATATACACAGGGGCGGACTGACCATTTGGTCACTCAGGCACTGCCCAAGGGCCCTATGCCACTAGGGGGCCCCATGAGGGTTGCCAGCCTCAGTAAAACTAGGGACAGTATGTAAAAATCTGTGTTTTTAAAAAAAATCCCAAGTTTATAGCTGCCACACCTCTCCAGTACCTTTTCAGTGTGTGTATGTATACTGTGTGTGTATATTGTGTGTGTATACTGCGTACTCCTATTGCCTGGGGGGCCCATAATCTCCTATTGCCTGGGGGGCCCATAAGTTGTGAGATAGAGATAGAAGTCCCAAGGGCCCCTAAGGCCTAATGGTGACCTCCAGAGTCAGGGATAGCTGACGTCCTTCTGTGTAGAGTGGGTTGCAAGGCATGGCGGGTGTTATGCAAGATGAAATGGTGAGCGCCAGACACTTTTAGAATGAAAAAAGAGATTTATTGTCTGTTGAACTGAACTGGGGGAGAGAGGGTTAGGGCCATGACACACTTAAGCAGATGCAATGATATTTAGCAGACTCCGAGACTTCTATATAACGGTGAAGCCCTCCAGCCAGACACCACTTCTGTATAGGTAGGACTACTGTCTCCTATGGCAACAATCTTGTAGCAGTTACTAATGGTAGTTGTACTCAACTATTGGCAGCACAAACATTTCTTTTTACTCCACAGTCACTCGCTATGGATTTTTACTCAATGAACTCCCATTCTTTCACAAGACTTTGAATCCACTAGCCACTAGTGTTGCTCACGAATATTCGCATTGCGAATATTCGCTACGAATATTGCATATTCGAGTATTCGCGAATAACTTGAATATTGCGGCGAATATTCGCTATGGGGAATATTCGTATTTTTTCTAATTTATTTGTAAAACAGATCACATCCTAGTGATCTCCATCGACGTCTAAAAGCATTGCTGGTATGATTAGAGAGAGACCCTGGGCCAAGTAGCTGATGCGATTCTTTTATGTTGCCGAAAATTCGCATTGCGAATTTTCGGCAACATAAAAGAATCGCATCAGCTACTCGGCCCTTCTTTTGCATCAGAGCCAATCAGAATAACTCGAATATTCGGCAAAAGGAATATTGCGCGATATTCCTTTTGCCGAATATTCGAGTTATTCTGATTGGCTCTGATGCAAAAGAAGGGCGGAGAAGATAATCGCGCAATAGGAATATTGCGCGATTATCTTCTCCGCCCTTCTTTTGCCCCCTTATTCTCCTTTCTTTTAAGTAGAGTTAGTGTAGAGTTAGTGTTTAGTGCATATTAGTTTAGTAATACAGCAAATTTTTTTTGGGATAAAATATCACGAATATTCGATATTAGCGAATATTCGCGAATATTCTTCTATATATTCGCGCAATATCGCGAAATCGAATATGGCGTATTCCGCTCAACACTACTAGCCACTAAATCCCTTGAGCTCTTTCACTTTTAGTACTCAGTATCTTCCTCAAGCGTCAACCCCGCTTCCCTGCTGGGTCCCTGGCTTGGCACTCACAGATGCTGTTCAAGCATCACCCCTGCTGACACGCTAGGTCCCTGGCTTGGCACTCACGGATGCTCCACAAGCATCACCTCTGCTGTCCCGCTGGGTCCCTGACTTGGCTTTTGCTAAAATGTTTCTACTTCTGCATTGTCCTGGTAAGAAGTCTGCTCTTGTACTGTCCTGGGCTTACTCACAGTGGTATCCGGTAACAAGGCAGCTTGTCCCTTAGTGGCGACAGCTTCCCCTTCCACCTCCGACCACAGCTGGTTCCACGTCCGGCAAAACCGCTACTTCTTGTTGGACTGCAGGCCAGTAGTCCCAAACCTATGCTGCTCTCCTGCTTCTGGATGTGCCTCAGACAACTAAAAAAACTGGCATATAATTCAATATTCAATATGCATTCTGCATTCTCTGGGTGTACAGAACACCCCCACACACTTTTGGTGTGTGATTGGCTTACTGATCTTCTCAGACATCTGTTTTAAGATGTAAGTACAGTTTTAGGCATCCTCTGCAATAGAAATTTTTCATTTTTGGTCAGATATACCCTTAAGGGGTACTTCTAAGGAGATGCAGACATCACAGCTTTCCTCATTAGAACACTGAGAGTGCACCAGGTGATTATAAGGAACACAGAGCACTTAGGGGCTACAGAGGTGCAGTCTGGACAAACTCCTGTCCCCTGTACTCTCTCCCTGTTATGAACTCCTGATCCCTGCACTCTGTGCTTCATTCCTTAGCCCTGCACCCTGTGCTTTATGTACGTTTGATCCCTGCATTTTGTGCATTATACACTACTTATCTCTGCACTCTCTGTAATACGCACTCCTGAGCCCTAAACATTTTGTTCAAATGCTTGCAATGAACACATATTACCTAGATGGGATTCTTTTTTTATTTATTTTTTCTTAACAAAAGTGGAGTTACACTTTAAGCACACCTTCCTTACCCGACATTGATCACATAGCTCCCAATTGTCTATCTTTCCTCTCAGTTGACCTTTTTGGTCTGCTGTATAGGCTTGTAAAGAGAATTGTACCATTTAAATAACTAAAACTGTTATTCTACACTAATCCTTTCCGACGTGCTCTGAATTCCTGCATTAGTTCGTTTGAAAAGCTGGTATGAAAGAAAAGTAGTCATGAATGAAATCACTTGTGGGTTTACCCAATCCTAGTTTTCATAATAAGTCTACATGTAACTGGGAACATGGCAAGTCATTAGATACAAACTTATAGGGCCATATTCAGAAAGGCTTTACGCCAGCGTATCTATTGATACGCCGCGTAAGTTAAAAGATGCGCCGTCGTATCTATGCCCTGTATTCAGGAACCTAGATACACCTGAAATATGGCTTCAGCCATCCGACGTAAGTTGCCGTACGCCGTCGTAACTTAGTTGCATATATACGCTGGCAACTAGGGGCGCTTCCATAGATTTACCCGTAGAATATGCAAATAAGCTAAATACGCCGATTCACAAACGTACTTGCGCCCGGCGCATTGATATACGTTGTTTACGTAAGGTGTATGACCGGCGTAAAGTTACCCCTGCTATATGAGGCGCAGGCAATGTTAAGTATGGACGTCGGAACAGCAACGAATTTTCCGTCGTTTGAGTAAGTTGTACGCGAATAGGGCTGTGCGTAAGTTACGTTCACGTCGATAGCATTGAGTATTTGCGACGTGATTCTGAGCATGCGCACTGGGGTGACATGCCCAGAGGCGTTGTTAGGGGGGTACGGTCCGCACCCGGGTGACACCCACCAGAGATGTGACACACCATACCGAGGGTGACGAAAACGCTGGATCCGTTATGCTTTTTTTTTTTCAGCCGGAAAAAACCTCAGCTGTGCCTGGCTCTGTTTCTTCCAGGTCCTCCCCTCAGGCTCTCACTACTGCGCTGCTGAGTCATTTACATCGTTTCCTTGCCTGGGCGGCGTGGCTGCCGCTGCATACTGTGTGTTCCCTCCAGCAGCTGTCGGGTGTAAAGTGTACCAGAGCCGCTTGCCCTGGCCCCGAGCTAGTGCAGTAACGGGCGGGGGGGTGGGGCGGTCGGCTTGCGATAGGGGTGTCCGCCGCCGGAGCCCGAGGTGAGCTGTTGCTTTGGGTGGGGAAGGGGGGGGTTGACATGGTGTCAGCCACTCAGTTAACACTCGAGCCGCCCAGAGCTGGTGTTTTGATGATGACTGCTTTTGTCCAGCGCCATGTGCCCTGAGCTGGTCTGAAAAGAGGGGTGAGGGGCACAGTGGCTGCATTTGATGGGGGCACAAGTGGCTGCATATGATGAGCACATTGATGGCATTTGACAGGCACAGTGGCTGAATTTGATGGGGTACAAGTGGCTGCATTTGATGGGCACAAGTGGCTGCATTTGACGGGCACAAGTGGCTGCATATGATGGGGCACCAGTGGCTGCATATGATGGGCACAGTCGTGGCATTTGACAGGCACAGTGGCTAAATTTGATGGGGCACAAGTGGCTGCATATGATGGGACACCAGTGGCTGTATATGATGGGCACAGTGGCTGCATATGATGGACACAGTGGTGGTATTTGATGGGGCACCGTGGCTAAATTTAATGGGGCACAAGTGGCTGCATTTGATGGGCACAGTGGTGGCATTTGGCGGGGCACAGTAGCTGCATTTGACAGGGCACAGTGGTGGCATTTGACGGGCACAGTGGCTGCATTTCATGGGGCAAAGTGGTGGCATTTTACGGGCACAGTGGTGGCATTTGACAGGCACAAGTGGCTGCATATGATGCGGCACCAGTGGCTGTATATGATGGGCACAGTGGCTACATTTGATGGGGCACAAGTGGCTGCATTTGACAGGCACAAGTGGCTGCATATGATGCGGCACCAGTGGCTGTATATGATGGGCACAGTGGCTGCATTTGATGGGGCACAAGTGGTTGCATTTGATGGGGCACAAGTGGCTGCATTTGATGGGGCACAAGTGGCTGCATTTGATGGGGCACAAGTGGCTGCATTTGACGGGGCACAAGTGGCTGCATTTGACGGGGCACAAGTGGCTGCATTTGATGGGCACAGTGGCTGTATTTGATAGGCACAGTGGCTGCATTTGATGGGGCACATCTCTGCTGAGAGCTGTCATTGGTTGCTAGGACTGCTAGCATGCTAGCAACCAATTACGTCATGTGTTCCCCCGCAGCGTGCTTCTCCTTTTCAGCTACTGTCTTTCTTGCTGACTACAGGGCCTTGTAGCAACACAACTTGTTGTCGGCAGGTCACAGCATCTTGCCTGCAGCCAGCAAGCAACAAACTGTGTCAGCAGGTCAGTTCAAAAATCAAATCAAAATTATGGGGGGGGGGGGGGGGGTGACACCAAATTTTACCGCACCAGATGACACCTGTCATGTCCTGTGTGTTGTGAGAGACACGGATCAATGGAGCAATGGATGTTTATTTCAGTACAGGCTGTACACTGCAACATGCATTTCAGGACAGTACATATCTCTGCTTCCTACATGTGCACTCTCTAAGATGGCTGCTATGCTCCTTGTCATCACTGCTGGGTGGAGCCAGCCTTAAAGTGCCAGTACATGTGGAATCCTTCAGGTATAACAACACCAACCCTAGTGACGCCACTGGCTAAACTGCCACCATAGGTGTGCACAGCTTATTACATTAGGGCACCCCAAAGCTCAAACACACATGCGTATATGTATATAGGGCAATGGACAGTGTCAGTAGAACAGTTGATGGTGTCAGTGGGCAAGGACTGTTGTCAGTAGTTTATTTTTATTTTATTTTATTATTGCTTTTAAAAAAAAAATTATATTTATTATTTTTTACAATAATTTTTTATTTTACAATTTTTTAGGAGCACCATTGGGGGGCCTAAACAGACCCCTGATATCTCACTTTTAAGGACAGAGATTCCTGAGTCCCTTTCTCTGCAGCCAAGCAGCAGGGGGAATCTGTGCAGCACAGGGTGATTAGGGTGTGCCTGGGCACATCTGGCACACCCTGTGCGCACGCCTATGACTGCCACCCTTTTTAACCTGAAAGTGATCAGATCTGTTAACAATGCGGGCATACTTTTGCTTTCCATACCACAAAACCCAGGTTTTTGCAGGTATATATACAGCTCTTAGTTTTATGTTACACTGCAACCCATGAATGAGTGCAGTACTTCTTTTGAGGCTGGGTTTACACTATTGCGAATTGAATGTGGCTTTCCCCACATCCAATTTGCATGTCAGAAGATTGTGACCAGCTATCGATGGAGCTGGTTCACACATCTCCAGAGCGGCTCCGAAACAAATTGCACAGGAGTCCTGTGCATCTTCTGGTCCATTTCAGCTCCGAATTTAGACAAAAAATTCAGACAAAAAAATTGGACCTGAAACGGTGAATAGGGACACACCAGGCCCCTGCTGTGAGCCGATCTGTACGGCAGAGTGAACCCAGCCTTAAAGTGGTTCTAAAGGCCAACACTAGGATCACACCTATGCATTTTTGCAGCCCTAATTTGTGCAGGCATGGCAGCAATTTAGATGAATAGGCTGCCATGCCTGCATTTCCAAAAAAAAGGTTCATGAGCCTTTTCAAAAACGCAGCTGCAGGGAAATCACATTGTCTTTTTGGCCATGCTATTTCCCTGCGGTTCCCCCAAAGGAACTGTAGCCTGAAATGCGTTGGGCTGCCATAGCAGCCCGTGCCTCTCTTAAGAGCAGCTTGTTTTCATTGTGGGTGCATAGGCGTGAACCTAGCCTTTATACCTTAATGCATTCTCAGACGGCGGACCTCAGAAAAGGAGGATCAGGGTCGCTCTGTGCAAGACTATAGCAGAGAGCAGGTAAGAATAACAATTTTTTATTTATTTTTTAAAGTAATAGTAATCAAGGGTTTACAATCACTTGTAGAATTAGGGTCCTTTCACATGGAGCGGACCGTTTTTCGGCTCAGCGGGGGGTCTCCGCTCAGCTGTCGGCGGACAGGGCGGTCCCCGCACACTGTGCAGGGACCGCCCTGTCTCTCCTCTGCTCTCCCCTATGGGGAGTCGGATGGAAACGGACCGTCTGTCCGTTTGCATCCGATCCGTTTGGCCGGACGGAAGAAAAATAGGACATTCTTCCGTCCGAAGATGCGGATCTGGCGGACGTTAGCGGATGCATCATCCGCTAACGGATCCGCTCCCATAGGGGCCCATTACAAGTCGGTTAACGGACACAAAAGAAAGTGTCCTTTTATGATATGTGTAACAGATGTGTTTTTTTTTAAACATAGAGAATTTCATGGTCAACACATACTTTCAATTTAAAAATCTGCATTGTAATAGCAATACAAACAATAGTTATTTTTGACAATACAATATAAGCTAAATGGAAAAAAATCTCCTTTGCTGTTGTTCTGCCTGTTCACAGTAAAATCACGTGGTAACCCCACAAATTATTTCAACATTACTTTTACTTCATTTATTATTATTGGTAGATAAAAGAAGTAGATTGGGACTTGGGCCTCATCCAATAGAATAATACAAGAGAAGAGAAATGAGACTTTAAATGAGGCATATGTACAACGGCTTGTAATTTGATTAAAAGTAAAAAATATTTAATAGATCATATATTTGCACTAGTAAAATGGTAACATGATGGCATAGTACATGTAATGCATTGTGATTAAAAGGAGACGATATATATATGAGTCTTCCTATATAATAAATAAAGAAATAGTACATGGTTGAAAATGCATAAAGAGCAAACATGTAAACGCATAGTGTGGCTAAAATGCATTAAATGGATCGACGTGTTTCGTGGAGAACACTCCACTTTCTCAGGAGCAAGTGCATTATGTATAGATGCGTATCTGTAAAACATGCATATAAACATCAAAAATATAATGGGTAACCAAAAACTTAAGGGGGAAGGGAAGTGCCCATGACAAGTCCCCATGACAAGGTCCCTACCCATTTTACTCACAGGTCGGGTTTAGAATTAACATGTGATATTATGGACCAAGGAAAGTTGGGGACATCTGTACTGGGAGCTGTGGCAGTATTATCCGTGACCAAGCGAAGCACAGGTGGATGAACTTCAGAAGAAAGATAGTAAATCTCCATTCCATAATTTATATTCATACAACTAGCAATTCCAGAGATTGTCTATATAATATATATATATACCGGTATGCAAAATGTTTGTGATAGGTATTGAATTTTTTAAACAAAAATTATAAACAGTAACTGCTAGTTGGGTCCAAATACAGAATCAGTTGTGAAATTAAAGTTAAACTGATAAACATCCCCATGAAACATTAAGTGATTTGAATAAAGAAAAAAAAGGGGTCAAGAGAGGGTGCAGCAGTGAATCTGCCACCCAAATAAGAAAGGAGACATGAACTAGAATAGAAACAGCAACAAAGTGAAGTTCCCCAGGAAAATGGATCTACAATACTAGATAAAGAGCAATAAGCAAGAAAATTCAAAAAAATAGACAAAGGAAAAAGTTGTAATGCATCAGCAAAGTAGATTCCTTATCCCATACGTGTAAGCCATAATACAGAGTACAGTGCATAGTGTCCTTGCAGGAGAAGCAACAAAGAGGATGACCCAGGGGCGGACTGACCACTCGGGCACTGCCCGAGGGCCCCATGCCACTAGGGGGCCCCATCAGGGTTGCCAGCCTCAGTAAAACGAGGGACAGTATGTAAAAATCTTTTTTTTTAACATCTGGCCCTGAAATGTCCCTTACTGACATCCTTTTGGTCTAAAAATCCCAAGATTATAGCTGCCCCTCCTCTCCAGTAACTTTTCAATATGTGTATGTATATTCTGTGTGTATGTATACTGTGTCTCCTATTGTCCGGGGGCCCCATTATCTCCTATTGCCTGGGGGCCCCATGAGTTGTCAGTCCGCTCCTGGGATGACCCATCCCGAAAGAAGTGCTATTTATTCTAGACGCATGGCCAAGGAACCTCCCAGCGCGTCACAACAACGTTATCAAAGAGGGCGTCAACCCCCAAGCAGCAAATGCCGCCCAGGCGATTGGGCCCAAAAACCCTTGTGGAACAAACGCTGGATAGAATAGATAGAATAGAATACAGTCAGAATAATACCTACGACCCATAGTCTGGGTCCTGAGGCAGCATGTTATTTTTGCGAAATGTCGACCAACAATACTAGACCAATTAGCTTTAAATTAGTGTACCGTGCCAACTGTATAAAGTGTTTTATCATTTGTATTTTACTTCCCCCCTCTCTTTTTTCTCTATGTAACATGTGATTGTAATAGTTGAATAATAAAGACTTTGCAATATTTTAACATTTTTCTGCATTGTGGCCGCTCTAGTCCCAGTATTTACCTAACTTTTTGATATTATTTTTGGTAAATATACTATCTTTTTAAAATAACAAATACAAAAATGTAAAGGTTGGATGAAAGCTTTAGTTCAGTAGGAAACTTTTGTAGTTAATATGAAAAGGACAGAGAGGTTGGAAAGAGGCCCTCCAAATGAGGGCCAGCTGAGAGATATGGTGTTGTTTAAATAAAAGTCCCAGCACAACCCACATGTGAAAGAGCTCTTAGAAAAATCTACAGTGACTTATCATAGTACAAATGTGTTTACTCCATCCTGTATTTCCACCATTCAGCAATCAGGCACACATTTTTGTTTAACCGCTTCCGGACCAGCCGCCATAGTTATACTTTGGCAGGCTGTCTCCCCCCACCACCCCCCGCGTGAGCCGTCGTAGTTGCACGTTGGCTCTGCGGCGCGCGTGCCCGAAGCCGATGCTAGAGCCCAGTGGTCCCGATGACCGCCGGGCACCCGCGATTGCTTGTTACAAAGCGAGAACGGGGATGTGTATGTGTAAAAACACACCCCGGTTCTCTCTGGGCGAGGAGACTGATCAAGTGTTCATACTATGTATGAACACCTAGCAATCTCTTCCCCTAGTCAGTCTTATCCCCCTACAGTTAGAACACACATTAGGGAACACATTTAACCCCTTGACTGCCCCCTAGTGTTAACCCCTTTCCTGCCAGTGACATTTTTACAGTAATCAGTGCATTTTTATAGCACTGATTACTGTATAAATGACAATGGTCCCAAAAATGTGTCAAAAGTGTCTGGTGTGTCCGCCATAATGTCACAGTCCCGATAAAAAAGGCCGCCATTACTAGTAAAAAATAAAAATGCCATGAAACTATCCCCTGATTTGTAGGCACTTTTAACTTTTGCGCTAACTAATCAATATACACTTATTGCGATTTTTTTTTTTTTTTTTACCAAAAATATGTTAAAGAATATATATCGGCCTAAACTGAGGAACATTTTTTTATTTTTTTAAATTGGGGATATTTATTATAGCAAAAAGTACGAAATATATATATATATATATTTTGAGGTAATCAAATACCACCAAAAGAAAGCTCTATTTGTGGGGAAAAAAAAAAGTTTGGGTACAGTGCCGTAGTGCCGAATCGCAAAAAATGTCCCGGTCATTGGGCAGACAATTCTCCTGGGGCTAAAGTGGTAAAACCATAGAGCAGTGTGGTGTAGTAATACTTTAGTGCGTATACTGTCCTCAATCCGATTATTTCAAGGCCTTTGGTCAGATTAGGAATTTCATATGAATAAGGTTGTTTAATAAGTTATTAAAGCTACATTCCAGGTGAACATTGAACCTTGAACTGCTCATTACCTCAGGTTTTCATTGCCGTAGTCATGGCAAGACTAAGGGGTAGACAGAGAAAATAGCCACCTTGGGTGCTCACCAGGAACAGGGTGCAAAAAGAGCAAGACCTGCAATGTATGCTGCTGAGGAAGTTCACAGCTTTTTTGGAGGGGTGGAAATTTGGCTTTTCCACCTTGGGTACTTAGCCCTCGATCACATGAATCACATGGTTTCAAAGCCACATGTCAGTGCAACTTTGGGTGCGACTTGGAAGACATCTGTGCAGCTTTACGCACAGATGTCTATGCATCCAATAGTAGTGCAGGAACTACTTTTCAAATCAATGCGACACCGCAAAGTCCGACACCGATTTGAACAATACGATTGCTGGCAATAGGGTGCAACTTGTCATGTGATTCAAAGTCGCTTCAATGTAAATGGGGGCTATCTTGTTAGCCAAGATGTCCTGGCTAACAAGTGTCCTGTAAATGAAAATGTTGTGTTGTAGCCATGTGCCCCTTTGCTCATCTTCCTTGGTGGCAGGTATATTTCAGCTTTTTCAAATCAAATGTATAGGGACACTTTTTTGTCTGTAGGCAGAGTTTTATTATAATTAGGGGGTGGGGCATTCGTCTGTAGGTGCGATGTAGCAGGTAAAGAAAAACGATCTTGGTTTAACCACTTTAGCCCCGGACCATATTGCTGCCCAATGACCAGAGCACTTTTTGCGATTCGGCACTGCATCGCTTTAACTGAAAATTGCGTGGTCGTGCGACGTGGCTCCCAAACAAAATTGGAGTCCTTTTTTTCCCACAAATAGAGCTTTCTTTTGGTGGTATTTGATCACCTCTGCGGTTTTAATTTTTTGCGCTATAAACAAAAATAGAGCGACTATTTTGAAAAAAAATCAATATTTTTTACTTTTTGCTATAATAAATATCCCCCAAAAATATATAAAAAAAAATTTTTCCTCAGTTTAGGCCAATGCGTATTCTTCTACATATTTTTCGTTAAAAAAAAAAATTGCAAAAGCGTTTATTGATTGGTTTGCGCAAAAATTATAGCATTTACAAAATAGGGGGTCGTTTTATGGCATTTTTATTAATATTTTTTTTTACTAGTAAAGGTGGCGATCAGCGATTTTTTTTCAGTACTGCGACATTATGGCAGACACTTTGGACACTTTTGACACATTTTTGGGACCATTGGCATTTTTATAGCGATCAGTGCTATAAAAATGCATTGATTACTATAAAAATGCCACTGGCAGTGAAGGGGTTAACACTAGGGGGCGGGGAAGGGGTTAAGTGTATTCCTGGGTGTGTTCTAACTGTATGGGGGGGTGGACTGACTAGGGGAAATTACTGATCTTCTGTTCATACATTGTATAAACAGAAGATCAGCATTTCTCTCCCTAACAGGACCGGGAGCAGTGTGTTTGCTCCCGGTCCTCGCTCTGTACCGAGCAATCACGGGTGCCCAGCGACGATCACGCCCACCGGGCACACGCACGGGACTCGGGGGCGCTCATGCGCACCTTCGGCGGAGCGCACGCGCCCCCAGTGGCCGCTTCAAGAGCCGACGTATAGCTAGGGGCTCTCGTGCAGGGGAGCCGACCTGCCACCGTAGAACTGCGGCAGCTGGTCGGCAACCAGTTAAACTAAATATTGGGCGTGACTTAAAGGGGGCGTGCCTCAAATGGGGTGTGGTTAGAGTCTGAGATGAAAGAGGGATGGAGGGAGAAATAGAGAGGAAGAGAGAGAGAAGGAAGGAAAGAAATGGAGATGGAGGGACAGCAGGCCCAGATCCTACACCACAATGGAAATATGTGTATTCCAGAAAGTTTAACTTGTTCCCGACTGCCCACCGTCATATTACTGCGGGACGGTGGCGCGGTCTCGCGGGAGCACGTAGCTCTACGTCCTATCCTTTTTGGCCACTAGCGCGAGCGCCCCCCGCACGCCCCCGAGTCCCGCGCGCGTGCCCGGTGGGTACGATAGCCGCCGGGCACCCGCGATTGCTCGTTACAGAGCGGGAAACGGGAGGTATGTGTGTAAACACATACCTCCCGTTCCTGTCAGCGGGGGGAAACGCTGATTTTCTGTTCATACAGTGATTTCCCCTAGTGAGTCCACCCCCCCATACAGTTAGAACACAAATAGGAACACACTTAACCCCTTCCCTGCCCCCTAGTGTTAACCCCTTCACTGCCAATGGCATTTTTATAGTAATCCAATGCATTTTTATAGCATTGATCGCTATAAAAATGCCAATGGTCCCAAAAATGTGTCAAAAGTGTCCGATGTGTCCGCCATAATATCGCAGTACCGAAAAAAAACGCTGATCGCCGCCATTACTAGTAAAAAAAAAATATTAATAAAAATGGCATAAAACTACCCACTTTTGGGTAAACGCTATAAATGTTGCGCTAACCAATCAATAAGCGCTAATTGCGATTTTTTTTAATGAAAAATATGTAGAAGAATACGTATCGGCCTAAACTGAGGAAAAAAAATGTTTTTTTATATCTTTTTTGGGGATATTTATTATAGCAAAATGTAAAAAATATTGCATTTTTTTCAAAATAGTCGCTCTATTTTTGTTTATAGCGCAAAAAATAAAAACCGCAGAGATGATCAAATACCACCAAAAGAAAGCTCTATTTGTGGGAAAAAAAGGATGCCAATTTTGTTTGGGAGCCACGCCGCACGACCGCGCAATTGTCAGTTAAAGCGACGCAGTCCCGAATCACAAAAAGTACTCTGGTCTTTGGACAGCAATATGGTCCGGGGCTAAAGTGGTTAACACTAAGCAGATAACGATACTCCAAACAGCTGATGTTAGCGATTTAATCATCCCAGCACCATGGTTGTTATGGTGTCACAATGATTGAAGCACATTTTTTCTATTATTACATTGTAATATAAAATGAAATAGTTCAGCTCACCAAAATACAGAATCAGTGGGAACCCTGAGCGTGTCACTTGCCACATCGCCTGCCACCAGATGCCATCAGGTGCCCCAGCGGAGTCCCTCCTTACATAAGGCATTCCCAGCAAAGTCCCTCCATACATCATGTATTCCCAGTAAAAGTTCCTCTTTACACCAGGCACCCCCAACACAGTCTCTCCTTACATCAGGTGTCCCCCAGCAGAGTCCCCCTTACATCAGGTGTCCCCAGTGGAGCCCCCCTTACATCAGGTGTCCCCCAGCAGTGTCCACCTTACATCACGTGTCCCCCAGTGGAGCCCCCCTTACATCACGTGTCCCCCAGTGGAGCCCCCCTTACATCAGTTGTCCCCCAGTGAAGCCCCCCTTACATCAGGTGTCCCCCAGTGGAGCCCCCCTTACATCAGTTGTCCCCCAGTGGAGCCCCCCTTACATCAGGTGTCCCCCCAGTGGAGCCCCCCTTACATCAGGTGTCCCCCAGTGGAGAATCCCTAACAGATCAATTGTTCCAGGCCAACGTGGTCCCGGAACCAGGAACACTGGTACCGACGCACACCCCGGCCAGGAGGGCCATATAATAGGGTTGCCACCTCATCCCTTTAAAAAGGAACACATCTGAATTACACAGGTTCTGTGGCCAATTAAGGTGGTAATTAAACTCACTTGGTGCCTTATCTGTATTAAATTAGCCTCAGAATCTGTGTAATTCAGATGTGTTCCTTTTTAAAGGGATGAGGTGGCAAACCTACCATATAAGGTGGTGTCGTGGAATGGCTACCCCAATGGTGGGCGCCACACGAGGAAGAACCTCGAGGCAATGGCGTCTTTCCCCTTTATACCCCTCCCCAGGATGCACAGCGAGGCGGCCAACCCCTGACTGTCTGCTAAGGAGTGGTACTCAGACACACTTGACCCCTGCTGCCACTTGCTGTCTGGGGGTGACGGGAGTCCCCGAACAAAAGGTTAGCTCACAGCACAGCCAAGCTGGAGCAGAGACCCAAATTTAAACAGTCAAACTAATTCAGAGCTAACTACTTCTTTGAATTCTCCCCTAAATTTAACCATAGCACCAGCTCTGAAAGTAGCCAGGCGCTACAAAAGGATAATGACAGCCAAACGCAGGCCACGCATTGTGCAGCAATTGCCACGCGATTTGGAATTCTGGGCAGATTTGCTGCGTTTCTGCCTGCGATTCCAAATCACAAAGGTTAAAGGGACCTTTTAGGACTCTGACTTGTCCTGGATGCAGACATTTTGCATTGTTTACTGCTTATGAACATGTGGCACTGGCAGCAAAGGCATCAACTAGCCACATCTGAGCACAGCAGCCTATCTGCTTTCATTCACCTGTATAACTGAGGCCTTAATCCGCTGAGCTGACCATGCCCAAGCTGTTAATGACTGAGATATCCACTGCTACCGTTTAAAGACTCTAGACTACATGGCCAGCAGTTTAAAAAAAATGAAAACTTAGACAGCATTTAATATGTATGCATATATATGACTAATTAAAGCAAAACTTTTTATTTTTATTTTCTTTTAGATAGTGGAATGCAGGGTTTATTTTGCCATCTGTGTCCAATTGGGCAAATTTCCCTTCACTTCATGTCACATAACCAAAACATGAAGTGAGAGAAAATTCCTTCCCAGGAGCCGCCGTGGGACCCCAGAAGACGAGGATTGGGGCCACTCTGTACAAAACGAACTGCACTGTGGAGGTAAGTATAATATGTTTGTTTAAAAAAAAATGAACAAATACAACCCCTTTAGGGTAACATGAAGTGAACACATGGGCGGCTTTAGTAAATCACTTGATTGGTTTTCTTTAGCATGCATGTTAAAATTTGCATTTAAAAAAAAATACTTGAAACCTCCAAGAACATTATGCATTATCTGAGAGCAAAGGTCCTCTAAAATAAAATGGAAAATTTGGTATGTGTTTCTGGGGTGTACCCCCTTCCACCACTTACACTCTGAGAAAGGGGTACGCCCCAGAAAAGTGTAAGCCGTCGGTATATCTGAGGTTCCACTGGCAGGTGCCGTGAGGTCCAGTTCTAGCTGTCAGAAAAGCGCTTACTTAAGCTTTCTTTGTAAATAAGACCATTGTTTTTATTATGTTTTTAATAAAAAATTTAGTGGTAATGCACTTTGTCGGTGTGCCCTCCCTTATTTTCTTTTTCTTTAAGTCTAATAATTCAGCATGCCTGTGTATGGTGAAAAACTACTGTGCCCAAAATGGCTCATTGACAATGCTTTAAACCTTTACAGGAACTTTTATCGTGGTAAGGCCCCTTTCACACTGGGCGCAGGAGGTGCGCTGGCGGCATAGCAGCGCTATTTTTAGCGCTGCTATACCATGGTTTTTATTCATCCGCTAGCGGTGCGGTTTTAACCCCCGCTAGCGGGCAAAAAAGGTTTAATGCCGCCAGCAATGCGCTTCTGGAGAGGCGCATTCCCGGCGGTATTACTGCGGTTTTCCGTTGATTTCAATGGGAAGGAGCGCTGTAGGAGCAGTAAACACCCCGCTCCTTCACCGCTCCAAAGATGCGGCTAGCAGGACTTTTGGAGCAGTCCTGCTAGTGCACTGCTTCAGTGTGAAAGTCTTCGGGCTTTCACACTGAAGAGTGCAGGGCAGTGTGAAAGGGGACTTAAATCCATGTAATAGCAGTGCTAAAAATAGCGTCGCTATGCCGCCAATGCATCTCCTGTGCCCAGTGTGAAAGGGGCCTTAATGACTCCCTCTGCCCTCCACTCCAATCGGTCAAACGCAGGACATTACACAGCCCACTGACCTTCACAGTCCTATAAAAATTGTTGAGCAGCTCTGCAGCCACCCAGATAACTACTGGATAGCTGGGACTCCTGGGAGTTGTCTGAACAAAATGGTGACAAGCTCATGGTTGCTTTAAAGGATCACTAAAGGAATTTTTTTTTTTAGCTAAATAGCTTCCTTTACCTTACTGCAGTACTGGTTTCATGTCCTTATTGTTCGTTTTTGCTTTGAAGTTGCTGTAATCCTGCTCTGTTCTCCACACTTCCTGCTTGTCTGTTTCCTTATAACCACCATACTGGGAGCTTTCTCACGGTGGTCTAAGCTGTCATTACTGTGTGTCTGAAACTTCCCAGAACCAATCAGATTCATTTTAAAAACAAAACACTGCCCTGGATGTGTTTGTTTTTGTTCTGTGTGTCTATTTCTACTTTGCAGAAACATGAAGCCGGTTCAAAAGTGAAACTTACCTGCAGGCACATTATATGATTGATTTTTATCTATTTTAATCATTTTGAAAAGGAATCAGTTAACTTTTATGTCTCTATACCCTGTAAACAGTCATTTCAGCAAAAAAATAAAAATAAATCCTTTAGTGACCCTTTAAGCCTGTTTTAATACCATGAGTTCCAGCATGTTTATAAGTGGCTATCAAGTAGTTAAACAGAATATGTTGGGATAAAATTATTGCCATTCCTAACTTGCTTTTAAGGGATAAGTTCACCTTTAGTACATGTTACACCCATATTTAGGGTGTAACATGTGACGGGCGGGGGATTCTCTACCTGTCACAATTTAAAAGCAGGAATCTGAATGAACTACAAGCCCAATCTGCCACTGCAGCAGACAGCTTGTAGTTCTCAATGAACTACCACTTTTAAGACTGACATTGCACTTGTGATCCACTGATTGTGGGTTTAATGCTCTGCAGGCTTAATTGTAAAAAAAAATTTTTTTTTTTCTTAGGTACTTATCCATGAAAGGTGCAGAGCAAACGAACAGGTTCACTGTAATGTAAACGTAATGCAGATGATTATACTTTTTAATCCCTCGCTGCTCCTAATAACCATTGAGCATGAATGCAAAGACCTTTATTAGCTCACAGGAATATGGATCCGTCATCTGTGTCAGCATGGATTGGTCCAGTGCTGTTAAGTGAGCAAGTCACATGCTTCTCCATACATGGAAGTGCTGGGTATTTCCTTTGGCTAAATAGAGTGGCAGGTATAAAGGAAGGGTAAGTATATGCTTCTGGGAATGGGGGCAGGTAGGGGTTAAGCAAATGTGCTGGGTTTATAATTATACAGCTTTTGCTCATAAAATCAGGGGCATACCTAGAGCATTTGGCACCCAGGGCAGATCCTATATCTGGCGTCCCCCCCCATGTTAAAATGTAAAAAAACAAAACACTCTGCCTACCTCTGCATCCTTCAATATCTCTACTAATGTGTATCCCTTCTCCACAACTGCACCTTTGGACCCCTTTACATTACACAGCACCCTGCATCCCTGGACCCCTTTACATTACACAGCACCCTGCATCCCTGGACCCCTTTACATTACACAGCACCCTGCATCTCTGGACCCCTTTACATTACACAGTCCCCTACACCCCTTTCCTTTACCCTGCACCTCTGGACCCCTTTACATTATACAGCCCCCCACAGCTCTGGACCCCTTGCATGTTGCACAGACCCCCACTTCAGTGCAGACTCCCCCATTCAGTACCTCAGATCAGTGCGGCACATGCACAGCAGGTCCCCTCCCCCTGTGTACACATAAACAGAGAGGAGGGGGAAGTGGCTTCACTCTGCTCGGCTGTGCCTGTGTGAGACATCCGGGACCATTCAGACAGCCTGCAGCCATTAAAGAAGGGGATTGTTGGTGCAGTGGTGTCCCCCTACACCCCCGCCCCCCCTTGCATCGCCACTGCAGCTTGCCTCTCCCTGCTCTAACCTGCCTGTCACTGTGCCACTGCCTAAACCTGCCCGTGGTACTGTCACCACTTCAGTCGCAGAGGGGGGGCGCTGCCTGACACCCCCCAGTGTGTGGCACTCTGGGTGGCCCAACCCCCACTTGGTACGCCACTGATCAGGGTTAATATTTGCATACTGTAAATGTAAAAAAATACTATATATCCACTTGCCGACCAGTAACATACCAGTAAGTGGTTATACTGGGATGATGCCTGCAGCTGCAACACCCCGTGTTGTTTTTTTGGAGCTGGCAGTCGGCTCTCTTGTTAAAGCAATCCGTGCTGCTAACTAGCTGCTGGATCGCTTTCCACAAGCAGCTGGAGGGGAAATACCCCCCCCCCCCTGTTCTGCAGCTTTCTCGGGCTCTTTTATTCCACCCCTGGCTGGTCAGACAGCTGGGAACGGCTTTGATCAACGCTCCGCTATGGTAACCCAGAGGTGATGACCTGACATCACTTCCAGTTTACCCGGATGTCAACAGGCGCCATTTTAAAAGCAGTCAAAAACACTGATCTTAAGGGCTGAGGAGAAATTTGAGGTCCTTTAGACCCCAGATCTTTCCATAAAGAGTACATGACACATGCTTATTGCTGTCAATAAAAATAATTAAAGTGACTGTGTAGAAATAAAATAAATTAATAGTTTAAAAAAAAAAGCGCCTCAACCCCCTGTGCTTGCGCACAAAGGAGAACATGAGTGTCGGTCCTGCACGCACACAAACAGCGATCGTCCTACACATGTGAGGTATCACCGCAAACATCAGAGCATGGGCAGTAATTCTAGCACCAGAGCTCCTCTAAATCTAAACGGGTAACCTGTGACGGCTATGGATAATAAAATTGATGTTGTTTTTGTCGCCGTTGCACAATTTAAAGCGTGACATGTTTGGCATCTGTTTAGAGTAATATAATTTTATGTAAAAAATTGGTTTATGTGTTTTTAATAGGGCTGTTACTGATCAAAATTTTTGTGTTCGATTAATCGTTTGTTTTTTTAATCGATTAATCGACTAATTTCGATTAATTATAACGCACATACAGATCCAACTACTTTTAGCTGATCTCCTTGCAGGCTGATTCCCAGTGCAGCTACCAACCACTGGAAAAATGGATAGCAGGATTCAAAAAACACACAAAGGCAGCACTCGATGGGAATAGCATTAAAACTTTTATAGTCTTCAAGTAGGTAACCAAATAAATATTGCACTGGAGATAAAATCGATGTAGCTACATAAAAATGGTGCGAGTAATACCAAACGGTACCAAAAGCAGTCATAAAAACATTTAGCCAAGTATGATACTGGTATAAAAATGTGTACAACGATACCACTGCTGAATCCAGATGAGGAGGGGTTAACATCAGTCCGTCGGCATGTAGATGTTCCATGAAGGGAACTATCACAACTCCCAGTGGATGGCTGTAGAATCCCAGGTTGATAGAGGGAAGTGATAGAGAGAAGTGTAACAGCCCTTGCGTGTGGCAGATAGTAAGGTCCCGCCGGCATGCAGATATGAAGGAGCCCTTCAGATGGACACGGAAAGCCCCGCCGGTGTCTGTGACGTCAACGGATCTCCGATGGAACTCCCTGAAGGCCTAGAACCCGGCAGAGAGGTGAGTACCAATCAAAAGAATTTTAATCGATCAAAAAGATTTTGATCGATCAAAAAAATTTAAGATTAATCGATTAATTAAAAGTTAATTTGCACAGCCCTAGTTCTTAACTTAAAAAATAAATTAAAAAGTGTATTTTTCCCCCCAAAAATGTAGTTTGAATAAAATGTTGCGTACATACTGTGTGACATAAAAATTGTTTGAAAAAACCCACAGATTTATTCTCCAGGGGCTCTGCTTTAAAATAAAAAAAATATATATAAACACTTAGGGAATCTATGTAATTTTCGACCAAAAAAATACTGATTGTCAGAGCTTTTTTTCTCAAAAAATAGGTGCAGGAACTCAACCACGACCCGTTCAGAATTCAAAAACAGTAGAAGGGTCTTAAAGGGGTATTAAATACCAGGATTGCATTACATACAGAGTGCAGAGTTCAGGGGGTTACACACAGAGTGCAGAGCTGTCACTTGTAAACACAGAAACCAGACTTCTGTGTTTACAAGTGATTGCAGTGAGCAGGCACCAAAGGGTCTGAGCCAAAGGTGGTGGAACTGAGTTCCCCCAATTTCCCCCTGAAAAAAAGCCCTGCTGATTGTTACATGTAAACAGAAAGTGCCAGAAAAGGCTTGAAACTCAATGAAATGTTGATCTCTAAAGTCGTGCATTTTTTCAGTTAGCCCGTTAACTGTAGTAATGTGATCCCGGAATTAAGATACTGGTTTTGGCTCTCGGTTTCACTTTTATTTGACATGATAGCTTGAGTGTAACAATGTGAGCAAAGAACAGGCAGCTGTGCACAGTCAGAGATGGCCAGTGGGAGGGAGGTAACTTTTTGCATTGTGATAGAATTAGGAGGGGCTCTCTATAACAGCAGGGTCTGGGTAAAGACCTCGCATAGCACAGCTCTCAGTCACAGCCAGAGCACACACTACTTCTCCAGCCTCAGCAACAAGGAGTTCACTTGTGGTCGCCAAACCTGCAAACATGCCAACTGACTTCAATGGGTACTGGAAAATGATGAGCAATGAGAATTTTGAGGAGTATCTTAAGGCACTGGGTAAGTCTAGATTGACGTCAGGTGTCTAGGCAGATTTTCCACTCCCTGGAATGCACTTTTTTTTTTTTTGCTAGACTTTCTGTGGATCAGCACACATCCTTATTAAGCATTTCACAAGATAGACTATTAAATATTCTTATATATCTGAGTTTTTTTTTTTTTTTTTTTTTCTGAATCAAAAACTGGAGCCTCTATTCCTCCCACCAGTTAAATTTTCTGCCTCGCTCTTGCAGGATAATCGCACAGGTTTTGGCAGTACTTGTTGTGCCTTTTTCTTATTTAATTTTTTTGGCCTGCCTTTACCGCAGAAAAATCAACAGCTGTATCTGCTTTCGTTGTTAGGAAAGCTAGGAGATATTTTTATTGTATGAATTTATAAAGATGGTCACAGCTGCTGCATATGAGAATACAAGCTAATCATCTAAAGATCATAAATATACATGTATTTCTTATGGGTTTTTATAGGTATGGATACTTGCAATGTATATGTGTGTTTTGGGCATGCATTGGTTATACATACCAATATGTGTGCATTGGCTAGAACAGCATCAGTATTTATAAACCGGTTTTCTTCTGTTATTAAATTTATAGCTCATTAGTCTTTTGTGCAATGGACAAAAGCGATACATTGTATACACTGAAGCTTTTGTTGTCATTTTCCTGTCCCGCACGGTCCACTGAACATGCTGGGATTACAGGTAAGGGCAGGCATTTTATGGGTACATTTAGGCTCCTGTAGATAGGCCACCCAATCCACTTGGTTGTAGTCAGATCTCAGAATGTTTATTTATGGGCAAAAGCCATTGCTGGAAGAACCAATGGATTTTCCTGGCAGATCGCTATTCTGTTCCCTAGAATAAGCACATTTTGGAGATGGCCTTATGTTGCCCCCCTTTTTCTTCCATTGGCAGAACATTGCACTTTTAGTAATCTGAGTGTGTGTATTAATGTATAGATTTGTCAACAGTCAAGTTGTGCATGCATGTTTGCCATCGGATGTCTATGGCAGTTTTTTTCAACCAGGGTGCCTTGAGGTTTGATCAGGGGTGCCTTGGCAAAATGCCTAAAAATTGGCATTGTATTCAAAGCCAGTTGCCTGCAGATCCTCCTCCTTTAACCCTCCCTTGCCTCTCTACATCAGCTTTGGCGTCCCATTAGCTAAGTGATGGAGACAAACTGAGGAACAAGATAAACATTGAAATACTAGTCAGTACCAGTTTGCAAAAATGTATTTGCTTTGGAGAATAGACGACTTTAACGCTGGGTGTCCTACGTGTATTGATGGTGCTACTTTATGTAAAACTATCAGAATAGTTTTTACATTTTAAAATGGGGCACCTCAAGACTGTCAATTTTAGGGGGTGCCTCGCGATTGTCCATAATTTTTAAGTTTGCCCTGACTGAAAAAAGGTTGAGAAACGCTGGTCTAGGGGCACCTGGACATAAGACTAAAACGTAATCAAAAATGTAAATAGTTGAGTCTACCATACAAGAAAGTCTGTCGGCAATCCATATTATACATGTGTGCTTGATATCTAAGGGCACCTGTAGATATGACTAAAATAACTCATAGATGACGATATGTTTTCCCTACAAGAATGGAATCTAACGTAATTGGATGTCCTTCTCTTCATTCAACATCCCTTAATAGTGCATTATGGGTGACCCAACCCATTGCTGTCTTTGACATTTTTCCAAACATAGCGCTCACCTACAAAGTGTAGTTATGTATGGGGGTTTCTGGGGAAAACATGGAGAACTTTAATAATATTTGCATAGTAATAAACTGTCCCTTACTTTACAGGACAATCCAAGCATGCCACTTGAGATGTACCAATTTACTCCTAAATGAACAATACCCACCCTTATATTTTATTTTTATTCATTTTTGTCTGTTAGATGCCACTTTTACAATATTTTATCTCTTCAGAGTTCAAATAGTCCTAATTTTATTCAATTCCAGTCTGTGAAAAGATAATACTGATATCCTGTCCAATAAACGTGGGACCATGGGAAATTTGGAGGAATATTGCATCAAAGGAGTCTATCAAACAAAGGCACTTAGCAGCTGTGTAATGACATCACTGCTTCACAACCTCTTGCATGCTCCATTCAATATATCAGTATAATGTCTCTTTATGCCCTGAGAGTAGTGACAGTCTCAGTATTCCAGACCACCACATATTTTAAGCGATCAATATAGCACAGACAGGTTTATGAAACTTGCGCTCTGCATTGGTGTGTGGCATGCATGCACAGTAGAGTAGTGTCTTTGTTCGTACCAACCCAGAATCAATAACCTTACAACTAAGGCCCATAAACTTCTGTATGCAGTTAAAAAAAAAAATATGGCTGTAAAATCATACGCTGAAAAAGGTCATAGGTGCAAACTTTTATGTATTTATTTAATGAAAAAAATGCTTGATATAGGTATATATGGCTTGGAACATTATATATTTGTATAGGACCATCTAATTGTACAGCTATACCTCAGAATACAATAAAATGTGCTCATACAATTGCAAAATAAAGCCATCTTACTGTAAATATTCATACATCTACCTCTATACAAGCTGAAATAAACAGAAAATAATAAGAAAAAAAATGCAACAAAAATATCAAGAGGGAGCTGAAATATGTTTAAGTGAAACAAGGATCAATAAGATTGTAAGCTCTAATGGGCAGGGCCCTCTGATCCCTCCTGTATTGATTTGTATTGTGACTGTACTGTCTTCCCTGATGTAAAGCGTTGCGCAAACTGTTGGCGCTATATAAATCCTGTATAATAAGGCCCCTTTCACACTGGGGCATTTTTCGGGTGTTATTCAACCGTTTTTCAGGCAAAGCCTCACCTACAATCCGAATGTGAAAGCCTGTGCTTTCACACTGCCAGGGCCCGAAAAACGCTGGTAAAGCACCGCTAAGACCCTAACGTTTTAGGGTGTTTTTGCAGTACCTTAGTGTGAAAGGGCAAGGCGTTTTTACAGCACTTGCAATTCATTTCAATGGAGAGGGGTGTTTTTGGAGTGTTTTTTTTTTTTTTTTTTTTTTTTTTCCAGCGCCCAAAAGCTGCTCCACAGATGCTCTTTGCAAGACTCAGTTCGAGAGGGTCCATTGAGATTTTATGAGCGTTTTTTAATATCGCTATTTTTAACACTAAAATGCTGTAAAAGCTTCAAGTCATGTCAATTAATTCTAATCAAAATATGACCATTTGGAGTTCTTTTTGGGTGGTTAAATTGGGTGTGGGGCACTATCATACACATTAAGGCAGCACATTTATTTTAAAAGGGCTGTAAATGCAATAAAACACACAGAAAATTTAAGCAGTGACCTTATTTATTTGTATGCCCCACACAACCGTGCACCTGCATTGAGGTACATTCATAAGATTTTTGTTTCAGTGGCACTGCTGCATGATTCATATATTACCAAACATGTGATTGCCTCTTAAAATGTCAGTCTGTTCATCATTTCCAGTCAAATTAGATTTAAAAAGTAATTGAACACCAGCATTTTTTTTTTTTCCCTTAATTTTTTTTTTTTTTTTTTATCTTAAATTTTTTTATTTAAAAAAAACAAAAAAAAAACAAATGGATCAACAGTTTAAGACAAGGAATCTGAGATCTTATAAAACACATTTCAGATTGAGGATAAAAATTATTAGAATTTGAGGGTTATTTATAAAGAAATATTGAGCAAAGATAATGTAGTTTTTAAAGTAAAACAAGTGTGGTCAGATTTAATCTTTAATTTTTGGAAAAAAATAACAAAAGATTGTTTGTTTGTTTGCCATGGGCACAGACTTGTATGTCTTTAAAAAAAAAGCTTAGTAAGTAATTGGGATGTTTGTTGTATGGACTGATTTTAAAGTGTAAGCATGTTTTCATTGTGCACATTGGAAAGTCAAAAATGATTCCATTGCCTCAAGATAACTGATGTTATTTTGCAGTGAAAGGTTAACCCCCCCCCCCCCCCCCCCCCCCCACACACACACACACGGGTGGACATAGAGTACTGGATATATTATGCTATCAGTTCATCTGTTTTGTCCTTTGTGCATTATGCATTCTGAACATGTTAAAGTTTAATCCTGTCTGTTCAGTGTCAGTGAAGGTTTTTTTTTTTTTTTTCCCCATTATATGAGCCATTGCTTTGTGTCTCTCCAGGGAACTTGTCTACAGATCTAGTTGAAGCACATGTTGCCATCAAAGTAGTAGCTACTTCATTATTTACACACTTCTTGTACGTTCAGGAACGCTTCTCTCATCCAGCATTCATACATGATGTCCTAATAAAAGAATAAATAGGTTGTTGTCATTGCAGACCTTCTTCCTTCTAAGAATACTAGTTACCTGGCTGTCTATGGCTTCAGTACATTTCTGACCAGAACAAGCAAGAACGGTTAGAGCAAAAAAAATTACAGAAGCCACTATGAAAGCCAGACAACTAGCGTTTCTCAAGGAGAGCTTTGCAGTTATAAAACACATTTTCCTCAATAAGGGGACCCTGAAAGCGGCACATGCTTCATACATGATCTGGGGCAGCTTGCTATTAACAAGTCATCCCATTCTATGCAAGGCATATTTCCCAGATCTTGTGCATCGCAGGCAGTGTACAACAGTGGTCATTAATCCTGTCCTCATGGCCCACTAACAGGCCAGGCTTTATGTATTACCTTGGGGACATGCAGACTAGAATACTGCAATCACTGAGCAGCAAATGATATCACCTGGTGATATATATTATAGTTATCTTGCAAACCTGGCCTGTTAGTGGGCCCTGAGGACAGGGTTGATGACCACTGGTGTACAAGATCTGATGCAACTTGTTGTTCCATAACAAAACTGCATACCTTTTTATTAAAAATGAAACCTATTCTCATACAAAAAACATGGCGGTGATAATATCCCCAAACCAGATAGGTCACCTCTTTTTCCTTCTTTGACTACCCACCCCACTCTCCTCCGACTACCCAACTACTAGCCCTATAATCCCACCCCCTCCTTGTAAGGGGTAATGGCTGGAGTCCCTCTGGGTAAAAGCTGTGAAAAATCCCTGCCTAGCTGTGCTGTACAAGTCTTTATCAGTGTGCAACTTCTGTCACTTGAACAAGGTTCAGCCTGCATTAGTAGAAACAACTAGATAATGCAATGGCTGTTCAACCTTAAGTATACTGTACAGCTGGGTATCACTGAAGGATGAAAATATTAGGCACAGACAAGAAGTATGCATGTGTCAGATATCCATAGACTGGATCCAGATGTTTGTTATTTCAAGCTGAAGGAAAAACCTTCTCCTAACTAGTGAACTGGGTCCAACCTGCTTAAATTGGATCACCAGACCTCTATTATTCAAGCATCTGATAGAACCTTCCGTGACAGTAGGGGAGATTCCCCACAAGGCCTGTCAAACCATGCCGTGTGCATGCATGTGTGTATATATAGCAACCACCTTTGTGTGTGTGTGTGTGTGTGTATATATATATATATTATACCGGGAATTAAAGCGGATGGTTCACTAGAAAAAAATATTAAAAGCCAGCAGCAACAAATACTGCAGCTGCTGACTTTTCATATTAGGACACTTACCTGTCCTGGAGTCCAGCGGCGCCCGCAGCAGAGGATGAGCGATCGCTCATCACCCTGCTGCTCCCCCCCCCCCCTCCATCCACGGTGAGGGAACCAGGAAGTGAAGCGCTGCGGCTTTACTGCCCGGTTCCCTACGGCGCATGCGCGAGTCGCGCTACGCCCGCCGATTGGCTCCCGCTGTGTGCTGGGAGCCGAGAGTTCCCAGCACACAACGGGGGGCGACGGGATGTCGCCAAAAAACCCGACTTTTGCCCGAGACTGCGGGCCGGAAGTGGTTGCAGATACCTGTCTTTAGACAGGTATCTGCACCCCCCTCCCCCCTGAAAGGTGTCAATTGTGACACCGGAGGGGGGAGGGTTCCGATCAGCGGATCTTCACTTTAGGGTGGAGATCCGCTTTAAGTCTTTCTGACCTTGTTCCATAGCATGTCATCTTAGATCAGACCTCCTACCATGCATACAAAGGATTAGGACTAACTTCATTGGTAGGCTGGCATAGAACAAGGAAGATCTGTCCACAAATGATGATAAATATGGAGCCCCAGGATATGAGGAGGAGGAAGACTGGTACAATAACGCAGTGCCACAAAGTCAAGGTGGTGGCAAGCAGTTATTTTTGGATGTGTTTACTTATATATTTACAATATAGTAATGATGCTATTCTCAAAGGGGAGAAGCCACCCTGTAAGGTGATACAAAAAATGAAGACTAATGCTCTTGCAGTGGAAGAGCCTTTATACTTGCCTCTCCAAGAATTGTCAGCATTTGACACGTCCGTTTAGGATGCCTGTGTACCCAATCATGCAGTGGTTCCAATCTCCAATCATTATATTACTACTGAGTTATGTACTGATGTAGAGGTCACAGGATGAAATCATGACATGGGGTGAGGGATACCGCCATTAGGCACTCCCAGAAATGTAAAGTGCTGATCAATCTGACAGGGGCTGTAGTGGAATGGGAGATGCATGTCCCGGAATTAATCTGACACAGCCACACCCGGACTGATCTGATGCCCCCAAAAAAGACTGCCACATCACCACTTCACTCACTGACAGTACTTGTCCTGGCTGAGAATGTCTGGAGGAGCACAATCCCTGTGCCCTGCTTGTGATTGGACACAAGAGGCTGGATTTATGATTTCTCCAATCACTGTGCTGTGATTTATTACAGCACAAACTGATTTTTGGGAAGAAGGGTGTCCCTGAATGGTAGTTTGTAAATGTGGTCACTCTAGCTGCTGGAGAGGCAAGTATAACTGTGTATAGACCAGTGTTTCTCAATTCCAGTCCTCACGCCCCCCCAACAGGTCATGTTTTCAGGATTTCCCTCAGATGAAAAGGCTGTGGGAATTACTAAGGCAGTGAAACTGATCAAATCACCTGTGCAAAATAATGGAAAACCTGACTTGTTGGGGGGGCGTGAGGACTGGAATTGAGAAACACTGGTATAGACACAGGGACTTTCCATCTGACAGGGATGCTTTCATGAGCTAAGGCCGGGTTTACACTAGTCCGACAAACGCTCCGACATTGGATGCTCATGTCGCATGATGTGTGAAAATCAATGATTCCCTATGAGAGCGTCTTAACTGGTCTGACACATGTGGGTCCGACTTTGAAAAATGCTCCCTGTACTACTTTGGTCCAACATTGATCCTACTTCAACCCATTGAATATCATTGAAGTCTGATCAAAGTAGGATCCTTGTCCTAACCATCCGACTTTTGACATCCGACATGTGATTACAGCACCAGTAAAAGGACTTAATCTCACTCTGGGATTGTTTTGATTGGTCAAAGAACAAGTCAGACTATCACAAAGTCGGATCAAAGTAGTATCCTGTTCATGAAAGTCGACCGATGTCACAGAGCAAAGTAGGATGAAAGTCGTACTACTGTCGTGTAGTATAGTGTGAAC
The DNA here is from genome assembly GCA_029574335.1 of Rana kukunoris. NCBI lineage: Eukaryota > Metazoa > Chordata > Amphibia > Anura > Ranidae > Rana > Rana kukunoris. The sequence continues at coordinate 128,166,479 of CM056052.1, forward strand.
CCGGTAGTAAACAGAAAAAACAAACTCCTGCGCACAGGTGGATTGTCCAACAATTATTAAATATTTTGCATGGAAAATACCAAAAATGCCAAGAACGGTAACAGTGGCTTTGCTGCCCTTCATGGATAGGGAATATCCTAGTAGAGAACAAAAAAAGAGAAAGAAAGGCGCACCAGCCTAGTGTGTTACTGTTGACCGTTTAATAAAATAATAATGGAAACCTACTCCCAAGGGAAATAAAATAGTAGGATTATCAACAACGATGTAGTAGATACCCCTCGAACCACACTCCAGAATAGGGGGGATATAGAGGTGCGTCACTGCTGGCTTGCGCGTTTTAAGGCGACAAGGACCTCTTCATTACAGCCCAGCTGGTGTGCCTTTTCTTTCTATTTTTTTTAGAGTGAACCCAACCTCAATCCAGTTTTCAAAATCAAGGACAATTAGTATTGATTTGTGTTATTTTATTGGTTAAGTCTTCACAAAACCTACTAGTTATACTTAACCATAACAGCAGGAGATTAAGGCTTACCTGAGCCTAGCCACAAACAGTAGATGTTGGTTGAATGTTTCAGATGAGTATTGTTCAACGCACTGTGAACATGCATACGTAGCCCAGCCTGACTTCCTTGGCCCAAATTTTATTATAGGGAGAACGATTTTGGAAATGGACCCAGAATCCCAGTACTGAAGCCACCAACCACAATGACTTGATAAGAAGGCTTTTTGTGCTTTTCTGACATTAGAGATAGGGAATATTTTTATTGTAAATATGTAGAAGGACACGCTGCTATGCAGACCATTAAAATTATATATATGTGTGTGTGTATTTATGTATTTTTGTTCTAGATGGTAAGTATATATGCAAATAACTGTTCATCCTTTGGTTCAAAGCGCTAACAGACAGTGCTTGTCATCTGCATGTATTGAAACACCCATAATGCCCCTAGTAGTTGCATTCCATGCATTCTTTTTTTAATAAAGTATTATTTTCTTCTATAGCATTGAAGCGATTTGGCAATTTGCGCCATAATGATTGGTGCGAATTTGAATGTTCGGTTTATTTTAACCTCCCAATTATCTATCAGTGACATAATACATATTAAGTGAAATCTGTATAATTCTATAAAGCTTGCTGAGCCAAAGCCTCTTTCTTTTCACCCTAAGTCCCCACACATTGAATAAAGTGCAGTGATTCCATTGGAATGTTGATCCCGAATGTATACACACACATGGCTTCTATTTGTCCTCTAAGCAGGATAAAGGCCCTTAATTGGGGAGCCAGACCACTACTGATTAGAGGCTGATCAGGTATGAGGGTTTCCCTTGACATACAATAAAATTCTTCTTTTCTCCTCCCTACACAGACGTCAATGTCGCTCTGAGGAAGATCGCCACCCTATTGAAGCCGGACAAAGATATCATTCAGAATGGGGAGCACATGGTGATTAAGACACTGAGCACTTTTAGGAACTACATCATGGAGTTTGATGTGGGAAAGGAGTTTGAAGAGGATTTGTCTGGAGTAGATGATCGCAAATGCATGGTAAGAATTAAGGCCAGATTAGCCCATTTCTTTAACAAAGAGTTCCTTAGTGAGCAGATTAGTTCTGTATTCTCTTGGTATGTTAGCCTCTACCACCTCTACTGTTATGTATTCGGCACTCTTTCAGCAGAGCTGTCATTGCTCTTGTTTCTTCATCCTACATACTGTCAACCAGTTTTCCTGGACAGTTTTTGTACATGAAAGTGTAATCTGAATGCTAATCCTGCTGTACAAATTGCTTCCAAGGTAAAGGTTCATTCAGTTACATGAAATGACTTTGATAATTCTGACATTTCCTTTTATCACTGGGGAAATTCGTAACATTAATGGTGGGCGTTTTCCAATGCAGTTCATCCCAGCTTCAGGAGTCTATTGATTCCTGAAGCTGGGATTGACAGTTGTGTGTGAATGGCAGTGGGCGCCGAACCTGTACAGTGAAATAACAGGCTGTTTAAAGCCGACTGTGCCTGTTCGCGCATCCAGCAATCGCATGACGTGATTGCGGCTGGACATATTGTAGCTGGCCAGCTAGAAACTGTCCTAGGTAGCTAATATAACCTACATGTACTTTATATACAGCTAAGCCTGCTGAGAACCTAGTGTGGTGCATATGTTTATATGTGAGAGACAAAAGCAAAGTTATTCACAGTTGAATTCATGCCAGAAAGCATAAAGTTAAGCTTTTGTGACTCATCAGAAGCCTTGGCCCAATCACAGCAAATCTCACATTGAGCAGTCTTGACCTATCACAGCCTCCTTTGCATCCATTTCTGTCTGGGAGGTTCCTAATACTCCATGTGCTGCTAGATTATTCCACCACAGAGACAGAGAGCCACATGGAGACAGAGAGCAGAGCAGAACAGACACAAGGCCAAAGTTGTGTTTTATGGAAGCCAGGGGCTAAAAATAGGTATGTGACACAGTTATATATATGTTCTTATTGTAAATAGTGTAGTTAGAACTGTATACTGATCTAGTTGTGTGTTCATTTGTAGTTCCACCTAACATAATTCACAAACCAAACCCAATTAAGCTAACCCTGCAAACCAAGTAGCAAACAACAGAGTTATACCCTTCAGAGAAATCAGAGAATGCTTTGATAACTTACTGAGAGAGAGAGAGAGAGAGAGTGAGTATAAATACTGAAGAAAGAAATATATCCACCATCTTATGTTAAATGACAAGATTGAATATTTGAACCACCATTTTGTTATACATTATTCATCACGTGTTTTTGTACATGGACTGTCTGCTGCAAAGCAGCAGCATTATATATGAAGAGAAGTGAAGTTATTTTAAGCATTTGTTGAGCTCTTTAAACCTACTGCTTCCATAGAACGGCGCTAGAGGAATTTTCAGAGTAATAGACAGTCTTGTTGGACTGAAAATTCAGAGATATCACAATTCTTCTAATGCCACAGAGCATGAGGCACTTCATATTTTGTCTGCGTCCAGCTGTAATCGCTGCCTTTGCGAGCAGGCATGAATAGCTGCGACCGCCTACATCCTGAAGTTGCAGTGTACAGGCTTGGTGGCTGCTGCTATCCACACACAGCTACCAATCCCAGCAGCAGGAATGAGCAGATTCTTTCTGCTGAGCTTTGCAACTTGGCAAAATGCCTGTGTGAATAGTGTCTCAAATCTATTAAACTTGTAGCTCTGTACTGGTCTTCAGTGAAAAGCAACATGTTGTCCTGCCCCTGTTTATATACAGAATGCATTGAAACTACTGTGGTGATACCCCCGAAGGAGCTGCTTTTGTAGGGCCCTTTCACACAGGACGGATCCGTTATGATCCACCCCGTGAACCTCTGCTTGTTCAGCAGGGATTGCGTTGCTGATGCCTGCTGAGCCGGCAGATGACAGGGCGGTCCCTGCAGGGATTGCGCTGTTCTGATCTCCGCTCTCCCCTATGGGGGGATCAGATAAAAACAGACCGTCTGCAGAATCGGAGCACAGTGGACCCGGATGAGATCAGGTGTCAGCAGATGTTCATCCGCTGACACCCGCTATCTCATAGGTATCAATGTACGTCCCTTTTTCATCCGTAAACGGATGAATGAAAAAGCAGACATATGGTCCGCAGGTGTGAAAGGGGCCTTACTCTGCCTTTCAACCCTAATAAAAGTTTCAGCCCCCTCTCGCAATAGTGTAAGTGCAATGAGAAATACACACGTTATGATAAACACACAAATTGTCTTTACTGCAATATTTCTGTGGAAGAATAACACAGTAATGCCGCGTACATGCGGTCGGAGTTTCCGCCAACAAATGTTCGATGGAAGCTTGTTGTTCGAAAAATCCAACCGTGTGTTTGCTCTATCGGACATTTGCTGTCGGAATTGCCAACATCGAAAATTTGAGTGCTGGTTCTCAAATTTTACGACAACAAAAGTTGTTGTCGGAAATTCCGACCGTGTGTACACAATTCAACGCACAAAAATTCTACGTGTGCTCGGAATCATTGAACTTCATTTTTCTCAGCTCGTCATATAGTTGTACGTGACCGTGTTCTTCACATTTGGAATTTCCGACATTTATGTGACCGTGTGTATGCAAGACAAGTTTGAGCCCACATCCATCAGGAAAAAATCCACAGTTTTATTGTCGCAATGTCCGATTGTATGTACGCGGCATTACAGTATATATTAACGTAATCAACTAGAGAGCAATAACTGAGATTCAAGAGCAATATAGCTCTCAATCCTATATTCAAGCTGCTTTCAGGGGATTCCAAACACTAGAATATCCCTGAAAGCAGAGGCACACTTAATCACTTCAATACAGGGCATTTTCACCCCCTTCCTGCCCAGACCAATTTTTAGTTTTCAGCGCTGTTGCACTTTGAATGACAATTGCGCGGTCATGCAACACTGTACCCAAATGAAATCTTTAAATAGAGCTTTCTTTTGGTGGGATTTGATCACCTCTGCGGTTTATATTTTTTGCGCTATAAACAAAGGAAGAGCGACTATTTTGACACGTTTTTGGGACCATTCACATTTATACAGCGATGTAGAGCTATAAAACTGTACGGATTACTGTGTAAATGTGACTGTCAGGGAAGGGGTTAACACTAGGGGGCGCTGAAGGGGTTAATATGTTCCCTATAGAGTGATTCTAACTGTAGGGGGAGGGGACTCACAAGGGGAGGAGACCAATCTGTGTTCCTCTGTACTGGGAACACACATCGGTCTCCACCTCTGACAGGAGGTGGATCCGTGTGTTTACACACACAGATCCACACTCCTGCCGTAATCGCGGGTGCTGGCTAACATCGCGGGCACGCGCCCTGTATCACGAGCGATGCCGTGGGCGTGCCCCCTAGATGGCCGGGAAGAAAGAACGTCATATGACATCCACCCTTGGGCAGGGAGGGTTCCTGCCGGTGTCATAACTATGGCCCAGTAAGGAAGGGTAGAGGCGGCCCTAGGCTTTGTGAGGCCTTAGGCAAAACTTAGACATGAGGCCCCACTCACACCCTTAATGGGGAAAAATAATTCAAGCCACAAAAACGGCTGCAAAAAATGCACGGATCTAGCACACAGGTGATCAGCACCATTTCCAGGACACCCTCCTTACCCATCAGACATATTCAGCCAATGCAAGAGGGGGGAGAGAGGGGGAGCTGAGAAAGAGAGAGTGGTAATAGAGAGATCCGATGACGCCTACACTAGTATTAATCGCAGGCAAATTAGGCGACCGCGAGGCCCCTGTGAGTGCGAGGCCTTAGGTGACCACCTAATTAGAGATCCGCCTCTGAGAAAGGAATTAAATGGCAAATAAAGCATAATATGATACTTTAAATCAGATTTACTGTTACACAGGCTGGCTCTGAGTCCAGGCAGGAGGAAAGCAGAGGAATGACCCTATTTGTGTCAGGTCTCTCACTCCCTGACACCAGCCCAACTTTAAGGCTACGCTCAAACTGAAGCGCTTTACAGGGGGCTTTCATACTGGAGTGGTGCACTGTCAGGACGCTAAAAAAAGTCCTGCAAGCAGCATCTTTGAGGCGCTGTAGGAGCGGTGTATACACCGCTCCTACAGCACCCCTGCCCATTAAAAATCTATGAAATCATGGAAAATCTTTCTCTAACTTCACATTCATTGAATATGGCCCTTTGATGTCAGGTGCCACGCTTAAGTTCACCTATATTAGGGTGACCAGACATCCCCAGTTCCTAGGGAAAATCCCTGGATTGAGGACACTGTCCCCCGTAACCAAGTTTGTCCCCGGATTACATTTTAAAAGGGGCTGGGGCAATTTCAAAGACAGTCAGTGCAGAATAAAATACAATTTGCACACCTCCGCTCATACTAACTTAGAGGGGGTGTATTTTTTCCATTATCTGTGCCCCTTTCTGAGGATCATGTGCTGGTCGGAGCTGAGAGAATATTTCTTCAGTTTCAGGTGCATGCTCATTCAGCTTCGCTCGTATGTTCTTCTGCCTTGGCTGAAATCCTGGCCAGCCACCTGCCTGCTTATCATCTTGCCTTCCCTGGCTGAGTGATCTTACTCTGCTCCCCACCCAGTAGTGGCCGAGGCCCGGAGAGTAAGGCCCCTTTCACATGGACGGATAGAATGGTGCTTTTAGCTGCAGATTTTCAATTTTTCTACCGCAGCTAAAAGCACACAATTGGAGCACTACCCCCAAAGGATCTGCTGGTTTGTTTTGGGTGGCATGTTACCTCATGGCTCTTCCGCCGGCCTATGGGTGTATGGTGCATATGGCAGTAATGGAATGTCCATGACGGGTGTCTTCTGCTGTGCTCTTTATTACCCAGCCGGGTAAAAACATTAAAACTTGTGATGAAGAGTAGAGGTGAAGTAGAAGAAGAAATGGCCAACTCGGGCACAACAATAGGGAAACAGTCCTGCTTCCAACAATACTTTGTATTCCTCACCACTCCAGCCAGAGTGGGTATAGCGTACCTGGACAGGCCTACTCTCACTGACCTGGCAGCTAGGGTATCGTTTGAACTTGTAGGAATAGTCTCTGCCACAGACCCTCCTGAAATGGACTCGGGGGGGGGGGGGGGAAGCATCTGCCACAGGCCCTCCCTGTGTTTGTGATTACGGAGATGATCCTCCTTGATAGAATTGCGTCTGGAACTCCTTCAGATAATGTTCAGGTCCCGACTGAGAGGTGACCAGTCTCTGTGTCCGGCTACCTTGATCCCCGGTGGTTTGTTCAGACCATATTGGATCGCCAGCCTCTCATTGGCTCTCCTGAGATGGACTCCCCACCAAACAGCTATCCAGCTTGGGATCTTCAGGATTGAGAACCCAGTCGACCACTGGGTTCCCTGCCACAGCTCAAATGCTCTGGACCAACATGGTCCCGGAACCAGGAACTCCGCGTGGTATGCGCACCCCAGCCTGGAAGGCCCTTTCACTGGGGCGCCGTGATGCGCAATCACCCTAAAGGTGGGTTCCGCACTCCGTAGAAGACCCCAGACTCATGGCGTCTGCCCCATAAATACTCTCCCCCAGCATGCACAGCGAAGCTCAACCATCCTGATTGGAAGAGCACCCAAACCTCGACTCCACTACTGCCACATACTGTCCTGGGGTAGGAACTACACCCCAGTCACAATAGACAGCCCACAGCACAGCCAAGCTGAGACAGAGACCAGTTTAGAACATAATTGGATCAGAGTCTTTTAATTAGCACCAGTACCTTTAAGTAACCAGGCGCTACACAATGCTTTCCTATTGCCCCAATCACACAGCGTTTAGCTGTGATTTCGTTACATGTGGTTTGGTGCGAATATATGCACATAACTGCAGGTAATCGCAGTCTTTTTTGTCAACTGCGGATAGCAGCGTGGAGGAAAAAAAAAGAACAGGAAGCACATCATAATCAAAAAAAAAAAGGGGTTGCTATGGGAATGACTACCGCAGCTAAACGCGGCCGCATGTAATCGCAATGTACAAATGCAGCTAATCGCATTGCCTGGAGCCTTTGGAGCCTTGAATTTCATGGAACATTTTACATGCTTTAAACAGCGGCAAACCAGCTGTCCATGTGAAAAGCGCCTAAGACTTGAGAGGCTGTGAGGTGGGTGGCGATGGGCAGAGATAGGCAGCTGAGGGTGTCCAGCAGCAGGAACAGAGGGGAAGCGGATCCGATTGTGATGCTACCAGTGGCTTCAACACAGGCGTACTTTGGGGGTGTCTGTAAATAGACTTCATAGCACTTTGTCTCTCTGGCATATTGGTCATAAGTTAACAAAATCGGCACCCAGGAGCCAGTTTATGTGACACACTGTGACAGAGCCATGATAGAGTACCTGCTGCCTGTGAGTTATCATAATGCTGATGATCTTAAAGGGGTGTCCCAGCCAAAAAATGTGTTTATTAAGAGTCAGCAGCTACAAAAAGTGTAGCTGCTGGCTTTTAATAAACACTCACTTACCTGCTCCTGCGGTCCAGCGACACGCCGACCGGGGGTCCGCTCCTCTTCCCCCCCCCCCCACCCCCCTCCCCAGCCGGCATCTCCATCTCGACTGTGGGCACCCAGCCGTGACAGCCTTCGGCTTCACGGCCGGGCACCCACTGCGCATTCGTGAGCCGCACTGCGCATGCGAGCGCGGCGCGGCTCGCCGCTGATTGGAGAGGCGATCACATGGGACCTGTCAGTGTCCCATGTGATCGCCTACAGGGAGGGGCTGGTGTAGACGATTAAGGCTTAATCGCCTAACCAGCCCCTCGGCGGAAGCGGGACAGGAAGTCCCACTCCTACTGAAGCCCCCAAATGTGGCATGTATGGGGATGAGGAGTGGGATAAGAGGAAGTTCCAAATTTGGGTGGAACTCCTCTTTAACCAGTTGTTGATGGCCTGATAGCAGATTTACTGCTACAGGGTGGTTGCGCTGCAAAGGATTACGAATATACGCGATCCTGCATTTCTTGATCCTCCAGTACCTGTTGATCGTTATGTACACAGGCAGAGCGGTAAACAAGGCAGATTGCCGTTCTGTCAGTATGGAAGACATTGATCTCAAGATCAATCAGTACCCACACAGTGAGAAAACACTGGTTAAGCACACATCTAGCCCTTTGCTTGCCCTAGATGTTATCCCCTTCCCAGTCAGGGTCATAAGTACAGTGCATATATTTAGCACTGATCACTGTATTAGTGTCACTGGTTGTCGCATAGTGTCTGAATTGTCTGCCGCAATATCGCAGTCCTGCTATGAGTCATTGATTCCTGCTGCTATTTCTAGTAGAAAAAAAAATATGTCCCCGGATTTAATTTTAGAAATCTGGTCACCTTAACCTATATCAGATAAGTTGGCTAGCACAGCATTTCATGGTAGTCTTTGCTTCTTTTGGAGGAAGATTACTTGCATTAAATCTTTTGTGTTATAAATTCCCCATTCAAACCCGTATTTCCATGCTGTGTTATATATAGATGTTCTGATATAATGGAAACATTTTAGATTTTTAAAGCTAAGCTAATTCACTTTGAGAGGAAAATCATTCAGGGTCATTATCTGGAGAGGACTTATCTGTTCTTCCAGAACACAGTGGTATGATTTATGTGCTAGTTGAAGGCCTAGTGGTCATTTCAGATGAGAATACACAGCTTTGAATTACACTTGCATATACATGAACATCTGGATGAAATCAGCTAAGCGCCACCCGATGACCAGTGTAAACACTCGCTTCCTCTTCAGTTTATTCACCTTCGTTCATGTTATCCCTTTACATAGAAATCATCATGCTGTCCTCGTAACCCCATTGTTTAATGTTCAGGGGGGAGCAGAGGGACAAAGTATAGGGGTTATATGCTACAGAAGGAACTGTTTAATTAACCACTTGCCGACCGCGCTATAGCAAAAAGACTGCTACAGCGTGGTCGAGTTGTTTTGACACGACGTCCCTGGGACGTCCTCGTGCACTTCCGCGTTTGCGCGTCCCCTTCTAGACCCGGCGAGTGTCCATGCTCGCCGGGTCTAGAACACCCGGCGCATTACGGATCGCGGTAAATTGACGGAGCGATCACTTGTAAACAAACCGGCGTCATTTGATGACGCAGGTTCCTCCCTCTCCTCTCTGTACCGTTCGGTACAGTGTGAAAGGAGAGGGGGGAAGCGGGTGGCAACAGCAGCATTGAGGGCTGGATATGTGACAATTGCAGTCACAGATCCAGCTATCCCTGCGCGATACTCTGCAATACCCTGCGCGATACACTGCAATACCCCCCAATACTCTGCAATACATCCCCCCCCCTCCTGCCACCCTCTGGTGCTTTTACAGACTCACCGCTACGATCAAAGCCAGGATTTATTTTTTTCAGTCTTCCCAGCCTAGAGGTGAGATGTAAGGGTCTTATTAACCCCACGTCTCACTGTAAAGAGGACCTGTCATGCTATATTCCTATTACAAGGGATGTTTACATTCCTTATAATAGGAATAAAAGTGATAAAAAAATTATTTTTGCATAGCTCAATTATTTTATTTCTCCTACCATCACAGAATGGTTCACATAAGGTTAGATAGGATAACTTAAACAGTTTTTTTAGGACTGTGCAAATTAACTTTTAATTGATCGATTAATCTTTAATTTTTTTGATCGATCAAAATCTTTTTGATCGATTTTTAAAATTCTTTCGATTGGTACTCACCTCTCCGCCGGCTTCTGGGCCTTCAGGGAGATCCGGTAACATCAGACACCGGCGGGGCTTGCCGTGTCCATCTGAAGGGCTCCTTTGCTGTGCCTTCAATCTGCATGCCGGAGGGACCTTACTATCTGCCACACGCAAAGGCTGTTACACTTCCCTCTATCACTTTCCTCTATCAACCTGGGATTCTACAGCCATCCACTGGGAGTTGTGATAGTTCCCTTCATGGGACATCTACATGCCGACGGACTGATGTTAATCTCTCCTCATCTAGATTCAGCAGTGGCATCGTTGTACACATTTTTATACCAGTATCCTACTTAGCTACATGTTTTTATGACTGCTTTTGGTACCGTTTGGTATTACTCGCACCATTTTTACAGTTTATGTAGCTACATCGATTTTATCTCCAGTGCAATATTTATTTGGTTACCTACTTGAAGACTATAAAGGTTTTAATGCTATTCCCACCGAGCGCTGCCTTTGTGTGTGTTTTTTTTATTTTTTTATTTTTTTTTATTATTTTTTTTTTTAGTCCAGGGTGCTTTTGGTGCATCAGCTTTTTGGTGTGGTTAAACTAAGTGCAGGTATTTTATTTATATTTTTGGTCATTTTTAAGGGGTTTGACAAGAGCACAGATATAGGAGAATTTATACGTAAAGAGCCTGTGATGACAGAAGTCTCTAGCAGTCTCATGTAACATGTCCTCAGATCCTTGACAGTCTTCTGCAGCACACCTAAAGTAACTTTTTGTCTGTAACAATATTTTTGTATCTTTTTTGACATTGTATTTAAGTTTATTTTGAAAAAAAAAAGGCCAAATAGCAACTTTGATATTTAGAGACATCAACACAAGTGTTAAAACTGCAAAATTGAAATTTCCACCTTTTTTTTTTTTTTCTTCCCAACATATTAGCTGCTATATACATGTTACACTGTAACTAAAAGTATTCTTAGTTTTGGAGAGTGGAGAGGGATTAGAACACCTTTCAGTTGTATTGCTGTCTGTGTTCCCATAAGGGCCCTTTCACATGTCAGGATCCGTGCCTTTATCATCCGCTTGCTCAGCGGGGATCGCTCCGTTGATCCCCGCTGGGCCAGCAGATGACAGCAGGGCCATCTTAATAGCATTATGGGCCCCTGGGCAAAGTAATGCACTGGGGCCCCTACAAGCCTTCCACGATTTACACACCTACACTACAACAAAGTTTCAGCCTATACAGAATATGTTGCTGTACTATACAAATAAAGATGACATGAGCATTACTATGAATTATTTATTTTTAATAAAGTATTTAGCACAGACATTTGAAAATGTTCTTTACAGAAAGTTATTGTATTAGTCCTTAAAATACGTTTATAAAAAGGAAAAAGTGCACAACCAAACAATATATAAACCAGTGGCGGCTGGTGCTCAAAATTTTTGGGTGGGCGCAAAGGAAAACAAAAATTGCAGTCTCACTGTGCCATCAATTGTCACCACTGTGCCATGCCATTAAACCAGCCACTGTGCCATCAATTGTCATCACTGTTCCATGCCATTAAACCAGCCACTGTGCCATCAATTGTCACCACTGTGCCATGCCATTAAACCAGCCACTGTGCCATCAATTGTCCCCACTGTGCCCTGTAAATTGCTCTCTCCCCCCCGGCACTTACCTTTACTGAAGTCGGGCATCCACGTCCCACGATGTCTTCTCCTGCCCTCGATGACTGACAGGCGTCTCAGCCAATCAGGTTAACGGTAGCCAGAACCGGCCAACCTGATTGGCTGAGACGCCTGTCATCTTATCCAAGGGGCGTACAGTCTGTGCGCTCCGAAAATAAGCTTCCGGACCCGAGGGCTGTACTGGGAAAGCCGATCAGAGCTGTTGGCTCTGATTGACATTTCCGTACAGCCAACCAGCTGGCGTTATTCAGATGGCAGGACATGAGCGCCGACCATCTGAATAACAGCGGCAGCGGCGATAATAACATAGATTCGTGCAATGCATGAATCTATGTTATTAGACTCAGTGGCGGTGAGAGCCAGAGGGGGCGGCACTCCAGCGCCCTCTATGGACGAACCGCCACTGATATAAACAGCAGCAGCTGGGGGGATGTATACATGCTGGAGCCACAATGCTTTGATTAGTGACTGTGTGCAGCAAAAATTATATCACCAGTTGCATTTGGCGGGCACTACTGCTTACAAAATGCAACCAAATCAAATAAGTCTGTGCTGCAACTTTCCATTGCACATCGTTGTGGTGGGGTTGATGCAGTTTTTAGTGGGTTGAAATAGGTGGTGAGGAAGCAACATAACACCTCTTCACCGCCCATCTAATACCTCTAAAAAGCAAGCCATGTCCACAGTGGCAGTGCGTCCATAGAGGGTGCAGGAGCGCCGCCCCCTCTCTCCTGTCGATCACCAATAGATTCATTCAAAGCATGAACCTATCTATTGTTGCCACTGCCACCCCCTATTCAGGTGTCCGGCCCCTTGTCGGGCACCGGGCATCTGAATTACAGCGGCGGGGGTGTTTTGGAAGTGCCTGATTAGAGCCATGGGCTCTAATAGGTGTCCTGATTAGAGCCTGTGGGCTCTAATAGGCTTACAAATTGGTAAACAGTGGGCGCAATGCTGTGCGTTCGCTGTTTACACAGTGTTGTGTTAGGGAAGCGAATAAATCGCTTCCCTAACACTGACCTGACTCTCAGCCAGTCAGGTGCACAGGGTCTGGTTACCTGATTGGCTGAAGCGATAGGCGCTGTGATTGCCCGAGGGCTTTCACACTAAGGCGATGCGCTGGCAGGAGATAAAAAAGTCTACTGCCAGCAGCATCTTTGGAGCGGTGAGAGGAGTGGCGTGTATACCGCTCTTTCACCGCTCCTTCCCATTGAAAACAATGGGAACCCATGGTAATACTGCCTGCAATGCGCCTCTGCAGAGGAGCATTGTGGGCAGGATAAAAACCCGTTATCGGCCGCTAGCGGGAGTTAATACCGCACCGCTAGCGACTGAATCCCGTGGCAATTCCGACGGTATAGTGCCGCTATTTTTAGCGGCGCTATACCACCACTGCGCCTTCAGCACCAGTGTGAAAGGGGCTCTAAAGACTAAGTGCTGGTTCACACTTTTGCGCTGTGAATTCACAACAAATTCCGCACCACATCCAAATCGCACCCCGTTTATGCAAACCGTTAACGACACACTGAAATCAGTTCGCTAAATGCAGTGTGATTTGTATAATTTATTCATGGGATGGCCAAAAAAAAGGGTCCTGCAACACTTTGGTGCAGATTTGGTGCGATTTGAGACATGCAGAATTAATGGTTTAATTTGCACTGCTGAAGAATCGCATGTGATTTGAACAGGAATGCGGTGCGATTCCCGTTCAAACTCGCATGCAGTTCCTGCACCGCATAGTGTGAACCACCTCAGAGCAGCAGAGAAGGACATTTGTTAATGTTGAAGGGGGTGTCATTTTGGACAGTGGACTTACCGATTTTTGCAGCTTCTAGTCTTCTCCAATTTTCATGTGGCAGCTGCACACCACACACACCTAGCACCATGCTGTGTGCACATCAGGGGGTGGGGTTTCTAACATGGCTGGGCAGTGGGCACAGCAGGAAATCAGGGATTGGTCCGTTTGCATGGGTCCTCAGAACACTGAAGGTCCTGTCTGTGCTGTTCATTCTGAATCCCTGTATATATGGGAGACCTGCAGTAATGGCACAGGCAAGAAAGCAAGGCAGCACATTCACAGTTAACTGTTACTGTGGAGTCCCAACCTGCTGCCGTGTGGAGACAAAGATTTGCAAAGATTTCAAACAAATTTGAAAGAAGTTTGTTTGAAATCTTTGAAAACATTTTTTAAAATGTAAAACAAAAAAAAAATAAGTAATCGCAGACTTTTGGCACCAATTACATCCAGCACAATGTCTAATAAACCTGAATATAATGCCAAACCACACAGCATCGTAGATCAGCAAGAGGGCTCTGTGATTGGCCCTCCTGATCACATGATGGCCGTGTCCAATCACAGCCGTAATGTGATGTAAACAAAGAGCCAGTTGCTAGGTGATCGGCTCTCCTCTCCTCACAGACGACTTCTGTGTGAGGAGAGGAGGGTGGATCGCTGCAGCTGGCTGGTAATCAGTGAGCATGAGCTGTTTTTTCAGCTTTTTACTCGCTGATCACCAGTCTAGTGTCCCACACAGTATAAAACACAGAAAAGTAAACACGCATGCAGTGTTGCTCATCTTGCTTTAAAAAAGTAATTAGCTACAGTTACAAATTACTTCTCTGAAAAAGTAATTGCGTTAGTGACTCAGTTACTACATTGAAAAAGTAATTTAGTTACTCAGCAAAGTAACTGACTTTTTTTTTAAAATATTTTACAATGCTTTGTTGAGATGATTTTCTTTCTAGAATGCAGGTGACGGGCGCTTGCCAGGGAGCAGTGAGTTAATACTCCAAGACAAATGAATGCCAGATCCTTGAGAGAAGAAAACCGGAAGCAAATGGTGATCTCGTGTATATCCCAGCCTAGGTGCATCCATCCCACCATGTATGTGCAGCTACATGGTGTGGTGGGGTTGTCACCACTGTGCCATGTCATTAAACCAGCCACTGTGCCATCAATTGAAAACATCAAGAAAAAAGAATTGAAAAAACACAAAGGGCCAGATTCACGTACATCTGCGCATTATTGGACCGGCGTAGCGCACCGCCTTTACGTTAGACTGGCGCAATGTAGCGGCGGAATCACCCTATTCTCATCGGTTTTGCGCAGAAATTTGCGCCTGTGCAACGTTATTTCAGAGGCGCAAGGCGGAATAATTCAAATTGGGAAGGACGTGGGCGTGTTACGTTGAAATGAGCCGTGACCCCATGCAAATGAAGGGCCAGCCGGCTCGCGCATGCACGCTTGAAGCAGACTATGGTCAGCACCTCTGTGCGCATGCTCACAACTCGGGAACGGCGCAATCAGTGAAATTGGAAGTGGACTAGGGCAAATTAGTGAACTACGCAGACAGCATAAATAGACAGACACAAACGCACTTCCTTTGCAAAAGTACATCCCTTTGTATCCCTTCCTATACAGCAAGGTGCTTTTGTTCTGTTGTTTATTAGCGTTTGTTTGTTTGTGACGTGTCTTTGAGATATTTGGGGACTGTTTTGCAGAGTGATTTTTGTCTTTTATGTGTTTTCTTTGTTGTTATTTTTCTTTAATTCGATTTTTGCTGGTCAATTTTTTTTTTTGGTTCTGTTTGTATATGATTTGGGAATGTGGGGGTGACATTCCTGCCGGAAAAGGGGTGTCACCCTCATTTGTGGTGAAGTGATCCCCAGGTCCGTGTGAATTGTGTATGAATGTACAGTGACATAATTGGAGCTGTGGCATGGCGTTGCTGCTCACAAGTCCTGCATGGTGGGCTTGTGCCAATCCAATGTGATGAGGATGTGATGTGTCTGTGCTAGGGACCACAGTGTTGTGCATGCATGCATTCTCATTGTGCCATGATTAATGTGTATGTTTAAGGTGCAAAGATGCCTAATGTGAGCTGGCTCCTGGCTGCTTTTCCCTCAGAAGACGGGGTAGCCTTGGTTAGGGGGGTTCCGTATAGGAGTCATGAGATGGGGTCCCAGTGCATATACAGAGTCACCCTGAAGGGATAAGACAGGAGGATGTTAGTAGTGCATGTGCCCCTTGTGATTTCAGCATCATGGGGGGGACAGTCATGCCTGCCACCCATGTCACTCACCAACCAGCCAGCTGTCCCCATACATGTTCTGTTCGAAATCTGTGGGGATGGGGCTATGATTGTATATGTAGCTGTCATGGGTGGTGTCACGTGTTGGGCTCCTGCAGGGTTGTGGTTAACTCCATGATGGCATGAGGGGTGAATCTGAAGATGCGAGACACCTCAGAATCACTCATGCCAAAGATGTCTATGCGTGTGTGATATATCAAGTGAAGAGTGAGGGGCTTGTATCAGATTAGATTATTATATCCATCAAGGTTTTAAAGGGCTATTGAAAGATAGTGAGACCGTGTTTGTAATTTGTATGTATGTTATGTATTGATGTATATATGTATGTATATTTTTTGTAAAAATGTTTCTTAAAGCAAAGAAAAAAATTTTTGTTAAAAAAAAAAAAATTCCTCTCCCGTGCCCTCCTCCGTGCCTTCCTCCTTCTTTGCTCATCTAAAGTCAGTAGTATAGCTATGAGCATGGATGCCACTGACATGTTGGCATACAGATTGTTGTGCAACACGTGTGACTGCTCAGCTCCTCACTAACAGTGTTGCTTTCTCTGACATGTAGACGAATTGTCTAATTTTATACCACCTTTTATATGGTCTAATTTTAGACAGGCCGTGCAGCTGTTGCGCACAGCGCGTAGCCTGCGCTGCACCAACGTTCTTTTGTGGATCCCCGTAACTCCCTCATTAGCATATTTGAATAGAAAATCAATGGTGTGTCTAGCGCAGTTTTGCGCGGACGGATGCGCCTGTCTATCGAAATGAAGCCTGACAAAAAAAAGTAGATTTCTTGCGTATCTCGTTTTGGGGAATGCGGAGCATCGAAACGCACACGCACATTTAGACTTAGGCCGCGCATCTCCTGTTACGCCGGCGTAATCGCTCTGTGAATCTGGCCCAAAGTCCTTATCATTAAGTCTGTTGATCAAACCCCAGGCCAATTGCAAAGATTGAAGGGTGTGGGTGCTAGGTTGTACCGACTATTAAAATACCAGAATACAACAGACAATGTTTGTCAATAATGGGACCCCTGGAGGAAACGTGTCTGAATTGCTCATCAGCGGGTCCTCCCAAATCCGCTAGTGCCAGTCCAAACTCAAATGGTGACAAAGCAAACATTACATAAGAAATTGGTGATGAAGTGAAATATTTTAGTGTTGTCCTATAATTACTTCCGTGCTCCCCTCTCAGTTCCCCACCCACCAGAAAAAACGACCCCAATGGGGTAGGCAGTTGGTGGTAGGTTTGTGTAGCCTCTCTCCTCACTGTTCGTCTCCAGCCAGTGATGTTCCTAAGGTCGCTAAGGTGTGGTTTCCCCTGGCCGGTGTGAACTTGACACTCAAGGAAAGAAAAAATGTATCCGCATAGTGTAGTAAGGTAAAAAAGGATGGATTCATTTGTAAAAACTATAAAAAAACAAACTGGTCCCAGGGTGACAATTGGGTACCAGACTGGTGGGTGCAACGCTAAGCCGCCGTTCCGAGCCAGCTGGGATGCACGGGGCTGTAACTCGGTGAGTTCTCCGCGATCCTCTCCACAGCTAGTTCATGTACTGGCGTGCGTGTGTGCGTACGTAGGTGATGGTCTTCTGACGCATTTGGTCATGTGGCTTTTTTATTGCCTTTGAAAAAGTCACACGTTGAAACGCGTCAGCTGACCATCACGCACGCATATATGTGTTACACCGATAGAAAGAGGTTAATCACAATGACCTGCTGATGACCATGCTGCTGCTCCTTTTGGAAATCGCAGATCCCAGGGCTGCTGAAATGTAAACCTTGCTAGGGATCCTAGGCGACATCACTGACCAAATATGATTAAAGGTAGTGTTAGTGTTATGACTGCTATGTGGCAGACTGTTTGTAAGCAAACATTGGCTGGAGGTTTGGTGAGGCAATCTGGCCAGATACTGTGTCAGGACAGCCTGGCTGCGTGAAACAACCTACCTGTAAGTCTCTTCCTCTAGTTAGTCCACCCCCCACACAGTTAGCATTCCCTAGGAGCACACTTAACCCTTTGATCGCCCCTGATGTTAACTCCTTCTGTGACAGTGCTTCTCTATTATTTTTTTTATTTTTATTTATTTTTTGAAGTAAGAAAAAATACTGTGTGGTGTGTGGGGGTTCTTCTTCCTCTTTCTTTTTTTTTTTTCTTCTTCTTAAAAAAATTAATAAAATTAGCTTTAGTTTAGTCATATAAGTTTTTGTGTAAGTAGAGTTAGGGCCAGATTCACGAACACTTGCGCTGGAGTATTTGGATATGCGCCGCGTAACTGTGATGATGCACCGTCGTTTCTATGTGCCCGTACCCACCAAACTAGATGCGCCCAATAACGGGTCATTTGCGACCGGCGGAACGTTCCGACGCCAGAGTATCGTCAGCGCTTATTTTCGCTGGGCGCATCAGTCGCGCCCATTGATTTCCCCTGCAAATATGCAAATGAGGGATTTTTCCCAATTCACGAACGGATTAGCACCATACGCTGGCTACATGCGCCGCGCGTATCTGGTCCGTCCGGCGCAAAGTTATTTCTACAAAAGGCTGCTTTATCTTTACTCCAGACGGTCACAGGTCAGCAGGAGAGCAGCTACAGCAGCGTTACCGACGATAGGAGCTAGCTGAGCACCCCCACTTGCAAGGACAACACCTCTGTGTGCCAACATGCCAGGGGCAATTGTGGTCCTAGAACTACTGATGGGTCCCCCGGAACCAAGAAGGCGGCCACGTGAGAGGATATACCGCACTCGTATGAACCTCTTTGGCATGGGGGAGGAGGAGGTGTATCGCCTCTTCAGATTCAGCCCTGATGCAATACTTGAACTAACCACAACCCTGCAGGGTGACATCACCAGCAAGACATACCGCTCACAAGCAGTGCAGCCACTGGTGAAGGTCCTGGCAACACTTCATTTCCTTGCCAGTGGATCATTCCAGCGTACAAGTGGAGTGGTGGCTGGGATGTCACAATCCTCCGTGAGCAGATGTGTGCACCAGGTTGTCCCTGCAATCCTCAGACGCATGTCCAACCAGTTCATCAGACCAACCACTGAGGAGCTGCGGCAGAAGGCAATGACAGATTTCTACAACATTGCCAGATTCCCACGCACAGTGGGGGCCATTGATTGCACACATGTGGCCCTACAGCCCCCCAGTGCCACAGAGCACATATACCGCAATCGGAAGCATTGGCATTCCATCAACGTACAGGTGATAGCCGATGCCCAACGCCTCATATGGCACGTCCGTGCCAAACACCCAGGGTCCAGCCATGACAGCTACATATACAATCAGAGCCCCATCCCAGCAGAATTTCCCCAGAACATGTATGGGGACAGCTGGCTGATTGGTGAGTGACAAGGGAGTCAGGCATGACTATCCCCTCCCGTGATGCACAACAGAAATCGCACATGCATGACTAACATTCTCCTGTCTTTTACCTTACAGGTGACTCTGCATATGCACTGTGACCCCATCTCATGACTCCTTTCCGGAACCCCCAAACCAGAGGAGAGAGAAAATACAATGAAGCACACATCAAAACCCGTGCAGTGGTGGAGCAAACATTCGGGCTCCTGAAGTCCCGTTTCCGATGCCTGGATAAGTCCGGGGGGACCCTATTGTATTCCCCTACCTTTGTGTGTCAGATCATCGCTGCATGTTGCATTCTGCACAACTTTGCTATGAGAAAAGGCCTGCATATTGACATACGTGATGACCTGACCCCCGACCCACACAGCCCCCCCCTGCCAGAGGACACCCAGTCTGCTGATGGAAGAGCAGTCAGGAGGGTCCTCGCCGTAGGCATCTTTGGACACTAAACCAAAACATTAATAACACAGACAATGCACGCGTGTACACCACTGATGTCCCTAGATCACACACACCACATGCACATCGCATTGGATTAGCCCAAGTCCAGCATGTAGGAGTTGGGAGCAGTAACGCCAGCGTCAAGGCCCCAATGATGTCACTGTCCATTCACACACCTTTCACACGTGATTCATTCAGCCGTGGGGTTAACTTCACCACCACGGCCGAGGGTAACACCCCTTACTTTCAGGAGTGCCACCCTCTCACATTCACACACCATTCACACTGTCCCCTGCACTCCTGACCGTGTGCAGTACAAAAATAAATTAATAATATCATATCCTGATAATTAAAAGAAACAAAATCTCATAACCTGAGAAAAAGAAAAAATAAACTCATGACCTGAGTATGTCCAAATCAAAAATATAAAACCAAAAAAAAAAAGGCCTCATCGGGGATGCCGGGGGCTTCTTCTGGGGGCCCCTCTCTGGCTCCGCAGCTGCCTGGATGGAGTGGGTGGGGGTGGGGGGGCATCTGGAGGTGGCTGATCCCCAGGTGGGCCACTCCTGGCAGGTGTGGCCTGCGTGCCCTCCAAGGCCCTGGCTATCCGTCCAAGGTAGGAGTTGGTCTGGGCCTGCATCCGGAGCTGACGGGTGACCTGGTAGTGCTGGGCCCGCCGACTCAGCCTCCCCTGGTCCCGGATGGCAGCACTGTTGGCCTGGACGGCTGCAGTAAGGTGCTGGATATCCCCCTGCACCTCCCCCAAAGTGGTGACCACTGCAGCGCAATTGTAGCTGACATCCTGCACTGCGTTGCTGAGGTTGGCAACGGAGCCCAGGCTGTCGGACACTTTCTCCAAGTGCACCGCTATGGCCCCCATCTGTTCCGTCTGCCTGGCGTGATCCCTCGCCAACTGGTCCTGGACACCATCAGACACCCCCCTGGTCTTCTGGGTCGCCTTCCTGGGGCCAGAAGATGGATGTCCTCGGGTGGAAGGAGTCGCCCTTGAGGGGCTTCCAAGGATGGGGGAGGGGACGACAGACGGCCCAGGAGAAGGGGAGGAGACAGACAAAACCAAAGAAAAGTCCTGCTCTGCCACAGCAGGATCCTCCACAACCACCTCGGCAGGTGTGGTGTGGCCACTCTCCTCCTCCACAACCTCTTCACCACCCAGTGGCTCAGGCACACAATGGCGTGGGGGGGATGGGGTGGAATGTACGCTGACCGATGATGGCCCAGCTCCGTCATCTGTGGATGACACAAAGCAGACACATGTTGGTGGTCCCACACACTTGGCACATGTACCCTCCCCCCCCCCCAAATGCAAAACAACAAATAGGGGATTATAAAACACTTACCTGTCCTTGTGCCTTCCTCCACGGAGTCATAGCCTGCGACCCCCTCCACCTGCTCCCTCTCCAGGCATCGAGCAACCACCTCCTCCTCTGCGGTTAGGGTGACAGGACATGGGGGACCACCACCTGTGCCCCTCTCATACCTCCTGATGGAGGCCACCTTGTCCCTCACCTTGCGCCGCAGGTCATTTTTTTTTTTTTTTTTGTATGTCCCCAGCAGTCCGGGTGGAGTAGCCCAGGACATTGACCCTGGCAGCAATCGACTCCAGGATGCCCTGCTTCCTTTCCCGGCTGGTCTTCCGGCTTTTTTTGCCATGGAGAAATTCATTATCCCTCTCCATTGCCGAGATGATCACAGACACCTCCTGGGCATTAAAATTGAGGTTCCTCCTCTCTCTGGGGGTAGCGGGAGCAGCCATCACAGCACAAAAGTATCTTCCCTGGGGTGGGGGGAAGCGGAACTACTTTTGCGCCGGAATGGCGTTTCCGCCAGCGCTTTTAAGCGCCCAGCGGAACGCATTGCGCTGACGTTTCCCAGGAAGTGGTGCCGACGGAAGTTGTGAGCATGCGCACAAGGGGGGCGAGTGGAGCCGCACTCACTGCGCATGCTCCGTGGATGATGCGCTGAACGTAAGCCTCTGCGCTGGGATCCGCCCATCATTTACATATGATCACACCCACTTCCACTTGCGTCGGGTTACGCCAGCGCATTATCGTTACTCTGGCGCAAGTTTACGCGCAACTGCTATGTGAATTACAGGACTTGCGCTGAAAGGGTCTTCAGAGTAACGTAAATGAGAAGCGTTACTCCAGAGGAAAGATACTCTCATCTACCTGAATCTGGCCCTTAGTGTTTTTTTGATAAAATATCACAAATATTCTTCTATATATTTGTGAAATATCGCGAAATCAAATATGGCGTATTCCGCTCAACACTAGTCATTAAAGGGTTAAAACCTTCTGGGGCTGAAGTGATCTGAAGCTCATTCACATTAGTAAGTATGTACTTCTTGCTAAACAGAATGAACGTACTTCTCTTGAGGCAACATGCATATACTATGCATAGATTGATAGGTTTTCAGAATAAAATAAAATAACCAATATCATTAAATATTCTCCACTAAACTGAGTTTTAAACAATAAGCTTGCCTTGTTTTCTAAATTTCAGCCCCCCCTATGTATCACTATACCATTATTGTACTTCTTTTGCAGAAATAAAAAAAAAATTCTCTGTATCTTGCACACCGCTTGACCTCAGTGTCCAGCTGCCTGTAAAAAAAAAAAAAAAAAAATGTCTCCATTACTTCCTAGACAGACCTTGGGATATGACAAAGAAAGTAGTTACCAGTAGTACCAGCTGATCATATTGGGACACGCTCTCCATCTGCCCTCCCCCCTTGCAGCAGATGACTACCACCCACGCCCACCTTATCAGGTGTATGTTTTTTTTTTTTTTTTAATGCAATCAGTGAATACCTTTCTCACTAAATACACAACCGTAGTTCCTTTGGAAGAGTGTGCAGGAGCTGAGCAATCGCATAACAGCCCATGTGGATAGTGCTGTAATATTAAGAATAATCTTGGGTTCAGTAAAGCTTACTGTACAATCTCCTTTTTTAGAGTCTACATACATCACTCTGTGAATGTAGTGCAAAGAATATGTGACCTGCTCGATGTATGTGTGTCTCAATAAACAGAGGGTTCAGTAAAGCTTACTGTACAATCTCCTTTTTAGATCTACCATCACCTATGTAGTGCAAAGGCCTGCCTGATTGGATACAGAGTGATTGGATAGATGGTGTGTCCTCCTCTTTTTTATCGTTTTTGGTAAATCTAATGGAGATCATACAGAGATTGTATAATCAGATTGTATAGTGTATGGCCACGTTTTTATACACCTAACTAGTTGCGCTTTCGGTGCCATTATTTGTTAACGACACACCAAACACAGAGTTGCACAAGAATAATGAGGCTCTATTCACATCTGTGTGCTTCCAAACGCATTGCCAACTACACAGAAAATGCACACTTTGCCTTGTGTTTCAGAAATGCGCTGCAAACACACCAAAAAGCACACTCCGCTCTAAAAAAAAAAAGTTTTGGAGCTTCTTTGGAGGGGTTGTTGCACAAAGGGCAGCCCATTCGCAAGAATGGGCAGCCCCATGTGTAACAAGCAAAAACACTTAAATGCCCCCAAAAAATGCTTGCAGGAATGCAAGTTCCCGCTATACACAGAGATGTGAACGAAGCTTGACAGCACAATGTTTTGCCTTTGGGGGGGGGGGGGGGCTGCTGACCATTATACTGTAGTTCCATTTGATAGTAATTTGACCACTGGGTGGCACTCCTCTGTTTTGTATACAGTAATATAAACATTTTCATGTGTACATTTACTAATCAACGACATTCCCTTGCGAGAAACCTAGACCAGCCATATCTCTGTATAAGCAAATATGTAAATCTTAAGAAATCTGTTAGCTTATAGTAAACATTTAGTATTTCATTGACTCTTTCATTAACTCTTCATTAGGAAGGAATATGTTTTCCAGTGATATCTCTATGTAGCGCCCATGTACTTCCAAGTACGGGTGCTAGTAAATTTAATGGGATGATCAAAGTGTAAAGTGACTCTTTCCAAGCAGCCAATCAGGAAGCCTTTAGGGTGACCACATCACCGTGCCCCAAGCATTATGGCCTACCAGGCCGGGCGTGGGTACTACGCAGTGTTCCTGGTTCCGGAGCCAAGTTGGTCCTGAACATCCAAGCAGTACAGGGACCCAGTGATCGACTGGGTTCTCGCCTCTAGAGTTCCCCCAGCAAGTTTGGCTGTTCAGTGGGGAGTCCAGTTAAGGAGCGCCATTGAGAGGCTGGCGGTCCAACAGTATTGAGACGAACCATCGGGGATCAAGGTACTGGACACTGAGGGATTGATTCCTCTCTCGGTGGGTACCTGAGCGACTTTGAAGGAAGATTCAGGAGGAGTTCCTTTTGTATCTACACTCAGGGGAGGCCTGTGGCAGAGGCGTTTTCCTGGTGGTCATTTAGAAGAGTCTGTGGCAGAGACATCCTTCTTAAGTTCCGAGTGATACTCTGGCTGCCAGGTCGGTGAGAGAGACCTGTCCAGGTACGCTATTACCCACTCAGGCTGGAGTGGTGAAAGAAAACTGATTGTTGTTGGAGACGGGACTGTTTCCATATACAAGGCCTGAATCTGCGGTTCTCCTTCCAACCTTTGTCTATCCTTCCCATCACCTGTTAACTGTTTTTACCCGGCTGGGTAATAAAGAGCACATATAAAGAGACTTCCTATTTGCGGACATTCCTTTACTGCTATTGCATTTAATCGTTTACCCTAGACACTTCACCGGAGCCATGAGGTAACACGCCACCCCTATTCTAACCAGCAGCTCCTTCGGGGGTGAGTGCTACATCTATATTCAAAATGACAGTAAGCCTAGGTTCACATTAGAGCGATTTGTCATGCGATTTGAGAGATCAAATCGCATGAGAAGTCGCAGCCTATTGGCGGCAATGGCACTGTTCCAATCGGTGCGACACCGATTTTGCGGCACCGATTTGCAAAAGTAGTTCCTGCACTACTTTTGACGATTTCAGGTGTGATTTCTATAGACATCTGTGTATGAAGCCACACAAATGTCTATCAAGTAGCAGCTGAAATCGCGCTGACCTTGCTACTTTAAAATCGCACTACTTCAAGTAGAGTAGCACGATTTCAAAGTAGCATCAGTGTGAACCAGGGCTAAATGTTGTAGCTGTCAGTGCAATGCACTGTTAAAAAGTTAAACAATGTCATCAAAAAATTGCTATGTAAAATAATCAAAATACCACTTTTCTGTTTTGAACTAATTATCAGTTTACAGTATAATAACAAAGTGCAATATATTTTTTAAAAACCGTGTAGCAAAGAAAGACTTAATTCTGAAGTCCCGAATGCCAGCCATGGTGATCTGAGGGCTCAGGGGTGATAAGTGATTGATAGTGGTGGGGCAAAGAAGAGGTTGATCAGCAGGTAATTGAAGGATCTGTGTGGAGGGGCTTTTAGGGTCCATTCATACCACAGAGTGTCTGTTCAGCACAGGTAAACGCACATTCACTAAGACATTGGTAACTTTTTTGCATTTAACATGCGCTTTTCTCCTCACTTACTAGAATGTACAAAGGGTCTACAGCACAGCAAAGAATCCAAACTTGTGCTGGTCTGCTGGTTTTCCTGTGCGTTGAGGTGTGTTTTATTGCACTGACATGCTTTTCCATGCTGGTCTGGGGGAGTGTTGAGCCAGATGTGGTGGTGGGGGGCAATGCACTTAAAAAGGCAGCAGTGGAGGAATGATGTGCAGGGAGGTAAGTGCTGGGGTTGGCAGATTGCAGTGGTGGTGAGGGACAGCGGCTAGACCAGGGGTGCCCAACCAGTGGCGGGCAACCTCCTGCTCTGGGATGGAATAAAATAGAATACTGTTATTAAAGTTAAGTTTATTACTAAAATCACAGTGTATATATGGGCTTATCTGTTCTACAGTGGTTACTGGGCTGCTTTCAAACTGATCCACAGGTACAGAAAAGTTACCTGCACTGAGCCATAGACTTCTATTAACTGCGAGTTTGTTGTACTGAGAATAGAGTGGGCTGCCATCCACTTGCTCCGCTTATTGTGGCCCGCGATACTATACAATACTATTGTTAAGCCCCATACACTTGGTCAGACTATTTTAACAACAAACATAAAAACGATCGTTTTCCGATCGTTCTCAGAAAATGTGTTCGCTTTTAAACTGCATCAGAAAACCATTTTTGGGTTCAGAAGTCTGGCCAACTGATCTCCCTTCAGATGAAAATCCACAGAAAAGTTTATTAGGCTTTACTGTACAAGTGTACTCACTATTCTGCACAAAAGAGAAGCTGCTTTCAGTCACTGAGGCTGGCCATACATGTTCAATTTTCTTGTACAATTTTCTTTTAGATTTACCAAAAACCATATATGAGGTCAAACTAAACAACACTTTCAATTGTATGCAATCAGGCAGGCCCTTGCACTACATAGTTGAAGGTAAATCTAAAGAAAATTGCACAGAAAATTGTATCATGTATGGCCAGCCTAACTCTCTGGCCATTCAAAAAAAACATAAACAAAAGATTTGCATTTGAACAAGTTTCTTTTGTTATTTTCGTATGTTAATATGACACCTATAACAAAAAATTTGCCTTCAGTATTTTGAATACACAGAAAACAGAAAAAGGAATTCATTCAATATACATAATGAAATTCTTTTGTTATAGATGTCATTGAACAATGAACATACAACTGACACTAACAAAAGAAAAGCATTCAAGATACACAGAATGCAAATTGACGAAAATTCACGATAATTGTCTAACAAGAAACGAACATGAATTGAACAGAATAACGAATCATCCCGCATGTAACGGAAATACGAAACGATCGGAATACGAAAAAATCACGTCGTACGACAAACGAACGGGAACGAACGGGAAAACGGGCGTCTTACGAAAAACGAACGGAAACGAACAGACGGGACCATACGAAACGGAACAAAAAAAAAACAAAGTTTTTTTCTGTGCACATGTCTATTGGGCACTGGAAATCAATCTGAAGCTATTGTGCTTTTTTAAGGTAATTTTTTACCCGCACAGTAATTTTATTTTGAATTCTTTTCTAACAAAGATATTTTTAAATACAAGTCAATCTATATGACATAGTCTATAATATGAAAGTATTTACAGAGACGTATGATCATACAAAATAGCTAATTTATTGGTAGACAAAATATGAATATTTACATGAAATTAAAATACCAAATGCGTTTCATGAACAAAATCAATAAAATACCCCCAAAAATGGCATGCAATACCTTTTTTGATCTGTGTGTCATGGCAAGTTCTCAAAATAACTTAAATGACAATGAAACAAAAGCGTCTATTTCACATGTCCAACCGTTGCTATACTGCAGGTAAGTAAGTGGTTAACAATGTGAAATTTATTGGACGTTTGTCAATAAAATTGGAACTATGTAAAAATATAATTAAAATTTGTACTCTTTTTAAGGAAATATATACCACTTATTGATTATGAGAACAAACCATAATTACAAGATATACAATGCTTCATATTTTAGATAACAACATCAATATTTCAACATTTTATCGAAACTGCAATAGATTCACGATAAAATCAAAAATGGCATAGTTACCAATTCCAAAATGACTATTTTCTACTGGCAAGTGACCAGAACTAAAATGGTCGCAGTCTTTCTATATATCTTCATTGGATAAGGATATGTCTTCATGCATTCTGCTAGTCTGCCCCTCCCCACGGATTCAGTCCTCCCTGCATCATACTTCAGTCATTGCTTCATTCCTGCTTTTCATGTAGTCATCCTATTGATGGGGTTTTTTCTACATTAAATATATAAATGTAGCACTGACCCCTGAAGGAGCTGCTGGTTTGATTACCAATAAACCCCACTAACTTGGCTCAATCCCCTTGGCACAGCTGTGATGCAATACAATACAATGTAAGACAGTACAAAATACCTGTATTGTCACCCCAGGATCCACTGACTTCACCTGGTGGGAGAAAACAACTGGATACTTAACCAGAGATATATTTTACTATAGAATATGCAAAAACGTGATTACAGTAATTGTGCTGTCATCCCAACATAAGACAACAGCACAATGGATTTCAATATAAACAATTTGAAAAAACTGTGTGTGTGTCTATACCTGGGAGCTCCCCTTACTTTATAAGCTATGTGTGAGATCTCACTTAAAGTACTTAGTCCTGGATCTTCTTTTCTTCGCTAGCTAAAGTGGCTCCTTGTAATTTGTAATCCACAGTTTTGGTGAGTTAAATTGAAGTGAAAATGCTCCTGGTGTAGCTGTAACAACTATTTTAACCACTTAAGACCCGGACCAAAATGCAGGTAAAGGACCTTGCCCCTTTTTGCGATTCGGCACTGCTTCGTTTTAACTGACAATTGCGCGGTCGTGCGACGTGACTCCCAAACAAAATTGGCGTCCTTTTTTTCCCACAAATAGAGCTTTCTTTTGGTGGTATTTGATCACCTCTGCGGTTTTTATTTTTTGCGCTATTAACAAAAATAGAGCGACAATTTAAAAAAAAATGCAATATTTTTTACTTTTTGCTATAATAAATATCCCCCAAAAATATATATAAAAAAAAATTTTTTCCTCAGTTTAGGCCGATACGTATTCCTCTACGTATTTTTGGTAAAAAAAATCTCAATAAGCATTTATCGGTTGGTTTTTCGCAAAATTTATAGCGTCTACAAAATAAGGGATAGTTTTATTGCATTTTTATTAATTTTTTTTTTTTACTACTAATAGCGGCGATCAGCGATTTTTTTCGTGACTGCGACAATATGGCGGACACTTCGGACAATTTTGACACATTTTTGGGACAATTGTCATTTTCACAGCAAAAAATGCATTTAAATTGCATTGTTTACTGTGGAAATGACAGCTGCAGTTTGGGAGTTAACCACAGGTGGCGCTGTAGGGGATGTGTGACCTAATGTGTTTGTTTACAACTGTAGGGGGGTGTGGCTGTAGGAGTGACGTCATCGATCGCGTCCCCCTATTACAGGGATGACGCGATCGATGCTGCGGCCACAGAGAAGCACGGGGAAGCCGTGTGTACACACGGCTCTCCCCGTTCTTCCGCTCCAGGGACGGATCGCCGCACTCCAGCGGCGATCGGGTCCGCGAATCCTGCGGTCCCGGAGCTTCTGACCGGGTCGCGGGCGCGCGCCCGTGACCCACGGCTGGGTACTAAAATCAACGTATATATACATTGATGTGCCCAGCCGTGCCATTCTGCCGACGTAAATGTGCAGTAGGCGGTCCTTAAGTGGTTAACATTGTCTGAGACATCAAGGTAGATAGACCTCAAGCCTTCTCAGTGTCAGTTGCTCTGCTCCTTTGTGGAACTATAATTTCCAGTGAGGCCTGTATATAAGTCTAATTGCGTGTGAAATTTAAAAAACTGTGGGGCGTGATCCGCTCACCCACTGGATAGAGGCTCTGTGTGGTAACTTTTGTCCGGTGACTGCAACTTGCTTCTCTGTCAGCTGGGCCAATCGCTCTGCTGCGTGGACCCAGTCCTCTGATGCTCGGGTGAGTCTCTGGGTCTCTGCAATCTGGCCACTGTCTCCCCACAGGTCCTCTCAGGCAGGCCACACGATTCCAAGAGACCTAAAATAGCCGCTCCGGCTTCTTTATCCAGCATACACTGCTCAAGAAAGTGTTCATGGGTAGGTCACCAAAACCTCCTGGGTGAAAAAGGTCAGCCTCCTCCTTCCAAAACAGTCACTTCCTGTCTAGTCTTTTGTGCTTCTCTCAGGAAAAACAAAATATCTGCATTACCAGTATTTGGCCACTAGATGGCTCCAAATACTCAAACATAGCAATGTCCATAGACGTTTTATTAATGCATGCAAACACACATCAGATATGGGAGAATATCAGCGCTACATATATATATCCGGACAATAAGACCATAAAGTTACCTAAGTTCTGCCTATTCAATACGTGTCCTCCACTCATAGGTTCATGGCACATATGGGAGTTCCTGTCAAGATGTGTCTGGTTTCTATAGGCTGACAGCTTAATGATTAACTGTTTCCTAGACTCTGAGAAGTAATATCACTTTCAACCATATATAGTACAGACCAAAAGTTTGGACACACCTTCTCATTCAAAGAGTTTTCTTTATTTCATGACCCTTTTGTCTTCACTCTGCGGTCCAGCTCACCCCAAACCATCTCGATTGGGTTCAGGTCCGGTGACTGTGGAGGCCAGGTCATCTGGTGCAGCACCCCATCACTCTCCTTTTTAGTCAAATAGCCCTTACACAGCCTAGAGGTGTGCTTGGGGTCATTGTCCATAAATGATGGTCCAACTAAACGCAAACAGGATGGAATAGCGTGCCGCTGCAAGATGCTGTGATAGCCATGCTGGTTCAGTATGCCTTCAATTTTGAATAAATCCCCAACAGTTTTACCAGCAAAGCACCATCACACCTCCTCCTCCATGCTTCACGGTGGGAACCAGGCATGTAGAGTCCATCCGTTCACCTTTTCTGCGTCGCACAAAGACACGGTGGTTGGAACCAAAGATCTCAGGTTTGGACTCATCAGACCAAAGCAAATATTTCCACTGGTCTAATGTCCATTCCTTGTGTTCTTTAGCCCAAACAAGTCTCTTCTGCTTGTTGCCTTTCTTTAGCAGTGGTTTCCTAGCAGATATTCTACCATGAAGGCCTGATTCACACAGTCTCCTCTTAACAGTTCTAGAGATGTGTCTGCTGCAAAAGGTGGCCACTTTGAAGAACCTAGAATATGACATATATTTTTAGTTGTTTCACACTTTTTTGTTATGTATATAATTCCACATGTGTTATTTCATAGTTTTGATGCCTTCAGTGTGACTCTACAATTTTCATAGTCATTAAAATAAAGAAAACTCTTTGAATGAGAACGTGTGTCCAAACTTTTGGTCTGTACTGTGTGTGTGTGTGTGTGTGTTTATATATAATCTCTCTATCCATTCACATATACAATCTGGTAACTTTTATATTTCATGAAATACAATTAGTATACTTTTGCATCCTACATAACATGCTTTTATATTATTTTACAAACCATTTTCTAAATCTGCATAGGTTGTATGTCTCGGTCATTGCAAAATATTTATCAATGTGGCTATGTGAATCATTTTGATATGTGTTTGATTGCTTTCCCGCTGATTTATGCCTAGAATATGTAAATCGGCGAGATACGCCTATTCACGAATGTACGCCCGGCCGACGCAGTGAATTTACACTGTTTACGTAAGGCGTTTTCCGGCGTAAAGATAAACCATCAAAAAGATGGCGCATCCTGTGTAAGTATGGACGTCGGGACCGCGTCAAATTTTTCAGATTTCGTTTGCGTAACTCGTCCGTGAATGGGGATTTACGCCAATTACGTTCACGTCGAAAACATTGCTCCGTAGCGTCATAATTTGGAGAATGCGCACTGGGATACGTCCACGGTCGGCGAATGCGCAGTTAAAAAATAAGCCTTAAAAACGTGGGGTCACAACACATTACCATAAAACACGCCCACCTCATTCACATTTGAATTACCCGGGCTTACGCCGGCCCATTTACGCTACGCCGCCGTAACTTAGCTTGGTGAATACAGCATTTGCCTCGCTAATTTACGGCGGCGTAGCGTATCAGAGCTACGTTACGCCCATGTAATTTTAAACCGGGCTACCTGAATCTGGCCCAATGGTTTTTCTTAGATAAGGCCTGTTTCCATGTGATAAATGCTTAGTTAGCTATATGTGAAAACTTTTCCGATGGCAGAAGTTCTAACCAACAATGATAGTAAACATCTTCTTGTTAGTTCACCAAAGCTAGGACAACATTTCTTTGTTCTGTGACGAGAACCGTCATTGTTCCAAACTTTCACCCAAGCTTGTAAATGTTATAGATGGCTAATCCAATTGTTCATGTGTGGAAAAGACTGGTCAAAGTGAGCTAAGGTGTGTGTGTTAGACTTCCATTTACAATGTTTCACCTCAAATTTGAGGCCTAATGGATTTTTCATATTTTTGCTGGAAAATATTGAATATATTATTATTATTATTATTTGCGATATAACGCATGACAAAGCTTTGTTCAAAAGGTTGCGGATATAGCACCAGGGACATAACTTTCCTCTGAAGTGTGTTCCTTGTCCTGCTGGCCTCAGCTTACTTTCCTCCACCAACGCTGGATACTTTCCACAGTGGTGATCTTCTGATGCTGAGGGCGTTAAGATCAGTGGCTGCGATTTAAAAAAAAAAAAGCATCTAGACCCTATCCTCCCCATCCTCCTATCTCATTGAATCACAGAACTTGTAGTATTCTTTCACAAAATGCAAAGTGCTCTGTGATTGCAGGAAGCTGATCCTGTCCTCCTTTCAAATAACTTTTTGCATTCTGGAAAAGAATACTACGAGTTCTATGAATGGGCGAGAAAGAAGAAAGGAGAGGCCTTATCGCACCGATGCTTTGCAGCCATTGATCTTAAAACCCAAGTTTAGTTGAAATTGAAAAGAAATTTAGCACAAGGCACATTACTCACAATCGGGGCATTTTTTTCTACTGGAGCTTGGTGGAACTCGGTTCCACCACCTCTGGTTCAGGCAGCACACCTCTGAACGCTGCACTACGTACATAGCACACCTCTGAATTCTGCACTACGTACATAGCATACCTTGCAACTCTGCATGAAGCACATCCCTAAGCTCTGTACTATGTACCAAGCGCACCCAAGAACTCTGCACATAGCGCACCCATTGGGGAGGGGTTTTTTGGGGGTTGTGGTTGAGCTTCTTCACCTATTTTCTGAGAAAAAAAAGCCCTGCTTACAGTCAATGGGGTTTCTCCTTTGTGCTGACGGCTCCTGCTTTCGTTGAAACCATCTATCCTCTGATTTCCCCCCCCCCCTGCAGCCATAATCCTCTGGTGTGGCAGGGGTTAATAGAGCTGAGGGGCCTGTTGTATGCACTCATTAAGAGTGCAGACTATAGCTATGCCCACCCTTTGAACACCCACCTCCTCCATTCCTAGAAGCTATATTATAGCCAGCGCAGTTTGAAGGAATTTGGGGCACCCCCCCCGCAATTTTTTTACACCCATTTTCTTACCCCCCCCCCCCAAGTCCCTATGTTTTTCTATTCTCACCTCCCCTTCTTCCCTGTAGGCTGCTGCTGTAGCGTGGCCAAGCTCCTCTTCCTCCTGTCAGTCCGGTTTTCTAACATTATCAGTGCCCGGGCACTGCGCGGTACAGTAGATTCAGTTTCCTGTGTTCCCGGCCAGACTGAAAGGAAGTGAGCACCCAGTGTGCACTTCCTGTCAGTCTGGTCAGGAACAGGAAACAAAATCTTCTGTACCACGCACGGTACCCGGCCGGACTAACAGGCCTCCAGGAGGAAGGAAGAGGAGCTCTGCCACGTTACAGCCTGGGATGGGGAAGTTGAGGCCCCAGGCTAGCTCAGGGCCCCAAGCAATTGTTTGTTTTGCCTGACTATAGCTTCTATGAATTAAGAACAACATATGAATGGAAGATGGGTGGATGAATGAAAGGTCCACTTCCTCCATTAGGATCGCTTGGCGCTTTGGAAAATCAGGAAATGGATATGAAGACCTGCCTCCTGATTGGTGGGGAGAAGCGATAGTGTGAAAATTCATTCACTATCATCACACAATTGGTTGGGATCGGGATGCACTCTCTGCACCCTGAGCCCACCCTATTTTGAAGCTTATTAGAGCTGTTGGCTCTAATCAGGTGCTTAAAAAAAAACAATTTATGCTCCTGCATCCTGAAAGGGGCCAGGTGCATGAATAGGGGGCGGCGGCAGGGATGGGGGGGGCATCGCCCATGCGCCCACAATGCATGGGCTGCCACTGTGCTTGCATACCTGTACAGCAGGGCTGATGTGAGAGGAAGAAGCAGTACAAGGATCTGAGCAGTTCATGTGTTGTCAAGAAGCACGTTGATAAGGAAAAGAGAGCAGAGTGACAGAGATGAGCTCATCACTGGCTTTGGCAGGTCCAGGACAAATCGGGCTCAGAGGAAGTGAGTTGATTGATGCTGGCCAACAGACTGAGGACATCTAGTAGCAAAAAAAAAAAGTACTTTGGTGGAGAGCTCTGTATTGGAAGTGAAAATTGCTACTGCTTCATTTATTTTATCTTTTAATGGCCTTTTCATGGTTTATTTATCTTCATATCTGCCTTTTTAGTTTTAGCTTTAAAATGATGGAGTTTTGGCTCATTCGAGGAAATGTCTGTTCAGACCAGGTTTTCTTTGCTTATGTTAAGCTACACATGGGGCTTTATGTAGGGATCTGTTGTGACTTATGCCAAAACTGGGGATTAGTAGTGTGTAATTTGGCGGAAGAAATCTTATTCAGAGCAGATAAAATGCCACGGTTCTGGGAAGCAGAGGAAGCCAAGTTTGAAAGGGCGACCACAAGGGAAGCAGCAGAGTGCAAAGAGGAAGTTTATTTTTATTTTTGAAGAGATTATTAACCACTTCCATACAGGGCATTTTCACCCCCTTCCTGCCCAGATCAATTTTTAGTTTTCAGCGCTGTTGCATTTTGAATAACAATTGCGCGGTCGTGCGACGTGGTTCCCAAACAACATTTACACCCTTTTTTCCCCACAAATAGAGCTTTCTTTTGGTGCTATTTGATCATCTCCTGCAGTTTATTTTTTGCGCTATAAACAAAAAAGCGTACATTTTGAAAAAAAAACACAATATTTTTTACTTTTTGATTGATTTAATAAATATCATTTTTATATTTTATTTATTTATTTTTTTTTCAGTTTAGGCCGATACGTATTCTACATATTTTTGGTAAAAAATCGCAATAAGCGTATTTGATCGGTTTGCGCAAATGTTCTAGCGTCTACAAAATAGGAAATAGAATTATGGCATTTTTATTTTATTTTTTTTACTAGTAATGGAGGCGATCTGCGTGTGTGGGTTTTTTTTTTTTTTTTTTTTTAGCTATATAAATTCTATATAATAATACATTTTAGTGAAACTGCTTTACGTCATCATGGCATCAGATGATTGTGCAAAGGCTGGAGAAGAGAATCTGTGCAAACCGGGAAGTCTGTTTTTTTAAGAATTGGGGCCAGTGGGTTAGTGGTTTATAAAGATCCGCAACCTTGAGTTAAAAATGATGGGCACAGCTGGGATTGTTAAGTCTACGTGTTCATGTCAGACCCCTTTCACACTGGGGTGTTTTTTTAAGTTGCTTTTGAGCTAAAAATAGCACCTGTAAAACACCTCCCCTATAGCCCCAGTGTGAGAGCCCTGAGTGCTTTCACATTGGGGTGGTACGCTTGTCAGTCTATGAGCAACTGAATATAAATGCAATCATATCTGTTTACATCTAATTACCTCTGAGTCCATCAAGGTCTGAAAAAAAAAAGTGAAAAAGGTCTGGGTCCCTTTCCTTTGTTTCAGACCTAAATGTAACAGATATGAGGTAATCGGATGTAAACAAACAGAAGTCTGTTTACATCCAGAGGCCCATAAATCTTATTTGTGGCTGGAAATCTCTGATATTTAATTGCAGCAAATAAAACTGAATGGACATGCATGTCACAAAAGGAACATCTTTAATGTTCTGCTCTGATTCACAGAGACTCTGTTCCCATTCACAGAGATTATGTTCCCAGAGTACAGCAACAGAAGTGAATGTTGGGTTCAGTGAGGATAAACGTGAAAGTTATCTTCACACTTGATCTTGGCTAAAAGGCTGAGAAGCAATACACGTGCAATAGGAACTGACCATCCACATATAAACATTTAAGTTGCTTTAATCTATACAGATCAATGCTGGCTCAATGGAAGGCACATAGAAAACAATGTAATGGCAGGGGGCATAATATTAACAATAATAACATGACTGTTAGACCCAGGAGGCACTGTGAAGGCATAGAGAATGGATTGTTTTGCCAAATTTAGGCTTCTGTTCCAGCCATGGCTGTACTGTGAGTGACCACTATTGTTGTCTGAGGTGTTGGTACCACCCCAGGCCAAGGGTGGCAGCAGTCAAGTCAGGGTGTATTGGGTGTTCTTCCTCGACAGCCAATCAGTGTTGATTGCCTTGCTGTGCATGCTGGGGGAGAGTACTTAAGGGACAGACATCATTAGTTCTGGGTTGTCGTTGCTGATCCTGGCCTGTCGTCCCACCACCACCCCCCATGTGTGGCCCTCCTGGCCGGGGTGCATGTCCAAGTGTTCTGGCTCCGAGATCACATTGGTCTGGGGTTGTGATCTACTAAGTAAGCCTAGTAGTCAGACTGGGTCTACGTTTGCAGAGTGGTCCCCTGCTGTCCGTCCTGAGGGAGGAAGCCACTTGATGAAGAACCTGTATTGGAGATCAGTTCGGAGTTTACAAGAGTTTATTCAAGAGAGATCCGGGTGCTTAATCCTGTGTTGTGAAGGATTCTGGACCGAATACATCTCCACCTTTGGGAAGGTCTGTGACCGAGACTTTGCTAAAGTTTCCGTGTGACATCCTGGCTGCTAGGCTAGTAAAAGAGGCCTATCCAGGTGCACAATACCCACGAGTGGCGATGAAACCTACGTTGCTGGAACAAAGTTTTACACCTGAACCTACTACCCTTTTCACCTCTTCAACTACTACTTTTATCCCTTTACCACAACCAAATGAGCTACCATGTCCCAGCCATTGTCGGCACTCACTCCTCTCCCCTGCAGCCACTACCGGCAATCACAGGGGAATCGAATCCCGTGACCAGACCAGATCAGACCAGAGCAGGCTGAAAAAAGGTGTACACTTTTTCTTTTAACAGAGGTTAGTCAGCATAGGAAGGAGAGGACAGTTCTTTGAAGTAGAGTATGCAAATTATTCCAAGACTCTGAGTACAGTACAGGGACAGCTGATAATGGGATTTTTTTTTTACTAAAGGCAAATCCACTTTGCACTACAAATGCAAAGTGCACTTGGAAGTGCAGTCGCTGTAGATCTGAGGGGGACATGCAAGGAAAATTTAAAAACAGCATTTTAGCTTTCACATGATTGGATAATAAAATCAACAGAGCTTCCCCTCATTTCGGATCTGCCCCTCAGATTTACAGCAACTGCACTTTCAGTGCAATTTCAAGCACTTGTTGTTTGCACTTGTAGTGCAAAGTGGATTTGCCTTTCGTAAATAACCTCCAATGTTTATGATGCTGGTAGGCATATGGTTGAAAGCTTGATAGTAGGGGCAGAACCGGCACTTGAAAAATGTCAAGAGGGGCTCCCATTGGGTGAGATACAACAAAATAAATGCAGGGAGAGTGCAGGAGGGTTAACCGGGCCATACACCCAGGGCTTTTTTTCAGGGGGAACTTGGGGGAACTCAGTTCCACCACCTCTGACTCAGACCCTTTGGTGACTGCTCACCACAATCACTTGTAAACACACAAGTCTGGTTTATGTGTTTACAAGTGACAGCTCTGCACTCTGTGTGTAACCCCCTGAACTCTGCACTCTGTATGTAATGCAATCCTGGTATTTAATGCCCCTTTAAGACCCTCCTACTGTTTTTGAAATCTGAACAGGGTCGCGGTTGAGTTCCTGCACCTATTTTCTGAGAAAAAAAAGCTCTGCATACACCCATAGATTTTTATTCAGCCTGTGGGACATGATGGTGTGAAAAGAGATAATGCATCTTAAAATGGACTGTTGGATTGAAATGTAACGGAATAGGAGAGGCGTAAACAAACCATGAAATAGCGGACAAAAAAAATCACTGTGGCAGAGGTATAAAAGAGCAGTCAATGCAGCGCCCAAGCTTTCACAGGTGTGTTCATTTGAGAACTCTTGGCATACACTGGGGTGTAGGCCGTCCATGCAATGGAGGTTGAAAAAACTCCCTTCTCATGTTTCCTTATGACTAACTCATGTGAAATGCTTGAAGTTTTCCCTCATTATCTTTTCTTGAGCAGCCAATCTCTGCCTGGAAATGCCTATAAAGTCAAAACACCAAATGTAGATCTAAAAACTTCTCTCAGAACCACTGTGAGAGTGAGTTTATTGCCTGAATGTCTAAATATGTTCTACAAATATGGCTTTAATTTTCTGCACACTTTTTTTTTTTTTTTTACCGAGCAAGTTCCAAAGGTCTCTCCACGTACACAGAGGGGAAAGGGCAGAGTTGATTACAGAACTGAGATAATTTAAAATCTGTGGTGCAAGTTCTTTTTATTAAAATATGCAGCAAATACAGGAGTTGGTTGCAGAAATATTGAAGACCAGCATTAAGTTATACATAAGCCTATTCATGACACCCTGTAAACTGTGTTGGTATTGGCCCACTCGCTGCATTGTGTTTATGAGAAACATGGGCTGCAAAGGGTGTTTGCAGCAATTTGCCTGATCTTCTTCCACCGGGTTCTATGCTTTGACTTGAGAAAATCTCTTCCACTCTAATGCAGTGGCCGCCCAGATAGCCAGAAATTGTGCTGCAAATGTAAAATTAACTTGCTAAGCTATTACTAGACTTGCCAGGCTTTACAAATGTGTTGCACAATTGCAGCAAGTCCGCATTGCATGACTCCAGATCAACATTCTTTGCAAACATTCTGCAAGTGTGCTGCAAGTTTTGGTTCAGTTATGTTGTGCAATAGTCATCCCACCACAGGGGTCAATTTGCATGCTGTAGACTTAAAAAACTCTTCCTGTAGACTTAAAAAACTCTTCCTGTAGACTCACCACTGCAACTTTGCTCTTGCTAGAGACTTTCCAAGCAAATTTTCTACATATTGGAAAAGTAAACTACACATTTTGCTTTAAGTGTCCTGCAAATGTACAACTTGCCAGTGAAAACATGCAGCAAGTTAAGACTTACAAGTCAACACTGCTACAAATTTGTGGCAAGTTACCCTTGCTATCTGGGCGGATGCAACACTTTATCTGTCCCTTGGCGCAATATTCCTCCCATTGACATTAATAATGGGGCATAGGTTCTGACACCAACAGTGGCTCAAAAATGAGGCACTATTCCTCCCACTGACACTAACGATTGGGAGACTATTCCACTCACTGACACCAACGATGAGGATCTATTCTGCTCACTGACAACAAATAATGGGGCACTATTCCTCCCACTCATGGGGCATTGTTACCAACGCCAGGACACTTTCTATTTTTACTGGCCACAGTTTGCCCCACTTGAAGGCCAAGCTTTTTCTGGCACTTTGTTTACAAGTTTAATCAGTATTCTTTGCTAGACAATTACTTGTAACCCCTAAACATTATATTTTTTATTTATTTTTTTTATTAGAGACCCAAGAGAATAAAATGGTTATTGTTGAATTTTTTTATGTTCCGTGGTATTTGCGCAGCAGTTTTGCCAACAGTTTTTTTGGGAAAAAATACGCTTTAATGAATTAGAAAAATACAAAACACAATATACTGTATACCTAATTTTGAAAGATGAGGTTATGCTGAGTAAATAGATATCTAACGTGTCATGCTTTTAAAGCTGTGCACGCTTGTGGAATGGCGACAAACTATTTAAACTGATTTAAAAATGTTTACTCGTTTAGAGTTAAAGAAAAGGTCTAATGCTAGAATTATTGCGCCCACTCTAACGTTTGTGGTGATACCTCACATGTGTGGCGCGACTTAGGTATGCATTCGCTTCTGTGCACAAGCGTGAAAGGATGGGGTGCTTTAAAATGTTTTCTCATTTATTTTACTTTATTTTTACACTGTCCCATTTATTTATTATTTTTTAATCACTGCCTTTCCCATTACAAGGAATGTAAACATTGTAATTGAATTAAGTATGACAGGTTCTCTTTCTGGAGAGATCTGAGGTCAAAAAACAAAAACAAATCCCTCCTTTTTACCTTTTTTGCTTTTAAAAAAAAATCAAATAAAAATTGTTAACTTCGAGTCCAGGGTGGAAGTAATGTCATGCTGTCGCTCCATTCCTCCAAGGCCATAGAGGCAATGATCTACTCTTTGATCGCCTCTGCACCAGCCGTTGGATCGTTTCTCAGGCAAGCCAGCGGAAACGGTAAGCCCAAGAAACTCCGGCGATTGGCGGGAGGGGGCATCTTCTGAAAACGTTCCAGCGGCTCATGAGACAGCCACCCGCCGGGGTTATGGCTGACGGCTTTAGCCATAACCCCGGTAAACCACTTCAAAGCCGCAACGTGTATATATACACGCATTACAGTCTTTAAATAGTTAAAGCGGAGGTTCACCCTTAAATCTAGATATACTGTTATATCCAGCATACTGCTGACATCAACAGTATGCTGGATTTGTTGTTTTTTTTTTTTTTTTTCGGGCTGTACTCACCTTTTTTTCTTGTTTTCACCCGACTTCCGGGTTCTCGATTCCCCCCCCCCCCCCACGGGGAGTAGGCGTCGCATAAATGATTGACGTACGGGTAAAGAGCGTCATCGCCTTCCGAAAATATCCGACAGGGACTCGGCAATTTACGGCGCCTGCGCAGTCAGCTCTACACGGCAGGCGCAGGCGCCGTATAGCCTAGTAAAGAGCCGAGTCCCCGTCGGATATTTTCGGAAGGCGATGATGCGCTTTACCCGCACGTCAATCGTCTCCTGGGAGGATCATCACTCACTCCCAGGAGACATTGCGCAGAGCTCCCCGTCGGGGGAAAAGGAGCGACACGCCCACTCCCCGCAAGGAAGAAGACCCGGAAGTGCGGCTGAAGACAGGCAAGTGTATACATTAAAAAAAAAAATGACAACACTACAAGCCTTTATTAAGGCTGCAGATAGGTTAGCAAAAAAGTTCATTTTGAGGGTGAACCTCCGCTTTAAAGTCTGAAGGACTTTCTTTAGAAAGTTTGGTCTAGTGAAAGGACAGGATTGGGAGATGGATTTCTGCAAAGGCAGGCTAAAAAGTGATAGTTGGAAAGGTGAAATAACTAGAGTAACATGTTCCAACAAGAGTACTTGCGGAGTGGGAAAAGGAAATCATTAATTTATTATCATAAAAGCTATATTGCAGTATTTTCACCAACTAGAACCTCTGAAGACGATTTGGGTAAATGCCCACCAGGCTGAAAATGTACACAAGAGTCCTTCTAAGATTGAAGGTCCTCACCTTACAAGCCTATACAAAGAAGGAGCAACTTCTATTTTTCTGGATTTATATATTCACAACACAGCTCAGGAGGCGGTGTGGCTAGTTTATGAGGTATTTGCTTAGAACAAGGGTTATTGGTTGATGTATGATTGTAAAGCTGGCCATGCACTAGACTAGACTAGACTAGACTAGACTAATTTTGTTGGAAAACCTGGTTGCAGGACCTTCGTTTGATTTTTAAATCAGGAAAATGAATCTAAATTGTATTACTGCAGATAAGGTGCCGGAAGGAAAAGTGTATGGCCAGCTGTGGACTTTTCGGGAAAAAATTCTTGCATTTGAGATTAGTTCCTATTTTTCCTGT
This sequence comes from Rana kukunoris, assembly GCA_029574335.1. Lineage (NCBI taxonomy): Eukaryota > Metazoa > Chordata > Amphibia > Anura > Ranidae > Rana > Rana kukunoris. The sequence goes on from CM056052.1 coordinate 128,207,633, forward strand.
ATAGAATAATAAAAGTCATGCATGGCAAAAGCAACAATAAATGCCAGTGAACACATACAGTCCAACTCAAAATCCAAAAGCTGTGTTGTAGAATACTACTTTCTCAACCTTTTTAGCATGGCGCAACCATCGATTCATCAGCTTGGGTACATTCGGCATGCCCATACATGGTTCTAATTCAAACCGTCTATGGCCAGCTTAACAGGCCAAGTGCAGGGGTTAGTGAAAACGTATTGTTACTGATATGATCCGCAAAAGTGCGGGAACACACATAAGCCCTGGAGGGTTGCGTTGAGGACATGGTACACCCTCTTTATACTGACAACAGATGGGCCATAAGAACCCTATGGGTGATTTAAACACTGCCAGGCATTGCCAACCATTGTCAGAGTGCTCATTCTCCTTTCCCCTGCAGCTGGCACTGGCTGATGCAGGCAATCATGTGAGTGGACTGAAAAAAGATAAGGATATACCTCTTTGTCCTCTCTTTTTTTTTTTACAAAGGTTAGTTAGCATGGGTGTTAAAGGGGGGGGGGGGGGGATTTTAAGATTAGTTTGCATTATACTGGAATTCTACTTTACAGACTCAGTCAATACAAATGTATTGCTATGCCAAGTGTCTCTTAACGGTTACCTACTAGCATTATTCTAGGACAGAACAGTTGACGGGCAGGTTTTCAAAGATCTGTCTTACAAAAAGATGGCACAGAGGCAGGTATGTGTGGCTAGCATGTGACTTCCCCCATAGAACTTCATAGAGCAGGTCTCAAAATTTCCACTCGCCTACTAGCATTTGGCGAGTGGATTTAAGCTGGAGGAGAGTGATGACAGGACTGCATGACCAATCTCCCTCCAATCTGTGCCTACACTTAGAGCCCTGATGCGATTGGCGGCCTAAGAGGAAAGGTGCATGCTCGGGAAAAGTAGTCTGGTGAGCCGTGCACAGGCAGAGCAGTACACAGGTGCTCTCCTTATAATTCTCATTAAGCCATGGGACCTAACAGTATGACCTCTCTGAGCCTGCCCCCCTCCCCCCGACCAATGTAGCTGGAGAGCAGGGAGCAGGAAGTAATATGTGAGGTGGTGGATTGCGAAAATGACCACTCTGGTGCAGCACTCACTGAAAGTTGCACTGACATGAGAGCGGCAGCCTTCCAGTTTGTGCAGCTTTCTTCTCCTTGTGCTCTATGTAAGTGTCCAACAGTTCAGCCTGAGCACTGCAAACAGACTGGTCTCAATGTGTGCTGTGCGGTGTCAGTGTGCACTGTGCGATGGTGTCAATGGCTGTGCAGTTGTGTGGATCTCGGTGCTGGATTGTACTCCCTCCCGCTGTGCTGCAGCTTCTCTTCTCCCTGCCAGCCTGAATAAAAGGGGGAAGTGGGGACATGCAAGCGTGGAGCCGCACACACAGGGTCCTGAAGATGAGAGGAATAGGAGTTGCATAGTAGACAGCAAGAGAATGGGGAAGAGACCCAGTTCTAGTGCCCTGTCCCTCTGGTCTGCCCCCAGTGCCCTGTCTCTCTGGTCTGCCCCCAGTGCCCTGTCTCTCTGGTCTGCCCCCAGTGCCCTGTCTCTCTGGTCTGCCCCCAGTGCCCTGTCTCTCTGGTCTGCCCCCAGTGCCCTGTCTCTCTGGTCTGCCCCCAGTGCCCTGTCTCTCTGGTCTGCCCCCAGTGCCCTGTCTCTCTGGTCTGCCCCCAGTGCCCTGTCTCTCTGGTCTGCCCCCAGTGCCCTGTCTCTCTGGTCTGCCCCCAGTGCCCTGTCTCTCTGGTCTGCCCCCAGTGCCCTGTCTCTCTGGTCTGCCCCCAGTGCCCTGTCTCTCTGGTCTGCCCCCAGTGCCCTGTCTCTCTGGTCTGCCCCCAGTGCCCTGTCTCTCTGGTCTGCCCCCAGTGCCCTGTCTCTCTGGTCTGCCCCCAGTGCCCTGTCTCTCTGGTCTGCCCCCAGTGCCCTGTCTCTCTGGTCTGCCCCCAGTGCCCTGTCTCTCTGGTCTGCCCCCAGTGCCCTGTCTCTCTGGTCTGCCCCCAGTGCCCTGTCTCTCTGGTCTGCCCCCAGTGCCCTGTCCCTCTGGTCTGCCCCCAGTGCCCTGTACCATGTTGTTGTTAATATTTGTGTAACTTGATTTTGCATAAAACATTTAACAGTGTCATTCCATCAGATAATCTACGAGGGCATGTTTACGGGTGCAGTTAAGTGCAGGGCAGTGTATGAATTAGGTGGGGCAACTGGTGGCGAGTAACTCTTGAGGCCTGGCTAGTAGCTCAGGGCTTGAAATTTTGAGCCCTGTCAGAGGACAACAATTATCTTCTCTTTTTTGTAGAATCTTTTAACAAAGTTGCAGTTTCAAAAGGTCTTTCACTAATTGATAGGATGCGCTGCACATGTGTTCTTAATGTTTGTGGGCCACCTCCCAATGAGATCATGCATTACAGTTTAAGAAGAATCACTGTGAGAAGACTGCTGAAATAACCTTTAACACATGTTAAGATTGTGGATTCATATGCACTGTATTTCTTGCAATTTGTATAAATATATGTGACTCAATGTTTCAAAATTTACATATCTTCATAGACATCAGTCAACTGGGAGGGTGACAAGCTGGTGTGTGTACAGAAAGGAGAGAAGGAAGGCAGAGGATGGACGCAGTGGGTGGAAGGAGACGAATTACACTTGGTATGAAACCTTTGGGATTTCAGTAACCTTATTACAGTAATTAACACATACTTTTGGTTTCTTTTTATATCCTAAATCCTCTATCCCTTAGGTTACAATCCCATAGATTATTATTATTCTTTTTTTTTCCCCCATCAGCCGGCTGCTAATGTAAAAATAAAGATTTGATACTCCATCCACATAAGTGAGCTGGATAAAGGGATCCTCACTGCTATGATACTGTGCTCTGTAAGCAGGGACTCCTCTGCTGTCAGAATACACTGATCAAGAAAATATTACCAACAGTACCATTTAGCAGGAACGGCCATAGATGGAATGAAATTTGTACGGTCCCTGCTGAACTGATCCAATTTCAAACCATCTGTTGCCAGCTCTAGTCCCTTGCTCCTTCTGGTTTTTTTTTTTTTTTTTTCTCCTAAGAATAAAGGCTAGTTAACTTGGGAGTAGACCCCTCGTACAACATGAAGAATCATTTGTTTACCTTATTGTACTAGTTCTAAGCTTCGTACAAGCAGCCTATTTAAGTGAATTGATATGCATCCGTTGTACAGATTCCACCGCACAGCCAAGTTTGACAGGTAGGCAGTAGAAATGGACTCGGACGTGTTCGGAAACCCACCTGCCCGATACCGTCAGGAAGCTGACACTGCACCGACTAATCACAAGCGGTGAGACATTTCCCGGTCTGCAGCTACACAGATCGGGAAATGTCTCACTGCCTGTGATTAGCCATGTGCAGTGCCAGCTTGTTGGTGGGATTGAGCAGGTGGGATTCCGAACACGCCCAAGCTCATCTTAAGTAGGCGGGAAAGGGTTCATGGAGTTTGATGCACAGGCTCTGGGTACATGCCAAACTGTGCTCTACAGCTTAGTCGGTACAGCCAAGGCAGAAATTAAATAGCACAGAAACTACAGGAAAAGTTCACTTGGATGTGGAAGAAAAACAGGAAGAGATTTCTGTGATCAAGTATCATATATACAATGGAGCGCGTGACTATTAGACATTTGCTTATCGGTATCTTACAGATCACATGTGAAAAAGCATCTATTAGAAGTTACCTTTAGAAAACATTGCAATATGAGTCCATTGCACATATAGATCAAAGGTCTTTACCAACGTGATGACATTCAGTCCTTTGTAAACTACTTTGTGCAATTTTCTTACTCCATTTCCTTTAGACCAGGGATCCTCAAACTACGGCCCTCCAGCTGTTGCGGAACTACACATCCCATGAGGCATTGTAAAACTCTGACATTCACAGACATGACTAGGCATGATGGGAATTGTAGTTCCTGAACAACTGGAGGGTCATAGTTTGAAGACCCATGCTTTGGCATTCTGGGCAAAATCATCACCCCTAGCGCCAAAGTCAAAAGTCTTGGGGTCATCTTTGACTCCGACATGACAATGAACGCACAAATAGGGTCAGTAGTCAGCGGATCTCACCATCTGCTGCGCCTACTACGCAGACTCATGCCTTTTATTCCCAAGAAAGACATAGCGGTCGTGGTGGGAGCGATTGTAAACTCCAGACTGGACTATGCAAATGCCCTTTACCTCGGACTCCCCAAGTACCAGATCACTCGTCTTCAAGTCGTTCAAAACACGGCCGCCAGACTTGTGACTGGGAAAAAAACCCTGGGAGTCAATCTCACCTTCCCTGAGATCCCTTCACTGGCTACCAGTTAAAGACAGAATCTCCTTTAAAGCTCTCTGTCTAATGCATAGATGTATCCATGGGAATGCTCCCCATTATCTATGCGAAAAACTACAAGTTCACAATCCCAATCGTATTCTACGATCCACCAATCAAAATCGGCTTCAGATACCGAAAGCCAGATACAAGTCCAAAGGAGACAGGAGATTCGCTGTCCAAGGTCCCAGACTATGGAACGCCTTACCAGCCAGCATTCGGCTGGAGGAGAACTATTTAGTCTTCAGGAGAAAGATTAAGACGCATCTCTTTTGATCTCAAAGGAGACAGGAACAACAAGCGCCCAGAGGCGATTTACTTCGCATGTGCTGCGCTATATAAGTTCTTCATTCATTCATTCATGCTTTAGACCCCTTTCACATTGAAGAGTTTTTCAGGCGATACAGCACTAAAAATAGCGCTGCTATACCGCCTGAAAAACTCCTGCCCCAGCAACCTCAATGTGAAAGCCTGAGGGCTTTCACACTGAGGCGAAGCTGGTGGGAGATAAAAAAAAATCTCCTGTCAGTAGCATCTTTGGAGCGGTGAGAGGAGCAGCATGTATACCGCTCCTTCCCATTGAAAACAATGGGAGACCGCGGCAATACGCCTCAATAGAGGCGCATTGCAGGCGGTATTAACCCTTTCATGGCCGCTAGCGGGGGTTAATACTGCACCGCTAGCAGCCGCAACTCGCGGCATAATCCGGCGGTATAGTGGCGCTATACCGCCAGCACACCTCCACTGCCCCATGTGAAAGGGGCCTTAGATTTACCTTCAACCATGTAGTGGAAGGGTCTACAAAGGGCATACAAATTGAAAGTGTTCAGGTTTGACCTCATATTCTTTGGTTTTGGTAAATCTAAAGAAAATTGTACAAGGAAATTCTATAAAATATGGCCAGCCTAACATTGAGATTCCATTCAGATCTGCCTCAAAAACTTATGGGTGGATTGGAACAGCCATGTCAAATGACCCTTACTAAAACACTGTTGCATAACAAAGCAGTAAAAGAGCCACAAAAGGAACAACATAAAAAAAAGCTAACTTAAAGGGGTTGTAAAGGTAAAAAAAAAAATGTTTCCCTAAATAGCTTCCTTTTCCTTAGTGCAGTCCTCCTTCACTTACCTCATCCTTCCATTTTGCTTTTAAATGTACTTATTTCTTCTGAGAAATGCTCACTTCCTGTTCTTCTGTCTGTAACTCCACACAGTAATGTGAGGCTTTCTCCCTGGTGTGGAGTGTCGTGCTCACCCCCTCCCTTGGACTACAGGAGAGTTAGGACACCCACTAACACACAGCTCCTTTCTCTATTTGCAACATAACGAGTGTTCTGACTCTCCAGTGAGTGTTCTGACCCTCCGGTAGTCCAAGGGAGGGGGCGAGCATAACACTCCACACCAGGGAGAAAGCCTTGCATTACTGTGTGTAGTTAGACAGAAGAACAGGAAGTGAGGATTTCTCAGAAGAAATAAGGACATTTAAAAGCAAAATCGAAGGATGAGGTAAGTGAAAGAGGACTGCACTAAGGAAAAGGAAGCTATTTAGAAAAAAAATCAAAAAAGCGAAGTTTAACAATTCATCATTGAATTGACATTTTAGATGCAGTAAATGGTGTAATAACCTGAATGTGACCCGGTATCGTTCTCTTACAGTTTCTGTACAGCAGAGCTGGAGTGTGAGAGGAAGAAGCAGAACAAGGAGCCAATCCATTCCTGTGCTGACAAGAAAAATAGGAGCAAAAAGCAGAGCGAGGCCACGTACACATGTCCGAGAACCTCGTCGGGCTAAACTCATCGTTCCGCCCGTCGAGGTTCCCGATGAGCGGTCGAAAAGGTCGTCGAGCCAAATTTCCTCATTGAACAACGAGGAAATAGAGAGCATGCTCTCTATTTTGGCTCGACGAGGGACGCTCGTCGAAAGTGTACACACTCGCTGGATTCTGCCGAGAAGCTCGGTCGTGTGTACGGGGCCTGACAGAGATGGGCTCATCACTGTGTTGCTTCTTCCAAGAGTCCACCCAAAATGATATTTCAGGAAGATAATGGCGGGCAGAATCCACTTGCCTATCTTGTTGCACTTTTACTATATGAGGGTTCTTCAAAAAGTTTCCACACTTTTTTTAATTCAATTAAATATAAAAAAGTGTGGGAACTTTTTGAAGAGCCCTTGTACTGTATATGTGTGCACTTTGTATGCATGCTCCATAAACATCATAGAAAACTATTTGCAGAATTGGCCGCAGCCACTCTGCAAGATGCAAATTTGCCACTTTGTAATCACCCTGCTTTATTCAATAATGCAAGTAACCTGTAGCCAGGGATGGACTGGCCATTAGGACTACAGGGAGTTTCCCGGTGGGCCGATCGCTCAGTGGGCCGGCTTCAGTGACAGCGGACCGCTGCCCCCTTCCCGCAGTGCTCACCTCCTCTCCCTCCCCACAGCGCTCACCTGGGGGTGAACAAAGAATCAGAGGAGCATGGGGGAGGGGACAGACAGCTGACTCAACAGCTATGGCCTGGGAGTTTCTTACTTCTGCCTAATCTTGTCCCATGGGGGGGGTTGGCACCGAACTGATTCTTTGCCCCGGGTGAAATAATGTCTAGCTTCCCCACTGGTACTGCCTATAAGAGTACCAGTACCAGCCGTTCTACTCTAATAAAGTAGAAGGGCTAGTGGCTAGTGAAGGGGGAGAGGGGGCTTGGGTGGCCGGGGGAGGGGGGGGTTGTGGGAGTGTTGTCTGGCCGCCATGGGAGAGCTCTGTCAAGGTGGGCCAGTCTGGATGAATTCCAGGGCCAAATGTCTGTCCCAGTCCAGCCCTGCCTGTAGCAACCAGTCAGATTTCACTATACTGAAGCAAAGCTGTTTTCTGTATGGCTTCTGACCAAATAAATTAGTAAGTAGATGGAAAATAAAGCCTGCACACATCCCAATGCGGATGGTAAAATACAATTATGATTTTTCTTTAGCTCATTCTTACTGATCTGCTGCGTATTGAAAACATGTTCTCTCTCCCCATAGAGGGACTAAGCCCTTCTGATGATGAAAGCTTTTGATTGGCTGCGGCAATGTTCCGCCGGCTTTCTTTCAGCACAAAGGCTCCATTCTTTACACCATTCCCTGGACTGTACATGCCACTTCTATTCCAAGAGACCTTTTTCATTTTCCTCTTCCTTTTGAATTCTCTAACAAAACCGCATGGCTTCTAGTAGAAACAGTTTGAAACTTTTGATTGTGTATCCAGCTGTAGATATAGTAGGATGAGTCACTCCTGTGCAGCCCAAGCTTCAAAGTTGCATGTCTGATAAAAAGATATATTATAGAAAATACGGCCAATGGTTTAGCACAAAATAATGTATCTGATTTTTGATTATTTGATGAATGAGTGCACTTCTGACCTTTCTTTCCACCTTCTTTCCAAAGGAAATGCGGGCTGAAGGTGTAGCCTGCAAACAGGTTTTTAAGAAGATTCGCCAGTGACGCCGACTGTGAAAAAGAACGACCTTCGTCCCAGAATGACATAGATTAATCTCTCCTCAGTCATAACGATGCATTTTATTATTATTGTATTATTATAGTAGGGTGCCAACTGTGTGATTTTGTTTTATAATGCCACTTTAGGTACTTTATTAAAAACGCTAACCTAACTCTGGTGCTTGTCTTGCTTGCTGTTGATTCTATGAAGAATGTTGTCCACACTATAAGCATTTCTATGACTAAATAGTTAAGGGGCTTCATGCCAAAAACCAAAGTTATTATCACCTTTTAATATAGTGGTTAATAAGTTGTTAATTAATACTTGGCTACCCACACCTCTGTACACATAGCTTCCAACTGTCACTGATATCGAGGGACTGTCCCTGATTTGGAGCAATGTCTCTCTGTCCCTTATTCCTCCTCATTTGTCCCTCATTTTGGTCAGATCTATCTAGCGCTACCCCCGCAAGGGCCGCTGGTTTGATGAGGGGATCGGCATAATTAAGTCACTCACTTTTTGTCTAGGGGTGCACCAGAAGTACTAGATAGTAATTGAGTGTCTACACAGTGAATAACGTTTTTTTAAATTCCAGGGCAACATTGCCGAACATCAACTCGGTGAAGGAAGAATAGGTTCATGAGAAGGAAAGAACTCTAGATGTCAGGCCTGGATATAGGTGTAGCAGAGATTAGCTCTTGAAAAAAACACATAGCCCACACGTCGCCATTCAATGCCTTGGGTGGGTGAGGTGTCTCCCAGACAGGTCTCTCTCTGACAGCAGCTGGGACGCCACCTCAAATTCTAGCTGGGAGGAACGAGTTTATTTCACCGACCCGACTCTAACCCCCTGCCACAGGCCAATAAAATGTAAATGATTTGGAGTGTCCGAACAGAGCGAATCCTCCCAGCAACTATCTTAGAACAGATCTCCGGGTGACGGCAAAGCGTACCTGTCCATTGCCCGGACGCTGGATCTACGGCATTTGGGAACCCAGCGAACCACCAGGGTCCCCTCAGTTTCGTCTCCGATTTAAGACTCGATTAAGGCCTATAACCTGGCCAGATAGTCTGAAGGTGGGTACCGCACCTCGACTCCAGGACCCCTTTTTTTTTTGAAAAGCCTATGGCGTGTGAAACACACTCAAAAACTCCACCCGGTGCAGAAAAAAATGTGCACACACATAAAGAGTGTTCACAAAAATGTGCAGACGGGTGCAACGTCAAGTGGTCCTTCTGTGCAGAAGGGACCCAAACCCTGATCCCCCGGGGCGTTAGGCTCCAGACGGGGACTGAGTTACTGTGGCCCGAGCAACCGAAGCCGACTCGGACCCAACTTCCCTGGAGGGACTGCCGAAACAGAACCCTCCAAGTACTAGGTGGGACTCCCCCGAAGGGAGACCCCATGAGAGCAGGTGAACTAAGCCAAATAGCCATGTCCACCCACTCCCAAGACGTTCAGGGCTGGCCCGAGGACCGGCACCCTACTAATCACACTGTGTACAAAACGTGCACAACAAAAAAAGACAAAAAGGTGACAAACATAGGCTAATAAATTAAATAAAGTGGGGGAAAGGGATAGTGAAGAGGAGAGTGAAGAAGTGGTCATTGTGATGAACAATGACCAGGCCCTCCGGCCAGGAATAAAAAAAATTCCTCCGGTCCTGGCCAAAAGGCCCGGCCCAGGAGGCAAGTGCTAAAAAAGCGTGTAGCTGGTGCAGTGACCGTGGTGTCGTTAAATCAAAGTGACCCTCACTCACAGTGATTCTCAGACACCCCTGGACTGCCACTCCAGGGGCACATGCACCATAGGCTTTTCTGTTCCAAATCTAACCCCCCGACCGGCCAGTGCAGCCCTCCACCCCTGCCAGAAAGAGAGCCCTTCCAGGTTTTCTTGGGAAGAAGCTGCCCCCATCCAGCAGCCTCCACCAATACTAACCCTTCCAGACTCCCTGTTAACCCAGCAGGATTTGCATGGCCCTACCCCGTCTTTCCATCAGGGCAGTTCCAGCTCCTCCTACCAGATCTCTGACAGGGACAGCACTTGCACCAGCCAGCCAGAAGGCCAGACTAGAACCCGGCAAAAAGACCAGACCAGGCACAGCCACCCATCCTCACCAGAAGCACCCTTCCAGGTGGCTCAGACGCAACCATTGGCCGGCCCCCAGTATCTGTCGGGCAGCACGGCGTAGTCCCTGCTGAAACCACCCTTCCAGGTGCAATGACGCTATTGGATTGCATCCACCCTCCACAAATAAGGAGGTGCTTCAGCGCTCCTCTAGCAACTGACGAGAATGGATACCACACCTGATCTTAGCCAAAAGGCCGAGCAGTGGCAGGGATGACACCACGATCAGCTCAGCCAGAGTGCAATGGCCGAGCCTCGCCCTGGGAGAACCACCTTCATGATCATGGTGTCTCCCCTGCGCTGCAAAATGCCCCTGAACACCTGAGTACAGTGACTGAGCTGTTACAGGCCGCGCCTAGTCTCTGGTTATGATTGGAAGCTGTCGGGATGTACTCCTGATCATGTGAACACTGGCAGTCAATTACAGTGATCACATGATCAGGAAGTCGGTCCTGCCCCGATCATAAAGCTCTAAAGTTCACTGGGATTAAATAGGGTTAAACTTTGAAAGGCACGCTATTTAATTTCTGTTTGGAACAAAGCAGCTGCTCTAGTAGAGAGAACACTATTCTAGATATGAGTAGGCAGAGGCGGCTCTCTAATTAGGCAAATTAGGCGATCACCTAATTCCTTGCCCTCACAGGGGCCTGGCGGCCGCCTAATTTACCAGTGATCAATACCAATGTCTTTCTCACCTCCACCTCTTGCATTGGCTGAATATGTCTGATGGGTAAGGAGGGTGCACTGGAAGTGGTGCTGATCACCTGTGTGCTAGATGATCTAGCCTAGATCCGTGCATTTTCTGCAGCCATTTTTCCCCCCTCGTCTTCCAGGACAGCCCTGAGATATATGGCTCCTCCCTCCGGGACAGGAAACGCATTCACCCAAATTATAAAAGGCGGTCCTCCAGGCCTTCTCCTCAGTTTTTTGTGTTTCCTGCCGGACGGGAAGGAGCACATTTGGGAACGTTGCTACTTTATTTTTTCCCCAGTTCTCCCCTTGTGGGAGTAAGAGCTGAACCTACCTCCTACAGCACGCCTCTGGCCCGGGGGTAGAGAGTGTCGCTGATGGCCACCGCTGCCTTGGCTCAGCGAGAGTGGGACCCCTGGTTGACGGCAGTGTGTTCAGGGCCTCAGCTCCGGAAGCAGCGGTGAAAGGCGAGAGACGCCATAGGCCGCGTTGTGGATACAGCACTTCCGGGATCGGCGCTGGAGTGGCGGAGCCACTGCGTTCCAAGGAAGGGAAGTGAGATGCCGGGCGGAAGCGCGTCATCGGGGCGCCGGAAACATCGTTCACATGTTTCAAAGAGGCGCGGCAGAGGCTATGTAGGAGCCGGAGCCTAGTGGTGTATCTCGGAGCGCTGAGGACAAAAGCACCAGAACCATGGAAGCTGCAGCGGCACATCCAGACCCTGGTTCGGTTGGCACCGGTCCCTCCCAGGTAAGGTTGGTGAGAGCACATGGTTTACTCTGGGGGGGGGGGGGGGAGATTGGTCTACTTGGCCAAAAATACCCCCCATGGGTGGCGAACCTTATTGGTGGTGGGTACGGCACTTCTAGGAGCTAGGCACAGTGGTGTTCAGGCATAGGCTGTTTGGTAACTAAGTTTTTGTTTTCTGGTTTGTGTCTATTTCGGATTAAAACTCTACAGCCGCCTAGAAGAAAGTGTGCCGTCTGTGGGACAAAGCTAGGTTCCAGTTGGGACAAGCCGTTATGCCCAGAATGTGTTAGCAGTCTGATAAAAGATGACTCAGTTACTGCTTGCCGCCAGTTATTATCCTCCGTTAAGGAGGAAATGGCGTCCACATTCCAGTCTTTTAAAGGACTGATAGACAGGATGCAGGGTCCCGCCTCGTCCCTACCTAGAGCATCTAGTATGCCTGCCCTGTCCCAGACTCAAGAGGAGGAGGAGTACAGGGAGCAGACTCCTAGGTCTATTGCTTCCTCTCAGGCAGGATCAGCATCAGATTCTGAGGCAGAAGAGGATTCCTCCAGGGCTTCTAGGTACAAATTGTCCTTGGAAGATGTAGGAGACCTACTAAAGGCTATTTATGATACCTTGGAGATCCTTGAGGAACAGATTCAGCTCTCCAAGCACGACCTCACGTACCAGGGGTCTAGTGCAAATAGATCCAGGGTTTTTCCTGTTCACAAATCCCTGATTGACACAATTCTGCGGGATTCGGATGGGTCTCAGCCATGGAACAAGGTTCCAAAAAAAGGATTTTTAATAAACAGCTTACCTGTAAAATCCTTTTCTTGAAGTACATCACGGGACACAGAGCGCATAGCCATTACACTTGGGTTATATGGGTACCTTCAGGTGTGGACACTGGTGTAATCAATTTCACAGGAAGTTTCCTCCCTATATAACCCCCTCCCACTGGGAGTGCTTCAGTTTTGTAGCAAGCAATTCCTCCGAGGTTACACAATGTTCCCCAAAAGAGGGGTGGGAGCTCTGTGTCCCGTGATGTACTTCAAGAAAAGGATTTTACAGGTAAGCTGTTTATTAAAAATCCTTTTTTCTTTATCGTACATCACGGGACACAGAGCGCATAGCCATTACACTTGGGATGTCCTAAAGCAATGCTCTATGAAGGGAGGGAGACCGTAAGGCCAAGAATAGCCAAACAAAAAATTATCAGGAAGTAAAGTAACTCCACCAACAGAAAAAAAGGGGGCGTGACCCGGACCAGAGGATTCTATACTGCTGCCCGTAGGACCGCCTGCCCAAATGCTGCATCCGTACCCTTTGCAACGTCCAACTTATAAAATTTAGTAAACGTATGTACGGAAGACCAGGTTGCCGCCTTGCAAACCTGTGCCATAGAGATCTGATGGTGTGCCGCCCAGGAGGCACTCATGGCCCTCGTAGAATGGGCTTTAACTGATAAGGGAGGTGGAACGCGCTTCAGACCATAGGCCTGAAAAATCAACTGCTTAATCCACCTAGCCAAGGAAGACTTGGCAGCCGGCTGACCCTTCTTGGGGCCATCCGGAAGAACAAAAAGCACATCTGTTTTCCGAATCTTCTCTGTAGCCTTGAGATAGACCCTCATGGTTTGAACCACGTCCAAAGTATGAAGCAGTCTTTCCTCTCTGGACTGGGGAGTAGGAAAGAAGGATGGTAGGACTAGGTCCTGATTCAAGTGAAAACTGGATATGACCTTAGGAAGGAAAGAAGGTTGAGGCCGCAGAACCACTCTGTCCTTATGCAGAATAAGGTATGGCTCCCTGCATGACAAGGCTGCCAGCTCGGAAACCCTTCTGGCCGAAGCCATAGCCACCAAGAAAACCAACTTTCGGGTTAGTAGCACAAGAGGGATTTCTGTCAGAGGTTAAAACGGCTGCCTTTGTAAAGCTGACAAGACCAGATTTAAATTCCAGGGGCAGAGGGGAGCTCTAATAGGGGGATTCACATGCAAGACCCCCTGCAAGAAGGTTTTCATAAGCGAATGGGTGGCCAAGGGTCTTTGAAACCATATCGATAAAGCCGACACCTGCCTCTTTAGAGTACTAAGAGCCAACCCTTTGTCAACGCCAACCTGGAGGAATCGCAAGATCCTGTCAATAAAAAACTTTCGAGGATGCTATTTTTGAGACTCGCACCACTCCACATAGGTTCTCCAGACTCTGTAATAAATATTTCTAGAGACCGGTTTCCTAGCCTGAATCAACGTAGATATGACCTGAGCTGAGAGGCCTCTGCCCTTAAGAATTAGGGATTCAGCCGCCAAGCCGTCAAATTTAGCTGCTGTGAAGCAGGGTGGCAGATTGGGCCCTGAGACAGCAGATCTGGGCGCAGGGGGAGCGGCCACGGCGCCCCGACTGACATCTTCACGATGAGTGCGTACCAAGCCCTCCTGGGCCAGGCTGGGGCCACCAGGATCACAGGCCTGCGCTCCACCCTGATCCTCTGTAGAAGGCGGGGAATCATCTGCAGTGGAGGGAACGCATACAGGAGAGAAAACTGGTGCCAGGGGCAAACCAACGCATCGGTCCCGTAGGCCGAGGGATCCCTGGCTCGGGATATGAATTTGTCCAACTTTTTGTTGGATCTCGTTGCCATAATGTCCACATCTGGGACTCCGAATCTTTGGCAAATCTCTTGGAATACCTGGGGGTGAAGAGACCACTCCCCCGGGAGCAACTGTTGACTCAAAAAATCAACTTGAGAATTGTCTATCCCTGGGATGAACACCGCCAAGATGCAGGGTACATGGGCTTCGGCCCATGAGAAAATCAGGTTTACTTCCCTTTGGGCTGCTAGGCTCCTCGTGCCCCCCTGGTGGTTTATGTATGACACCGCAGTGGCATTGTCGGACTGTATCCTTACTGGCAGACCCTGAAGGGGGAGAGTCCAGGCGATCAGGGCCAGCCGAGCAGCTCTGATCTCTAGGATATTGATGGGAAGCAGTTTTTCTGCCTCCGACCACTGCCCTTGCTGGGTCTGTCCTTCTAGAACTGCCCCCCAACCTGACAGGCTGGCATCCGTGGCTACTATCTTCCACGTGATGGGGCAAAAGGATTTCCCCTTTGACAAATTTTGAGGGACCAGCCACCAAAACAGGCTGCGCCGGACTCCTGGGGAGAGCACTAACGGACGATCTAACGCCTGAATGGACTTGTTCCAAGCAGAGAGAATGGCTGCCTGGAGATATCTGGTATGGATCTGGGCATAGGGCACTGCCTCGAAGGCGGCCACCATCTTCCCCAGCAGTCGCATACATAGGTGAATAGTCGGCCTCTTCTTGCCTAAGATCACTTGAACTGCTTGAGTTATTGATCTGACCTTTGCTTGAGGTAAAAATATCCTCTGGCAGTCTGTATCTAGCCGAAGGCCTAGATATTCCAACTGCTTTGTGGGTTTCAATATCGATTTTTCTTGGTTCACAATCCACCCGAATTCCTCTAGATGCTGAACTGTGCGAACTACTGCATGATTGAGGCTGGAAGCTGAGCTGTCGATAACCAGAAGATCGTCCAGGTATGCCAGGACCAAAATGCCTTCTGTCCTTAGGACGGCTAGCACCGGGGCTAACACCTTTGTGAATACCCGCGGAGCTGTTGCCAACCCGAAAGGGAGGGCTACGAACTGGTAATGACGGTGATCTATCATAAAACGAAGAAACTTGTGATGTGCCGGGTAGATCGGCACGTGCAGATACGCATCCTTTATGTCTATAGATGCTAGAAAGTCGTCTTGATGTAGGCTGGCTGCCACCGAACGTATGGACTCCATACGAAAGGTCTGAATCTTTAGAAAGCGATTTAGGCGTTTGAGGTCTAAGATAGGCCTGACGTCGCCATTGGGCTTTGGTATTATGAAAAGGTTGGAGTAGGATCCCAGACCCCATTCCTGGGATGGTACTTCTACAATTACTCCTTGGAGCAAGAGACGATCCAATGCTTTTACATGAGAGGCCCTCTTTAATGGGTCGCTTGGAAGACTTGACCCCTGAAAATGAGGAGGGGGGACTTCCCGAAACTCTAGCTTGTAGCCCGTGGCTACCACGGACAGTACCCAAGAGTCGGGAATTCTGGCCTCCCACACTTCGGAGAAAAACCGAAGCCTTCCCCCCACCCAAGAGAGTGGGGGCGCCCCTTCATGAATCTGACTTGATGACTGGTTTAACCGGCTTGCGAGACCATGGCCTCTTGCCTGCCGTGGCTTGTCCTTGTGGGCGGCTATTAAATGCTGAACGCCTGGGAGGCCGTCGATACTGACGGGAAGTTGAAGGGGCCGAGCCTGCGAAGGCCTGTCGCTTAAACGCGGGCCCACGCGATCTTTTCTTGACAGGCAAGAAAGAACTTTTACCACTTGATATGGTCTGGATATATTTATCTAGGTCTTCACCGAATAGTCTCCCACCATGAAAGGGAAATCCTGCTATAAAAGCCTTTTGCAGGGTGCCTCTGCTGACCAGTTTTTCAGCCACAAAAGGCGCCGCATATGAACCAACAACAGAGATAAACGGGACGCCTGTTGAATGGAGTCCTTAATAGCATCTACTGCAAAGCAGAGAGCCCTTGGGAGGTCAGCCAATTCACGAGCTTGCTGAGCCAGTATGTCCCTTAATATCTGTTTAGTCTGATCCTTTAAAGCCTGACAAACGCCAATGGCTGCCACCGCTGGCTGAACCACGGCACCTACTGTGGTAAAAGAAGCCTTCAGAAGGGTCTCCAACTTTTTGTCGACTGGATCTTTAAACATCTGGACATTTTCAACCGGACAGGTCAGGGATTTATTTACGCAGGAAATGGCTGCGTCCACGGTAGGGAGTGCCCATTTCTTTGCAAATTCCTCTTCCATAGGATAGAGAATAGTGAACCTTTTAGGAGGGATAAAAATCCTATCAGGTCGAGCCCAATCCTGAAAAATCCTGAAAAATCACGCTCTCCAGAAGGAGGTGAACCGGAAAAGACGCACCACTCAACGGTGCCTTCAAGGAACCTAAAGAGGATACCGCAGGGCTAATTGTTCTGCCACCTGGCAAAGAGCGGGCAATTAAAGCAGTTAACCTTTCCTCTAGCCCACCCAGGGTGGTCGCTAGCATTTCTTCCGTAACGTAAACGGGAATGGGTTGATTGGGGGCCGCCTCTGCCCCTAGCACCCTCAATGGCTCCTGCAACATGCTGTTCGGTGGTCTATCTGGTGAGGGTGGGACCGCTAGAGCCTGGCCCAAATCCTCTGACCCCGATGGAGACACCTTTAGTTTTTTGGTACCTTTTGCAGCCTTAGCTGGTCCTGATCCCTTGGGAGCCATTGCACAACCTTGAGACACCCCTAAAGCCAACACCCAACTGTTGTAGCTAGAAGTGAACCATTAATAAGAACAGGCTATGGTAAAATTTTTCCAAATTTTCATACGCCCGAGAAGGCGGCAATACCGAGGAAGGTCCTGTGAGTATTGCCACACCAATGCCCGTTAGCTGGAGCCCAAGGTTGCACCGACTCAGATACTGCCAGATCTAAGGCTGAGTCCCTTTAAGAAAAAAAAAAAAACTTTTTTTTTTTTCTGGTCAGTCCAGACCTGAAGATCCACAAACCCCCACTGGGTGTCACTGTTAGCCAGAAATAGCTCAGCTGCGCGTTCTGTGTCCTCAGCCTCCTCTGCTTTCAGGAGGGAATGACCAGCCAGGAAATGCTTTGCTGCTTTAACTGAGACCTGACGCTGCTGGCCCGCCCCCCCCCACGCACGCTGACGCTGTAAAAGGCGGCGCGCGTGCCCCCCCCCCACGCTGAAACCAACATGGAGGAAGCAGAAAGCAGAGGAGAAGCCTGGACCAGCGCTAGCAACCCAACAGACACCAGGCAAGACACTAATCTTATTGTAGTGCACACATAGAGAAAGCTGTCCCCATAGGCTTCCTAAGAAACAGGAGTTTTGCCAGCATTTCCTCCTTATAGCACGTGGGGCTGCAGTATCATGCTAACAGGCAGATCTGGGGGGAGTAGTAAATACATATCTTTAAAAGCATACATATACCTACATGTTATCTGGGTAAACATTGGTACATCCCATCCTGCCCCAAAAGACATAGTGGAGATAGTGGCTGATGCACAAGCATACCATTAGCCGACCCAGAACCCCCAGGGGGATACCTACTGTCGAACCAAGTCCCGCAGGTTCCCTCTTACCTGCTCCACGCCGCAGGGTATTGCAAAATGCAAGAGGCCCAACCTTCCCCCATCTCCGTGGGTATTGTCTTGGACCTTCAGGGACCGGGGTCCTGTGTTAAGGAACCCACACACCTGGACCTATATAGCATCCTGGCATCAGTAGCGTTTAGTTCTTGGAAGAGACTAAGGCACTGGAGCCCAGAATCCAGCCCTCCAAGGAGAGGCATTATAGGCAAAACCCCACTCCAGCAGGGCCCGGGTACCGTACACCTTGGCTTTGAAGCACTTCGGACGGATCCGGCTAGCTATCCTGGGTCCCGAGACCTCCGAGGGACAGCTAGACGTGACCAACACCTAAGACACTGGCGAAAAAACTGAAGCACTCCCAGTGGGAGGGGGTTATATAGGGAGGAAACTTCCTGTGAAATTGATTACACCAGTGTCCACACCTGAAGGTACCCATATAACCCAAGTGTAATGGCTATGCGCTCTGTGTCCCGTGATGTACGATAAAGAAATTAGATGCCCCTTTGGCCAGGATATCAAGAAAAACGGATCTGGCCTTTGATGATTTGGGGGCCTTGAAGAACCCGATGGATAAGAGAGGGGACTTGTTGTTGAAGAGAGCTTGGGATGCCTCTTCAATAAGTCTGAAGCCCGCACTAGCAGCAACTTGTCTAGCTAGAAATCTAGAATGTTGGCTTACTCAGTTGCAAACCCACATTCAGGCGGGTACATCTAGACAGGAGATATTAAAATCTTTTCCTCTTCTTTTTAAAGCTGTAGGCTTTCTGGCTGATGCCTCTGAAGAATCAGTAAAGTTGGCAGCTAGATCAGCAGCCTTGGTAAATGCAGCCCGAAGATCATGCAGCCTCCAAGTTAAAACTGTGTGGGTTATCCTTTTCAGGTGACCACCTTTTTGGGTCAGGCCTACAGGAAGCGCTAGAAAGGACTCAGGACAGAAAAAAGGCTTTTCCTGAGAGAAAGAAAAAAGCGGAGGGAAAACGTTTTTTTCGAGGTTTCAAACAAAACCTACAAAAGGAAGGCCAACCAAAGAAACACTGGGCAGGCCATAAGGGTAGGGGGGAGAGGAGGAATATTGTTTAATCCTCCTCAAACCGCCCCCAAGCCACAGTGACTCTGGTGTCCCGGTGGGAGGAAGATTGGGGCAGTTTCTCCCACAATGGACCATGGCAACTTCAAGTCCGTTCATTTTAAACATAATCAGGATTGGATACAAGTTGGAGTTCACGACAACACCCCCCCCCCCCCCAAGTTTTCTGGTTACCCAGCCTCCCAGGGACAAGGAGAAGACAGAGGCCCTGGGCCTGTCTCTGGGGGAATTGGTGGACCAAAAAGTTCTAATTCAAGTTCCACAAAAGGAACAAGGTCAAGGGACATATTCCCATGTATTCGTAGTAAAAAAAACATCGGGAAAATTCAGAATGATCTTGAATCTTCGTCCCCTGAACAAATTTGTAAAGTACAAGAAGTTCAGAATGGAGTCGATTTTCACAGTGGCAAGGTCTCTGTTTCCAGGGTGCTACATGGCCACCCTGGATCTCAGGGATGCATACTTACATGTGCCAATTCATTTAGATTTCCAAAAATTTCTCAGGGTGGCGGTGAAGGTGAACTCGGAAATCAGACACTTCCAGTTCCAAGCCCTTCCCTTTGGTCTGTCCTCATCGGCTAGAATTTTTACAAAAGTCCTGGCAGAGGCTCTAGCACCGCTGAGAAACAAGGCGATAATTGTAATTCCTTATCTGGACGATCTCCTGTTCGTGGCAGGATCAGCCCAACAGCTGGAAAAGGATTTGCAGGAAGCTCAGAACTTTCTCTCCTCTCTCGGGTGGATAGTCAACCGAGACAAGTCTCAATTGACCCCATCCCAGGAGGTTCTGTACCTAGGTTACAGGATATCTTCTGTAGAGAAATTTTTTTATCTCCCAGAAGAAAAAATGGTAAAGGTAAAACAGGCAGTAGCCCAGTTACAGTCCAACCGAGAGGCTTCGGTCAGACAAATTATGAGGGTGCTGGGGTTTATGACTGCATGTTTTCCAGCGGTACCCTGGGCGAGGTTCCATCAACGTCCGTTGCAGCAACTAATGGTTCGGTTTTGGAGTGGCCAAAGTCAAGACTTGGAGGCCCAGGTTCCAATCTCGTCCCGAGTCAAAAGGACTCTATGGTGGTGGCGAACGTGCCACAATCTAGACAAAGGTCTAACCTGGACCCTGCCAGTAGAAACAGTAGTAACTACAGATGCCAGTGCCCGGGGGTGGGGAGCCCACCTGGGGGAGGCAGTGGCCCAGGGAACATGGTCTCCAAGAGAGGCAGAACGTTCCTCAAACCAGAGAGAGCCCCTGGCAGTCCTGAAAACAATCGAGGTGTTCCAAACAAGCCTGAAGGGGCGACATCTGCAGGTCCGCACAGACAATGCAACAACTGTGGCATATGTGAACAAGCAGGGAGGGACGAGAAGCCCTGCTCTTCAGGGTATAGCCAACAAAATTTTCTCCTGGGCAGAAACAAACATGGCTTCACTGACAGCGGTCCACCTAAAAGGCACCCAGAACTCTCTAGCGGATTATCTGAGCCGTCAACAGGTGAGTCAGGACGAGTGGGCACTACACGAGGAGGTTTTCGCTCAAATAGTGCAGAAATGGGGTCAACCGGAGGTGGACCTTTTCGCCTCCGAAAGAAACAGGAAGGTAATCCAGTTCTTCTCGATCCATCCAGGAGACAGGGCTACAGGGATAGATGCTTTTTCCAAAACATGGCAGTTCAACAGCTGCTACGCCTTCCCTCCAATAAGGATGATCGCAGCAGTCCTTCAGAAATTTCGTTCGGAGAACGGATCTAATTTTGGTTGCTCCTTTTTGGCCGAAAAGACCCTGGTTTGCCATTTTGAAAAATCTGGCCATTTTCTCCCCATTTCGTCTTCCAAGCAGGAGGGATCTAATATCGCAGGGTCCCATGCTTCACCCGCAGGTAGACAGACTAAACCTAACTGCATGGTATCTGAGGAACAGTTGCTGAGAACACAGGGCTTCTCAGAGAAAGTAATCAAAACCCTGATACAATGCAGAAAGCCTGTTACTAGAACAATTTATGCCAAATTCTGGAAAAAAAAATTGTTCCTGGTTAGAAGAGCAGGGAATCGATCAACCAGGGGTCCCAGCCATTCTAGATTTTCTGCAGGCAGGGGTAGATATGGGTTTATCTCCAAGTACCCTAAAAGTGCAGGTTGCGGCCCTTAGTGTCTTTCTTCAATGTTCCCTTCAGCAGAATTCTTTTATTAAGAACTTTTTCAAAGCCTTGTCTAGATCTAGGCCGGTGAAGAGCTCACCCTGTCCTCCTTGGGATCTCTCCTTGGTACTTAAAGCATTGTCAGCTAGTCCATTTGAGCCTCTGGAGGAATCTATCTTAAAATGGATAACCCTTAAGACAGTTCTGTTGGTAGCAGTCACTTCCGCCAGGCGGGTAAGTGACCTTCAGGCGCTTTCTATCAGAGAGCCTTTTTTGTTAATTTATGAGGATAGAGTTGTGTTGAAAACAGACCCCAGCTTTCTCCCCAAGGTGGCGTCCTCATTACACAGGACATTGTCCTTCCGACTTTTCTGTCTCCCTCGAGCTCAGAGGGGACATCTCTAGATGTCAAGAGGTGTATTTTAATTTATTTAGAGGTAACCAAGGAACTCAGAAAGTCTGACTCTTTTTGTTAATTTTTTCGGGGATTAGGAAGGGGCAAAAAGCATCTAAGTCTTCCATTGCCAGGTGGATCAGGTTAGCGATAGCTAAAGCTTATGAGTTAGAGGGTAAGCAAGCCCCATTTGTCAAAGCACACTCTACTAGAGCGGTTTCGAGTTCTTGGGCGGAAAAGGCCGGAGCCTCTCCAGAAGAAATTTGTAAGGCGGCAACATGGTCAAACTATACGACCTTCGCCAAGCACTATCGCCTGGACTTAATGTCTGAGAAGGATCAGTCATTTGGCCGAAGGGTCCTCCAGGCGGCTACCCCACCCTGACAAGTAAGTTTCTTGTTTATCATCTCAGGGCTGTCCTGGAAGACGAGGGGGGAAAACCGGAGTTAGGCTTACCGGTAACTCTCTTTCCAGGAGTCTTCCAGGACAGCCCGGTTTCCCACCCGGAGTTTATAGTTTGTAAACAGGAGTTGGATATGTGTACTGACGATGTGTTAGTATGTTATGTTTTTCAGAGCCTTCAGGAATTCTTGGATGAACTGAGGAGAAGGCCTGGAGGACCGCCTTTTATAATTTGGGTGAATGTGTTTCCTGTCCCGGAGGGAGGAGCCATATATCTCAGGGCTGTCCTGGAAGACTCCTGGAAAGAAAGTTACCGGTAAGCCTAACTCCGGTTTTCCCCCCTCGTCTTCCAGGACAGCCCTGAGATGATAAACAAGAAACTTACTTGTCAGGGTGGGGTAGCCGCCTGGAGGACCCTTCGGCCAAATGACTGATCCTTCTCAGACATTAAGTCCAGGCGATAGTGCTTGGCGAAGGTCGTATAGTGGGACTCCATGTGTATGTTTTGCCTAAGGCCTCACAAAACCTAGAGCCGCCTCTGTGTGTATGTGGAGCTTTTAACCTTTTTGGGGTTAAAACTACCCCTCTAGATTCCGAAAAACGCTACTAAAACGAGTGGCGCTTTAGCACTAACGGCAGGTGCTTTCGGTGTGAAAGTAGCCTTAAAGTGGAGTTCCACCCAGAAATGGAACTTCCACTTTTTGAAATCCCTCCCCTCAGGGGGAGGGGGGAGCAGATACCATTCTAATACAGTTATTTGCTCCCACTTCCTGGCATAGATCACCTTGGTGATCTACACTACTTACCCCTGCTGTCTTCTGGGAGACACACAGCTCCCAGAACACAGCGGGGACCAGTGAAGTCGCGCAGCGCGACTCATACATGTGCAGTAGCGAACCAAAAAGTAAAGCCGCAATGCTTCATTTCCTAATTCTCTCACTGAGGATGGTGGCGGGGGCAGCCGAGAGCCGAGCGATTGCTCGGCTTCGGCTGCCAACATCGCGGGTACCATGGACAGGTAAGTGTCCTAATATTTAAAAGTCAGCAGCTGCTGTATTTGTAGCTGCTGGCTTTTAATATTTTTTTTTTTTTAAGTGGGACCTCCGCTTTAATGGTGAACACATTTCAAAAGAACCACAAATATTTTCAGCGTAATGGTTATTTCATATTTGAACAATACATTCATTTTAAATAGGTGTTAGCAAGAAGATTTTTATGCCAACAATCCCTTTTAACAAGTTCCTGTGTGTGGCAACAATGGCTGAGGTTATTGGATGTGCTTTGCTGCAAAGTGCAAAGTTAAAAGATTAGATAAGCTTCCATTTTATACCGACTCTACTCATGCTGATAGGGTTTGAAGTTTTCTGTTCAGGTCCAATAAAATATTATCAAGTGGCTTCAACGATCAATGAAGGTAAATATATTAAAGATTATGAAATGGTTACCTTCAGTCATTTCAGCAATGTAAGCAGGTGCCATCTTTATTATTGATTGGGACCTGGGCAAATTTGTTTTGCCCCCCCCCATGCAATTTTGCTCTCCACCCCCCAGGAGGTCAGTAGTATGCAGGGCAGTGTACAGGAGTCAGTGGTATGTAGGGCAGTGTACAGGAGTCAGTGGTATGCAGGGCAGTGTACAGGGCTCAGTGGTATGCAGGGCAGTGTACAGGGGTCAGTGGTATGCAGGGCAGTGTACAGGGGTCAGTGGTATGCAGGGCAGTGTACAGGGGTCAGTGGGATGCAGGGTAGTGTACAGGGGTCAGTGGGATGTAGGGCAGTGTACAAAGAATAGTAGGGTAGAAGAGAGGGGGAAACGGGTGTACATGGGTCAGTGGTATGCAGGGCGGTGTACAGGGGTCAGTGGTATGCAGGGCGGTGTACAGGGGTCAGTGGTATGCAGGGCAGTGTACAGGGGTCAGTGGTATGCAGGGCAGTGTACAGGGGTCAGTGGTATGCAGGGCAGTGTACAGGGGTCAGTGGTATGCAGGGCAGTGTACAGGGGTCAGTGGTATGCAGGGCAGTGTACAGGGGTCAGTGGTATGCAGGGCAGTGTACAGGGGTCAGTGTATATGCCAGGCAGTGTACAGGGGTCAGTGGTATGCAGGGCCAGTGTACAGGGGTTGAAAGTGGTATGCAGGGCAGTGTACAGGGGTCAGTGGTATGCAGGGCAGTTCAGGGGTTTACAGTGGTATACAGTGTACAGGGGTATATCAGTGGTAACAGGGCAGTGTTGGTATCAGTTTAGGGCAGTGTACAGGGGGTGGTATGACAGTGTACCAGTGTAAAGGTCTAGTGGTATACAGGGCCGTGTACAGGGGTCAGTGGTATGCAGGGCAGTGTACAGGGGTCAGTGGTATGCAGGGCAGTGTACAGGGGTCAGTGGTATGCAGGGCAGTGTACAGGGGTCAGTGGTATGCAGGGCAGTGTACAGGGGTCAGTGGTATGCAGGGCAGTGTACAGGGGTCAGTGGTATGCAGGGCAGTGTACAGGGGTCAGTGGGATGTAGGACAGTGTACAAAGAATAGTAGGGTAGAGGAAAGGGGGAAACGGGTGTACAGGTGTCAGTGGGATGTAGCGCAGTGTATGGAGGTCATTAGAGCATAGAACAGCAGGGCAGAAGACTAAGTGTCACAAGGGCAGAGGATGGGTAGCCAAGATGAAACAGTGGGGGGGGGGGCAGCATGGCACAGTTAAGGGGGTCAGGGGAGTGAGGGAAATGTACGGGGGGTCAGGAGTGTGCACATTATGGTGGTCAAGAGGGAAGATTACAGGTGTCAGGAGGGCCCAGTTTAGGGATCAGGAGGGCCCAGTTTAGGGGTCAGGAGGGCACAGTGTGGGGGTCAGGGGGGAAGAATACAGGACTGGCAGAACACAGTACAGGGGTCAGAAGGGCACAGTACAGGGTCTGGGAGGACACACAACAGGGGGAAGTATAAACCTGGAGGCAGTGAATATTATTATTCCCATTGTCAGCTATCATGCAGCACTTCTATGCTAAGCTACAGTAACTAATCAAACATAGCATAGAGGTGCTTGCAAGCTAATCCATGATGTACTTCTACTGTAGATGAGTTTACCTCCAGAGTCCAGACACACTAGCTCAGGACTCGGCGCCCTCTGCTCGTTATCACATAGCCCTCATCCCAGTAGGCACAATCTCATAGGTGGTCAGGCACATCCTGATCCCTCCCATGCAAATATCAATAGCCATGTGGGGCAGCTTCACGGATGTTCCTTCAGGAGAGCGCATGCAAAAGCTGGGGGAGAGACTCGAGAGAGGTAGGGGGAGGTACAGTGGAGGTGATTCAGTTCGTGCGGAGACAGCAGGCAGTAATCCATTGCACTGTGGTAAAATGATCAGCGATGTGCCGTGATTTGAGTTGCCCAGTATAGACAGTGCGGGCACTAGGGGCAGCTTGGGCCCCCAACAATGAATGGGCCCTGGGCATCTGCCCCCTTTTGTCCTGCGGTAAAGACGGCCCTGAATGTAAGGTTGCATTCACACTTGAGCTCAGTGTCTATGGTCGATTTACAGGGTTTTTTGTTTTTTTGCATTTGTTGGGGTGTTTTTGCAGACGTCTGAAACTTGAGCATATAAAAAAAAAAAAAAAGTATCCTTAGCCAATGGAAAGCTAGTAACTAGAGGAAACGTGCATGTTGGCACGTTGTCAGATGCTCCCATCAAAGGTTTTGGAATTTCATTTCTACTCTGAAGTCTCTCTCATGTGAGGGACCCATGCAGTTCTAACTTTTCTATCAAACAGTGGACTAATGCCCCATACACACAAGCAGTTTTCCCATCAGAAAAAAAAACTATGGGTTTCAGGGCGGAATTCCTCTTAAGCCCGCCTTCTATACACACGGTTACATAAAAGTTCTCTGAACTTTCGAGCGTTAGGAACGCGGTAATGTACAACACTACGACGAGGCGAGAAAAAGAAGTTCAATGCTTCCGAGCATGCTTCGAATTGTTTGTGAGCATGCATGTTTTTTTTCTCGTCGGAATTCCATACAGACAAAAGGTTTTCCCGCTAGGATTTTTCCTGACGGGGGGAAAAAAAGATATCCCGCTCTTTTTTTTTTCCCAGCAGTTTTCTTGTAGGAAAAAGCCTGATGGAGCATACACACGGTTGGGATTCACGGACAAACTCTCTTCTGAGTTTTTCAGATGGGTAAACCGGTCGCGTGTACGGGGCATTAGACTAGCTTTTTGGTCTTCCCTGTCTACTCCTCTTCACTTCTTTTTCATTGACTGTTTTGATGTAAAGCATGTGGCCTGCAGAACCCTCTGATGTGGCCCACAACCTCCTGCTCTAGGGTGGCTGGTCAGCAAGCCAAGCCAAGATCGGTCGGCAAGCCAAGATCGCGGGTTCCTGACCCATCCCAGAGCATCAGTGTTGAGAATGGAGCTGGCGGTAGAGGAAGCATGCATCTCAAGTAGAGAGCAGAGCCAGTGCTTTCTGTATAGTGCCAGCTTCTTACATAGGCACAGTGATGCCAAATACCTGTGACAGCAACAGTCAGCAATACCTGCAGGGTGATTCCTAAAGGGTTTTGTTTAATTATAATCACATAGCAATGGGCATATCTGTTCTAGTTTTACACTGGTTACTCTGGGCTGCTTTCAAACTGATCCACTGGTGCAGCGCAGTGCACCTGCGAGTTACCTGCACTGAGCCATAGACTTCTGGTACTACCTGCGGGTTTGGTGTGCTATTTGAAAGTGCACCACACCTGCAGAATATAATAGAATCCTATGGAAGAGTTCAGCTACCCCACAGAAAAGCCACCGGTGCACTGCACTGCAGGAAAAAAATGCAACGCATCAGTGTGAAAGCAGACTTAGGCACCTTTTACATGATCGGGTCCAACTGTCTGTTTTTCAGGCGGACCCAATCGGACCCTCCATTCACCTTTATGGTGGATCTGTGTCCATTTAAACATGCTTGCCTCCAATCTGATCTGCTTAAAAACATAAGGGAATCTGTCCCCTTCTGTAGAGCCGGCTGTGTCCGTGTCCGCTCTGCATATGCAGAGAGGACACAGACCTGTCATCCGCCCACTCCACTCATTGTGGCCCGCAATCGGTTACCAAGTCACTTAACCCCCTTAAGGACCGCCGCATGTACATTTACGTCGGCAGAATGGCACGGACAGGCACATCAACGTACCTGTACGTGGCTGCCTTGACGTGGGTCGGGGGTCCGATCGGGGCCGGTGGCTGTACGAGCGATCCGTGCTGAGGGGGCGGCTGTTTGTTTTTGTCCGCCCCTTCCGGATCGCTCCTAGCCAATCCGCGCGCTCCCCCTGCAGTGCACTTCCTCCTCCTGTGTAAACACAGGAAGAGGGAAGTGATGTGATCTCTGCTCTCGGTGTTTTTTTCAACCGCCGCTGAGGAGAGATCACATCACATAGTAAGTCTGCACAACACTACACTGACACCAGTACACGCAGGCACATTAACCCCTTGCGATCACCCCCCCTGTCACAGTGTCACTGAATGCAGTGTACTGATCAGAGTGACAGGCAGTTAGTGTTAGGTTCAGGGTAGCCCCCGTACCCCCCCTAATAAAGTTTTAACCCCTTGATCACCAACCTAGTTAACCCTTTCACTCCCTATTGCCAGTGTCACTAAGTGATCATTTTTCTGATTGCTGTATTAGTGTCGCTGTTCCCACTAGCTAGCTATTTTTTTTTTATTGCGATTTTTTTTTTACTAAAGACATGTGGCTAAATACATTTTGGCCTAAATGTTTGACTAAAAGTTTGTTTATTTGATTTTCCTTCTAACAAAAAGTAAAAAATATTGATATTTTTTCAAAAATGTCGCTCTATTTTTGTATATAGCGCAACAAATAAAAATCGCAGAGGCGATCAAATACCACCAAAAGAAAGCTCTATTTGTGGGAAGAAAAGGACGCAAATTTAGTTTGGGAGCCACGTCGCACGACCGCGCAATTGCCTGTTAAAGCGAGGCAGTGCCGAATTGTAAAAACCCCTTGGGTCATTTACCAGCGTATTGGTCCGGTCCTTAAGTGGTTAAGTGGCCCTCGTTCTTCAAAAGGTTGGGCACCCCTGCTTTAAGCTGTATCTGTAATAGCATTTAGTATTCTGACGTGTGAAAGCTGCTGTAGATTTGACTTACCAGTAAACAATGGCTGACCCCTTCTTGTCTTGTCTTTTTTTTTTGGAAAGCAAAAACAGGAAAAAACATCATAACCAATTAGTTCTGCTACAAAAAACGTACATTATGCAAGCATTAAACAACACTACCACCTAGTGGTAAAACTCTACATCACTGGTAGAATGAGAATGGTTGTTGCACCTATCCTTGTGTTAACAGCATGCTAACAAGCTGCATGAAAAATATTGCTGTGTTTCAACTATAATGCTTCTTGTTTGCTGACTGTTTGCCTATTAACCCCATTGTCATAAGAGACCTGACTTAAAGGGTCACTATAGTAATTTTTTTTTTCTTTAAAATAACAAACATGTTATACTTACCTCCACTGTGCAGTTCGTTTTACACAGAGTGGCCCCGTTCCACGTCTTCTGGGGTCCCTCAGCGGCTGTCTCTGGTCCTCCCCACAAGAACTTACCACATTCATGCGAGAGAGCTCGCATAGTGGTGAGTCCTTGAGGGCGCGTTCCCGTGATACATAGCCGCTCACTGTATCACTCTGCCCCTCCCCTCGGTGCGCCACGTCACTGAATGTGATTGACAGCAGCGCCAGCCAATGGCTGCGCTGCTCTCAATCCATCTGTTTTAGCCAATCAGCGGCCAGGCTGAGCGACAAAGAGGATCTCGGGACTTTTGACGGGTCAGGTAAGTAAAACGGGGGCTCAGGGGGGGGCCGGCATCATTAGATGTTTTTCCACCTTAATGCATAGATTGCATTAAGGTGAAAAAAAATGTTCCTTTACAACTCCTTTAACCACTTGCCTACTGTGCACCTACACCCCCTTCCTGCCCAGATGAAATTTAAGCTTCCGGCACTGCGTCGCTTTACCTGTAATTGCGCGGTCGTGCAACGTGGCTCCCAAACAAAATTGGCGTCCTTTTTTTCCCACAAATAGAGCTTTCTTTTGGTGGTATTTGATCACCTCTGCGGTTTTTTTTTTTTGCGCTATAAACAAAAATAGAGCGTCAATTTTGAAAAAAAATGCAATATTTTTTACTTTTTGCTATAATAAATAACCCAAAAAATATATTAAAAAAATATTTTTTTCCTCAGTTTAGGCCGATACGTATTCTTCTACATATTTTTGGTAAAAAAAAAATGCAATAAGCGTTTATCGATTGGTTTGCGCAAAATTTATAGTGTTTACAAAATAGGGGATAGTTTATGGCATATTTTTTTTTTTACTATTAATGGCGGCGATCTGCGATTTTTTTTATTGGGACTGCGACATTATGGCGGACACTTCGGACACTTTTCTGACATTTTTGGGACCATTTACATTTATACAGTGAACAATGCTATAAATATGCATTGATTACTGTATTAATGTGACTGGCAGTGAAGGGGTTAACCACTAGGGGGCGGGGAAGGGGTTAAATGTGTGTCCTATGAGTGTTCTAACTGTAGGGGGAGGGGGGGTGACCGATTGTGTCCCTATGTACAAGGAACACAATCCGTCTCCTCTCTCCCTGACAGGGACGTGCAGCTCTGTGTTTACATACAGAGCTCCACGTCCCTGCTCAGTTACTGGGCAATCGCGTGTGCCCGGCAGCGATCGTTGCCGCTGGGCACTCGCACCGGGATCCCCGCCCGCGGCTTTAATAGGACATCACGTCATATGATGTGATGTCAG
Organism: Rana kukunoris; assembly: GCA_029574335.1. Lineage (NCBI taxonomy): Eukaryota > Metazoa > Chordata > Amphibia > Anura > Ranidae > Rana > Rana kukunoris. Next base: position 128,237,079 of record CM056052.1, read on the forward strand.
GACAATGGAGTCTTCCGCCCGCCGTCATTTGATGGTGGGCGGAGGACAAGTGGTTAAGGGCAAAGATTTATTGGAACCATCTACAGTAGAATGGGAATCATGCTGAAGGTATAAAGCAGTACTAAACCCAAAACCAAACATTTATTATATTGCAACTTATCAGTTCTTATATTAGATGTGTAGCGCTTACCCCCGCAGGAGCCGCTGGATAGATTGGGATGGCAGGTTATCTTGTGGCTCTGGTGAAATGTCTAGGGTGAATGATGAATACAGCAGCAATGAAGGAATGAAGGAATGAAGGAATGTCCGCAAATAGGAAGTCTCTTTATATGTGCTCTTTATTACCCAGCCGGGTAAAAACAGGTAACAGGTGATGGGAAGATTAGACAAAGGTTTGAGGAAGAATAGCAGACTCAGGCTATTTGAGCAATCCTGCTTCCGACAAATAATTAGTCTTTCTGCGCCACTCCAACTTGAGTGGGTATAGCGTACCTGGACAGGCCTCCCTCACAGAACCTGGCAGCCGGAGTACCACTCGAACTTGAGAAGGATGTCTCTGCCACAGGCTCTTCTCTTCTAAATAACCGTCAGGAAAGTGCCACTGCCACCGGCCTTCCGTGAGTGTAATACGGCATGCCCAGCGAGGCCCAAGCCTCCCGATTGGCTGCTGGAAAAGAGCACCCGAACCTCAGCTTCCACTGCTGCCACCTGCTGTCTCGGGGTGGAAGAACGCCCACAGCACAGCCGAGCTGGAACAGAGAGCCCTAACATAATCAGAATTGAGATCAGAGTAAGTTTACACTTTGATCTTTCCCCTAAATTTCAATAGCGTCCGTACTTGGAAGTACAGGGGCGCTACAGATGGCTGCTTGAATTTTTTTAGACTTTCCTTTATTTTCACCTAATGATCTAGCCAGTAAGTCTAGATGCAGATGTGGCAATTAGACGTTTGGTAAACTATCATAGGTGTGTGCAACCTATTGCATTAGGGTGTGCACCCTCAGGCCGGATTCACACTAGTGCGGTGCGAATTTCAGCTTTCTTATCTCTGCAGATCCATTGCGTTTTAGCTGCAGATTAGCTGCCAATTTGGAGAGCTGGGAGAGGGGAGGGGGAGGGGGGAAGTGTATTGGGCTGAATGAGAGGAATCCTGAAGAGAAATGAACACATCTGCGAATCAGTTGCGTACCCATAGAAGATAATGGGCCTGAATTTAGAGTGCAATGCCTAAAACACGCACAAGTTTTTTTGGTAATGCGCAGTGTGAATGCATCGCACATATGTGAACCAGCCTCATTGAAAACAATGTATTTAGAAATGTTCTGCGTATTGGATGCGGTTTAAGCCGCACCCAATTTGCATAGGTGCGAACCCAGCCTAAAGCTCAAACACACATGCCTGTCTCTGCAGACTCAGGTGTGCAGGGCAGTGAATGAATGGGAAGTGCTCTGTGCTAAGTGGCTTCATGTTTATTCACAAACTGAAGCATATTTAACAGTTACCTATGCTTCAGTCATGAAAGTGAGCAAGTGTGTTCATTTAGAAAAAGAAAAGACTTTTAAAGGCTGGCCCCTTTCCCCACTCTCCATCCTGAAAAATCCCCCGCAGCATCCAGGGAGAGAGGAGGGAAGCCAGCAGCACTGTGGAGTGGGGGGGGGGCAACAAGAGGTGGGCAGGCCAGGCAGTAGGGGGAATCTGCACCACACATAGTGATTAGGATGTGCCCATGCACAACTGGCACACTCCCTGTGCAAGCCTATGAAAACTCTATTTACCCCTAACATGGGTGCCTACAAGTAGGGATGAGCCGAACACCCCTGCGTTCGGTTCGCACCAGAACATTCGAACAGACCGCCCGGTTCGAGCAGTGATTTTAATGATGCTTATATAAAAAAAAGAAAAATTCCTTTAAATATTGTACCTGCTGGGTGTCTATACCTGTGATAACGTCTTTAAATAGCACAATCACCAGCCTGCCAGTAAATTAGAAAGAACTGATCTATCTAAGCTATACAATATATAAATATAACTCCTAGGGATGTATGTATATATATCCTCTACACACTGTAAATTAAGCTAAACTGACTAGCCTGCCTGCTCTATCTAGCTATATAAAAAAGACAATCTCTCTTTCTCTCTGACTGATCTCTGTTGATCTCTCTTTTGGCGCGAATGACCCGTTTTGTTCGAATTTCGTCGAACGTACGAACAGACAATGTTCGAGTCGAACATACGTTCGAATCGAATGCGGAGCTCATCCCTACTTACAAGAGTCCATTTTTTATTTATATAAAACCTTTATCTCAAAGGAAAAAACTATTTCTGAAGCTGTTTAAAAAGTGTGAGCTTCACTTTGGCTTAAATTTGCTAGTGTATATGAAACTGCTAGCACATCTAACACTACCCTATCCCCAGATTTACATTCCGGCTCTCTATTGCTCAGTCTCTATTGCTTATTCATTCAGACTGTAGACACCTCAAATCAAGGGTGTAATACTGACAGGATCAGGTGAAAACAGGGAAAAAAGCCTAAAAATAAAGAAAACGAATGCAGCCACCATGGTTGGTAAGCTGCATGCTCAGGGCTCAAGTCCTGCGGTAACGCGTGGGAACGGAGTCCCTGCACTTTTTTCACAGCAGGAACGCAGTTCCCTTTGCAGGACTAGAGCAGCCGAGCCGGCCGAGCCAATCCTTCACTAAGCGGTGATGCCCAGCTCGAGTCACTGTCAGTCACTTGCTTAATGTTCTTTCTAAACCGCACAATAACTCGCGGCAGACCTCCGCAATGTCTCCTGGGAACAATGACAAAAGCTCCCAGGAGACATTGCAGCATCGAGGAAGTGACGGAATACACTACCCGATGAATCCATATACAGGAAGCGGCCAGTAACAAAGGATTACTATGGTACAGTGGAACGGAAAAAAAAAACATGCGGTTTAGTAATTATGCATATGAGCGTATCATTTTTTATTTTTTTTGGTGGGGAGTGGATTTTGGGTGGGAGTTCCCACGCTTTTTTCGCCAGGACTTGACCCCTATGCATGCTGCTCACTCTGGCAGGACCTTGAACATAACACTTGTAACAATTGTTGCAATATTAGTGACAGTAATAGGAAGGATCCTTGTGATTTCAGCAATGGGCCTGCAATATCAAGATGTACACTTGTCATATCTAAAGACAGCCTTGGCTTGAATTGGAGGTATCGGAAAACACAAGGTGACTCTGAAGAGGTTAATACATTGCTGGGTCTGTCCACTTCTTAAATTCAAAGATAATTTCTACACTTGCCCTATGGACCTATTACTGGAGATAAAATCCTTGTCAGCTAATCTGAGACTTTGAAACCCTTTTATCGGGATCCCAGCAATCAGTATATAAACTGCAGCAAGACAAGATTTTCTCTGTAGTCTCCGTCTTGTCCACATTGCTCCTTTGCGCCATCTCACCTTTGGTACCTGTCACCATGCCTGCAGACTACAATGGAACCTGGGTCATGGAGAAGAATGAAAACTTTGATGGATACATGAAGTCATTAGGTATTTCTAATTTGAAGCAACGGTCACTGATCTATGTGAAGCCAATTAAGGAAAGAAATAGCATTCTCTAATGCCCTGTACACACGGTCGGAATTTCGGATGGAAAAAGTCAGATCGGATTTTTCGGCCGTGTGTATGCCCAATCTGACTTTTTCCATCCGAAATTCCGATGGACTTGGATAGAGAACATGTTCTCTATTTTTCCGACAGAAAAAAAATCCTATCGAAAAATCCGTTCGTCTGCATGGAATTCCGACGCACTAAAAAGCACGCATGCTCAGAAGCATTGATCTTCATTTTTCTCGACTCGTCGTAGTGTTGTACGTCACCGCGCTCTTGACGGTCGGAATTTGGTGTGACCGTGTGTATGCAAGACAGCTTGAGTGTGTACAGGGCATTAGGCTGTGTTAGACGATCACATAGTGCTGTGGGTGTTATTGTTATGGGCAATAGCTGAATATTTTTATTTCTTTAGGAATCTGCCCCATTTGATCTCGGGCAGAAATTGGTCTGTGTGTTTAGAGGAAGGTCATATTGTTTATTTTACTGTTATGTTTTAGGCCTTATGCACACTGGTATTGTCAATCCTGTGTTTTATTGCGTTAATAGGACATTTCTAATCGCGTCTTATAATTTTACAATGGTGCCATTCACATTGTGTGCTTACCTTCATTTAGGTGCAGTCGGTTTAGCTGCATTTAGAGAAAATCGAATTCTGTGAGTTCAGGATACAATAATACACTCTAAACGAATGGAAATGTGACTAAACGCAGCTAAACCTGCTATAGTTTAAATATGCACTAATTACTGTATAAATGTGACTGGCATTGAAGGGGTTAACACTAGGGGGTGAGGAAGGGGTTAAATGTGTATCCTGGGTGTGTTCTAACTGTGGGGGGAGGGGGGTGACTGATCTGTGTCCCTATGTACTCGGTCTCCTCTTTCCTTGACGGTGACAGGACGCTGTGTGAGCCACCAATGAGAGATGATCTCATATGTTTACATTTGAGATCATCTCTCATTGGCCACACAGATCGCATAGCCAACGGCCACTCTGATTCCAAGGGACACAGCCAGCTTAGAATTTCCCCGATGCGCACTCTGGAGCGCGCGGGGGGAACGCCCAAAGGGGCGGACGTCAAAAGACATCCTGTTGGATTTTCAGGTCTGCGCTGTAGCCGTCATTCGACTATAGCGTGGGCCTCAATAAGTTAAAGCAGGAACTTCTAAACAAAGGAAAATGTGATCTAGGAAGCTAGCGTTTTTTATAAGGTCAAAAAACGCTTGTAAAAAATGGTGGATGAAAAACACTCAAAAAAGGGTTTTTGTGCCGACTTCTAGTAACGTTTTAGTAGCATTTAGAAGCATTAATGATTTATTAGCATTTTTACAGTACATAAAGGAAAAAAAACTGCTCAATAAAATCTGTTAGTAGTGTTTAGTAGGGATGGGCTTTGCGTTCGATACGTATGTTCGACTCGAACATTGTCTGTTCGTACGTTCGACGAAATTCGAACAAAAGCGGTCGTTAGCGCCAAATTCGAGTGACGCAAAACGGCCCATAATTAACTGCGGCATTGCGCGCTGATGATTGGCCAAGCATGCTGTATGTCATGCATGCTTGGCCAATCACAGCGCGCAAAAAACGAAGAGCCATAATTGGCCAATAAATACATATATTTATACACTGTATAGCTTAGCTAGATCAGCTATTCCTAATTTACTGGCAGGCAGGTGATTGTGCTATTTAAAGACGTTGTCACAGGTATAGACACCCAGCAGGTACAATATTTAAAGGAATTTTATTTTAATTTTTTTAATTTAAGCATCATTAAAATCACTGCTCCTGGAGCAGTGATTTTAATAATGTTTAACCACTTAAGACCCGGACCAAAATGCAGGTAAAGGACCTTGCCCCTTTTTGCGATTCGGCACTGCGTCGTTTTAACTGACAATTGCGCGGTCGTGCGACGTGGCTCCCAAACAAAATTGGCGTCCTTTTTTTCCCCACAAATAGAGCTTTCTTTTGGTGGTATATGATCGGCTCTGCGGTTTTTATTTTTTGCGCTATAAACAAAAATAGAGCGACAATTTAAAAAAAAAATGCAATATTTTTTACTTTTTGCTATAATAAATATCCCCCAAAAATATATAAAAAAACATATTTTTTCCTCAGTTTAGGCCGATACGTATTCTTCTACGTATTTTTGGTAAAAAAAAAAAAATCGCAATAAACGTTTATCGGTTGGTTTTCGCAAAATTTATAGCGTTTACAAAATAAGGGATAGTTTTATTGTATTTTTCTAAAAAAAAAATTTTTTACTACTAATAGCGACGATCAGCGATTTTTTTCGTGACTGCGACAATATGGCGGACACTTCGGACAATTTTGACACATTTTTGGGACAATTGTCATTTTCACAGGAAAAATGCATTTAAATTGCATTGTTTACTGTGGAAATGACAGTTGCAGTTTGGGAGTTAACCACAGGTGGCGCTGTAGGGGATGTGTGACCTATGTGTTGTGTTTACAACTGTAGGGGGGTGTGGCTGTAGGTATGACGTCATCGATCGCGTCCCCCTATTACAGGGATGACGCGATCGATGCTACGGCCACAGAGAAGCACGGGGAAGCCATGTGTACACACGGCTCTCCCCGTTCTTCCGCTCCAGGGACGGATCGCCGCACTGCAGCAGCGATCGGGTCCGCGAATCCCGCGGTCCTGGTCCTGTAGCTTCGGACCGGGTCGCGGGCGCGCGCCCACGACCGGGTACTAAAATCAACGTATATATACGTTGATGTGTCCAGCCGTGCCATTCTGCCGACGTAAATGTGCAGTAGGCGGTCCTTAAGTGGTTAAATTAAAAAAAAAAAAAAAGATTCCTTTAAATATTGTACCTGTTGGGTGTCTATAGTTTGCCTGTGAAAACGTCTTTGAGAACCCGGGTCTTGCCCCAGGGAACATGTATCAATGGAAAAAAGTTTTAAAAACGGTCACTTTTTCAGGAGTCCTGCTCCTGAAAAAACGACCGTTTTTAAACTTTTTTCCATTGATACATGTTCCCTGGGGCAAGACCCGGGTTCTCAAAGACGTTTTCCAACAATAACTTAAGGCTCTAATTGGCTATAATAAAGGGTAGGCTCGGGGTGCAGAGCATTGAGCCCTGAGCCCACGCAGTTGTGTGACAATAGAAAATTACACTCTGGTGTAAGGGGTGCTCTTGGAACCCTGAGAGGAGGGGGCTCTGATGTAAGGGGGGAATGCTGTGGACTCTGGTGTAAAGGGGAATCTATGTGGACTCTAATGTTAGAGGGAACTCTGATGGACTCTGATGTAAGGGGTGCTCTGGGAACCTTGATTGAAGGGGGAGGGGGTTCCTGGAATACTCCTTACATCAGACTCCCCTCTTACTTTAGTGTACTCAGTCACTCCCCACTTACTTCAGTAATCCCCCCCCCCCCCACACACACACACACAGAGTGGCACACACTAACCTCCAGTCTATCCTGTAGCAATGAACTCTGCTGGTCCGACACAACCAGACCTGCCGCCCTGCCCATATCAAGCTCAGCTGATTGCATGTGTGTAGTACAGAGTCCAACAGACACATTTACAGGCTTCTTTCTCCTGTTCAGGACAATTACAGACAGGGGAAAGGCACTTTTTTTTTTTTTTTTTTTACAAACTGTCAGTACATTTACGGACGGTTGGCAGCCCTGCCCTGAAAAAGTCATGGAGCTGAAAGGAAAATGTATGCCTGAACAGCAGCTCTGATATCCAATCAGATGTAGCCGCTGTTTGGCTTTCTGACAACTGCTAGCAGTGGCTGTCAGAATAAATAGAACAGCTGAGCGGTGAGACGTGTCCATCCAAACTGTATAGATTTTTTTTATCATTTTTTGGGCCTGCAAGTGTGTATGGCCAGTCCCCTGGAACATGGATGCGGCAAGGGAAGTCAGTGAAATCCTTATTTGCAGGTCAGGTAAGTCCTTTTAAAAGTATTAAGGGCATTGGATCTGCATGGCAGATAGGAAACTAGCATTTCAGAGGCTTAGCAATGACTGTGAGCGTACTTCCTCCCTACAACCTATTTCTTATACTAAATTAAAGGATCAGTAAAGGAAAAAAAATGTAATGCTAAATAGCTTGCTTTACCTTAGAGCAGTCCTGCTTTCATGTCCTCAATGTCCGGTTTTTGCTTAGAAGTTGCTGTAATCCCTTGCTGAACTCCACACTTCCTGCTTGTCTGGCTCCTTATGAAAAAACTCATGGTAGCTTTTCATTGTGGTCCATGATCAAGAAGATGTGATTACTATGTGTCTAAAACTCCTTAGAACCAATCAGATTCATTTTAAAAACAAACACTGCCCTGTGTTTGTTTGTTTTTGTTCTGTGTGTCTCTGTACACACAGAACAAACTGAAACTAGTCTAAAAACTAAACTAAACAAAACTGCAGGCACATTATAGGATTGATTTGTATCTATTTTTAATCATTTTTAAAAGGAATCAGTTAACTATTATGTCTCTATACCCTGTAAACAGTCATTTCAGCAAAAAACAAATGTTTTCCTTTAGTGACCCTTTAAATCACCCTTACTGCAAGACTGGAAGCATTTATGACTCCCCACTGCCCTTTGCTGGAAAATCAGCACAACTCACATTCATACTAGGGCCAATTAAGATAGGAACCAATTAACTTACCAGCTTGTCTATGGAGTGTGGGACGAAACCTGTACAAGCACAGGGAGAACATGCAACTTTCAGGCAGAGAGTGTTGTGGTTGGGATTCGTACCATTGAACCTAGTGCTCCCAGCAAGAAGTGCAGGGCTCAAAATTTCAAGTGCTGAGCCACTAGCCAGGCCTTAAGTGTTACTCCTCACCAGTTGCCCCACCCAACCAGTACCCTGCCCCCACCCCTAAGTCTTCCCCTCCATAAATGATCTCATGATATTACACTGTTAAAATTTTTAAGCATTGTTACCAACAACTTTAACAATATTAACATAAAGTATATCAGTGCAACCAATCAGTACAGGCCCATCAGTGCAGCCTATCAATGCCCATCAGTGCAGCCTCAGCAGTGCCACCTCATCAGCGCAGCCCCATAAGTGCAGTCCCAGAAATTAAGTACCATCAGTGCAGCATATAAGTTGCCATCATTGCAGCCTCATCAGTGCAGCATATCAGTTGCCATCATTGTAGCCTTATCAGTGCCCATCAGTGCTGTCTCATCAGTGCCCATCAGTGGCGCCTCATCAGTTCCCATCAGTGCAGCCTATCATTGCCCATCAGTGCAGCATTAGAGTGGCCATCAGTGCAGTCTACCATTGCCCATAAGTGCAGCGTATCATTGCCCATAAGTGCAGCTTATCAGTATCCATTAGTGCAGCATATCGGTGTCCATCAGTGCAGCATATCAGTGTCCATCAGTGCAGCATATCAGTGTCCATCAGTGCAGCATATCAGTGTCCATCAGTGCAGCATATCAGTGTCCATCAGTGCAGCATATCAGTGTCCATCAGTGCAGCATATCGGTGTCCATTAGTGCAGCTTATCATTGCCCATCAGTGCAGCTTATTGCCTATCAGTGCAGTGTATCAGTGGCCAAACAGTGCAGCGCGTCATTGCCCGTCAGTGCAGTGTATCAGTCCAGCGTATCATTGCCCATAAGTGCAGCTTGTCAGTGCCCAAACAGCACAGCGTATAATTGTCCATCAGTGTCTCCTTTACCAGTAAAAATCCTCTCCCTCCCCAAATCCACCCTCCTAACACAAATCATCTACCCCTCAAATTTTCCCTCTGAGCATAAATCCCCCCCCATCCAAATTAACCCTGCTAGCAAAATCCCCCAAATCTCCACTGTGCCTAGGGCAGCTTTCCCTCCTGCCCACCCTTTTTCCCAACCCTGAATATACCAGGGTGTGTATGTCTGACCCAAGGATGTGTGTCTGCTTCATGGAAATCAATGATGCAGCTATAGAAAGTCTATACAAAAAATATTGCATGCTATTGGTTTCTATGCCTGACCTGATATTTTTTGTTTCCTATAGACATTGATTTTGCTACTCGTAAGATTGCTGCTCACTTGAACCAAACCAAAGAGTTAATCCAGAATGGAAACGAGTTTAAAACAAAGACACTCAGCACATTTAGAAACTATTTTGTTGACTTCACGATTGGAGTGGAATTCGAAGAACAAACGAAGGGCTTGGACAACAAGACGGTGAAGGTACAAGCGTCTACAATTATGATTTTTGGCTTTAATAGAACTTGATCTATTGTTGACAAGGATTGTTTTATCTACTTCACAGACCTTAGTATCCTGGGACGGGGACAAGCTTGTCTGTGTTCAAAAAGGAGAAAAAAATAATCGTGGCTGGACGCAATGGATTGAGGGCGACAAACTCTATCTGGTGAGGAGATGTGGTCTTTGTTTTTCATGCAGCTTTACAGAACTCCAGGCTACGGCACTGAGCATAAACGCTTAAGCAGGAACCAAACAGCTATAGTTATTACCTGATAACACCTTTTCCAGGAATCCTCCAGGACAGTCACATGAGCGTTAGGCTCCACCTCCTGCAGGAAACACAAGCACATACAAGTTTAAAAAGGCCTCTCCTAGGCTGGCCCATCAGTTATTCAAAGATTTCCTTGCTGACAAATACCCACATTTTTTATATATGCAAATTAATATATTTTATTTGTGTAGCACTACCCCCCCCCCCCCCCCAGGAGCTGGATAGATTTGGGATGGGCGTGTTACCTCTGTAATGCGTCTAGGGGTATGATGATGAATAGATGAATAGCATTGACGGAATGTCCAAACAGCAGGGTGTCGTTTTCTGTGCTATCTATCTATCTATCTATCTATCTATCTATCTATCTGAACTTCCCCATTCTCCGACAGCGTTGATAGTAGGTCAACAAACCTGCAAGACAAAAATGAGAGAATATACACAAACACATCATATTTACATGTGGGTACACACAGCCCTGTATACCCACCAGCTCAATGGGAAAACTGGAGACTGCACCCTCTAGCCAGAGAATGAAATCTCCCTTCCTCCCAAAGAGAACAAAAACAGTAAGTGCTAAGGAGAAAACACAAGGCTCTCTGAGTGCAATATATTATAATAGAAAAAAAACATATGTACATTTACTCTGCTGCAGTGGCAGGGGCGCGGAACACTTCCTCTTGTGGCCAGAGCACTGGTACTACCAGCATAGCAGTCCATTCGCTCATTTTAGAGCAATCAGTAAAGGAAGAGAAAAAAAAAAACATGACATCTTCTCTTCTTCTCTTTCTCCTGGTGCTGTGTTGAAGCCAGCAAGAACCTATCTGAACCAACTGATCCCACCCCCGAAGTTCTGCACATGGACCAAAATGTGAATCGGGAGGGGTGAAAGCGTAACATGGATAGGGGCAAAAACTCTTGTCCGTATCTTCTTAGAAAGCAGCAGCAGGGAATCAAACAAAGGCATGAGACCTTAACGGTAGAACCGTGGGTCTGGCAGGAGAATTTCATCCCCGTGGGAGTTGATGGTGGTGATGAAGAACACTTGGTCCATCTTCCCAGGACACTTTAGAACTACACGATCAGGAAAAATGTACCTGCCAGGGCTCCAGTCTCTGAGACACTTTTCAAAACTGTAATTTAGCCGAAGGAAAACAAAGTCAGAGTCACGGGCGCACTTAGCGACATTCAAGTGCTCCCAAAAAGCGTCATGCTACCAATCCTCCCTCTAATTTTCAAGCTCGGTGAAAAGGGATGGAGGTACGTATGGATATTCATGCCCGTAGTCGGCAGCCACTCTCCGCATAAAGATTCGCTGTAGGTGAGCCAATCTGGGCATCATGCGAGGGTCTCCAAATCCTGGTTTTACGTCAGGTGCCTGCTTAAGTGTAAGGAGGGCCGCTGGCACTGGGGTGGGCTTCCGGAGCAGGGAAACTAGATGCCCCAACTCCCCAGGCTTAACTGCGAGGCACCTGAACTCTGTGCGCTCAGTGTCCTCCAGCCGGAGAGTTTTAGGGGCCCGGAACCCTCCATAGCCTTGGGACTCCGGAAACTCAGGCTCAAACAAGTGTTTAATTCCCTCGTCATCCGACAAGGATTCCAGATCCAAGGAGTTGTACTCCTCAGCAGGCAAATAATTGCGGGCCCCCCGGCCGGGGCAACAGACAAGTCCGGTAAACGGGCAGGTAGATTCCAATCACTGCAGCAGGGAGCCTGGGTAGGGCCTCTCGCAGTGACAGCACGCCAGACAGAGACCACATTAACAGGGGTGGCCTCCGGAACAGCATTGACTTTCATACTGGTTACGCCGGACACACAGTCACTCGGAACAGTCTCATCCACTTCGCTTACCTCCGGTGATTAGGTGGGTGAGGTAGCCGTCAGTAGGGTCAAGGTGGACGAGACGGTGAGGATCAACGGCTTCCGGCTCTACGATCTCCACAGATGGAGAGGGTGTCGGCCAGGAGGCTTCCTCCTTTGCGGTCACAGTTCCCAAAAGCCAGTCCACTCTATACTCCTGGGGTGCTTCAGTTGGCGGCTCGACAGAAAACAAGTAGGCCCGGAATTTTTTGCACCAGGTGAAGGGCAGGAGCCGAACAGCAAGCTCCCGACAGCAGGGACAGGACAGTCCAAGGGCCTCCATGCCTCTGGTAGTGAACAGGACAAATCTCCCCTCCGTCCGCATTCTGATCCCAGTATCAGTGAGGACCTTGGCGGGGTTCCAGCGGTGGACATCGGAGGCCTCAATCGCTCAAATGGCTTCAGAGGAGCAGACATGTTGCACGTGTCTCCTCTCTCGTAGGCAGGCAATCACTCTGTTGGATTGGCACGAAACTCTTCCCTGGGTCTCACGAAGGAGTGGGTAACTCCTCCCACTTGAAGAACTTGTCTAGACACGTTGCAGGCACACGCTGCGTCACAGCACATGTGCCCAGACTCCCACCACTTGAGGTTAACTCGTTCTTCACCACACAGTTCAACACCACAATAATTTCTTATTTTTCAATAAAACTCACAGTTCCGTTGCTAGTGGTAACAGCGGAATCCCGGACGAGCCCCCACATGCAGCGCTACCCCCTCAGGAGCCGCTGGATAGATTTGGGATCGGCGTGTTACCTCTGTAATGCGTCTAGGGGTATGATGATAAATAGATGATGTGAGCATTGACGGAATGTCCAAAAAGCAGGGTGTCGTTTTCTGTGCTTTTATTTTCTTGCCCACCATGGCAAACAGTTAACTTGAGGTAGACAGAGAAAGATGGTTAAAGAAGGATAGTTGCAGATTCAGCCTTAACTAACAGAAGCAGTCTTGCTTCAACGATACCTTTGCTTCGTCGCCACTCCAGCCGAAGTGGGTATAGTGTACCTGGACAGTCTCTCTCACAGAACTGGCATCCAGGGTATCACTTAGAACCTTGAGAAGGAACACATGTCTCTGCCACAGACTTGGCTCAATGGAAATTAGGAGTGGTGCCTATGCCACAGGCCCTTGCTTTAGAACGCAGCTTAATGGAGCGATTCCTTCTCAATGAAAGTAGTTGCCCGAATCTCCCTCAGGTATTTCTTGGTTGCAGTCACCGACTGACAGGTTGCCATTAAACAAACTCCCAGTGTCCGGTCACTCAGATCCCCAATGGTTTGTCTAGGCCCTATTGGATCGCCTGCCTACAGGCTTTCCTCAGACTGACTCCCCACCGAACAGCACAACTCGCTTGGGATCTTCCTTTAGAATGGTTGGGGACCCAATAGGTGACTGGGTCCCATCTCAGCTTCAGTCGCTCCGGGCCAACATGGTCCCGGAACCATAGATAACGCGTGGCACGTGCGCTCCGGCCTGGTAGGCGATATCGCCGGGGCCTGTGATGTGCGCACACCCTGAAGGTGGGTGCCGCACACGGATCCAACCACGAACTCCCCGCCCAAAATGACGTCTAACCAGAAGTACTCCCCCAGCATGCCCCACGAGGGAAAAACTCCTCTGACTGGCTGCTGGCAAGAAGGCTCTCCCAACCTGAACTCCACTGTCGCCACCTGTCGCCCCAAAGTGGGAAAAGCACCTCTGGAACACAGAATGAACTGACAGAACAGCACAGAAGCTAAATTTACACAAATCACATGGATGAGAGCTACATAACTCTCTTATCCCCCTCTAAATTTAAATAGCGTCCATACTGGAAGTACAGGGGCACTACATTAGGGTGGGGGTCCACCAACCTCGAGAATTCCTGGAAAATAAGTTATCAGGTAATAACTCTACTTTTCCCAAGTCATCCTTCAGGACGGTCACATGAGATCCCCAAAGATTCATACCTAGGGTGGGACTACCATTTGCAGGACCTTTGGACCGAAGGTCAGATCTTGGGCAGAGACCGAATCAATCCTGAAGTGCTTCACAAAGGTTGAGTCACTAGTCCAGATAGCTGCTCAGCAGATTTGCTCAATAGAGGCCCCCGCTCTCTGCCAGACACTGAGCATGTGGAGTGTGCTTTTAGGTTTGGCGGATGCCCTTGGTTTTGGGAAGCGTAAGATCCTTTTATTGCCCACCTGATCCATCTACTTATGGAGGTAATATGATCTCTTGTGTCCAGTGGAAAGTTGAGGCGACTTTGGGGAGGAACAGTGGGTCTGTCTTGAGTACCAGTTTATCTGAAATGATTGTGAAGAAAGGTTCCTTGATGGAACGGGCCCGTAGTTCACTTGTGCGCCTAGAGTGCCACTAAGAAAACCACTTTCAATGTTAGGAATTTCAACAAAATCCTAGAGATGGCTTTGAAGAGCCATTTAACTAGCAGGTTCTCACCCAGGGGCATATCCAGAAAAATGACAATGTCACTGTGTGCGCTTTAAGCATGGATACTGCTAAACCAGTTTCTGCTCCTTCCAACAGAAAATCCAGCACTGTGCCCACGATCTGTAATTCCCTTTTTTTGGGGACCAGGTTTGATGTGTACTTTCTCCACACCTTCCCGTAAATTTTCCTCATTACTGGATTTTTTTTCAATCCAAGCTGCCACTTTTAGATTTTTGAAGTTGCAAGTGATATGCTCCTGACTGCAGCAGAAGGTTGTCTCTGTTCGGCAGAACCCAGGGATCCTTCTCTACCATTTTCTTTAGGGTCGTAAACCATGATCACTTCGGCCAAAAGGGTGCTATTAGGATTACTCTTACCCTCTCCACCCGAATCTTCCTGATTTCTCTGGGAAGAAGTTGTACTGGAGGCAAGGCATACCCTAGGATAAACCTCTATTGGAATCGGAAATCGGATGGAGGTCTTGAGGTGAATTCTATTTTGTATCCTTGTGCTTTTATTTGAAGGATGAAATGATTTGAGCAAAACTTTCGCCATTGCGGGAGAAAGTGTAGTAATCTCGCTCCCACCGCACTGCTGGCATCATTGAGATTTACTGTTGGATGCGGAGCTTAGAAATAACATGTTAGTTTTTCCTTTATTTTTGTTGAAGACCCATCTACGTGGGGTCTGTGGTTTCTTATTCTTCGTCTGTATCTCTCTCCTGTTGCAACAGAAAAACATATTTTCCTTTTGTTTTGTTTTTAAAGAGAATCCTTTGGTTTTGTCTCCTGACCTCTCCAAGACTTTCTCCAGTTCTGAACTGAATAGTAGGTTGCGGTCAAAAGGAATGTTGAATAACTTGTTTTTGGAGGCATAGCCTCCCAGGTTTTGAGCAATTAGGCCATTCTGGTCGCAATAATCAGGCCTGTGGTGCACGCAGAGATTCTCTCCGCTTCCGCCGAGGTGTCGGCCATATATGCAAAATTTTTTTGAGAAGAATGGGAATCCAGTGCTTTTCCAGGTGATCCTTAAGTTGTTCCAGCCAAAAACCCATGTTTCTGGCCAGTAGCCACGCAATTGCTTCATACGTTCTCCTTAGAGAGACCTCCATCTTTTTGTCCATTGGGTCTCTTAATTCACCCATGTCCTCAAATGAGAGATCTGACTTTTTTGATACCTTAGGCAGGGATGCATCTAATTTCGGGAATTTTCGAAGGACGCTTTGCTGTTCATCGAACAGAAAACTCATTTTTTGCGCTTTAGGGCTTTTACACTCTTTGGCCCAGATTCATAAAGCAATTACGCCTGTCTAACTGGTGTTAGACAGGAGCAATTTCAAATTTTGCGCGCCGTATCACTAGTTTGAATCCTCAAACCATGATACGGAGGCTTCGATCCGAGAGGCTTACGTCTTCGTAAGCCTTCGGATCTTTGCTGCGATATTTTTGCGGCCGCTGGGAGGAGTTCGCGACGTTTTGATGCGTCGGGATATGCAAATGTGTTTTTACGGCGATCCACGAAGATACGAGCGGTCTTCGCAATCGCTTACGTCTGTTTTTTTTTTTACGTACTGTTAGACCAGCTTTTTGCTGGTCTAACGGTGCGTAGCCCATGTTAAGTATGGCCGTCGTTCCCGCGTCGAATTTAATTTTTTATTTTATTTTTTACGTAACTCGTTCGGGAATAGAAATGTCCGTAAACGACGCTACTCAAACAACGAATGACGTAACGACGTGATTTCGCGCAATGCACGGCGGGAAATTTGCAAACGGAGCATGCGCAGTTCGATCGCCGCGGGAACGCGCCTATTTTAAATCCTTCACGCCCCCTACTCGTGTAGATGGATTGCGACGGGAGAAATACACTACGCCGCCGTCGTTTACTGGACAAAATCTACCTGGATTCCACGTAGAGCCAGGTAAAAAACGGTGGCGTAGTGTATTTCTGATACGCTACGAGAATCCAATTCTCTCTGAATCTGGGCCTTTATCTATAATACCTTTAATAGACTGGTGAATAGGAAAAGATCTCCCTTTCATTTTTTGAAGCTCTCTATACAGCCTATCCCGAAATGAGTTTGTCAGCTGGGTTTCCTGAATTTCCTCAGTTATGTAGATTGCCTATAAGAGCTCCTCTGTTTCCTCAACTGGGAAAAAAAGTTTAAAACATTTCTGAGAATATGTTGTGCCCCCTTCCTCATCTGATTTGTAGCTATCCCGGTATAGGAGTTCCCCTTCTCCCTCTGAGTCTGAGGAACTCAATTGAGGTTGGGGGACAGCTTTCTTAAATTTTCCCCTTGAGGTCCCAGAGGTCCCTGTCTTTCCAGATGCAGCCAGTGCCGCTCCTGGTCGTGCTCCTCTTCCAAAATGGCCGCTCTACCACTTCCGGTGGCGCCATCTTGCTCTCATCACTTCCGGCGTAGCCTGCCACTACTCGCGGCTTCATTGTGCCTACCAAGATGGCCATCTAGTCACTTCCTGTGACGGCGCCATCTTGATGATGTCTCTTGGTGATGGCCTGTCAGCCATGATGGCCGGGTACATGCTGAAAGCAGAGCGGATGTTTAGAGTGCTGTGGGGGAGAAGAAAGGACAAGCTACTACACACACACACACACACACACGAGCCTGCCTGGAGGCCGAGGAAGTTGGCAGACCATGCTGCTGACTACAGGATCTCCTGGTCGCTGTTTTTTTTCCCTCCCCCTGGCTCTTCCACCCTCCTTAGTTTAGTTCAAAGCCAGGATGGAGTGGGAAAATAATAGAACCCCCCTCTTATCCACCTACCTGTGATGCAGGGTCCCACTGGGGGGTCATCTCGGTAGGAGTTTGAAGAAAAAAATACCTGTACTCCTCACTCATGTCTCCCCTTACTTCCCAGTGTATAGCTGTGATTGACTGGCTTGTCAGCTTGCTCCCAAGGGGAGTGAAGGGGATTCCCAGGGACGCCTGCCCCAAACAAAAAAATTGTTGGCTAAAATAACAACAAACTGGGGATTGTAGGTCCCCCTCCAGTGCCGGTGTTTGCAAGATGCAGGAAACATAAGAACTAGGGGAGGCCTTTTTAAACTATGTGCTTGTGTTTCCGGCAGGAGGCAGAGTCTATCTCTCATGTGACCGTCCTGGAGGATGCCTTGGGAAAAATTGCTATTATTCATCATTTAAAGTAGACCTTAAAGAAAAAAAAAAATCATAGTTTAGGATAGAATGGGGAAATGATAGAGCCCCGCTCAGGTTTTTTAATATATTCTTGTGTACTTCCCCTCTTGTGAACATTGCCAAAAGGCGATGGAGATATCCAAAATGCTACAGTTGTCACTGAAAGAGGAATTGAGGGGAAAATTTCCTATAGAGACAAATATACCATTGTTAACATTCCCACCCACTTTTACACTCCCTGTCATATCTGTGGGACAAAAATGAGGGTAAGGCCTCTTGCACACGATACTCCTGTTTGAGCATCACAAAATTTTCGCGCAAATTCGCATAAGTGCAAAAACATTTTGCAGATTTTTCTATTTTCTTTTTTTTTTACTAAAAAACGCACAGCTGTGTGCATAGGCACATTACAATTAATCAGCTGTATTTTAGCTCTGTAAAAAAAAAAGAAGCTGTACTGAGCTTTTTCAAGCTGCAGTGTGCAAAAGGCCTAAACCTCACCAGTGTGGACATATCAATAAATACGG
The DNA here is from genome assembly GCA_029574335.1 of Rana kukunoris. NCBI lineage: Eukaryota > Metazoa > Chordata > Amphibia > Anura > Ranidae > Rana > Rana kukunoris. The sequence continues at coordinate 128,255,110 of CM056052.1, forward strand.
GAAGGAAGCCACTTCACTTCCTTTATTACATTTTGTAGATGTTCTTTGGCTTAAAGTGTATCTAAAACCAAAACCAAAAATGTTATATATTGCAGATTATTAGTCCATAGATGTCAAATCTGCTAGGCCCGATTCACACCTAAGCGTTTTTTGGTGCTTTTTGCAGAGACGCACTACAGTCCATATAACATGGTTTCCTATGTTCACATCTATGCTTTTTTTTTAGAAAATGCTGCAGTAAAGCATGTAGTCTGTTTTTGATGCATTTTGCATTTTTAAATCTGTCCAACAACAAGATGGGCAAAAAAAAAAAAAGCATTAAAAAACACAAAACGCATCAAAACATGTGTTAAAAAAAAGCACCACAGAAACAGATCAATAGTAAACTGCATAGGTGTGAATCAGGCCAAAACTACTATTTGGAGGGAGTCCTTCATTAGATCTCACACTGCAGACATACTGCCGGGGCACTGTAAGTATAAGGAGGCCCAAAGTTGATTTAATTTTCTTTCCTTTCACCACAAGTGAAAAGAAAGAAAATTGCTTGATTCCCCCAGCAGCACATTCAGTGTTCATGGGGAAATGTGTTCTGCCAGGGGTGGGGTGCGGGGAGCTCTCCCTGCTGGCAGAACACAATAACTACTAATAGCAGCTGTAGCAGTAATTGCATGTAAAAAAATCTGACCGGCTGGTTGTACCTATAGAGGGTTCGGCTTTGGTACAACCAGCCTGTCCATACATGGATCGAAACTCAGTTGATCCCTGCTGAAGTGGCCGAATTTAAATTAATTTAGACACAATTACAATTTCTAGATGTTCCCTATAACATAACAAATTTTCACATTTTGAGGTCAGTTTCTACTTTAATCTTTAGCAAACCTGATGCTACACTTAAAGGGGTGTTCCAGCCGCAATTGCAAAACAGTGTAGCTGTTGACTTTAAATAAGGACACTTACCTTGTCCTACTTGCCCGCGCTGATGGCCCCCCTGATGCCGGTCCCACGATCGATCCAGGTCCCGCGCAGCCATTCACACTATGGGAAACTGGCAGTGAAGCCGTACGGCTTCACTGCCCATTTCCTACTGCTTCTGCGTGAGTCTCACGCTGGCTTGTGAATGGGGGGCTGCTCTCTAAGAACACACACAGTTCCCAGAAAGCAGCGCGCCCCATTCACAAGCAGAAAAAAAAGACACCGCGGTGTGGAAGAGGCAGATTACGGACTTCCGCATAGCAACAGGTATTTCGGGTGAGTATTTTTTTTTTTTCACATTTTATTTTTATTTAATTTTTTTAAGCTAGATGGGCAAATGTGGTTTTCCTGGGTGGAACTCCGCTTTAAAGTGTTACTAAACCCAGTAATATAAAAATAGTTTATCTGCCCCCCACAGCTTATAAATAAATGTTTTACATTAAAATATTGCCACTATATATCTTTTTCAATGATCTGTATACCACGGTTACGTGATAAACTGCACATTTCCTCCAGTGCCGAGAGTTCAGGAAGGTGAAGATTTTCAGCCTGTATACACGCCCACTTATGTGACATCAATATCATGTGACCTGGCTAGCTCTGAGAACAAGAAACTGTTCTCTCCAGCATAAAAGACACAACTGAGCACGGTTGAGGTTGGATACATTTCCTGTTCTTTCCAAGGTAGACAATGCAGGAGGTGGAAGAACTATGCATACAGGATAAAACAGCCTTTTTACACAATGCAGAATATTAACCCCTTAAGTTCCACAGTGAGTATAATAAGCATGCTATTCTGCATATGTAGACAAATTTTACTGTTGTGGGTTTAGTAACACTTTAAAAAGAGCAATCCACTAAATCTTATAGCTGCAGCACCATAACTATGAAGGTCCTATGTAAACCTAATACCTTGCTTTTCTGTTATTTCAGGACTTAACATGTGAAGATCAAGTTTGCCACCAGGTTTTCAAAAAGAAGAACTAAAGCACTGCCATCATTTTCACTTTGTAAAGGGTGGATACATCTGTGATATATTTTTTGCAATTAAATAAAATAGGTTTATATGAAATATTATGTTTTCGTAAATGTGCAATTCATAATTTCTCACCAGGGTACTAAGTGTAGACAAAATATATGCCTGCAGAACTAAAAGGTACTAACAACCCAGAAACTGCCATTGTTGTATACTTGCTGGTGTTCCTAAAGAGCGTTGCATGTTCTCCCTCTAGTGGAGTCTTTCTGTCAAGACAGTGCCAACTGAAAAATTTGTGAGATTGTATAAATTACAGGAAAAGGCACTTGAAAATCACTGTTTTCCATTAGATGGTGATTCTCAACTTCTGTCCTCCAGGTAGGGTGACCACATTTCCAAACTGCCATTCAGGGACACGCTCCTATCTCAAAAATCAGCTTGTGCTGTAATGAATCACAACACAGTGATTGGACACAAGAGGTGGGATTTATGATTTCTCCAATCACAAGCAGGAAGCGGGGATTGTGCTTCTGTCAGTGAGGGCAAGTACTGTCAGTGAGTAAAGGGGTGATGTGGCGGCCTTTTTTGGGGGCATCAGATTGGCCCGGGGGGTGGCTGTGTCAGTTTAATTCCAGGACACTGTATTGTCCTGGAATTAATGTGCCCGAGACAGACCTGCAAAATGCGGGACTGTCCCAGGCAATCCGGGGACACTTGGTCACCCTACCTCAGGGGCCACTAACAGGCCAGGTCTGCATCTCAGCAAGGTAATACTTAAAATATGGCCTGTTAGTGGGACAAGAGTTGAGAACCACTGTGTTAGATTGAGCAAACTGATAGTCTTAAATTTTCGACAACAAATGTGTGTTGTCGGATTATCAGATCGTGTGTACACAAGTCTATCGAAAAAAAATCCAAAGTACAAACACACATGCTAAGAAGCAATGCTAACTATAAGACAACATTAGCAGAAGTTGCCCAAAGGGTGGCTCTAATGAGCTGAAAACCCATGTCGTTTTGTGTATGTTGGCCAACAATGTTTTGCTATCTGTATGCAGAACAAGTTCATGGCCAACACCCTTCACACAAAATTCCACAGATTGGTCCGTTGGAAATCTGATCGTGTGTATGAGGCTTTACACTGACAAAGGAACAGTAAAGTACACCCACTGTAGGCACTACTAAGCATTAAAAAATCTGTACTTGATATAAGTGATAGCTGACAATTGACATCAGGGGTACCCAACCTTTTAAAAAACGAAGGCCACTTAAGCGACTTGGTAACCAGATGCAGGCCACAATGAGTGGAGCGGGCAAATGACAGGTCCGTGTCCACTCTGCATATGCAGAGCAGACTACTCTACTCTATGGGATCCCCTTCTGTTTTGTTTTTTTTGTGGATCAGATTGGAGGTAGGCAGGTGTAAACAGACACAGGTTTGTTTACATTTGCCGTTCCATAGAGGTGAATGGAGGGTCGATTGGAGCAGCCCAGTAGGGGGCATGACCAAGATGGCGACGTGAGCAGTTGCATCCTCGGTGACCTCCGGTGGCTTCCTTCTACTTACCTGATTCCTCGGGTCATAGCCTCTCGTTTCCCGGCTTGAAGGTACCTGGATGTAGCAGGGGACTCCCCGTACACGGTCCGGTACGGGTAAAAGACTGAAATTCCCCCCCCCCCCCCCCCGCTGCTGGAGGAGACTCTGCCATTTCCGGGCCTACACGTGGAGCCGCGCGCCTTACGCATGGCCTCCCAACCTCCTGACCCCAGGCCATCCTGGCTGCCGGAGGTGATGGTGGCCATAGCGACACTGACAACCAAAATCGAGGAGTTGCAGTTGCAGTTGGATGTGGACCTCATCAGTCAAGATATGGACAAACTCCAGTCCCTGGTGACGGAAACAGAACAACGCATTGGGCTGCTGGAGAATGACACCATAGAGCACTCTCCGTCTCTCCGCACACTCCATACTAAAGTGAAGGCCTTGGCGCTGTCACCAGGAATGTAAGCTTTTCTGAGCAGAGCCCTCCTAACCCTCCTGTATTGTATTGTATGGTAACTGTGCTGTCTCCATTTATATTGTAAAGCCCTGAGCAAACTATTAACTCCTGTATAATAATAATAATAATAATAATAATAATAAAAATTGTAGCACTACCCCCGAAGGAGCTGCTGGTTTGATTTGGGCAGCACGTTACCTCTATATCCCCACCATCTATGGTACTGGTTGAGAGCTGCAATAAAGTCAATGTCCACACTGTAGATGTATTTTCTGTGCTTTATTACCCAACGGGGTAATAATGGTGAAACTTGTAGGGGTGTCAACTCAATTTCATTGTGGGCCGCATCAGCATTATGATTGCCGGTTGTATCTGAAAGATTAGATGTCCAGCTCATCCCCTCCCCTTACATTACATGTCAAGAGCCACCCCACCATCAGAAGTTGAGTCCCCCACTCTCCCTTACATCACAATGCACCCCCTTTCCTTATGCTGCTGCTGGGAAAAAGCTGGATAGATTGCTTGAAAGCAGAAAGTAATGGCTCTTACACACGATCACTTTTTGTGATGAAAAAAAACGAAGTTTTAAAAAACGTCATTTAAAATGATCGTGTGTGGGCAAAACGTTGTTTTATGTCTTCAAAAAAACGACCAAAAAAAAATTTCAACATGCTTGAATTTTTTGTGTCGTTTTTCAAAATGTCGTTTTTTTGTATCATAAAAAGTGACCGTGTGTGGGCAAAACGTCGTTTAAAACTACGTTTTTAAACCCGCGCATGCTTAGAAGCAAGTTATGAGACGGGAGCTTCAATGGAACAGAGTGCCGTCGAAAGTGTCTTACGTAACCGCGCTTTGCAAGAGCATTGTGGAAAAACGATGGTGTGTATGCAATGTCGTTTTTGAAAATGAAGTTTGAAAAACGTCGTTTTGTTTCGTCAGATAAAATGACTTTTTTTTCATCACAAAAAGTGATCGTGTGTACGCAGCATAAGGGTCTGGAGGAGGACCAGAGGAGGGCTGAAGAGGCGCGGGGGCCACATGAAATGGCCTGAAGGGCCGGATTTGGCCCACGGGCCTTGTGTTTGACACCTGTGTTGTAGAGGATGAAGGGATAGAAGAAATAAAAGAAGACAGATTCAGGTGTAACTGGTTCCCGGAAGCAGTCCTGCTTCCAACGAAAACTTTCGTCGCCACTCTAGCCAGCCTAGCAGCCAGGGTGTCACTCTGAAACTTTAGGGTGAAGTCTCTGCCACAGACCCTCCCAAAGATGGAGACAGTCCAAAATCCTTCTCAAATGGGTTCAGCACCCGGATCTCCTTTGAACAGCTGTAGTTATGTCAGGAACTGATAAACAACTATAATCCAGCCTTTCAGAAATAAAGGTTCTTCGATGAAGCAATAGGCCTCTCCTGAGATACCAGCCTCGTGCTCGGTCTTTCCTCAGACAGGTTCTTCATCCTACCACTTCCTACCACTGGACGGACAGCACAGCACTTCCTACCACTGGACGGACAGCACAGCACTTCCTACCACTGGACGGACAGCACAGCACTTCCTACCACTGGACGGACAGCACAGGACCACTTGCAAATTGCAGACCCAGTCTACTCACTGAGCCTACTAGGTAAATCATTTGCTCCGGAGCCAGGAACACTCCAACACACACACCCCGGCCAGGAGGGCCACACACGGGTTGGTGGAACGACTGTCCAGGTGGATGGCGGTAAAACGACCCAAATACAATGGTGTCTGCCCCCTAAATACCCCTCCCCAGCATGCTTAGCGAGGCGATCAACCCTCCTGATTGGCTGCTGAGGAGAAGTATCCGCACTACCCTGACTCTACTGCCGCCACCTGTCAGCCTGGGGTGTGAGGCCCCCCAGACAACAACAGTGAACACACAGCACAGCCAAAGCTGGTACAGAGGCCCTAAATTAAGCCAAATAAACATGGTCAGAGGCAACTAACTCTCTGACCCCCTCTAAATTTACGGCAGCACCTGCTTTTAAAAGTAGCCAGGCGCTACATAACAATAATATATAAATCCTGTATAATAATAATGAAGTGTATCACTGGCAGGATAGTCAGGTAAAAATGAATGAAAAGAGCTAAAATAAAAGGAAAACATTTTGATATTATGATATCCAAAGACTGGTACCTTGCTAGATATTTGTGTTCTTGGAATGAGGTGCAACTTATTAATGTGACATTCTAATTACTTTCCAGTCTAAAGCACAATTCTGAGAACTCTGAATTATAATTTCTCTCAAAGCTCGCCAGCACCATCCTGTGGCCAAATTGGATCACTTTGAATTCTTAAAGGATAAGTTCAACTTTTCAGAAAAAAAATCATAAATACACATTTTGTTGCAGAAGTCTGTAAATAGGGCTGGCCCAAGACATTGTAATGCCTGGGTCAAAGAATGATATGCTGCCCCCCCCCCCCCCCCCAAATAAAAAATCACGCCCACCAAAGGTCCCCACATCCATTATTTTATATCATGATAATTAAAAATGTAATTAAATTTATCAGGAAGTCATATTTACATGCAACAGCACCTTGTCTACATGCAAAATTATTTGACATACCATTTTGTTCAATTCCAAGGAGTGGGCTAGGGTAGTATATAGAGAGACTAGGGTAGTATATAGACAGGCTATATAGAGAGACTAGGGCAGTATATAGAGAGACTAGGGCAGTATATAGAGAGACTAGGGTAATATATAGACTGGCTAGGGTAGTATATAGACAGACTAGTATATAGAGAGACTCGGGTAGTATAGAGGCGGGCTAGGGTAGTATATAGACCGGATAGTGTAGTATATAGAGAGACTAGGGTACTATATAGACCAGCTAGGGTAGTATATAGACAGGCTAGGGTAGTGTATAGAGAGACTAGGGTAGTGTATAGAGAGACTAGGGCAGTATATAGAGAGACTGGGATAGTATATAGAGAGAATAGGGCAGTATATATACTGGCTAGGGTAGTATATAGAGAGACTAGGGTAGTATATAAAGAGACTAGGATAGTATATAGAGAGACTAGGGTAGTATATAGAGAGACTAGGGTAGTATAGGGCGGGCTAGGGTAGTATATAGACCGGGTAGGGTAGTATATAGAGAGACTAGGGTAGTATATAGACCGGCTAGAGTAGTACTGTATATAGACAGGCTAGGGTAGTATATAGAGAGACTAGGGTAGTATAGGGGCAGTCTAGGGTAGTACATAGACCGGCTAGGGTAGTATATAGAGAGACTAGGGTAGTATATAGACTGGCTAGGGTAGTACTGTATACAGACAGGCTAGGGTAGTATATAGAGAGACTAGGGTAGTATATAGATTGGTTAGGGTAGTACTGTATATAGACAGGCTAGGGTAGTATATAGAGAGACTAGGGTAGTAGATAGAGAGACTAGGGTAGTATATAGAGAGACGAGGGTAGTATAGGGGCGGGCTAGGGTAGTATATAGACCGGCTAGGGTAGTACAGTATATAGAGAGACTAGGGTAGTATATAGAGAGATTAGGGTAGTATAAAGACAGGCTAGGGTAGTATATACAGAGTATATACAGAGACAAGGGTAGTATATAAACTGGCTAGGGTAGTAAATAGAGAGACTAGGGTAGTATATAGAGAGACAAGGGTAGTATAGGGGCGGGCTAGGGTAGTATATAGACCGGCTAGGGTAGTACAGTATATAGAGAGACTAGGGTAGTATATAGAGAGGCTAGGGTAGTGTATAGACAGGCTAGGGTAGTATATACAGAGACAAGGGAGCTTCACCCTGACATAGAGAGGGGTCCCAGTGGCTGCTGGGTGCCAAGCCTTTCCTAAGGGGATCCCGGGCTGGGGGATGTGCGGTGGGGTATCGGCTTGAGGGGAGCCCGGAGGCAGGTGATCCAATGGGGCTTGAACGAACCATCAGGGATCTGGTGACCGGGAGATTGACAGGTACACTTCAACTGTCAACCGGTGATCCTGGCTAAATTCACCGGGAGGACTCGCTCATTCCGGATCACGCTCATTCAAGTACTAGGCCTGTGGCAGAGGCCCGAGCCAGATGTCTGGTCCTCCCGGCATTTGCAAGTGGCGCCTCGGCTGCCGGGCCTGTGGCGGGGGTCTGTCCGGGGGCACTTTGCCCACTCTGAGCTCTTAGGCAACCCATACATTGATCACTTGTTTTCATTCAACTATTAGGTTGAATGAAAAAAAAAAGAAATGATCCAATTCCCCCATCTACACATTATAGGTGGACGGGGGAATCCTCCCAGTGTGGACCAGTGCTGGAATAACCAGAGTTGCTGTCCTGTCCCGGCTATTCACAGCGCTTGTCTCTGTCTCCTTGGCAGCGGCGGCAGCACATCGGAACCCAGTGCTGGTTACTTTATGGGGCTGATGTACATGAGGGTCAGCACAATTTGTTGTTAGAGATGGGCTGGGCATGTTCAAAATTCCACATGCCAGAGCCTGCCAGGAAGCCCACACTGCACAGGGCTAATCACAGGCAGTGAGACATTTCACGGTCCGCTGCTACACAGATCAGGAAATGTCTCACTGGCTGTGATTAGAGCTGTGGAGTGTCAGCTTCCTGGCGGGATTGGGCATGTGGGATTTCAAACACACCCGAGCCCACCTCTATTGGTTGTAGACAGTTAAACTCCCTGCAGGTTGCTTAGAAGTAGTGGAACTTCTCTGACATGCTGATCGGGATGCAATCCAGGTGATGCTCCCAGTCAAATCCTAGTGTTAAATATCAGTGATTTTATTGAAGCGATTTACTTCGCATGTGCTGCGCTATATAAGTTTTCATTCATTCATTCATTATTGATCAAAGCCCACACTTTACAGGTAAAGGGCCGCTGGTGGATTTGGGATTGGCGTATTAAGTTACCTCTAAGTGTTGTCCAGGGGTGAAGTTAGTGAGTAGAGCAGTGAGCGACTGTCCAATCAGTAGTTAAGATTTGCCAAATGCTTTATTTCTTGGGTCCAACACGACCAACATCAACAGGAGGTAGATAAGACAGGTTGATGAAATAAAGAAACCCTTGCAGTATCAGGCTTGGATGAACAGGAAAGCAAGCCTGCTTTCAGTAACTGTATATTGCGTCGCCACTCTAGCCAGAGTGCGTGAAGTGCCCCCCGAACAGACTTCTGCCACAAGCCTGGCAGCCGGAGTGCCACTTTAGGGTTGCTGGAAGGAACAGGTCCTCGCAATGGACCTGGCTCTAATTTGGTTTAAGATGCCAGATGAGGCCTCTGCCACAGGCTCAATGCTGACAATGCGAACAGCAAAGCGAATCCCTCCAGGCAATTACATTTGGGTCACCGGTTGACAGTAGAAATGTACCTGTCAGTGTTACAGCCACCAGATCCCTGATGGTTCGTTCAAGTCTCTCAGATAACCTGCCTCCGGGTTCTCCTTGAGCCGATCCCCCACCATACAGCTCGCAGCTTAGGATCTCTTTTATAGAAGTGGGTGACCCAGTAAGTCACTAGGGCCCCTCGACAGCATCCGCTAGGAACTCCACGTAGCTTGCGACCCCGACCTGGTAGGCCATATCGCCGGGGTCTGTTGGATGCGCACACTCTAAAGGTGGGTGCCACACCTGGAACCAGGAACCTGCGAAGAACCCCGAAAAATGGCGTCTGCCACAGATATACTCCACCCAGCATGCTCCGCAAAGGAAAACTCCTCCAATTGGCTGCTGGGGAAAAGTGGCTCTGCCTGAATCCCTCTGGTGCCACCTGCCACCCAGAGATGGAACTACATCTCTGAAGCACAGAATGACCCACAGGATAATTCAGGGCTGACAGCAGCCCAAATTTAGCAAAATTAAGAGCGGAAGCAACATAACTCTCCCACTCCCCCACTAACTTTAGCGTAATGCCCATACTGAAATAAGATGCTACAGGACTACATATCCCAGTATGCTTTTTTTCTATGGAGATATTACAGGCAATGCAGCAATCTCTACATTAGGGTGACCAGACATCCCCAGTTTCAGGGGACAGTGCCCTGATTGAGGACACTGTCCCTGGACTAAGTCTGTCCCTGGTTTTGTCCCCAGATTGGATTTAATAGGGGACAGGGGCAATTTCAAAGACAGTCAGTGCAGAACTAAAATAAAAAAATTAGAATTACACACCCCCGCTCCGCCGTGCCTACTAGCATAGGGGGATTGTATTTTTCCCAGAATCTGTGCCCCTTTCTGATGATCGTGCTGGTCGAAGTGGAGGGAATATTTCTACAGTTTTGGCGCATGCCCATTCAGTTTCGATCGCATGTTCTTCTGCTTTGGCTCAAATCCTGGCCAGCCACCTGCCTTTGCCTTCCCTGGTGGAGTGATCTTCCTCCAGTAGTAGCCTGGGCCCGAAGAGTAAGACTTGAAAGGCTGTGAGGCGGGGGGCGACGGGCAGAGAGTCGCTGATTGCCGCCATTACTAGTAAAGAATGAATATGTCCCTGGATTTCATTTTAAAAATCTGGTGACCTTACTCTACATACCCCAGCCTGCTACCACCCCTCCTCAGGGGGACAGCGCCCCCCCCCCCCCCAGTCCTGCCACCCCACTCTTCTCCCACTGTTGAATACAAATACAAAAGAAGAGGAAAAAATTCTGTGAAGAAAGTCTTCCAAATATAAAGTCCCAATTGTGAACAGTTCAATCAGTGCAAAATCTTCTAAACTTTGTTGCAAGTATGACCATCAACCGACAATGCGTATGTGTAGAACTTCCACCACTTATACACCCGTGTGTTATGGTATGGTAATCTGATGGTCAGAGATGGTCAGAGACTGAAGACACAATACAGGAGATGGTCAGAGACTGCAGACACAGTACAGGAGATGGTCAGAGACCTCAGACATAATACAGGAGATGGTCAGAGACTGAAGACACAATACAGGAGATGGTCAGAGACTGCAGACACAGTACAGGAGATGATCAGAGACTACAGACACAGTACAGGAGATGGTCAGTGACTGCAGACACAGTACAGCAGATGATCAGAGACTGTAGACACAGTACAGGAGATGATCAGAAGAGACTGCAGGTATAATACAGAAGATGATCAGAGACTGCAGACACAATACAGGAGATGGTCAGAGACTGCAGACACAGTACAGGAGATGGTCAGAGACTGCAGACACAGAACAGGAGATGATCAGAGACTGCAGACACAGTACAGGAGATGATCAGAGACTGCAGATGTAATACAGGAGATGATGAGAGACTGCAGATGTAATACAGGAGATGATGAGAGACTGCAGACATAATACAGGAGATGATCAGAGACTACAGACATAGTACAGAAGCTGATCAGAGACTGCAGACATACTGTAATACAGGAGATGGTCAGAGACTGCAGACATAGTACAGGAGATAATCAGAGACTGCAGACATAATACAGGAGATGGTCAGAGACTGCAGACATAGTACAGGAGATGGTCAGAGACTGCAGATATGATACAGGACCTGGTCAGAGACTACAGACATGATACAGGAGATGGATGCAGCCTCCCCAGGGCCCGTCATGCAGCCTTCCCAGGGTCCGGATCAGCGGTGATCTCCGTGTGTCACGGAGCTGTATTTGAATTTCCTGGGTCGCAGTAACAATGTCCCTCCATTGGATTAGTGTGCCGTCTGTCACAGGAGGCGGGACATTGTTACTGCGGTCACAGCGAGGAGGGAGGGGAGAGACGAGAGGACTAGGCGCTCTAGAATGACACCCCAATGCTGGGGGGGTCATTACTGCCCTCCACCGACAACAAAGCTGACATCCAAGATGGCGGCACCCAGCAGCAGTCGGGGGGATTCTAGAGGTCTATACACAGGAGGATTTTGGCCTTGCACCTGTAGAATGATAAAATATCGCTCATCGGAACGTTCGATGACGGACGCCTTCACAGACCCCAATCATTTAAAAAACAACAAATGTACAAACAAGCATGCTTTAGAAGCAATGCTCACCATAACACAACATTAGCAGAAGGTGCCCAAAGGGTGGCACTAAAGAGCTGAAAAAACATAGTTTTGTGTTTGTTGGCCGACAATACTTTGCAGTTTGTATGCAAGACAAGTTCATGGTCAACACCCTTTGGACAAAAGTCCTACCGCTTTGTCCGATGAAAATCCGATTGTGTGTACAAGGCTTTAGATAACGGAACAAACATCACTGATGGAGAAAGACAATTTCTAAAGATATCCGCCCCCCCCCCCCCCCCCAAGCATTTTCTGATACATTTTTGTTTACATGTAACAATCTGTATTTTTTGCTAGAAAATGACTTATAACCCCCAAACATTATATATATATATTTTTTTAAAACTGATCGTCTGTTCCCTGTCATTGGGAGCAGTGATCAGTGACACGTCACTAGTAGCCATGCCCCCTCAAAGTTAGAATCACTCCCTAGGAAACACTTAGCCACTTGGTCACCCACTAGTGGTTAACCCCTTCCCTGCCAGTGTCATTTACACAGTAATTGGTGCATTTTTATAGCACTGATCGCTGTATAAATGACAATGGTCCCATAATAGCGTCAAATGTCCGATGTGTCTGCCATATTGTTGAAGTCACGATAAAAATCGCTGATCGCTGCCATTACTACAAAAAAAAAAATTCCATAAATCTATCACCTATTTTGTAGACGCTATAACTTTTGCGCAAACCAATCAATAAACGCATATTGCGATTTTTTTATATATTTTGGGGGGATATTTATTATAGAAAAAAGTAAAAAAAAAAAGTAAAAATTGTCGCTCTATTTTTGCTTATAGCGCAACAAATTAAAAATTGCAGAGGTGATCAAATACCACCAAAAGAAATCTCTATTTGTGGGGGAAAAAAATGTCAATTTTGTTTGGGAGCCACGTCACACGACCGCGCAATTGTCTGTTAAAGCGACGCAGTGCAGAATCGCAAAAAGTGGCCTGGTCATTGGGCGGCCTGGTCATTGGGCAGCCAAATCCTCCGGGCTGAAGTGGTTAAAAGCCTTTACAGCAGGGGTCTCAAACTGGTGCCCCCTCCGGCTGTTGTGGAACTACAAGTCCCATCATGCCTCTGCCTGTGGGAGGCATGCTAACAACTGTCAGCCTTGCAATGCCTCATGGGACTGAGACCCCTGATCTATAGGTTACCACCAGTGGCGGATGGTGGTATATTTTTTTTTTGGGGGGGGGATTTGGGTCAAACAATCCACCCAAACTCCCGCGACCCCCCTGGTTGGTCACCAGCCCTGCACTTACCCCACCTGGATCGCAGGCAGCGCTTCTTCCAGCTGCGTCACCCTGCTCCTCCTCCTTAGCTTCTCCTCCTCTCGGCCAATCGGGTAATGGGTCTCAGAACCTGAATATTAATTCGCTATAGTCACACAAGTGGAGACCCTCCATAAAAGCGCAGAGCTCTGTACCCCAAAACCCACCCAGTTGTAGGACAATAGTGAGTTCATATTCAGCCACCACTGCATGTAGATTAGGGGGCCGGGCACATGGATTGGGGGGGGGCAGTGTGGGGCTGGGAACATAAATTGGGGGGGCCCCTGTGGCCTGTATGGAGGGGCCCCCACTTTATATGTACAGAGGAGGTCTGGTCCTGGAATTCCTGCCTGTAATAGTGATTGAGTGGCTAGTTAGGCGCTAGGATCGATTTTACAAGAGAGCCGACTGTCGGCTCTGAGAACGGTAGAGTGGTGACGCCCGCAGCTGCAGAACCGGGGAAAGTCCAGCCATGTAGTGGAATGGAGCGGATATTCTACAGGCGTTCGGCCAGCTTTCCATATAAATCGATCATCTTATGGGAAGATGGGGGTTGTAGTGAACGGTCCGGTGACAGAAGTCACAATGAAGTGATAAGCAGATCGATCGTTGTACTGATCATCTCACCTGCAGACCGCTGTGTGTTATTCTATACCAGCGGTGCAGCCAGGGGGGAGAGGGGCACTTTATTGCCATCTGCCCCCCTCCCCCCATACACACAGTGCAGTCTGCATGGTTGGCATTTCTTGTGCCCGCTGTACCCGGCTGGCAGCTCTACCTAGCACAGCCGTCTCATACAATACCAATTTGTCCAGATCTGTGTTGATTAAAGGGGCGGATCATGTTCCAGGGATGAGCCGTGTGTGGGGAGGGGACACAGGGTGCTCTCACAGGTGTGTGACACACAGGAGCACGGGGCAAAGTGCAATGAAGAGGGGGAGAGGGGGACAAGCAGATGCCACATTTCATCATCATAGAGCAGCTTGGGCAGAGACCTGCTTCCTGATTGGTTGCCATGAGATAATATAATGCATGGCGCAATTAAAGCTGAAGCTCATATATTTTATTTTACCTTCCCTGCCCCCCTCCCCCCACATTATAAAACAATATATATTTTAGTACAGTGGTGTCATCAATAAAGGTCTCTGTGCTTCTCTATATAATGTAGGCAGATCATGGCTGGTGGGAGGGGCCTGTACAGCTTCCTGACAGCATAAGAAAATCCTTGTTTTTAACTTTCCTTACATCTCAGTGCTGCTGATCTCCTGCAGTCTCTTTGCACCCACTTCCTGCATACATGCACTCCAGTGATGGATGCACGGCATTTCTCAGGGTGGGTTTCCTGTTGATGACAACAGTGCGCTGTGTGTGTCACGTGTGCCGGAATGCCCACTTCTTATCTCTGTTGGAAGCCACACACCTCTAGGGGTCGCCCCGGCGAGGGAGCACTGAACCTCCTGGGGTCGCTCAGGGGCCACGTCTGTGTTACGTGTGAAGTAACGCCCACTTGTAGTCTCCATCGGGAACCTGGGGTGACAACACAGGAGTACAATTGGGAGATGGGGACATTGCGTTGTCACCCTATAACAGGAAGTGCCTGAACAGGGATCTCCATGGCGGGGTCACCCGGGAGAGGGATTGGATTTTACATCTTATTTATAAAGAGAAACGTCTCTCGGAGGACTTCAGGCTGCCGGCGCCATGAAGAGTGCAACTCCACCCCCATCCCTGGAGCCGCCTGTCCTGGAAGTGAGAGTCCGGCCCCAGTGCTGGGAGGGGACTACGGCTGTGCCCAGTGACAGCTCTACTGACAGGGTCACTCGGATGGATACAGCAGAAAGAACCTCTATGGGTAGGACATATACTGTAATGGTGTACAGCACGAGGGGGTCCTATTCTACATTCAATGTATATCACCAACATATAGCAGAGCACAGTACAATCCAATCATCAATCTCCATCATCAGAATACAGTAAGCCGATAAATCTCAGGAACCTACACCAGAGCGCAGTACAATCAGACTTCATGTGACTATATTATACACACAGATATTACTGACATATGACGGAGCACAGTACAATCCACATATATATCACCAACCTATACCAGAGCGCAGTACAACCCCAGTGTGAGATCCACCAATATAAACAAGAACAGAGGGGAACAGTGTGCCCCCCCCCCCCCCCAGGGTACCTCAGGGGTCAAATCCTGGGGAAAAAAGTGTGGGAACTCCCACCCAAGATCCACTCCCCCCACTAAAAAAACAAAAAAATTATACGCTCATATGCATAATTACTAAACCGCGTGGGTATTCCGTCCCTTCCTCGATGCCGCAATGTCTCCTGGGAACAATGACAAAAGCTTTCAGGAGTCATTGCGGCATTGAGGAAGTGACGGAATACCCGCACACTACCCGATGAATCCATATACAGGAAGCGGCCAGTAACATAAGCAGAGGCATTGCTAGGGGGGTGCGGGGGGTGCGGCCCGCACCCGGGTGACACCCTTAGAGGGGTGACACCATCCCGAAATAAAAAAAAAACAAAACATTTTTTTTATTTTTATTTTTATTTATTTTTTTGCTGACATGCCCAGAGCCTGTGTCGTTGCTATGGGGGTGCGGCCCGAACCCGGGTGACACCCGCCAGAGGGTAACACCCGGCTCAGACTGGTGCCACATTGAGAGGGGCGCCGTGGCTTCCTCCTTCCCTTCCAGGATCTCCTCTGCTCAATGCGATGTGCAGGGAGAATGGGGGAGGAGGGAGTAAGGCAGAAGCAGACTGGGGATCCCTCTGGGATCTCCTCTGCGTGCTCAATGCAATGTGCGGGGACAGTGGGGGAGGAGCCGGCACGGCTGCATGCTGTGATGCTGTCCTCGTCTCCTCTCCAGACTCCCGGAACATGTGTGAGTACAGTACAGGCGGGAGGGAAGTGAACTAGTAAAGGGTGACACCCAGCTTGCGAGGGGGTTTCATGGTGTCCACCGCCGGCCTGAGCCCAAGGTTAGGTGGGGGGGTTGCCATGGTACTGGAAGGTCGTCTGAGAGATAGTGTGGGAGGACTCTCAAACACAGGGCCGGACTGTTGGAGCTGCAGCTCCAGGTCCCTTCCTCAAGATAGGCCCATTTGCCCAAAAAAAAAAAAAATCTTAAAAAAAAAAAAGATCTGACTTCGGGGGTTGTAGCTCGATGACCAGAGGTCACATAAACCCCACATTTGGGGGGTAGGCAGTTGAAGACCTACACCACCACCAGTCAAAATATGGGATGGCTATCATTTATGGTTCCGGAGATACGGGCCTGCTTGCACAGCCTGTCAGAAGCTACATACAGAGCGGCCATTATAAATACAAGCTGACACACTGCAGCAGACTGAGAAAAAAAAAATCATCATTTGTTTTTTGCTAGAAAATTACTCTATTATGGTCTTTGCAACTTTTTATGCTGCACGGTATAGAGCTGCACGATTCTGGCTAAAATTACAATTGCAATTTTTTGCTTAGATGATAGATCACGCTTTCTCTCACGATTCGTATGGCATAACATCATCTTTCACATTAAAATAAAAAAAATGGGCTAACTTTACTGTTTTGTTTTTATGGAAGAGAACGTGCATCAACACAATTTTTTTTTTTTTAAAATGAAGTTTTTTCAGGAGCATTGATTTTAATGATGCTTAAAGTGAAAAAAAAATTTGAAAAATTCCTTTAACCACTTAAGGACCGCCTCCTGTACATATACGTCGGCAGAATGGCACAGCTGGGCACAAGCACGTACAGGTACATCCTCTTTAAGTGCCCAGTCGTGCACGGTCCGAGGTTCCGTGACCGCAGGATCTGCGGACCCGATCGCCGCTGGAGTCCCCCGATCGGTCCCCGGAGCTGAAGAACTGGGAGAGCTGTGTGTAAACACAGTTCTTTACTGTGGTGCCGTGATTGTGTTTCCCTATAAAAGGGAACACATGATCAATCAATCACAGCAACACCCCCCTACAGTTAGAAACACAAATGAGGTCGCACTTAACCCCTTCAGCGCCCCCTTGTGGTTAACGCCCAAACTGCAATTGTCATTTTCACAGTAAACAATGCATGTTTTGCTGTGAAAATTACAATGGCCAAAAAAAATTGTCAAAATTGTCCGAAGTGTCCACAATAATGTTGCAGTCACGAAAAAAATCGTCGATCTCCGCCATTAGTAGTAAAAAAATTTTTTTTTTATAAAAATGCAATAAAACTATCCCCTATTTTGTAAAAGCTATACATTTTGCGCAAACCAATCGATAAACGCTTATTGCAAGTTTTTTACCAAAAATAGGTAGAAGAACACATATCGGCCTAAACTGAGGGAAAAAAAAAAAATTATATATATTTTTGGGGGATATTTATTATAGCAAAAAGTAAAAAAATATTGCATTTTTTTCAAAATTGTCGCTCTATTTTTGTTTTTAGCGCAAAAAAATAAAAACCGCAGAGGTGATCAAATACCACCAAAAGAAAGCTCTATTTGTGTGAGAAAAAAAGGACGCCAATTTTGTTTGGGAGCCACGTGGCATGACCACGCAATTGTCAGTTAAAGCGGCACCGTGCTGAATTGCAAAAACTGGCCAGGTCCTTTAGCTGCCTAAAGGTCCGGGTCTTAAGTGGTTAAATATCATACCTGCTGGGTGTCTATAGTATGCCTGTGAGGTGGCATGTGTTTAGAACTGTCCCTGCACAAAATGACATTACTATAAGAAAAAAGCCATTTAAAACTGCTTGCGGCTTTAATGTAATGTCTGGTCACTGCAATATGGATGAAAATCATTAAGAAAAATAGCATGGGTTCTCCCCCCCTCCCAGGTCATTACAAGCCCCTTTGGCCCTATATACTTTTAACAGCAGCATACAGGCGGTGCAAACAAGACCGGACTGTAGGTTTGTTGTTAAGTAGAATCTGTTTGTAATTTTAAACTGGTACTTTTTTAAAGTGTAGCTCCAGCCAAAAAATCTATTTTTAAGATTTTTTGAAAACATAGAGAAGGGTCATCACCCCTGTAACATTGGTTTTGCTGTTTGTGCGCATCTGTTCAGAAGATTGCACCTCACTTTCTGTCCCAATGACAAATAATTTTTTGAATTTTTTTTTTTTTTTTAGTGAAACAAGGATTGGTGATAAAGCATCATTGGACAGGAGACACCTCTTACAGAAGATAATTTCCCTTCCTAGGGGTAGACAGTACACCATGTGAAAGTACTTGCAGAATGATCCCCTGCCTGTGGAATTAATATGAGCAGATCCCTGCCTCTAGGAATAAATATGAGAAACACTAGCTTTACGTAGCTTTAGGTGCACACTGTACAGAGGACACAGACAGTACACCAAGTGAGAATACTGCAGCTAGCACAATCACCTGCCTGCCTGTCAGTATATTAGGAAGAGCGGATCTAGCTAAACTCAATACAGTGTATAAATATATATACAACACCTGGGATGCATATATATCCTCTACACACTGTAACTAACTGACTAGCCTGCATGCTCTAACTGCAACAAATTACACTCTCTCTCTCTCATCTCGGTAAACCACCGCAACACACTACACAAGACTGCCAGGGAGGCGGCCTTATATAGTGTGGGGAGTGTACTAAACCCCCTGAGCCATGGTGGCTTTGGCCAATTATGGCTCTCCATTTTTTGCAAGCTGATTGGCCAAGCATGTGGGTCATAGTGCATGCTTGGCCAATCATCAGCCAGCAATGCACTGCGATGCCGCAGTGAATTATGGGCCATGACACGCCACTCGAATTTGGCACGAACGGCCCATAACGATGTTTTGACTCGAACACAAAGCTCATCCCTACCCAGGAAGCACAGGAGAGAGAGTCCTGCTAGGCCCAGAGGCTTCCCAGGCATACGGCCTAGCTCCCAGGGGGGGGGGGGGGGCCTCCAGTCAAAGAGAAAAGAACAAACGGTTTCACTGTGGGGAAACAATCAAAAACAGAAGAATACGGGGAGGGGTGGGGTTTTAAACCTTTTAATTGATTGTGTTTCCTGTCAGGTGAAGCCAGTCATCTCTCATTGTGCCGTCCTGGAACTGAGAAATAGTCAATTGATACTTCCTTCAGCTCTGTAGTTAAGTTATGTACTGAGGGGCTGGAGGAATAGTCTGCAGCAGCTGGAACATTGTACCCATGGCTGCAATTGCAGTGTTTTGCAGACTCAAATGCAAAACATAATAAATACATATTTTTACATAAAAATAAAAAAATTCAAAAGCTGGAATTCTCCTTTCATTTGAGATCTTTTTAGACTTAAAAATACTCAGGTAGACCTTGTTTTAGGACTAAAAGCAGTTAGTTCCCTCAGAGCCTATTAGGTGGTTTCACAGCAATATCATGCAATCAACAGCTTACTTTACTATAATATGTAAATATTTCAAAAAGACTAAATATACAGTGCCTTGCGAAAGTATTCGGCCCCCTTAAACTTTGCGACCTTTTGCCACATTTCAGGCTTCAAACATAAAGATATAAAACTGTAATTTTTTTGTGAAGAATCAACAAGTGGAACGAAATTAATTGGATATTTCAAACCTTATCAAATAAAAACTGAAAAATTGGGCGTGCAAAATGATTCAGCCCCCTTAAGTTAATACTTTGTAGCGCCACCTTTTGCTGCGATTATAGCTGTAAGTCGCTTAAGGTATGTCTCTATCAGTTTTGCACATCGAGAGACTGAAATTTTTGCCCATTCCTCCTTGCAAAACAGTTCAAGCTCAGTGAGGTTGGATGGAGAGCGTTTGTGAACAGCAGTTTTCAGTTCTTTCCACAGATTCTCGATTGGATTCAGGTCTGGACTTTGACTTGGCCATTCTAACACCTGGATATGTTTATTTGTGAACCATTCCATTGTAGATTTTGCTTTATGTTTTGGATCATTGTCTTGTTGGAAGACAAATCTCCGTCCCAGTCTCAGGTCTTTTGCAGACTCCATCAGGTTTTCTTCCAGAATGGTCCTGTATTTGGCTCCATCCATCTTCCCACCAATTTTAACCATCTTCCCTGTCCCTGCTGAAGAAAAGCGGGCCTAAACCATGATGCTGCCACCACCATGTTTGACAGTGTGTTCAGGGTGATGAGCTGTGTTGCTTTTACGCCAAACATAACGTTTTGCATTGTTGCCAAAAAGTTTGATTTTGGTTTCATCTGACCAGAGCACCTTCTACCACATGTTTGTGTCTCCCAGGTGGCTTGTGGCAAACTTTAAACAACACTTTTTATGGATATCTTTAAGAAATGGCTTTCTTCTTGCCACTCTTCCATAAAGGCCAAATTTGTGCAGTACAGTATACGACTGATTGTTGTCCTATGGACAGAGTCTCCCACCTCAGCTGTAGATCTCTGCAGTTCATCCAGAGTGATCATGGGCCTCTTGGCTGCATCTCTGATCAGTCTTCTCCTTGTATGAGCTGAAAGTTTAGAGGGATGGCCAGGTCTTCATAGATTTACAGTGGTCTAATACTCCTTTCATTTCAATATTATCGCTTGCACAGTGCTCCTTGGGATGTTTAAAGCTTGGGAAATCTTTTTGTATCCAAATCCGGCTTTAGACTTCTCCACAACAGTATCTCGGACCTGACTGGTGTGTTCCTTGTGCTTCATGATGCTCTCTGCGCTTTAAACAGACCTCTGAGACTATCACAGTGCAGGTGCATTTATACGGAGACGATTACACACAGGTGGATTCTATTTATCATCATTAGTAATTTAGGTCAACATTGATCATTCAGAGATCTTCACTGAACTTCTTGAGATAGTTTGCTGCACTGAAAGTAAAGGGGCTGAATAATTTTGTACACCCAATTTTTCAGTTTTTTATTTGTTAAAAAAGTTTGAAATATCCAATAAATTTCGTTCCACTTCATGATTGTGTCCCACTTGTTGATACTTCACAAAAAAAATACAGTTTTATATCTTTATGTTTGAAGCCTGAAATGTGGCAAAAGGTCCCAAAGTTCAAGGGGGCCGAATACTTTCGCAAGGCACTGTACATTTACACACACATGTATCAGGTGCTTGAGTCTTCCTACATGAGCCAGACAGGAAAAGAACATGATGCTGTAAGGACTTTTTGGCTGAAATTACAAATTTTCATGCTTTTCAATCATGTTTTTTCTCTGACTGCCTCTTTCATTAATAAGACCTATTATACATGTTCATGGATCAGAACACAGACAATGCACACCAATAATTTACACAAATGGAAACTAACATAATTTAAACAATGGCTAACCCACTGAAATGTATTCAAATACATAGATTCCTTTTTTCTTTTGTTATTCTGTCACATGTAGTACTTTGTCCCATGTAGCCAAGCCCTTTATAAACAATGGCCCGGATTCACATACATCGGCGCATCTTTATGCCAGCGCAACGCAGAGAGGGAAGCATGGAATTCACAGAGCAAATGCTACCAACGTTGCGCCGACGTAGCGTATAGTCATAGGCGCAAGGCAGCGTAAGTGGAAGTGGGCGTGATACATTTTAATGAAGCGTGACCCCATGTAAATGATGGGCTGAGCTTCAGAGAAGTATTTAAAATGAACTGCGCATGCGTCGTACCTTGGACATATCCCAGTGTGCATGCTCACAATCACGTTGAAACAACTGGCTAAGATACGTCGAATCACTGCCTACGACGTGAACGTAACCTACGCCCACGTACTATGTAAAATTTGACGGAGTTCGTTCCCTGGTCCATACCTTTGCATGAGTTGCGCCTCCAATATGGGGAGTAACTTTACGTCGGACGTAACCCTTACGCAAATCGCTTAAAACATGTGCCGGGCTCTCCTTAATAAGAGGATGAGATTAGGGACAACTTGGTCCCCTTAAATTCACTAGGTAATAATACCCATACTTATTGGCCTGAATAGCCACCCTAAATATGTCTTACACTATTGCACTCATACGAACGAATGAAGGTGAGAGACAGATTGATCTCTTTCCACCTATAATTTTTTTTAAATTTTTTTATTTATTATTTTTTATATTTACTTATAATTTTTTTTTTCTTCTTCTCTATCCCTCCCCTTCCCTATCCCTTTTAAGTCATGATATAAAGTTAGAACACAATAGGGTGTCCCCCCTTTTTTTTTTCTTCTCTGTCGCTCTCTCTCTCTTCTTCTCTCTCATTCTCTTCCTTCTTCGTCTTTCCCCCTCCCCCTCTCTGTCCCATACCCTCCGGACAGAGAGCTGTCATCGAGACTAAACGAGGTCAACCAGGGGAAATGCCCTGGGTACGACTAGGTGACCATCGGGTGCCCTTATAGATGGATAGATACAGGGGATTTTAGGAGACCACTTACTTGTACATGTAGGTATGTCAGTGTATCTGTTATGTATGATTTGTATTGTAAATGTATGTTACTGAAAATGTTTAATAAAAAAAAAGTATAAAAAAAAAAAACATGTCCCGGGCGCAAGTACGTTCGTGAATCAGTGTATCTCCCTAATTTGCATATTTGCATCCTAAATCAATGGGAGTGCCAAATGCGTCCAGCGTATCTTAGTTCTGTGGGCACGGCACACAAATACGACAACGCATATTTACACTTAAGCGGCGTATCTCGAGATATGTCAGCGCAAGTGCTTTGTGAAACCGTGCCAATGGCTATACATTCCTCTTGCTGTTGGTGTCTGTTCAAATCCAACGTAAGCTGCACATATAGATCAACTGTCAAAGCCGTTTTTGGATTGGCACCTGCCAAAGGGGAGGGACCCAGGTCAGACCTCAACTAGGCTTCAGAAAGCACACTGGGGGTGTGCAAATGCTAAGCGACGTACGGGTATGTCACTTAGCCTGTAGTACACATACTGCGGGCGGGCAGTCGGCAGCTGGGTAAAATCACAAACAGGTTATACTTACCTGCTATGTACAATTCTGCAGAGTTGCCATGCCAAATCGGCAGCTATTGCTGGCAATGGCACTGTCTGAATCATTGCAGCACCGCAGCAATTCCCAAAAGGAGTTCCTGTACTACTTTTGGCGACTTCGGGGGCTATTTTAAAAGACATCTGTGCATTAACCCGCACAGATGTCTGTCAAATCGCCCCCAAAGTCAGACAGCATTGCCGGTTTGAAATAGTGCGAGTTTAGCTGAACTCAATTTCTGACCCGCAGCAGCGTGAACCTGGGCTCACTGTCTGGCCCATTGCAAGCTCTTAGTATGGGGGTTCCCTCCCAAGCTACACTCTGTTTCTGCAAAGACACAGCATGGCCTGGACCTGCACTTGATATGCTTGACAATGGCTGCTGCTGCCTCTGAGCCAGTGAGGAGAGAGAGAGAGCAGAGATGCAAATGAACGAGATCAGGCTCAGGTAATTTTATTTTTTGTTCAGATAATCCTTAACCACTTTAAAGTGACGCTAAACGAAACCCTCCCCCCAAAAAAATTCATACACATCCATTATTCATTAGCCCTTTAATCCGTTTTTCATTTGTTACTTTCCGTTTTATTCTGTCTCCACGTAACATTCTCTGTTAACTCCTGAACTTTTTTCCCCCTTCACTTCCCTTTGTGCACTGCTCTATGCATGCAGCCAACAAATTCCATATGTGTCAATCTCAGGCGCGAGCAAGAAAGAGTGGCTTCATTCATGCATATAGTGGAACCATGGAGAACAACCATAGTGACCCTCTAACAGGAATCTGGTCTAGTACATACAGTGGAACCATGGAGAACAACCGTAGTAACCCACTAACAGGAATCTGGTCTAGTACATACAGTGGAACCATGGAGAACAACCATAGTAACCCACTAACAGGAATCTGGTCTAGTACAGGGGAAAAAAAATGGAAAAGACATACTTACCATAATAATAGGGTTATAGGTGACCTAACTCCGTGGTGTGCCACATCCCTAGAATTTGAATACAAAAATGGGAATTCCCCTATTGTGGAACTTTTTAGGCACTTCAATCATAACAAGAGTTGATAAAAACAGGTACTGTATTATTAATACATCACTGAGTAAAAGAAACAGAAAAACAAGTATGAGAGTAGTATAAAAAAGGGACTCAAATTAGTAGACAGCAAGAGAAGAGTGTTGTGTCTTCCAATGGGAGCGTGCGCCAAGACTCAAGTCACTACTAATTTGAGGCTCGTTTCTTGGTGCAGGATTGAGTCTGCGAGGCCTCGGGGCCTAAAAAGTCCCACAATAGGAGAATTCCCATTTTCGTACTTGAAAATAATATGCATTTTTTAAGCCAGAATTTAGTGTCACTTTAATCTCTTTCTGCCGGCAGGTGGACTTTTAAATATATGCGGCCTAAATGTAAACATTTCTGTTTTGTTCTTGTGAAAAATAGAGAGCACGCACCCTGCATGCTTCCAGCACAGTGGCCGGAGGGGATCGAAAAGCGTCCGATGCATTCTTGCGCTTGGGAGCTTTTCGAACATGTGACTGCTGTAACAGCCAACCACAATGGTCACATGACCCGAATGCCTGCCTCCCCGCATCTAGAAACTCTTAAAGCACTGGGAAGCAGCGGCAGCAAGGGGTTAATTTATCTTGACAATAGAAATTATAAACCAATTTACATTTGATTTGTTGCACCAGTTTCTGTACCATGTACGTGAACCTGGGACTATTTACTCCATTTGTCACAGATAAAATACACTTAAAACTTAGCACTGTTCTTTTGTCAATTCCCTGAGTCATGACATACATTAATAACATTTATGGTGAAATAAAACAAAGCCAAAAACACGCCTTTTAAAAATAAACTGTATTTTTGGGGGGTTTTGTCTTCTAAACAATAACATGTTTGACTTGTATCATTAGAATTCTTCTCGAAACCATTATATACATAAAGCGTGCATACTTAGTTTAGGTTTCGCTGAAAACAAATGTGCAATAACGTTCAGTAGCTTGTGGGAACAGTTTTTATTTAACCACTGGTAAAAATACCAGGCTACAATTTAGCAGTTATTACTGCACATTATTCACACTATCTTGGAGAGCAAGGGATACAACTGTACATCTAAACATACATTCATAAAAGCATCACAAAATGATACCTAATTATGTGCTGTAACAAAAGTAAGACTTGGAAGCAAAGTGGTAAAAAGACAAAAAACTGTTAGTGCTATGCAATGAGAACACACAAAAAAAAATCACTTTGTATAATGTATGCACAATGGCATATTTGGGAATAGGAGAATATCGAACGTAATAATGTATGTACAAGAACCCTCAACAAAGTCTCTATACTTTTTAATGTAAGTTCTCAACTTAAGCATAAAAAGAAACCAAGCAAGTTCAGAATACACAAGATCATTGATAATATGGCCTGTACCGAGCCTGATCAGGATGATGTGGTCCAGGAATGGGTGCTTGGGTCGGAGGACCCTGCATTCGTGGAGGTGGTGGTGGTCCTCTAGGTGCAGGCCATATACCTGGACTCATGCCCCCAGGTTGTGTGAAAGGTGGGCTAAGAGTTCCTTGCTCTTCATTAAACTGTGGCAAAGTGTTAGGATTGTAATGATGTGGAGGAGGGGCATTTACAGGGGGGCCACCATGCTGGGGTGGTGGAGGTCCTGGTGGTGGATGATTCATGTATGGTGGCATCTGAGCTATTATATGTCCAGGTGGAGGGGTAATTGGTGGAGGAGCATTCGTCATAGGTGGTGGGGGTCCTTGACTGTATACCATATGAGGGGTACCAGCAGCCTGAGGTGGGTGTTGCATTGGATGACTAATTGGAGGAGGTGGTGGAGGGGGAGGAGCATAATGTTGCTGTGGAGGCATAATATGGTGAGGGTGCGTTACCACAGGTTGACCAGGATACTCAGGATGGTGAAGAGCTGGACCAGGTCCCTGAGGAGCTTCTCTGGCCCCAGAATTGGAATCATCTTGAATAGGTACAGTTATTAAATTGCTGTGTTTTCTAGTACTAATTCGAAAAGCATCTTGACTAACTGGGCGAGGAGGAGGTGGCGCCATAGACATATCTGCCGGGGAAGCGCGCATATCTTCATGCTGTTGATTAAAATGCTCATGAGGAACATGCTGAATTGGTGGTGGGGGCATCATTATGTGCTGCTTAGGAGGCATATGACTCAAGTGGTGCTTATCAGGGGGCATTATAAAACGATCAGGCATTTCTGTAGGAGGTGGAGCCATTGGTGGATGGATTGGTTCAGGCTGTGGACGATTTGGTTTTGCAGCTCTCATATGTCGGTGGTTAATATGCGCCTGCAGGTCTCTCTGGGACAAATATGTCCTTTTGCATCCTTGCACAATGCTGCACATGAACAGAGTTCCACGGGCACACTGCTCGATTCGTTGGACGGGATCATTGCAACTGTAAAAAGGGAGAAAAGATAAATAATTATATAGCAAACTACTATAAAAGATGTACACAGTGTTTTGCAGTGGTACCTATGACCTAACAAGGACTAACATAGTATATGCTTTCTGTGTGCCTTGCATTTTTTTATCCAGTACAAATTGAAGTTAAAGGAAACCTAAACTACAAAGAATTTAAAATGCCCCTGCCGACCCCCTTTTACAACTACTAATAATGTGGCTGCTTCTGACTTAAAGTGGTTGTAAAGGCTGAAGGTTTTTTATTTATCTTCATGTAGGTAAAAAAAAAAAAGAAAAAAAGTGTGCTCCTCCCCTTCAATCCAGCGATGTGCACCAGAGACTCAGCTGTCCCAGGTTTCCCTCTCCTCATTGGCTGAGATAGCAGCGGGTGCCATTGGCTTCCACTGCTGATAATCACAGCCAGTGAGCCAATGAGGAAAGAGCAGGGGCAGGGCCTGAGCTGTGGCTCTATGCATCTTATGGACACATAGATCTGGCCTCAGAAACAAGCACGCGGCATTCTATTGGGGGCACTGGTCCACAGGGAAGAGCCTGCTCATGCATGGCTCAGTGTACACTTCCAGAATAGCACTACAGGCAAATACAGAAGAGACATACACAGCCCCTCATCTATAATAAGAATACAATTTAAAAAAAAGACTACCTGTTGACACTTTTTAAAAATTGCCTTTACTCCTGCTTTAAATATTAAGCATATCTGGCACAAACAAGTCTGAATAGGTCCTATACTTCACAGGTTTCCCTGGCACTTGGCCTGTGAACTTCCAAAGAAACTTTTAAACCATATACTGTCTAGGCATTACTAATCAGCTGCACAGAACAGGATTTTGTAAAGCAAGGTCCTGTAACTAAGATGCCTAAACAGAACCATGCAGCTGGTCTTTCTCAGTACAACTTGTGAGAGTTAAAGCGGATCTCCACCCTAAAGTGAAGATCCGCTGATCGGAACCCTCCCCCCCTCCGGTGTCACATTTGACACCTTTCAGGGGGGAGGGGGGTGCAGATACCTGTCTAAAGACAGGTATCCGCACCCACTTCTGGCCCGCAGTCTCGGGCAAAAGACGGGCTTTTCCCGTTGTATGCTGGGAACTCTCGGCTCCCAGCACACAGCGGGAGCCAATCGAGGGCGCAGCGCGACTCGCGCATGCGCCGTAGGGAACCGGGCAGTGAAGCCGGAGCGCTTCACTTCCTGGTTCCCTCGCCGTGGATGGAGGGGGGAGCAGCAGAGTGACGAGCGATCGCTCATCCTCTGCTGCGGACGCCGCTGGACTCCAGGACAGGTAAGTGTCCTAATATTAAAAGTCAGCAGCTGCAGTATTTGTTGCTGCTGGCTTTTAATATTTGTTTTTGGTGAACCATCCGCTTTAAGCTGGGCCTTCATATCACCTTAAAGTCTGCACTTACAGATTTCAGGTTTCCATAGTGTTATTTAAAAACACACCGATATAACATGTACTGTACATATATATAGTATCTCACATAAGTGAGTACACCCCTCATATTTTTGTAAATATTTTATTATATCTTTTTATGTGACAACACTGAAGAAATTACACTTTGCTACAATGTAAAGTAGTGAGTGTACAGCTTGTATAACAGTGTACATTTGCTATCCCCTCAAAACTCAAACACACAGCCATTAATATTTAAACCGCTGGCAACAAAAGTGAGTACACCCCTAAGTGAAAATGTCCAAATTGGGCCCAAACTGACTATTTGGTGAGGCCCCAATTATTTTCCAGCACTGCCTTAACCCTCTTGGGCCTGGAGTTGACCAGAGCTGCACAGGTTACCACTGAATTTCTCTTCCACTCCTCCATGACAACGTCACGGAGCTGGTAGATGTTAGAGATCTTGTACTCCTCCACCTTTGGCTTAAGGATGCCCCACAGATGCTTAATAGGGATTAGGTCTGGAGACATGCTTGGCCAGTCCATCACCTTTACCCTCAAGCTTCTTAAGCAAAGCAGTGGTCATCTTGTAGGTGTGTTTGGGGTCATTATATTGGAATATTGCCCTGTGGCCCAGTCTATGAAGGGAGGGGATCATGCTCTGCTTTAGTATGTCACAGTACATGTTGGCATTCATGGGTCTCTCAATGAACTGTAGCTCCCCAGTGCCGGCAGCACTCATTCAGCCCCAGACCATGACACTCCCACCACCATGCTTGACTGTAGACACACTTGTCACCTGGTTGCCGCCAGACACGCCTGACACCACCTGAATTAAATAAGTTTATCTTGGTCCCATCAGACCAAATGACATGGTTCCAGTAATCCATGTCCTTAGTCTGCTTGTCTTCAACAAACTGTTTGCGGGCTGACTCTCTAGGTGCATTACTTTTAGAAAAGGCTTCCTTCCGGGACGACAGCCATGCAGACCAATTTGATGCAGCATGCGCTGTATACAGTAGTCTGGGCAATGACAAACTGACCCTCACCCCTTCAGCAATGCTGGCAGCACTCATATGTCTATTTCCCAAAGACAATCTCTGGATTTGACACCGAGCATGTGTACTCAACTTCTTTGGTCGACCATGGAGAGTGGAACCTGTCCTGTTAAACCGCAATATGGTCTTGGCCACCATGCTGCAATCTTCTTATAGCCTAGGCCACCTTTATGTAGAGCAACAATTAGTTTTTTCAGATCCTCAGAGAGTTGAGGTGCCATGTTGAACCTCCAGTGACCAGTATGAAAGAGTGAGAGCGATAACACCAAAATTAGAACACCTGCTCCCTAGTCACACCTGAGACCCTGTAACACTAACAAGTCATATGACACTGGGGATGGAAAATTACACATTTTTGTGAAGTATTGATAGATATAGATAGAGGCACCCATTTAGACATGAATGCTGCTTATGGGTGCCCTCCGAGGATGTTAGGCCATGTGGTTTCGGCTGCATGGGCCTTAGTGGGGTCCTTGTGGTTTCGGCTGCTTGGACTCCTATACTCTTTTCCCTGCCAGGAGCCCAACGCCCCGGGGGATCAGACCTGGGTCCTTTTCGGAGGACCATTGACGATGGCACCCGTCACAGTTTTTTGTGTTATACTCTTTATGTGTGTCCACATTTTTTCCTGCACCGGGTGAAGTTTATGGGTTGTGTTTTGCACGCCACAGGCTTTTCAATAGAAAAAAAAAAATGCTGCTTATGGGTGCTTCAGAATATAGATGTGCAATTTTTGCTGTCTGGACGACTTGATTTGCCTTTGAGAATTGAACCCAAGGCCGCTTTCACACTGAGGCGTCGGCAGTAAAGCACTGTTATTTTTAGCGGGACTTTACCGTTGTTTTTGCTTAGCTATTTGCCCGCTAATGGGGGCGCATTGAACCCCCGCTAGCGGGCAAAAATTGGTTAAAACCAACCGCCGGCAAAGTGGCAGTGCTTTGCTGGCAGTTCGGTGGTGCTGCCCATTGATTTCAATGGGCAGGAGCTCTTTAGGACTACATCTTCTCGAAGATGCAGCTAGCAGGACATTTTTTACCATCCTGCCAACGCACCGCTCAAGTGTGAAAGCTCTCGGGCTGAACTGAAAGGAGGCACTTTCAGGGCGCTTTGCGGGTGCTATTATTAGCGCTATAGCACCTCAGTGTGAAAGTAGCCCAAGACATTTTTACAACCGTCTTGCACTGTAACTAAAAGGCAAAACTTTTTTTAGATTTCGATAGAGTGAATATTTGTCCTGTTTACCATTATCACAGAAGGTGAAAGAAAATTCCTCATTTTGGGTTGTCACTAGAACAGGAATAATGTGGGTAATCTTCCAAATGGGGACACTAGGGATGCCCTCTTACTTCCGGTTTTCACTATGGAACAGGACATCTCTCCAATGGGACACAGATGGCACATAACCCTCTTTACCCTGCGTTCAGTTCTATTTCAAAGGAGAAGTATGACCAAAGCTCTTCATACTTGTCCTGTGGGTCACAAAAGTGCACTTAGTTCTGCACTCCTGTGACCTAGATTCAGCCGATTGCAGGCTAATGCTGGTGTCACAGTCCGGTCCAGGCTCTGCAGGGATCTGCCCAGATACCTGATTGGCAGCTGGCTCATCCTCTCAGCATGCTCCTGTCCCCTTCACAGTCCAGTGTTCCAGTGAGCACCGAGCAGTGACTGGCAGCGATTGCTCTGTGCTCAGAGCCAACCTGTCATAAGACTGCAAATCAGCAGACTTTGATCACTCAGTACTAGGTGTAGAGCCAGCAGAATTTTTAATTCCTGCACTTTTCTTTTAATGTTAGGGACATGCAAGCACAGATGCCTTAACTTTGTAAAAATAACATGTAAAATAAGATTACTATTATATATTACATTTTCAGTGAAATCCCAATGTAAAATCTGCAAATATGAACTGTGCAAGGTACAGTGCCTTGAGGATTTTATGCGATAGAGCAACACAAAGTGGTACATAAAATTGTGAAAGGAAAATTATAAATAAAATGATAAAGTTTTAATTTTTTATTTTTCTTACAAAAAAATAACATCTAAAAAAGTGTGGCGTGCAAAGTAATTTCAGCTGCAAGTCTTTTTGGGTATGTCTCTACCAGCTTTGCACATCTAGAGTGTCATTTTTGCCCATTCTTCTTTGCAAAATTGCTTAAGCTCTGTCAGATTGGATGGAGAGTGTCTGTAAACAGCAATTTTCAAGTCTTGTCACAGATTCTCAATTGGATTTAGGTCTGGACTTTGACAGGGCCATTCTAACACATGAATTATGCTTTGACCTAAACCATTACATTGTAGCTCTGGATGTATGTTTAGGGTCATTATCCTGCTGGAAGGGTAACCTCCACCCCCTTACAAGGTTGCCCTGTATTTGGCTTCATCCATTTTCCCATCAACTCTGTCCAGCTTTTCTGTCCCTTCTAAAGAAAAGCATTCCAACAACATGATGCTACCACCACCAGGTTTCACGGTGGGAATGGTGTGTTCAGGGTGATGTGCAGTGTTCGTTTTCTGCCACACATAGCGTTTTGATTTTAGGCCAATAAGTTCAATTTTGGTCTCTTCTGACCAGAGAACCTTCGTCCACATGTTTGCTGTGTCCCCCACATGGCTTCTCCCAAACTGCAAACAGGAGTTCTTATGGCTTTCTTCTTGCCACGCTTCGATAAAGGCCATATTTGTGGAGTGCACGATTAATAGTTGTTCTGTGGACTGATTCTCCCACCTTTGTAGTTGATCTCTGCAGCTCCTCCAAAGTTACCATGAGCCTCTTGTCTGCTTCTGATTAATGCTCTCCTTGCCCAGCCTGTAAGTTTAGATGGACGGCCTTGGTAGGGTTGCACTTGTGTCATACTCTTTCCATTTTCGGAGGATGAACAGTGCTCTGTGAGTTGTTCAAAGCTTGTGTTTTTTTTTTGTTTTTGTTTTTTAAACCTAACCCTGCTCTCCATAACTTTAGCCCTAACCTGTCTGGTGTGTTCCTTGGCCTTTGTGATGCCGTTCGTTTACTAAGGTTCTCTAACAAACCTCTGAGGGCTTCACAGAACAGCTGTATTTATAATGAGATTAAATGACATTAATTACGTTACTTCTGAAGGAAATTGATACCGCTAACTAAAATCTAGTGGAACCAAAATAAAGGGGGCTAAATACAAATACACGCCACACTATTTTTATTTTAACAAATCTGAAGAGATTAGAGATTTTAACCAGTTATGATTTTTCTTCCAGCTTTACAATTATGTGCCACTTTGTGTTGGTCGATCACATAAAATCCCAATAAAATACATTTACTTTTTTTGGTTTAACATGACAAAATTTAAAAGGGAAATTAATACTTTTTTAGGGCACTGTATTGGACTGAATCCGATTTAACAAAATATGTATTTTAAACCATGTGCATGTGGAAGACTTGGTCTTAGACAAGCATTAGTAAATGTTTTAGCTGTCAAAATAGTACCAACGCTAATCAGCGATTACAGCAAAAATCAAACTTAATGGTAAGCAATTATTAAATAGAAGGAAATATAGAAATGTGTTATGTGTTAGAAATGTGTAGAAATGATCCCACAGTATTCTCTGGAACAAGACTGCAAGTGCAGAGACCTTACCTTTGTTGGTGCCTAGGGCCAAATACTGGTCCAGATTCATCAAGTAGGGATGATTTTTGGCCTACTCATGTTCTACCCACACACAGCAAATATGCAGTTTGATGGACTACCAAACAAACTGGCCACACCTGACAAGTTTGTCAGCCCAAATCCCCAGCTGCTAGAATGTAAACAAAGCAACAGAAGTCTTATGCCGCGTACACACGGTCGTTTTTTGCGATGAAAAAAAACGGCGTTTTTTAAAACGTCATTTAAATTGATCGTGTGTGGGCAAAACGTTGTTTTTTGTCTTCAAAAAAACGACCAAAAAAAAATTCCAATATGCTTGAATTTTTTGTGTCGTTTTTCAAAACGTCGTTTTTTGTTTCACAAAAAGTCACCGTGTGTCGCAAAAACGTCGTTTAAAACTACGTTTTTCAACCCGCGCATGCCCAGAAGCTAGTTATGAAGCGAGCTTCAATGGAAAAGAGTGGTGAACGTAACCTCGCTTTTTGTGAAAAAAACGATGGTGTGTATGCAACATCGTCTTTGAAAAGTGACGTTTCAAAAACGTCGTTTTTTACTTCATAGAAAACGTCGGTTTTTTTTCATCACAAAAAATGATCGTGTGTACGTGGCATTAGACAATGTAGCTAGCCAAGTATAGCTACGACTGACCCTGCCACCCCCTCAAGCTGGGGAAGACTTATCTAAGGGTTTGGGGGACTCTTCAGGACTTTTCATTGGACTGGGTCCCAGACAGTGGTTTAGATCTAGAGATTGAGGCCAAGGAATAACAGAAAGGACTTTTCTTGAAATTCTTCAAGTCTTCCCAGACTGAACCTTTGGTTCTTTTGCTGAGGAGGAGAAGTACTCGTTACCATTGGGATCTTTGATTGGAGATATAGGGCAGTCCTAAAGAGATGTTATCCCTTGATGGTCATGTAGAGCAAATGTTTTTTGCATACCAACACTTCATTGACACTTCACTGCTGGGACACCTCCAACAACCTGTCTAAACTCCAACTCAGGGCTGCAGGCATGCGGTCTAAACTCTGACTTAGGGATCAACTGCCATACTTAGACCAGTCAATCAATGTTTGGCAGATTAGGGACACAGGCAAGGCAGGTTGCAGCGCATTTCTATTATGGGCCGCCAGCCATTCCATCAGCGTGGTCTTTAAAGATAGAAGCATCCTCCACTGGGATGGTGTTCAAAACAGCATACCGCCAGCTTTGCAGACGTTACAGACCCACTTTAATAAAAATGCTATGTAAAATGGGTACAAGACTGGCAGATACTTGTGAGGTACAAATCTCAGAACATTTCAAGTCTCTGTAAAGGAAGACTATGAACAGCGGGTGCACCGGAATGGTCTTGGCATCCCTAAAGGAACCTCCTGGTAGCGGCTACATGCTCCTAAGTTGTGAATACCGCATTATTATCAAAATTGTAGTTTGTTGGTTGGTAATGGCAGAAGACTGCATCACCTTGGATGCAGGATTGGCTATCAAATTGAGACCCGGCATCAGAGACTCAGCAGCTAAAGGCTTAGAGGCCACGGGCAGATCAGATATAGTTCTGCAGGGGAAGGCAGGAAAGCGCATTTATTGCCTCTATGGTCAGTCAGCAAACCCGATTCCTGAAATTTGATCTAGGCACATATATATCTTTAGTGTTTACTTATCTCTCACCAAAGCCCTAAGTCCCATGTCTTTCTGCTGTTTCGTTCCCGTTATCAGCATAACTTCTGACAAGTTCTCTGAGATAGGAGACAAAACCAGTCTGAGATTTGTGTCGGGGTGGTTGCTATAAATAGATTATCAGAGAGCACATTTTTTTTACAGCACAGCTCTGAAAGGATCTTTGTTCTTCTGCTTATGTGGAGGTGGGTGCCTTTCCTTCAATCAGCTGTCACATTGTGTAAGCTCAGTCACCACTCCTACTGCAGAATGAGGAAGTAAAAATTCGAACACAATGTGAAAATTCTACTGAAATATGGCAAGCTAAAAGACAGCAAATATCCATGTAAAACCTATGCAGGCAATTTGTTTCATCCCTGTGTATCATCTGAGGCTGTTCACTTGACTGGGTGTATGGAGAGTTTACATCCACTTTAATCACAAAGTCAGTCTTTAAAAACAGGGCAAGTGCAGAGGCATGGCATGGCTCTGGGCCACAAAAGCACTCTGGTAAATGCCAACCTTTACTAGTCCACAAAGGTCTGGAAAGCAGAACAGAGTACCAACAATGGCTGGTCCAGCACTTCAAAGTCAAGCAGAGGAAAGGCCAATGCAAATAGTTGCATTTAAAGATAAGCTTGGCAGCAATGTAGCAGGAATCTTATTATAAAAAAAATATTGCTAGCAAAAAAGTTTAGACCTTTTCAGCTGAATAAAAAAAAAAAAAAGAGACATATATCCTCCTAAGATACTAGCAAAAAAATAAAATAATATGGAAGTATGCTGGGAGTAGTAGGGTTTTTTTTTTGGGCTGGCAATTTTTTTGCTTGCCAGTTTACCAATCTTCTGTGGGTGGCATTATAACCTGACAGGACAAGATTTCTTGTCCTGTCAGGAAATGATGTTTCACGTTAAAACAATTAAAAGGCAACACATTTTTTCCTTGACATGCAAACATTCTAAATATTTTATGTATTGTTTTACATTGTTTCTTGCAGAATGTAAACAGGAAAATGTACAGTACATCAGTTTATAGATAAGATCTATCTGTCCCATGTGTTGCAGTCTCAACAGATCAATTTGAAAAAAGTACAGGTTAACCCGCCACACATTGATAAATAGTGTAATAAAGTTGACCTATGACCAAATGGCAATGTTAAGCCAGGATAAGTGCTTGCTGGGATGAATAAATAGTAACACAAGGCTACAATAAACCTTACTGGAGAAATAGTCCAAAACCCTTCAATATGGTTCCCTTATAGTTCTCTGCTGGAGACCAGGATTCTGAGCAGGCACAACATACTTATTCCAAGTAAGTGCAGAAGTAGCCAGGCAACTAAAATGTTTATAGGTTGAGCACAATATAGAGGGGATAAGTGTGAAGAGATATCCGCGCTTAGTACATAAAATAGCCAGCAGCTGAGCACTATAACCCAGATATCAGGCACAAAGAAAAATGTTTAAAAAAAAATAAAAAGTGCAATGCTAGGGCAAAAAGTGCAATTCATGGCTGGCAATGCGAGGTGCATTCATTAAAATATGGTATAATAAAAGTGCAATAATTGATACAGTTTGAACATATGTGCAATATAATATCAAGTGCAAACATAAGAAAGGTTCATATGCAGCCGATTTCATCAGAAGTCCCATGATGAGGGGGGGTGTATTGGAAACGATGACCAAATGCTTGGCAGCATGATACCCACCACCACAAATAAAATGAAGACTTACCAGTAAGCTAGTAACACCCCCCCCCCTTTATTCAGGGAGGTCACAGAGCGCTTTGTTGGATCTGTGACCTCCCTGAATTGGTCACTAGCTTTAAGTCTTCATTTGATTTGTGGTGGTGGGTATTACGCTGCCAAGCATTTGATCATCATTTCCAATAAACCCCCCCTCATCATGGGACTTCTGATGAAATCAGCTGCATATGAACTTTTTTGCCCCTTTTTGTTTGCACGGTCTTTGCACTTGATATTATTTTGCACATATGTTATGATTTAATTTCAAACTGTACCAATTATTGCACTTTAATATACCATATTTAAATGTACGCACATCACATGTTTTGTGTGATTTGCATCAATTGCACGTCTTACCCCAACGCTGCACTTTTATTTAAACAATACAGAGGGGACATCTTCTAATCGGGACACCAGTTCTGGTGACACAGGTGACTTCTCGCTTCCTGTTTTGGCTATGAGACAAGAAGTGAAGGGAAATCTCCCCAATGGGACACATACGGCAAAACAATCCAACAGAAGATATAAACCTCCCATATTCTATGTAAAGTTTTAAATAAATAAAAGGTTTTGCCAATAGTCCTACTTTAAGTTTTGGATAGAATAGTTAATGGTTAAAGCCAGCTTAAGTGACAACCATAGGATGATAGATTTTTCATCACTTGCTGTACTCATTGCAATGGTCAACAGTGCAAATAGAGGAACAGACAACTGCCCAGTGCAGATACAGAGAGCAATAAAAAAAAACTGTCAAGTGTTGACCCTTCCTCACTAGCCAAAGTTTTGGCTATACAAACTTAGCATACATTGAACATTAGTCATATCATTTTAACACAATTGTTAATATTTTTACATAACTTGCATGATATAACAAAGCCCCAATTTCAGTTTTAGCATCAACATTTGTATCAAAAAAGAATTTCAAGAACATGTTTAATCAGAGCAGAATTTAGCCTTATATGGCATTTCACAGAAAAGTTTCTGTGGTGGGATATTTCCATAAAAAAATAAACACTGGATTTTCACTTATAAACATCCATGTAGTAACAAGCGATACTAGTGAGACTCAGGGTAACCACAAACTGGTTAAGTGGGCTACTTACAATATAATCTGTCAAAAGCCAACCCATGAATAGAGCAAAACAGATGTCCACTGCTGAATGATATTCATCCACGCTTAATGAAGTGGGATAAATAAAATCTGGTTGTAGTATTAATAAATTTACATGCCAAAGTGAGACTGCATCTACTCTGAGTAAACAGTTCTTATGGTATAGTATTTGCCACACCAAATTGAGAAAATACACCACCAACCCTGTGACCTTGAATATTTTTTTATAAAATATAAATAAAATATAAATAAAAATCGCTATTCTATTGAAAACCTACCTCACACGTTTATAGGTGTCAGTACTTTCTTCAACAAGTGTTCTTTTGGGAAGGGGAAAAAGAGACATTACATGACAAAATAAAATAAAAATAAAAATGATACACACATTGTTTAGGATCCACTGTTAAAAGTGGCAGAACAAAAAACAAAAACGTGGGGCACAGTGCTGAATATAGTAGTAAAGAAACAATTACACCTATGAGTATATAGTTGGGATCTGGATATATATGTCATGACATGCTTAAAGCAACAGAAATAAAATAGGGGGGAGATACTTGACAAAGATTGAAATGTACTGCAAATAAAAGGGAGAATAGATGCTGAATGTGTGATATAAAAGACAAAATGGCAAACACCTCTATATGATTTCTAAAATCAATGTCAAGACATTAATGTCCCAATAAAGGGAGGTTAATAAATTAAGTGGATCCATTAAAAATATGAAATATACTGAAGTTTAACAATATATTAAGATGACTTACCCTGGGCACAGCTTATCTGCCTTTTTCTCATGCAGCAGAGCACAGTCATAGCAGAAAACGTGCTTGCAAGGAATCTGAGCATATGAAAAAATATTTCTGGCATAAGCATTTTTAAAAAGTTCACCAATTAAAGTGCCAAAGGCCTATATATCTGTTTTTTCATATATATTGCATATCTAAATTACAGCAGGCTATGCTATGCATTTCATATATATTGAATAAACCATTGTTTTTTGTAGTTACGCAATGTTCTCATGGCACCATACTTCCATATGCATCATCTAGAGAAGTGGTTCTCAACCTGGGGGTTGGGACCCCCTCGGGGGTCAAAAGAATTTGCCAGGGGGTCACCGAATCCTGGCCACCGCACTCCATGCCTTTTTGCGGCCGCCCAACAGGGCTTCTCCTGGAGCCGTGGCTGCCCACTCAGCCTCTTTAGCCATGCCGTGAACTGAATGGGCGGCTGCAGAAGGCAGAGACTAAAGGTCAGCTGACTGGTGAGAAATGTGAAGTGGGAGGGGCTGGAGGAGATCCTATCTTCTGTTTTTGGCATAGGTGTCACTACTACGAGACACCACAAAGTCAGAGACACAGTGGGTAACACTACCTGTGATTATATTTGCCAATAAAAGTCCCTACAACAGTTCTCAGATCAGCAGATGACCTTGATCAAGAGCACCTAATCCACTCTTTCCCCCCCAAGGCTAGAGAGAGAGATAGGGAAAGGCAAAAAAAAAAAGGAAATTAGGATAGAGTGGGGAAAAAAAGGGATAAAAGGGAAAGAAAGCAGAACAAAGAAAGAGTGGTAAATCCTAAAAGGTACCATAAGGGGTTTTAATACTGTATGAGTGGAAGGGACTCGTGGGGGTGCTAAATGTCAGTGGATTAGGGGTGCACATTGCTGGTCTTGCCTTGGGTGCCGACAACCCATGCTACAATTTTTTTTTATATACTGTTAGGGGTCTCCACAACTTGGGAAATGTTATCAAGGGGTCACTAGACAGGTTGAGAACCACTGATCTAGAGGTTCACAGCCAGAACCTTCATTTCTAGCCATTAGTGTTCTCCGATAAATAAACTATTACTTACCATGCGTCCATATATCTTGATAGGCAAGCCACATTTGTCACAGAAATGAACAGGAGTATCATCCTTTTCTCCAATAAGATTTAGCTGAAAAAAGAAGAATTACAAGTTTACCCAAATAGAACAATGTGAAGGCAGATAGGAAATCAGCCATTAGTCTAGCTTTACACAACTTTGGCCTCTCCGAGCCTAGAGTAAATACTAGAAATGTTGTCTACTTAAAGGGGTTGATTACTAAACTGGAGAGTGCAACATCTGGTGTAGCTGTGCATAATAGCCATTCGGCTTGTTCAATAAAGCTTTGACAAAAAAAAAAAAAACAGAAGCGAATTGGTTTCTATGCAGAGCTGCACCAGATTTTGCACTCTCCAATTATAGTAAATCAACCCCAAATTGTATGTAAACCTTTTTCGACTGCTAAATTTTACACAGAATCCTTTTTATAGAATTGGGGTTGTACAGTTGAATGGGAATTACTGTGCATGTATGTGTATATATAGGTTCTGACAGAAAGTACTCAGTAATGTTATCTCAAGCAGTGTTATTTTCCTTCCCAAATCACCAGTGAACTACATTACATCTCCTTCCATGATTCGGGGACTAGGAGGTGTCCTGTTCTAGGGTGACAATGCTGCTACTCACAGATACAGTACAGCAAGTGAGTGTTGTCGCCCTAGGACAGAAAATGTACTTGAAAAAAAATCACCAAGTCAAAATAAAGAAAAAAAACGCACTCATGTAGCAACATTACATTACTACATTTTTATTGATGGGTTTAAAAACACTTTGGGGGTTATTTACTAAACTTTACACTACAAGTGCACATGAAATTGCACTGAAAGTGCACTTGGAAGTGCAGTCGCAGTAAATCCGAGGGTGACATGCAAGGAAAATAAAAAAAATAGGATTTTAACTTGCACGTGATTGGATAATAAAATCAGCTCTACAGCGACTGCACTTCTGAATGACAATTTTGAATGACAATTGCGCGGTCATACAACACTGTACCCAAATTATATTTTTATCATTTTTCCCCCACAAATAGAGCTTTCTTTTGGTGGTATTTGATCACCTCTGCGATTTTTATTTTTTTGCGCTATAAACAAAAAAAGACAGAAATTTGAAAAAAAAAGACAATATTTTTTACTTTTTGTTATAATATCCAATTTTTTTCTATTTTTAAAAAAACATTTTTTTCTTCAGTTTAGGCCGATGCGTATTCTTCTACATATTTTTGTAAAAAAAAAAAAAAAAACACGCAATAAGCTTTTATTGATTGGTTTGTGCAAAATTTATAGCGCCTACAAAACAGGGGATAGATTTATGATTTATTTTTTTACTAGTAATAGCGGCGATCTGAGTTTTTTTCTTGTCAGGAATGCGATATTGCGGCGGACATATTGGACACTTGACAAAAATTTGGGACAATTCACATTTATACAGCGATCAGTGCTATAAAAATGCACTAATTTCTGTATAAATGTGACTGGCAGGTAAGGGGTTAACACTAGGGGGTGAGGAAGGGGTTAAATGTATTCCCTGGGTGTGTTCTAACTGTGTGGGGGGAGGGGACTGACTGGGGCAGGTGACCGATGCTGTGTCCCTATGTACAAGTGACACAGCATCGGTCTCCTCTCCTTGACAGGACATGGAGCTCTGTGTTTACACACAGAGCTCCACGTCCCTGCTGTGTCCCTGCCGATCGCGTGTACCAGGCACACGCATCGGATCCTCAGCAATGCAGCGGCACAGTGTTTACCCGCTGCGCGCCACCCAGTGGCGTGTGCGAGTAATGTAAACAAAAGGACGTCCAAAGACGTCCACCCGGCACTTGAGAGCCACGCTGTGGACGTCTTTTGTCTATAGCGTGGCGCTCTAGTGGTTAAAAACGGTCAATTTCGGTTTTGCCCAAGTGCATCCTGAATTTAGCTCAGCGAAGCTGGCCCCCCTACAATCAGCACAAATAAAAAATCAAGTGTGTTTCTTTAGTGCTACGTTTGTGCTGTTTTGTGCCGCAAAAAATTACGTTTGTGCTGCTTTTATTTTGAAGATATTAGCAATTGTTTTTTCCAGACTATGACATCATCTAGCCCCCCTACAAGCCCAAATGACACAAAACTGGTCTCATTAGTTAGTGCTACGTTTGTGCTGTTTTGTGCTGCTAATATTTCCGTTCTATCTTTTATCGTTTTTGCGTTATTAATGATTTATTAAAGGTCACCAAAGGTCACACAGCCCCCCTACAAGCCCAAATGACACAAAACTGGTCTGGTTGGTTAGTGCTACGTTTGTGCTGTTTTGTGCTGCTAATATTTCCGTTCTATCTTTTATCGTTTTTGCCTTATTAATGATTTATTAAAGGTCACCAAAGGTCACACAGCCCCCCTACAAGCCCAAATGACACGAAACTGGTCTGGTTGGTTAGTGCTACGTTTGTGCTGTTTTGTGCTGCTAATATTTCCGTTCTATCTTTTATCGTTTTTGCGTTATTAATGATTTATTAAAGGTCACCAAAGGTCAATCAGCCCCCCTACAACGCCCAAATGACACGAAACTGGTCTCATTGGTTAGTGCTACGTTTGTGCTGGTTTGTGCTGCTAATATTTTTATTTGTGCTGTTATGGTTTTAAAGTTATAACAGTTTATTTATTTTTTTCAAACCCCATTCACTTTGCCCACCTTACAATCAGCACAAATAAAAACTCAAGTGTGTTTCTTTAGTGCTATGTTTGTGCTGTTTTGTGCTGTTTACATTTCCTTTCTATCTTTTATTGTTTTTGCGTTATTAATGATTTATTAAAGGTCACCAAAGGTCACACAGCCCCCCTACAAGCCCAAATGACACAAAACTGGTCTCATTGGTTAGTGCTACGTTTGTGCTGTTTTGTGCTGCTAATATTTCCATTCTATCTTTTATCGTTTTTGCGTTATTAATGATTTATTAAAGGTCACCAAAGGTCACACAGCCCCCCTACAAGCCCAAATGACACGAAACTGGTCTCATTGGTTAGTGCTACGTTTGTGCTGGTTTGTGCTGCTAATATTTCCGTTCTATCTTTTATCGTTTTTGCGTTATTAATGATTTATTAAAGGTCACCAAAGGTCACACAGCCCCCCTACAAGCCCAAATGACACAAAACTGGTCTGGTTGGTTAGTGCTACGTTTGTGCTGTTTTGTGCTGCTAATATTTCCGTTCTATCTTTTATCGTTTTTGCCTTATTAATGATTTATTAAAGGTCACCAAAGGTCACACAGCCCCCCTACAAGCCCAAATGACACGAAACTGGTCTGGTTGGTTAGTGCTACGTTTGTGCTGTTTTGTGCTGCTAATATTTCCGTTCTATCTTTTATCGTTTTTGCGTTATTAATGATTTATTAAAGGTCACCAAAGGTCAATCAGCCCCCCTACAACGCCCAAATGACACGAAACTGGTCTCATTGGTTAGTGCTACGTTTGTGCTGGTTTGTGCTGCTAATATTTTTATTTGTGCTGTTATGGTTTTAAAGTTATAACAGTTTATTTATTTTTTTCAAACCCCATTCACTTTGCCCACCTTACAATCAGCACAAATAAAAACTCAAGTGTGTTTCTTTAGTGCTATGTTTGTGCTGTTTTGTGCTGTTTACATTTCCTTTCTATCTTTTATTGTTTTTGCGTTATTAATGATTTATTAAAGGTCACCAAAGGTCACACAGCCCCCCTACAAGCCCAAATGACACAAAACTGGTCTCATTGGTTAGTGCTACGTTTGTGCTGTTTTGTGCTGCTAATATTTCCATTCTATCTTTTATCGTTTTTGCGTTATTAATGATTTATTAAAGGTCACCAAAGGTCACACAGCCCCCCTACAAGCCCAAATGACACGAAACTGGTCTCATTGGTTAGTGCTACGTTTGTGCTGTTTTGTGCTGCTAATATTTCCATTCTATCTTTTATCGTTTTTGCGTTATTAATGATTTATTAAAGGTCACCAAAGGTCACACAGCCCCCCTACAAGCCCAAATGACACAAAACTGGTCTCATTGGTTAGTGCTACGTTTGTGCTGTTTTGTGCTGCTAATATTTCCATTCTATCTTTTATCGTTTTTGCGTTATTAATGATTTATTAAAGGTCACCAAAGGTCACACAGCCCCCCTACAAGCCCAAATGACACGAAACTGGTCTCATTGGTTAGTGCTACGTTTGTGCTGTTTTGTGCTGCTAATATTTCCATTCTATCTTTTATCGTTTTTGCGTTATTAATGATTTATTAAAGGTCACCAAAGGTCACACAGCCCCCCTACAA
The DNA here is from genome assembly GCA_029574335.1 of Rana kukunoris. Lineage (NCBI taxonomy): Eukaryota > Metazoa > Chordata > Amphibia > Anura > Ranidae > Rana > Rana kukunoris. Next base: position 128,298,394 of record CM056052.1, read on the forward strand.
GCCCAAATGACACGAAACTGGTCTCATTGGTTAGTGCTACGTTTGTGCTGTTTTGTGCTGCTAATATTTCCGTTCTATCTTTTATCGTTTTTGCGTTATTAATGATTTATTAAAGAGCTCAGCGAAGCTGGCCCCCCTACAATCAGCACAAATAAAAACTTAAGTGTCTTTCTTTAGTGCTACGTTTGTGCTGTTTTGTGCCGCAAAAAATTAAGTTTGTGCTGCTTTTATTTTGAAGATATTAGCAATGTTTTTTTTACAGGCTATGACATCATCTAGCCCCCCTACAACACCCAAATGACACAAAACTGGTCTTGTTGGTTAGTGCTACGTTTGTGCTGGTTTGTGCTGCTAATATTTTTATTTGTGCTGTTATGCTTTTAAAGTCATAACAGTTTATTTATTTTTTTCAAACCCCACTCACTTTGCCCACCTTACAATCAGCACAAATAAAAACTCAAGTGTGTTTCTTTAGTGCTATGTTTGTGCTGTTTTGTACTGTTTAAATTTCCATTCTATCTTTTATTGTTTTTGTGTTAATGATTTATCAAAGGTCACCAAAGGTCACACAGCCCCCCTACAATGCCCAAATGACACAAAACTGGTCTCGTTGGTTAGTGCTACGTTTGTGCTGTTTTGTGCTGCTAAAAAAATATTTGTGCTGTTATGGTTTTTGAGTTATAACATTTTTTTTGTTTTTTTCAAATCCCACTCACTCCCCCCCCCCCCCTTACAATCAGCACAAATAAAAACTCAAATGTTTCTTTAGTGCTATGTTTGTGCTGCTAATATTTTTATTTGTGCCGTTATGGTTTTTAATATATAGCAGCTTGTTTTTATTTGATAATAACCCACTCACTTTGCCCCCCATGTTATTAAATCTTAAAAACAAACATACTATTTGTTAGTGCTACTTTTGTGCTTTTTTGTGTCATAAAAATACACATTTGTGCTGCTTTTATTTTTAAGATAATAGCAATTTGTTTTTTCCCAGACAATGACATCACCCTGCCCTCCTGTCCCATACCTGGTTAGTGATCTCCTGGTTAGAAAGCAGCAATTGAAGCACAGCAAAGTATGAGTGCCTGTGATCAGTCCAATAGACTGCATGGTGGCACCAGTCAGCTGGTGGATGTGACAACAGAACCGGCTGATGGCATATAAGCTGGCACTGAGCTTGGCTGGCGGCAGACTGTGGGTAAGCAGCTGGAAGCAGGAGACAGGTGAAAGCTTGCTGGACTGAAGAGCTGTAGCAGGATTCAGGGTCAGATGAGCCGGGTCCATAATGGTCGGGCAGATCAGGCATAGACGGCAGACAACAGGATAGTTGGGTCACAAGCCAAATCAGCAATGGGAGTTAGATCAGGCAAGAACAGAAGGCAGAATCCAACGGAGGTCAGGAGCAAGCTGGGTTAGGATCAGAAGTCAAACACAGCAATCAGGAGCGAACACACAGAAGCTGCACACCAAACTGCAGCCTGTTTAAATAGTCTGTCTGGCGCCAGCATTGATGACAGGCTCACGCTCATCTGCCCGGCCAGTTGCCAGTCTGCGCATGCGCATATGTATGCACAGGGAGACATCATTTGTGCTATGGGCAAGCCTTTGCTGACAACCCCTACAACAGCCAAACAAAATGAAAAGGGGCTGGTTGGTTAGTGCCACGTTTGTGTTGGTTTGTGCCATTTTACTCTCCATTCTAGCTCCTTTTGTTTTTCATTTATTGTTGATTTAATAAAGGTCACCCAGCAGCCCTACAAGAGACACAAGACATGAAACCAGGCTGGTTGGTGCCTCCTTTGTGCTGGTTTGTGCTGTTTAAGTATCAGTTCTACTGCTTTTTGTTTTTCAGCTATTTACTATTTATTAAAGGTCAGTAAAGGTCACTGGGTTGGTTGGTTAGTGCCGCGTTAGTGCTGTTAAAATTACTATGTGTGCTGCTTTTTTATTGCAAAAGTTTTTTTTTTTTTTTATCAAACCCCACCCATGTTATTAGATACTATAACAATTACACCATTCATTTGTGCTGCATCTGTGATAACTTGTGAAAAAAATTACATTTGTGCTGATTTGGTTGTGGAGTTCTTGTACATTATAGTTGATGAAACCCCCTCTGCATGTTAGAATCACATGCTAACAATTTCTCTTTCACACAGACAGAACTTCTTCAACAGTCTGTGCATGTGAAAAAAAATAAGTATGATTTTCATGTATGCTTGAAAAAATATAATGGAGAAATCCAAGTTGTACTTATCTATTGGTTTGCTGGATAATATATTTAGAGCGCAAAGAACATAATTGGTGTCTTGTTGTTTAAAATTGTATGGAAACAGGTGAAAGAGGAGTGCAAGCTACACAAACACTTTTCACTAGTCAGTAGAAATGTTTTTCTAAATTGTAATATCCATTTTGTTATAATAGCACAATTTTTTACATTGTTCCTTGCTAGGCCTCTTACTCAGCCTGGAGTTTATTTTTGTAATGCTCCTCCTCTGTACCTGGCTCTGTAAGCACTGCACACAGTACCTTGGAGGAAGGCACTAATACAGCTTAACCACTTAAGACCCGGACCAATACGCTGGCAAATGACCCAAGGGGTTTTTGCGATTCGGCACTGCGTCGCTTTAACAGACAATTGCGCGGTCGTGCGACGTGGCTCCCAAACAAAATTTGCGTCCTTTTTTCCCCACAAATAGAGCTTTCTTTTGGTGGTATTTGATCACCTCTGCGGTTTTTATTTTTTGCGCTATAAACAAAAATAGAGCGACATTTTAAAAAAAAATTCAATATTTTTTACTTTTTGCTATAATAAATATCCCCCAAAAATATATAAAAAAACATTTTTTTTCCTCAGTTTAGGCCAATACGTATTCTTCTACATATTTTTGGTAAAAAAAATCGCAATAAGCGTTTATCGGTTGGTTTTCGCAAAATTTATAGCGTTTACAAAATAAGGGATAGTTTTATTGCATTTTTATTAATTATTTTTTTTTTACTACTAATAGCGGCGATCAGCGATTTTTTTCGTGACTGCGACAATATGGCGGACACTTCGGACAATTTTGACACATTTTTGGGACAATTGTCATTTTCACAGCAAAAAATGCATTTAAATTGCATTGTTTACTGTGGAAATGACAGTTGCAGTTTGGGAGTTAACCACAGGTGGCGCTGTAGGGAATGTGTGCCCTAATGTGTGTGTTTACAACTGTAGGGGGGTGTGGCTGTAGGTGTGACGTCATCGATCGCGTCCCCCTATTACAGGGATGACGCGATCGATGCTCCGGCCACAGAGAAGCACGGGGAAGCCGTTCTTCCGCTCCAGGGATGGATCGCCGCACTGCAGCGGCGATCGGGTCCGCGAATCCCGCGGTCCCGGTCCTGGAGCTTCGGACCGGGCGCGCGCGCCCGCGACCCACGGCTGGGTACTAAAACCAACGTATATATACGTTGATGTGCCCAGCCGTGCCATTCTGCCGACGTAAATGTGCAGTAGGCGGTCCTTAAGTGGTTAAGCAACCTCATGCTTGATGTTTTGACTGCTGCCTGAAAGATTACAGGGTAAATTTAAGTTTAACCCACTTGTTTTTACAGCTTTTGCAACCTCATGCTTGATGCTTTGACTGCTACCTGAGTGTAAATCAAGTCAATTAAAGTATAGCCCACAAATTTTTTCTTTTGATGTGTTTGTTAGTGATGCATCCATGTGTATACACTGTGTTCTGTGTTATCCAGAATTTTGAATCCATGTAGCAATATACTGAAATCATTTCCTGTCTACACACAAAGGTACATTGGTAACTGTACTCCCAATTTTTTCTTTTTTCTTTTTTTTGCCCAAACTGGGTACCTATTTGTTCTGACTTTAACTAAATGGTAAGCTGTAAGGGAATTGTAAATGCTAGGCCAGACTGTGGAAATTCTACACTTCAAACACTTGTATGATGTATGTGATATATCCTATATATATACACACACACACACACATATTTGAGATTTAAACCACATAATGCTAGCAACTCAGGCTGTGCTGTGTTGAAGACACTGATGCATGGAGAATACTTAAAGCAGAGGTCCACACAAAAATGGAACTTCCACTTTTCGGAACCCCCCCTCCACATTTGGCACCTTTCAGGGGGAGGGGGTGAAGATACCTGTCTAATCTGGTATTTGCACCCACTTCCAGGCGTAGACCTCCACAGAATCTGCAGGGGTCTATGTATCACATCACGACGTCCCCCGTTCTGGGAGACAGAAGACAGGAGGGACCATTTCGATTGCGCAGCACGACTCGCACATGCGCAGTAGGGAATCGGGAAGTGAAGTTGCAAGGCTACATTTCCTGATTCCCTTAACGAAGATGGCAGCGGCAGCATCCGAGGCACGGGTTGACCTCAGGTGCCATCATCGCAGGCGCGCTGGACAGATAAGTGTCCATATTTTAAAGTCAGCAGCTGCAGTATTTGTAGCTGCTGACATCTAAATAAAAAAATGTGGTGGATCTCTGCTTTAAGTATAAGCTTGCAGTAGCTATAGCTTTTACTGTTAGATGGGGTGCAAGGTAGAGGGGAGAATATTTTTAAGGCACAAAAAGTAAAACAATTGAATGGTACCTTTATATTTAAAATTTAATACCATGGGGGTGTAAAGTGGGCAGGACTAGAGGTGACACAATGTAAAATATAATGTGACATTTCTCTAAAACGAAACCATTGTTCTGTCAAGATCGCCAACTCATCAAAATCTCGTAGCTGTACTGTGCATGCGCTGGTTGGAAATGTTTAGAGCACCCTTCAGTAAATGGAAGACCGAACAATGCCATGTCCACACTTTCAGACCACCAGTATGCAGGGCGTGACCCCAGCTGCTCAACAGTCATTTGTTTCTGATATCGCCGGTGTCCCAGCAACCAGTGATGTTACATGTGGGCCCCACCCCCTGTAGCAAGTTGATCCACCCAGGTACTGCCCCCTGCAGCTCCTCCCTTCTACAATGTACTGTGCCTGTCCAGCTACTTGACGTGTGCAGGTATGCTGTTCACTTGAATGGGGTTTATAGGTGCACTCTGATAGGCACATATGGTGTAAAGCAGGGGTGTCAAACTCAATTTCATTGTGGGCCGCATCAGCATTATGGTTGCCCTCAAAAGGACCAGTTGTATCTGTAAGATTAAGATGTCCAGCGCATCCCTTCCCCTTACATTAGATGTCAAGAACCACCCCACAATCAGAAGTTGAGTCCCCCACTCTCCCTTACATCACAGTGCACCCCCCTTTCCTTATGCTGCTGCTGGGAAGAAGTTGGATGCATTGCTTGAAAGCAGAAAGTAAGGGTCTGGAGGATGACTGGAGAGGTCCGCAGGCCTTGTGTTTGCCACTTCTGGTGTAAAGGGACACTATGATGGGTACATATGGTGTAAAGTGGCACTCTGATGGGCACATATGATATGAAGAGGCAATCTGTTGGGCACATATGATGTAAAGGGGGCACTCTCATGAGGGCACCTGATGTATAGGGGCACTCTGAGGAGCACATATGATGGAAAGAGGCACTCTGATGGGCACATATGATGAAGAGGGGCACTCTGCTGGGCACATATGGTGTAATGGGGCGTTCTGGTGGGCACATATGGTGTGAAGGGGCTCTCTGGTGGGCACAAATTATGGAAATGGGCACTCTGATGGGGACAATTGATGTAAAGGGGCACTGTGATGGGTGGGGACCCCTGATGTAAAGGGGCACTCTGATGGGAAATAGGATGCAATGGGGCACTCTATGAGCACATAAGATGGAAAGGGGCACTCTGATGGGGGCAACTAATGTAAGAATGTCGAAACTGAAACTTGACAAAAAATATTGTTGAAATGCTATGGAAAGTATACATTTCTCAGTTTTTGATAGACATACAGTGACTACAAATGTTCTAGGTCATAGCACAAACTAGAGTTTCGGACCTTGGCTAAAAGAGAATTTTAGTGACATAGAATTTAATTAAATACCCCTAGTTTAGAGATTATGATATCTTTGGGTATATCTAAAACCTCTAAAGTTGAGGGAACTAAGATGGGTTGATGGCAGACCATCCCCCTTACCTGTTTGCATATATGCATGCTGAGAGTAGGCTAGAGGCCCCCCGAAATTTAGCAATGAGGCCCCTAGCATGTCAAGTATTCAAAAAGGAATGGGGTCTGCCATCACATTGTCTTGGATTCCTAACTTTGAAGATGCCAGGGCCCCCCCTGGACATCATATTCCATCAGAATCTCCAAACCGCTGTACTGCACATGTACATATTCTGTTGCTCCATAGAGGTGAATGGAGTGTCCGATCCGATCAGGTACGACTGAAAAAACGGACAGGCGCACCTGATCAGGCAGCATGTGTAAAAGGAGCCTAAAACTACATTTTGTTATGTGCAGACACATGAACATGGTTACAATGTAACACAAATAAAAGGTCTAAAAATAACCCATTATAGCATGTAATATAGCAATATACTGTACATAAAGTTATAGTTATGTAAGTGACATAGGGAATAACAAAAGTTGCTTATATTTACATACAAATTGTACAAAAATATGGTGTAAAACTATAGTATATACTATATAAAAAAAATAACTTAAAATATCAAAACCTGAGAGAATGGATGTTTAAGCAGCACAGTAGCAGCACTAACTAATCAGCCAGTTTCACATCCTTATGCTTTTATAGTGGGGGAGGTGGGGTTTGATTAATTAAAAAAAACTTTTGCAATAAAAAAGCAGCACACATAGTAATTTTAACAGCACTAACGCGGCACTAACCAACCAACCCAGTGACCTTTACTGACCTTTAATAAATAGTAAATAGCTGAAAAACAAAAAGCAGTAGAACTGATACTTAAACAGCACAAACCAGCACAAAGGAGGCACCAACCAGCCTGGTTTCATGTCTTGTGTCTCTTGTAGGGCTGCTGGGTGACCTTTATTAAATCAACAATAAATGAAAAACAAAAGGAGCTAGAATGGAGAGTAAAATGGCACAAACCAACACAAACGTGGCACTAACCAACCAGCCCCTTTTCATTTTGTTTGGCTGTTGTAGGGGTTGTCAGCAAAGGCTTGCCCATAGCACAAATGATGTCTCCCTGTGCATACATATGCGCATGCGCAGACTGGCAACTGGCCGGGCAGATGAGCGTGAGCCTGTCATCAATGCTGGCGCCAGACAGACTATTTAAACAGGCTGCAGTTTGGTGTGCAGCTTCTGTGTGTTCGCTCCTGATTGCTGTGTTTGACTTCTGATCCTAACCCAGCTTGCTCCTGACCTCTGTTGGATTCTGCCTTCTGTTCTTGCCTGATCTAACTCCCATTGCTGATTTGGCTTGTGACCCAACTATCCTGTTGTCTGCCGTCTATGCCTGATCTGCCCGACCATTATGGACCCGGCTCATCTGACCCTGAATCCTGCTACAGCTCTTCAGTCCAGCAAGCTTTCACCTGTCTCCTGCTTCCAGCTGCTTACCCACAGTCTGCCGCCAGCCAAGCTCAGTGCCAGCTTATATGCCATCAGCCGGTTCTGTTGTCACATCCACCAGCTGACTGGTGCCACCATGCAGTCTATTGGACTGATCACAGGCACTCATACTTTGCTGTGCTTCAATTGCTGCTTTCTAACCAGGAGATCACTAACCAGGTATGGGACAGGAGGGCAGGGTGATGTCATTGTCTGGGAAAAAACAAATTGCTATTATCTTAAAAATAAAAGCAGCACAAATGTGTATTTTTATGACACAAAAAAGCACAAAAGTAGCACTAACAAATAGTATGTTTGTTTTTAAGATTTAATAACATGGGGGGCAAAGTGAGTGGGTTATTATCAAATAAAAACAAGCTGCTATATATTAAAAACCATAACGGCACAAATAAAAATATTAGCAGCACAAACATAGCACTAAAGAAACATTTGAGTTTTTATTTGTGCTGATTGTAAGGGGGGGGGGAGTGAGTGTGATTTGAAAAAAACAAAAAAAATGTTATAACTCAAAAACCATAACAGCACAAATATTTTTTTTTAGCAGCACAAAACAGCACAAACGTAGCACTAACCAACGAGACCAGTTTTGTGTCATTTGGGCATTGTAGGGGGGCTGTGTGACCTTTGGTGACCTTTGATAAATCATTAACACAAAAACAATAAAAGATAGAATGGAAATTTAAACAGTACAAAACAGCACAAACATAGCACTAAAGAAACACACTTGAGTTTTTATTTGTGCTGATTGTAAGGTGGGCAAAGTGAGTGGGGTTTGAAAAAAATAAATAAACTGTTATGACTTTAAAAGCATAACAGCACAAATAAAAATATTAGCAGCACAAACCAGCACAAACGTAGCACTAACCAACAAGACCAGTTTTGTGTCATTTGGGTGTTGTAGGGGGGCTAGATGATGTCATAGTCTGTAAAAAAAAACATTGCTAATATCTTCAAAATAAAAGCAGCACAAACTTAATTTTTTGCGGCACAAAACAGCACAAACGTAGCACTAAAGAAAGACACTTGAGTTTTTATTTGTGCTGATTGTAGGGGGGCCAGCTTCGCTGAGCTCTTTAATAAATCATTAATAACGCAAAAACGATAAAAGATAGAACGGAAATATTAGCAGCACAAAACAGCACAAACGTAGCACTAACCAAAGAGACCAGTTTCGTGTCATTTGGGCTTGTAGGGGGGCTGTGTGACCTTTGGTGACCTTTAATAAATCATTAATAACGCAAAAACGATAAAAGATAGAACGGAAATATTAGCAGCACAAAACAGCACAAACGTAGCACTAACCAATGAGACCAGTTTTGTGTCATTTGGGCTTGTAGGGGGGCTGTGTGACCTTTGGTGACCTTTAATAAATCATTAATAACGCAAAAACGATAAAAGATAGAATGGAAATATTAGCAGCACAAAACAGCACAAACGTAGCACTAACCAATGAGACCAGTTTCGTGTCATTTGGGCTTGTAGGGGGGCTGTGTGACCTTTGGTGACCTTTAATAAATCATTAATAACGCAAAAACGATAAAAGATAGAATGGAAATATTAGCAGCACAAAACAGCACAAACGTAGCACTAACCAATGAGACCAGTTTTGTGTCATTTGGGCTTGTAGGGGGGCTGTGTGACCTTTGGTGACCTTTAATAAATCATTAATAACGCAAAAACAATAAAAGATAGAAAGGAAATGTAAACAGCACAAAACAGCACAAACATAGCACTAAAGAAACACACTTGAGTTTTTATTTGTGCTGATTGTAAGGTGGGCAAAGTGAATGGGGTTTGAAAAAAATAAATAAACTGTTATAACTTTAAAACCATAACAGCACAAATAAAAATATTAGCAGCACAAACCAGCACAAACGTAGCACTAACCAATGAGACCAGTTTCGTGTCATTTGGGCATTGTAGGGGGGCTGATTGACCTTTGGTGACCTTTAATAAATCATTAATAACGCAAAAACGATAAAAGATAGAACGGAAATATTAGCAGCACAAAACAGCACAAACGTAGCACTAACCAACCAGACCAGTTTCGTGTCATTTGGGCTTGTAGGGGGGCTGTGTGACCTTTGGTGACCTTTAATAAATCATTAATAACGCAAAAACGATAAAAGATAGAATGGAAATATTAGCAGCACAAAACAGCACAAACGTAGCACTAACCAACCAGACCAGTTTTGTGTCATTTGGGCTTGTAGGGGGGCTGTGTGACCTTTGGTGACCTTTAATAAATCATTAATAACGCAAAAACGATAAAAGATAGAACGGAAATATTAGCAGCACAAAACAGCACAAACGTAGCACTAACTAATGAGACCAGTTTTGTGTCATTTGGGCTTGTAGGGGGGCTAGATGATGTCATAGTCTGGAAAAAACAATTGCTAATATCTTCAAAATAAAAGCAGCACAAACGTAATTTTTTGCGGCACAAAACAGCACAAACGTAGCACTAAAGAAACACACTTGATTTTTTATTTGTGCTGATTGTAGGGGGGCCAGCTTCGCTGAGCTCCTGAATTTTCAGGTTCAATACCAAAATTTTCATTTCGGTGCACCACTAACTGCCATCTATATAAACATGAGCTTAGTTCCAAGAAATTACAAAACACATTAATTACCCCATTTACTTTGTATACATCTTATCCACAGCTGTATGATGACAAGAGAAAAACAATATCCAAGCCAGGCAAGGAAAAATGTAAATTGAAAAGAATGTACAGCCTCACAGGTAAATAGGTAGGCACAACAAAATGGGCAGGGCATGACTATCCAAGGCTTAAGTCACAAAATTAATAAGCCGTCCAAGGGCCATGGTGTCATATTTATAAAAGCTACACTTGGATTGACAGATGAAAGAACTTTGCCTTTTTTTGCCCCCCAAGTAATCCAATTTGACAAAGGGGATTTTTTTATTCATTTAGACATGAGCCGAAACAAAATCAAGCCTAACAAATCAGACTTCCCATTATTACTATTTGGCGAGTGTAAAAATAGCTTACAGAAAAACCCAGGCATGGTACCGTGTGTAAGATATTGTGTTAATATATTCACATCAAATATAAGCAATAATTCATTGCCGGAAAAAAGCATTTTTAAAAGTGTTAGTACAGTGATGAGTTTTAATTATGTACTTTGCATAAGGCAAGTTGCTGTGACCAAAAGAATTCCTTATAACAACCGTTCTACATTGACACTGTACCTTGAAATCCCAAAATATGTGCGCTGGAAATCTCCGCTGATTGCCAAACATGTCACTTGTTTTATTTTCATATCTTTCTCCTTCATTATAATCAAAACCTTGACAAAAAAAAAAAATATATATATAGATTTGTTTTACAGTGAAAGAGTTTACAAAGTACTATCACCATGTAAAAATTAATAGCAGCAGAATTAAAGCGGAGCTCCAGCCACGGTAAAAAAATTTTTTTAAAGTCAGCAGCTACTAACAGTGTAGCTGCTGACTTTAAATAAAGACACTTACCTGTCCTAGGCGCCCGCGCTGATGGGCCCCCCCCGATGCCGGTCCCACGATCGCTCCGGGTCCCGCGCCGCTATTCACAATATGGGAAACAGGCAGTGAAGCCGTACGGCTTCACTGCCCGTTTCCTACTGTGCCTGCGCGAGTCTCACGCTGGCTTGTGAATGGGCGCGCTGCTCTCTGAGAACACACACAGTTCCCAGGAAGCAGCGCGCCCATTCACAAGGAGAAGGAGAAGAAGAAAACACACCGCGGATTAGGAAGAGGCAGATTACGGACTTCCGCATAGCAACAGCTATTTCGGGTGAGTATTTTTTATTTATTTATTTATTTTTTTCAAACAACATTGTAAAATGTTGTTATACTGGGTGGAGCTCCGCTTTAAAGTCTAACAATGGGTGCGAGTCAACTTTACAGTGTTTGTTTGGACCTGGCTGGTACAAGCAAACCATTTCCCATTTCCTTCACCAATACACATGTTTTTAAGTAGCATCAGCTACATACAGTATAAAGCACCAGCAGCAGTATTTGGATTTCCAGTCTCACTCCCAGAACAAAATTGAGTCAGGCTGAGTGCTGCTCAAGCATTCACAGGAAGCTTTGTATTTTAACAATGAATACAAAGCTTCCTCTGAATTGGCTGTAGGTGGAGAGACGGACAGATGATGTCTATCTGCTGCAGCGGCTGGTCAGTGTGTGCTGAGCCTGAGTCCTGCTTTCAGAATACAATGTACCAGTGGAAAGAATTCCTCCATGTACCTCGTTTGTGTGGAATGAGGAATCTGTTCATTTTTATCAATAGTAAAAAAAAAAAAAAAACTTTAGTCCTCTATGGCCAGATAAAGAAGATTGCATAATCAGATTGTAACTTGTGTGTTGATCTAAAAATGTATGTCAAGGTGGGTGGGACACACCAGGAGATGAGATCAGAAGACCCCTGATGTTAAAGACAGTTCATATGAAAGATCTGACGAGCACTGTCTTATGCTCACCATAGGATGTCACAATCTGATTGTATGATCTTCTGTAAAACTACCAAAAAGTAATGTAGTGCAAGGGGCTGCCTGACAGGACACAAATTGATTGGGTAGTTTATGTAAGACATCATATTAAACTACAGCTTTGGTAAATGTAAAGTTGATTTTATGGGAATTGTATGGTAAGGTTGGTTGTAACTAAGGATGAGCTCCGGCGTGTATGCACATCCCACGTGCAGGAAGTCAGCACTGCGCCAATCACAGGCAGTGAGACATTGTCCTGATTTGAGGCTGCAGAGATCGGGAAATGTCTCCCTGCCCGTGATAAGCGCAGCGCTGACTTCCTGGCGGGCTCTGCGCGTGGGGTGTGTGAACATGCCAGAGCTCATCCTTGGTTGTAACGTGTATGCCGAGCCTCAGCCCTAGCCAGCTCTGCTGCTTGGAAGTAAAGACCCTTCTGATACTCAGAGGTCAAACAGTGGATATTTTTTTTCTAAGACAGTGTAAGGCTTCATTCACACATAGCCGACTCCGTCGCAGTCCGTTCCGACGGAGTCCGCCTGTGTCTGCCAGCTCAGCGGGAGATCAGTCCGCAGATCTCCGCAGAGCCGACGGATGACAAGCTCCTCTCTGCTCACTGAGCGGGGAGGAGCTTGTCGAGTCCCGCTGTCCTCTATGGAGCGATCTGATGAAAACGGACAGCATGTCCGTTTTCATCAGATCTTTCCCGATCCGATCCGCATGGACGGATGGGGACGTGAGCCCCATACGTTTGTTTTTAGCGGATCGGATCAGGTCGGATGTCAGCGGACATGTCTCCGCTGACATCCGACGCTCCATAGGGGTGCATGGAGCGCCCGTTCAGGTCCGCCTAAAAAACTGACAGACGGACCTGAACGGATCCATGTGTGAACGAGGCCTTAATGATCACAGCAAACAATTATGATACATATTTACAAAAGAAGGCAAGAAATCGATTTCAGTGCACCACATTTCTTCCAAATCTGCTTAGCACAACAGATAATCTCTTTGTAAAAAGAAGAAATGGCTTTCATTTTTCTGTGTTAGGCCAAGTTCACACCAGACCACATGGTAAAATGCAGCCTTTTACTAAGCAGGAAGCTGGGTTTTATTTTCAATTTTATTTGAAGTGTCAAATAGTGAACACTTCATTCATTTCTTTTGCAGATTTAAAAAAAAATTGCATATAACACCAGTGTTGTAGTGTGAACGGACGCATTGTTTTCTATGTGCCCTAGCAGTGAGCTGCGAATGTTCAGTAGAATGTAAACAAGCATCAAATAAAAATAAAAGTACTATATCCCAATAGAATGGATGCTGCAGAAAGGAAACAAATACTAGAGCATAGTACAATATACCTTCTTCACCTTGCTGAGACTTGGCAGGGATCCTGCTCATATTTCTTGGGGGTCGAGGTGAGGGTTTACTTTTATTTGGATGCTTTGAAATAAGCTTAATTGGAATTCGCCGTCTGACATCCAATCCACTCAAGGATCCCATACTGTTTGTACCTTGTAAATCATTGTCTACAGTAAGATAAATGACAAGTTAGATACAGGGCTACAAGTACTTTAATAGTGTTTGAGCTTTATGGTACCATTTACGCTTGCGAATGGTGATCAAATGCGGGAACCACTGCAAGGGGCAGCCCCATTGAAAGCCGGCTGACAGCTCCTTCAGCAAATCGTGGTCGCTTGCATCTAATCGCTCATGGAGCAATTATGTGCTAGAGATCAGTCCTCAGTGCAGACTGTTTGCATCCTCGGATAATCACTTGCAGGTAATCACTCATATGAACGTATTTGCAAGTGTGAACAGGGCCTATTGCCCCTTACACACGATCAGGCTTTTGTCCGGCCAAACTCGCATCGGAATTTCATCGGAGTAAAAACGAACATGTTCTCTATCTAAACTCCGATGGGCATACACACGCGGTTGGAATGTCCGATGGAAAAAGTCATTGGACCTTTCCATTGGAAATTTCGATTGTGTGTACGGGGCTTTAGTGTAAGGCCCCTTTCACACTGGGCAGGAGCCGTGGTGGCGGTATAGCGCTGCCAAAAATAGTGGCGCTATACCGTCGGATTTGCAGCGGGCCACTAGAGGTGCGGTATTAGCGGCCGATAAAGGGTTTATACCGCCCGCAATGCGCCTCTATAGAGGTATTGCCGTGGTTTCCCATTGTTTTTAACGGGAAGGAGCGGTATACACGCCGCTCCTCTCACCGCTCCAAAGATGCTGCTGACAGGAGATTTTTTTTCTTTCCCGCTAGCGCATCACCTCAGTGTGAAAGCCCTCGGGCTTTCACATTGAGTATGCAGTGAAGGAGTTTTTCAAGCGGTATAACAGCGGTATTTTTAGCGCTGTACTGCCTGAAAGACTCCTCAATGTGAAAGGGGTCTTATTGGAATGAAACTGTGCATGTGGTTTGACAATCACTGTGGTGAATCACATGAAACTATCGCATGGACATAGAAGAGTTTTTAGTGCAACTTTGGCATCTTAGACAAGACGCTGCGCATAATTAGAAAAACTAACACACAGGGGTTTATTTTCTAAAGGCAAATCCACTTTGCACTGCAAGAGTACTTGGACGTGCAGTTGCTGTAGATCTGACGGGGACATGCAAGGAAAACAAAAAAACAGCACAGCGCACACATGCGAGAGCGGTAACGTTATATGACATTGTTACAGCATGAGAGGGGAATCTAGTCCACTGTCATTTTACTATACATCGGAATGGGGGGTGGTTTAAAAAAAAAAAGTTGCCAACATGATATTGATATGACGATAACCCCAGCCTGGAGCCACAAGATGAGTTAGGAAATACCTAGATCTAAATCCCAAACTCTCGGGATGGTCACAGTACTAACACTGGAAAATGGTGTGGGTATTGATTGATGAAAACTGAACGAAGAAGACTGGGTTAAAAAATAGAAGCCTGGCTATGGGGAACAAAGTGCAATGACATGGAATGATCCAAACAAGTTTGGAAGAGTTATGGGATGGAATTAGGTGTCCAGCAGCACACAGCACTGAGAATACAATGGTCTGGGCACTAACAAAGGGAGACTTTGGAACAGAAGACAAACAAGAAGGAAGAAAACCCTGGGGCAGAAGAAAAAAAAAAAACAGAATAATGGGAAGGAAGATGACCAAGATGGATAAATGAGAAAAAGAAAGAAGACGACTTTGGGAAGGAAGAAGACCAGCATGAAAAAATTATAAGGAGGAAGACCAAGATGGAAAAATGAGGCGGAGGAAGACTGATGCGGAAGATGACCACAATGAAAAAAAAGAAGACTTTGAGGTAGAAAACGACCAAGATGGAAGAACAGGAGGAAAAAAGACTTTGGGACAGAAGACGACCAAGATGGAAGAATGGGAAGAAGATGACCAAGATGAAAGAACGGGTACCTTCCCATTCATGTTTTCCTGCATCTTATGTTACCCTCTGTGCATACTATGGAAATGATATATATGTGTGTACTGTGTTGTCATGGTTGGGTGATTTAGCCTTCGTTAATTTGTTCAGCAACTTATTCTTCAATAAAGAAATCCTGATTGTTAAAAACAAAAACAAAAATGGAAGAACACGAGACAACCAAGATGGAAAAACAGTAGAAAGAAGAAGACTATGGGATGGAAGATGACCAAGATGGAAGAACGGTAGAAAGAGGGCAATGACCAAGATGGAAGAACGGTAGAAAGAGGACAATGACCAAGATGGAAGAACGGTAGAAAGAGGACAATGACCAAGATGGAAGAACGGTAGAAAG
Organism: Rana kukunoris; assembly: GCA_029574335.1. NCBI lineage: Eukaryota > Metazoa > Chordata > Amphibia > Anura > Ranidae > Rana > Rana kukunoris. The sequence goes on from CM056052.1 coordinate 128,314,179, forward strand.
AGGGCAATGACCAAGATGGAAGAACGGTAGAAAGAGGACGATGACCAAGATGGAAAAACGGTAGAAAGAAAGAATACTTTGGGAGGGAAGATGACCACGATGGAAGAACGATAGAAAGAAGAAGACTATGAGATGGAAGATGACCATGATGGAAGAATGATAGAAAGAAGAAGACTATGAGATGGAAGATGACCATGATGGAAGAATGATAGAAAGAAGACTATGGGACGGAAGATGACCAAGATGGAAGAACGGTGGAAAGAAGACTATGGGACGGAAGATGACCAAGACAGAAGAACGATAGAAAGAAAAAGACTATGGGATAGAAGATGACCAAGATGGAAGAATGGTAGAAAAAGGACAATGACCAAGATGGAAGAACGGTAGAAAGAGGACAATGACCAAGATGGAAGAACGGTAGAAAGAGGGCAATGACCAAGATGGAAGAACGGTAGAAAGAGGGCAATGACCAAGATGGAAGAACGGTAGAAAGAGGACGATGACCAAGATGGAAAAACGGTAGAAAAAAAGAATACTTTGGGAGGGAAGATGACCACGATGGAAGAACGATAGAAAGAAGAAGACTATGAGATGGAAGATGACCATGATGGAAGAATGATAGAAAGAAGACTATGGGACGGAAGATGACCAAGATGGAAGAACGGTGGAAAGAAGACTATGGGACGGAAGATGACCAAGACAGAAGAACGATAGAAAGAAAAAGACTATGGGATAGAAGATGACCAAGATGGAAGAATGGTAGAAAAAGGACGATGACCAAGATGGAAGAACGATAGAAAGAAGAAGACTATGGGACGGAAAAACGGTAGAAAGAAGAAGACTATGGGATGGAAAAACGGTAGAAAGAAGAAGACTATGGGATGGAAGAACGGTAGAAAGAAGAAGACTATGGGATGGAAGAACGGTAGAAAGAAGAAGACTAATGGGACGGAAGATGACCAAGACGGAAGAACGGTAGAAAGAAGAAGACTATGGGACGGAAGATGACCAAGACGGAAGAACGATAGAAAGAAGAAGACTATGGGACGGAAGATGACCAAGACGGAAGAACGATAGAAAGAAGAAGGACTATGGGACAGAAGACGACCAAGACGGAAGAACAGTAGAAAAAATTCGACTTTGACACAGAAAACGACAAAGATGGAACAACGGTAGAAAGAAGAAGACTTTGGGACGGAAGACAACCAAGATGGAAGAACGAGAGGAAGAAGAAGACTTTGGGACTGAAGACGACCAAGAGCCTGGCTGGGCACAACACTAACAGGAAATGGGCGATCAATGATGGAGGGAGATGAAAACTTGGCCTGACGCAGTTATGACAGGAGGCGGGCGGATGACTGATGGCATGAGGGTGCCTTGGCACTGCCAGGAACATCTGATCGGTGATGGAGGAAGGCGGTGCACTTTTGCCCTGATGAGGAAGCTGGCGGGGCCAGGCCTCATTCTCCGCCTGAGTATCAGGAGGCAGACAGAGCAGCCGTGAGGGCGGCACACCATAGCTGGTATTGGGCAGGTTGCGGGGACAGACAGGACGCCATGATGCACCCAGCAGGGCCGGCACACAGAGACGTAGCAACAAGCTCCGGCCGCCGTTCCCCCGATACTCACCGCTATGGTCCATGATGGGGCGCGGAGCACTCCGGGAGCGGAAGTCGCACAACGTTCACAGGAAGGGGAGGGAGCGCGCGTGAGAGATGTCCAGAACGCGCTTGTCGGCCAGGCGCGCCCCTGTAGACCGGAAATGGCGGCCCAGGGACATTCGCCAATCACAGCATGGCCGCCCCTCAGTTCGGCTCAGGCCACGTCAAGAGTTTCCGACACTCTCCAACCACAAGATGGCAGCCGCTCATCCCCAGGTCTAAACACCGAGCGGAAGTGGAAAGTTTAGATCGCGAGATCGGCTTGGGCTCCCGGAAGCTCCACGTCAGTCAGAGGAGAGAACAGGAGGACCCGGAGACATGGTGAGTGTCAGTGTACCGACCCGGGAAGACCGGGTTACCGGAGCCTAACCCGGCCACGTCACAGACTTCTGTACAGGAGACTTTGGCCTACCTCCAGAACCAGCACAGGGAGGGGACATGGCCTGACACCCCCATACTCAGCATAGGGAGGGGGACATGGCCTGACACCTCCATACTCAGCATAGGGAGGGGGACATGGCCTGACACCTCCATACTTAGCATAGGGAGGGGGACATGGCCTGACACCTCCAGAACCAGCACAGGGAGGGGACATGAAACTTATAGACTGCAGGGTCCCATGGCCTGACACCTCTACATGGAGGATGATCGGGGGTTGTACAAGTCATTAATAAGACCTCATCTGGAATATGCAGTTTAGTTTTTGGCACCAGTTCTCAAAAGGGATAGTGGGGAACTGGAGAACGTGCAGAGAAGCGCAACCAAACTGATGAGAAGCATGGAGGAACTGAATTTATTCTCTCTTGAGAAGAGGAGATTAAAGGGGTTGTAAAGTCTCAAGGTTTTTCACCTTAATGCATTACGATGGGAAACCTTATGTGCTGCAGCCCCCCCCCCCCCCCCTTTTACTTACCTGAACTCAATCGTTCCAGCGACGGGGACAAGCCCAGCAGCTCCAGCCGCTGTCTCTGGTCCTCATTGGATAGATTGATAGCAGCAGGAGCCATTGGCTCCCACAGTTAATCAAATCCAGTGACACAGGGGGCGGAGGCAATACCTGCTGTCTGTGTCAATAGACTCGGGAGCACCTCCGCACAAATGCCTCCCATTCAAAGTGGCTCTCTGTGGGAGCACTTAAGAGGAGGAGGAGCCATGAGTGCTGTCAGGGCCGCTCTGTGCAAAACCCTTTCACAGAGCAAAAAAAAAAAAACCTTTGCAATCACTTTAAGGTGGGATATGATCACCTTGTATAAATGCACAACGGGTCCATATAGTGATCTTGGTCTTCTTCACTTTATGGTCATCACAGAGGACAAGGGGGCACTCTTTTTTAATCCCAAAATATGGGAAGGTTTCTTCACAGTGAGAGCTGTATAAATGTGGAATAGACTCTCTCCAGAGGTGGTTCTGGACAGCTCAGTAGATTGTTTTTAAAATGGCCTGGATTCTTTTCTAACTGTACATAATATAACTTGGTACTAAGACTTGTAGGTAAAGTTGATCCAGGCAAAATCTGATTACCTCTTGAGGAATTATGGAGGATTTTTTTCCCTGCTGTAGCAAATTGGATAATTTTTTCACCTTCCTCTTTTGGATCAACTGTGGGTATAGAATTGTGTATATGGGACTGTATAGTTTGGGGGGGGGGGGTTTGGTTGAACTACTACTATGTAACCGATATCCTGAGGTCATCGGCAAGCCCATTGTTACCATCTCAAAGGGCTCTGGGGTGGTGATGGTTAAGGTTGTAGTCATATCAGGTGGGGCTTTATGCACAGGACAAGACGCACATGTTCAGTCATGTTAGGATGGCATTATATGTTAAGTGCAGTGGGCACGCAAACTATGGTAGTGGAATCGCCCGTACCAACCTTTATCAAGTCTCCGATCATTTCATCAAAGAATTTTTTTCCTGTTTAGAAAATAAACACTTATGACTGGACTTATTTATGTATCACATTTTGCAGCACCTTGTAAAGAACATTGTAGATAAGGCATGCAGGTTCTTACAGCAGGATAGACCTGGGGCAGGATAATGTTCCAAACCTGGAAGACAACAGCTGCATCTATGGGCTCTGAATCTGCACAGCTGTTGTCGGGTCTTATACAGTTCTCTGCCACCTTATAGCTACAAACTGCACATGTCACTCTGCATTATTCCCTAATCCCCCCTCCCGCCCTATGTGGTAGAACTAGTGAGTGTTACAGAAAATATATATGCTGTACAGGAGTGGCCGGTGTATTATATTACTAACACTGTTTTTTTTTGTGTACAGCCTCTGCGACTTGACATCAAGAGGAAGCTGACCGCTCGGTCTGACCGAGTGAAAAGTGTTGATTTACATCCAACAGAGCCATGGATGCTGGCCAGTCTGTACAATGGCAGTGTCTGTGTTTGGAATCACGAGACACAGGTAATGCAGTATATAACTTGTCTCTGAGCTGCAAATGCATGTATTGAATGAAACATGTCTTATACAGCGTGCATGGATGATGATTGCTGTTATTTACCTTATTTATTGGCGTATAACACGCACCCTAACTTTAAGAGGGAAGTTTCAGGAAAAAAACTTTCCACAGCCCCCTGCGTATGACACGCAGGCACAGTTTACCCTCTATTTTCGGGGTAAAAAAGTGAGTGTTTTACACCAATAAATACACTAATTAAAGGGAAAGTATATCCAATACAGTCTTTAAAGAAGAATTCCAGGTATGGTATTTTTTTTTTTTTTTTTTTACATAGTTACATTGGTCCAGCTTGGAACAGTGTAATGCCTGCCCTGTACTATACCCAGCCTGGCTTGGTGCACATTCATTAACTGCAGGGGACCTTTAGTGTCTTTCATCTGCCTCAATAGGCTTAGATTTTTACCTTTGCTACCTATTTGGATTAGAAATATGTCCAACAGGTGGCCCCACTTCAGGGTTTTCTGTGGCTATTTCAGTAGTTTTAGTTATAACCAAAAGTTTTTGGTGGTGGGTTAAAGTATTTTGGGAAGTTCTAAAATGGCACTAAGGCAGGAGCAGGCAACCTTAACCCCCTGAGCGGTATTCCCGAGTCTGGCGCAGGGTGGGATTTCAGCACCAATAGTGGTAACCCCGAGCCAGACTTTGGATTGCATCGCAGTATCCACAGGCAGAGTTTACTTACCTTGTCCCTGGATCCTGTGATGTGTCCCCGCTGTGTGAGCGAACAAAAATGCCAAATTTCAATGCAAAATAATGGTACCGCTTTCAGGACCAAAAATCTGAAAGAATCATACCGCCAGGGAGGTTAAGGAGATGGCGATCTACCTCAGGGGTGTCAAACAGGCGGCCCTCCAGCTGTTGCAAAACTACAAGTCCCATGAGGCATTGCAAGGCTAACAGTTACAAGCATGACTCCCACAGGCAGAGGCATGATGGGACTTGTAGTTTCGGAACAGCTGGAGGGCCGCCAGTTTGACACCCCTGATCTACCTAAACAAAATTAAGTCACTGGACACAGTGTCACCGCCTTACACCTGATTTAAACCTCTAATTGCCATACTATTGTGTCGCAATCGCGTGCATTGCACGCCAATCATGGGTTTATATCAGGTGGTGAGGAGGCAACATATCGCCTCCTCACCACCTGTCAAACAAGCTCGGAATGCTTTTTAGAGGAGCAGCAGTGGCTGCTGCACTTGTGAATGAGCCCTTATGTGCATTAGGCAGCAGCACCCTTAGGGCTCGTTCACACATAAAGTTGGGGGTGGTAAAACCGTGAGGTTTTAACTTGACCCCAATCTTTATCCCCTTAAGCTGCTGGGGCAGCAGCCAAAGGTGTACACACGGCGCAGCAGGAATTAAACCTCCTGTTGCTTTCTAAGGCCTGCCAATCCTGACCCATTCAAGTAAATGGGCCCACTCTGCCAACGCCCAGCACCTGCATGCTTGTACAGGGTCCAAGGGGTTAAAGCATGTAGTGGGAAAGCAACACAAAACTGCCTGCTTTAACCCCTTGTTTGCTGTACTGCACAAGGTTGCAGGGCATTTGCAGAGTGGCCTCATCCGCTTAAATGGGTCATGCTTGGAATTTGATACATCCACCAACCATGACAGGGTGTATAACTCCTGCTGTGACGTATGTACACCTCCAGCCACTGCAGCTAAAGGGGGTGCAGTTGGGACGGGTGGTAAAAACACATCTTAACTATAGGGTTTTACCACCCCCCAAACTACTAATGTAAATTAACCCTTACTGTTCTGAGCCCCCTATAAGGTTGCTTTCACACTGATGTGCTGCGATTTACCTGCACCAGAGGTGAAGTGCAGTGCACCTGTGGCTTTCCAGTGGGTTAGCTGCGCTTTGCCATAGACTTCTATTATATCCTGCTGGTGTGGTGCACTTTCTGAAAGTGAACCAAAACTCCTGCATTCAGAAAGTGCACTAAACCTGCAGGATATAATAGAAGTCTATGGCTAAGCGCAGGAAAGCTGCAGGTGAACTGCACACACGATGAGGGTAAACCACAGCACATTGGTGTAAAAGCAGCCCTATACTATTATGCCCAGTGTATTGCTTCACACTGACCTGAAGATCTCTTCTTCCTTGCTGCTGGCACCACTCTGGAGACTGCTAGCCGGCATAAGAGGTTGAGTGCAGCTGGTATTACTCCACATGGGCCAGAAGCCAGCACTACAGAGGAGGTGTCCGCTTATGCGTCTTTTGCTCCTTACTAAAGCCCCAGCTTTACAAGAAATCTCTGCATTGCACTCTGTTTGATACTCTGGGATGGCAGGTCAGCAAGCCCAGACCGCAAGCTACTAGTAGATCACGATCTACAGGTTGCTGACCCCCGCACTAAGGTTACTGGAGGTGAAATGGTCCTTGCTGCTGAAATTCCTGTTATCAAGTTGGATGTTAGATGATGCGCAGTGAGGGGAGACCAGACAGAGCAGCTAACAAGGATATGTACCCAGGGAGGCTGCCAGCTTCCAATTTTGGTATATTTTTAGGGTGAAATGACTAATGGCTGTGGCTGTGATTTTGGAACCCAACTGGGTTGAAGTTTAAATTCTTGTTATCTGTCCTTGATGAAAAGTTGAAAATGCAGTACTTTGATGGTTCACTCCGTTTGACTTAAAACTTTTATTTGTGCTTTCAGACACTTGTAAAAACGTTTGAAGTATGTGATTTGCCAGTCAGAGCGGCGAAGTTCGTGGCTAGGAAAAACTGGGTCGTCACAGGAGCAGTAAGTTTGACATATACATTTTCACTAAAGCAATACGATTGATTTATTTTTTTTGGTGGTGGGGATGCTCTGGTCCTGATGTAAGGTACAAATAAATGAAAAGACAAAAAAAATTGAATGTGACTATCTAATGTTTATATGCTTGCTATAGCGTATTTTGGTTACCATTTGTATTTTTCTTTCAATGGCTAACTGTAAGACCCCTTTCACACTGGCAGTGCCGAGCCGTTGGCGCTAAAGCGCCGTTCGTTTTTGCACAGGCCTGTCTGAAATTTGCCAGCGAACATCTAAATGATTCCGAGAAGGGTTTGGAAAAAGTTCTGCTCTTTGGCATTAACTCGACTAGCCGTGTTTGGAGGAAGAAAAATGCTGACTATGACCCAAAGAATGCCATCCCTACAGTCATTCACACAAAGGTGGAAACATTATGCTTTAGTGCTGTTTCTCTGCTAAAGGTACAGGCTGACTTTGCCGCATAGAGTGGCCAATGGATGGGGCCATGTATTGTGAAATTGTGGATGAGAACCTTCTTCCCTCAGCCAGAACCACTGAACATGGGTCATGGATGGGTCTTCCAGCATGACAATGACCCAAGACACACTGCCAAAGCAACAAAAGTGTGGCTCAAGAAGAAGTACATTAACCACTTTGTTACCAAGCCTATTTTGGCACTTTTCTCCTTTATGTAAAAATCAAATTTTTTTTGCTAAAAAATTAATCAGAACCCCCAAACATAATTTTTTTTTTTTTTAACAGACACCCTAGGGAATAAAATGGCGGTCATTGCAACTTTTTTTCTCGCACGGTATTTGCGCAATAATTTTTCAAACACCTTTTTTTTAATGAATTTTCATGAATTAAAAAATAACAAGTAAAGTTGACCCAATTTTTTTGTATGATGTGAAAGACGATGTTACAACGAGTAAATAGATACCTAACATGTCACGCTTTAAAATTGCGCACACTCATGGAATGGTGCCAAACTTTGGTACTTAAAAATCTCCACAGGCGAAGCTTTACATTTTTTTACAGGTTACAATTTTTAAGATGCAGAGGAGGTCTAGTGCTAGAATTGTTGCACACGCTCTAGCGCACGCAATGATACCTCACATGTGGGATTTGAACGCTGTTTACATATGTGGGCGGGACTTGCATGCGCGTTCGCTTCTGAACGCGAGCGTCGGGACAGGGGCGTTTAATTTTTTTTTATTTATTCATTTTTTTTTTTTTATACTTCATTTTTTTTGTATTTTTACACTTTTTTTTCCTTTTTTTTTTTTTTTTTTTTTGATCACTTTTATTCCTGATCACTTTTATTCCTATTACAAGCAATGTAAACATCCCTTGTAATAGGAATCACTGTGGCAGGTCTTCTTTATGGAGAGATGTGGGGTCAATTAGACCCCACATCTCTCCTACAGGCTTACAAGCATTAAATAGGTGAAAAAAAAATCGCCGATTACATGCCGACAGCCGCGATAGCGGCTTTGTTTACTTCCGGGTACCGGGCGTGATGTCATCACGTCGCGCCCGGCCCTCCGACGGTCATAGAGATGACTGTGACCGTCTGGTCACCAGTCATCTCTATGCTTCACCAACGAGCACCGGCCGATTCGCTCTCCGGGCCCCCGATGGCACGGGAGAGCCCGGAGAAGCACCGGATGGCGGCGGGAGGGAGGGACGTCCCCTCCCGCTGCCTAGAAGAAGATCGAGTGGTGGAACCGCCGCTTTGATCGTTCTTCTGGTACACAGAGTCGCCGGCTGAAGACGGCGATATCTGAATGATGCCTGCAGCTCCAGGCATCATTCAGATATCACCGCACAAAGCCGAGGACGTCCAGGGACGTGATTGGGTCTCAAGTGGTTAAGGTCATGGAGTGGCCCAGCCAGTCTCCAGACCTTAATCCTAAAAAAAATATATGAAGGGAGCTGAAACTTTGAGTTACCAAGTGACAGCCAATCAACCTTAAGGGTTTAACCACTTAAGACCCGGACCAATACGCTGGTAAATGACCCAAGGTGTTTTTGCGATTCGGCACTGCGTCGCTTTAACAGACAATTGCGCGGTCGTGCGACGTGGCTCCCAAACAAAATTTGCGTCCTTTTTTTCCCACAAATAGAGTTTTCTTTTGGTGGTATTTGATCACCTCTGCGATTTTTATTTTTTGCGCTATATACAAAAATAGAGCGACATTTTTGAAAAAAAACACTATTTTTTACTTTTTGTTAAAAAAAAATCAAACTAAATTTTAGTCAAACATTTAGGCCAAAATTTATTTAGCCACATGTCTTTAGTAAAAAAAAAAATCGCAATAAAAAAAAAAAACCACCTAGCGGGAACAGCGACACTAATACAGCGATCAGAAAAATGATCGCTTAGTGACGCTGGCAATAGGGAGTGAAAGGGTTAACTAGGGCGGTGATCAGGGGGTTAAAACTTTATTAGGGGGGGTGGGGGGGCTATCCTGAACCTAACACTAACTGATTTTACACTGCCTGTCACACTGACACTAAATGCAGTGATTAGATCACTGCATTCAGTGACACTGTGATAGGGGGGTGGGGGTGGGGGGGGGGGCGATCACAAGGGGTTAATGTGCCTATGTGAGTGTGTGTCAGTGTTGTGTTGGTGCACACTTACTTGTGATGTCTTCTCTCATCAGCAGCGGTGGGAAACACCGCTGCGATGGGAGATTACATAATTTCCTCCTTCCTGTGTAAACACAGGAGGAGGAAGTTACACGAAGGGGGAGCGCTCCCATTGGCTGGGAGCGATCGCGGGGGGGCGGGTAAACGCCGACATCCGCCCGCTCGTCCCGGATCGCTCCCGGAGCCAGGGGGACCCCCGCACGCCGCGGAGGGGGTCCCGATGGGACCCCCGAACCGCACTTAGGCGGGACGTAAATTTACGCCCTTGTGCCTGTACGAGCCATTCTGTGGCCGTATATGTGCGTGCGGGGGTCCTTAAGTGGTTAAAGAAGATCTGTAAAGAGTGGACCAAAATCCATCCTGAGATGTGTGCAAACCTGGTAACCAACTACAAGAAACGTCTGACCTCTGTTTCCCAACAAGGGTTTCCCCACCAAGTACTAACTCATGTTTTGCCTAGGGATCAAATACTTATTACCTATACTTATCTGGTCTATGGTGATTTGTCACTAAGGAGGGCCAAGAAAAAAGTTTGCTTATTTCTATGTTGTCGCTGCCTTGCTGGCTGAACCAACAAGGCATCACACCATTGCAGGCAAAAGGAAACCTGGTGTTTCACTTCTAATGGAGTGATACTAGAAACAAGTGAGTACATTTTACTGTGATATGTGATCTAGGTCTTGCTTTGAAGGCTCAGTATGAACTCTCCATAACTCTCCCATGGCTGGAATACTTCAGTCCAGTTGGGGATGATAGTAAGGTGCTTTGACAAAGTTCCACTGTGGCTCCTGCTCTCTAATGTAGATGTAGTGCTTGCTAGTTTAAAGTGCAACTACACTGCATCTGAGCAGCACAAACCAAACCTACTATTTTATTCATTTTTAATATTCAAAGCAAACTCTCCCATTCATCCAGGTCTCAATGCTTTATTTTGCTGAGAAATCACTTTGGAAAACAACCCCTAGCATTTCTAGCTACCACCATCTTCAGTAAAGGCAGATGATTCATGTTGCATTTTTCTTCCTGGAATCCATCTGCCATTCGCTTGAAGCGGAGCTCCAACCTAAAGTGGAACTCACGCTGATTGGAACTCTCCCCCACTCCGGTGTCACATTTGACACCTTTCAGGGGGAGGGGGGTGCAGATACCTGTCTAAAGACAGGTATTTGCACCCACTTCCGGCCCAGCATTCTCGGGCAGAATGCGGGCATGTCCTCACCTCCCGTCGCCCCCCCGTTGTGTGCTGGGAACACTCAGCTCCAAAGCACAAAGCGTGAGCCAATCGGCGGGCGCAGCGCGACTCGCGCATGCGCCGTAGGGAACCTGGCAGTGAAGCCGGAGCGCTTCACTTCCTGGTTCCCTCACTGAGGATGGCGGGGGGAGCAGCAGAGTGACGAGCAATCGCTCGTCCTCTGCTGCGGACGGCGCTGGATTTCAGGACAGGTAAGTGTCCTAATATTAAAAGTCAGCAGCTGCAGTATTTGTAGCTGCTTGCTTTTAATATATTTTTTTGAGCGGACATCCGCTTTAAGCATACAGTGAGGAGACTGTGCTTAGCTGAGAAAAAAAAACTGTCTTCCCTCCTGAAGACTCCTTGGATGTATGACATCATTTGCCTAGGCATGGAAATCAGGAAGTAATGGAAGAAATATAAATACAAGTTTAAAGCAAGTAACTATGATATGGCTTCCTATCTATTTACTAATTGCAGAAGCATAATGCCGCGTACACACGGTCGTTTTTTTGCGATTGAAAAAAACGACGTTTTCTGTGAAGTAAAAAACGACGTTTTTGAAACGTCACTTTTCAAAGACAATTTTGCATACACACCATCGTTTTTTCACAAAAAGCAAGGTTACGTTCACCACTCTTTTCCATTGAAGCTCGCTTCATAACTAGCTTCTGGGCATGCGCGGGTTGAAAAACGTCGTTTTGAACGACGTTTTTGCTACACACGGTGACTTTTTGTGAAACAAAAAACGACGTTTTAAAAAACGACACAAAAAATTCAAGCATGTTGGAATTTTTTTTTGGTCGTTTTTTTTAAGACAAAAAACGACGTTTTGCCCACACACGATCAATTTAAATGACGTTTTAAAAAACGTCGTTTTTTTTCATCGCAAAAAACGACCGTGTGTACGCGGCATAAGAATTACAAATGGTCAATGCTGATAGTGAAAGTGAAGTTCCGCTTTAATTTGCAAAGTGCTCAATAAGAAGGGCATAGGAATAACAATAATACTTTTGTTTCTAATTGGCACCACTTATTTTCTATTTTTAGGATGACATGCAGATCAGAGTCTTCAACTACAATACATTGGAGCGCGTTCACATGTTTGAGGCTCATTCAGACTATATCCGTTGTATTGCTGTACACCCCACACAGCCTTACATTCTCACCAGCAGTGGTAAGTTTACTGAAAACGTTGACATAAAACATGTTATTTTTGTATATTCATGTTATCGTGAGCAGATGGCTGTGTGCAGTTGTGTGAATTATGTCTGTTTCCTGCAGATGATATGATGATTAAACTTTGGGATTGGGATAAGAAATGGTCTTGCTCTCAGGTGTTTGAAGGTCACACACACTACGTCATGCAGATTGTCATCAACCCCAAAGACAACAACCAGTTTGCAAGTGCCTCACTTGACCGCACTATTAAGGTACAATTAATTTGGCTGCTTTGTATGATGGTGGGATAGTTTTTTTTAAAGTGTAACTAAAGGCCAATATGTTGATTTGCTAATGGCAAATATACTGTGCAGTTGCTCTAGATCTGAGGGGAAGCTCTGCTGGTTTTTATCATTGTGCAAGCAAAAATGCATTATGTTTTTTTTTTTGTTGTTTTTGTTTTGTTTTTTACATTTCCTTGCATGTGATTGAGTATTCTTTGCAGAGTAACGCTTTACCTAATTTACTAAGCTCCGCAGCAAGTGCAACCGCAGTGCATAGTATATGTGTCTTTGGTAAATCCTATAGTATTTTTCTTTTGTTTTGCATGAAAAGGGTTGGAACATCTGTCGGTTTTTTTTTTGCTGTCAGTGTTTCCATTAGAGAGTTGGCCTCTATTGGTCATGTTTACCATGATCACCAAGAGGGAAAGGGAACGGAAATCCCAAATTTTAGGTTGCCTTCAGAACAGTATTATATTTTATTCTCCCTTCCTATTTTGGCTTTGGGACAGAAAGTGACTTGAAATCTCCCCAATGGGGCACTAACGGCAACAAAACTGATCAGGGTTATAACTCTCCCTTACTCTATCCAAAGTGGAAAAAAAAAAGTTAGACTTTTTAGTTCTGTGTTAATGTTGGGAGTCGTGGCATTTAATTTTACTTCTACTGTCAATGTTTTGCACAGGTTTGGCAGCTTGGCTCCTCTTCCCCTAACTTCACTCTGGAGGGACACGAGAAAGGGGTGAATTGCATTGATTATTATAGTGGAGGTGACAAGCCATACCTCATCTCTGGAGCTGATGACCGACTTGTGAAGATTTGGGACTACCAGGTTAGTGAGAAAAATCATGGGTTGCAAGAAAAAAATGTACATGTTAATTCTGTGCGTTGTGTAACAAGGCTGTTTGATCCTGTCTCCTCTTGATTCTCCCCTTTTTCCACAATCCCCCAAACCATTTTCTGATCGAACAGAACCTTGGTTCTCGGTTTGGTGTGTATTGCTAGAGTTTTTTGTTTTTTCTTGAGAGAGTGCATATGATCGGCACAGGGCCAATCGGCACTGTCCACAAAGAGGGTCGGGGTCTTGCAGCCTCATTGGATAATCAGGGGAGAATGAAAACCCCTACAAGCTTAAAGGAACACTAAAGGCAAAGTTTTTTTTTTTTTTTAATTATTATTATTATAACAAACATGTTATACTTCCCTCCACTGTGCAGCTCGTTTTGCACAGAGTGTCCCCTAACCCTGTCTTCTGGGGTCCCTTGGGGGCTGTATTGGCTCCTCCTCGCAAAAGCTTTCCAAGCTTTGCATGGTAGAAAGCTTTTGCAAGCCAGCTCCTGTGATACAGCAGCGGGCATAGCTGCCCCCGGCACGCCGCATCATCCGCTGTGATTGACAGCAGCGCCAGCCAATGGCTGCGCTCTTATCAATTCGTCCAGCCTAGCCAATCAACGGCCAGGCTGGGAAACCGAAGAGGATCATGTGGATGCGCGCAGGACTTTCGAGGGGTCAGGTAAGTAAAACGGGGGTTCGGGGGGGGGCGGCGGTACCATCAGATGTTTTTCCACCTTAATGTATAGGATACATTAAGGTGAAAAAAACATTTACCTTTACAACCCCTTTAAACCAGACGCTGATAGAAGTCATATAACCAGTTGTGGATTGCGCTAACTCCAATGCCAATTTAAATAATATCTTATTGTGTCAAGAACTTAAATTATGTCCTGCTTCTTGTGAAAAAAACGTACAACTAATCCTCCCAATACCTACTCCTTAATGGTTTAAAAAATCTTTTAGGTCCCAATATACAATGTCTCCAAAAAGATCAATTGGTGAATCGGCCAAATATAGATGCAAAAAAACCTGTGCAATGTTATCAGTTTTTGCCAAAGATGCAAATACAAAAAACATATATAAAACAAACACAGTAGGTGCATGTATTATCTTCCACCTTATTCCACTGAGTCCATAAAGTGCAGTGTGCAAATAGATTTTTGGTGTGAAATGACAAATATGATGAATGTCCTTGGTGCGTGATCACTCCTTTCTCTGTTGATCCTTATTTGGTAGTTTGGTGTTTCTACTTCCACCCTTAAAGCGGAGTGCCACTCAAAAATTGAACTTCCGCTTAACCCACTCCTCGCCCCCTTACATGCCACATTTGGCTTGTCGTGTTTTTTTGGGGGGGGTAGTGGGGGCTTCAGGAGGATTTGGACTTCCTGTCCCACTTCCTCCTTCCGCCGAGGGGCTGGTTAGGCGATTAGTTTAATCGCCTATCTTCAGCCCCTCCATGTAGGCGATCGCCTGTCCAATCGGACGGCGCAGCGCTGCTCGCGCATGTGCAGTGGGTGCCCGCCCGTGAAGCCGAATACTGTCACGGCCGGGTGCCCACACTTACAATGAAGATGCCTGCCGGGGAGGGGGGGAGAGGAGCAGAGCCCTGGCCGGCGCGTCGCTGGAACCCTGCAGCAGGTAAGTGTATGTTTATTAAAAGCCAACAGCTACACTTTTTGTAGCTGCTGACTTTTAATAAAAATGGGCTGGAACACCCCTTTAAAGTGCTTTGCCACCACCACCTAGTAAAAATGGCCACTCAACAGATGGATATGAGTGTTGCCTTTGGTTCATTACAGGATAACCACTTCGCAGCAATAAGTCCGCCAGCAGACTTTCCCAACAGTCTGGTGGAATGTTTGGCTCTGGTATTTCTCATAAAAAAATGAATAGCCATCATGGTACAGTATGTTGCCACTATTTATTAAAAAAAGTTTAAAAACAACATGTTTTGAACTCACATTTTACAGTGCCATTGCTCCGGCACCAAGCTGATCCAGCTGTGTATGCAGGGAGGGTGATGTCGGCTAATTTGCCGCTGTGTGTATTCTTTTGGCCTGCACCTCATTCTCGTATGGCAGGAAATGGCGAAAAAACCCCAGGCAGCCTCTACATGTTTTGCAGTTTGTTTGCGTCATCAGGAAGTCATACAATTATTTGTAGCCCTGCACCTTTGCCACCCTTCCAAGGTGAATGGGCTTTGCTTCATTCCTTTAGACACTGGAGTGTATTGTGCATGTAGAAATCGTATAACATCATCCACACCAAAAGGTTTAGACTGCTGAAGATGCTAGTATTTACAAACCTTCCATCCTACTCTTCACATTAGTCTGGGGTGAGTCATACAGCTGATTGTTGTCTGGTTTCCCAGATAATCCATTTTCATATTTACTACATGCTCCTGGGAATGTATGTTAATTTTTTGAATGAATCTGGAACTCTCCTTCAACGGCATTCACAGAGTTGCTGATTGTTTTCTCCTATATTTATTTGTATAGAACAAAACTTGTGTCCAAACTCTGGAAGGACATGCTCAGAACGTTTCTTGTGTCAGTTTCCATCCCGAGCTCCCCATTATAATAACAGGCTCAGAAGATGGTAAGTCTGTGAATGATTTCAATGTACATTTTGGTAGAGATGTTACTATGAGTGCAGAAAACAAAAACATTTTTAACAGGTAATAATAGTACATGCAGATGTATGTAAAACTAAAAGACTTCCACCTTTCTCGCTGACTCTGTTTGAGAAGCTATGCATGGGGAATACCCAGTACTCTAGTCCATCTCGGTGCTCTAGAAAATGCTTTTAGTTGGAGGGGACCTGATGGGAAGCCTTTTTTTAAGATATATATACAATACAGACCACAAGTTTGGACACCCCTTCTCATTCAAAGAGTTTTCTTTATTTTTATGACTATGGAAATTGTAGATTTACACTGAAGGCATCAAAACTATGAATTAACACATGTGGAATTATATACATAACAAAAAAGTGTGAAACAACTGAAAATATATGTCATATTCTAGGTTCTTCAAAGTAGCCACCTTTTGCTTTGATTACTGCTTTGCACACTCTTGGCATTCTTAGCTTTAAGAGGCAGTCACCTGAAATGGTCTTCCAACAGTCTTGAAGGAGTTCCCAGAGATGCTTAGCACTTGTTGGCCCTTTTGCCTTCACTCTGCGGTCCAGCTCACCCCAAACCATCTCAATTGGGTTCAGGTCCGGTAACTGTGGAGGCCAGGTCATCTGGCGCAGCACCCCATCACTCTCCATCTTGGTCAAATAGCCCTTGCACAGCCTGGAGGTGTGTTTGGGGTCATTGTCCTGTTGAAAAATAAATGATGGTCCAACTAAATGCAAACCGGATGGAATAGCATGCCGCTGCAAGATGCTGTGGTAGCCATGCTGGTTCAGTATGCCTTCAATTTTGAATAAATCCCCAACAGTGTCACCAGCAAAGCACCCCCACACCATCACACCTCCTCCTCCATGCTTCACGGTGGGAACCAGGCATGTAGAGTCCATCCGTTCACCTTTTCTGCGTCGCACAAAGATCTCAAGTTTGGACTCATCAGACCAAAGCACAGATTTCCACTGGTCTAATGTCCATTCCTTGTGTTCTTTAGCCCAAACAAGTCTCTTCTGCTTGTTGCCTTTCTTTAGCAGTGGTTTCCTAGCAGATATTCTACCATGAAGGCCTGATTCACACAGTCTCCTCTTAACAGTTGTTCTAGAGATGTGTCTGCTGCAAAAGGTGGCTACTTTGAAGAACCTAGAACATGACATATATTTTCAGTTGTTTCACTTTTTTGTTATGTATATAATTCCACATGTGTTAATTCATAGTTTTGATGCCTCCAGTGTGACTCTTTGAATGAGAAGGTGTGTCCAAACTTTTGGTCTGTACTGTATGTGTGTGTGAGACCTGCAGCTCGTTTTCTCATACACTCAAGTTGACCACATATACAGGGGCATCTCATAAAATTAGAATATCATCAAACTTCATATATTTCAGTAATTCAGTTCAAAACGTGAAACCTCGTATATTTTATATAGATGCATATATTTCAATATTTTTTTTTTTCTATTTTCATCATTTATGGCTTTACAGCTAGTGAAAACCCAAAATTCACAGTATCTGAATAGAATATAGAATATTACATTAGACCAATAAAAAAGGATTTTTAATACAGAAATGTTGGCTTACTAAAACAAGTATGTCCATGCACAGTATAGTATGCACTCAGAACTTGGTTGGGGCTCCTCCTGCATGAATTGCTGCATCAATGTAATTTATATTAATAGCAATATGTTGTACAAAAGCTGTGATCAGTTCAGACATTTAGGAAGCACACATGTATAGGCTAGAAACATTGCATTGTGAGAAGCAGAAAGAAGACTTTAGATAAACGTATTTTTTGGGGGGCACAGGGTACTCACATTTCATTAAACGTTCTTTCCCAACAGGCACTGTTCGGATTTGGCATTCCAGCACTTACCGACTAGAGAGCACTCTGAACTATGGCATGGAGCGGGTCTGGTGTGTGTGTGGACTTCGGGGCTCCAACAATGTTGCTCTTGGGTATGATGAGGGCAGCATCATTGTTAAGGTAATTCATGGAAAGTTGCAGGTATAATTTAAGGAAAAAAAGTTGTTTTATTTTGTACAGCATTCTAGCGGTCTGCACATAATTGTACATTTTACTATTTATCATTGGTGCAGAAGTGGTTAGTTTATTCACCTATGTGTGCTAGTAGTCCTGTAAACTTATTAGTTTAAGATAAAATATTAAGGTACCCTTTATAAAAGCTACCACATTAACAGCTATACAGATGCCTCTGCATTACTGGTATTGAACTATATGGCTGTTGCCTTTCTAGCTCGGTCGTGAAGAGCCAGCAATGTCTATGGATGCAAATGGCAAAATCATCTGGGCCAAGCACTCTGAAGTGCAACAGGCCAATCTGAAAGCCATGGGTGAAACAGAAATTAAGGATGGAGAGAGGCTCCCTCTTGCTGTGAAGGACATGGGCAGCTGTGAAATCTATCCACAGACCATACAACACAATCCCAATGGCAGGTAAGGACCGGTTTTCTATGTATCATAGCTAATGTTTATTATGCAAATGCACTTTACAGCTCACAATTCACTATTTGATTTTAGGTTTGTGGTAGTGTGTGGAGACGGAGAATACATTATATACACGGCTATGGCGCTGAGAAACAAGAGCTTTGGATCTGCACAAGAATTTGTTTGGGCTCATGACTCCTCTGAGTAAGTGAAATGTTTTTTATCTTTTCTCTACTACAGTAAATAAGTATATTTTAAACTATAAGCAACTTTTTAGTTTTGGATAGAGTAGAGCAGGATTGAATCGTGGATTTTGCTTTGTCCCCAGAAAAGTAACAGAGGGGAAATCTTCCAATGGGGACACTAGTTATGGGGACCCGGGGAGACTCAAAATATTCCCTTAATGTTCAGGGGTTTCCCCTCACTTCTTGTTTTGGCTATGGCACAGCAAGTGAGGACAAAACTCCCCAGTCGGACACAAGGGTTGAACAAAAAAAATGGACAGGGGTTATAACCCTCCTTGCACTATCTAAATGGAAAATAAGTTTTGCCTATAGTTCTACTTTTAATGTTGTTAGTGCAAATCAGGCTTTAAGAAGTATTGGGAGCAGTATTAAAAGATGAGTAGTTACAAAGGACAAGTATAATTTAAACATTTTTATAGTGGTTCTGAAGTCAAAACGCATTCCCTGCATTAAGGTAAAACATGCCCCGCTATCTGTTCTGTCCCTCGGTTCCTAAACACTAACCTGACTCCTGTCACTGATACAGTGCTGTTTCAGCTGCAGCACCGCTCCCCTTACTTTCTGGTCTCACAGGAGTCCCCGAGAGCAGCCGGAACCGTAGGCACCTGCTTCTGTCAATCAAACTTCTGTGGGGAGTGGGGCTTACCAGCGCTGTGTGTATCTGCAGACACACACACAGCCTGGTTCGGGAGCACGCTCGCACTCAAGGGAGTCTCTAAAGCACACAGCTTGCAGAGGAGGGTGGAGCCCACAGAGCTAGTGGCGGACTGCAAAGAGGCAGTAAGGGACCAGTCTGTGCCATATACTTGCCTGCTCTGTTCAATAATAATTTATTTTTTATTTTAGGCCAAAAATAAAACCCAATAAACTTTCCAAAATGTTTGCAGGTTTTTGTATTTTTACTCACTGGGGATGCAATAGGGGTGTTGAAAATAATCGGTGCATCGATGCATTGTGATGCAGCCTTAAACGATTCTTCATCAATGCGGAGAACGGCTGCATCGCGATTGCATGATGACGTCATGCCGGCGGGACACTTTATCGCCCTCGGAGTGCTGTCAGGCCCAGGGCACCCTTCTCTGATCCGTGGCCGTCAGGCTGTCAGGTTCCTCTACCTCTCGGGGGTTGGGCTGGCCATCCTCCCTGGGCACCATGTGGCGAGCAGGATATGTGCTGAACAGACACCCTGTCGGCAGCAGACGCAATCTCACAAGAGCCCGGCCAACTGACTGGGCCCTGAGTGCTCTTCATTAACCAGGGCTGGTCTGGCCCTGCTGGGTGAGCAGGAGGAGAGGAAGAGGAGGAAGGTCAGGATGACACGTTGGCTGGGAATGACGTCTCATAGGACCACTACCGCAGATCTAACCCACCTCACCACCAGCTCACGGGCCTGATCTCAAGAGCCTGCAGAGCAAACTGCCCCCGAACAGGCCCATGGATTGCTGCCCCCAATGGGACTGCTTAAGGAGGCCCTGCTCTCGGCCTCTCCCCTATGCATGGCATCCGGTATGACTCGGAGCTACAAATGCTCGACATCATGAGGCTCATCACACAGGAGTCGGGACCTCTTTAAGCCCCTACTTCTCTACTCCTACCTACTGTTACTTCATCCACAACTGGCTGCAGCTCTGCTTCCTGGTAAGTCGGGGCACTACAATGCCCAGCATTCCTTCTCACCTGGGCCTGCCACACTACATCTGGGTGGACTACAAGTCCCAGCATTCCCCCTCTATGTCCTTATCGGGTCTGCTACACTAACTGGGGGGGACTACAAGGTTCAGCCTTCCCTATGTTCTAATCGGATCCTGCCAGACTACAACTGTGGGGACTACAGGGCCCAGCATTCCTCCTCTCTTGACAAGGTCCTACTACACTGCAACTGGGAGGACTACAAGGCCCAGCATTCCTTTTCTGTTTTTATCAGGGCCTACTACACTGCAACTGGGGGACTACAGGTCCCAGCATCACCTCTGTCCTAACCAAGGCCTTCTACACTACAACTCGGTGGATTACAGGTCCCAGCATTCATCTTTTTGTCTTTACTAGGACCTACTACACTGCAACTTGGGGTACTACAAGGCCCAGCATTCCACTTATGTCCTTACTAGGGCTCACTTCACTACAACTGGAGGGACTACAGGCCCCAGTATTCCTCTCGGAATCAGGGCCTACTCCACTGCCACGGGGGGGGGGGGGGGGGGTTTACAAGGTTTAGCTTTTCCATCTGTGTTCTAAACAGGGTCTGCTAATGCTATACTACAACTGGGGAGACCACAAAGCCCAGCATTTCTTCTCTGTTCTGACAAAGGCCTAACACACTGCAACTGTGGAGACTACAAGGTCCTGCATTCTCTCTGTCCTAACCACGGCCTGCTACACCACAGTTGACCATTTCTAGCCTCGAATGATTCTGACTGCTTTACATTTTTGATGAAAACCATGGGCAGTAATCGTGGTGCATCGCAGAATCGAATCATTGACCGGATAATTGTAATCAAATGGTGTCATCAGTGATGCGCACCTCTATAATGCAGATCCTCAAAATCATACATGCTCGCACCATGTATGACCCAGGAAAGAAAAAACACATTATGGTCAATGGATGAGTATGTGAATTTACTTTTCAGTGCTAATAGTCACCTAAAAAAAATGTTCTTAGACACTGGAGAAGATAACTCAGGATGTACCTCAGACTCGTAGTTGACTCCGAACCATTCATTTTCCAAAATACCATGATATTGTATACAGAGAGAAATAGAATAACCACCTTACAGCTGCCATTTCAATTCTTATATCACTTGCAGGTATGCTATCCGTGAAAGCAACAGTGTAGTGAAGATCTTCAAAAACTTCAAAGAGAAGAAAAGTTTTAAGCCTGATTTTGGCGCAGAAGGTTGGTGTCCCCTGAAATGGCATGGATCTTTCATTTTTATAGGGCTTTCTAGGCTTTTATTGCAGTTTCTTTCTTTTTTTTTAATCTAACTTTATCTGTCACTTATCCTATCCTGAAAGAACTCTGATAGTACCAAAGCTTGCCTTCCCCTTTCTGTCTCCTATACATTACTATTGGGTCAGTGAAGCAACCCATCATAGTGGACAGTTAGATGCGTGCGATCATAAACTTGAGCTTGGGATTTTGAATGTGACATACAGAGATATGATAGAGTTACTGATCAGAATTTCTAAATGTAAGGTCATAAATATCCTATTTTACACAAGATGCATGCATTTTCAGTTGTATTCTATGATGGTTACCTGTTTTTCAACTAAACGAGACACAATATATTGCACACTCTTCCAGGTATCTATGGCGGCTTTCTTCTTGGTGTCCGCTCTGTTAACGGTTTGGCTTTCTACGACTGGGAGAATACAGAACTTATTCGTAGGATAGAAATTCAACCCAAACATGTGAGTTCACAAAATGCTAAGCGGAAATACAGTGCCTTTAAAAAGTATTCACACCCCTTGAAATTTTCCACCTTTTTGTCATGTTACATTGTCATACATTTTATATTTATTGGGATTATATGTGATAGACCAAAAGAAAGCCAAAAGAAGTCCTGTTTGCATTAAGCCATGTTGGGGACATGGCAAACATGTGGAAGAAGGTGTTCTTGTCAGATGAGACCACAATTTAACTTTTTGGCCTAAAGGCAAAATGCTGTGTGTGGCTGGAAAATTAACGCTGCGCATCACCCTGAACACACAATCCCCAGCTTGAAACATGCCGGTGGCAGCAGCATGTTGTGGGGATGTTTTTCTTCAGAAGGGACAGGGAAGTTGTTCAGAATTGATGGGAAGATGGATGGAGCCAAATACGGGGCAATCTTGGAAGTAAACCAAGTCTGCAAAAGACTTGAGACTGGGACGGAGGTTCACCTTCCAGCAAGACAACGACCCTAAACCTACAGCTACAATGGAATGGTTTGGATCAAAGCATATTCATGTGTTACAATGGGCCAGTCAAAGTCCAGACCTAAATCCAATTGAGAATCTGTGGCAAGACTTAAAAATTGCTGTTCACAAACAATCCAATCTGACTGAGCTTTACGTTTTTTGGTTGCAACATGACAGAATTGGAACATTTCAATGGGCATGAATACTTTTTAAAGGCACTGTATTCATTGCATTTAAAGACATAATATGTTGATGTTCTTAAAGTTCAGCACAAAGTATTCTGGGGCAATTTGTACATTGTAGTCATAGTAAAACAACCATGTTGCATTGTTAAATGTGAAAGGGTTGGGTTTATAAAGCAGTAAATGCGACTTTCACCAAACATTCACTGGTGGTAAATCAATCCTTGTCATTTAAAATGCATGTACCAGAGTAAATATTTGGTGACTATCAGTCACTGCTTTATCAGTTCCCATATTGTACTACATACACTGTGCTATTTATATGTTGCAGATTTTCTGGTCCGACTCAGGAGAGCTGGTCTGCATTGCCACAGAGGAATCATTCTTCATTCTCAAATACTTGTCTGAAAAAGTAGCTGCAGCACAAGAGACGCATGAAGGAGTTTCTGAGGATGGAATAGAGGAGGCTTTTGAAGTAAGTACAACATAATGATGTATGTGCCATCCTGTAGCCTGAGTATACAGTGAGGGGGGGGGTGTATTTGATCCCCTGCTGATTTTGTATGTTTTCTGACTGACAAATGGTCAGTCTATAATTTTAATGGTATGTTTATTTTAATAGTGAGAGACAGAACAACAACAAAAATATTCACTAAAACGCATTTCAAATTTGCATTTTAATGAGTACAATAACTATTTGAACCTATTCCAAAACATGACTTGGTACTTGGTGGCAAAACCTTTGTTGTCAATCAGAGGTCAGCCATTTCTTGTAGTTGCCCACCAGGTTTGCACACATCTCAGGAGGGATTTTGTCCCGCTTTTTGTCCTTAAGGTTTTGAGGCTGATAAATATAGAGAAAAGAGCGAGAAGTGGGATCAGCTAGGTCAAAATGGTTTTACAACAATCTGTCGCACCTCGTCCCATATAGTAGTGGATTCTATAATATGGACAATGGGGGACTATACCGGTGCTAATACAAGGCATAAACTGGAAATTTTTTTTATAGAAAAAATATATAATTTATTTTATACAAAACATAGGATATAGAAAGTAATTGTCACAGAGTATGATATAGATAATACATAATTCATAACAATAAAATGTGAAAGCCTTAAAACCAGGCAGCTGTAGGTCCTGATTATACAAGCAGAGCGATGATCACAACCGTAGGATTAATGAGCCCAATATATTTCGCCTAGATTCCGGCTTCGTCAGGGGCTAGGTTGATATTTTGAAAACAGCTCTATTAATAGAAAAAAATACATATTACAGAGAGACATATGAATCATAACCATATATTCATACAGGTGTGTGTGTGTGCTTTGCTAACCTTGCGTGTCAGAGAGTGGACATCCAGACCTGGAGAAAGGGAAAGGGGAAAGAGGAGGGGGGGCAAGGGGGGGAGAGGGTGGTGAGTAGGGGAAGAGAAAAGGCCGGGGGGCAGGGGGCTGGGAGCTGAATAGAGAAGAGGGGAATAGAAAGCGGCTCGGCACTTGCAATCCAAGGGGCAACCCACTCATCTAGTGGTCCAGTGCACCAAAATAGGGCCAAAGATGCAACTCCATAGGAGAGGAGACAAAAAACTGGCTAAAAAAGAAAATTCATAAAAAACGTAAGAATTATAGACTATCTATATATATATATCACAAAAAGCTATTTTTTTTATTTAAAAACAAAGATTTTTCACCAAATCCATTTCAACTCACATAATAATTTTAGAGAAATAATGCAGTGCCAGGAACAGCCACACGAAAGCGTCCAAACATTGCTGACAACATCCAAGAGGGTGTGGTACTGAATCAATCAATGTAACTTTCTAAATAGAAAGCAAAAAGCAGCATAACAACGAACATTAGTTCAATTGAACACATATGCAGAGAATGACCAAAACAAAGTAAAAAAAGGGCCTATAAAAGTATAAGCTATTTACCTGAAGTAAAGATGTCACACAGCAACGTTCCCGGCAGATGCATTCAGCATAGAAAGATAGGGTGGATCACAGCCAGCTTAAATAGATCTCCTCTCCCACACGTCCGAGCGTCTGACGTCATCGGGCGTGAGAGGACAAAGAACGTCAGCACGCTGCAGCATAGGGAGAGTCCACGCGTGCCTACAATGCCCAGAATGCCCTACGATCCGACGCGCAGAGAGGGAGGACACCACCCTCCACACAGCCACGGTCATCGGCAGGCAGGCGGGCAGAGAAGCCGCATCCACAGGGGGGGGGGGAGTGGACATCGGAACCAGCGGGCAACGCCCACTGGTCCGATAGATAGATGGAAAGGGCGTGGAAAAATTCCATATAACTGCAACATAGTGACAGGCGGGCTAAGAGTGTGAAAAAGCCCTTGGGTGTCCATACAGAGAGGCATGTCAGCCCAAAAGAACGGCGCACAGAATAACACGGGACGAGGGCGCTGACCCTCGTTCGGGTGCAAGTGTAAATAGAGCCTAGATGAAAGTGCTAGGGGGAACATACACAGATCGGCAACCTAACTAACTGAGACAGGCAAGGTATATAGCCTCCCATGCCAAAAACATGGCATAGAGAGGCAGCCGCACACACACATAGCTGCACAGAGGTATCTATCAAAAAAATATATATGAAAAAAAACAAGTAGGGAAAAAAAGGAAAAAACAAACCAGCAAAGTGGTGCCAAAGAAATATACATACCAATAATTAAACATTTATAACAATATTTACATTTAGAATACAAAATATACAAAGCATCAATATATCTTAGAAAATTCTAAAATAAAACTAAAGAGAGGGGAGGGGGGGGGGGAAAGAGGAGAGAACCAAGGAGGGGGAAGGGGGGGGGGGGGGAGAAAAATTGTTGGAAGGCCTATATGTTATAGGGAGGGAGGGGAGAAGGAGCAAGGGAACACTTACATACAGGGGAAACATATAGGGCAAACATACAATATACCCAGAGTGGGTGAGCTGCTGGCTCATATATCAATTGGGCAGTCTTATGAACTTTTCTTGAAAGAAAGAGGAGTCGAAAGGTATTCAGAAAATATATGTATATAAAAATTCACATATTTAATCAAGTGGAGAACACATTTAAAGAAATGACTTATAACTAATATACTCATTTAATCCTGGATACTGTGTCGCATTCAGGGATTGAATCCACCGTGTTTCAAGTTGGAGTAACGTGCGATCAATATCGCCGCCCCTAACATGTTGGGGTACATGCTCAAGAGCTGCAAATTGGATCATTGATAGTTCAAAATTGTGTTCCTTGCCCATGTGCCGACTGATGGCAGTGGTCATTAGTTTCTTACAAATGGGTCCTATGTGGTCAGAGATCCTTACATGAAAGGGCCTTTTGGTCTTCCCTACATAAAAGCACCCACAGAGGCATTTAGCCAGATATACTACCCCAATCGTTTGGCATGTAACCCTATGCCTGATGTTATGTGTGTGTCCATTGGGTAGTAAGGTGGTGGGGCCATATAGTATATATGGACACATTTTGCATTTTTTGCATGGATATGTACCACTAGTTTTTCTTGGTAAATCACCTTTAGAGTCAAAATGGCTTTGAACCAACTTGTCCCTCAATGAGGGTGCACGTCGGTAAGTGATTTCTGGAGATTCCTTGATGAATTTCCGTACTGTGTTATCAGCTAGTAATAGGGGCCAGAACTGTCCCAAAATACTTCTAAATTTCCAATGATCAGTAGAATATTGCGTAAGAATGCGTATCGGCTGAAGAGTGTTTCTTTGTCTATTGGGGAAGATTAGATCTCTACGTTCGGTTTTAGCTGCTCTATTGTATGCTTTTTTAAGATTCTTATGACTGTATCCCCTCTTTCTCAGACGCAGATACAGATCATTAGCCGCCACTTCGTAGTCCACCTTCAGGGCACAGTTACGTTTGAGTCTTATGTACTGGCTGTATGGTATGCTCTTTACCAAAGATGATGGGTGGCCACTGGAGGCGTGAAGAATTGTGTTTCCCGATGAGGGTTTACGATAGAGGGACGAGAAAACTGTTCCATCTGAATCAATGGAGATTTTTAGATCAAGGAAGTTGATACTTTCCTGACTACATTCCATGGTGAATTTTAGGTTGTATGCATTCAATGACAAACCCTTCATAAATTGATCAAGCTCAGATTGAGTGCCTGACCACAATAACAGGACGTCATCGATATATCTATACCATGAAATCACATGGTGCATGCACATGGATGGGTCCTCATTACAAAAAAGTTCCTTCTCCCACCCCCCCAGGTACAGGTTGGCATACGATGGGGCACACTTAGTCCCCATCGCAACCCCCTGTACCTGGAGGTAGTGGGAGAGTCCAAACAAAAAAACATTTCTTGTCAAGATAAATCTTAGTAACTCCAAAATAAAAAGATTGTAAGTCTGAGCCCGATCACCTCTATCTTTAAGGATAGCTCCGATAGTTTCCAGACCCTTTTCATGTGGTATGGTATTGTACAAGCTTTCGATGTCTATGGCAACCAGCCACGTTTTGGGGGGTACTGTGATTCCCTCTATCGTTTGCAACAAATCGATAGTGTCTTTTATGTAGGAGGTCAAAGAGGTTACATGTGGACGAAGATAGCTATCAACCAGGGCACTAGCATTTTCAGTTAGGCTAGCACATCCGGAGACAATGGGTCTCCCGGGCGGGCACGTTAATGATTTATGGATTTTAGGTAAGGCATACAAGGTCGGAACCCTGGGTGCCTGTACGTTCAAAAAGTTCCAAGTATCCTTATTAATGATGCCTTTGTGATACGCCTGGGTAATAATTGATAAGAATTCTTTATTGAAAACAGAAAGTAGGGACTGTGAAATAGGTAAGTACCAATCAGTGTTATCCAAGATTTTTCTACACATATTTTCGTAATCAGATATATTCATAACCACGACATTTCCTCCTTTATCCGCGGGTTTGATTATGATTGCATGATTATTTTGAAGATTTTTAAGAGCTTGGCGCTGATTGAAAGTAAGATTGTTTACTTTGGCATCTGCTGTTAATTCTAGTCTGCCAATTTCTTTGGTCGTCTGTTGTACAAACGACCAAATACTGGCATTCTTGTTTAACAAAGGAAAATTTTGAGACTTGGGTTTGAAAGAAATTGGTGGTGGAAAGGATACCTCTGGGGCACAGATGCCAGCAGGGGACGGCACACATGGTGATAAATCATCATCAGTGTGCCCCTCTTCCCAGAGCTCCATTAGTGTTTCAATAGCCTGAATTTCGTCAGCATCTTGTTTTAGTTGTTCGAAGGACAGCAAATCAAATTCAGACGATTGTTTATCAAACATTACTTTAAAAATAAGTTTCCGTGCAAAAAGATGGACATCTTTTATCATCTGAAATCTATCCCCTCCCACCTGTGGACAAAAGGTAAGGCCTAGTTTGAGAACCTCCACCTCATGTTGACTCAGTGGGATAGCTGTGCAGCTATGTGTGTGTGCGGCTGCCTCTCTATGCCATGTTTTTGGCATGGGAGGCTATATACCTTGCCTGTCTCAGTTAGTTAGGTTGCCGATCTGTGTATGTTCCCCCTAGTACTTTCATCTAGGCTCTATTTACACTTGCACCTGAACGAGGGTCAGCGCCCTCGTCCCGTGTTATTCTGTGCGCCGTTCTTTTGGGCTGACATGCCTCTCTGTATGGACACCCAAGGGCTTTTTCACACTCTTAGCCCGCCTGTCACTATGTTGCAGTTATATGGAATTTTTCCACGCCCTTTCCATCTATCTATCGGACCAGTGGGCGTTGCCCGCTGGTTCCGATGTCCACTTCCCCCCCCCCCTGTGGATGCGGCTTCTCTGCCCGCCTGCCTGCCGATGACCGTGGCTGTGTGGAGGGTGGTGTCCTCCCTCTCTGCGCGTCGGATCGTAGGGCATTCTGGGCATTGTAGGCACGCGTGGACTCTCCCTATGCTGCAGCGTGCTGACGTTCTTTGTCCTCTCACGCCCGATGACGTCAGACGCTCGGACGTGTGGGAGAGGAGATCTATTTAAGCTGGCTGTGATCCACCCTATCTTTCTATGCTGAATGCATCTGCCGGGAACGTTGCTGTGTGACATCTTTACTTCAGGTAAATAGCTTATACTTTTATAGGCCCTTTTTTTACTTTGTTTTGGTCATTCTCTGCATATGTGTTCAATTGAACTAATGTTCGTTGTTATGCTGCTTTTTGCTTTCTATTTAGAAAGTTACATTGATTGATTCAGTACCACACCCTCTTGGATGTTGTCAGCAATGTTTGGACGCTTTCGTGTGGCTGTTCCTGGCACTGCATTATTTCTCTAAAATTATTATGTGAGTTGAAATGGATTTGGTGAAAAATCTTTGTTTTTAAATAAAAAAAATAGCTTTTTGTGATATATATATATAGATAGTCTATAATTCTTACGTTTTTTATGAATTTTCTTTTTTAGCCAGTTTTTTGTCTCCTCTCCTATGGAGTTGCATCTTTGGCCCTATTTTGGTGCACTGGACCACTAGATGAGTGGGTTGCCCCTTGGATTGCAAGTGCCGAGCCGCTTTCTATTCCCCTCTTCTCTATTCAGCTCCCAGCCCCCTGCCCCCCGGCCTTTTCTCTTCCCCTACTCACCACCCTCTCCCCCCCTTGCCCCCCCTCCTCTTTCCCCTTTCCCTTTCTCCAGGTCTGGATGTCCACTCTCTGACACGCAAGGTTAGCAAAGCACACACACACACCTGTATGAATATATGGTTATGATTCATATGTCTCTCTGTAATATGTAATTTTTTCTATTAATAGAGCTGTTTTCAAAATATCAACCTAGCCCCTGACAAAGCCGGAATCTAGGCGAAATATATTGGGCTCATTAATCCTACGGTTGTGATCATCGCTCTGCTTGTATAATCAGGACCTACAGCTGCCTGGTTTTAAGGCTTTCACATTTTATTGTTATGAATTATGTATTATCTATATCATACTCTGTGACAATTACTTTCTATATCCTATGTTTTGTATAAAATAAATTATATATTTTTTCTATAATTTTTTTTTCCAGTTTATGCCTTGTATTAGCACCGGTATAGTCCCCCATTGTCCATATTATAGAAGTTTTGAGGCTGATGTTTGGTAACTCGATCGAACCTTCAGCTCCCTCCACATATTTTCTATGGGATAAAGGTCTAGAGACTGGCAATGCCACTGCAGGACCTTAATGTGCTTTTTGAACTACTCCTTTTGTTTTGGCCGTGTGTTTTGGGCCATTGCCATGCTGGAATACCCATCCACGACCCAATGCCCTGGAGGGAAGGAAGTTCTCACCCATTTGACGGTACATGGCCCCGTCCTTCTTCCCTTTGATGCGGTGAAGTTGTCCTGTCCCCTTTAGCAGAAAAACATCACCAAAGCATAAATGTTTCCACCTCCATGTTTGACCGTGGAGATGGTGTTCTTGGGGTCATAGGTAGCGTTCCTCCTCCAAACGCAGCAAGTTGAGTTGATGGCGAAAAGGTCAATTTTGGTCTCATCTGACCACAACACTTTCACCCAGTTCTCCTCTGAACCATTTAGATCATGAGTCTTCAAACTACGGCCCTCCAGTTGTTTAGGAACTACAATTCCCATCATGCCTAGTCATGTCTGTGAATGTCAGTGTGTTACAATGCCTCATGGGATGTGTAGATCTACAACAGCTGAAGGGCCGTAGTTTGAGGATCCTTGATTTAGTTATTAGCACATGTACAGGCCTGTCTGAAGTTTGCTTTCTCGAGCAGGGGGACCTTGCAGGCTCTGCAGATTTTCAGTCCTTCATGGTGTAGTGTGTTACCAAATGTATTTTTGGTGATTATGGACCCAGCTGCCTTGAGATCATTGACCAGTTTCTCCTATGTAGTTGTGAGCTGATTTCTCACCATTCTCATAATCATTGAAACTCCACAAGGTGAGATCTTGCATGAAGCCCCAGACTGAGGGTGATTGCCAGTTATTTATTTTTTTTCTTTTATTTGCGAATAATCGCACCAACTGTTGTCACCCTCTTGGTGACTATGGACCCAGCTGCCTTGAGATCATTGACGAGATTCCCCCATCTATTTCTGGGCTGATTTCTCATTGTTCTCATGATCATTAAAAACTCCACGAGGTAAGATCCTGCATGGAGCCCCTGACAGTTATTTTGTGTGTCTTCCATTTGCGAATAATCGCACCAAGTGTAGTCACCCTCTCACCAAGCTTCTTGGCGATGGTCTTGTAGCCCATTCCAGCCTTGTGTAGGTCTACAATCTTGTCCCTGACATCTTTGGACAGCTCTTTGGTTTTGGCCATGGTGGAGAGATTGAAATCTGATTGCTTCTGTGGACAACAAGCTGAGATTAGGAGCACTCCCTTTTAAGAGAGTGCCCCTAATCTCAGCTTGTTGCTTGTATAGAAGACACCTAGGAGCCAGAAATCTTGACTGATAGGGGATCAAATACTTATTTCACTCCAGAATGCAAACCAATTTTATACATTTGTTTTTTTTTTTTATGTTTTTTTTCTGGATATTTTTGTTCTTATTCGGTCTCTCACTGTTAAAATAAACCTACCATTAAAATTATAGACCTATCATTTCTTTGTCAGTGGGCAAACATATCAAATCAGCAGGGATCAAATACTTTTTTTTTTTTTTTTTCTCTCACTGTAGATATTTATGCTGACAGTTGTGTTCTGCACTGTCATCTAAGTGGATAATATACAGTAATAAAGGAAAAGTTGTTAATCTATTGTATAGATGACATTGTTTTCCTGTATGTTTGTTTGTTTTTCTGTGTGCGCTAAATGTATGAATCCTTTCCTACCAGGTTTTGGGTGAAATTCAGGAAATCGTAAAGACTGGCCTGTGGGTTGGAGACTGTTTTATCTACACCAGCACAGTGAACAGACTCAACTACTATGTAGGAGGAGAAATTGTTACCATTGCACACTTGGACAGGTAAGTGACTTCTATCTTAGCATACACACACTTGTTACCATTCAGCTGTATAAATGAATAAGATGAAGAAAAGATCGGTCCTTGTGCATGATGCCCTAACTTACAGCAGTGAGAGTCTCTTCTTGTGGCTGTCTGCTGTTGCTTGAAATCATCTTTCATAGCTGGGAAAACATTAAAGGAGAAGTACAGCCAAAGCTCATTCGGCTGTACTTCTCCTGGGGGTCACAGGATTGCTGTTCGCTTTGGTCTCCTGTGATCCATTTTTAGCAGACAGTGGACTAAAGCTCTCTATTGCCTGACGTCACAGAATCTGCCCACATGTCTGGACCGGCACCCGGATCAGCCTCTCAGCGACAGCCTGAGCTGGCCGCTCCCGACATCTGCACAGCCCAGTTGGGGGGAGGTTTGAGCATAGAGTTGGGAACTGACAGTCCCCAGCTTTCTGCCCGAGGAGCCCTGAGAACCGAGCGATCTGTGGTGTTGAGCACTCGATTCTCAGTGCTTAAGCCGGCGGGGGACAGAAGCTGCATCCACCTAGGTAACTATGATTTCAAAAAAAAAAAATGCCCAAACTCCATACTTCTCTTGTAAAATCTGGTCCACACAGATTTGTGCTTGTATAAGAGCAGTGTGCCTGTGAACACAAAATATTGAAGCTTTTAAACAAGCCATCCGCTCCAGTTTGGAAATGTTAAACACGCGTCATACTGGTAGTGCTGTCATTTTAACAAGCTGCTAGCAGGCTTTGTATTTGTGCTGAAACTTACTGAAGCCTGCTAGCAACTTGTTTAACCATTTTACTGCCACCGCTGTAAGTCTTATGGCAGTGGTGGGGGTGGGGGGGGTTACAAACGCTCCCTGCGGCTCCACAAGCTGACTGTGAGTTTTCTAATGAAAGCTGCTCAATCACTTTTCATCACCCCCAGAGTGTGCCCTCATCCCAGCATTTTGGGTATCTATTTGCATCATCTTTTATATTTTACAAAAAAAAAAGGGTAATTTATTTCACTTGTGTAAAAATATATAATGTTTGGGGATCGCAAACAAAAAAATTCCCAGCACATTTACTGATCAGCCTGCAAAACAACTGAATTGGCCCTGTTTGCAAACAAAACCCTGTTTTTAATGTTAATATATATGTAAGCCACAGTGCCCGTGCCAAGGGACATCTGTGTATATACTGTGGGGTACACACTATAAGATAATCGGGCAAGCGTTCGTCCTATTTTTCTTGACGGTTCACAGCAAATTGGAACCGCAGAATAAAAATACTCGTATGACAAAAGCTTTTTTTTTTTTGTTTGTTTCTGACCATGCACAGTAAATGGTACACATTAACCACTTACCGATTGCCTGCTGTTATTGTACCTCACCTGTTTGAAGTGGAATATCATTGTTATGGCAGCATCTAGCTGCCATAACCCTGATATCCTCTTCTTCAGCGAGCGGTCTACTTTCAGATAAGTGGTCTCTGTGGTGGATTCACCCGCAAAAGATTGTTTTCATCGGCGGCTGGAGAAAACGTGTAACCTGTAGATTTTTTTGATTTTTTTTTTTACGTAGCTTATGGAGTTTTTTTTTTTTTTAGGGTAAAAGTTTGTCGCTATTCCACGAGCAGCCACAACTGAAGCGTGACATGTTGGGTATTCATTTACTCGGCTTGACGTCATCTTTTACTCGGCTTAACATCTTTAACAATATAAAAAAAAATTGGGCTAAAAAATGGTTTCCCCAAAAAATGTGCTTGTAAGACTGTTGCGCAAATACGGTGTGACAAAAAGTATTTGTATTGCAACGACCGCCATTTTATTCTCTAGGGTGTTAGAACCCTCAAACATTATATATTTTTTTTTCTAAGTATTTTTTGTAAACAACAAGTTTGAAAAATAGTCCCAGTCATTAAGTGGTTAAAATAAAAATAGTTCCCGGATTTGGACTTTGTCCCTTCGGGAATTTTCGGTCCCAATTTCAGAATTGTCAAAAGTTGTGTACGCACTAGACGAAAATCGTACGAAAATTCTTTGGATGAAAATGTCCGCCCGATTTTCTTGGTGTGTACGAGCCTTCGCTCTAAATATCCAGAGCCTCCATAGTAGGAGCACATATAGGAATGGAAAGATAAAGGGCAGGTATGCCTGGAGGGAGCCCACACCTCCCAAGGCACAGGGACTCTTCTGAGCACAATGGCAGCGAAGGCATTCTGTGGGTTCATGCACCCAATTTATACAACTGTACAAAAAAGTGGCAATCGTACCAATCTATAACTGGCCTTTGCAGCAAAGTGCACATGAAAGGGCAATATACATCACAAACAAACAAAAGATTTCCCAGCACACTTATCGAACAGCCTGCAAAATAACCAAATTGGCCCTGTCTAACAGTTTAAACGACACTTTAGGCTTGATTGTACAGTTGTATAAATCCACTGCTGGTTCCCACGTCGCATGTCTCCCGGCGACAGTTCACACTGCTCTATGCAAACTGTTGGGAGTGTCAATTAAAAGTTAATAACGCACCCATTTTTTTTTTTTTAACCACTTAAGACCCGTACCAAAATGCAGGTAAATGACCAGGCCCCTTTTTGCGATTCGGCACTGCGTCGCTTTAACTGACAATTGCGCGGTCGTGCGACGTGTCTCCCAAACAAAATTCGCGTCCTTTTCTTCCCACAAAAAGAGCTTTCTTTTGGTGGTATTTGATCGCCTCTGCGATTTTTATTTTTTGCGCTATATACAAAAATAGAGCGACATTTTTGAAAAAAAAACAATATTTTTTACTTTTTGTTATAAGAAAAATCAAATTAACTAAATTTTAGTCAAACATTTAGGCCAAAATGTATTTAGCCATATGTCTTTAATTAAAAAAAAAAATAGCTACCTGGCGGGAACAGCGACACTAATACAGTGATCAGAAAAATGATCGCTTAGTGACGCTGGCAATAGGGAGTGAAAGGGTTAACTAGGGCGGTGATCAAGGGGTTAAAACTTTATTGGGGGGGGGGGGCGGGGTACGGGGCTACCCTGAACCTAACACTAACTGACTGTCACACTGACACTAAATACAGTAATCATACATGTACGATTACTGCATTCAGTGACACTGTGACAGGGGGGAGGGGGGGCGATCGTGGGGGTTAAATGTGTTTGTGTAGTGTGTGTCAGTGTAGTGTTGTGCAGACTTACTGTGCCATGTGATCTCTCCCCAGCTGTGGATGAAAAAAACGCTGAGGGGAGAGATCACATCGCTTCCTCCTTTCTGTGTTTACACAGGAGGAGGAAGTGACACACAGGCGGGTGCGCGCGCATTGGCTGGGAGCGATCCAGAGGGGGCGGACAAAAACGAACCGCCGCCCCCTCTGCATGGATCGTTTGTACAGCCGCAGGGACCGCCGCATGTACCGGGGCGGGTCCCGATCGATGTTCACACTTAAGTCTTGTGGTGTATTAAAAACGCATGGTTGAGCTGCATTTTTAACTATTGCTGGTATAATGTATGTTCAGTTTTTGTGATGGAAACATTAAAAAGTAGTAGATGTGTGCTTTACCCACTATGTACAACTTGTCTTCCTTTAGGACCATGTATTTGCTGGGTTACATTCCCAAAGATAATCGTTTGTACCTGGGAGACAAAGAGCTGAACATTGTCAGCTATTCTCTACTGGTGTCAGTTCTGGAGTATCAGACAGCTGTGATGAGAAGAGATTTCAACATGGCTGACAAAGTCATTCCAACCATCCCCAAAGAACAGAGGACACGTGTTGCCCACTTCCTGGAGAAGCAGGTAAATGAATGGCTTCCTAAATTTTATAGTCTATTACAAATTTGCCTTGTGACTTCAATCATTCTAACTGTATTCCCTGTGCAGGGCTTCAAACAACAAGCCTTGGCTGTGTCCACAGACTCAGAACATCGCTTTGAGCTGGCGCTGCAGCTAGGAGAACTAAAGATCGCCCATCAGCTGGCAGTAGAAGCAGAGGTAATGTCTCGCCTTGTTCTATTTTTCCTTTCTTATCAAAGCTTTAGTGTGCACTAAAAGTCTACAGTGACATCTGTATCTAACATCCTATAAGTAATATTATATTGAAATTCTAGGACTTTACTCTGTCAATTCAGAGAATGGGGCTGCCTCTTTGTTAAGGTACCTACGGACATTAAACCATAGGTTGGCCATCCATGCACACTCCAGTGCCTGTGTAAGCACTTATACTGCTGCTGTATACAGTGACATTAGAGGAATTTATTCATGCAAAATGTTACATTTATTAATAGGTTTACATTACATGTTTGTGTTGGCTAATTTAACAAGATGTTTTCCCTTCCTTTTTGTAGTCTGAACAGAAGTGGAAGCAGCTAGCCGAGTTGGCCATCAGCAAGTGCCAGTTTGGAATGGCTCAGGAGTGTCTACACAATGCTCAGGATTATGGCGGTCTCCTACTATTGGCAACATCTTCAGGAAATACCACCATGGTGAACAAGTTGGCTGAAGGTGCTGAAAGAGATGGAAAGAACAATGTAGCTTTCTTAAGCTACTTTTTACTAGGAAAGTAAGTGCAACAATTTTTATTTTTATTTTTATTTTTATTTTTATTTTATGTAAAACCCACATACTACTTCTTCAGTCACTTCATCTTGTACATGATTTCAGCCTTTCCAAAGTGTATGCAAAAAAAGCAGCCTAACCAGTCCCCATAAACTTTAATACATATTGTAATAATCAAAACCGTGTCTGTACCATTTATGAATCATTTGCTTCCTTTGCAGGCTGGATGTTTGCTTGGAGCTTCTAATTTCCACTGGTCGTCTTCCTGAGGCTGCTTTCTTGGCACGTACTTACCTGCCAAGCCAAGTGTCCAGGTCAGTGGGAACATTTTAAAATGCGTGTGTGCGTGTTGGTATTTTTTTTAATTATCAAGACTTGTTTTATTAAAACAAAAAACTTAAAGCGGTTGGAGGAGAATCATTTAGCGTTCAGGAGAAAGATCAAGACTCATCTCTTTTGATACCAAAGGAGACAGGAACAACAAGCGCCCAGAGGCGAGTAAGTTCGCATGTGCTGCACTATATACAGTGAGGAAAATAAGTATTTGAACACCCTGCTATTTTGCAAGTTCTCCCACTTGGAAATCATGGAGGGGTCTGAAATTGTCATCGTAGGTGCATGTCCACTGTGAGAGACATAATCAAAAAAAAACAATTCCAGAAATCACAATTTATGATTTTTTAACTATTTATTTGTATTATACAGCTGCAAATAAGTATTTGAACACCTGTCTATCAGCTAGAATTCTGACCCTCAAAGACCTGTTAGTCTGCCTTTAAAATGTCCACCTCCACTCCATTTATTATCCTAAATTAGATGCACCTGTTTGAGGTCATTAGCTGCATAAAGACACCTGTCCACCCCATACAATCAGTAAGAATCCAACTACTAACATGGCCAAGACCAAAGAGCTGTCCAAAGACACTAGAGACAAAATTGTACACCTCCACAAGGCTGGAAAGGGCTACGGGGAAATTGCCAAGCAGCTTGGTGAAAAAAGGTCCACTGTTGGAGCAATCATTAGAAAATGGAAGAAGCTCAACATGACTGTCAATCTCCCTCGGACTGGGGCTCCATGCAAAATCTCACCTCGTGGGGTCTCAATGATCCTAAGAAAGGTGAGAAATCAGCCCAGGACTACACAGGAGGAGCTGGTCAATGACCTGAAAAGAGCTGGGACCACCGTTTCCAAGGTTACTGTTGGTAATACACTAAGACGTCATGGTTTGAAATCATGCATGGCACGGAAGGTTCCCCTGCTTAAACCAGCACATGTCAAGGCCCGTCTTAAGTTTGCCAATGACCATTTGGATGATCCAGAGGAGTCATGGGAAAAAGTCATGTGGTCAGATGAGACCAAAATAGAACTTTTTGGTCATAATTCCACTAACCGTGTTTGGAGGAAGAAGAATGATGAGTACCATCCCAAGAACACCATCCCTACTGTGAAGCATGGGGGTGGTAGCATCATGCTTTGGGGGTGTTTTTCTGCACATGGGACAGGGCGACTGCACTGTATTAAGGAGAGGATGACCGGGGCCATGTATTGCGAGATTTTGGGCAACAACCTCCTTCCCTCAGTTACAGCTTTGAAGATGGGTCGAGCTGGGTCTTCCAACATGACAATGACCCGAAGCACACAGCCAGGATAACCAAGGAGTGGCTCTGTAAGAAGCATATCAAGGTTCTGGCGTGGCCTAGCCAGTCTCTAGACCTAAACCCAATAGAGAATCTTTGGAGGGAGCTCAAACTCCGTGTTTCTCAGTGACAGCCCAGAAACCTGACTGATCTAGAGAAGATCTGTGTGGAGGAGTGGGCCAAAATCCCTCCTCCAGTGTGTGCAAACCTGGTGAAAAACTACAAGAAACGTTTGACCTCTGTAATTGCAAACAAAGGCTACTGTAGCAAATATTAACATTGATTTTCTCAGGTGTTCAAATACTTATTTGCAGCTGTATCATACAAATAAATAGTTAAAAAAATCATACATTGTGATTTCTGGAATTTTTTTTTTTGATTATGTCTCTCACAGTGGACATGCACCTACGATAACAATTTCAGACCCCTCCGTGATTTGCAAGTGGGAGAACTTGCAAAATAGCAGGGTGTTCAAATACTTATTTTCCGCACTGTAAGTTTTCATTCATTCATTAAAGCGGTTTGAATTTTTTACCTACAGGTAAGCCTATGAAAAGGCTTACCTGTAGGTAAAATGTATATCTCCTAAATGTTCACCTTGCATGCAGCCGCTGATGTCAGTGTTGAATGCGCTCTGAAGGTCTGGCGCAGGAGAGAGAAAGGTAACCGCTCTCTGCAGGAACAACCCAACCCATACACCTGCACAGACTCCACCTTTGAACAATTGGCATATCAAATTGCAAATTGATACCACAGATCACTAACATATTGAATTGATTCCACCAATCATTCAAGTGGATGGTGACTACACCTGATTTTGCCAGAAGAAAAAAGGGGATATAAAATGTTGAGCTAAGAAAATGGAAGAAAGATCTCTTTCCTGCCACTTCTGGTCAATTGTTTATTTTTGGCACAATCTTTAAATAGTAGTTCTGTCGCTTATTTTGCTCTTGCATTGTGTCACTACTATTAAGTATTTTTGACTTAAGATGTTTAAACATTGTTCTTCCAAGAAAATGGAAGAGAATGATTGGTGGAATCAATTAAATAT
Organism: Rana kukunoris; assembly: GCA_029574335.1. Taxonomy (NCBI): domain Eukaryota; kingdom Metazoa; phylum Chordata; class Amphibia; order Anura; family Ranidae; genus Rana; species Rana kukunoris. The sequence goes on from CM056052.1 coordinate 128,352,774, forward strand.
GTTAGTGATCTGTGGCATCAATTTTTTATATATATATATATATATATATATATATATATATATATATATATATATATATATATATATATATATATATATATATATATATATATTATTATGTGTATATGGGTGAGAGCGTTTTTCAGCGTTGCATCCTCCCAGTGCTGTCTCTCGCCCTCAAACCAGGAAACCTTGGTGTGCTCTTCCTGGGGAGGCAGTGCTTTGCCCGTCAGCGCATTTCACTGGACTGGCTGAGCAGAATTACAAATTTCTTGGCAAGTTAAACAATTTAAAAATATATATTAAGCTATTAAAGTGGTTCTAAAGCCTAAACATGTTTTACCTCCTTGCATTAAGGTAAAAAATGTTTAGGCATCAGTATCACCCCCTCACCTCGCCAGAAACTGGAATGTCTCTTTTAACATGAAGTTCGCATAGTGGTGTTTTTAGGAATGAGTGATCAGTTTGTAAGAAAAAAAAAAAAGTAATTTGTCTAGCCCATAATAAATATGGATAAAACTTCAATTTCTGTTTTTAGGGTGGTGAAACTATGGAAGGAAAGTCTGTCCAAGATCAATCAGAAGGCGGCTGACTCTTTGGCTGACCCCACTGAGTATGAGAATCTTTTCCCTGGTTTACGGGATGCCTTCCAGGGGGAAGAGTTTCTAAAGCAGCAGAGCAGTGCCTTGCGACCAGCAAGTGAATATCGCCATGTCACTGTGAGTACTTGTGTGAAAAGCTCATTAGCCTCTTCTTTTGTACCTTTTTACTAACCTAGAAGCCATCTTAATTTTGGTACTTCAAGGCCAATTATAACTGAGATAAACTCAGACAAGTGTGCCAAAGTAATGATTCATGTCCCTATTTCCAGTGACTGAATGGGGTTTCGCATTAATGATATGACTCTGAAACTACGAAACTGTTTTTTTCCACAAAATATAATCCTGTATGCATTTAGTAATAAGGCTGTGTGAATTGATCTGGTCACAATACAGATATTATTGGGTTTTCATTTAATGGATATTGTCTTCTGTCTTCTAGCCAAATGAAGAAAGAAATGTGTTGGCTGAAGCAAAGGGATTTGTACTGCCTGAAGCAGCAAAGGTGAGTTCTGTGACTGGTGTAGCATGAGTGTCATTAATTTACAGTGGTAATATTATAACCTGCACCTCATAAAGTGTCAGAAGTGCTTCATGTTGCTATATGGATGATAGCTGCTTTTGTGGTCGAGGGAGCTCAGTGTTCTACAGGGACTGTTGTCTGATGCAGGTGACATTCCTGTATCTGAAATGACCATATCACTGTGCTCCTGTCCAGCAGTGTGACATGTCAGGTGCAGAATGCAGTCTTGATGTAGAGTACATTTGGGACAAGTGACTGGTGTCCTTACTGACTGAAGGTAGAGGTTCCCAGTTCTTACATATACCCCCTTTAGATATTTCTAAGAACTGTTTCTGAAAACTATTCTTTATACAGGATTTTTTTCAGTGCCAACATCTTGTGCAGCTCTTTACGAGTTAAAGGGAGACAGTACAGTTGCAGTACAATTCATTACAAGGGTGTGAGAAGGGCCCTGCTCTTGAGAGCCTGCAATTTATATAACTTAATTGTAAAGTACAGGACATGGATCTTGTGTTCATAGACCATGGGTTATATGCAGGCTACCTTCAGGTGATTGGACACTGGCAAAAGCTTTGCTAATCTAATAACTTGCATAACCCTACCCAGTCTGTGGACTTTAATCTTTGCTAGTGACAGACTTATGGAGATGTTTTCCTTCACTACTCTAACTCTTCTAACTAGATCCAGCTACCTGTTGCAGGACTCGGTAGGTATTTCCGTATGGTGTTTACGCTAGCTTAAAAGAACCGTTTTTGAAGCAGCACGAATGCCTGTGAAAATGATGCGATAAAGAAAAGAGAATGGAGGGCGCACCGACCTAGTATGATACTGTAACACGATTTTTATTAAAATACTAAAATCAATGATTATACTGACAAAATGAGTTAAAAACAAGCCTTGAAAGACAGTTCAACAGCGCCAGCAGAACAGGACAGTTGCTTCAGTCCAAAAGTATCTGACCGATATTGAAGCTAGGCTTACACGTATCACACTAGGTCGGTGCGCCCTCCATTCTCTTTTCTTTTTTTAGTTTCTTTTGAATTCCCACGATTCTGAGGAGGGCTGCAAGACTCTGGAAGATACTTTATAATTTAACTGCATGACCCCATAAGTAAGAAATACCGGAGCGCAGGAGAATCATCATTGTTTTGCCAAAATGATGCGATTGCAGCGCCCAGTGTTGTTCACATGGTTGCGTTAGCATTGTGTCATGAAAAAATTGACAAATATCACTTGCCATGCTTTGCCGCTTCCCAACTGCTTTTTGTTACTCCTTGTAATGTCATCACCCCAGGCTTGTAAAGCTCTTTCAGGGGCAGCTACTGGGAGCTTGATTCCTATTAATGTAAGCACACCCCAAGAACAAAATCTCAAAAGCCATTCCCGGCCCCACAGTGTGTGTGTGCAGGTCTTTAGAAAACAAGGCATGGTTTCATAGTTGTTAACCCATTCACACTGACTGTACGCAAATATGCAGTCTCTGCTTGAACCGGGTGATGCATGCAGCTGCACATATCACCCCGGTACTGTTTTTGGAGGCATCGGTTGGCTTTCTTGGGATAACAAGAAAGGCATGCAACTATAAGAGGCTCGAGTGACCCACCGGTTGGTCGGAGACCCGAACAATGCCAGAATTGGCCTAGGGCGTGTGTCAGATCTAGTAACCTGGAAGCGATATCATGATATCACTTCCGGTTTACAGAAGACTTAAGCCGCGTACACACGATCAAATCTATCTGCTGAAAACTATCTGACAGACCGTTTCAGCAGACAGATTCGATCGTGTGTACGGGCGGACAGACAGATTTGGCCAGCCGACAGATTTTAAAGCATATCTGCTCGCACATGCGTCGAATGGATTCGACGCATGCGCGGAAGTGTTTTACTTCCCGGTGCAGTGACGTGGCGGCGTCAACGTCATCGCCACTTCACCGCGCTGTCTGCCGGCGGGGATTTTGGTTTGATCGTGTGTACAGCGATCAAACCAAAACAGCCCAGCAGACATATCTGTTCAAATCGATCTGTTAGACCGATTTGAACAGATGTATTTGGTCGTGTGTACGCGGCCTCAAAGTTGCCAAATTAAAAAAAATGACAGTATTCACATTCACAACGGCCAAACATGCCGTTTTTGAATGCTTTTAAGTGCAAAGGAGGGATTTTGGGTCTTGTAGGCCCCAGATCCCTCCATAAAGAGTACCTGTCGCTGCCTATTACTGTCACAAGGGATGCTTATATTCCTTCTGAAAGCAATAAAAGTGATCAGAATTTTTATTTTTTTTCAAAGAAACATGGTAAAAAATATCTATTTAAAGTGCCCCATCCATCCGTGCACACCTGCAGAAGCAGACACATATGTAAATTGCAATCCCAAATGTAAACTGTGTTCAAACCACATATGTGAAGTATCGCCACAAGAGCAATAATTCTAGCACAAGACCTCTTATGTAACTAAGCTGGTAACCTGTAGACATTTTTGAAAGTGTTGCCTATGGAGAATTTAAATACCGTAGTTCGTCGCCATTCCACGATTTTAAAGCCTGACATGTTGGGTATCTGTTTAGCGTAACATCATCTTTCACATTATATAAAAAAAATTGGGCTAGCTTTTTTTAATTATTAATGAAGTGTATTTTATTTGTGTGTGTATGTATATGTATGTATGTATGTATATATATGTGTATATATATGTGTGTGTGTGTGTGTGTGTATATATATGTATATATATATATATATATATATATATATATATATATATATATATATATATATATATATAAAATATGTGTGTGTGTGTGTAATATATATATATATATATATATATATATATATATATATATATATATATATATATAATGTGTGTGTGTTTGGGGGTTTCTAAGTAATTTTACTAGATAAAAATTCAGATTTTAACTTGTAAGCAACAAGGTTAAGGTCAAACAAATAAAGATATCAGTCCACCCGGTTCAACCTGTGTCTGTCTAAGTATTATGGCCCTATCATTTCCCATATCCCTGATATGGCAGCAACATTGTTTTTGCTTGTAAATTAGTCAATGCGTGCATGTTGAGTGGGACAGAGGGGGCTGGGGATAGACCGTTTTGTAATCCAATGAAAAATGAATGTTGCAAAATATTGAAACGATTCCTCCACCTTCCACCATCTAAAATGACAACGTTGTTAAAGTCTAAAAAACATATTTTCTCCCAAAAAAAAATATTTAAATTAAATGCATTAAAGCCTAAGGAATTAAAAAAGGAACTCCATTTACAAGTGTTCCTAGATGCTTCTTGGACCTCCCCCTGTATGGTTCCATCTATCTGTGTGTACATTCCTCTAATTGTACATGGATGTGCAATAGTATTGTATTTTGTATTTTATATTTGAGTTATTTTTGTAATTTTCCGTGTACATTCTTTGATACTATAAGATAGGACATGCCTCTATTTTTGGTTTATTTTCCTTTTTGGGTGACCAGCCTGTCCCTGGGAAATTCTAGTATGATCCTTAATTTTGTTTATTTAATTTAGCAGGACTTTTTGTAGTTGATTGCTGCATGTGCACTATGACAATTTGTCCATGGGGATCCTATAGAAGAAAAGTTATTGATATGATCCATATAGCACCACCCCTGCATCTATTTGATTGAATATGTACATTGCGTTTTTGGTTTCCTCTAAGGGAAAAGTAGGCTGGCGAAACGTGTTGACGTCATGCCTCTGTGCGTCTGACGTCCGTTGCATCCCTCTGCTCCTGGTGCAGTATGGCTGTTGTGGCGTGGATCTGATTGCTGGAGCGAGGTTTGGAGATAGTGTCCGGGAACACTCGGCAGTGTCTGCCGCAGATGCACTGGAGCGGCTCAGACACATCTTTTGTGGTGTCTCCTCAAGAAAAATTGACGGGTCTCCACGAGAGGATCGGAAGGAAGGAGGACTGACTTTTCGCTTCTCTGGCAGCACGTCTGTCGGATTGACACAGCTCTCCAATCGACTTCTGGATATGTAAATATGCCACTAATCATGCCGTGTCACCTGCCTCTCCAGGTCTATTTTTGACTGACTGTCAGCATGATGTTCATTTGATCCTGCCATTGTTTGCAGCGCTTCAATCATTCCTGCCTCCAATTGCCAACATTTGCCAAGCATTGGCTTTTGAGACTGACCGAGCTATCCCCCCAACCATATACAGCTTCATCTTGCCCCTCCATTTCATAGTGACTTTATATATGATGTGATGTGTGGGAGTATGTATGCACGGATGGCATCTAGACGTTTTTTTTAGACTGACAACGTTGTCATTTTAGATGGTGGAAGAATTGTTTCAATGTTTTTTGACATGTTTTTAGTGCTTTAAATTTTTGATTACTATATTTCTCAGTGGCTCAGTCATATGGCTCTCTGGCATAGTCTACATTTCTTATGCTGTTTTATTTGCCATAGAGCCCCATGTCATTTGCACTATGAGTACATGAGTTTTCAACAGTACTTTTTATCGGTTCTAGTAGTTTTTTGTTTTATAGGGATTCCTCAACAGAAAAGGTAACTGGGAGGGAGTTTATCTGGAGAAGCTTTGCATGGCAGCCAATTGTGTTTCCCAGACATACACTTTATGTAGCACATCTAAAAATATTAAGAATAAACATCCTCCTGATTTATTACAGGATGCATTTCATAAATCGTTCATTATTTTTCCCCCCTCCAAAGATCAACTAAGCTTTTAAGTATTGCATTCAGAATCAAACCCCAGTTTGTTTTATACTGGTGTGAATAATACATCTTGATGTGTTGTATGTATTACTACATAAGTGCTTTTGTGGCACTAAGACTAAAGGAAGCATGAAAATAGAAGTTTGATAATCGGGCAAGTGGTTGTAATATTTGTCTGGTAGCTTGCAGTCTAATATGGAACATTTGCTCTATTAATTTGTTACAGGAAGATGAAACCGAGAGAGAAGTAACTCCTCCCCCTGCTGCACCTGAATCCATAGTACCCTCTTCTGCTCCAATTCCCACACCAGTGAATCCAATAGACAAGATCACAGAGGAGAAGGTGAGTGATGTATTCATTGGTATATGAAATATGAGGGAAAAAAATCTGACACCTTACCTCAGGGGTGGCCAACCTTTTGAAGAGCGAGGGCCACTTAAGCAACTTAGTAACCAGTGGCGGGCCACAATAAACGGAGGGGGCGGATGACAGGTCGCGGTTACTCTATAGGCCCTCTAGATGGAAGGGGACAAATTCCCTTCTGTTTGTATTGGAGGTAGGGGAGCGTAAACAGACATCTGTCGCTCTATAGAGGTAAATTGAGGGTCCCATTTGGTCGGTCTGATCGTGTGAAAAGGGCCTAAGACTGCTTTCACACTGATGTGCTGCGGTTTACCCACACTGCGGGTGCAGCGTAGTGCACCTGTGTCTATCCCTACGGGTTAGCTGAACTTTGCCATAGACTCCGCTTGTGGCAAAAGCCAGCGCTGTAGATGATGCATCGGCTTATGGGGCTCTGCTCCGCAGCTGCGTTCTTCCTCTACCACCAGCTTCATTCACAACACTGATGCTGCGATATGGCGGGTCAGCAACCTGCGATCTGGGCTTGCCAACCCACCAGTCCAGAGCAGGAGGTCGCGGGCCACATCAGAGGGCTCTGCGGGCCACATGTGGCCCCCAGGCCACTGGTTGGCCACCCCTGCCTTACCTAGTGCAGAAACTGACTGGAAACTGACTGTGAAGTAGAAGTAGAGCCATTGGAATACATGGAAAACACTGTGCATGCATTTTGTGCAGAAAAAAAGCACAAGGAACAGTGTCTGGCGTGACCTGGCCCTTAATGTTGCAGACATTCTCTTACAGTCCTTTGGCAGGTTTTACCTATCACTACCACAAATCAAATTCAAATATAATGGCAGCAGAAACTTTGATTTGATTTTTACTGCTGTTGCACCGATATCACGCTGTTACCGATACTTTAAAAAAAAAAAATGTCATGTGACAGTGGCACCAATATGCAGCACTGATGAGGCGTGAACTGTGTCGGTAGTTTTATTTATTTTTTACATTTAAAAAAAAAAACATTTTTTTTTTTTAGAGATATATATATTTTTTTACATTATAACTTTTAACCACTTCAGCCCCAGAAGGTTTTACCCCCTTAATGACAGACCGTTTTTTGCGTTATTTTAACTGACAATTGCGCGGTCGTGCGACGCTGTACCCTAATTAAATGTATGTCCTTTTTTCCCCCCCCACAAATAGAGCTATCTTTTGGTAATATTTGATCACCGCTGACGACCATTTTGAAAAAAAATAAAAAAATAATAAATTTTTTACTTTCTGCTATAATACATATCCAATAAAAAATGTTAAATACAATTTCTTCATTAATTTAGGCCAATATGTATTCTTCTACATATTTTTGGTAAAAAAAAAAAAAATCGCTATAAGCGTATATTGCTTTGTTTGCTACAAAAGAGGGGCTATTTATGGCATTTTATTTTAATACATTTTTTTTTATACTTGTAATGGCGGTGATCATCGATTTTTAGTGAGATGGCGGTGGACATATCGGACACCTAGCTAACACTTTTTTTGGGAACCAATTTCATTATTACAGTGATCAGAGGTAAAAATATGCACTGACACAGTATACATGACACTGGTTAACATCAGGGACGATCAAAGGGTTAACTGTGTTCCTTCAGTGTGTTTCTAACTGTGGGGAGATGGGCTCACTGCATTGACACTCTGATCTGTGTTGCTCATTAGCAGGAACATCAGATCGGAGTCTCCGTGCTTGACAGCATGGTGGTCTGCTTGTGTACATCGACAGACCGCCACTCTGTCTCCGATCGCAGGTGGCCAATCAGCACGCCATTTTGCTTGACAAAATCACGTACAGGAATGTGATTTTGCGCAATAGAAGACGCCTTGCCACAGTATATGTACGGCGGTCGGGAAGTGGTTAAATATTTATTACGATTTTTTTTTTTCCTTTAATAAATTAACCATGTTGAGGGGGAGGGGGTGGGGCTTTGGTGAGTAATCAGGGGTCATAGACCCCTGACCTCTCCCCTTTGAGACATGGAAAGAGTGAGGACACAGATTCCCCAGTCCTTTTCTCTGCAGCCTCGGCTGCACTTAAAATGAATGAACAGACAGTGGCTCCTGTTTATTAATAAACTGAAGCATCGTAAACACGGGGTATGTTCCTTAATTATGAATGGACAGAGTCGGTGATAACTGAGTCTGTGCATTTGGAAAAGGAAGGATCCGGTAAATTACATATTTTACCGGCTACCTATATTTCTGGTAAATTACAAAGATAACTACTTTTAAATGGATCCATCCACCTGTAGGACAAACAGGCAAGTAGTAAATCTATCCAAAGCTAAAATGTTTTTTTTTTGGTTAGACTGGTTAAACTCCTTACCAGGTTATTATTACTGCATGTGTCCCCTCTATGGGGATTTCCCTATTTGTCCTGGTGATAATCTCCAGGACTAAAATTGAGGGGAACGTTTTAATGTTGGTCATCACTAAAACAGAAATGAGGGGAAATTATCCAATGGGGTCCCCCCTGTTCTTGTGACATCGGTCTAACATGGGATTTCCTCTCACCTCCATGTTGCGTCTACAAAGCACAAAGTGAAGGGACTTCTTTCAAATTGGACACTGATGGTAAAATAAAATGAAATAAAAACCCTGACAGGGATTTAAATACCTTGCTTTTCCATTTCCCTCCAACAGCCCTGTTTGTCCCCAATCCTCCAAATGGCAGAGGGTAGGTATGTTTACAATGGTTCATTAGGTAGGAGGGACGTTTTCTTAAGTAATTGTCCAGGGTGTGATACCATGTGAGAATCTCTCACAATTTGAGAAGCTTGGAGTATTATGTATGTAGTGATATTCCATTTAAGGTTCATTCTTGGTTACAGATCTCTATCATCTGAGTCTACATTGAATCTATGCATATATATCTATACATTACTTTAAATCTATTTCTTGTCCTTGTTTATAGGCCTTCCTTGACCTGGAGGAAGATTTGGACAACATGGAATTAGAAGATATTGATACAACAGACATAAACTTAGATGATGAGCTCTCGGATTAGCATGTCATATTTGTGATTTTTAAGTTAAGTGACCAAACCAGTTTGCTCCCTTCATTTGCTGACCATCCTGCACACCAGAGCTCCAAGGTCTCACTAGTCAGAGGTCTGGCCCTTTCTTGTGCAGTGTGGGCACAGGACCTTTGTATATTTCCTCCTTGTTCCTTCTCCTTCCAGTTTTTCTGTTTTTTTTGTCTCAAATGAAACCATTGATTATTGTGCATTAACTAAATAAAGGTTATTGCTAACATCTGTACTCTGCATTTATTTCACACTGCATTCAAGTATTCTTACTCTAGAAAAGATATAGATTTTTATATTTTGCACACAGTAGATGCGTATAATGTCACCAGTCAGCTAATTAATAGCTGAAGTGTTTGAGTCAGTACATTTCAGGGTACACATAGGTGCTAGATGTAAAAAGGCAGCCAAATCCTAGGTAAAACATTTATCACTTACTGGTGTAATTCAGGGAATGTACCTATCTAAAGATAATATAAGCCACTAGTGTTTACCATCTGTAGTGTATTAACAGTGTGGAATGTAGAACATGGCAAAGGGAAGGCAATATAGGACAGGGAACATGCAGTTTGGCACAGTGAATGAGACAATGCGGAATAGGATAGCTTTCATCGTTAAATTTGCACTGACCCCCCTTAGCAGATCGCAAGGGCAGTGCAATTGGAATGCGATGTGGGAAGCCACACTGCATTCTAGTGTTGAACTGGCCCTAAAATCTGGGACTCATGACTGCCTGTTTATCAATGTTGATCAGACGCAAAATGGACAAATACAAAGTAACCTTGTGAAAAAAAGAAGAAAAGTGCAGCACTACCTTACTAAATATTGACTTACAATAATTGCGTTGCCCTCTAATGTTTGGTAATCTTAATAAACTTCAAAATTACCACAATACCTGTCTCTGTCATAAGTAACTTCACATATAATACATATCAAACTAACAAAAAAAACATGAAACTTAACAGGCTTGGTGGAAACCCCTCCCGTAGGTATTTGCCATACAAATTAACTTTCAACTTTGAACTTAAAGAGGAGGTTCACCCTAAATATAGTCTTTCTCATGTGATCCAGCATACTGGCGTCGGCGCCAGTATGCTGTTTTTATTTTTATTTTTTTAAACCCCCACTTACTGTGTAATCTTTAATTTTTATATCTTTCCCCCGCGGTGGATGGCGCTTATACAGCCCGTCACATCTTACGAAAATACCCGATTTAGGACTCGGGTATTCTTGGCGCAATGCGGCGCCTGCGCACAGACCTAGGAGCTGACTGCACAGTCGTCGGAATTCTCCGAATCCTATTCCGGCTTTTTTCGGAGGGCGTGACGCGCCATAGCCGTAGGACTCGGAGAAATACGGCGCCTGCGCAGTCAGCTCCTAGGTCTGTGCGCAGGCGCCGCATTGCGCCGAGAATACCCGAGTCCTAAATCGGGTATTTTCGTAAGATGTGACGCACTATACAGGCACCATCCACCACGGGGGAAAGAAATTAAAATTAAAGATTACGCAGTAAGTGGGGGATTAAAAAAAAAAAACGGCATACTGGCGCTGACGCCAGTATGCTGGATCGCATGGGAGAGAGTATATTTAGGGTGAACCACCTTTTAAGTTTCATTTTTTTGTTTTATTTTTAGTTTGATATGTATTATATGTGACGTTGCATATCACAGAGACCGGTATTGTGGAAATAAGTTTATTGAGCAAACCATGAATTCGAGAATCCTTTGTTAACCTTTTCAACACAGAGGAACCCTTGAAATTATATTCCAGTCTCAAGGAAGCCCTGCTAAAAATTGCTATAGCTACAACTAATTTTACATTGGGGTGATGGACAGTGGGAAGAATGCTCCTTACACTTGTGGTCATTGAGAATAATTACCCCCTTACATATCACTAAAAAGACCATTGCCACTGAGAATCTGTCATAAGAGCAAAGTGCAAACTGTGCAACAAAGTGCAAATGCATATATATATATATAAAAAATATACAATAAATATCAAATAAATGATTCCATCCGTGGTGTTGCAGCTGATTTTGTGAAATAGGTGATTTTCTTGAACAAAATGAGCCCACATTGCGCTTACCTTTTATAAGGCAAGGAAAGGGCCTTAAAAAATGTGTAGCACTTTGGTGGGTCTCCAGTAGATGTCCCTCTATCCTCGCTGTGGGATAGTGTAGTGGTCCTAGTTGGGGTCCAATGTTCCAGGGTATGTGGATGGAGGTTAACCAGTGGTGCTCAAATAAGAAAGGATGGTGCCATAGTGAATGATGTAAGTTGCTACTTTTATTATTAAATCGGTATTTACATACTTCACTATGGCACCATCCTTTCTTATTTGAGCACCACTGGCAAACCTCCATCCACATACCCTGGAACATTGGACCTAAACTAGGACCACTACACCATCCCACAGAGAGGATAGAGGGACATCTACTGGAGACCCACCAAAGTGCTACACATTTTTTAAGGCTCTTTCCTTGCCTTATAAAGGTCAGCGCAATGCGGGCTCATTTTATTCAAGAAAATCACCTATTTTACAAAATCGGCTGCAACACCACGGATGGAATCATTTATTTGATATTTATTGTATAGTTTTTATATATTTATATGTATGCATTTGCACTTTGTTGCACAGTTTGCACTTTGCTCTTTTGTTTTTATGACAGATTCTCAGTGGTATATGCGCTTATCACCCTTTTAATTTATCACTGTTGTTTTATCACATATCACAATCCAGATTGAGCAGCATTTACATTTTTTCACTTTATTTATTTTGATGGCGCAAAAGCCTCACAACACACATATCTAACCTCTGGAGGAACCTTAGGGCACCATGGAACCCTGGTTGAAAAACCCTGCATTAGAAGGTTCCACCATTGTCATTGAGTTATTGATTAGTAAGGAAGCAATACATTTTTTTGGTATGGGTTTGGGAGAACAGTGCCTAGCAGCAAACCTTTTACTGCTATTTTTACCTACCAGTAGTTCATTGTAAATAGTAGCGTGGTGATTACCGATTTTATACTAAAGTAACATTGTTACTTTTTGTATCTACTGTTTCAGATCTCCAGATCAAATGGATGAGCCAAGATCTGCAGATGCTGTCAGTCTAAGGCCCCTTTTCACACTTATACGACTTAGTCGGCCGTGATTTGGGATCAGTACAACTTCAACTTTGCCACAACTTTGGCATTAACCAATGAAAACATACTTGGTGTGAGGCAATTCCTTTTCCTGCCACCGCAGTTGTCATTGCTGCTGTAGCAGTAGCAGTGCATGAGGAAGAAGAGGAGGGGAGGCGGAGTAGACATGGGTACATCCCATCATTGACAATCGTGAAGATAGGGGTCAATTTTGGGTCCTCTATATTGAAGAATGAGAAGAATGCTTCTTACATTGGTGTCAGTGAGAAGAATGCTCCTAACATTGGCAGTCAACGACCTAACGACTATGGAACGCACTGCCAACCACCACTCGACTGGAGATGGACCACCTGGCCTTCAGGAGAGGGATTAAAACCCATCTCTTCTGAGGTCACATGGTCTCACTCAGTATGGATACAGCGCCGAGACGCGATTCAGTTCGCATGTGTTGCGCTATATAAGTTTCTCACTCACTCAGTGGGAAGACTGTCCCTTACATTGGTGGTCAGTGGGAAGACTGTCCCTTACATTGGTGGTCAGTGGGAAGAATGTCCCTTACATTGGTGGTCAGTGGGAAGAATGTCCCTTACATTGGTGGTCAGTGGGAAGACTGTCCCTTACATTGGTGGTCAGTGGGAAGACTGTCCCTTACATTGGTGGTCAGTGGGAAGACTGTCCCTTACATTGGTGGTCAGTGGGAAGACTGTCCCTTACATTGGTGGTCAGTCTGAAGGCTGTCCCCTTCATTGGTGGTCAGTGGGATATTGTCTTCGTAGTTTATCTTGTCTTTGTAGTTTGGGTCACACAAATCATAAATAGCTGGACACTCACGGATAAATCGAATGATTTGCTCATTATCGAGGACGTTTTTTTTACCTGTTTGGAGCACATTGTTCCTGAGGGAATAACCAGGAAGTGAATGTGTGGTGGAAAATGTGCTTGAGAGGGGCTACTATGCTGAAAGGATTGGGTGGGACAAGGGTTAAAAAGCTGCTTGTGCTTACAAAGTTGTACTGAAATTGTGTCTATATTATTCAGGTATGATTTGCATGCTACTTGAGGGTTTAACATTGAGGTCTATGGACAATAACTCGCATGGAAGTTGTACCAAAGTAGTGCAGGGACTACTTTGAAGCCGGCACTAAAAGTCGTGCCGTATGACTTGTCATACGATTTTGCAGTACAAAATCGTGAGACAAGTCGTATAAGTGTGAAAGGGCGCTAAGCAACCCAAGCGGTTAAAAAAAAAAATTATAAAATGTCTCTAACCCCTTATTAACCACTGAAGCCCCGGACCAATATGCTGCTAAATGCCCAAAGACGTTTTTACAATTCGGCACTGCTTCGCTTTAACTGACAATTGCACGGTCGTGCAACGTGGCTCTCAAACAAAATTGGTGTCCTTTTTTCCCCACAAATAGAGCTTTATTTTGGTGGTATTTGATCACCTCTGCGGTTTTTATTTGTTGCGCTATAAACAAAAATAGAGCGACAATTTTGAAAAAAATGCAATATTTTTTACTTTTTGCTATAATAAATATCCCCAAAAAAATATATAACATTTTTTTTCCCTCAGTTTAGGCCGATACGTATTAGTCTACCTATTTTTGGTAAAAGAAATCGCAATAAGCGTTTATCGATTGGTTTGCGCAAAATTTATAGCGTTTACAAAATAGGGGATAGTTTTATTGCATTTTTTTTTTACTACTAATGGCGCCAATCAGCGATTTTTTTCGTGACTGCGAGATTATGGTGGACACTTTGGACAATTTTGACACATTTTTGGCACCATTGTCATTTTCACAGCAAAAAATGCATTTAAATTGCATTGTTTATTGTGAAAATGACAGTTGCAGTTTGGGAGTTAACCACAGGGGGCGCTGTAGGATTTGTGTGTTCCCTGTGTGTGTTTACAACTGTAGGGGGGTGTGGCTGTAGGTCTGATGTCATCGATCGAGTCTCCCTATAAAAGGGATCACTCGATCGATGCAGCCGCCACAGTGAAGCACGGGGAAGCCGTGTTTACATACGGCTCTCCCTGTTCTTCAGCTCCGGGGAGCGATCGCGAGCGGGTGGCTAGAAACTAACGTTTCTAGCCGCACCCTCGTCCAGGATCGCTCCCCGCTAGTTTCCGACTGCCGCATGTAGCGCGGGGGGTCCCGATCGGACCCCCGACACGCGCAAAGGCAGGGACGTATATATATACGTCTATCTGCCTTAACGTGCCCTTGTGTAGACGTATATCTACATGCGGCGGGCGTTAAGGGGTTAATCAATGATTTTTTAACCCCCCGTTTAACTCCTTTCTCCTATCAACTATTGTGTTTTTTTGTTTATTTGTAGCTTACTAATCCTCAACATCCAAAATTTGTTTGGTAATTTTTTTTCAGTGTCACGTTTAAAAAAAGCGCATAATTGAATACAAAGCACCTTTCATCTGCAAATTTCTTTGCAATGTTTTGTGTTGGTATGTGTGTACTTTTAAAAAGAACAAATAAAAAAAAAGGTGTGGCTTTATCTACAGTAACACTTTATTTTGATGGTATTTGATCGCTCTGCTCTATAGGTTAAGTAATTAAAAGGGGTTGGGTATTAAATATTAGGTAACTATAACTGATTGCATAGAATTATCTTGTATCTTGTAGTCTCAATTTCAGCCAGCAAGTGGAGCTGAATGCTCTTTTCGTATTTTCCAGGCTTTGCTACTCTGAACAATAATTTATTTTTATATAATAAAAAAAAAAAATTAGGCCAAAATATATTTTGCTACATGTCTTTGGTAAAAAAAAAAAAAACCCAGTAAGCGTTTATTGATTGGTTTGTGGGAAAGTTATGGTGTGTGTGTGTGTATATATACTGGAATTTATGCAGCTATAGACGATATACTGTAATGGCTGTGATCAGCAACTTGTAGTGGGACTGTGATAGGGTGGTGGGCAATCTGGCGCTAGCAGACACTATGGGGTTGATTTACTAAAGGCAATTCTACTTTGCACTACAAGTGCACTTTGAATGGCAGTTGCTGTAGATCTGAGGGGGACATGCAAGGAAAATAAACAGCATTTTTGCTTGTACATAATTGGATGATAAAAGCAGCAGAGCTTCCCCTCATTTCAGATCTTCCCCTCAGATCTAAAGAGACTGCATTTCCAAGTGCAATTGTAGTGCAAAGTGGATTTGTCTTTAGTAAATCAACCCCTATGTGACACTGACATCCCTAGTGACACTAATACAGTTATCATACTGTTCACAGACAATGGCTGGAAAAGGGTCAACATCTAGGGGCAATAAAGGAGTTAACTATGTGCCTAAAAAGAGTATGTGTGCTGATTTTACTTACTGACCTGGCTATTTTTTCTCCCTACTTTTCGGGGACTAGAAACCACTAAATCGCTGTTCACTGGACACAGAATTCTGTCTTTGTAAACACTCTCAACTCTGATTTGAACACAGCCGATCAGCAGGTTTCAGCCCAAATTATTGGCTGAAATTTGCTGCCAAACTCATCCATGCGTGTGCCCCGAACCTGGATGACAGGTCCATTTTCCAGCCTGCCTGTGCCGCCCATCTGCAGTAAATTTACAGTGGGTGGGCGGCAAGTAGGTAAAACTGTGTGTGTGTGATATATATATATATATATATATATATATATATATATATATATATATAAAAGATATATGTGTATGTGTATGTGTATATATATATATATATATATATATATATATGAGAGAGAGATATATATCAATATATATATATATATCTCTAAATATATATATATATATCTATTTATATATATATCTCTCTCTCTCTCTATATATATATATATATATATATATATATATATATATATATATATATATATATATATATATATATATATATATAGATAGATAGAAATGTAAGAATCGCTCTGCTCTATAGGTTAAGTAATTAAAATGGGTTAGGTATTAAATATTAGGTAAATATAACTGATTGCATAGATTTATCTTGTAGTCTCAATTTCAGCCAGCAGGTGGAGCTGAATGCTCTTTTTGTATTTTCCAGGCTTTGCTAGTCTGAACAATAATCATTTTCCTTTTTAAAAAGTAGTATTTACAGCAGCTGCTATGTTTTGGTTAGAATTCTCAAACTACTGTTTGTAGGGTTATAGAGAGAAGAACAATTTGATGAATTTTACCTGAAAAACACAGTACAATCAGACTAAGCTAATAATGCATTATAAGCATAGGCGTGCGCACAGGGTGTGCCAGGTGTGCCTGGGCACACCCTAATCTCCCAATGCAGCACAGATGCCCCCTACTGCCCTGGCTTCCCCTTCTCCCCCGCCCCCCCCACAGCACTGCCGGCTTCCCCTCCTCTCCCACTGGTTATTGCTGTGGATGTTTTAGGATGAGTGGGGGAAGGGGGCAGTAAATATGCCATTTATGGGCCCCTTCTCTTTCTGAATGAACATGGTGAGTGATCGGTAGAGTGTGTTTGAGCTTTGGGGTGCACACCCTAATGCCAAAGGCTGCGCACACCTATGATTATAAGTATAGTATAGAACTTGGATATCGGTGTTTAGAGCCAATTATAATTGACTAATAGTTCCACTTCCAGCCTCCCTCAGAGGGGTCTTTTTGAACAGGAGAAAAGCAGTAACATTTTAATGAATGCTTATTTAGAAACAGAAGAAACAGTAACCGTTTACTGAATATTATTTACAAAAGATGACAAAGTAGTACAGAAGGCTTATGTGTCCAGCACAGAAATACACATCCAGTAGTCATTGGGGGACACATTTTGCATGGGAGGAAATGGTTTCATGACACTGAAGTGTAGAATTCTGCAGAAGTCCAGCATTGGTGTCATAAAGAAGCTGAAGCAAATTAATAGAAATGATTTATAGTAATATCAGCCAGTAGGTAATCAATATTTTGGTACTTACAATCAAAAGATAAATGCTTTTATCACTCGTCCCCCATTTAGTTTTATTCTTTAGCACTGCAAAGAAGTACAATAGATGACCACCTCTTGTAAAAGGAACATATTGCAGCTCTGGAGCACTGAACATACATGTCTAATATTATTTTAAACACGGGAAAGCACAGATCATTTATCCAATGACAACTTAAGGCGCACAACATATTTAAAAGGTATTATTAAATACTGCCCCCTCCCCCCCATTGCTGTGAAAAAAAAGAAGCTGATTGTGATCTTCTGTTTATTTCACGTGATTAGCTGTCATTGGGTGTCATAAGGGGCCAAGATCTCATTGACTCACTGATCACACAGCGCGCCGGTGGTACCTTCTCGGGAGGATGTACATGGAAGCCCTCGCAGGAATTAATGCCCACATTGTAGCTGTCTTTTGGCTATAGCGCGCACAGAAGCTGGTTAAAATAAATGTGACATAACATAAAAGAGTGGTGTGCGCAGAACCTAGTAATGCTCACCGTT
This sequence comes from Rana kukunoris, assembly GCA_029574335.1. Taxonomy (NCBI): domain Eukaryota; kingdom Metazoa; phylum Chordata; class Amphibia; order Anura; family Ranidae; genus Rana; species Rana kukunoris. The sequence goes on from CM056052.1 coordinate 128,370,605, forward strand.
ATAGACTTCCCCCAATGACCTGGCTGATCTCTCCTTTACTTTAGAGGGCAGAGTCTGCCCCTAATGTAGACCGGTTGAAGGGGTAGTGGCACTCTTTTCTTAGCATTGTTTATTTTATTTTTTTACCACATATATGTGCTCTACCCTTCCACAGTATACCTCGATGTATTGGTAATGCTAATGATGTTGTCTACTGATTATATGTTTTGGCGAAGTTACCCTTTTATTGTATCTGCTGTATACCACTCAATAAAAAAAATGTGACTCCTGCACTACCAACCCTATTGTAGTGAAATAATGATTATTATGGCTGCTGCTGGCATCTAAATGTGTTCCCACAAAACAAAGAAAAAATACTGAAATACCGTAATTCTGTGCTGCCCCAGCTCCACTCAAATGAATAGTACATTTATGGGTCTCACAACAGAGGTTAGGGAATTCCATTGAATAACAGCAACCGCATCCTATTGGTGGAAAAGCCTTTCAGCTAGTCTAGATTTATTTGGATCATACAGTTCATCTGTGTTACCAGTGACTTATTATAGTCTACTATTCAAATATGCACACTTGTAGGCTTATGCATGAAACCATGTGAATGTATGTTGGAATCATGTGATGACTGGATCATCACTAGCGTCTAGCCAGCCTCTAAAGTTTAAGGGCTGCCTAAAACTGGACACTTTTTTACTTCTGGAAAGACATCCAGGGCCGCTGACGGGGGGGGGGGACACCAGTCCTCCTGTAGGGGGCCTGGGCACACAGAGGGGCCCGAACAGCAGGGGGAATCAGTGCGGTTGGGGCAGAGGGGCAATTACAGAAGGATGCCCTGTGTGTCTCTCTGCAACAGCTGGAAGCCAGTTTCTCCCAATCCTGCCGATTTTCCGCTGCTTCAGGGAGACACACAGACACAGGGCGTTTGTGTCCACTAATAATGTTTTTAATGTATTTTTTGTGAAAATATGGTCTTGATATATTCGGGGGAGGGGCCCTGCCAGGTAGGCTGTACGGAGGCCCCGTGATTTCTAACAGCAGCCCTGAAAACATCTAAATGTATTTTATAAACTGTGATTATCTGAAGAGTGGAAAAATGCTATACATTCCCAGAGGATAGTTCCTTTGTATCTCCAAGGATAAATCACACAAACTAGAAATAAATAAAGGAGAGAAAGAAGGAAGAAAAAGCCATTCCACTGCCATCACTGGCATTTGCATCCTTGTTTACTCTGTTGTCCTCAGTTGGTCTTCTTTTCAAACAATGCATGTATTTTCCAATCCTTATTCTGTACAGTGGTTGCTTTTTCACAGGTCATTGCACAAAGCTAGAGTAGATGTTTAAAAATAAAATGAAAAATGACCGCACAATTTCATCTGTTCTCTACTGTCTAGAGGAGCTAGACACACTTTTCTTACTTCATAACAATCACAAAAGGGTCATCTCGGCTCAATGGTAGAATCACAGCAACTATTTACAAGAATTCCTCGTAGTTCATCCAAGGTGCAACTAAAATTCCATGATCAAAAGTTCGATGTACACAGTTCAAGGCGTCATTATTTTTTGAAAACTAAAATAGAAACTATACTCTCTCAATCAACATTAACTATTTTTAATCATTATGCCTCTAGCTTTAGTAAATAGGTAGGAAGTTGTATTATTTCTTTATCGTACACCATGGGACACAGAGCCATATTCATTATATAATGGGTTGTAGGGTCACCAGAGGTGATTGGACACTGGCAAAACCAATCAGAGACAGTTTCCCTCTATAAAGCCCCTCCCTTCAGGGGAGCACCTCACTATTTGCTGCTCGGCGAGATGACGTAATATTATGTGATCTCGCCCAGCAGAGCCGACCTGCCGCCGTAAAACTGTGGCGGCTGGTCGGCAAGCGGTTAAAGGATCACTAAAGGAATTTTTTTTTCTAGCTAAATAGCTTCCTTTACTTTACTGCAGTACTGGTTTCATGTCCTTATTGTTCATTTTTGCTTTGAAGTTGCTGTAATCCTGCTCTGTTCTCCACACTTCCTGCTTGTCTGTTTCCTTATAACCACAGTGCTGGGAGCTTTCTCACGGTGGTTTAAGCTGTCATTACTGTGTGTCTAAAACTTCCCAGAACCAATCAAATTCATTTTAAAAACAAAACACTGCCCTGGATTTGTTTGTTTTTGTTCTGTGTGTCTATTTCTACTTTGCAGAAACATGAAGCCAGTTCAAAAGTGAAACTAACCTGCAGGCACATTATATGATTGATTTTTATCTATTTTTAATCATTTTGAAAAGGAATCATTTAACTTTTAATGTCTCTATACCCTGTAAACAGTCATTTCAGCAAAAAATTTTTTTTCCTTTAGTGACCCTTTAAGGAGGTGTGGCAGGGGGCGTGTCCTATGCCTACATACATTTGTTGGTAGGTGTCCCTCATTCTCATCTCACAAATAGACATAGACAAATAAAATATTGAGAAAACTAGATTTAAAAAAAATTAAAGCAGCCAGGTTGAAAACTGTTGGCTGAGTAATGGCTGCAACCAATCAGATGCAGTCACAGTTTCAGTATTCTGACAGCCACGGGTGTCGGCTTTCAAAATACATTAATCGGTAAGGGAGATTTGTCTACACTTTTTAGAGTGGGTGGAGGAGTATATTATATTTCTCTCATTCAACCTGCTGGCTGAACAAGGGAATCTATACAGTATATGTATGGCTAGCCTAAGTAAAGAAAGCAAACTCGTGAATTAGCTGTTAGCAATAATATGTAGTGAAAATGGTATTTTGGTAATTATGCATTTTTAATGTGTCTTATAAGTAAGAAATCACTCCAACGTGATTCCTTCAGCTACAGAAGTGAGAGCAAAGAATTGAGGTATAAAGCTTGAGTTCTGTGCACTTCAGAATATTTAAACAGATAGGGCCGCTATAATTCATCACATGCAGTCTGCCTTTAAATCCAGCTTCCTCCCTCTCCCTGTTTATTTTTCGGTATCCAATCCAACGCTGACATCACCCAGACTCAGCTGGGTGTTGGGAAAAAAAATCCTTTATACTCCAAGTTGAATACAAGTTCAGTACATACCATCTGAATGATGCAATGTGACCTGTTAATATAAGTGCACATAGCTCCCTCTGCCATAGAGCAGCACAGTCATGCAATATAGACAATCTGGGACAGTGAGTAAAATGATCAGATAAGTCTTTGTAGTGTTTGTAAAAATACTTCTGGAAATATGAGATCTTTAGAGAGGAAAATAGGAAAACCGGTATGAATTTCTGCAGCTACACGATGTAGGTGGGCTGAGAAATCAAGATAAAATTCCGGGTGTCAACAGAGTGGGAAAATAACATGTAAAGGAGCAGTAAACATATTATGATTGAATATAATAGAAAATTTGCGCAGATACTGTATATATGAAAAAAATTAAATAAAACTGAGTTTTAGCCAAGAAAAAAAACACCCCACTTGTAGCTACTGTGCCCCCAATTGTTGCCACTGTGCCCCTAATTGTCGCCACCGTGCCCCCAATTGTCGCCACCAGGCCCAGTACCCCCCCCCCCTGGCACTTACCTTTCTGGCTTCTAGAGTGTATGAATCTGTATATTTTAATGTCTGTGAGCGATCCAGAGGGGGCGGCGCTCCGGCGTCCCTATGGACGCACCGCCACTGTTACGGTATCTTACTTCATAGTGCAGTAATCTTCTGCAGCATCAGTTCCAGTGAAGGTGACTGATCAGCTAGAACCGCTCAATATACAACTACCTCCTCACACTGATCTTATCTGTATTCATTGCAGGACCATCTGAATTAATTCTAGCCAAGCAAATTGGCGGCATCCACTAATCAGGATGGGACTTGGGTGCTGCAAGAGGAACCCTTCCACTCAGCAGTGATGAAGACTTGCGGCACTGGGACAGTGGGCCCTGGATTTTTAAGGAGGGACTTTACCTTCCCCTACTGTTCATTTTTTCTTCAGTCTACTCAACTTTTGTTTCCCTTGTTATCTTTAATAAACATACTCACAAACCCAGCAAATTAAGTGTTGTCCTGGAGTATAATTCCGCTCCACTGTTGCACACATGGTCCTGCATGTTTCGGTGATTTACCATGCATGTGCAAAGTTTTCAGACTTTCCCGGTTGCAGTCTTTGCAGGGGGCACAGACTTTTGTGCATGTGCAAATGAGCAACGGGATCTCTTGGTAGCTAAGCCCTGCACTGGGGGGGGGGGGGGGGGGGGGGGAGAACTGTCAAAGTGCTTTTTTGCAGAACAAAACACACTGATTAAAAAAAATATATATATAGGATTTTCCCTACAGCTTATCTGTAAAATCCTTTTCTTGGAGTACATCACGGGACACAGAGCAGCATAGTAATTACTATGTGGGTTATAAGCCACCTATAGGTGAACTGACAGTGGCACATCAAAAGACAGGAAGTCCCCATCTATATAACCCCTCCCATACAGGAAGTACCTCAGTTTTGCAGCAAAAGCAATAAATATCCCAGTAAAGAGGGGAGGGACCTCTGTGTCCCATGGTGTACTCCAAGAAAAGGATTTTACAGGAAAGCTGTTTGAAAAATCCTATTTTCTTTATTGTACATCACAGGACACAGAGCAGCTATAGTAATTACCAGAGCTTTTTTTCTCAGAAAATAGGTGCAGGAACTCAACCACGACCCCGTTCAGATTTCACAAATAGTAGAAGGGTCTTTAAGGGGCATTACATACCAGGATCGTATTACATACAGAGTGCAACGTTCAGGGGGTTACAAACAGAGTGCAGAGCTGTCACAAAACCAGACTTCTGTGTTTACAAGTGATTGTGGTGAGCAGGCACCAAAGGGTCTGAGCCAGAGATGGTGGAACTGAGTTCCCCCAAGTTCCCCCTGAAAAAAAGCCCTGGTAATTACTATCTGGGACATCCCAAAGCAATGCCCCTGAGTGGAGGGAGACACATACAAAGCAGACCGCCAACAGGCGAGAGAATCTATATTGCAGCACAGAGCGCCCAAAGGCAGCCTCCTCTTGCCGTCTTACATCTATCTGATAGAATTTTGTAAATGTATGCGCCACCTTGAAGACACTGGAGAAAAAAACTGAGGTACTTCCCGTATGGGAGGGGTTATTAATGCCTCGTTTCCACTGAGCGGGTCGGTTCGGTACGGTACGCTATTTTGGGTGCTTCCATTATGAAAGCGTGCCATAAAAGCGAACCGTACCGGACCATTCTGGGTCCTGCTTCAGATGTGGGGCCATAGAAAATGGAACGGTTTGGTTAGGGTGGACCTACAATACATTCCACTGACTGGTGGACGTGCTAGGCATTTTTCCTAAATCTTGTATGGTCCCGCATTGGTCCAATTTGCAGTGGAAATGCTCAGCAGAATAGACCGGACCATTCTAACCCGTTCCATTCTAAGCGACCCGAACCGATCCGCTCAGTGGAAACGAGGCAATAGAGAGGAACTTCCTGTCTTTTGATGTGCCAGTGTTTATTGACCTATAGGTGGTGTTAAAAACAGATAGTGATTATTAATTAATTAATTATTATCATAATGATACTAAAATACAGACAATACGTTTGCCCTTGCTTGTACAAAGTTTTGCTGCTTTTTAAAATGTGTAAAACAATCCTAACTAGTTTTCATGATGTCTGTAAATTTCCTGCTGTGACCGTCTGTAGATAACTGATTACAGTACTTCTGAGCCTGTAGCTAACAATCGCCTCTCTATCCTACATTTCTGCATGTACCATTACAGTGGTCAGTGTTGAGTGATTCATCCCATGAGATTTAAATTGATGTCATGCTCCCTGACATTGACCGTATCTATTTCTCAAAGAACTCTAATCATCAGAATGAGGGGACACAAAAGCTATAGAATAAATGAAAGCTATGGTAACCAGTGGTAATTAGTAACACAGAAGTCATGGGAAAGGATATCACATACTGTAACTTCACTGCAAAGTTCAAATACGTTTTTTTTTTTTTTTTTAGTCCTAAAATAATATCATCTACTCAGAGCTTTTTTTTAAAGAAAATGGGTGCAGGAACTCAACCACGACCCGTTCAGATTTCACAAACAGTAGAAGGGTCTTAAAGGGGCATTAAATACCATTACATACAGAGTGCAGAGTTCAGGGGGTTACAAAGCTGTCACTTGTAAACACAGAAACCAGACTTCTGTGTTTACAAGTGATTGTGGTGAGCAGACACCAAAGGGTCTGAGCCAGAGGTTGTGGAACTGAGTTCCCCCTGAAAAAAAGCCCTACATCTACTAATACAGTGTTTTTCAACTCCAGTCCTCAAGGCACACCAACAGGTCAGGTTTTCAGGCTTTCCATTATTTTGCACAGGTGATTTGATCAGTTTCACTGCCTTATGGCCCATACACACGATCCGAATATCGGACGAAAACGATCGTCCGATGATGGATCGTACGATTTTCAGATCGTGTGTACACTACTTTCGACAGCCGATCACGACCGTTCATCCGATTAAATTCGATCGGACAAGCGCGAAAATTTTTCTCGTCCGATGTCCGATCGTCCGATTTTCGTTTAGTCAGTACAGCCGTCGTCCGACAATACAATACAAATACATTACAACACGTGACATCACTTCTGATCGTTTTTTTCTATCGTACGATAATTTTCGTGAGTTTAAAAACCTATTTTATTTTACTCGCGATTATTAAGCGAAAAAAGTCGTACGATCCGTCGGCCGATATTCAGATCGTGTGTATGGGCCATTAGTAATCACCACAGCCATTTCATCTGAGGGAAATTCTGAAAACTTGACCTGTTGGTGTGCCTTGAGGACTGGAGTTGAAAAACACTGTACTAATAGATAAATCTATTGTGAAAAGACTACAACTTAAAATAAGAAAAAGTTAAAGAATAAGCACCGTCATAACTTGCTTCTATATATACTGTAAAAGAGATGCAGATACAAAAGACACAAACTAATGCAGCTCTGTAATCAATATGTAGCGCAGACTCCTCTGGCTAGGCTGCTAGGCAAAATTGAGGTTTTGGCTTCACTGCAATCGGTGGAGCAGTGATTGATAGTTATGTCTGGTCAGAGTTTCCAAACTGGGTGTTTTATGTTTCTGATCTGCTTTTGGAACAATCTTCCAGAATATAGGGCAGGGAGAGTCAAATGATCAGTATGAATATTTATCATACCCCAGCCAATCCCTGGATTAAAGCGGAGGTTCACCCAAAAATCAACTTTCTGACATTAGATCCAGCATACTGCTAACATCTGCAGTATGCTGGGTGTTTTTTTTTTTTTTTTGTACTTATCGTTTTATGAGCCGTTGTTATCCGGCTCCGAGCGGGGAATCCTGCGGGGAATGGGCGTTCCTAAGCCAAGAGGAGTTGATTGACGGGCTGCTAAGGCGTGTCACGCCTTCCGAAAATACCAGAAGTGACACTCGGGTATTTTCGGAAGGCGTGACATGCCTTAGCAGCCCGTCAATCAACTCCTCTTGGCTTAGGAACGCCCATTCCCCGCAGGATTCCCCGCTCGGAGCCGGATAACAACAGCTCATAAAACGATAAGTACAAAAAAAAAAAACCCCAGCATACTGCAGATGTTAGCAGTATGCTGGATCTAATGTCAGAAAGTTGATTTTTGGGTGAACCTACGCTTTAAGGAACTCAGAAGGTGGCTGGGGAAGTGATAAATATCTGGGAAGCCTGCTCAGAGTGTTCTTATCCTCTTCATGGAGGGTACCAGTTTTCTTGGGGATGTTGCCTTTGAATGCAGCTTTACTGAGTCAAAGAGTGCAGTTTGACCTTCAGAAAGAGTTAAACTGCGGACTTGGAGAAGATTGCAAAGAAGATTTTAGCTACAGCCTGGGCCTCGGCAGGAGCTGAGGGCCTGGGGAAAACTGGTAAAGGATCAGGGCTGGAGGCACTGCCTAAAGTCCTGGTCTGGTCCTTGGTTACTGTGAGTGGCACCTAATTTGGGACTTTTGTGTGTGACTGCAATTGTGAGGATTTAGTGTGAAGATTTTTCTTTTTGTTTTGGAGTATCCTGGAACTGTAAATCCCTCCCCTGTTCAAATTATCCAGCAATAAATTCTAAAAAGACATCTCCTAGACTGACTGTGAACGGAACTGTGCTTGTGGGGGCAGCCTTTTTACAGATCGGTAGGCTATACGTTATGGAAACAGTGTATCTGAGGGTTTGAGGGACTTCCGTTGTTTGCATTCACTTTCAAATCATGTGGAGGAATCTAAAAATGTTACCAAAAGAGATTGGATGACGTGTAATAACGGTGCTGTTCCTCAGAAACCTAGATGGGCCAGATAAGTGTCCATAGTCAACCTTTCTAGTGTGGGCCTCTGTTTAACGTTAGTAAAATCACAAGCTCTATAATCCCCTCTTGGACTAAGTTCTGGAAAGAAAGATGGGTACCTCAGAGCTGAAAAGAGTGAAGGTAATAGAGAAATGTCCCCCTTTGGAGTCAAGTGCCACTAACTACCAATGATTGTGCTATTACTTTTGTGGGGGAGGGGTTAAAGTGCCACTGGCCACCAGTGTTTGTGAGGTTGAGGTTCTGAGGTGTGATTGTGGAATTGCTTTCTTTGCTTTCTTTGATGGAGTTGAAGTGCCACTGGCCTTGTTTCTAATAGGTGAGGGGGGGGGGGGGATAAAGTGTAACCACCAGTGATTGTGGGATTATTTTTGGTCAGGGTGGGCTTAAAGAGGAGTTCCAGCCTGGGTGAAAACAAATTAAGTCAGCAGCTACAAATACTGTAGCTGCTGACTTTTAATATAAGGATACTGTCCAGGGAGCCCGCGATGTTGGCACCAGAAGCCGACCCGTCCCTCAGCTCCGCATGCAGGTTACGGCATCCTTACTAAGGGAAACAGGAAGTGAAGCCTTGCGGCTTCATAGCCTGTTCCCTCCTGTGCATGTGCAAATTGCACAGTGCTTTCTCAATGGTCCCGTCATCTTCTGGGACACACACACAGGTCCCAGAAGGCAACAGAGGGAAGGAGGGGGACAAAAAAAAAACACGGAAGTGACGTACCTCGACATGGGACGGAAGTCCTGAGAAAAACATACAAAAAGGGTATGAAAGCTTCTTTTTTTTTTTTTTAAACTGAGTTACATTTTTGCCTGGAACTTCACTTTAAAATACCATTGACTGCCAATGACTGCGGGGTTTGTTTTATAAGGGTGGGGGAGAGATTATAGTGCCACCGGCCACCAATGACTGTGGGCTTATTTTTGGGGGGGTAGGTTTAAAATTGAATTGACCACCTCTGATTGTGGGATTACTTTTTAAGGGTGGGCAGGAAGGCTCAAAATGCCACTAATGATCATGGGATTCATTTTAAAGGTTTGGTTTAAAATTCCACTAACCACCAACCAATGATTGTGGGATTGTTTGTTTTTTTCTGGGGGGAGGTTGGGGGTGGAGTTACAATGCTATTGTCTACCAAAGATAGTAGTTGTTTTTTTTTAAAGGCTGGGATTTAAGGTGTAACTAAACCCACATCGGTAAAATTTGCCTGTATATGCAGTAAAACATGCTTGTTATACTCACTGTGGAACCTAAGGGGTTAATCCTCTGCATTGTGTAAAAAGGCTGTCTTCTCTAATCCTCCCCTTCTTTCAGAGACCCCAAACCATTTCCGGATTGAAAAGACCCTTGGGGACAAGCTACACATGCTCAGTTTGGTGTATACTGCATGTGATCAGCACAGGGCCAATCAGCACTGTCCAGACAAAGGGTCATGGGTCATGCAGCCTCATAGGACAATCAGAGTAGAAAAAAAACTCCACCTACAAGCTTTAATCATTTACTGATAGAAGTCACAAGACTGCTATATACTGCTGATGAGAAAAGGTATTTCACAGTTTGTATTTAATAAAATAAGTGCATTTCCATGTTCTGTGTGCAGTGGGAGATCAGATATAGTGAATGCAGTGTCCTGGGTTTAATAACAACTTAAAGCGGAGTTCCACTCGTTTTTGTGAGCGGAATATGCCATATTCGATTTTGCGATATTTCACGAATATATAGAAGAATATTCGTGAAATATTCATTAATATCGAATATTCGTTATATTTTCTAAAAAAAAAAAATTTGCGAAATTTCGCTAATGCGAATGCGAAATTGATTGCGAAATTCTCGTCCGCGCATGCGCATGGTCGTGCAGGCAGGTTCCTATTGGTTGCTATGGAGGTTGCTAACCTCTGACAACTGTGGTAGGAGAACTCTGATTGGCTCTGATGCAAAAGAAGGGCAGAGAAAGTATTTGCGAATATTCGTAATACGAATATTCGCATTGCGAATATTCGGCAACATAAAAGGATCGCCTCAGCTACTCGGCCCAGGGTCTCTAATCATACCAGCAATGCTTTTAGACGTCGATGGAGGAGATCACTAGGATGTGATCTGTTTTAAAAATAAATTTGAAAAAATATGAATATTCGCAATAGCGAATATTCACCGCGATATTCGAGTTATTCGCGAATACTCGAATATGCAATATTCGTAACGAATATTCGCAATGCGAATATTCTTGATCAACACTATTTATTAATAGTCAGCAGCTATAAAAAGTGTAGCTGAGGACTTTTACAAAAACACACACCTGTTCCAGGATCCAGCGATGTGACCCTCTAAATTCTCAGTTGCCTCTCCCTGGCGCGAACATTACAAGCGTGGGCACATAGGTGTAACAGCTTGCGGCTTCACAGCTGGGTGTGCACTGCGCATGCGCAAGTCACGCTGCGCCTCCTCAGTGGCTGGGAAATCTACTGGGACCTGTGACGTGTCCCAGAACATTGCAGGGAAGGAGCGGGAGAGGAGAACTTCCGCTTGAGTTGTCTTGGTGGCGGAAGTGGGAGCGGGTACCTGTCAAAACTAGGTACCCACTCCCCTCCAAAAATGACATGCCAAATGTGGCATAGGAGGGGTTGAGGAGCGCTTGAAGCAGAACTTCCACTTTTGGGTGGAACTCCACTTTAACGTTCCATTGACCATCAATGATTGTGAGTTCATTTTTTTTTTTTTAATGGCTAAAGAAATGAAAGGCAAACCCACATTTTTAGGTATTTTATTTTTGGTAGAGTGTTGCATGATGGAGTAGTTGTCAGTCAAACTATTGCAGCACTGAAATAGGAAACATAGACTGGTAATGAAGGGGGTACAGAATATACTGGCTGATTAAATTGTATATTTACTTATACAGACATGTCCATCAGATGTGAAATGGGGACATGAGAAGGACTAGAAGAGTTGGGATCTATGCAATACTTGTAATGACATCCTTGTATATACTTCCCTGCTAGGATGAGAGTAGAAGGTATACAGACTATATACAGACTCACTCCGGTATTTATGGAGCATATAAAGCTTCCAGGAGAAGAATGAACAGAGAGGACAGGCTGTACAGTCCAGCAGTGACACTCCATTCTCTAAGGATGAGTAATGAGACGTTTGTGTCCCCGCCCCGCCCCTCTCTCACTAGTGCTGTGCACGGGGCGCTCCTGTCCGGACTACACAACACCGCCGTCCTTCTGCTGGACTAGACATGACAGCGAGACAGGTAAAGCCTCTATAGATCTCTATGGCCCCGCTGCACAGGGGGGACTTTTCCTGTAGTTGTGTATGGCGGGGATGAGTGATCCGGGTGGTGTTATGTTGTCTTGTCTCCCCAGGGACACCCCCTGTACCAGAGTCAGACCTCCGGCTCTCAGCACCTCCGGGACCGCCAGAGGTTCTTTGAGGACGTCCTTCAGCATGAAGTGGACCTGTACTACCCGCACACGCACCTCATCCCTGAGCGCTGGAGACGTGAGTGCCCCATGGGGGGAGAACAGGGGGTGGGGGGAGAGATTTATGTTTGGGGGTCCAAGGCTGGTAACCCTTTCTTGGTAAATATGGCTCGCTCATTCTCCTATCTGCAGTGTCTACCAAGGCATGGCACATTTGGGATATTCATGGGGGAGATTGATTATTGGCATGCATTTCTACCCACTCACACATTTTTATATGGAGCAGACTTCCGCCAACTTACTTTTACCCCAGGGGAACACTTACAATGATGTTGAGGTCTCAGGAAGATCAATGGGAGAACTGCCCCTTACAATGGTAGTCAGAACCCCCCCCCCCCCCACCATACAGTGGTAGTCAGGGAATAATTCCCTCCATGTAGTGGTAGTGAGAGAATATTGCCCCCCATACAGTGGTAGTCATGGAATAATGCCCCCCATACAGTGGGTAGAGAGGGGATAATATCCCCCATACAGTGGGTAGAGAGGGGATAATAATACCCCCCCTACAGTGTTAGTCAGTGAATAATTCTCCCCATACAGTGGAAGTTAGGGAATAATGCCGTCCATACAGTAGTAGTCAGGGAATAATGCCCCCCATACAATAGTAGTCAGGGAATAATGCCCCCCATACAGTGGTAGTCAGATAATAATACCCCCCATACAATGGTAGTCAGGGAAGTATGCCCCCCATACAATGTTAGTCAGGGAATAATGCCCCTCATACAATGGTAGTCAGGGAATAATGCCCCCCATACAATGGTAGTCAGAGAATAATGCCCCCCCCCCCCATACAATGGTAGTGAGGGGATGATGCCCCCCATAAAATGGTAGTCAGGGAATAATGCCCCCCATACAGCTGTAGTCAGGGGATACTGCCCCCATACAGTGGTAGTAAAAGAAGAATGCCCCTCATACAATGGTAGTCAGTGAAGAATGCCCCCCATACAATGGTAGTCAGTGAAGAATGAACCCCATACAATGGTAGTCGGGGAAGTATGCCCTCATACAATGGTAGTCGGGGAAGTATGCCCTCATACAATGGTAGTCGGGGAAGTATGCCCTCATACAATGGTAGTCGGGGAAGTATGCCCTCATACAATGGTAGTCAGTGAAGAATGCCCCCCATACAATGGTAGTCGGGGAAGTATGCCCTCATACAATGGTAGTCGGGGAAGTATGCCCTCATACAATGGTAGTCAGGGAAGTATGCCCCCTATACAATGGTAGTCAGGGAAGTATGCCCCCCATACAATGGTAGTCGGGGAAGTATGCCCTCATACAATGGTAGTCAGTGAAGAATGCCCCCCATACAATGGTAGTCAGGGAAGTATGCCCTCATACAATGGTAGTCAGTGAAGAATGCCCCCCATACAATGGTAGTCGGGGAAGTATGCCCTCATACAATGGTAGTCAGGGAAGTATGCCCCCTATACAATGGTAGTCAGGGAAGTATGCCCCCCATACAATGGTAGTCGGGGAAGTATGCCCTCATACAATGGTAGTCGGGGAAGTATGCCCTCATACAATGGTAGTCAGGGAAGTATGCCCCCCATACAATGGTAGTCAGGGAAGTATGCCCCCCATACAGTGGTAGTCAGGGAAGTATGCCCCCCATACAATGGTAGTCAGGGAAGTATGCCCCCCATACAGTGGTATGACTATGGAATGCACAGACTCACCTACCCACAGGTACACAGGGATGGGTGCACAGGTTCTGTGCCAGTGTCCATGCACCTGCCCCTGTACTATGGGCTGGACATGACAGAAGATCAGGAAAGTGATCAGAGGCTCTGAATGAGCCCAATACTGAAGTTCTCTCCCAACCTCTCCTGTGTCAGTCTTCTGAGCGCTTGTTTAATAATAAATGGCTACTTTCAGTTACACATGTAAAATATTTGTGAACACGTCTCTAAAAATACATTTGTTTCCATTTTGGAGATTAGCTTTCCCCAAGGGAAAATGAAATGAAGACATGATTTAATATTGCAGCTACACACCCGATCGGGATTGTGCGGATCTTTGGTTGCACGCCGCTGTTTGTAAGAAAAGAAGAGAGAAAGACGTAAAACACCTTCCTGGTAGCACTGAATAAATAAGCACATGGCACAGCTGTCAGGAAAAAATCCCCACAAGTACAGGAACATGCCAGTAAATAAAACACAGGATATAGGGCCACATCCTCCTTCCAGTCACACACAGGCTAGTGATAGGAAGGTTTATGGTGGATCTGTCATATGTAAAGAAATCACATTGTTTCACAACTAATTTCAACAAGCAAACTATCTTAAAGCGTTACTAAACCCAGGACCCTGCATTCACTATATCTGGTCTCCCACAGTACACAGAACATGGGAATGCAATAGTTTTAGTAAATATAAACTGCTAAATACTTTTTCTCATCAGCAGTTTTAGCAGTCCTGTGACTTCTCTCAGTATCTGGTTAAAGGTTGTATGAGGAGTTTTCATTCTCCCCTGATTGTCTTTGAGGATGCAGGACCCCTGACCCTCTGTCTGGACAGTGCTGATTGGCCCTGTGCTGATCACATGCAGCCTCAAAAAATAAAACTCTTCAGCATTACACATCAAACTGAGCATGTGCAGAGTGACTCCAAGCCTCTGTACCATCAGGAGATGGCTTGGGGACAGTAAAAGAAGGGGAGGAGACAGGATCAAACAGCCTTTTTACACAATTAACCCCTTAGGTTCCACAGTGAATATAACAAGCATGCTTTACTGAAAACACAGACTGATTTTACTGTTTTGGGTCTAGCAACACTTAAAAAAAAAAAAACTTTAAAACTTAAGAACAAAATGTAAAGTACAAATACTTAGCTTATACGGCAGCTTACAAATCCTGTTAAACTTTGACATTTGAGGATTGTGTCAGTTCCTGACGCTGCATATGCATCCACTCATAGGTATGCACAGCCTGTTGCATTAGGGTGTGCACCCCAAAACTCAAACACACATGCATGTGGGTATGTGTGTGTAAATGGAGGTGATGCAGTGGATCCAGTGCTGCAGATAAACACAATGGATTACTCAGGGTGTGTAGTGTGTGACAGGGCACAGTGGATCCCCCCGCCCTTGTGCCCGTGTGCCCCACATTCTTCTGTACACTGGATTATAAACTGGATGGCGCTAGTGCAAGGATTGATTGGGGTGTGCCCAGGCATACCCGACACCCCGCCTATGCATCCACTTCTATGGGCTGCCTGTCCGCAGCTCGCATCTGCCAGTGGCTCTGCACATGGGATGGCACTAATCTGCTGTCTGGATGAACCCTAAAGATCAGCAATGATCCAGGCAGCCATCAGCCTGTTATTGATTTTAATAAAGAAGTCTGGAATTCATAAAAAAAAAAAAAAATTATACTTATCTAAGTGGATGCGCCAACAGTCCGATGCTGCATCTGTCCCCCTTCGGGTCTAATGCCGCGTACACACGATCATTTTTTGCGATGAAAAAAAAACGACGTTTTTTAAAACGTCATTTGAATTGATCGTGTGTGGGCAAAACGTCGTTTTTTCCAACATGCTTGAATTTTTTGTGTCGTTTTTCAAAACGTCGTTTTTTGTGTCATAAAAAGTGATTGTGTGTGGGCAAAACGATGTTGAAAACGACGTGTTTAAACCCGCGCATGCTCAGAAGCAAGTTATGAGACGGAGCTTCAATGGAAAAGAGTGCCGTCGAACATGGTGTACGTCACCACGCTTTGCTAGAGCTTTGTAGAAAAACGATGGTGTGTACGCAACGTCGTTTTGGAAAATGAAGTTTGAAAAACTTGTTTTTTTTTCATGATTGAAAACGTAGTTTTTTTTTCATCGCAAAAAGTGATCGTGTGTACGCGGCATTAGACTGAGAACTAAAAGAAAGATCTCTACTGATACAAGACCCCTTGTCTTGTTGTCAACATCCCAATTATATTGAAGAAAACAAAGTTTGTGCCTTTCGTAAATAACCCCCAATGGATAATGGAGAGGAGTTCTAAATGTTTTTTTTGTCATTTCTTTGCCCAGACATACATTTAAAGTCTAAAATGTAATTAATTTTTTTGTTTTGGTCTTAATCAGCACAAAGAATGGTGCTTATGTTCAATACAGAGGGGGTTATTTACAAAAGGCAAATCCACTACAAGTGCACTTGAAATTGCACTGAAAGTGCACTAGGAAGTGCAGTCGGTGTAGATCTGAAAGGAGGGGAAGCTCTGCTGATTTTTTATTATCCAATCAGCTAAAATGCTGTTTTTTATTTTCCTTGCATGTCCCCCTCGGATCTTATAAAGCGCACTTAAGCACTTCCAAGTGCACTGATTCTTGTAGCCAATTTCCAGGTTGCACTGTTGCTACGTGTTAGATTGCACCTTGTTAGTGGAACACCAAGTGGAAAACATTTGCCTTTATAAAACAAAAAACAAAAAACAACAAAAAAAGTCAAATCCAACTACCCAAGAAGTGACCCTTACTGTTGGCTAGAACCTCAGTTTATATGTAAATCATGAAGGCCTCTGAACCATCCCAACGACCCCCACACGCAACATGTGCTCTCGACAAGGGCTTAATCACAGTGCTGTGAAATGAACTATAACAATGGTGACGGGCCCCAAAAATGACAAAAACCCCCAGTAGTCACCTCAGACCCATATCACCTCAGAGTAACACTTTTAATAATAAGATAGTAAAGCTGCTATTAGGCAGACTTCTTGGTGGGCAAGTGCAGAGCTGGTATTAACCTCCCATACAGTGGCGGAACCAGAGTTATGTGCGCAGACCGGTAAAAGGCCAGAATTTTTTTAATTCAGCCCCAGCCCCGCCCTTGTGTATAATCAGAGCCACTCAGGTTATAAGGATCTGAAATGTATCCCTCCTCAGGGGCTTTCCCAGCATGAAGGAGGGTAAATTCTTGCAGGATTAATCAATTACAAAAACAAAATTAAATAAAACCCCCCCCCTGATACAATTAACAGACAGACAGACCCACATAGACTGAACCCCCCCCCCCCCGACCAATCAGAACACACCCCAGTCCACCCCCCGACCGACCCCCCGTGGACCCGCCCCAGACGGTCCCACACCCCCACAATCAACCCCGCCATAACCCCAGAGTACTGAGACTCCCACACAACCAGACAGATTCCCCATCACACAGACAGAGAACCCCCCTAAAGTAGACCCTCCATCCACAGACGTGAACCCCACCCCCACAGACTGTAGCCCCCCATAATCACCTCAGACCCCCATAAGTGCAATCCAGACAGAACCCCCCTCCATAACAAAGAGATCACAGACAGACAGCAAACAGACGTGGAACCCCAAGATGCAGACCTCCATACCGAGCCTCAACAGAAGCATCTCATACAGACTTGACCAGTGCCCCCATAGTGCAGCAGAACCATCAGACAAGTAACCCCCCTCCCAATCAGATGACAGCAGACCCCCCAAAAGCAACTCAAGAACCTGCAGACCTCATCAACAGTATGGATCCCCCCCCCCTAATCACACATACCCCTCCAGCAAATCACAGACCAGACACCCCTAGAATAACAGACACAGCAGACCCCCCAGCCATAGTGCAGCAGACCTCCAGACAGTAACCCCCCCTAATAGTGACAGAAAAACCCCCCAATCAGACCTCAGACAGTTAACCCCCATAATGCAGTGACCTCAGACAGAACCCCCATCAGAGACAGTAACCCCCATAATAAATAGAGTGCAGCACCTCAGAGAGCAGTTAAGGACACCCCAGAACAGTAACACCCCCATAATAGTGCAGACCTCAGACAGTAACCATAAGTGCAGGACCTAGAGCCAGTACACCCCATAATAGTGCCAAGACCTCAGACAGAGTTAACCCCACCCCAAATATAGAGCAGACCCTCAGACAGTTAATCCCCAATAGTGGACCTCAGACATTAATAGTAGTGCAGACCTCAGACAATAACCCCCAGTATAGACATGACTCTCAGACAGTAACCCCCAGTAGTGCAGACCTCAGACATAACCCCCCAATAGTGCATGAGCCTCAGACATAAACCTCCACAATAGTGCAGTCAGACAGACCTCAGACACAGTAACCCCCCAGTAGTGCAGACCTCAGACAGTAACCCCCACAGTAGTGCAGACCTCAGACAGTAACCCCCAGTAGTGCAGACCTCAGACAGTAACCCCCACAATAGTGCAGACCTCAGACAGTAACCCCCAGTAGTGCAGACCTCAGACAGTAACCCCCAGTAGTGCAGACCTCAGACAGTAAGCCCCATAATAGTGCAGACCTCAGACTGTAACCCCCATAATAGTGCAGACCTCAGACAGTAACCCCCATAATAGTGCAAGACCTCAGACAGTAACCCCCATAATAGTTGCAAGACCTCAGACTGTTAACCCCCATTAATAGTGCAGACCTCAGACAGTAACCCCCACAATAGTGCAGACCTCAGACAGTAACCCCCACAAGTGCAGACCTCAGACAGTAACCCCCAATAGTGCAGACCTCAGACACCCCCATTAGACCCCCAATAGTGCAGACCTCAGACAGTAACCCCCAATAGTGCAGACCTCAGACAGTAACCCCCATAGTGCAGACCTCAGACAGTAACCCCCAGTAGTGCAGACCTCAGACAGTAACCCCCAATAGTGCAGACCTCAGACCCATTAACACCCCATAATAGTGCAGACCTCAGACATTAACCCCCAGTAGTGCAGACCTCAGACAATAACCCCCCAGAAAGTGCAGACCTCAGACAGTAACCCCAGTAGTGCAGACCTCAGACAGTAACCCCCAATAGTGCAGACCTCAGACAAAAACCCCCAATAGTGCAGACCTCAGACATTAAACCCCCAATAGTGCAGACCTCAGACATTAACCCCCCATAGTGCAGACCTCAGACAGTAACCCCCAGTAGTGCAGACCTCAGACAGTAACCCCCAGTAGTGCAGTACCTCAGACAGTAACCCCCAATAGTGCAGACCTCAGACAAAAACCCCCAATTAGTGCAGACCTCAGACATTAACCCCCCAGACCCAGATAGTGCAGACCTCAGACAGTTAACCCCCATAATAAGTGCAGACACCTCAGACAGTAACCCCCAATAGTGCAGACCTCAGACATTAACCCCCAATAGTGCAGACCTCAGACATTAACCCCCAGTAGTGCAGACCTCAGACAATAACCCCCAGTAGTGCAGACCTCAGACAGTAACCCCCAGTAGTGCAGACCTCAGACAGCGGCGTGTGTGGTTTCCCTCAAGCGCGGGCTCCTCCTCCTCTGTGGGTGTGAACAGAGAGGAGGGCCGCCGCCGGGAGTACCAAGATGGCCGCCGCTCCGGAGCTAGGCCGAAGCCGGGGACTTTCCTAGGCCGAGGCTCCGGAGCGCTCCGCGGAGCCGGTGGATGGATTCGCCCCCCCCCCATTTTTTGCCCGGTGCGACAGCCCCCCCTGCCCCCCCCCCCGCTACGCCAGTGCTCCCATAGCACCACAAAAAGATTATGGTTGTGGGGTAATACAAGAGGAAGGCAGGGGACTTTGGATTTCAACTAACAGCCAGCAGCACAAGCGACACTTTGCAATAAATTCACGCTTGCATTTTCATGCAGCAAAACTCATGCATCTAACTATATGAGCATGCATTACAAATGGAATCTGCGTTCTTTCACATCGTTATGCTGCAGTTTAATGTGAGAGAAAATATAGGCCCATTCACACCTACGCATGTGCGTGCCCACACAATATACAACACAATTGCAAGGGTGAGAATCCAGAAAACCTGTTAGTTGGCTGTTATTTCTCTATAGTGTGGGGAATGCAACAGGGAAAAACCCCAGAGTGGGATGGAGAGGTATAAAAAGTCAGCGTGTGACTTACTCATCAGATTCCACATATAACCAAAATGTTACTTCTAAGTAGAATTGAATTGTCTGATAGCTGCAGGGAGTTTGGAGCCATTGCTGTTTCTCTGCAAATGATTGTACAAATGTCTGAGCTCATGATACTGCGTACATACCGTATTCTGGATGCTGATAGACTAAAGCCTTGTACACACCATGAGAATATCGAATGAATCATCGTCCTTTCTTTTTTTTGCATGTTATTCTCATATGGGAAACCAATAGGTTACTAAAGTTACGACAATTCCCGGATGACAGAATACAACTTCAGAGGTTATGTAATGTATTGTATTGTATTCTTTCATTTCCAAGCATGCGTGGTCTTGGTCTTTTGATATTTTTTGGGCAAACAGTTGAATATTCTTCTGAATAAAGGAAAATCGTTTATTTTGTTATTGTGCAAGAAAACTTTTTTGTTTGTCCCTTTGGATAATTTTACATGAACTGTCCTGATCGGCTCTCAAAGACTGTATACTAGCAATCAGATTATCGTACGATCGCTTTAAGAGCTGTATTTTTCATCCGATTGTCTCATTGTGTGTACTAGGCATTAAAGCTGATCTCCGCCGTAAAAAATATATTAAAAGCCAGCAGCTACGAATACTGCAGCTGCTGACTTTTAATACATGGACACTTACCTGTCCTAGAGTCCAGCGACATCGGCAGCAGAAGACGAGCGATCGCTCCTCTATCTGCTGCCCACACCGCCATCCTCGGTGAGGGAACCAGAAAGTGAAGCATTGCAGCTTTACTGCCCGGTTCCCTGCGGCGCATGTGCGAGTCGTGCTGCGCCGTGCTCACTGGTCCCCGCTGTGTTCTGGGAGCCGAGTGTTTCCCAGAACACAACGGGGGGGGGGGGGTAGTTGCAAAGTGACGCATTAACCGCAGGTCCCCACAAAGTGGACTACCGGAATTGGGTGCAAATACCTTAGACAGGTATCTGCACCCCCCTCCTCCCTGAAAGGTGCAGATACACTGGAGGGGGGAGGGTTCCAATGAGCGTGGGTGGGGCTCCTCTTTAACTAAAACACTTTTTACGTAAAGTAACATTAAACCTTTGTTCATTTTTTTTCATTAAAATAACAAACCTGCTCTGTGCAGTGGTTTTGCACAGCCCCAATCCTCCTTTTCTGGGGTCCCCCATCGGTGCTCCAGGCCCCTAATCTTTGGCGAGTGCCCCCCATGGAAAGCCGCTTCAAAGGAGGCATTCTCCCAAGTCGTCCTGTTAGACGGGCAACTCGACCCCGCCACCTGCTTTCTCGTCACAGCATTTGATTTATAGCAGCGGGAGCCAATGGTCCCCACTGCTATCAATCTGCTCAGTGAGGAAGGAGACAGCGGCAAGAGCTGCTGCTCTCATGCACATTGCTGGGTCATATCGGGCTCAGGTAAGTGTATGGGGGGGCCGCAGCACAGTAGGTTATTTACTTTAATGCATTGAACGCATTAAGGTAAACAACCTCGCGGCTTTAGAACCACTTTAATAGAACCGATGCATATGTGAGTACTCTTTTCCAGCAGATATCAGACATCTTTTAAATCTTTGAGACTGAAAAGCATTAAATAGGCCATGCTCTTTACTTACAATTGAGCTGATAATGACCAGGGATTTTCATAGCAGGTACAGCGCTGTAAACTGAGTAAGTGTGGGGCTGGCTGCTGTTGTGCCATTCAGTAAGGTGGATTATGGGGTATGCAACACAGGACTCATGCTGGCAGGAACACGCTGTTCTATAAAATACAGGCGTAGGCAGCCAAGTAGGCCAAGTTGCTTGGTAGATGTGGCTTTCTTTGCTTTCACTTCTGTAAATCCTTTGTGGTCCCGTTTTGTTGATGAGTCACAGATGACTTACAGTCTGCGTCACGTTGTCCATGACAGCTTCTCAATAGATGTTGAGTACCTGTCTAATGTATACCAGAACATCTCATTGTAAAGTGGTCATCTCAACCCAGTGGTGCATTCATCAATGATTTACTTCAAGAAGCAATTAACTTTTGCCTCGCTTTATTGAGGATAGACATGTCAGTGGAATAAGTACTAAGTACCAATTCTTGCCAACATAAGACATAACTGGCATGCTATGTGAAGAAAACGTGTCACAATCAGGCTTTTCCAGGAATCTGAATATTCACTCTTTAATCATAGTAAAGTAGGTAGGCTTATTTATAATTAGTTTATACTTCATCCTTTGAGTCTGAACACTTCAGTCTAATGCCTAGTACACACGATAGTTTTTCCCGTCGGGAAAACTGCCGTGTTTTCCTTTGGCCTAGGAAAACCGGCCGTGTGTATGCTCCTTAGCAGTTTTCCCGACAGCAAAACTGTGGGTTAAAAAATTCGGCTTTTTTCCCCGCAGTTTTCCCATGGGAAACACTGCGAGGGAGCATACACACGGCCGGTTTTCGCGACCAAAGTTCTCCTGGCAGATTTCCAGTCAGGAAAACAGGCTGTATGTACAGGGGAAAAGGGACCATGCCGGTCTTTTGACCGTCGGGAAAACCGATCGTGTGTACTAGGCATAAGTGTCAGTGATCACACTGTTTTCCAGAGTTTAGAGCAGCCTTTTTCAACCTTTTAGGAACCCTTGAAATAGTTTTCAGGTCTCAGAGAAAATCATTTATTGGTGGTCAGTGGGAAGAATGCCCCATTTACAGCGATGATCAGAATGCCACCCTTATTGACAGCTAAATAAGATCATTGGTCTCATGTAGCTGGCTTTGCCAAATGCCGTTAAACAGGGAACTATGCAGGTATCATCAAATGGGTGATCAATCAACCATCGCTCAAGGAACCCCTTAGACTAGGGTGACCAGACATCCCCAGTTTCAGGGGACAGTCCCCTGATTGAGGACCAAGTCTGTCCCTGGTTTTGTCCCCAGATTGTATTTAATAGGGGACAGGGGAAATTTCAAAGACAGTCAGAGCAGAATTAAAATAAAAAAAAATTGAATTACACCCCCCCGCTCTGCCGTGTTTACTAGCATAGGAGTGTTGTATTTTTCCCATTATCTGTGCCCCTTTCTGATGATCGTGTGCTGGTCGAAGCGGAGGGAATAATTCTTCAGTTTCGGGAGCATGCCCATTCAGCTTTGCTCGCATAGTCTTCTGCCTTTAATAACGGAACATCCAAAAACAAAAATTTGAGAGCTGGTTTCCAACAACAAAATCCGTTCTTGTAAATTCTGACTGTGTGTAGACAATTCCGACGCACAAAATTCCACGCATGCTCTGAATCAAGTACGAGACGGAAGCGCTCGGTCTGGTAAAACTAGCGTTCATAATGGTGATAGCACGCTCTAACGGACTGAAAAGCACAAGGCTGAAAAGCGTGAATCGTCTCTCACCAAACATTTACTAACACGACTGGTATTGAACTTCCCTTTTCTAGTGCCATCGTACGTGTTGTACGTCACCGCGTCCTTGACGTTCGGAATTTCCGACAACATTAGTGTAACCGTGTGTATGCAAGACAAGTTTGAGCCAACATTCCGTCGGAAAAAAATCCACAGTTTTGTTGTCGGAATGTCTGAACGTCTGTACGCAGCATTAGAAGGAATAGTGGAGAAGTTGTCCTGTAGAAATATATCTACCCCCACCTTCTAGGCAATGAAGGTGATGCTCTTTTCCAGCTGTGCTCACCAGTAATTCATGTATTCTACATTATGGAAAATCCATCAGCAAAGCCTGACACCATCATTTAGCTTCATAAGGACTTTAGCAGTGTAACTTTCCTAGGAAAACCGGTCAGGATCTCTTCATCGCAGTCCCTGAGGGATGTAGCAAGTCTGTATGTAATTCAGATTTCAGACAACTACTATTTTTGGTACAGATGACCCAGGGCTGATCCGCCCTATAGGCTCACTATGCAAGCCACTTAGGGCCTTGCAAATCTGCGGGGGCCCCCCCAAATTACTAGAGGCCCCGCCTGGTGAGAAGTAATTTTTGGGCCTTCTCGCTTCTCAACTCGCTGGCTGCATGGGAGAAGAGGTAAGAAGTCAGCACCCCGCCTCTCACTTTAATGTGAGATGTCATTTCCGACAGCAGGACTCCCCCACCCCCCGCTTAATCTTTAATGTGACATGTCGTTTTGCTTAGGGCCCCAGGGAGGTCAGGATTGGCACTGAGGTGACCATTACTGCCCCAGGGAAATGTGGAAATATTAACAAAGTAGTGCTTTTGCATACATTTTCTCTCATAGTTTCCGTATTCCAAAATAATTCACATATTATCAGGGCTTTTTTTCAGGGGGAACGCAGTTCCGGCACCTCCTGCACTGAATATATGTAATGGAAAATGGGTGCTGGGGTGTGCTGGAGGGTCAATTGTCACTGGTGGGGATCTTTTTTTGCGTGAAGACCTATTGTCGCTGGTAGAGGAACTATTTTTGCTGGGAGGGACATGCTTGGGGTGGGTGGGGGAGTGGAACCAAGGGACATGCTTGGGGGTGGGTAGTGGAGTGGAACCAAGGGACATTCTTGGGGGTGGGTAGGGGAGTGGAACCAAGTGACATGCTTGGGGGTGGGTAGGGGAGTGGAACCAAGGGACATGCTTGGGGGTGGGTAGTGGAGTGGAACCAAGGGACATTCTTGGGGGTGGGTAGTGGAGTGGAACCACGTGACATGCTTGGGGGTGGGTAGGGGAGTGGAACCAAGGGACATTCTTGGGGGTGGGTAGGGGGAGTGGAACCAAGTGACATGCTTGGGGGTGGGTAGGGGAGTGGAACCAAGGGACATGCTTGGGGGTGGGTAGTGGAGTGGAACCAAGGGACATTCTTGGGGGTGGGTAGTGGAGTGGAACCAAGGGACATTCTTGGGGGTGGGTAGTGGAGTGGAACCAAGTGACATGCTTGGGGGTGGTGTAGGGGAGTGGAACCAAGGGACATGCTTGGAGGTGGGTAGCGGAGTGGAACCAAGGGACATGCTTGGGGGTGGGTAGGGGAGTGGAACCAAAGAACATGCTTGAGGTGGGTAGTGGAGTGGAACCAAGGGACATTCTTGGGGGTGGGTATGGGAGTGGTACCAAGGGACATGCTTGGGGGTGGGTAGGGGAGTGGAAGCAAGGCACATGCTTGGGGGTGGATAGGGGACTGGAACCAAGGGACATTCTTGAGGGTGGGGAGGGGAGTGGAACCAAGGGACATTCTTGGGGGTGGGTAGGGGAGTGGAACCAAGGGACATGCTTGGGGGTGGGTATGGGAGTGGTACCAAGGGACATGCTTGGGGGTGGGTAGGGGAGTGGAAGCAAGGCACATGCTTGGGGGTGGATAGGGGACTGGAACCAAGGGACATTCTTGAGGGTGGGGAGGGGAGTGGAACCAAGGGACATTCTGGGGGTGGGTAGGGGAGTGGAACCAAGGGACATGCTTGGGGGAGGAACCAAGAGATATGATTGGGGGTGGATAGGGGTGAGGAACCAAGGGAAATGCTTGGGGGTGGGTAGGGGGTGGAACCAAGGGACATGCTTGGAGGTGGGTAGGCGGTGACCCAGAAGGGAGAAGGGTAGGGTTCCTGCACCTACTTTCTGAGAAAAAAAGCCCTGTGTGTGTATATATATATATATATATATATATATATATATATATATATATATGTATATGTATGTATATGTATGTATGTGAGATTTATGACACCAATAACAAAGTAATACATGCCCAATTGCCCATCGAGCCCGTTGCGGTGCCATGTTTACATTTAACGCTACAGGCTTGAAAGGAAACATAAAATCGAATTTGCATAGACTATCCTGTATTTTAGGTATGGTGGCCCTGCAATGAAGGAAAAGGGAGTAGCCGCTTCAGGTGGGAACCCAGGTGAATATCCTCCGCTGCAGATAACTCAGGTGCAGGCAATGCACTTAGCAAAGCAGGAACAAGAATTGTGTCTGGACAGCCGCACTCTGAACAAATTGTAGCCTTTATTAAAAGAAGGACAACACTACAAGTCACAGCAAAATAAAAAATAAAAACCCGACCACTGACGCGTTTCGCACTGAAACTAGTGCTTAGTCACTGACTAAGCACTAGTTTCAGTGTGAAATGCGTTCAGAGTGTGGCTGTCCAGAGACAATTCTTGTTCCAGCCCTGCAGTTAACCCTGGAAACCCTGGAGGGTGTGCTTAGCTGAGAAAGCCCCTCCTCCACTCTGAAGGCTCCTGGGATGTATGACATTATTTGCCTAGGCCTGCAAACCAGGAAGCAGGGTTGCCAACCACCAGTAAATTTACTGACAGTTTGTAAAAATCTGTGTTTTTTTTTTTACTACTGTCAGTAAATATCAGGGGCTGATAATTTCATGTTGTGTTGACTTTTTAAGTATAATCAGGTAAATTACTTTGTTATAGGTATTGTCAGTGTTTTCATATCACGTTTATACTGTTCAAATATTCACTGTGCCCGTTTCCAATAGAAGTTCTGTAATTTTTCAGGCTGTGCTCCGTCAGTAAATTTTCCATCTTTTTGTCAGTAAAAAATGCTGCCAGGAAGTAACTAAAGAAATGTAAAAAAAAAAAAGTTTACAAGTGAATATAATATACCTTCCTAGCTATTTACTAATGCTAGCAGCGTGAGGGTTAAAAATAATAAAAAAAAAAAAATAGTTATAATTTTTGCATTAGAAGAACACGTTTTCCTATGATAGTGTCCTCTGCAAACTCACCTGCTTCTCGTTCCCGGAATTCCTAAACGTTTGCCTGATTCCTGTTTGCAGGATGTTTGAGAGTCCCCCATGCTGAAACGCTGCAGAAAAAACCCAGTACAGTAAGGTGCGACCCGGGCTTTTTTTCAGGGGGAACGCAGTTCCGGCACCTCCGGCACTGAATGTATGTAATGGAAAATGGGTGCTGGGGTGTGCTGGAGGGTCCATTGTCACTGGTAGGTATCTATTTTTGTGTGAGCATCTATTGCTGCTGGTAGAGGAACTATTTTTGCTAGGAGGGACATGCTTGGGGTGGGTGGGGAGTGGAAACAAGGGACATGCTTGGGGTGGGGTAGGGGAGTGGAACCAAGGGACATGATTGGGGGTGGGTAGGGGGGAAGGAACCAAGGCACATGCTTGGGGTGGGTAGTGGAGTGGAACCAAGGGACATGATTGGGGGTGGGTAGGGGGGGTGGAAGCAAGGGACATTCTTGGGGGTGGGTAGGGGAGTGGAAGCAAGGGACATGCTTGGGGGTGGGTAGGGGGGTGGAACCAAGGGACATGCTTGGGGGTGGGTAGGGAGGTGGAACCAAGGGACATGCTTGGGGGTGGGTAGGGGAGTGGAAGCAAGGGACATACTTGGGGGTGGGTAGGGGGGTGGAACCAAGGGACATGCTTGGGGGTGGGTAGGGGGGTGGAACCAAGGGACATGCTTGGGGGTGGGTAGGGAGGTGGAACAAAGGGACATGCTTGGGGGTGGGTAGGGGAGTGGAAGCAAGGGACATACTTGGGGGTGGGTAGGGGAGTGGAACCAAGGGACATTCTTGGGGCTCGGTAGAAGAGTGGAACCAATGGACATGCTTGGGGTTGGGTAGGGGGTGGAACCAAGAGACATGCTTGTGGGAGGATCCAAGGGACATGCTTGGGGGTAAGTAGGGGTGAGGAATCAAGAGACATGCTTGGGGGTGGGTAGTGGTGAGGAACCAAGAGAAATGCTTGGGGGTGGGTAGGGGGTGGAACCAAGGGACATGCTTGGGGGTGGGTAGGGGGTGGAACTAAGGGACATGCTTGGGGGTGGATCCAAGGGGAATGCTTGGGGGTGGGTAGGCGGTGGAGATGAAGGGAGAAGGGTAGAGTTCCTGCACCTACTTTCTGAGAAAAATAGCCCAATGGTAATAGTACATTATGGGGCCCCTAGGCAATAGTAAATTATGGGGCCCCTAGGCGATAGTAGATTATGGGGCCCCCAGGCAATAGGAGATTATGGGGCCCCCAGGCAATAGGAGATTATGGGGCCCCCGGGCAATAGGAGATTATGGGGCCACACAGTACACACACACACATATGTACACAGTATACACACACAGACACACAAAATACACACACAGTATACATACACACAGTATACACACATACAGTATACACACACAGTATACATACACACAAAATACACACACAGTATACATACACACAGTATACACACATACAGTATACACACACAGTATACATACACACAGAATACACATACACACACTGAAAAGGTATTGAATAAGTGGGGCAGCTATAATCTTGGGATTTAAAAAAAAAACACAGATTTTTACATACTGTCTCTGGTTTTACTGAGGCTGGCAACCCTGATGGGGCCGCCTAGTGGCATTGGGGGCCTCGGGCAGTGCCCGAATGAGTCGTCTCAGTGGTAGAATAGTAACCGTTCCATGTACAGAAAAACTGTGCTAATAACTCAGTAGTACCCCATAACAACCAATCCGATTTCAGATCAATTTCTGATTATAGTACTCATCAATGGGTTTTGTACAACTATAACTGTAAAATAGTTATGGTGCAGGTTTCAATGAGTTGCTAAAAGTTTAGCGTATAAAAAAAACACACAGCAGTCACTTTAAGGTTACTGTACACTAAGCTTTGCCTTCTTAAACGCTCAGTCCATCTGACATTTCAGTTTATGGTATATGTGGAGCATTAAACCATCTATGGCATGGGAACTGGTGTATCCGAGCTACTACTTCCTATGTAATGCCTGGACAGCCTCAAGAGCACAGCACTCAGCCTGGGAAGTCTGTGCAATCCGTGCAAAAAAGTTGTCTAAAACATTGTTTTATTAACTACTTGCTGACCACCCTATAGCAGTTTTACTGCTACAGGGCAGTAGCTGTGCGCCGGATCATGTACATATACATATACGTGATCCAGCTCTTCTGGGTAGCGGGCACGAATGTGCGCCGGCCGTGGCTCGCTCACACTGTGATTATACACAGCCGGAGCAGGGACTGTGGACTTGATGCCCGCCACCACCCGCCAATCATCCTGCAGAGATACAGAATGATGGTCTGTCTGTGTAAACAAGGCAGATCACCGTTTTGACAGGTGGGAAGGCATGGATCCTGTGTCTCTGCAAAGCAAGGACTAGGATCCATTTCTTCCCCTAATAAAAGCTAGAGAGGCGAAGGACCTACGGGGCTGGCTGAGCGGGCTAGGCCCCCTCACTTCCTCATAGGGGGAGTCCCTCTGCCCTGTCGGGGTCCCGTTGGGCTCCCAAGAGGAGCAGGTAGGGCAGGGTGAGGGCGAGGTCCTCCCTCACACCCGCAATTGCCACCGGGGGCATGGAGAAGGATGGCAGATTGCCTACTCCCAACTTCTGCAGTCCGGCTCCTCTCTCGAGTTCACGCACAAAAATACACTTTAAAAAAAAAAAGAGAAAAAAAAAAGAACGATGGTCTGTCTATGTAAACAAGGCAGATCGCCGTTCTGACAGGTGGGAAGGCATGGATCCTGTGTCTCTGCAAAGCAAGGACTAGGATCCATTTCTTCCCCTAGTAAAAGCACCTCACACACTGTAATAAAACACGGGCTAGACACACAGTTAACCCTTTTTGATCGCCCCTGATGTTAACCCCTTCCCAGCCAGTGTCATTAATACAGTCACAGTGCATATTTTTTAATACTGATCTCTGTATTAGTGTCACTGGTCCCCAAAAAGTGTCAGTTAATGTCCGAATGACCGCCGCAATATCGCAGCCTTGCTATAAGTTGCTGATTGCCGCCTTTACTAGAAAAAAATGAATAAAAATATCACATAGTTTGTAGACGCTATAACATTTGCGCAAACCAATCAATGTACGCTTATGGGGATTTATTTTACCAAAATATGTACCAGAATACGTATTGGCCTACACTGATTTTTTTCAATTTTTTTATTGAATATGTTTTGTAGCAGAAAGTAAAAAACATTTTTTTTTTCAAAAATTGTCTGTATTAATGTCTGAAAATGGCAATGATGTCTTGCTGTATAAGAAGCCAGGGTCTGATTCGGGGTGAAGTGGCCCTTCAGCCACATTAGTGGCTCATCATACACATGAACACTGCGCCTGCTATGGTGTTACTGGTAATTCACAGCTAGTACAATGGTGAGAATGTAGAAATGGAAACAATGTACACTTTCTGGAACATCACAGATGTACAATATACATATTTATTTGCTCAGCATACTTTAAAATGTGAATGTATACGGAGAATGCCAGAGGTGAGCATTCCACTTCTGCAGATCTATCATTGCTTACATTTTGTTTTGGGTGTAAATGTCAGAATACGTGGAATCCAAAGAAATCTACTCTACATTCTTCTTCATATTCTTCAGTTATTACATTGAACATTCGACCGTTCACAGTACATGGGAGAGCTTACTGTTGCGGAAGGGAGGAAGTGGCCCTCTGAAAAGTAATCCACCACGGAATGTTTTTCAGAAGGTTGCTGCCTGACTGAACAAAGCTTTATGCCGCGTACACACAACCGTTTTTCATGTCATGGAAAAAAACAACGTTTTTCTCGACGTGATTCCTCTCTGCCTTGCATACACACGATTGTAAAAAAAAAAAATGCTTGAGCAAAGCGCGGTGACGTACAACACGTACGATGGCACTAAAAAGGGGAAGTTCCAATCCAATGGCGCCGCCCTTTGGGCTGATTATGCAAATTTCCCTTCTCATAACTTTCTTCTGAGCATGCGCGTTTTTTTTCCCATCGTTAAAGCGTACACACGATCGTTTTTCACGACGAGAAAAAATAGAGCAGGTCTTACATTTTTAATGGCCATTTTTCTTGTTCAGAAAAATACTCTGGAGCCTACACACGACCGTTTTTAATGACCAATTGAAAAAATTGAATTTTTCTCGTCATTAAAAGCGGTCGTGTGTACGCGGAATTAGAGTTTGTTCACATTTTCCGCACTGGGAATGCGATCTGTGGGCGTCAATGTATTCTTAACGACACCTCAACTGCAAATGCGTTTGCCTGCACCAACACCGCACTACTACATCATCTGGTTGCTCTGCATGTCTAAAAGTAGCGCATGCCCTACTAATGGTATGATCCAGTGCAAAACCATTGACAATCGCACCTCATTGATTCCTGTGCGATTCAGATGTTAACTGGCCCAGTGTAATTAAACTGCTTTTTTTTCACTTTTTATTGAAAAATATAAAAAATATAAATATAAATTAAATAAATAAAAATATTAAAGTACAAAACATAGCATAAAAGGACTTTTTGTAATTGTCAGAAAGATGTTAGACAGCTGGAATGTAGCTGCTAAAAATAACATGGACCCCTAGGAAGTTGATACCATAATGTGCCAGCATGCACTGCATATTAGTAGACTTACCTGTCAGATGGCACCCTCCATGACTGCACTGTCAGCACTTTAGCTGTGCAGGGATGCTTTCTAATTCTCCCAGTCTTCCTTCAGGGTTCTCTCTGCTCAGCTGCTTGAATGACCAGACCCCAATGACATTACTCCTGTGCATGCGCACAGGAGTCACATCATCAAGGCACAGAGTGGTGGCGTAAATTTATGCAGAGCCGTGCATGCGCAGTTCCGTGTACTAATGTTGGGGGAAGCAGTTATGACAGAAGAGACTAACACATTCCCTCCTGTCATAAAAACTCTACCTGTCAGCGGTTTTAAGAATTTTAAATTTTGTGCTTTGAAGCTGACAGAAGAGCTCAACTTTCTGTTACCCTGTTCTCTCCTCCCATCAGCATGCTCTTTGTACAGTGGAACCTTGGATTACGAGCATTATCAGTTCCAAGAGAATTCTTGTAATCCAAAGCGCTCGCATATCAAAGCAAGTTTCCCCATAAAAGTCAATGGAAACGAAAATAATTTGTTCCGCATTGACTTCAGTGGCATGCAATACTGCATGTGGCCAGAGGTGGGGGGCCGGAGAGCCTCGGAAATGATCGGGGACAGCTCGGCTGACCTTGGAAAAGCTTGAAAAGACCCGGGAACAGAGTATTTCTGAGTATTTACGAACGGCTCTGATCAGCTCCGCTTGGCTCTGCTCGACTCCAGCGCCCCTGCACCTCAAGCCAAATGCAGTACTGCACACCCCATTGGTTTGAATTCTACTTGTTTTGCGAGATAAAACAGAGACCGAATAAAACATTTAAAAAAAGTTGCTTTGCAACAAGGCATTTCCCTGTTCTGCTAGAGACAGGACACTGATCTACTGCTCCCTGTGTTTGTGATCAGTGTCGTGTCACTGGTAGCCAAGTCCCCCCATATTTAGAATCACTTCCTGGGACACACTTAACCCCTTCCTTGCCCCCTACTGGTTAATCCCTTCCCTGCCAGTGTCATTTACACAGTAATCAGTGCCTTTTTATTGCACTATCCGCTGTATAAATGACAATGGTCCCAAAATATCGTCATAATTGTACGATGTGTTAGCCATAATGTTTCAGTCACAATAAAAAATTGCAGATCGCTGCCATTATCGACGCCATAACTTTTGCACAAACCAATAAATAAACGCTTATTGGGATTTTTTTTACCAAAAATATGTAGAAGAATACGTATCGGCCTAAACTGAGATTTTTTATATATATATATATATATATATATATATATATATATATAAAACTAATTTCTTTCTCAGTTTAGGCCGATATGTATTCTATATATATATATATATATAAAAAAATTCTTTGCGGATATTTATTATAGCAAAAAGTTTAAAATGTTGCTTTTTTTTTCAAAATGTACACTTTTTTTTGTTTATAGCGCAACAAATTTTAAAACCGCAGAGGTGATCAAATACCACCAAAATAAATTTATACCTGTGGGGAAAAAATGACGTCAATTTTGTTTGGGTACAGCATCGTACGACCGTGCAATTGTCCGCTACAGCGACACAGTGCTGAATCGCAAAAAGTGCTCTGGTCAGGAAGGGGGTAAATTCTCCCAGGGCTGAAGTGGTTAAGCTTACATTATTCAATTTGTTATTGAATTTTCTTTAGATTTACCTTCAACTATGTAGTGCGAGGTCCTGTCTGATTGCATACACATTGAAAGTGTTTAGGTCTGAACTCATATTATATGATAAATCTAAAGGAAAATTGTACAATGTATGGCCAGCCCTAGTTATATTAACCCCCCCCCCCCCCCCCCCAATGCACTGAATGGTTATGGAAGTGGGGTGGATGTAAGGGTATAAAAGGAGGAAGATCTAATTGAATGGAGGACATGGGAGCACAAGGG
Organism: Rana kukunoris; assembly: GCA_029574335.1. Lineage (NCBI taxonomy): Eukaryota > Metazoa > Chordata > Amphibia > Anura > Ranidae > Rana > Rana kukunoris. The sequence goes on from CM056052.1 coordinate 128,403,471, forward strand.
ACACATGTCCCTAAGTATTGTCCCTTGTGCTGATTTTTCTATGTTTGTTTTAGGTACACTTAGACTGAACTGCCTGAGCAGAATCACAAATTCTTAAATATCCTAAACTGCTTTCTGGCACAATGTTTTTTTTTTTTTTTTTTTTTTATGTGAAAAATAAAATACAGTTTCAGAATACTCCTCAATGATAAATAACACCATTGGCAGCAGCTTTTAGCAACCAAAAAAGGGAAGAGGATGTTGGGGGCCCAGCCTGTTCTCAGAACCTGCAGTCTGAAATCACCACAAGTAGACTGGTTAGAAATCTAAAATTAGTAATTCAGAAATGAAAGCCAAAGAAATAGTCCTGTTCAGATATTAGTAAAGATGGTGTGACTTGAGCAGGTGCGGGAAAATATTGCACATATTTCATCAGTGCATTTCTCTGTTTTGCAGCCCCCCTGGACAGTGTGTCATCAATGGAGGTGAATATCGATTCTATGGAGTTGTCAGAACCACTGGACATTACTGAGCTGGAACCCAGCGATGCTTTTCAGCAGTGTGAGGATCCACTAAGCCCTCTGGTCACTCCTGGTTAGTAGAGATTGGAATGTGCTGCGGAGTCATGTTAGAGGAAATGGAAAACATCACTGTCTTATAATTAATAATAAAAGGCCCGTGGGGGGGGGGGGGGGGCAATTCTTGATTCTGAGGCCTCGTACACACGATCGGACATATCCGATGAAAACGGTCCGCGGACCATTTCCATCGGATATGTCCGATCTGGAATTTGATCCGATGGCGTGTACACACCATCGGATCAAATTCCCCGCCGGCGGACGGCGCGGTGACGTGGCGGTGACGTGGCGGTGACGTTGACGCCGCCACGTCACCGCACCAGGAAGTAAAACACTTCCGCGCATGCGCCGAATCCATTCGGCGGCGGCGGTGCGGGACGACATGTCTGCTGGTAAGTGTACTAACCAGCAGACATGTCGGGCGGACAGATTCCCACCGGATAGATTTCAAAGCATGCTTTGAAATCTGTCGGGTGGACAAATCTGTCCGCTAGCCCATACACACGATCGGAGATGTCTGCTGAAACGGTCCATCGGACCGTTTTCAGCGGACATATCCCCTCGTGTGTACGAGGCCTTAGAGCTGAAGTTTAGGTATGAATTTTACTGCATAGTTACTTATATAATTATGTAAATATATGCTGGACCCAGAAGATTGTGGCTATCTTTGTAGTAGCAGTGACTACTACAGTGATTTGCAGCTTCCACAACAATCACTCAGGTATGACATATGCATACTTACATTGGTCCATTGTAATGCATGCAATAAATGAATATCTAAACTGCAGCTTTAAAGCAGAACTTGAGTCTAAGATCTGCGTTTAACCACTTGCCGACCACCGCATGAATATTTACGTTGACAGAATGGCACGCACAGGCAGATTGGCGTATAGGGGCATCCCTTCAAATCTGCCGCCCAGCTGGCGTGTGCCCGCCGCGTGCCTCGATTGCAGTCGGCAAGGGCAGGACAGGGGAATGACTTTGTAAACAAGGCATTCCCCTATTCTGTCTAGTGACACTGTCACTAATGACCGTTCCCCATCATCAGTGACATGTCATGTGCAGCCACGCCCCCTAACAGTAAGAATCACTTCCTAGGGAACACTTAACCCCTGCAGCGCCACCTAGTGGTTAACCCCATTCACTGCCTGTGTCATTGTTACAGTAATCAGTGCATTTTTATAGCACTGATCGATGTAAAAATGACAATGGTCCCAAAATAGTGTCAAAAGTGTCCGATGTGTCCGCCATAATGTCACAGTCCCGATAAAAATTGCTGATCACCACCATAACTAGTAAAAAAAAAAAAAATATTAAAATTGCCATAAAACAGTCCCCTATTTTGTAGACGCTATAACTTTTGCGCAAACCAGTCAATAAACGCTTATTGCGATTTTTTTTTTACCAAAAATATGTAGAAGAATATGCATCGGCCTAAACTGTGGAAATTTTTTTATTTTTATATATTTTTGGGGAATATTTATTATAGGAAAATGTAAAAAATATTGTTTTTTTTTCAAAATTGGCGCTTTTTTTTGCAGAGGTGATCAAATACCACCAAAAGAAAGTTCTATTTGTGGGGAAAAAAGGATGTCAATTTTGTTTGTCGCACAACCGCGCAAGTGTCAGTTAAAGCGACGCAGTGCCGAATCGCAAAAAGTAGCCCAGTTTTTGACCACCAAAATGGCCCGGGGCTGAAACGGTTAAATTCGGCCCTCCTCTCCCTTACAGAAAAATGAAATAAATCATAGAGAAACTCCTGTGGATGTAATAGTTCCCCAGTCATCTTTCTTGTGTCCCTGTAGACTTAGGCGTAGTCCAAATCTCCCGATAAAACAATCCTGCCCTGTGCTGCATCTTCTCGTTATGTTTGGCATGCTCAGCATTCTCCAGAAAGTCTTCAGCAGGATTATGGTGTCACCCCTGCACCATGTTTTTGTATGTTTTTATAGTGCTTTAGCAAGGGAGAGGGATCACATTTAAAAATCAGACTTTGTATGGAGTACAAGGTCCATTTTAAAGCTGAAGTTTAAAGAAAAATCAGGGATGGTACTTAGCATGAATGAAGAGTGTCCCGTGTGCTTATGGAGGCTGTGTTCGGATGAAATCTTCTGTCCCCTGATCCCCCCCTTAGTGGTGATCTTGCAAGACTGCAGCTTTGACTGGCAATCATCAACTGCCAACTATGCTCACCCATTCTACCCCTACTTTCCATTCTCCAAAGCCTTACTATTGTTTCCCACAATTAAAAATGCTCTATGAATGGAGGCCAGGTGGATGAATGAATGGCCAACCTCCTGCAATTACGGGATTCTTTTCATTCTGGCCACCCTCATCAACCAGAATTGGGGTGCAGGGGCCATGGCCCAGATAAAGCAACCTTGAGAGGCAGTCACTGCTGTACATGAGAGCACATGGTGTTTGTAGGTTCCTGGGGTGCTTTGTGACCCGTGTACAAAAAACTTGGAGTGCCACTCAAAGCACTACAAACCTTCTCCATGCAGTCTAAAGCACAGATCTGGTGCCGATATTGAAACTAGCTGAAACATAAAAGACAGAAGGTAGAAATGCTGCACATCGGAATCCAGCCACTATATAGAGGTGAAGATACTGCTTCAGCCTAAACTCCTCCTCTGAAATGATTTGCCCCGCCTACAGGGCTTATTCATAGGTATTAAGCTCCATAGACAGGGCGAAACATGTCAGAGGAGCATAACCAGGAGGAGTTCAGGCTGAAGCCATATCTTTAACTTTATATATTTGTTCCGGTGTGCAGCGTTTCTACCATCTGTCTTTCGTCTGTTCCTGAGATGCTTTGCTAGAAGTCCAAAAACACAGGAACCAGAAGCTGGAACCTATACTGTGTGTTACATTTGTACATTATAGCAGTAGAATTGATTAAGTAAAAACAATCCCTGTGGTGAAGTCCTTTCACAGCCCACATGGCCCTTGATCAGAGGCGGCTCTTTAATTAGGCAAATTAAGCGGTCGCCTAAGGCCTCACACTCGCAGGGGCCTCGTGGCCAGTTTTGAGGGACAGGGGACCTTAACGCTGATGTGCTTAACCAGTAGATATTGGTGACACCACCTTTTGTGACATCAATGACCCAGCATGCCTTCAGTCAATGACATCACAAGGGGGTGGGGCCGTTTACCTGGTGACATCACCGGGTGGCCCCTGCCCCTTAGTTATTAAAGAGCAGAATCTGGGGGCCACCTTATTCAAGGGGGCTTCCAGATTCCAATAAGCCCCCTGCCCTCAGGCCCCCACAACCACCGGCCAGGTTTGTGGGGAAGAGGCTCTTGTCCTTGAATTATTTTTCCCATCATGGGTGTGAGTGGGGCCCCTATGTCAAGTTTTGCCTAAGACCTCACAAAGCCCCTGATAGTTGCCCAGTTAAAATGTGTGCTAAAGGAGGATAAACAGGGAGTTTTTTTTGTAATTTAGCAGTTCTGCTTGCACAGGAGGCATTGAGAGTGTAGAATGTAGACCTCGGTGGCCTATCTGTCCTCATACATAAGTGACGAGAAGAATCTCCAGGAAAATAGGGAGCACAAACCTGATACTTTTATTGTACAATGCAAAGTTTACTTTCAGATACAGTAGACAGGACATGTCTAGGTACACCCACACATCCTCATATTTCTATATTTCTTTCAGCTGACCTCCAGGGAATCGACTACTTCAGGCTTCGCTTCCCCTTCCCCACGGCGCCTGGCCAGGAGCATCCAGCACATGATGGTGACACAACAACAACACACAGACAGGAGGAAGCTGCAGATGCCCAGGCCAAAGAACACAGTTCTACTGCAGATTCTGCACATCATGGTCCCAACAAGACCTCCTTGTCTGAAACACAATGACCTGCCAGTTTCCTCTGAATAGACTATGGTACTAGCCAGTGTCTTGTGGGACTCCATTCACTGGTCCCTTTACTATACAAAATACGGCTCATGTGGACATACTAGGCTGCCAGGGGTATCAGATTTGTAATTCAGTTTACATTGCACCATTATTGTCAGTTGAATGGAGTCTGCCACACAAAACTGGGCATTCAGCAGAAAATGCTTTTTATGTATGGGGACAATTTTAATGCATTCCAGTGTTTTTACAAAGCACATTTGTGGGTTAAAGCTTTGTATGATGATTAAGGTCAGTCTGCCCTTTTCAGAGGCCTCTGTACTATTAATAATCATTTTCTAGGAAGAGCATGTTGGTTGGAACAAAAGTGTAACTTCCTTCTATTTCCGTCTGCACCACATGAAATCAGACAAGGGGGAAATATGATGATAATCCCATAGCATTTACATCATGGAAAAAAATGTATCTGTGGCTCCCCCTAGTGGATTGCTGGTGGAATATAGTAATGTAGCACACAGTGAAGCTGTATAGACTGTTCAATAGGATTTTTTTGCTTTGTGACAGTTCTAGTGTATATGATTCATTGTGATATTCTGAATAAATGAATGACTGTTTGGAAAAATACTGTGCGGGTGAGTCAATAAAGCTATTGCGACACTTTTCTGGTGGTATGGTCCTTTTTAAAATGTCCTGCTCCTAATTCATGAAGTTCAGATTCAAGTGGTTCTTATTTTTGCCATATTTAAAAATCTAATGGAAGCTATGGACCCCCTCCCCAGAAATATAAACATTAACACAACTTGACATATACTGTATGGGCCAGATTCAGGTAGGAGAGCGGATCTTTATTTTGGCGTAACGTATGTCATTTACGTTACGCCTCCGCAACTTTTTCAGGCAAGTGCTTTATTCACAAAGCACTTGCCTGTAAAGTTGCGGTGGCGTAGCGTAAATAACCCGGCAGAATTCAAAATAGGCGGGTAGGGGGCGTGTAGTATTCAAATCAAGCGCGTCCCCGCACCAAACGAATTGCACATGCGCCGGCCGTGACGAAATTCCCAGTGCGCATTCTGAATCTAGCCCTATGTATTTTATTGCCTCATAAATATACGACATACATGAAGTTTAAATAAAGTAAATAATCTTAAAGGCTACATTCATCTTTTATATATTTATATATATATATATATATATATATATATATATATATATATATATGTATATAATAAATGCACATCTTTTTTTGTTTGTAAAAAACATGCATTTATATATTTTTTTTCTCTGCAGCCTGTAAGGCAATGCACTCATGACCAGCAGATCACGGGTGCAGTGCCAGGATCCTGCAGACAATTAGCACAGCTGTCTGCTCATACCTCGTACAGGCAGACAGTTAGTAAATGGCAGAAAGTATCAATGAACTATGAGGATGCCCACCAGAGCCCTCGTAGTTTATTGAGAACTAGCTGATGGTACCTGTAGTTCATTCGTTCACAGAACTCTGTGAATGAATGACACGGCCATGTCAGCGAAGCTGTGTTGTTTTTACATTGTGACAACAGGTGCAGGGACAAGAACCCTCACTCGCTGTCACAGGGAAGAGGGGAGCGGTAGAAGAGAAGGCACGGGCTGGAACATGTTTGACAAAAAAACAAAAGTGCACCACACTGTGACATGAACGAAGTGTCTGGACCAGTGGCTGTTGGTGGGTTCTTATGTTGGGGGGGCAGCAAACAAAGCACATCCCCTGGCGGCGTGGCACAGCACTGAAACAGGCCCCCCCCACGGGCAGTCCGCCACTCATCACAGGGCTCCGGTGTCTACTCCTCCAGTGGCTTCCTCTGCCGCGTTTCTCTACTTCACGCCAAAGCGCTAGACATCCAATAGACATGCCATTGATATGTAGATCAGGAGGCCGGACGCATGGATAGGGGGGGCGGCGCCCATGCACCCTCTATGGACAGGCCGCCACTGGTCTGCACATTTAATATAAACTTCTATAACAATGAAGAAGAAAAAAGGACTCTGTGTGATGCAATAAAATGTGCATCACACCACCCCCTGCCACGCGGCTCTGCAGTCCAAACACTGTGTAGGCAATAGCGTTTGGAGCTGCAGGGCAGTGTGAACAGGCCCTTAAACTATCATCTGACTAAAGTAGCCACTTGAATGACGTGTATTATTTAGTAACATAGTCCAGTGCCAGCAGAAGTTGACTAATCAGGATGGAAATCGCCAGGAGTGAAGAGCCGGAATTGAACTTCCTCTACATTTGCCAGATAATACCAAGGGAATAGTTTGCTGGATATTTTTACATCTACAGTTGGATGTTTTTCATGAAGTTATGGCAGTGTTGTCTTGGAAAGTATTGCTCACTGCTGAAACGACTCCCGAGTTTATTTTCAACTCAGAACAATACCATTCACTTTGGGTGTTAGTTTCCCATACATTTCTTAAAGAAAAAGTCTCAGTAAAAGCACAGTGGTTGTTTTTATGTATGGAAAATGTCCTACATGGAAGTAAACATCCAGGTACATGTAAATGTATAGCTTCGGTTGGAGTGCATGTGTAAACGTGTCCTCAGTAATTGTAATAAGACACATCTACATTCAATAAAACAATCATACTCTCTGTTCCTTGGTAGCTACCCCACCCCTCCACTGTGTCTATGGAGGGAGCCATAGTTGTCATCGTTGGCTGCTTTCCTCATATGGACTCCAAAAAGTTCCATATTTCCTCAGCTTCACTACATTGCTAGTTTGCAGAAGATAGCTAGGAGGGGAAGCTCTGCTCTTTCATCTGTTGGCACTCATGCTGGCTGTCCTGACCAGCAGGAAGCTGTTCCGATGGTTGCAAATGGAGAGCGCATACAGGCTGAATCGCAGAGCTGCTCCGAATGTCACCAGCATGCTCATACACGACACGTTTCGGAAGAGACCAACTGATTGCACACTCCTTTTTCAAGCAGGGCATGATCCGAAATGCGCCATGACCCCTCTTCTCTGTCCAGTGCCCCGCCCCCATTGGAAGCCACTTCCTTATGGGGCAACTTGTGCGTTCTCACTCCCAAAGCCCCACTGCTGCGTCTATTGACACAGGCAGTGGGATTTAGCCCTGCCCCTGGCTTTGATTGACAGCAGTGGGAGCCCCAGCAAACCCAGGAGGGGAGAGAAGAGCTGCAGACATGCACAGCGCTGGATCAAATGAGATCAGGTAACTAAAAAGAGGGAGGGGGGGTGCCTAAATTTTTTTTACCTTAATGCAAGCATTGTATTAAGGTTAAAAATGTTTAGGCTTCAGGACTTTGCATTAAGGTAACATTTTTTTTATCTGTGCAGCTTCCTCCCCGATCCTTCTTAAGCCTCATACACACGATCGGACTCCATGGATTTTTGTCTGAACGGCGTTGTCCGTCAACCAACATTCACAAAACTATGTGGTTTTTCTGCTCTTTAGCGCCACCTTTTGGGCAACTTCTGTTAATGTTGTCTGATGGTTAGCATTGGTTCGGAGCATGCATGTTCGTACTTTGGATGTTAGTCTGACAGACTTTTGTACACACAATCAGATAATCCGACGGAACAGATTTATTGTCAGACAGTTGGTGAGCATAAATAGCCAACATTTGTTGTCGGAAATTCCGACAATTGTCCGATGGAGCATACAGACGGTCGGATTATCCGACAAAACACATCCATCGGACAATTGTTGTTGGAACATCCAATCGTGTGTACGGGGCTTTAGACTTACCTGAACCCGATCTTGATCCAGCACTGTGGAGGAGAACAGTGTCTCTCTCACACAGCACTGGACAGAGAGGCAGCAGTGGAGCAATGTCAGCAAGTGAGTAAAGAGCAGAGGGCGGGGCCAAGCTGCGGTCTGTGTGTCAATGGGCACACAGACCGCAGCTTGGAATCAAGCCTGCACGAGTGCCCCCAAAGCAAGCTGTTTGCTATGGGGGCACTTGGCATGACAGAGGAATGGAGATCGCTGGTCGTGGACCCAAAAAAAGGAGCGGGGCAGCTCTGTGCAAAACCACTGCACAGGGCAGGTAAGTAGGTTTACTATTATTTTTTTATGTATCCTTTAGAATTCCTTTATAATGGCTTAGCCGGAAAAAAAAGTAAAGGAATGTAGTCACCACATTTAAATAGGAAGTGAACCCTCTTAAATTAATAAATAAAAAAACACCTGCAAGAGAGGCATAATGAGCTAGTAGGCATAGCTACTAGCTCATTATGTGGCACTTACCTGAAATCGAAGCCACCAAAGTGCTCCTCGTTCCCCTCCGCCGCTGCCCACCATGTCCCCTCAGAGATTCTTCCTGTTATCACCGCTCCGGTGCTGTGATTGGCCAAAGTGGCGATGACGTCACTCCCACACGCGGGACCTGCAGATCCCTGCGCATAACCCACGATTATCCCATTTACAAAAACGGCACGCTCAGTGCTCCTGCGCCGTTGTCCATTTTTGTGAAAATATCTCCTTAAGGCCCCTTTCACACTTATACGACTTGTCTCACGATTTTGTACTGCAAAATCGTATGACAAGTCATTCTCCATGATTTTCAATGAACACCATTCATACTGGCATGTAGGGTTGTCCCGATACCCATACCGGTATCGGGACCGATTCCGAGTATTTGCGGGAGTACTTGTACTCCCGCAAATAACCCTGATACCCAAATAGAATACTTCACCCACACCCCCCCCCCCCCGGCCGCCGTCGCCAACCCTGCCGCCGTATATACAAAGCCGCCGCCGCGAAGATTACATGACGCTTTCGTTTTTCAATACCTGTTTTCCCTATCGCCCGCCCTGTGTAAAGGACAATCCCCCTTGCTAGCGATTGGACGGATCTGTCCAATCACGAGCAAGAGGGAGTGTCCTTTACACAGGGTGCGCAATAGGGAAAACAACTATTGAAAAACGAAAGCTGCATGTAATGTTCACGGCGGCAGCTTTGTATATACGGCGGCAGGGTTGGCATCATCATCATCATCATCAGGTAAGGGGACATCATGGCAGCAATATGTGGGGGACACATGGCAGCAATATGTGGGGGACACATGGCAGCAATATGTGGGGGACACATGGCAGCAATATGTGGGGGGACACATGGCAGCAATATGTGGGGGGACACATGGCAGCAACATGTGGGGGGACACATGGCAGCAACATGTGGGGGGACACATGGCAGCAACATGTGTGGGGACACATGGCAGCAATATGTGGGGGGACATGTCAGCAATATGTGGGGGGACATGTCAGCAATATGTGTGGGGACATGGCAGCAATATGTGAGGGGACATGTCAGCAATATGTGGGGGGACATGTCAGCAATATGTGGGGGGACATGTCAGCAATATGTGTGGGGACATGTCAGCAATATGTGTGGGGACATGGCAGCAATATGTGAGGGGACATGTCAGCAATATGTGGGGGGACATGGCAGCAATATGTGGGGGGACATGTCAGCAATATGTGGGGGGACATGTCAGCAATATGTGGGGGGACATGTCAGCAATATGTGGGGGGACATGGCAGCAATATGTGGGGGGACATGTCAGCAATATGTGGGGGGACATGTCAGCAATATGTGGGGGGACATGGCTGCATTTGGGGACACATTTAAAAAAAGTATCAGTATTCGGTATCGGCGACTACTTGAAAAAAAGTACTTGTACTGGGTCCTAAAAAAGTGGTATCGGGACAACCCTACTGGCATGACTTTAAGTAGTGCCGACTTCAAAGTAGTCCCTGCACTACTTTGGTCCGATTTTGATGCCACTTACACAGGCATTCATTATAATCGCGGCCGCGAATCGCAGCAAAATCGTGGTAAAATCGCGCGACTTAGAAGTCGTACAGGTGTGAAAGGGTCCTTACTGTGCAGGTTAAAGGGATATTTCTTGCACCTACAGGTAAGCCTTAATCTAGGCTTACCTAAAGGGGGAAATTGTGTGGTCGGGTTTATAACCACTTTAAAGACTGTAAGCTTCAATTTGTTACATTTGTGTTCTTGGGTTCAGTTTTTCTTTTAGCTTTAATTAAAATAAATTAGGAGTGTTTCTATTATATGGGATTCTTTTATGTGTCACACCCGTTTGTATTAAATACAGGTGGAATCTGAAGGACTACCATAAGTAAATCAAGGATTACTTACCCCTGCTTTTCAAACAATGAATCTCTATGGCTCAAAGATCGGGACTCATTTCCAGCTTCTCAAGAGCAGGAAACCTAACGGTTTATCACTATATAATAAAAAATGATTAGATATGCCCATCTCTGTGTATGGGCATGCAATGGGTCAGTGTATGGCACTCAATGCAACATCACACCTTTACTTATCACCATCTTAACCAATATCTCTGAAATTTACATAGAAAAGGTCTAATAGAGGGAACTCCTGCTTATTAAATATTTATCCTTAATGACCCAATTCAGTGAACAACTGGTGGCAGATTGATGCCACAAACCCCCAAAAAAAAAAAAAAAATTCTGCATGGAATTTATTACTTTCAAAATGCAATGTGGCGGATCTCTACATTATAACTAATTCAGTACACCAGAACTATTTTCTCCTCAGCAGACTATGTGTATTCTCAGTTTTTTTTGTTGTTATCATGGAATGATTTAAAATGCTGCAGCTATTGCGTGTGAAACTATTGGATAAACGTTTAAATAACACCGATCCTTCCAACCATTTAAGGAAATGTAGTTCAAGTCCCTTGCCCTTTACTTCTTCTTTATTGGTATAAATCACCCTTTATGGGCGTTCTTTTGGAGAAAAGCTGGTGAATGGAATTTTTTTTTTTTTTTTAACATTTTCACAGGAAGAACAAAATAAATAGAGGAATAGCAATATAGTTATAACTAAATGTTTGTACTGCTTATTACTTTTTCAGTGCAACTTTCAGTTTTTGACTTGTAAACAAAGATATTTAATCACAAGCGCAGCTGCAGTGTGACATTCACCCTCTTCTGAGTAAACTATGTGCCAGAATAGATATGGATATAAGAAATGTTAAGAATAAGCAGCAGTACTCTTTCACATAAACTCAGGCTATGTGCTTTAACTACTTGTCTACCGGGGGAATTTTCTCCTTTTTTTGCACACTTTAAAATCTGCAAAAACTAAAAGATGTAGCGCTAGTGGAAAAAATGTCAGCTAGGTTACAGGATAGATTAGAAATGCATGGTAAGGTCTGGGAGGTGTGACATCGCCGGGAGGCTGAGATAACTAATAAAACTGTTATCTGAAAAACATTTTTTTTTTTACTGTATTTTCTCTTGAAAATATGTATTTGATAAATAACTGCAAATATTGTGTTATATGAAAAAAAGCAACTACCACCATTTTATTCTCCAGAATCTGCGCTTTTAGAAAATACATATTCTGGCATACAGAGCTTGTTGGGAGGGTAGGGGTGTGCCTCTTCTAGTTGAGGGCAACCAGACAACGTGCAGCTGTCAGAATATGTCCAAGTAGTTTCTTGGATGTTTTGGCAATTAGTAATAATGACACACAAAGTATGAAAAATGTTGGCAACATGGGGACCTGTACCCCAAAAAGGTGGAATAGCAAACTCTGTGTCGTCGTACAGAAGGGCACTATCATGGGGCAACTCCAGTAAATATGGTAGAGGGTACCTTTATCCCCCTGACCCGAGCTAGAGGGGTAGAGAATGTGGAGTTCCGGCGTCAGGTACCAAAAGTAAAGAATTTTATAAGCATTCTCTTTGTAGAGCGTACAGAAGGAGCTTTTAGCAGCCTGGGACCAGATCGTCCACCACGTCATCTCAGGGATTTCTTCTCCCAATATCTTTTCCCAGTGGAGCATGTAGGCATGTTTACCCTGATTTGGTATAGAGTAGTAAATAAGTAGCTGGTATGTGTCAGAGATCAGCCCCCGATGTGCGGATCCCTCTAATATTAAGCTTTTGAAGGGGGATTATTAGTTATCTCAGCATATAAAAGAACAGACAGAATACAGTAAGTTTCAGGTAACACTAGAACCAGGGCCGTCTTTAATATGGTTTGGGCCCTGGGCAAACATTTTTTTTGGGCCCCCCTTCAGCTTATTTTGGGCCTGGCTGGTTCACATGTATGTGTTTTGGCGGCCCTTATTTGTGCAGGCACAGCAGCCCATTGATTTGAATGGGCTGCCATGCCTTTGTTTCCTGCAGAAAAAAGGTGCATTCAGCATTTTAAAAATCAGTTGTCTTGAAATCTATTCTGCTTTTGCACCATGCTACTTACCTGCAGTTCTTGCACACACAAACGCACTGTGTTTTTAAAAGCGTGACCTAAACGTCTAAAAATGCAGCAAGTTTGACAGTGCGGGAACTGCAGATAAGTCACAGCAGACAGCAGAATGGACAGACAGTGCTGTATGTCATTGCTTGATGGGCATAGGTGTGCCGTGTGCGCAGCCTATTACATGAGGCATCAAATGAATGGGCTGCTGTGCCTGCACAAATGTGGGCCGCCAAAACACATACATGTGAACCAGTCAGGCCCAAAATAAGCCCATCAAGCAGTTAAATACAGACAGTAATGCCATGTGCTCTGAGGCCTTACTCAGCCTGGACTGCAGGTCTGGTCTGTGACTTAAAGGGGTTCTAAAGGTACAAGTTTTTTTACCTTCATGCATCCTATGCATGAAGGTAAAAAAACATCTAGCAGCACCGGCTCCCCCCCGAGCCCCCGTTGTACTTACCTGACCGTTCGAATCTCCCGGGCGCGTCCACGTCGTCCTCTTTGGTTTCCAGCCTGGCCGTTGATTGGCTAGGCTGGGCGGATTGATAGCAGCGCAGCCATTGGCTAGCGCTGCTGTCAATCAGGGCGGATGACGCGGCGCGCTGGGGGGCGGAGCCGAGTGATACAGTCGGTGGCTATGGCCGCCGCTGTATCACGGGAGCGTGCTCGCAAAAGCTTTCCTCCATGCGAGCGCCCTCGCATGAAGAAGGAAAGCTTTTGCGAGGAGGAGCCCAGACAGCCGCCGAGGGACCCCAGAAGACAGCTTTCCGGGCCACTCTGTGCAAAACGAACTGCACAGTGGAGGTAAGTATCACATGTTTGTTATTTAAAAAAAAAAAAATCCCTGACTTTAGTGACCCTTTAAAGAGTTCCTCTATTTTACACATGGCATGGGGTCCCATGGTGCTAAAGCAGAATGGACAGACGGTGCTGTGACCCCATGCCATGCCATGTGTAAAATACAGGAACTTTTTAAAACACTGACCAGACCTGCAGTGAATCATCAAATATTATAAAGACTTTGGGCACACTCTACAGAAAACTTCTATTTACAATATAGCAAACAGTGACATATATTGAGTAGAAGGACATGAAGAAGTCAGCCTCGGGAAGAGCAAACTGGAGATGTTATAAAATCACATTCTAATTCACTGTTATATACAAGCAGCACCCAGTGGCATGAAGTGAGAAGTTCATGTCTAAAGGGAAGCCAGGGGTTCTGTACATTTTAAAACACTGGGAAGGGAAGCAGTACTGTCACCTGGCTGCGTGCCGCTGATCATTTTCAGCCTGATTTGTGGGCAGCACAGGGGGCTTAATGGGCAGCAGGGCCGCCATCAGGGGTGTAGCCATCCGGGGCCCTGGGGACCTCTGGGCCCTTTAATAAAAAGAAAAAAAGAAATAAAAAATGAAATATGTATAAAAAATATATATATTTTTTTAAAAAGGGGGTTGACCTCTGGGCCCTTTAATAATTTTTTTTTTTTTTATATAAAAATAAATTACAAAAAAAGGGGGGTTGCCATCTTATAAAAAAAAGTGGGGTTGCCATCCAGGGCCCTGGGGACCTCTGGGCCCTTTAATAAAAAAAATATATAAACAAAAATAAAAAAATAAACATTTATAAAAAAAATAAAAAAGGGTGTTTGCCACATGGGGCCCTGGGGACCTCTTAGCCCTTTAATTATATATATATATATATATAAAAAGAAAGAAAAAGAAAAAAAAGATATAAAATATAAAAAAAATTATAAAAAAAAGGGGGGTTGCCATCCAGGGCCCTGGGGACCTCTGGGTCCTTTAATAATAATAACATTTATATTATATAATATGTATATATATATATATATATATATATCTATATATATTAAAAGAAATATATAAAAAAAAAAAATTTTTATAAAACAAGTTTTTTTTTTTATAAAAAAGGGGGGTTGTCATCCGGGGCCCTGGGGAACTACCGGCCCCTGGGGACCTCCAGACCTCTAAAAAAAAATTGGCCCTTTAATAAAAAATAAAGTAAAAATATATAAAATAAATATATATTTTTATTTAAAAATAAATAAAAAAGGGGGTTGTCATCTGGGGCCCTGGGGGCCTCCGGGTCCCTGGGAACCCCTAAAAAAAATGGCCCTTTAATAAAAAATAAAAATATATTTAAACAAATTGGCCCTTTAATAAAAAATAAAATAAAAATATATAAAATAAATATATTTTTTTATTTAAAAATAAATAAAAAAAGGGGGGGTTGCCATCTTGGGCCCTGGGGGCCTCCGGACCCCTAAAAAAAAAAAAAAATGTTTTTTTTTTTTTCAAAGGGGGTTGCTTTGGGCCCCAACAGTGACAGGGCCCTGGGCAGCTGCCCCTGTTTGCCCTATGGCAGAGACGGCCCTGACTAGAACCAGAAAATAGCCAGTACGGACAGTGTAGCAGCAATTGGTTCAGGGTCACCTTTAACCTCCTGACATCGCCAGCACCGATCCAAGCTAGAGGGGTAGATAGTGTGGAAAACGTCCAGTGTCAGGTACCAAAAGTAAAGAATTTTATAAGCATTCTCTTTGTAGAGCGTACAGAAGGAGCTTTTAGCAGCCTGGGACCAGATCATGCTCCATGTTATCTCATGGATAACATCTCCCAATATATTTTCCTGACGCATTCATGGCAGCACACACTGGGTTGTGACTCCGCCCCCACAACCTGACAGGATTGGTTAGCTATAAATTTGAAGGGGAGACGCCCCGCATCATTCTCTTTTTTTATCCTCACCTGACAAGATTGGACGAACAAGCAAAAAGCATGCCTCTTACCGCAAATCGCCCCAGCAGGTTCAGCCTCTCCTGTTTGGAAGTCCCTCCTGTACAGTCTCTAAATGAGCTTTATGGTGGGAACCCCGTTCTGGTGGTCTCAGGGGCTCTGGAATTATACTGGCATCTGTAGCAAGCTTTAAAAAAGCTTCAAATCTCGCAGTGGCCCCCACTTTCGCTCTGTCTTTCCTTCCAGTGCAGTGTGTGCTTCCACAAAGGTATTTGTATCATTACATTTACCACCTAAGGTTAGTCCGTTTTGTACCTTTGTCTGCCTGTTGTTTTTTTCTCAGCTCTGCTGAGCCCTGTGGTTTCTCTGACACCCCATATTCTCGGTGTCACCGCTGCGTACCCCTTGGCGCTCTGCGCATGCGCGCAGCTCAGTGATGACGCCGCCTGTCTCCTCTGCCCTCTTCCAAAATGGCACCGGGCGAGCGGGACGCTTCTGTGCATGCACGCGTCATTAAAAAAAAAAAAAAGGAAAAAAGAAACAGTCCTATTGCTCTGTAGTTCTGGCTGCCGCACTGCTGCTCTGCTCTACTCAGAGTAAAGATTGCACCAGGTGTGTGCAGGCATGTCCCAGATCAGCCTGGGCTAATTGATTACACACAAAAAAAAAAAGGAACAAATAGGATAGAAGATATAATACAAGCGCCCAGAGGAGATTCAGTTTGCATGTGCCGCGCTATATAAGTTTTCATCATTTATTCATTCAATACATTTATATATTAATTTATAACATACCATAGGAGAAAGTGTATCCATAATTAAACAATTAATATAATCCAAAAAAAAAAGAAGGATAGATATATGTATATAAAATTATTATATTAATTTAATAAATAGAAATGTTGGGGGGGAACATATTGTAATGTTTTCCCTTCTCTCTTTTTTTCCCACCTTTTCGGGCTGTCTCTCTGCTATCCTCATGGGGCCACTGCCCTCGCAGACCACCATCAGCTGACCAGGTATAGAGGCCGTCCAGAAGGTAATAAGTAGAGGGGAGACAAAAAAGACAGCCTGGCCACTGACGCTACAGTTTTGGTAGCCCTATCGGGTCAAGAGACGCAAGTTTGCGGCACAGAGGGAGATTCTAGCCATACTTCCGGCAGAAGGCGCAAGAAATCGCTCAAGGTTACCCTCTTGATTTCTTCAATCAAGGCATAGCCGCTCGCGTCACAGCACTCCCGTCATAGTCGATCCCACCGCAGACGATTACCTTCATCCCAGACAGAGCTATCTTACCCGCACCACGGCAAATGTTTGCCAAATATGCGGGGCGCCAGCTTTGCCAGGGGAATTGGCCTGCCGCTCGTGCTTCATTGAAGTAACCAAGGATTCAGAGGCCAGAGTAGATACTGAGCCCCTAGGAGAATCGCCACAGGGATCATATGTGGGCGATCCTTCCCCAAGCACATCGCCCGGCTGTTACGCCAGGGTGCAGTAACCCTCTCTAAGAATGAGGAGTGTGAGCAGGCGTCAGACTGTCCCTTTTTGGTTGAACCATTTGCCCATTCAGTCAAGGAAGCGATCGGCTGGGAGGAGGTTATGGCAGAACTTCTGAAGGTTCCGAAATATTTCCTGGTGCTGAAAAGGGGGTCCTGAATCATTTCTCTTCATCGAAGAGCTGGAGAACCTCATAAAGGATAAGTGGGGGGGGTCGCATAAGCGGCCCAGTATGAGCAACAAGTTTGCAGATTGTACCCCTTGTGGGAGTCTAAGATCGATTCTTTGATCAATGCAACTACGGTCGATTCATCTTTAATGCGACTCGCTAGAGACGTTTCTCTACCAATTGAAGATGCAGTTACCTTCCGGGACGCTATAGAACTGAAGAAAGCCTGCTCCACGAATAAAATACCAGGTTGTACCGGGTGCAACTCCCTCAAGAGAGGCTGAAGCCCTTGCTCCAGAAGATACAGAGTCTGCTATCATCCAGACGTCTAACTGTCAGAGCCTGCCTCAGTACCCTGGGGTCCATATCAGCATCCATACCCTTGATACAGTGGCCCCTGTGGCACATGCGAGTCTTACAGAACTCCTTTCTCAGGCAGTGGAATAGAATGTCAATACTCCAAACCATTCACATCCCGAACTGGGTAAAGCAATTAGTATGGTGGTGGACACATCCGTCCGACCTCAGGGAGTCCATTCCAAAAGTTCCCCCAAGTCCAGAAGTAGTAACATCGGACGCCAGCCAGGGGTGATGGGGTCCACACTATCTAGACTGAGTAGCCCAAGGACAGTGGCATTTTCGGGCACAGGGCATAGTGTCAAATATTTTAGAGCTCAGAGCAGCCTTTCAGGCCCTCCTGGCCATTGCGCCTCTTCTAGAGAGGAAGAGTGTCCTGATCAGGATGGACAACAAGTAGCGGTGTCATGTATCCAGAGACAGGGGAGCATCAGGAGTCGCACGCTTCAGGAGGAAGTTTGCCCATAATGGAAGGGGCACAAGTGCACCTGTTAGATCTGTGGGGAGTATGCGTCCCAGCAACACAGAATTCGTTGGCCAACTACCTAAGCCGAGAGACACTTTCAAACAACGAACGGTCCCTGAACCAACAGGTATTCTCCATTCTTACGAAAACTTGTGGAGTACCAGAAGTCGACCTAGCGGCCATGCCGAAGAACTCCAAGTGTCAGAGGTTCCTGTCCAGAGCCCACTTTCCATTACCTGAAGGGACAAACTGCCTAGTTCTTGCATGGAGCTGCGAGCTAGGGTACATTTTTCTTCCAACTTCTCGGATTACAAGATTCCTGTCCCGACTTCGGAAGTCCTCAGCCACAGTTATTGTACTAATACCGTTCCGGCTGAGGAGGCCATGGTTTACGACCCTGTTACAACTAGGTACGTGGCCTCCAATACATCTTCCAGTAACCTGGGATCTCATACATCAGAGGCAATTCTTCCATCCAGCCCAGAGAAGCTGCATTTGCCAGCTTTGAAGCTGAGAGGGCTAGGTTAGGGGAACTAGGATACTCTCAGGAGGTAATATCAACCTTAGTACAAGCTTTAAGGAGCTCCACTGATGTCACCTATACTAGGATCTGGGAGAGGTTCGTGTCATCGCAGCAAAGAGATTGGAATCCCATCTCAAATTCTTGAATTTCTTCAGTCAGGGTTTAACAAGGGCCCGGGCTTGGGTACCCTGAAGGTGCAAGTATCTGCCCTTTCAGCCATGATGGGTACTAGATGGACTCTTCATCATCCGGTCACTCTGTTCCTCAGGGCCTACGTAAGATCAGACCACCTAGGAGGCCAGCCTTTCCAACAGGGGATCTCTGTGTAGTACTCGAGTCCCTGTCCAATCCACCTTTTCCTCCATTCAACTTAGTCTCACCGTGGAACCTAGCTCTGAAGATGGCTTCCCGTATTGCTATCACCTCAGTTAAGAGGGCGTCGGAGATACAAGCACTTATGGCTATGGAACCCCTATTCAGTGTTCTTCCCTGACAGAATGGTTCTGAAGCCCTCAGACCATTTTTATCCAAGGGTAACTTCCTCCTTTCATTATAACAGGACATCGTCCTTTCGTCTTTTACTAATGAGAGGGGCGAGTCCCATGACTAGGATGTCAAGTCTACCATCTCCAGTTACGTCACAGCTACATCTCAGGAAGACGGATTCTCTCTTGATTATCCCACACGGGAGCAGACGAGGTCAGCCAGCTACCTCCCGTACCATTACCTCTTGGTTGTTAAAGCTATCAAAGAGACCTATTCCATCCAGCAACTTACGACTCCTAGAGGGCATTAGGGCTCATTCAACAGGGGCAGAGGCCACTTCTTGGGCAGCATATTGCGGGACTTCACCGGAAACCATAGGCATAGCAGCAACTTGGTCTTCCCAACACATCTTCATTTCTCACTACAGAGTGAATTCTGCTCTCCTGGCTACCGTAGACTTCGGCAGATCTGTTCTTAGAGCCAATTCCTCAGCGCTATAAAGAATAAATATTACTGTTTTCTTGCACCCTCCCGACTAGCGAGTTATATCCCAGTGTGCGCTGCCATCAATGCGTCAGGAAAACTGAAAATTGTATACTCACCTTTCCGTAATTTTCCTTTCCTGACGCATCTTCATGGCAGCACACAGATGCCCACCCTGCTGTTTTATGATATATACAGAGAATGATGCGGGGCGTCTCCCCTTCAAATTTATAGCTAACCAATCCTGTCAGGTTGTGGGGGCGGAGTCACAACCCAGTGTGTGCTGCCATGAAGATGCGTCAGGAAAGGAAAATTACAGAAAGGTGAGTATACAATTTTCCGTTTTCCCAGCAGAGCATGTAGGCATGTTTACTCTGATTTGGTATAGTGTAGGAATTAAGTAGCTGGTATATGTCGGAGATCGGATCCCTCTGTGAAGAGAGATGGCGCCAAAAAATGAAAGGTTTGGGGCAAAGGATTGAGCATAGTGGCACATTACAAATAAGTAGATTATTCAGCGCTAGAAATTAAACATAACACAATAAACAATAATGCAAGCCAGCACTGAAGGTAAATTCAAATAAAAACACCCCAACAGTAATAAAAATATAAATAGTGCAGCGCAAAAAATAAATAAATAGCACAAAATATCAACAAGAAAAAATGTCCATAAGTGCATTGATAATCCAAAGTGAATATAAGGAACCAAATCCAAAGGGTGATTGATGAAGACAGAAGAAACCTCCACCGAGAAAGGTAAGAATGGCCTCTCACCTTATTGCATAGACCAAACAGCATATAGTAACCAGAACCTCCTTAATCATCCGATCAATCCAGCAGCGGATCACTCATTAAGGCATCAGTGGACACAGCGTCAGTTACGATTATGCAAAAAAATGAATGAAAAGAATCTAGTGCTCTCTGAAGCATAATCAAAATTTAATGCATAAAAGTATTACACTTACATAAAAAGCACTCGTTCCTGAGTGCTAGGTAAAAGGCAAAAAAGCCAGGATACACCAACAGGTAAATGAAACACACTGTGTGCGGTCGCGGGTGACGTCACGCATGTAACTCCCCCCTCGTACGTCTTTACGTCCTCTAGGCGGGACTTCGTCAGCGTGGGGTAGGAAGCAACAACGCAGACGTCCCGCTGCTTGCATTAAGTAGCTATCGGTTGTGAGAGCAACCAGAAGCAAATTAAACTCAACGCCTCTTCATGGTGAACACGCTTCCCTTGGATCAAGGCAGAGCCAACATAGCTTCAAGCAAAGTCAGCGACTGCACACCGTGTGTTTCATTTACCTGTTGGTGTATCCTGGCTTTTTTGCCTTTTACCTAGCACTCAGGAACAAGTGCTTTTTATGTAAGTGTATTACTTTTATGCATTAAATTTTGATTATGCTTCAGAGAGCACTAGATTCTTTTCATTAATTTTCTTGCATAATCGTAACTGACGCTGTGTCCACTGATGCCTTAATGAGTGATCCGTTGCTGGATTGATCAGATGATTAAGGAGGTTCTGGTTACTATATGCTGTTTGACCTGTTTGGTCTATGCAATAAGGTGAGAGGCCATTCTTACCTTTCTCGGTGGAGGTTTCTTCTGTCTTCATCAATCACCCTTTGGATTTGGTTCCTTATATTCACTTTGGATTATCAATGCACTTATGGACATTTTTTCTTGTTGATATTTTGTGCCATTTATTTTTTGCGCTGCACTATTTATATTTTTTTTTTTCATAGTGGTACATTTGCAGATATCCTTAAAACACCTGGAGAGGCCAGTCAAATTTTTCCTGGGGCTCAATGAACATTATCAATTTACGTGATGATCTAGGATCCACCAAATGCAGCGGCCGGACGCTGCCTAGGTCACCGATGCACAAAGTGCGGCGATCTATGCCCCGAAGTGGAAGCAGATAGCTGGATTTGACAGGTATCTGCTCCCCCCTGAAAAGGTGCCAAATGTGGCAACGGAGAGGGGGGGGTCCGATCCGCAGAAGTTCCATTTCTGGGTGGAGCTCCGCTTTAAACTGCAGCAGCATCCACACTTTGCAGATAGAGTGTTACCATCAACAGCAGAATATATTTGTTGCATAATATAAAGTGCAAAAAGGAACCTCACTGAATGTTGTTAATAAAGTATGTCATTTATTAGTTAAAGGGCAGTCACTCTTCTGTTTCAATTGTAAAAGTTTGTTTTTAAAAACAAGAAAGAAAATAAATAATCAAACATGTTCTCTACTTACCCGCTCTGTGTAAGGGTTTTGCACAGAGTGACCCCCGATCCTTATTCTGGGGCCCCTCAGCAGTGCTTTTGGCTCCTCCTCTGCATCGAGTGCCCCCACGGAGAGCCACATTCCATGGGGGAACCCGTGCAGGTGCTCTCCCGAGTCCTGTTGCTGTGTCCATTGGTACAGACTGCAGGACTAGATAGTATCTATCTATATTTAAATAAAAGCTTTTTATATACTTTCCGTATATTAGGAAATTTTAATCAATATATGAAGGGTTTACTAATGCAAAAACTTTGCATTTTGGGATCTATATGCATGTACTCACAGTCCGTCATGTACGATTTTTTTTTTATTTCACAAGCCTTTATTTATAATGCACTTACAAGCCGTCAAGAAAAAAAGTGACGGGGATAGGACAAAGCACAACACTACCAGAGGTGCTTGATCTTCCGCACAGAGTATAAACAATTATGCATGAAATTTGTTGGCATGCAGCTTTTAAAGTTACCGACACTAAAATCAAACTGTGAATTACCAGCCCTCATCTATTGTTATATATGCTCCAATATGGAGATTCTCAAACAATTGAGTTAGGACTACACATCACAGAGAGAGGGGCCCGGGTGAGACAGTGTGGCTCCCACATACATCTGCAAACGTTGTGCAACCAGAACCCCTGTTATTAAAGAAAATTGTTAGACACTGTGTTTTTTTTTTTTTTTTTTAGGCTAGCTTGTAAGTTTGCTGGGAAAACTTGTCTGTGCTGTGCCAAGCCCTTCAATGAGCACCTGATTTTAAATGTTGTTAGAAATTCAGGTGGATGCCATTTTAGTATAGCACTGCAGCAAATGACTGAATGAAAAATCAAAGCCCTGTGCAGGCAAAGATGGTTCCATCTAGGGTTGTCCCGATACCAGCATCGGGACCGATACCGAGTATTTGTGCCATTACTTGTACGCGCGCAAATACTCCCGATGCCTGATAGAATACTTTTTTTTTTTCCCCGAGTGCGGGTGGAGAGCAGAGCAGAGCAGTCCTCGTATGGGGGTGAGGAGAGCTGCTGCTGCTGCCGCCGCATTAGACAAAGCCAAGTCAACCCCCCCCTCCTCCCGCCGCTGCCGAGTCCCGACATCTAGTTACTATGCGCCGGAGGAACACAACAGCTGTCATTTGCATTTGAATAGCTGTGTTCCCCCGCCGCGCCGAAATGTATAGCCCCTCCCCCTTGCCCAGGCACTTTGATTGACAGATCATCCATCCGACGGGTGATCTGTCTATCAAAGTTTCTGGGCAAGGGGGAGGGGCTATACATATTTTCTAAATATCTTAAGGCATTTAGGCATTGCAAAGTCAGCATCTGGGATCCACGGTCTGAGATCTGACAATAATGCAAACTGGGATTTTACATGTCTAGGTTTGTGGCTTATGTGAACACATGATGCCTGCCACAGGCTCTTTCCTGCCACCCCTCTTTCCTTCAAACTATCCATCTTGGTGCTGCATGTATTTTACTATAACAGCCCCAAAGTAATAAACTTGCAGTGTAGAGATGTAGGAATTGCTTTCTTCACCCAGATTGCAGCAAATGGATGACATTCCCTCAAGGTGATCCTCATAGCTTGACCAGATCTCAGACTACATTATAATAAAATAAATCAGGAACTTTCTTATGTAGAAAGTCACCACAAATCTAAACCATCTTAATGTAAAAGGGTACCTTAATGTGCCTTTTATTTACCCAAAGCCTTTGAGAAGAGGGATATGTAATCAATCACCATTCATAATCAATCAGTTTAGCTGTGAAAGTCTCACGTTAGTAGAAGAGGAAAAAAACAAACAAACAAACACATTAGGTAGGCACACAACCCATCAGCTTCCTGTACAACTTAAAATAACCACAACCATCAATGAAAACATAATAGCCAGAATCTAGATACAAAACGTAGCTTGGTTTGATGTCCGATATCAGAATGGCCATGTTCATATGAACAGTTTAACTACTGACAAAATTCAGCATCGTAGAAGGAATAAAGTAAAAATATTTTCATAGGCGGGAAAGACTATGATACAGAATAAAATGCATCAACAACTTCTGCAATTAAAGTCCAAAGAATGAAGGGGGCAAAGGTGAACACTGGAGATGACCAGCACAAGCCACAGAAAAGTGGACGTAGTCCCTCTTTACAAGAGATCCCTCTTTAGTACTGGAAGCTTCTCTTTGTCTGAATATCATCCAAGATCTGCTGTAACTCCTCATCTTCAAATCGTCCTTCAAGACTGCAGAAAGAAAAACAAGGTTTTAAAGGAATCCACATAATTTTATTTTTTAACAAAGGAAGTACCACCTTCTGAATAAAGAAAGAATAAACGCACATCAGATGCTCACTGGAAGCCAAATGCAGGTGTAAACAAGCTATTTTATAAAAGGGAGACAAATTGGTTGGGGGGACCCCTCATCTCACAGTCCAGTGTTTGAACAAATCAAAATATATAAGCCATTAAATCCCATTTTTAGGGAAAAAAACTCTCGGGTAACTGCCACCCCTGTCCCTCACCTCGTTTCTGTCCTTTCAACCAGTGGATCCAGCATTTCAGAGTGTACCCACGTCACCTTTTCATGATGTCATACTGTGCAGCCATTAGGAAGTGTTCATGTCACCCAGGCCTGTCCCAATCAGTTACACATACAGGGAGTGCAGAATTATTAGGCAAATGAGTATTTTGACCACATCATCCTCTTTATGCATGTTGTCTTACTCCAAGCTGTATAGGCTCGAAAGCCTACTACTAATTAAGCATATTAGGTGATGTGCATCTCTGTAATGAGAAGGGGTGTGGTCTAATGACATCAACACCCTATATCAGGTGTGCATAATTATTAGGCAACTTCCTTTCCTTTGGCAAAATGGGTCAAAAGAAGGAATTGACAGGCTCAGAAAAGTCAAAAATAGTGAGATATCTTGCAGAGGGATGCAGCACTCTTAAAATTGCAAAGCTTCTGAAGCGTGATCATCGAACAATCAAGCGTTTCATTCAAAATAGTCAACAGGGTCGCAAGAAGCGTGTGGAAAAACCAAGGCGCAAAATAACTGCCCATGAACTGAGAAAAGTCAAGCGTGCAGCTGCCAAGATGGCACTTGCCACCAGTTTGGCCATATTTCAGAGCTGCAACATCACTGGAGTGCCCAAAAGCACAAGGTGTGCAATACTCAGAGACATGGCCAAGGTAAGAAAGGCTGAAAGACGACCACCACTGAACAAGACACACAAGCTGAAACGTCAAGACTGGGCCAAGAAATATCTCAAGACTGATTTTTCTAAGGTTTTATGGACTGATGAAATGAGAGTGAGTCTTGATGGGCCAGATAGATGGGCCCGTGGCTGGATTGGTAAAGGGCAGAGAGCTCCAGTCCGACTCAGACGCCAGCAAGGTGGAGGTGGAGTACTGGTTTGGGCTGGTATCATCAAAGATGAGCTTGTGGGGCCTTTTCGGGTTGAGGATGGAGTCAAGCTCAACTCCTAGTCCTACTGCCAGTTTCTGGAAGACACCTTCTTCAAGCAGTGGTACAGGAAGAAGTCTGCATCCTTCAAGAAAAACATGATTTTCATGCAGGACAATGCTCCATCACACACGTCCAAGTACTCCACAGCGTGGCTGGCAAGAAAGGGTATAAAAGAAGAAAAACTAATGACATGGCCTCCTTGTTCACCTGATCTGAACCCCATTGAGAACCTGTGGTCCATCATCAAATGTGAGATTTACAAGGAGGGAAAACAGTACACCTCTCTAAACAGTGTCTGGGAGGCTGTGGTTGCTGCTGCACGCAATGTTGATGGTGAACAGATCAAAACACTGACAGAATCCATGGATGTCAGGCTGCATGAGTGTCCTTGCAAAGAAAGGTGGCTATATTGGTCACTGATTTGTTTTTGTTTTGTTTTTGAATGTCAGAAATGTATATTTGTGAATGTCGAGATGTTATATTGGTTTCACTGGTAAAAATAAATAATTGAAAAGGGTATATATTTGTTTTTTGTTAAGTTGCCTAATAATTATGCACAGTAATAGTCACCTGCACACACAGATATCCCCCTAAAATAGCTAAAACTAAAAACAAACTAAAAACTACTTCCAAAAATATTCAGATTTGATATTAATTAGTTTTTTGGGTTCATTGAGAACGTGGTTGTTGTTCAATAATAACATTAATCCTCAAAAATACAACTTGCCTAATAATTATGCACTCCCTGTATACACATAGCTCATCCCAGGTCCTGCATGATATTAGTCAGGACCTTTGCATTCATATCACTATGCAGGAGGAGTCTTCCTATTTTCTGGAGTAAGCAGGCTTTGTTGTATGGATATATACTAGCTATTGGAAATTGAAAAGGACACCCTGCCCCTATACCCATGTTAGCTTTAGCCATAGAGAAAACTAAAATTTAAAAATTGATCTGCACCTACAAGGATCAACTAAAAATCAAGGTTTTTATTAATACTGTGGATGTTAAGGCCCTTTTTTTAAAAAAATAACAAACATGTGAGCCAATGACTCCTGCTGCTATCAATCTATCCAATAAGGACCCGAGACAGTGGCAGGAGCTGCTGGGCTCACCCTTGTTGCTGGAACAATCAGGTTCATGCAAGTAAAAGAGGGGCTGTTGCATTACAGAAGGGTGTTCACCCCCTTTAAACAATGCTCTGTCTAGGCCACCTAGTGACAGTGGAATGAGAGGCCAGAGTACATTTACTGAATCCATCTGGCATTAAAAAAAGGGAATCAGGCTTCAGGACTTTTTCCATTACGAAAGAATGCTGCATTGTAGAGATCTTAAGTCAAATAGGGCAAATACGACTGCCTCAAATGAAGCGACCTACGATCCTCATTCTCAAAAGAAAAAAGAGTTAGAAGGCTCCTGGACTGGACAGTTTGAATAGAAGTCCCAAAAGGGTTTATTAACTAAAGCTGGAGTGTGCTTAATCAGGCTCACTTCTGCATAGAAACCAATCAGCTTAAAGATTTTATTGCCAAAGCTGAGGTTAGAAGCACATTGGGGAAAAATGGATGAATGGCTGCACACTCTGGAAGGATGACAAAATATTTATAAGGGTGATCAACAAATAAAAGCATAAACATCCTGGCTGTTTGCATTAAAATTTTGATCTCCTGTGTGCTGTATATGCTTTTGTTGATCACCCTAATAAGAATTTTGGCATCCTTCTCGAGAGCAGCATCTCTCTCTGCGCGCTCTCCTCACAGTGCAGATGATGGCTCCCGCTGCTGTCAAATACTGTTATGAGGGAGCGGAGCAGGGGCAAGGCCAAGCCACACTGTGTGTCACAGACAGCAGATCGAGCCTGCGGGTGTGCCTCTACAGGTATATATATATATATATATATATATATATATATATATATATATTAGCATTTACAATCACTTCAAGGACAGGACTAACAGATCTGGAAACTCCTTTGCAACTAACTTACCAGAACAGGGTTGGGAAAGCACCTTATGCAAAACTCTTTGCCTGAAAGCCCCTACTGACTATACCCACAATTTCAGCCCAGTGAGGTCCAGACGCAGTACTCCACAGGCCAAGCTAAAAATAACTACACCAGAAAGCTGCAGTCGAAGAGATAAAGCTTCCGCAGCAATATAGAAAAGCAAAACTGAAAACTGAAGCACGCTGGTGGTGTTATTCTGGATTATTACCTTGCTCCTATAACTGACTCACCCCCCCCCCCGCCCCTTTTTTAGTCTGGATACCATAAGAGATATTACAAGTTACATGATAATGATCAATCTCTTTAAGGCATCTGCACAAAATTGAGTTTTAGGTAACCTTTGCACTCCCAGTGACATGCAGCACTGTGTGTAATTATAGCAGGCGCCAAATTCTCTCAACATGCAGATGTGACTGTGCCTTCTGCTTCTGTCAACAGAGGAGGATGGTGAATTAAACGCACATCGTATTAGGGGAGAGAAAGTAAACTTCATTGTGAATATTCAAGGTTATACCTTAGGAAAGATGGGAGGCATTAAGGCTGGGTTGACACAAAATGGATGCGGATTCTCACAATAGCAAGAGATTTTGACCAACTCTCTATGGAGCCGGTTCACATATCTCTACTGCAGCTCCGGTGTGAATTTGCACAGGAGCCCTGTGCGTCTTGATCCATATTCAGCCAAAAATAAATCGGACCTGAAACAGTAAACAGGGATGCACTGGATCCCTGCTGTGAGCCGCATGCGAAGATAGTGTGAACCCAGCCTAAAAAGAACGGCAACTGCAATTCCCCCCACCACCACTTATAGAATTTATACTACAGAAGGCTAGAGGCAATGCGAGAAGTGGTTGTGAGCTGTGAGAGACAGACTAGTAATTTTACAAAGATACATACCTGGGAATCAGTGCTTTTGCCTCATCTGCCGTTTCTGGACACAAGTTGGCTAAACAGGCCAACTCAAATCTGTGCAGCTTTTTCTGTAACAGCAAGCTGTGTGGGAAAAGAAAATTACACGTCACAACACTAAATCAGTTAGTCCTATAATGGTGTTCAAACATCATATTAGTACTGCACATCTTTTTCTCAAACACATAAAAAAAGACAATGAATACAGGTGTACTGGCAAGCAGTCAACATTTGAATGTTCAATTATACAATGAAAGCACTTTGAAATATGCAGACTCTAAAATCACATCTGCAGATTTACAACATACATCGTTTTTAAGCATCTGTCCCTTGATACATAGAAGATGAAAGTCAACACAGATCTAATAAATGCATAAACCATGCTATCAGTGATTCTGGTCATTTCATAGATTACCAAAGTAGTCTAAGTTTGAACAGATGTCCTGGCCACCAATGTGTACTGAACCCCAAAGGCTACAAAACGAACCTGTCTCATTTAAAAGCATGATTTCTCTATACATTTTTACAGTTCACAATCCAAGCAGGCCCAGTAAATGTCCAACGATGATGTAAAGAAAATAAACATTCTGTATAACAAATCATGGTGTACTTCACAAGAAAGATGGTTTAAATAAAATGACATACCCAGTGCTGGCTCTGTAAATGTTAACGAGCCTATAGGCAATAGATGCTCACCAACTTATGCAATGGTTTAATGCAGGGTTCGACAAATTCCATTCGCCAGGTCGTGGTTGCGCCTAGAATCATCAACCTGGCGCCCGGGGGAGCAGAGCTGGGGTATCCTGTGCACGTCGGATGCCCGCCCCCCCACTCGCGATTTCGTAGTGCCGCGATGGCCGCTAATTGAGGCTGCGGCCTATGCTTCCTAGGGGACTGGAGCGAGGCAGTGGCGTACCAAGCAAGGGGCGGGCCACCCTGGGTGACACCCACTGGGGGGGGTGTCAGGCCGGCGGCGTCCCCCCCACGACTGAAGACAGTGCCGCGGGTTTAGGCAATGGCAGCACGGAGCGGTCACAGGACACAAGTTAGTGGCTTTGCGGAGGGTATTGCGAGCTGCACCCGAGCCAGTCGGTTGCGCCGGGTGAGCCATCACATTCTCTCCTCTGATCAGTCTCTGCAGTGGCTTTCACAGCAGAGCAGAGAGTGAAGCCGCCGCCTCCCCTCCTCCTGCATGCACAGCACTGTGTAGACATAACGGAGGAGGGGAGGCGGCTCGGCTGTGACAGTGGCTGCCAAGACTGATCAGAGCCGCGACCATGGAGAGGATGGGATCATCATGGTGCCGGGTCCCGGGTCTGTCGACTGGCTCAGGTGCGGCTCGTCTTTTTTGGCAGGAATGACTGTAAAAAAGAATAAGCATGTGGCTGGGACTTTATAGGCACCTTTAAACTGTTTACATATGCGGGCGCTACTCACATATGTGTTCGCTTCTGCGCACGAGCTTGGCGGGACTATTTGCGGTCTTACAAGCACACTTTTTTGGGGAAAAAATACACTATTTTTAATTAAAAAAATAAGACAACAGTAAAGTTATCCCAATTTTTTTTTATATTGTGAAAGATAATGTTAAGCTGAGTAAATTGATACCCAACATGTCATGCTTCAAAATTGCGTCCGCTCGTGGAATGCCGACAAACTTTTTTTGAGTTTTGAGTTACAGGGGAGGTCTAGAGCGAGAATTATTGCTCTCGCTCTAACGATCACAGCGATACCTCGCGTGTGGTTTGAATACCATTTACATATGCGGGTGCTACTCACTGATGTGTTCGCTTCTGCACGCGAGCTCGTTGGGACAGGGCGCATTTTCTGGCTCCTAACTTTTTTAGCTGGCTCCTAGATTCCAAGCAAATTTTTCGAACCCCGGTTTAATGTCTACAGAGCAATCTATCCACTAGGCTCATTTCAAGGAATAGCAATTGGTCATATAGTTAGCGGTTTCTCTCTGAAATCAGCGCCAAATGTGTCAACAGTGTCTTAATGCAGTGCTCAACAAGAGGGGGCAAAAGCATAAATCCTGCACCATTCTTCTAAAATGTTACCAAGAGGCACACCCCAAATGACCAGGTACAATCTTCTATACTGAAAACTCCTGTAATCCATTTCACTTTAAAATAGAAACTGGCATGGGTGGCCCAGAAAGACCTGAAACATGTCTATCTGCTTTTTTTAATGTGGTGCCTGTTGTGTCAGTTTCATTGCCATTTTAAAGCTTTGCCAATTACACCAAGGGGTTGGTTGATGCAGTAATTTCTTTGTAGGATTAGCTGCTTAGCACAGATGCCTGAGGGCAGTTTGATCACCCCCTAGTGTCTACATTCCGCTTTACAGTTTTATTGTCCCATCACAGGCTCAACTAGACTCCATAACCATTACAGAGAAAGGAAAAACTACCAGGATATTCTTGATTGGTATGGTTGTGCATTTTGGGTAGGTTTAAAAACATATTTTGCATGTACCTTCTGACACTGGCAATGGTTTCTCTGTTCTTGAACCGACTAAACCTTGCTGTGTAGTTGAGAGTTTTCATAAATACTTCGGACAACTCTTGTTCCTCTTCTGCACTCTCATTTTGTTGTTTCCGATGCTCCAACAACATGTGCACTTCTGAATTCAGCAGTGTTTCTGCACTCTCGAACTCTGCAGGGAAAAATAAATAAAAAATGGACAGGCATGAGTCACATAAAAAGTTGAGCACTTTGATGTGCTGGCAGATGCAACCATACCTAGGACAGTTCAAAATGTTCTCACCCAAACACAAATTCTCTCTTCTACCCACATTCACATACACCTACACCTTGTAAAATTCTAAATCATTTAAAAGAAAAATTAAAGCAACATTTTTTTTTAAACCTACCCCATACACACACACACACACACACACACACACACTCTGCCAGGTACTGTGGTTCCTCTCGGCAGCTGCCACATTACTAAAGAGTGCAGTAGTGCCGTAGCACCAGAAACAATGTACCACAGTGCCCAGAGGGACATGCTATAAGATAGTGAAGTGAAAAAGAGCCGATCGCTGATATTGTGAATGTGCGCTTGTTTGGAGCCACTTACTACCCTGCTGTTATAGAGCAGGGTAGTAAAGGAGCAAAGGATGGTACAGTAGGAGCAAAGATGATACAGTAGAAGGAAAGGCATTGCAATAACTAGTCCGTTATTAGGGGTTGTAAAGGCTCAGGGTTAAAAAAAAAAAAAAAAACACCATGTCATAATTACCTCTGCTGTGAAGTTGGTTATGCATAGAGTGACAATAGTGATATATCAGGGAGCTGTGACATATTCCCACCTGTGTCCAACACCTTGTCAGCTGGGAGAAGAGTCCCCTCCTACCATTTAACTGGAAAGTTATTGTCATGGCTTTCCTTCTGATTTAATAGGAAGTTTGGCAATGTCTACCCCCATCCCATTACCCAGTGTGAGCCCACACAGTTCTCCCATTTACCCCCTACAGCTCCAGGGTCACTATGAAAAGGCACCTGGAATCAGTTCCCAATGGAAGGACATTCCGTATGACCGTTTTTCATCCATCCGTTGTCGGATGAAAAAACGGACATACATGTATCCCTATGGGATTGCGGATGTCAGCGGAGACATGTCCACTGACATCCGATCCGCTCCGATCCGTCAAAGTATGCTGGAGGAAAAACTTTTCCCTCCGTCTGGCGGATTGGATGAACACGGACAGACGGTCCGTGTTCATCCGATTCCCCATAGAGAAGAGCGGAGAAAGGACAGGGCGGTCCCTGCACAGTGTGCGGTGACCGCCCTGTCATCTGGCAGCTCAGCGGAGATCAACGGAGCGATCCACGCTGAGCAAACGGAGGTGCACGGGGCGGATCATTACTGATCCTCCCCGTGTGAAAGAGCCTGAACAAAGTCACATTTATTTTAACCACCTTAGCTCCAGATTGTTTTACCCCCTTGATGACCAGGCCATTTAATGCTATTCAGCACAGTGCTACTTTAACTGGCAATTGCGTGGTCATGCAACACTGTACACAAAATGTATATCATATCTTTTCACACAAATACAGATTTCTTTGGTGGTATTTGGTCGCCAGTGTTTTTTTTTTTATATATATATATATATCATACAGAATACAACCTTTCAGCCTGCAGCATCCTAACAACCAATTACATCATTGGTTGATAAGGAAGACATCAGGTGTCTGCACAGCATGAGCATCCACGATTTCCTCTCCCCCTCAGCACTGGGGTCACATTAGTGGAGTAAGGGAGAGAAGAAACACTGGAGTACTAGTTTGAACCACAGTGCAAAGATCATGTTGGGTATCCTACATGTGTGGATGTTGCTGCAATATGTAAAACTATTAGTTTCATTTTGTACATTTCATAACGCAGTGCCTTTAGGATTGTGCAGTATTTTAAAGGCGGTCTTGACTGGCAAAAGGTTGAGATTTGCTTGTGGTACACCCCTCCCATTTTTGTGAATATATCTTATATCTTTTCATGTGACAACACTGAAGAAATGACACTTTGTTACAATGCAAAGTAGTAAATGTACAGCTTGTATAACAGTGTAAATTTGCTGTTCCCTCAAAATAACTCAACACACAGCCATTAATGTCTAAACCGCTGGCAACAAAAGTGAGTACACCCCTAAGTGAAAATGTCCAAATTGGGTCCAAACAGTCAATATTTTGTGTTGCCACTATTATTTTCCAGCACTGCCTTAAAGTGATTGTAAAAGCTTGTTTTTTGTTTTTTAAAATAACAAACATGTTCTACTTACCTCCTCTGTGCAGTTAGACACCTTTCACACTGAAGCGTTTTAGCATTAAAATAGCGCTATTAAAACACTTATAAAACGCTCTCCATGCATCTCAATGGACCCTTTCAAACTAAGTCCTGCAAGCAGCATCTTTGGAGCAGCTTTTGGGCACTGAAAAAAAAAACCGCTCCAAAAACACCCCTCTCCATTGAAATGAAAGCGCTGTAAAAACGCCTTGCTTTCACATTGGGATAGCAGATGAGGCTTTGCTCCAACAACGCCCCAGTGTCAAATGGGCCTTAGTGTTTGCTCAGAGAAGCCTGGATCCTCCTCTTCTTGGGTCCCTCTTCATTGCTCCTAGCCCCTCCCTCTGAGTGCCCCTCAGCCAGAAGCTGGCCTAGCCCCCCTCTCTCCCGATTGGCTGACTGACTGCTGTCTCAGCCATTTAGGAATAATGCCCTGGATGACTGGGGGGACCATGGACATCGCTGGAGAGAGAAGGGGCTCAGGTAGGTATTATGGGGGGGGGGGGGGTGCTGCTACAGAAGGTTTTTTTATCTTATTTGCATAGAATGCATTAAGATAGTGTCAATATTTTGTTTGGACACCATTATTTTCCAGCACTACCTTAACCCTCTTGGACATGGAGTGATGACATTACAGAGCTGGTGGATGTCAGAGACCTTGCATTCCTCCACCTTCCGTTTCAGGACGCCCCACAGATGCTCAATATGGTTTAAGTCTGGAGACATGCTGGGCCAGTACATCACCTTTACCCTCAGCTTCTTTAGCAAGGCAGTGGTCATCTTGGAGGTGTGTTTGGGGTCGCCATATTGGAACACTTCCCTGCGGCCCAGTCTCCGAAGGGAGGGGATCATGCTCTGCTTCAGTATGTCACAGTACATGTTGGCATTCATGGTTCCCTCAATGAACTGAAGCAACTCTCCAGTGTCGGCAGCACTCGTGCAGCTCCAGACCATGACACTCCCACCACCATGCTTGACTGTAGACACACTTGTCTTTGTATTCCTCACCTGGTTGCTGCCACGAGCTTGACACCAAACAATTTTATCTTGGTTTCATCAGTCCACAGGACAAGATTCCAGTAATCCATGTCCTTAGTCTGCTTGTCTTCAGCAAACTGTTTGCAAACTTTCTTGTGCATCATCTTTAGAAGAGGCTCCCTTCTGGGACAACAGCCATGCAGACCAATTTGATGCAGTGTGCGGCGTATTGTCTGAGCAATGCTGGCAGTACTCATACATCTATTTCCCAAAGACAACCTCGAGCACGTGCACTCAACTTCTTTGATCAACCACGGCGAGGCCTGTTCTGAATGGAACCTGTCCTGTTAAAACCGCTGTATGGTCTTGGCCACCGTACTGCTGCTCAGTTTTAGGGTCTTGGCAATCTTCTTATAGCCCAGTTCTTTTCCATGAGGTGCCCTGTTAAACGTCCAGTGACCAGTATGAAAGGGATACCAAATTTAACACACTTGCTCTCCATTTACACCTGAGACCTTGTAACAGTAACGAGTCACATGACACCAGGGAGGGAAAATGGCTAATTGGGCCCAAGTTGGACATTTTCACTATTTGCTATTGGTTTTAACATTAATGGCTGTGTGTTGCGTTATTTTGAGGAGACAGCAAATTTACAGTGTTATACATGCTGTACACTCACTACTTTACATTGTAGCACCACTAGTTTTAGCTGCGATTTACTGTTTTAAGGTGCTTTTCAGCCACTAGGGGGCACTTTTAATCCCCACTAGCGGCTGAAGAAGGGGTTAATAGCACCTGTGTTGCAGTGCTGCCTATTCATTCCAATGAGCAGGAGCGCTAATGCTGCTTGCAGGACTTTTTTCCCCATCCCACAAGCGCACTGCCCCAGTGTGAAAGCACTGAGGCTTTCATACTAGCGTGGCATTAAACAGCAATTCTGTGTCATTTTTCACTGCCATCTCCTTCCCTCACATTAGAACTCCCAAACATATATATTTTTGATTCTAACACCCTAGAGAATAAAATGGCGATCGTTGCAATACTTTGTCACGCCGTATTTGCGCAGCGGTCTTACAAGCACACTTTTTTGGGAAAAAAAATACACTTTTTTTTAATAAAAAAAAATAAGAAAACAGTAAAGTTATCCCAATTTTTTTTATATTGTGAAAGATAATGTTAAGCTGAGTAAATTGATACCCAACATGTCATGCTTTTAAAATTGCGTCCGCTCGTGGAATGCCGACAAACTTTTTTTGAGTTTTGAGTTACAGAGGAGGTCTAGAGCGAGAATTATTTCTCTTGCTCGAACGATCACGGCGATACCTCACGTGTGGTTTAAATACCGTGTACATATGCCGCCGCTACTCACGTATGTGTTCACTTCTGCACGCGAGGTCATCGGGACAGGGCGCGTTTCCAAGCAAATTTGTCAAACCCTGGTTTTAATCTGATTGTACCATCTCCTTTAGATCTACCAACTACTATGTAGTGCAGCATTTCTCACCCTTTTTTCCAGTCAAGGCATCCTTTAAAATGCCGCACAATATGGAGCCACCCTATTCTAAAAAAAATTAAAATAAACCTAAACTAATAGTTTCGAATATTGTAGCAAAATCCACATGCGTAGGACACCCGGCATTAGCGGAGATATTTTCTTCCATAGCAAATACAACTTTGCACACTGGTAACAATTATTCCAATGTTTCTCTCCCTCACTCAGCTAATGTGACCCTGGTGCTGAAGGAGAGGGGCAGGCGTCCAAGATCCTCATCAACCAATCACATCACTGGCGGCTGGAATGGTGCACAACGAAAACCTTGTGTAACTAATAGGCAGGCCTGATTCACTCTCTGGCTTGTATCCAGTTTTTGGGCAATTTCTAGGTATTTTGCCAGGGCATCCCGATTGAAAGCGGCCTATGAAGTGAGTGCATTAGTCTAACTGGATAGATGAACTAAGCCCTCGTGTTACATAGCTTTGGTAAATCTAAAACTGATTGTACAAAGAATGTAATGTGTATGGGGACCCTAACATGAGGTGGTGTTGTGGTGGCAGAATGGAGGGGAATCCTGGAGCTGCTGACTACACACGTTACAATCAGATTGTTTATAGAAGAGTTTTGTACAATCTATTCTCTTTATCAGTAGGCGACCTCAGGTAGTCCTCCTTTGTACAAAAAATAGAGATTGCGCTAAATATTATATATAGGTGATTTGGAATGCTGATTAAGCATGTGCACAGATAAATAAGTCCATCAACATATATAAAAGTTTATAATCCAGTGATCCCACGGGTGCTGACAAATCAACTTGGAAAAGTGTGGTATAGATGAAACCTCCACCGAAATTATATATAGCCTCTTACCAGAAAGGCATGATATATAAGCCTGATACGATCTATGATGCCGGGTGATGGTCACAAGGAAGCTCCACTGCATACAGCCTGGTTTACAGATGTAAAGTGTCTCCCGACGGGTCATCAACAGGCACATATAAAACACAAGGCCTCACATAGCATAAAACCCTTTTTATTAAGAATAAAAAGAGACGACTTGCACTTACATCAAGAGTGAAAAAGCAGCGCATAAAACACAGCAGCCGGCTGGCTTAGAACAAACAGCCCGTATTCCGGGTAGAGCGATTGGAGCACGCGGTGACGTCAGAACGTCTCCTCCCTACGTTTCGTCTGAAAGACTTGGTCACGGGATACTCACGGGGTCACGGGATACGGTATCCCGTGACCAAGTCTTTCAGACGAAACGTAGGGAGGAGACGTTCTGACGTCACCGCGTGCTCCAATCGCTCTACCCGGAATACGGGCTGTTTGTTCTAAGCCAGCCGGCTGCTGTGTTTTATGCGCTGTGTTTTAAGTGCAAGTCGTCTCTTTTTATTCTTAATAAAAAGGGTTTTATGCTATGTGAGGCCTTGTGTTTTATATGTGCCTGTTGATGACCCGTCGGGAGACACTTTACATCTGTAAACCAGGCTGTATGCAGTGGAGCTTCCTTGTGACCATCACCCGGCATCATAGATCGTATCAGGCTTATATATCATGCCTTTCTGGTAAGAGGCTATATATAATTTCGGTGGAGGTTTCATCTATACCACACTTTTCCAAGTTGATTTGTCAGCACCCGTGGGATCACTGGATTATAAACTTTTATATATGTTGATGGACTTATTTATCTGTGCACATGCTTAATCAGCATTCCAAATCACCTATATATAATATTTAGCGCAATCTCTATTTTTTGTTCATATGGTTTCTGTGTAGTATAACACTTTTGGATTGCAGCTTTATTTTCTTTTGTCATATTAATGAGCGCGATAACATTTTTTCACTATTAGTCCTCCTTTGTGTACAGCTTGTTGGTATCCCTATAAAAGATCGTACAATTAGGTTGTATGGGCGGCTCTATGTTATAGAACTTGGCTCAGACTCGATAAATAGATGAGCTGTGAGGAGTCCATGAGCTGTGAGGAGTCCATGAGCTGTGAGGAGTCCATGAGCTGTGAGGAGTCCATGAGCTGTGAGGAGTCCATGAGCTGTGAGGAGTCCAGGAACCCGCACAGCCAGGCGCCATATAGACAGGAGTTTCCAGTCACACACTCCTTCTACCCCAACACACCTTCCTGTGACCCCACGGTCACTTCTCACCTTTGGGGAACAATAACTGAGATGCGTCCTCCTCCACATCAGCCGAACGAACTTCCACTCCACCGGCCGCCATACTGGATTTCCCGTGTGTACAATCCAAAGGAAGCGGAAGTAGTATACCATAGAGCCGTCTTCCCGGAAAGCGCATATCCCCCTCCTCTGTTTGGCCGCTCCACCCCTCCTGTGTCCTCTCTATGGTTGGCAGAAGTCTGAGCTGTTCTGCTCTGGTATGAAGAATACAAAAGGCCCCACACAATGTGATGTTTAATAATACATTTTATTAAATATCTATAGGTGAACACAACAATATAAATACATATAGAGGCACTAGACAGTCTAAGCACACCCACTACATAGTTCCTAACTGTCCCAGAGTTAGTGCAAAGTCCCTCTGTTCTTCTCATTTGTCCCTCATTTTGGTCTGATCTATGGTGTTGTATATAAAATAAAATGCACTATTTATCTTTCAAAAGGTGTTTCCAGTGCTAGACCTTTCATCCAATTTCTAAATTGTGCATTTTTAAATTCTAAAAGTCAATATAAAGGAATAGCAGTGGGGAAAAAAAGTCCTTGTGGATTTAAAGGGGTTTTAAAGGATTTTCCCCCCCTAAATAGCTTCCTTTACCTTAGTGCAGTCCTCCTTCTTTACTTACCTCATCTTTGATTTTTGCTTTTAAATGTCCTTATTTCTTCTGAGAAATCCTCACTTCCTGTTCTTCTGTCTGTAACTCCACACAGTAATGCAAGGCTTTCTTCCTGGTGTGGAGAAAGCCTCTTGAGGGGGGAGGTGGCGAGCAGGAGTGTCAGGACGCCCACTAACACACAGCTCCTTTCTCTATCTACAAAATAGAGATTGTATTGACCCTCCTGCTCGCCCCCTCCCCCCTCAAGAGGCTTTCTCCACACCAGGGAGAAAGCCACGCATTACTGTGTGTAGTTACAGACAGAAGAACAGGAAGTGAGGATTTCTCAGAAGAAATAAGGACATTTAAAAGTAAAATAGAAGGATGAGGTAAGTGAAGGAGGACTGCACTAAGGTAAAGGAAGGTATTTAGGGAATTTTTTTTTTTTTACCTTTACAACCCCTTTAACTAATCAGTTTTTTATTTTGGCTGGGGCAGGGCAGTAAGACATCAAAAAAGGTACCACAGCGTCCATCTTCAGCTCATTATTATGTAGCACCCTGCTCCTAATGACCAGGCGCTATGTTAAATTTAGTGGGTGTCTGAGCTGAGCTGATAATTGGCTCAGACTTTGATGATCGATACAAAATCAGCCTCTGTTCTGGCTGTGGTTGTGCTTGGAGGGATTTTCCCACTGTTGCCTGTAAGTGGCTTTACCACCACCAGGCAGGCTACGGTGTATTGGGTGTTTTTTTATTTTTTATGTCACAATGTAGAGTATAAGATTTCCTATCATCTGTGCCCAGTCTTGCCACACAGAGTTAATCCAGCTCTGAGCAATCCTCTTTAATTGTTCAGTGAAAATTAAATAGACTTCCAGATAAAAACTTGTCTAAATAAAAACTCAGATTCTCTCTTCTTCCTTTGAGTGACAGGTTATTTACATATCTAGCTTGGACATGTTTAGCATATGTTATTGTATGTTTATCATATTATGAGGTGATTCAAAGTATAAAGTGAGAAATCCACCCCTCCCCCCACATAACACATCCTGGTAATATACAATGAACTTTGGATCACCTCATGTTATGATAAACATAACATATGATAAACATGTCCAAGCTAGATATGTAAATAACCTGTCACTCACTTTATTTAGACAGGTTTTTATGTGGAAGTCTGGATTAACTCTGTGTGGCAAGACTGGGCACAGATGATAGGAAATCTTATACTCTACATTGCGACATTAAAACATTTTTTGGGGGGTTTACATCCACTTTAAGGGACAGACACCATGTTGTGAGAGGCTCTTCACCTCATGGCCCTCCTGGCGCAAGGTATGTGCAGTGTGATTCTTAGCCTTGGGGCCACGTTGGCCGAGGCTGCATTTCTGTTAGGTAGGCCCAGTTGTCCTGACTGGGGCCTACGCTCGTGAGGTGATCCTGTGCTGTCTGTCCTGAGGGAAGAAGCCACTCAATGGAGGAAACCAGAGGAGGACCTGTCCCAGAGGGCACCGAGCTGAAGTCTGGTACTTTGGGAGAGGCCTGTTAACTTTGTTGGAGGAAGCGCCATCATCTACAATACCTTACAGTGTGCCGGGTTGGCTTAAAGGCTCTAGAACTGTAAGGCTGGATCTCCGGGTACCAAATCCTGTGGCAGAGGATTCCGGAATCCCTTGTCTGAACTTGCAACCAGTCTGTGGCAGAGACTGTTAGTGATCATGGTTCGTGCACCATTCCGGCTGCTAGGCCAGGTGAGAGGGGCCTATCAAGAGAAAGTGGTGAGTGACTTTTTGGAACTTAGAAGTTTTCCCCAGTGATCTGTACTATGCACTGAACCTTCCCCTGCTCCTTCATCCTTCTACTTTTCTGCAAGTTATGAGAAAAATAAAACCTAACAGCTAAACATTTTACAACCTGTGTGGACTTTGGAGTTCTTAACAGACTTTCTTCTCTTAGGCCGTGTACACACGATCAAATTTATCTGCTGAAACCGGTCCGACGGACCGTTTCAGCAGACAAATTCGATTGTGTGTACGGGCGAACAGACAGGTTTTTCCAGCAGACAAATTTTAAAGCATGCTTTAAAATCTGTCTGCTGAAACCTGTCCGTCCGACATGCCTGCTGGTTAGTACACTAACCAGCAGACATATCTGCCCGCAAATGCGTCGAATGGATTCGAAGCATGCGTGGAAGTATTTTACTTCCTGGAGTGGTGACGTGGCGGCGTCAACGTCACCGCCACGTCGCCGCGCTGTCTTCCGGCGGGGATTCTGGTTTGATCGTGTGTACACGATCAAACCAACATATCCCAGGAGACAAATCCGATCAAAACGGTCTGTCAGACCGATTTGATCGGATTTGTTTAGTCGTGTGTACGCGGCCTCAGACAAGGAAAGGTTGAGGTAATGTGCAAGGCCAAAATCTAATCCAGCAGCTCCTACAGGGGGTAGTGCTACAATTATATACTCTTTTGTAATTCAATGTTTAATTCATTCTTGACTTATTCATGTATATTTACAAAATAGTTTTTTTGACAGTTCTGTCTTAAAAAATTGTGAAGTATAATTTTCTTATGTTTGTTGTTTCTTTTGTAGTATTTAAACGTCATGCGACACTTCCGAAAGTTGCTGAGGAAGCTCTTCTGAGCGAAACATGTAGAGTGAGAGGTGGTTGCACATGTTATTCAGATTATATGTCTTTATGAACAGCTACTGTATTTTAAAAGAAACATATTCTAAATAACATTGATATTTTTATAAAACCTAGATGTTTTACTATTGTTGGCACCTTTAAAGTCCTGCTTGTTCGTTCCAAATTTCTTTAAACTTTTTTTAGTTCATTCTCCTTTAAGAAGAAGCTGCTTTTGTAGCTGTGAAATGCATACAGAATTGGTCTCCAAAATGTGGCACACTGGCCAGATGTGGTCCTTGAGGCACCATTCCTTCCACTGACACTAACAATGGAGCACTGTTTCCAGCACTGACACCAACGAGGGAACATTATTCCTCCCACTGATATAAACAATGAGGCACTATTACTTCTATTAATGCCAACAATGGGGCATAATGCTTCCCACTGATATAAGTCACTATTCTTTCCACTGGCACCAGCGAGGCACCATTCCTACCACTTACATTAATGCCCTGTACACACGACCAGTTTGTCTGATGAAAACAAACCAATGGATTTTTTCATCAGATATCCGATGAAGCTGACTTTCATCAGTCTTGCTTACACACCATTGGTTAAAAATCCGATCGTGTCCAACGCGGTGACGTAAAACACAACAACGTGCTTAAAAAAATGAAGTTCAATGCTTCCGAGCATGCGTCGACTTGATTCTGAGCATGCCAGGATTTTTGACCGATGGATTTCCCCACAGACGATCGTTTTTTTTAACCATACGAAAAATGTAAAACAGGTTTTATTGTTTTCACCGATGGGGAAAAACGAATGGGGCCCACACATGATCGGTTCGTCCGATGAAAACGGTCCATCGGTCCATTTTCATCAGATGAACCGATCGTGTGCACAGGGCATTACAGTGGAACACTGTTTCTCCCACTAACACTAATGGGGGCACATTATTTTTCCTACGGCATAGTTGCCAACATTGTCCAAAAATGTATAGTCCCAATCTCCCAAACCCCCTCACAGCAAAAATTTATAGGGACACTTTTTTTGTCTGTAGTTGGAGTCTTATTATAATTAGGATATGTGGCATTCATTTGTAAGCATCGCGTAGCGGGGGCAGAAAAATGCGGCAAAAAATAAAGCTCTATTTGTGGGGAAAAAATAACATTAAAACTATGTGGGTACAGCGTTGCACGCCCGCGCAATTGTCAGTTAAAGAAACGCAGTCCTGTATCGCAAAAAATGGCCTGGTCATTAAGGGGGTAAATCCTTTCCGGGCCTAAAGCAGACCTTTTGTCATTTTTCATCTTTCCATCTATTAAATCTTCTGCCCTTGTTGTTTTTTTCTGCCAGTGAATACCTTATACAGCTCACTTTCTGTCTCTTGTCTGGTAATAAGCCTAGGCTTATGACATCATGTACAGCTAGCTCTCTCTCACTCTTGTGAGAGTTTGCCAGGAAGGGAGGGGGTGAGTCATAAGAGAGCCAATGAGAGCTGTAGAGCTGGAGGTATGTGAGTCTGTGTAAATCCAGAAAGTGAACAGGCAGCAGCTTCAGCTGCCCATAGTTAAAATGGCTGCAGCCAGACTTAGTTGAGGGAGATTTCTGCAGCACATTTGGCAAGTACAGAATCACAGTATATATAAAATAATATGCAAAGTGGTTGGAAGGAAGCTTCAGAATGGCAAAGATGTTTTTTTTACAAATGATGTGAGCAGACTGGAGTTCCTCTTTAAGTGGTAAAACTAAATATTGGGTGAGGCTTAAAGGTTGGGATGTGGTTAGAGTCTGAGATGAAAGAGGGATGAGGGAAAAAGAGGGGGAGAGAAATAAAGAGAAAGAGATAGGGTGGGAAGGAGAGAGAAGGAAGGAAAGAAAGAGGCATGGATGGACAGCAGGCCCAGATCCTACACCATAATAGAAATATGTGTATTCCAGAAAGTTTAACAATCATCAGATGAAGATACTCCAATCACCTGGTACAATGCACCATGGTTGATATGGTGTCAGTATGATTGAAGTGCATTATTTCTATTACATAGTTGCCAACATTGTAAAAGAATTATAGGGACATTTTTTTGCCTATGGGCAGAGTCTTATATTGGGGTGGGGGCATTCGTTTGTATGAGGCGGCGTACACACGACCGAGGTTCTCGCTGGAAACCAGCGAGAACCTCGCTGGAAGCTGCATTCCAGCGAGGACCTCGGCCGTGTGTACGGTCTCGGCGAGCTTCCCGTCGGGAAGCCCGTCGAGCAGAAATAGAGAGCACGCTCTCTATTTCCTTGACGGCCCGCCTGGATGAATGGCTGGTTGCCATTCCCGACGGGCGGGTCGCCGATTTCGACGGCCGGCAGAGAACCTCGACGGGCGGAATGATGTGTTCTGCCCGTCGAGGTTCTCTGCCATGTGTACGCGGCCTCAGTTGCACACAATAAAAATGTGGTGGTAAAAATAGGTGTGGTTTCAGTGAAATAGTGGTCATGGCTTAAAGGGCCGTGTCTCTAAGGGGGCGTGGTTAGAGTCTGAGATGAACGATGGATGGAGGGAGAGGGAGAGACAGCAGGCCCAGATCCTAAACAACAATAGAAATATGTGTATTCCTGAAAGTGTAACAATCAGCAGATAAAGATATTTCAAACATCTGGGGCTAGCGCTTCAATCATCCCGGCACCATGATTGTTATGGTGTCAGGATAATTGTAGTGCATTATTTCTAGAATTACATTGTAATATAAAATGAAATCATTTAACTCACCATAATGCAGAATCAGTGGGAGGCTTGAGCGTGTCACCTACCACCAGATACTATCAGCTGCCCCCAGCGAAGTCTGTCCTTACATCAGGTGCCCCCAGCAGTGGAGCCTCTCCTCACATCTGTGTCCCCAGCAGCGGAGCCCCTCCTTACATGTGTCCCCAGCAGTGGAGCCCCTCCTTACATGTGTCCCAAGCAAGGGAGCCCCTCCTTACATGTGTCCCCAGCAGCGGAGCCCCTCCTTACATGTGTCCCCAGCAGCGGAGCCCCTCCTTACATGTGTCCCAAGCAAGGGAGCCCCTCCTTACATGTGTCCCCAGCAGCGGAGCCCCTCCTTACATGTGTCCCAAGCAAGGGAGCCCCTCCTTACATGTGTCCCCAGCAGCGGAGCCCCTCCTTACATGTGTCCCCAGCAGCGGAGCGCCTCCTTACATGTGTCCCAAGCAAGGGAGCCTCTCCTTACATGTGTCCCCAGCAGCGGAGCCTCTCCTTACATGTGTCCCAAGCAAGGGAGCCCCTCCTTACATGTGTCCCCAGCAGCGGAGCCCCTCCTTACATGTGTCCCCAGCAGCGGAGCGCCTCCTTACATGTGTCCCAAGCAAGGGAGCCTCTCCTTACATGTGTCCCCAGCAGCGGAGCGCCTCCTTACATGTGTCCCAAGCAAGGGAGCCCCTCCTTACATGTGTCCCCAGCAGCGGAGCCCCTCCTTACATGTGTCCCAAGCAAGGGAGCCCCTCCTTACATGTGTCCCCAGCAGCGGAGCCCCTCCTTACATGTGTCCCCAGCAGCGGAGCGCCTCCTTACATGTGTCCCAAGCAAGGGAGCCTCTCCTTACATGTGTCCCCAGCAGCGGAGCGCCTCCTTACATGTGTCCCAAGCAAGGGAGCCCCTCCTTACATGTGTCCCCAGCAGCGGAGCGCCTCCTTACATGTGTCCCAAGCAAGGGAGCCTCTCCTTACATGTGTCCCCAGCAGCGGAGCGCCTCCTTACATGTGTCCCAAGCAAGGGAGCCTCTCCTTACATGTGTCCCCAGCAGCGGAGCCCCTCCCTACATCTGTGTCCTTAACAGTGGAACCCCTCCTCACATCTGTGTCCCCAGCAGCGCAGCCCCTCCTTACAGCTGTGCCCCCAGCAGCGCAGCCACTACTTACATTTGTCCCCAGCAGCAGAGCCCTTCCTGACATCTGTGTCTCCATCAGCTGAGCCCCTCCTTACATCTGTGTCCACAGCAGCGCAGCCACTCCTTACAGCTGTGTCCCCAGCAGCGCAGCCACTCCTTACATCTGTGTCCCCAGCAGCGCAGCCACTCCTTACATTTGTGTCTCCATCAGCTGAGCCCCTCCATACATCTGTGTCATCAGCAGCGCAGCTCCTTACAGCTGTTTCCCCTGCAGCGCAGTCACTCCTTAAATTTGTGTCCCCAGCAGCAGAGCCCCTCCTTACATCAGTTTCCTCATTAGCACAGCCCCTCTTTACATCAGTGTCCCCAGCAGC
Source organism: Rana kukunoris (assembly GCA_029574335.1). Lineage (NCBI taxonomy): Eukaryota > Metazoa > Chordata > Amphibia > Anura > Ranidae > Rana > Rana kukunoris. The sequence continues at coordinate 128,448,468 of CM056052.1, forward strand.
GGAGCCCCTCCACCTGTGTGTCCCCATCAGCAGAGCCCCTCCATCTGTGTGTCCCCATTAGCGGAGCCCCTCCTTACATCAGTGTCTCCATCAGCAAAGTCCCTCGTTACATCAGTGTCCCCAGCAGCAGAGCCTCTCCATCTGTGTGACCCCCAGCAGCAGAGCCCCTCCATATGTGTGTCCCCCAGCAATGGAGCCCCCCCCCTTACATTAGTGTCCCCCAGTAGAGGAGCCCTTCCATCTGTGTCCCCCAGCAGCGGAGCCCCTCCATCTGTGTCCCACAGCAGTGCAGCCTGTGTTTTCCTCTACACGCTGCAGCCTGTTAGATCTTTGGGGATGTGATCTACCATTCACTTACTTGTGATAAACGGTAGATTGTAGTGGAACTCCTGGGGACCACCGGTTGAGAAACACTGCTCCAGTGGTTAAAGCAGAAAAAGGTGAAGGTTCTGGAGTCTCCTGACGTTAAGATCATTGAGTCACTTTGGGGAGATCTCAAACGTGCGGTACATGCAAGATGACCAAAGACTTTGCATGACCTGGAGGCATTTTACCAAAACGAATGGCCAAAAACATTGGTGTTTGGTAAGGATGGGAAGGGGGAAGGACATATATCAGGCCCTTCCCCCGAATTCCCTAAATGGAGTATGAAGCATCCTGAGATATGTGACATATATATATGTGTATGTGTGTATATATATATATATATATATATATATATATATATATATATATATCAGGAGGCTTTAGAACAACTGAACAGGTGAGAATGGTGGTCAGGGAGAGTGGCCAAAAATAGGAAAAAAATACAGGAAAAAAGTACAGTGCCTTGAAAAAGTATTCACACCCCTTGAAATTTTAAACATTTTGTCATGTTACAACCAAAAACGTAAATTTATTTATGTGACAGATCACCACAAAGTGGCACATTATTGTGAAGTGGGAGGAAAATGATAAATGTTTTACCAAATTGTTTACAAATAAATATCTGAAAAGTGTGGCGTGCATTTGTATTCAGCCCCCTTTACTCTGATACCCCTAATTAAAATCTAGTGGAACCAATTGGGGTTAGTAAATAAAGTCCACCAAGTGTGTAATTTTAATCTCTGTATAAATACAGCTTTTCTGGGAAGCCCTCCGAGGTTTGTTAGAGAACCTTAGTGAATAAACAGCATCATGAAGACCAAGGAACATACCAAACAGGTCAGGGATAAAGTTGTGGGCATAAGACTACTAGTTCTTTAATAGGTCTGCCTCTCCTGTGAGTTTTAATTTCCCATATATGGACAAATTTGGGTAATGACATCTCCTTTGTTTAAATTTACTGTAGCTTTCAGACAAGGGATCTCCTGGTGACAGCTAAATGGGGTCTGGGATGAAACCCTGTGCAGGAAGCACATTCATGAAAGCTTTCTTGTACAGACATCCCCCCTCTGAGCACTGGCATTCCGCTTTATCCTAGCTCAGAGCTGATCCTAGTTACTGCCAGTTTCCTAATCCGCAAACTGGCAGTAATTGTTTAGGAATCTGTTTCTTTTATAGCGACAGGCTCATAAAGTGACAATAGTAAAAGCAATTGAATTTGTTGCCTGTGTCAGTAATTTTACTAAAACTGGCTGGAATGCTTGCCTGAATCAGGTAGTTATAAAGGGAGCCCCCGACAGATACAGTAAGGCCTCGTACACACGATCAAATATGTCTGCTGGAAACGGTCTGCTAGACCGTTTCAGCAGACAGATTCGATCGTGTGTACGGGCGAGCCGACGGATTTGGCCACCCGACAGATTTCAAAGCATGCTTTGAAATCTATCGGGTGGGAACCCGTCCGCCCGACATGTCTGCTGGTTAGTACACTTACCAGCAGACATGTCGTCTCGCACCGGCGCATGCGCGGAAGTGTTTTACTTCCTGGTGCGGTGACGTGGCGGCGTCAACGTCACCGACACGTCAGCGCGCTGTCTGCTGGCGGGGATTTTGGTTTGCTCGTGTGTACAGCAAACCAAAATGACAGCAGACAGATTTGTTCAAATCGGTCGGACAGACCGTTTTGAACAAATCTATTGCCTCGTGTGTACAAGGCCTTAGGGAAAAAAGTATTTGATCTCCTGCAGATTTTGTATGTATGCCCACTGACAAAGAAATTATCAGTCTCTAATTTTAATAGTAGGTTTATTTTACCAGTGGGAGGCAGAATAATAACAAAAATATTCAGAAGTATGCATTTCAAAAAACGTATAAATTGATTTGCATTTTAATAAGTGAATTAAGTATTTGACCCCTTCTCAAAACATGAGTTAGTACTTGGTGGCAAAACCCTTGTTGGCAATCACAGAGGTCAGAAGTTTCTTGTAGTTGGGCACCAGGTTTGCACACATCTCAGGGGGGATTTTGTCCCACTCCTCTTTGCAGATCCTCTCTGAGTCATTAAGGTTTTGAGGGCGATGTTTGGTAACTCGAACCTTCAGCTCCCTACACATATTTTCTATGGGATTAAGGTCTGGAGACAGGCTAGGCCACTCCGGGACCTTAATGTGCTTCTTCTTGAGCTGTTGCCTTGGCCGTGTGTTTTGGGTCATTGTCATGCTGGAATACCAATCCACGACCCATTTTCAATGCCCCGGCTGAGGGAGGAGGTTCTCACCCAAAATTTGACGGTACGCTGCCCCATCCATCGTCCCTTTGATGCAGTGAAGTTGTCCTGTCCCCTTAGCAGAAAAACACCCCCAAAAGCATAATATTTCCCCCTCCATTTTTATGGTGGCGATGGTGTTTTTTTTGGTCATAGGCAGCATTCCTCCTCCTCCAAACACAGCGAGTTGAGTTGATGCCAAAGAGCTTGATTTTGGTCTCATTTGACCACAACACTTTCACCCAGTTCTCTTCTAAATCATTCAGATGTTATTTAGCAATCTTCAGATGGGCCTGTACATGCGCTTTCTTGAACAAGGGGACCTTACGGGTGCTGCAGGATTTCAGTCCTTCATGGCATAGTGTGTTACCAATTGTTTTTTTGGTGACTACGGTCCCAGCTGCATTGAGATCATTGAAAAGATTCTCCCATCTAGTTCTGGGCTGATTCCTCACCATTCTCATAATAATTGAAACTCCACGAGGTGAGATCCTGCATGGGGCGCCTGACTGAGGGAGATTGACAGTTATTTTGTGTTTCTTCCATTTGCGAATAATCGCACCAACTGTTGTCACCCTCTCACCAAGCTGCTTGGCGATGGTCTTGTAGCCCATTCCAGCCTTGTATAGGTCTACAATCTTGTCCCTCACATCCTTGGACAGCTCTTTGGTCTTGGCCATGTTGGAGAGATTGGAATTCGATTAGTTGCTTCTGTGGACAGGTGTCTTTTATACAGGTAACAAGCTGAGATTAGAAGCACTCCCTTTGAGAGAGTGCTCCTTTTCTCAGCTCATTACCTGTATAGAAGACACATGGGAGCCAGAAATCTTGCTGATTGATAGGGGATCAAAGACTTATTTCACTCATTAAAATGCAAATCAATTTATAACTTTTTTTAAATGTTTTTTTTGTATATTTTTGTTGCTATTCTGTCTCTCCCTGTTAAAATAAACCTACTATTACATTTGTAAAAAAATTAAATAAACCTACCATTAAAATTATAGACCGATCATTTCTGTGTCATTGGTCAAACGTACAAAATCAGCAGGGGATAAAATGTTCCCTCCCTATAAGGACTCATGCACACTCATGCATAACGTTATAAAAATGCCAGTAGCTTTGCAGTGAGTTTTTCAACTTTTTTCAAAGTTTTTGCAATATCGTTTTTTAGCGTTATTAGAACCCATTAGTTTTTGTTTTTTTTTTACTGTTCAAAAACGCTGAGGACACATAGGATAACATGATGGATAGTTTAATGACTGTAGAAAAAAAACGTCTACTGCCAAAAAGAGCTGCTGTAAAAACTTCCAAAAAACTTCCAGTGTGCATGAGGCCTAAGTACTTTATTGATTCCCCCAGAATACAAGTTCTCTTTTGTCAATGTAAAAGTGCCCAAGTGTTGTAAATCAAGACAGCACCAAATTCCATTGTCTGATTCAATCAGTTCAATTTATTCTGAGCAGCATGAAAGGAAAAACAATCTTCCGATATTCCTCAGAGGAAGGGAGGGGGGATATGCTTGGGGTGGGGGGGGGGGGGGGATTTATCAGATTTACTGACGGAGAGGCCAGAAAATTGCTGTCTCGTTGCTGGCTTCTCCGGTAGTGAAGACACAGCTTGACATCAAGGAAGTCTGACATTTCATGTGCAAAATCCATCCTCTCTCCCTGTCCCTGCTACACAAGTGCACACTCTTCCCCTGAGCTGCCTCTCCAGTTTGCCAACAGGCATAGCAACTGTCATAAAATATGTCATTATAGACATAGGGGCAGATTCACATAGATGTAATCTTCCGCTGCGTAATCGAAATACGCTACGCTGCCGTCTATCACCAGACTCTACGCCGAATTCAGGTAGTTTTTTTGCGCGTACGCTATTGTATCGTATTTTTTTTCCGCCGCGCAATCGAAATACGTGAGTAGGGGGCGTGAAGCATTTAAATTAAGCGCGTCCCCGCGACGATCGAACTGCGCATGCTCTGTTCAGGAATTTCCCGCCGTGCATTGCGCGAAATCACGTCGTGACGTCATTCGTTGTTTGAGTAGCGGCGTTTACGAACATTCCTATTCCCGGACGACTTACGTTAAAAATAATAAAAGAAATCGAAAAACGTTGAAATTCGACGCGGGAACGACGGCCATACTTAACATGGGCTGTCTAATATTAGACCAGCAAAAAGCTGGTATAGTGAAACGGAAAAAAAAGATGACTAAAGGTGCCGTAAGAGATTGCGTTTGAAGAGCGAAATTTTGTGGATTCCAGGCAAAAGCTCATTAGCATACCATGAAGGTGAAAAACAACAGGAAGTCCGCCCAGTGGCCGCAATTTTCAGGCAGCGTAGATCTGAAGGCGTACTAACACGTAATAAAGTCGAAATTTAGCACGCAGGTGTCTTTTCATGGTTTGAGGATTTCGACTAGCGTAAAAACGCTCGTAAATCGAAATTACTCCTGTCTAACAACATTTACACAGGCGTAATCGCTTTGTGAATCTAGGCCATAGTGTCCATGGAATACAAATGGAACAGTAATGTATAAATGTAACATTTAAAAAAAAAAAAAAAAGTAACTTTAATTTTCAATTAAACTTTATACTTTACCCTACTGACTAATTTGTTTTAATAAAAGCTCGGCAGTGAAATAATTACTTAATCAACTTTGTAACTGGTATAGACTACCTAACATTTTTGTACCAGCTCTTGAACAATCATCATGCCTGGTAAGGAACAATAACATTTTATTCACTATCATACAGAGCTGTTGCTGTATCCCCATACATATTTGGAGGAATCCAAAGGGTCCCATAGGCACAGCATTCCATAGACACAGCACCGTCCACAAATCCACACTGCAATTTGCAAAATGTGAACATTTCCCATTCGATATATTGAATAGATCAAAATCCTGTACAACAAGGGTAATGCTCAGTCTACACCACCAAGCTGGACAAACTTCAATCTGAAAATTGAAAAAACTGGGTAGGAAATTATTGGCTGAACAATTAACCAATCAAATGCAGTCACTGTTCAGGTATTCCGACAGCTGCAGAAGCAGCAGCTGTCGTAATACAAATGCCAAGTGGACAGATTCTTCCATCCATGCTGTTTAGTGTAGATAGGCGAACCTATTGATTTCTCTCCTTTAGTTTGAAGGACTGAATGAGAAAAATCGTAACATGTATAGCTAGCCTAAGAAATGCTGTTAGCTAGAAAAAAAAGTTGATTCTTTCACTTCCCTTGCTTTATAGTTTGAAATCTGTCAGAAAAGTAAAACTGGGCTTTAAAGTGGACAGGAGTTTCCATGGGTAATATTCCAGATCTGTGTTTTCTTTCAATTTTAATGCAGAGATCCCACAAGCACTGCCACCGATGGCAACCAATTATAAAAGAGCTGTCTTGTTTGCAGCATAATATAGTATAAATAATTTCTATGCTTTTATCAGTTAATATGGGCCTGAATGCATGAGTATACTGCATGGTAGTACAGAGCTCCAATAAACGTTAAGTTGTAGTTGTATCCCTATTATATAAAGAGACTAAAAAGTGAAAAATGGTAGCGCTAAGGGTAAAATATATATTTTTATATATGTAACAATTAAAACCACATGGAAACTCACATGCCAGGTAAAAGTTATTTTGTATATTGTCTAGTCCTTTTGTGCTACGCGTCTCTCATTAGCAACAAGTGTGGCACAAGATCTGGGTTGGCCTAGCTGTTCCTGATGCAGAGCACCACACTAAGTACATGTTACCCAATTCAAGGCAAGCGTAATAGGTAAGAGATCCCATTTTGTAAGTTAAGGATGTTTCTTGAGGTTAGAAAAAGACAAATATATATATATATATATATATATATATATATATATATATATATATACATATTTATTTATATAATAAAAAATGAAGGAGTTAAGAATGTAAAAACCTAAAAGTGCTATTTTTGTGGGGCAAGTGACCCCTATACACTTGAGGGGTTGGTGGAGACTGTAACATCCCACGTAGCTCTCCCTCCTTAGTCCCTGGAGAGCGCTTGGGTGAGGTAAGGCTGCATGTGTCTGCGAGTCTCTGGGCACTGCTCCCCCCTCTGGTGAAGCTCATAAGATGGTGCAGTAGTACAGGTAACTGGACCAGGAGGAGGGAGCTGAGGAGGAGTCAGATGTCAGGAGGTCACAGGCATTGCCGGCGAGCGGGGGACAGGGCTGCGGTGGGGGCAGCGCTGTGTCAGGAGTAATGCGTATAATGAGGCGGTGCATGCACAGTGCCATTTTGCTGTGCTGGTTGGCGGGAGGCCATGTATTCCGTGTAACTGATTGTCACCTTCTCACTTCGGTACCTGTACCAGAAACACAGTGATACATGAAATGCTTAAACACATAAAAATGTAAGGTGATAAACAAATACATTTGCATGTTTTTAGTCAATAAGGATCAAAGCTGACTACATACCTATGGATTAGTCAGTCTGTAGGATACCTGGAACTCAGGAAGACAGAGCTATGCATACATCCCATCATTTTCATTAAAGTGGAACTCCAGACAAAATAATGTAAACATCTTAGGTAAATACCTCATTTATGTCATGTCTTATGCCACGTACACACGGTTGTTTTTTGTGATGAAATAAAATGACGTTTTAAAAAACGGCATTTAAAATGATTGTGTGTGGGAAAAACGTTCTGAAAAACGAAAAAAAAAAAATTCGAACATGCTTCAATTTTTTATGTCGTTTTTTGTGTCATAAAAAATGATCGTGTGTGGGCAAAACGACGTTTAAAACAACGTTGCTCAGAAGCAAGTTATGAGACGGGAGCTTCAATGGAACAGAGTGCTGTCGAACGTGGTGTACGTAACCGCGCTTTGCAAGAGCATTTTCAGAAAACGATGGTGTGTAGGCAACGCTGTTTTTTAAAAGGAAGTTTGAAAAACATTGTTTTGTTTCATGAGATAAAACAACATTTTTTTACATCACAAAAAGTGATCGTGTGTACATTACTCTTATAGCTGAAAGCCTTCTCTGTGTGCACAGTTTAACAGCATTACCCCTTGAAATTATGAAAATGGTGCTAGCTTATCTTCTACTGAAGAAGTTCCGCATTAGGATGCAACATGTATAGGGGGACGGAGCCTGTATTGTGATGTCATCCCATGATCATCTTACTAGCAGCGTTGAGCCGGTCTGTAATACTGCACTGTTTAGCATTGTTACAGTGCCGTATACTGTAAGTGGATTTTTATCTCTACATGGGCAGTATTAAAATTTAAAACGTAGAACACTAGTGGCTCTTTTCTTTTCGCCTTTTTATGAATGTATCCCCATGTTCGGTGGCGAGGAGAGAGGAAAGTTTGAGGACACTAGAGGATTAACCCTTGAAGGGGGAAAATACTTTTGTGAACATACCAGTGATTTAGTGGTCATATTTTAAAGTTGAGCAGCCATCATTCACTGTTGGTGGAGGCACAATTGACACTTGAATTTTTGTTTTTAGAAAGATATATCACTTTGAAGCATAGTGGTGGATTTGTTTATTACTTTGGACTTTAGTATATGATTACATCTGTGAATTTTAATTTGATTTATTTCATAAAAATATTTTTTTATTCACAATTTTTGTTAGTAACATATCATTGTATTTGGAGACTGTCATTATTCACTCGTTTGATTGTATTTAACAGTTGCGCTGTACTATATTGTGATTAAATTAGCGTGGAGGGTGTGGTGTTTAGCGTGTTCAGCTTGCAACTTTTGTTCATTTTTGCAATATCTGGTATTTATTTTATTTTATTGATTGCACTGATTGATCGGAATTTAATATCTGTCAGTACATGTTTAGAAATCTCTGTTAAATAGATTTTTGTACTTACTTCTTCACTGGAGTCTAGATGTGTGCATCTTGGGTGAATGGCATGTGAAATATGTACGAAAACATTTATAGATACTTTAATTTGTGTGGGGAAAAAAATCTATAGATTTTATATTGCCGATTTAATACCTGTGCAAAGTTAAACGGTCACTAAGGCCGCTTACACACGATCGAATTTATCTGCTGGAAACGGTCCGACAGACCGTTTCAGCAGACAAATTCGATCGTGTGTACGAGCGGACAGACAGGTTTTTCCAGCAGACAAGTTTGAAAGCATGCTTTAAAATCTGTCTGCTGGGAACCCGTCCATCCGACATGTCTGCTGGTTAGTACACTAACCAGCGGACATATCAGCCCGTACATGCGTCGAATGGATTCGACACATGCGTGGGAGTTTTTTACTTTCAGGTGCGGTGACGTGGCGGCGTCAACGTCACCGCCACGTCACCGCGCTGTCTGCCGGCGGGGATTTTGGTTTGATCGTGTGTACACGATCAAACCAATATATCCCAGCAGACAAATCCGATCAAATCGGTCTGTCAAACCGATTTGATCGGATTTATTTAGTCGTGTGTACGCGGCCTCAAGGAATTTTTTTTTTTAGCTAAATAGCTTCCTTTACCCTAATGCAGTCCTGGTTTCATGTCCTCATTGTTCGTTTTTGCTGTAATCCTTCTCTGTTCTGCATACTTCCTGGTTGTCTGTTTCCTTATGAAAAAAGTACTGGGAGCTTCTCTCTGTGGTCTTTAATCAAGAAGGTGTGATTACTGTGTGTCTAAAACCCCTAAGAACCAATCAGTTTCATTTTAAAAACAAACACTGCCCTGTATTTGCTCTGTGTCTCTGTCCTTCACAGAAGCATGAAACTAGATGAAAAACAAAACTGAAACTGCAGGCACATTATATGATTGATTTTTATCTATTTTTAATAATTTTTAAAAGGAATCAGTTAACTATTATGTCTCTATACGCTGTAAACAGTAATTTCAGCAAAAAAAATGTTTTCCTTTACAACTCCTTTAATTACAATACTGATTTTCAAAACAGGTGCAGTTGTCCTTTTAGTACCACCTAATATTTCATACAAATTCCGGAGTCCTAAGCTAAACTCCTTGTTGGGATTTACTAAAGAAATAGATAAGGATAACTTTGCAAAGTGAATTTTCACTTTGTGAATTTGATGAAAATTCACTTTGCAAAGAAGACCCAATCACATACATGGAAAAATTTAAAAATAAAATGTATTTTGGTTGCACAGGTTTGTGAATTTCCCTTAAAAAGTAAAAATTCACTTAGCCAAGTAAACAATCTAAACCCCTTTATTAAATCAACCCTATTGTGAGAAAACAGTAATATTTAGCCTGTGTACAAGTAATTATAGATGACAAAATAGGATTATTGACTTATCACTATTAGGTAATCGGACAATATCAACAAAAAGCTACTGGGACATCCTCCCCATAGAACCTGCTCCCACTCCCAGGTAGTGTAGTGATGAAGGGACAACCAGATTAATAATAGGTATATGAGCCGCATTTAATAACAACGTCCCCTGCACCGCAAAAGGTGTCCAGGATTGCTCCCAGCCCATAAGGCAGCACCAGAGAGAACCTTTTGAGAACCTTTCATGACTGCAGAGGAAAAAAGTCTCCCTAACTTCATCTCTGTGTTGTAAATTCTAAGGGGAGAGAGAGTCGTGTCTTGGAAGTCAGATGCATGGGATGGTCCAGAGACAGCTTGTACATACTAGAAAGAGAAGCCTGGGGGCACCTCAGAAGTGCCCCTGGCAGGGAGGAGAGAGACTTGTACTATCTCTGTACCTCAAGGACATAAAAAAAATAATATATATATTTTTTTTATAAAATTGAATAATATATAAAAGATAAAAACATTTTTTTTTGTGGAAAGAACCACATTGACAATAATTGTTAAATACAGTCAATCGTTACAGCCATTTGTACTGCTTAAACATTGTAGAAAGGATGGAAAAGACCCCCAGTGTTGAGATCCTTCTGAAGAAGTGGCAATTGCTGCAAAACTAGTAAAGGACAATCGTGAAGACGCATCATATCTGATACCCCCATCTCGACACTCTCACGTAGACACAACTTGAGAGTGACCTTTGAGCCTTGAAATTCGATGTGCAAGCATGGTAGGATAAATGGGATGAAGGAAAAAATCCTGGATCGCCACACTCCTCGGAAAACAATGTCTTTATTTAAGCATAAGCAAACAATAACATTTAAAAAAAAAAACAGCCAAAATGCATGCAGTCAAAAACGGTGAGTGGACAAGGAGAAAGGGGCCTTTTCTCCTTGTCCACTCACCGTTTTTGACTGCATGCATTTTGGCTGTTTTTTTTGTTGAAATTTTATTGTTTGCTTATGCTTTAATAAAGACATCGTTTTCCGAGGATTGGGCGATCCAGGATTTTTTCCTTCATCCCATGCTAATTGTGCACAGCCAGCACCCTCTTGGTTTGATTGGGATGGAAGCAACGGGGATTATTTGTTTTATGGAGCGGTACACTTCTCTTTACTACAGTTACATGGTAGGATAAATGTTTGCCACAGTGCAATAGGGTCCTGGATAAAGCTGTGTCTAGAATCAGGCCTAGATACTCCAGCCTTGGAGATGGTTGCAGTGAAGATTTTAGATCCTGTGGAATTTCTGCCAAGATTGCACAGTATGGCAGATGTGGTCCCTTAAGGACAGAGGAGACTGATCCTTCAGCAGAAGATCAAGGTAGTAGACAATCCCTTAGCAAGAGTAACTAACTGGTAGTGCAGGTCACCCATCGCAAAACTCAGATAATAATGGTTTTATGGAAAAATGGGGGATGTGCAGGTAGGCATCCTTGATATCCATGGGAGCCAGAAAACCACCCTGAAGAAGGTACACAATGACCAATCTCACATTCTCCATGTGAATTTTCTGTATCTCCAGGAACATGTTGAGACATTTTAAGTTCAGAATTGGACGCAATTCTTCAATGGGCTTTGGGACCATAAAGAGGTTTGAATAAAACCTTTGAAAGCATTTTCCTGCTTGGATGATAGCAACAACCCCTGAGAATAGTTGCTGTATACCAGCTATTAGTACTGCCTGAACAGCGAATGGGCTTTGTTTGAGAACATAAAGTAAGGGGAAGGCAAAGTGTGAAATTCCAGCTGGTAGACCTTGGAAAAAATTCTCGGAACCCACAGGTCCGAAATAAGTTTGAACCAGAAAAACGTGAAAGCTGACAAACGTTTCCCACTTCGAAAAGTGCGGTCTCCCTGTCACTGGCCTTGACACCTGACTTGGCTAGTTTGGAAGGCTACATCTTATTATGGAAAAACATTCCAGTCTTAGCCTTGGTGTTGGAAGTCATGGAAGGATGAAAGGAACCCTTTCTAACATCCAAAGTGAAACACCTGCTTTTTTTTTTTTAAAAGCCTATGGAGTGTGAACAAAAAACTCCACCCGATGCAGAAAAAATGTGCACACACATGAAGAGTGTTCACAAAAACGTGCTGACGGGTGCAACGTCAAGTGGTCCTCCTGTGAAGAAGAGACCCAAACCCTAAGGTACTATGGTCCGAGCAACCGAAGCCGACACGGACCTAACTTCCGAGGGACTGCCGATACAGAACCCTCCCAGTACTAGGTGGGGCTCCCCCGAAGGGAGACCCCATGATAGCAGGTGAACTAAGCCAGAAGGCCATGTCCACCCACTCCCAAGACGCTCAGGGCTGGCCCGAGGACCAGCACCCTAATAGTCACATAGTGAAAAAAACGTGCACAAACAAAAAAAGACAAAAACGTGACAAACATGGGCAAAAAATAAAATAAAGTGGGGGAAGGGATAGTGGAGAAGAGAGTGAAAGAAGTGGTCATTGTGTTCAACAATGACCAGGCCCTCTGGCCAGGAATAAAAAATTCATCCGGTTCTAGCCAAAAGGCCCGGCCCAGGAGGCAGGTGCTAAAAAAAAGCGTGTTGCTGGTGCAGTGACCGTGGTATCTTTAAATCAAAGTGACCCTCACTCACAGTGATTTTCAGATACCCCTGGACTGCCACGCCAGGGGCACATGCACCATAGGCTTTTCCGTTCCATATCCAGCCCCCCGACCAGCCAGTGCAGCCCTCCACCCCTGCCAGCTAGAGAGCCCTTCAAGGTTTTCTTAGGGAGAACTGCCGCTCCAGTTAGCAGCCTCCGCCAATACTAGCCCTTCCAGACCCCCCGTCAACCAGGCGGATTTGCATGGTTCTACCCCAACTCATCACAGGGCATTACCAGCTCCTCCAACCGGATCACTGACAGAGATAGCACTTACACCAGCCAGCCAGAAGGCCAGACTAGAGTAAAACACCTACTGATGGAGGTGCAAGCCCTCTTTTTTTGGAGGAGGAGAGTACTTTTATTCTAATAACCTTCTTGATGTACTTATCTCAAGGAAGAGGGACCATACTGGAGAGCTGACAGAGAGAATTAGCCAATGTATTTACACAGTATTGTAAGGCTGTATGCAACAATGCTAATCAACTGTGGACAGAGATATCCCTAATGAACTAGGGTCTCAAGCCATACGTTCTGTCCAGATCACAGTTAATCTGATGGACAGTCATGGAAGCAGGCTGCATGGCAGGACTAGCCAGGGAAAAATGGCTTTTAAGTGACACTAAACTCTGGTTTAAAAAAAACAAAATTCTATACAATTATAAATTATTAACTCAAAAAGTACCCTTTATTGCCCTCAGTCTCCTCCAATCTCCTCTAATGTCAAGCAAAAGTGTACTGTGTCTATGAGTGCAGAAATTATTTCTTTCAACTTAGAGACTTCAGCACTGGATGAATCCTCTGAATTCATGGCCTCTGATGATGAGTGATCCTCCTCTTGTAAATCCACCTCCTCTGGAGCCTCATCAGGTTCAATAGTGAATTCAAAGGCTGAATCTGGAGGGTAGGCAGAAATGGAACGGGTGTGCAACTCCTTTTGCCCATGGCCTTAACAATGCTTGATATTCTATCCATGAACTCAGACAGTATGGCAGAAAATTCTTCAGAATATTACCACAGGAGGACAGGGAATCAAAAAGGGTGCAAGGAACCAGGCCCGTAAACAGCAGTAATGACCACCCCCCACCCCCTACATTGAAGCCGTAAACTGACACAGAGCAACTGGGACCCTCTGGACCCTTGACCCTATGATCTGCTATACCCTCAAAACATTGCCCTAGAAGGGGTATGCACATGCACCGCTGTGATAGAGTGGGGAGGATAAGTCCTCAGTACATCACCTGTATGTCTCTTTCAAAGCAAGGCCATTCAGGCGCAGTATGCTACACTGGAATGCGCCATTGCCACCAATTTGAACAGAGGCCCTACTGCACGATATAGTTAATATCCAAACGCACAACAGCACTACCACAGATGACCTCCAGAATAGCACCACCCAGGAGAAAAAGGTTGCCAATGCAGTACTAACCCCTGAGCTTTTGTAGCTGCCACCTGTAAGCATGACCAGAAAAAATAATTCCCAAAGGTGAAATAAAAAACAGGGGTGCCCTTGGTTCTGAATGTTTAAAAGGCGTCTGCTAGAGGTGTATGATTAATCGTTAAAAAACTGTGATCTCGATTCAACCCTCTCACAATCTTAATCCAGCATTTCCATGATCCTATGTGCAGAGCTGTTCTCTGCTCAGAGCTGTAAAAAAAAAGCCAGCAAATGTTTATCAACATTCCTCATCGCTGGGAGATAAAGAGAAACATTGTAACATTTGTTTTTTTTAGATCAAAGATATATATATATATATTAGCAGAGACCCTAGAGAATAAAATGGTATTTGTACAGCGGTCTTTCAAACACAATTTTTGGGGAAAAAATACACTTCAATGAATTAAAAAAAACGAAACAGTAAAGTTAGCCCAATTTGAAAGATGATGTTATGCTGCGAGAATCATGAGAGAACCATGATCTTCATTCTTAGCAAAACAATTGTGATTCTCATTTTAGCCAGAATCGTGCAGCTCTAGCATTCACCCTGACTTACTGGTCAAACAAAGGAATATTGAGAAGTTAAATATTTCCTTACTTTGCTCTCCTTGAGTCTGGGCTCTGCACCAAGCAGACCAAGGCTCTGGATGTGTAAAGCATCCTGTGGCTAACTCCACACATTGTGCTATGTGCCAAGGGGAGTGTCCTCAGCATAACACAACATTACAGGCCAGACATGCGTCTTCATTGTAGTGAGGTCTGGGTACAGCCGCTGAAGGTGCTGGCTAAGAGACAACCTATCTGGAAGCTGCAATAAAAAGCTGCAGTGTCTATGGTGCAGCCAGTTTAATAGAGGGTTCAAAAGAGATAAAAATACAGAAAAAAAACGTCATATGAGAAGGCAAGCTTCTCTCAGCAGAGAGAAGAAGTCCATAACCCAGGGACACTAGCAAAAAACATAGGCTAGCTGGGAGTAGGAGAGGTTATATGAATTTGTCCCAGCAGCTTTTTTTTATTTGTCAGTGTCCAACCAGCTGATGGTAGGTGCATAAAGCTCAGTTATAAAGACTAATGCCGCGTACACACCACTGTTTTTCGGGTTGTAAAAAATTACGTGGGCTCCAGAGCATTTTTCACGATGTAAAAAATGGGCATTAAAAATTTAGAACATGCTCTAATTTTTCACAACGTTTTTAACATTATCGTTTTTAATGTCGTAAAAAATGGTCATGTGTGGGCTTTAACGACGTGAAAAAAACCTGCATGCTCAGAAGCAAGTTATGAGACGGCAGCGCTCCCTCTGGTAAAACTAGCAATCGTAATGGAGTAAGCACATTCATCACGCTGTAACAGACTGAAAAGCGCGAATTGTCTTTAACTAACACGAAATCGGCAAAAGCAGCCCAAAGGGTGGCATCATCCGAATGGAAATTCCCCTTTATAGTGCCGTCGTACGTGTTGTACGTCACCGCGCTTTGCTAGAGCATTTTTTTTTCATGATCATGTGAAGACAAGGCCATTTTAACGATCAGGTTGAAAAAAACTTCGGTTTTTCTAGACCATTAAAAATGAAATTTTTTACAACCCGAAAAATGGTCGCGTGTACCCGGCATTAGACTGTGTTCTGTATTATATGTTCAGGAAAGTACTGTTACATGATAAATAGGGAAAAAAATCTAGATGTCTTGATCGTAATGAACATGTTATCGTTTTTGGTAAAGGTAAATATAGTACTCTAAAGGAACTTACCTTGTGAGTTTGATGCTTTTTCTAAACTCATTAGTAATAGGAGCTTTAAAGCCGCCTTTCCTGAGCAGAGAGTCTATTGTCTGAATCTGATCCCAGTCTGGGAAAACACATATACATATTAAGATATGCAGACACTTCAAAGTACCAAAAGTCATTATGAAACTGACTACAATGTTTTTTTACAACTTCCAGCTATGTACACTCTCTCTTTTTATGTCAACCAAAAAGAAACCACCAACCACAGGTAACTTGCAGGTGCCCATAGGTCAAGAAAGGACCTAGTCCCAGCATGCTTTGCAAACAACAAAATAAGTCATATACAGTAGATACTCCTAAATGTACACTGCAACATCCCACCAATTATTTCAGTCCAGATTTTTTTCTTCTTCCATCTTATTTAGTCCTAGTGGGGGCCTGGTCCATAAACACTAAGCAACAGATCACTTGCCCTTAGTAGCCAATCAGGATTTACCAGGTTATCCTGCCTGAACAAGGATAGGCACAGCTCTACACTAATGTTATATATGTTATACATGTCACAAGTTATATAACAGACTCAATTCCCATATTGATACATAGCCATGGGTTTATTCATTAAAGCAAAGCTCAATGGCTGTAAGCATATTATAGCCATTGCATCTGTAGTCAGATCTGTAAAAAAAAAAAAAAATTTGGATTGGTTGCTTAAAGCTTTGCTAGTAGACTTTACATTTTGCAGATGATGACCTGAATTGAATGTTCACATGTAAACTTGGAGCGCCACTCAAAACTGGAGGATAACAGGTGTCCCTGTCAGAATTCAGAAAGTAGGAGCAGGAATCAGGCATTAAGTCAGAAGTGTGGGTATATGTGGGATAGTACGCTGCTCAAACCGACCTAGTGCTTCAGATGTGGATATGGCCGTGTATGACCTCAGCCAACACTGCTGCGTCCACCCCCCCTTGAAATGTTTTACACCGCCTGCCAGAGAAGTGGGGCGAAACATGTCAGGGGGAGTGGCTGGAGCAATGCTGGCCGAGGCCTTACACACCCATATCCACATCTGAAGCACAAAGTCGGTTTGAGTGGCTTCTTGAATGAATGAAAACTTATAGGGCCAGATTCACAGAGCGATTACGCCTGTCTAACTAGTGTTAGACTGGAGTAATTTCAAATTACGCGCGTTTTTTAGCTAGTCGGAAAGCTCAAACCATGAATAGACGGCTGCGGGCTTCAATTTGACTGGATTACGTGTTTGTACGCCTTCGGATCTACGCTGCAATAAAATTGCGGCCACTGGGTGGACTTCCCGTCGTTTTCCGCGTCGGGGTATGCTAATGAGCTTTTGCCGGCGATCCCAGAAATTACGATTTTCAATCACAATCTCTTACGGCACCTTTAGTCATCTTTTTTTTTACGTAACACTATACCAGCTTTTTGCTGGTCTAATATTAGACAGACCATGTTAAGTATGGTCGTCGTTCCCGCGTCGAATTTCTACGTTTTCCGACGTCTTTTATTATTTTTTACGTAAGTCGTCCGGGAATAGGAATGTTCGTAAACGCCGCTACTCAAACAACGAATAACGTAACGACGTGATTTCGCGCAATGCACGGCGGGAAATTTCTGAACGGAGAATGCGCAGTTCGATCGCCGCGGGGACGCGCTTAATTTAAATGCTTCACGCCCCCCAATCGCGTATTTCGATTACGCGGCGAGAAATAGACTACGCCGCCGTAGCGTGCGGGCAAAAATCTACCAGGATTCGGTGTAGAGCCTGGTGAAATACGGCAGCGTAGAGTATTTCGATTACGCAGCGCAATATTAAGTGTATCTGAATCTGGCCCATATAGCGCGGCACATGCGAAGTAAATCGCCTCTGGGCGCTTGTTGTTCCTGTCTCCTTTGAAATCAAAAGATCTTTCTTCTGAATGCTAAGTGATTCTCCTCCAACCGAATGCTGGCTGGTAAAGCGTTCCATAGTCTGGGACCTTGGACAGCGAATCTTCTATCTCCTTTGGACTTGTAATTGGCTTTCGGTATCTGGAGTAGATTTTGATTGGTGGATCGCAGAACGCGATTGGGGTTATGGGCTTTTATTTTTTCGCATAGATAATGGGGAGCATTCCCATGAATACATCTATGCGTTAGACATAGTGCTTTAAAGGTGATTCTGTCTTTTACTGGTAACCAATGAAGGGATCTCAGTGAAGGTGAGATTGATTCCAAGGGTTTTTTCCCAGTCACAAGTCTAGCAGCCGTATTTTGAACGACTTGAAGACGAGCGATTTGGTATTTGGGGAGTCCGAGGTAAAGGGCATTTGCATAGTCCAATCTTGAGTTTACAATTGCTCCCACCACGACCGCTATGTCTTATTTGGGGATGAAAGGAGTAAGTCTGCGTAGTAGGCGCAGCAGATGGTGAGATCCGCTGACTACTGACCCTATTTGTGCGTCCATTGTCATGTAGGAGTCAAAGATGACCCCAAGACTTTTGACTTTGGCGCTAGGGGTGATGATTTTGCCCAGAATGGGTGGGGGGTCCAAGTTGTTGTGGATTGATTCATACGCTTGGCGTGAAACAGAAGAAGTTCTGTTTTCGCTCCGTTGAGTTTAAGATAACTCTTTGTCATCCAGTCCTCTATCAAAGAGAGGCATGTCTCTAGATTGAGGTGGTGATCCTTTTTATTGCAAATGCGGAAATACAGTTGCGTGTCTGCATATGAGTGATAAAGCAGTTTTTGGCTGCTAATGATTTAAAAAAGAGGACGAAGATAGATGTTGAATAACATCGGCGACAGGGGGGATCCTTGAGGGACTCCACACGATAATGTGCGTTTTTCAGAAGTGAAGGGTCCCAACTTCACTATTTGCGATCTGTTTTCCAAAAAAGAGAACCAAGATAGATCGCCTTCTGCGACTTTGGCTACTTTAGCCAGCCGAGTCAATAAAAGCTTGTGGTCTACTGTATCGAAGGCTGCGCTTAGGTCCAGCAGAAACAGAAGACAAGATTCTCCTTCGTCTGCGGCCTCAAGAACGTCATCCCATATCTTGAGGAATGCTGTTTCCGTCCCGTGTCCGGGGCGGAATCCCGATTGAAATGGATCAAGTAGGTTGTGAGTATCTAGATGCTGTTGCAGCTGTTGTACCACTACTTTCTCCATTACCTTGGAGAGAACGTTTAGGCCTGTTATGGGGCGCCGGTGGAGTGGGTCCTTAGGATCCAGGGTGGGTTTCTTCAAGATGGGTTGAATTATGCCCTCCTTCAACTGGGAGGGCACTATGCCCTCCCTGAAAGATTGGTTAATAAGCTGCGTGATAGGAGGTGCCAGGATGTCGGCGCATTCCTTCAGCAGTTTGGTGGGGATGATATCATTAGGCGCAGTGCTGTTACGCAAAGTACCGATGATATTTTTTGTGGTCTGAATAGAGATGGGTTCCAGCGTGAACTTACCTGGTTGTGGTGAATCACTGCAGGTGTTGTGTAAATAATTACGGGGGGGGGGGGGGGGCTAGGAGGGGAATTGTTTTGCTGAATGCTTTGCCGGATTCCCTCGATTTTAATAATGAAGTAATCCGATAATTCACTGCAAAATTCTTGTGTGTCTGAATTGGGGGCTTCAAGACATCCTGGATTCATGGTCTAAATGACCAGCTTGAAGAGTTCGCGGGGGCGGTTGAGGGCGCTGTTGATAGCCTCAGAAAAATAGTTTTTCTTGGCTTTGAAGATTTCTTTGTGGTATTTTCTTGTTATTGCCTTGTAGATGGAGAGGTTCTCATCTGAAGAGCTTCTTTTCCAGATGGCTTCCGCCCTTCTGCGCTCTTGCTTCAGTAACGCCAGCTGGTTGTTGAACCATCTGGAGTTATTTTTTCGGATGTGGGTTTTCCGTTTCGGTGCTATTAAGTCAGCTGACTGTAATAGTGCTGTGTTTATGGCATCCAGTGTTTCTTCAGCCGTTTGATGCGGCTGGATTGTTTTTATTTTTTTCGTTAACGTGGCTTTGAAGAATTCCGAGTAGAGCTTCTTCTGACATCTAGTCCAGTGTGTTCTCACTGGATTTGATGTTTTTGTTAAGGGGGGGATTTCGGAAATAATGAATTTAATTGCATGGTGATCTGTCCATGGCAACGGTTCATTTTCCAAGATTTTTATTTCCAGATCTTGTCTGAAAATAAGATCGAGCGTGTGACCTGAAGCATGTGTGGGCCCGCATACTAGTTGCTGAAGCCCTAATCCTTCCAGGTGGTCAATGCAGGCGTCGGCAATGGGGTCTTGCGGGGAGTTGGCCCAGAGGTTGAAGTCCCTGAGCAGCAAAAGGTGTTTGCTGTTAAGAGTATAGGTGGAGATAAAGTCCGTCAATCATGGGAGAAGCTGGTGGCCTATAACAGAGTAGAACCCGCACGGTCTCCTGGGAGTTTACTTGCAGTTGCAGAGTAAGGGTTTTCATAAATGGAAGAGGGTTTTGAAGGATTGGTTTTGTGATCGCAAGATGAGTCTTATGGATCACCGCCAGTCCTCCTCCTCTTTGCCCTATTCTGTTTTCCGTTATAATACGATAGTTTTCTGGCACCAATTCTCCTAGAATGGTGTTACAGTCGGCTGTGAGCCAGCTCTCTGTAATAAAGAGGCAGTCTAAATCGTATTGTAGAATGAAATCATGGATTTCTAGTCTGTGTTTTACTGCCGATCTATTTCAGGTCCGTTGGAGCAGTTTGCTGAGGGTTGCCAGGGGGTAAGGAGCGGTGCCGCGATTCCTTACAGGCCGGCGCGGAGGAACGAAAAAATAGGATTTTTTATGACAGCTTACCTGTAAAATCCTTTTCTTGGAGTACATCATGGGACACAGAGCGGCAATCCATTACTATGTGGGTTATAGAGTCTACCTTCAGGTGTGGACACTGGTGTAATTAACTACACAGGAAGTTCCCTCCCTATATAACCCCTCCCATACTGGGAGCTCCTCAGTTTTTGTAGCAAAGCAATAAGTGTCCCAATATCCCCAAACAAGAGGGGCGGGAGCTCTGTGTCCCGTGATGTACTCCAAGAAAAGGATTTTACAGGTAAGCTGTCATAAAAAATCCTATTTTCTTTATCGTACATCACGGGACACAGAGCCGCAATCCATTACTATGTGGGATGTCCGAAAGCAATGCTTACTGAGGGGAGGGAGACACAAACAACGCAGGCCGCCATCAGATGTGAGGATCTATAATGCTGCCAGATGCATACTGCACCAAAAAGCTGCATCCTTTTGCCCTCCTATGTACATCTGACAAGAATCAGTGAACCTAAGCACAGACGCCAAGTTGCGGCCCTGAAAATCTGCGTCATAAAGGCTCGGTAAAGCATCGCGCATAAAGCGCTATCTATCCTGGTACGGAGCACCCCCCCCCCCAAGAAACAGGCGGAGTCCCACTCTCCGAACCACAAGCCTGAATAATACCCTGATGAATCAATCTTGAAAACAGTTGATTTTAGACGCTGCCTGCCCCTTCCTGGGGCCTCCTGGTAGCGCAATAACAACATCAGCTTTCCGTATCCGAGCAGCCGCTTCAGATAGGCCTTGACCCTTCTACTCCAAAGGAGAGAGAGTGTAACCATTTTAATAGCTGAACTGAACACTGCCTGCCCACATCTAGGGTCTTCTGGCAGCACAATAAAAACTTCAGATTTCTATATCTGAACCTTCAGATAGATATTTAACTGCTCTCATCTCTACTGAGAGAAAGCAATAACCTTTCCTTCCGAAAACAAGGTTTTGAAAAAGGGGGAGGTAAGAATATCTAGATTCAAATGAACACTAGATCCTTCTAGTAAATAAGGCTGGGTGAGGATTAACATCACCCTACTAGTAAGAATAAGTATGGTTTTATACCAAGAGGTTGCCAATACTGAAACTCTCTTGGAGGCTACCACAACCAAGAACACCAATTCCCTTGTTAAAGGCTGAAGGGAAATATGGTGCATCGGCCCACAGAGCTGACCTGTAAGCCGACAAAACTAGAGCCAATCCTCCAAGCACAAGGGCGACTAAACTGGTGGACTTATGCGCGTCACCCCTTGTATAATGGCTCGGAATAAAGAGTGTGAAGCAAGCGACCTTTGGAGGCAAGGCCGAGATCGGATCCTTGATGTAACTTAAGGCTAGCTCCGTCTCCTTTCCAAATGCAGGATAGCAGGAATTTTATCTTTGACAAACTTCCAAGGATGCCACCATCTGTTTCATACCAGGAACATGGGCTCTCCCGATCCTGGGATATCTGGTCCTGGAGGCCAGCCTTCCTGTATGAATCCAGGAAGTGCCGTTGATTCTAAAAACCCTGATCCTGAAGAATGTGGGCTAAAATAGCCAGACCATTAATTCACCTGTTGCACGACAGGATGTAATACCCCCTTCGAAGTAGGCCTGGACAAGATGTAAGGGACCGTGGGTCCTCTACTACCACCCCTACTGTCCCTGCACAGAAAAGGTCGTCAGGGCTATGCCGGAGTAATCAGGCCAGCTTCCGCCATCCTCTAATGTTGCATGGAAGCCACAAACGCCGCGGCACTGGGGGGAGAGACATAACCAGTGACCACTGGTCCCACCAGATTACTAACACATCTGCCCCGCATGCGGGTGGATCCCTTGTCCTTGACCTCAAGCTGTTCAATTTCTTGTTGAGCCTGGACGCCAATACATCTTATGTACAGGGTACTATTTCTGTGGCCCTTGGTCAGGAAAACAGTCGGGGTGTAGAGGTCCTTCTCCTGGAGACACTTGTTGACGGCTACAGCGAATCGCCTGCCAATTCTGCATTTCATGAAATGACGAATGTCAATAGGCAAGGCACAAGCTCCTCCTTGGTAAATTTTTTTTTTTCAAATAATTTTTTATTATTAAAGATTTTACAATACAGGGTTAACACGTACAAGGTTTCATAAGCGATGGTACATATCATTCAAGCGTGCATCACGGGTACAGTAAAACAATAGCCTAAAATGTAACACAGGCAACTCAGGGAACAGAAAAATTAAAGACGCATATACAGTATACACCACAGTCCTCCTGATCACATTAAACGGGTCCCGAAGGGACGCTGAGCCTACTATACTCTAATAGAGGAGGAGCCTGCATAAGCAATATAGTCAGAAACTGCGGGAGCTCTTAGCGTTTCCCAGATAGTTGGCCCCTCTCAGTGTTTCAATTTCATGGTTAGCTGCATGCGGAGAGGGGGCAGTCACAGGGTGTATGTGTACTGGAAGGGTGTTATACGTCATATCCTGACGTTGGAAGTGGCATCCTCCTTGGTAAATTAAGTAAATCACTTAATATGGTATAGTCTGATTGAACTCTGACCGAACCAACCAGCCCCTGAACGTTCAGGCCCCTAAGCCAGATGCTCCATCGGTAGCTCTAGCTGACAGATAAGGCTCCCTTGGAGCTCGACTACTTCCCCTGGGCCAAGGTCTCTTCCTGACCTGGCAAACCCTTTAGTTAAGAACCACCAAGAGGAATTCCAGCCTATCTCTGGGACCAGTTCTTTGGATAATGCTAGGTCAAGATCCACTCCTTCTAGGCCAACGCAATATTGTTTATAACAGTCCTGTATAAAAGTATAGGGAACTGTCTTGAATGAAGCCAGCATCTTCCCTAGTGCCTTAAGCAGAAGGCCAAAAGTAAGGAACTGTTCCTTGCCGTAACCACCTAGACCAGCTTTCTTATAGCGATGGTCTTGTCTTAGGCCAAAAGAACTCTCCTGGTGCAAAACATACCCAGCTTCTTGTCAATGAAGAATGTATCTTTAGACTGGAATCCTAACCCAGGAGATCCAGATACCTGACCATGCTGGACACCTTTAGGTCCAGCCATGCTGCTGACTGATCCATCAGCAGGAGTCTGCTTCCATATGCCATTACTGCTATACCCTGGGCCTACAGACCTGCTAGAGGCGGGCCCTAGCACCCTAACAACCCAGACACGGAGGCTAACCCAAAAGGGCAAGACCACCAACTGGAGATAGTGCTGTTCCCCTGCACAACGCAGACAACCTCTGCAGTCCCAAGTAAATAAACACATATGCAACTGGCTCCCCATATGTGTATGTGGCAAGTGTTAAAGCCATATGCCTCAATGGAAGCGTGTGTACATGGCAGCGTGTGTTCATGGAAGCATGAAATCATATAAATATGTCTCACCCCAAACATGCATATAGCATGTGTGCTCTGGAACGAGCATCCTTGCAAGCAAGCAAGCATGTGCTATAAACGTGTTATGCAACAATGTGCAACATGAACCCATGCAGACACGTATCTCTATGCAAACACAAGGCATCCTGTATTGCTTAATTAAGCCACCATGTGCAACTTTAAAGTAACCATGCATGCGATTCAGCATCTTCCATGCGATCAACATCTTATGCATTTTAAGCACTACTGTGCGGACAAGAACCCTTGTGTGACCAAGCACCCCTGTGCGTTCCAACATCCTTATGCACCCAAGCATCTTAATGCGACTTTAGGCATTTCTGTGAAACAAGCCTCTCTATGTGACCAAGTATCCCTGGGTAATCCAGGACTCTGTTGATCCAACAACCATGTGTGATCCAGCTTCTTTTTGCATTCAAGCATCTTTAAGCGATCCCTTTAGGCCTTGAGTAATCCAGGACTTGGGTGATCGGGTAATCCTGTGTGATTCAGCATTTTTATGCCTTCAGGCCTCTTTATGCGATTCTAGGCATTTCTGTGGGAACAAGCCTCTTTTCGTGACCAAATATCCTTGGGGAATCAAGGACTTGGGTGATCATGTAATCCTGTGTGATTCAGCATGTTTATACCTTCAGGCCTCTTTATGCGATTCTAGGCATTTCTGTGGGAACAAGCCTCTTTGCGTGACCAAATATCCTTGGGGAATCAAGGACTTGGGTGATCATGTAATCCTGTGTGATTCAACCTTTTTATGCATACAAGCATCCTTTATGCGATTCAGCATTTTTATGCATACAAGCATCTTTATGCGACTTTAGGTACTTTTGTGGAAACAAGCCTATTTGTGTGACCAAACATCCTTGGGTAATCCAGGACGCTGATGATCAGGTAACCATGTGTGATCCAGCATCTTTTTTGCATCCAAGCAACTTTATGCGATTTTAGGCCTTTCTGTGGAAACAAACCTCTTCTGTGTAACCAAACATCCTTGGGGGAAACAAGGACTTGGGTGATCAGGTAATCATGTGTGATTCAGCATTTTTATGCATACAAGCATCTTTATGCGACTTTAGGTACCTTTGTGGAAACAAGCCTATTTGTGTGACAAAACATCCTTGGGTAATCCAGGACGCTGATGATCAGTTAACCATGTGTGATCCAGCATCTTTTTTGCATCCAAGCAACTTTATGCGATTTTAGTTCTTTCTGTGGAAACAAACCTCTTCTGTGTAACCAAACATCCTTGGGGGAAACAAGGACTTGGGTGATCAGGTAATCATGTGTGATTCAGCATTTTTATGCCTACAAACGTCTTTATGCGATTCAGCATTACAAGCATCTTTTATGCGACCTCTTTTGTGGAAACATGCAGCACCATATAGACAGAAACATGTATGTTTATGCGATCCACAATAGAATCTGCTCTGTTACTTGTTTTTATCCCACATGCATTCCAAACTCATGTATGTTATGCAACATGCGGACTGGTAAAGAGGAAATTATCCTCTGCAGATGTGTGTTTCCTCAATTAAGAGACGTTAGCAATGTGTGCCCGCAACTGTGCATCCCTCCGATGCATTTGGTTAGCCTGAAGCCGACACCAGGCTGAGGATTATATGGAGGTCTTACTAGCCACCTATAGGAAAACCTCTCTTTACACTCTAAGGAGAAGATAGAGGTGTAATCAGAACCTGTAGGGCTTTTGATAGCTTCTCCTTGTTAGGCTGCAGCTCCTGTCTCCTGTCCTCTGACAGTGAAACTTTTATCCCCAAGCTTTCTAATCCCTTTGTTTCAGGATTAAAGCAGGAAAAGGGGGACACCCCCTTTTTTTTTTATTTATGTACCGGCCCCTTCAAGGGGAGATATATAGGTACTGCAGCCATCCTGTCTAACAGACATGGTGGGCCAGGCTGCATGCCGGCTAGGGGAGGTATATGGGTGCCCTGAGCCATCCTGTCTCAGAAGACATAGTGGTTTACATTGCCCATGCATAGAAGCATAATTTAGGCGAGACCCAAGTCCCCCACGGAGGACCTACTGTCGAACCAAGTCCCGTAGGCCCTCCTCTTACCTTCTCCACGCTGCAGGGTATTGCCAAGCAAGAGGCCCAATCTTCCCCCTTCACCGTGGGTATTGTCCTAGACCTTCAGGGACCGGGGTCTATGGCAGGAACACCAACTCCCCTGGACCTATATAGCATCCTGGCAGCAGAAAAAACATTTTGTCCTTAGAAGGCACAAAGTTCTGGAACCCAGGATCCAGCCCTCCGCAGAGAGGCATTATAGGCTAAACCTCGTTCTTCGTACCGAGGCCCGGGTACCGTCCACTTTGGCTATGAAGCACCTTGGACGGATGAGTTGAGTTAAGTTGAGGTGCACTTTCTATAGCGTGGTCAATTACCCCGAAGGATCCCGACACGCTGGCGACGTCCCTGGGTAAACCCAGGGACAAGTGGAAAACAAGATGGTACGACTTGGACTGATGTACCCGCTCGGATGTTACACTCAGGCCAACTGACGCCTTAAGCCGGGTAGGCTTGATGGAATAGCCATGTTTTTAAACTCCGGCGAAAGGCCGCCAGTGATGCCGCCTCCTGGATGTCCTCCGGGAGGGAGTTCCACAGCATGACACCCTGGTGGGAGAAGGACCTGCCACCCCGACGAGTTTTCTTAGGCACCGGTATGCTTAGGAGGCATTTCCTGCTAGATCGCAGAGTTCTTCCCGGGGCTCTCTTGAGGAACCTTCTCCGCAGGTAGCCAGGGGCTATGCCTTTCAAGATCTTATACATAAGGCAGCCGGCTTTGAACAGAGAACGTTGAACAACGGGCAGCCAATGCAAGGCTTTCCGGGCAGGGGTGATATGTTCCCTCAAGGGGACACCCGTGAGTAACCTTGCCGCTGCATTCTGAACAAGCTGCAACCTGCGGGTGGATTTCCTTGGTAATCCTAGATAAAGAGAATTACAGTAGTCTAGGCGACTACCGATCGTGGCGCAGACCACAGTCTTTTTATCTGGTGGCTCCAGGTACTTAAAAAGCACCCGAAGTAGCTTGAGCTGCCAGTGGCATGAGCTGACAACCCTGCTTATCTGCGGTTCCAGAGTCAATCTGGAGTCCAGGATGAAACCCAAGTCCCGCACCTGGGTACCAACCACCGGTGGGGCGCCAAAGGAGGCGGGCCATGGGGGGAGGTTAGGTGGACAGGACAAGTCGCTGAAGATGATACCCTCAGTCTTGTCTCCATTCAGTTTTAAAGAATTGGAGGCCATCCATGTGTTGACATCCTCCAGACAGGAAGCCAGTATGAGACTGGGAGTCTGGTTCCTGGGCAACCTCAGATAAATCTGGGTGTCGTCTGCATACACTTGATACTGGACTTTATGGGTCTGGATGACATCAGTCAGTGGCTTCATATAGATGTTAAAAAGTAGGGGCGACAAGGCCGAGCCCTGAGGCACCCCACAAGCCAGGGCTGAGTTGGTAGAATAATGAGGGCCAAGTTTGATCTTTTGCACTCTGCCCTGGAGAAATGAGGCCACCCATGCCAACGCTGCGCCATCCATGCCCAAAACAGATTGCATACGTCGTAGTAAAATCGTGTGATTGATGGTATCAAAAGCAGCCGACAAGTCCAGCAAAACCAAAACTACCGAATCTCCATCGTCCAGGCTATTGAGGACATCGTCATAAACACATAGAAGACTTGTCTCTGTACCACGCCCAGGGCGGAATCCAGACTGGTGTTCATCCAGAATGTTAAAGGACTCCAGATAACTCTTTTTCCATGATCTTAGCCAGGAACGGTAGGTTAGAAATAGGCCGATAGCTGCCCAAGACAAGGGGGTCCAAGGAGGGCTTTTTCAGCAGAGCAGAAACTACTGCCTGCTTTAGGCTCTCCGGGACCACACCCGTCAGGAAACAGCTATTGACTACATCCCGTATAAACGGGGCAAGGAACTCAGCGGCCTCCTTGATCAGAGTGGCCGGGCAGACATCCAGGGGGGAGGACGACGGCTTCAAAGAAGTTATCACCTCAACCACCTGGGAGACCGTCACCATCTGAAAGCAGGAGAGCCCCGGGGCCGACCCGGAGTAGCCGGACGCCTCTTGGGCAATAGCGGGCGAGATGATATTATCTCTAATGTTCTCAATCTTAGAGATAAAGAAGTCGGCAAGCTCCTGGCACCAATCCTGCGACTCCATAGGAGTTGGCTTGGTAGCCAGGGGCTGGGAGAGCTCAGATGTTATCTTGAAGAGCTCAGCAGTGCTGTTAGAGGCCTCCCGGATTCTTTCCGTGAAGTAGCACTTTTTGGCCTGCTTGATGGCTCTCTTGTAACCATTGAGAGCCTCAAGATAGAGCTTTTTGTCCAAGTCAGTTGTCGACTTACGCCAGCGTTTCTCCCTGGCACGAGTAGTCTGCTTGAGGAGCCGAAGCTCCTCAGTAAACCACTGTGGATTTTTTCCTAGGTGACGGGGGTTAGATCTTAACTTCCGGGGTGCCACGCTATCAAGTGCACCCTCCAGAGCCAACTCCAACAGCGCTAATTTAGCGCTGGGGTCGGTTAACCCAACAAAACCAGTTGCCCGTAACCTCTCACCCACCAAGGTCCCGAAAGTCCCCGGGCACACTCTACGGAGATTCCGGGAGTAAATCCTGGGACCCGATCTGTCTGGGATATGAGGCCTCTTTTTTTGAGGCCTTATAGCGGAGAATGGGATGTAGCTGTGGTCCGACCAAGGGACAACCATGGGAGGGCCACAGACTAGAGGGGCTTCGTGGTTCAAAACCCAATCCAGGGTATGGCCGGCCCGATGGGTGGGGCCGGTAACCAATTGGTGAAACCCCAAATCTCTCAGGCCTGTAATTGTGTCTTGGGTGAGGGGGTTGGTGGAATCTTCCCCCCATAGATTGATATCACCCAATATACAGGCCTGTTTACCGGACATAGCCAGATGGGATGCTAGCTCCGTTATATCCATAAACAGAGTGGGTCTGTGATTGGGGGGGCTGTAGATCACTGCAAGGCCTATGGTATTATTAGGAGCCAATTCCCAGTTGACTATAAGGGATTCAAAGGAGCCAAAGACTCTGTCCTGACAGGTGGCAGGGCAGATCCTCAGCTCCTTTTTAAAGATGATGCCCACTCCTCCCCCCCTCCCCACCGGTCTGTTACAGCATAAAATTGCGTAGTTGGGGGGAACGAGCTCATCCAGGACAGGTGCGTGGTGGTCCTGGAGCCAGGTCTCCGTGAGGAGGAGGAGGTCGAGGTTATCCTCGGTAATGAGATCCCGAATCTGGGTGGCATTAGCCACCGCAGATCTACAGTTAAGTAGGCCCCCTCTAAAGGTAGGCAGAAGAGGGGCTCTAGCACTAGAAACAAGTGTTTTTTGAGGGCTGGGCTTAACAAAAGAGTGAATGTGCCCTACTCTCACTGAATGGGGCACAGTTGGAGCCTGCCAAATATTGTTCTTTTTTAAAATAGCAATGGTGGAATCAGTTAAATGAAGGGACGGGGAATCCAGTCCCTTCATGAAGGAGGAAGTATAAGTTAAAAGGCCCCTAGGGCCAGGATATAGTGGGGGGTCCATTGAACTAACTAACTAAAAGCTCGCAGCCCGAAGGAGAGCAGTATAAGTAATTCTAAATGTCTTTCTACCAGAGGGGGAGGGGGGGGCTAAACTTCCCTAGGTCTTGAATGTGTTGGTCAAATCTTTATTAAAATCATCAGAAACTGAACCAAAATGCACTAAAAACACAACAGTGCTCATAGCCCAACAAGGAGGGCTGTCACCAAAACTGGTGAAAATACCTTAAGGAACAAACAATTTGAGACTAGATGGAAAGAAAGAAAGAGAGGTCCCTCGCAACCCCTCGCGGCCCGCCGCGGACGGCCGTAGACGGCCTTGTCTCTGCCGCGTCTCCGACGCGGCCGCTCCGCGGCCGCGGCGCCGCAGCCCTGAAGATATGCAGGCAGTCACGGCAGTCACGTGACCGGCAGGGGCGGGCGCAGCGGGGCGGCGGGAGCGCGCCCGGCACAGATGGAACACAGCTGATGGCGCGCTGGCAGGCAGGCTGGTGACTGGTGCAAAGACGTGGAGGTAGTGAATGCAAAGGTGAAGCAAATCCTGTGAGTGGTAACAACAGCAGCAGGGGTGATTAGGGCACCCAGCCCGCTCGACCTCACGGGGGGAGGGAGACTCGTCCAGTCGCAGAGGTAGAATCACGCTGCGCGCCGCAGCCCTGAAGATATGCAGGCAGTCACGGCAGTCACGTGACCGGCAGGGGCGGGCGCAGCGGGGCGGCGGGAGCGCGCCCGGCACAGATGGAACACAGCTGATGGCGCGCTGGCAGGCAGGCTGGTGACTGGTGCAAAGACGTGGAGGTAGTGAATGCAAAGGTGAAGCAAATCCTGTGAGTGGTAACAACAGCAGCAGGGGTGATTAGGGCACCCAGCCCGCTCGACCTCACGGGGGGAGGGAGACTCGTCCAGTCGCAGAGGTAGAATCTGGATTTATGGAGCTCCTAAGAGCACATGTTCATTCGTGACCAACACCTTAGACACTGATGAAAAAACTGAGGAGCTCCCAGTATGGGAGGGGTTATATAGGGAGGGAACTTCCTGTGTAGTTAATTACACCAGTGTCCACACCTGAAGGTAGACTCTATAACCCACATAGTAATGGATTGCCGCTCTGTGTCCCGTGATGTACGATAAAGAAAAGCGCCCGAGAACGGCGAAAATTTGCGGGGATAGGTGGGGGAAGACTATCCTGAGTGGTGGGTAGTAGTGTGGGGGTACTGGAGGGGAGATGTGGAGAGGGGGAGAGCCGAGGTGTTTTGTGGAAGCTGGCGCAGCTTCCACAAAACACCTCGGACGGCCGCCTACAGCTCCAGTAAAATGGCTTACCTGCCTGAGAAATCCCTCACTCAGGCTTACCTGCCTGAGATGTTGCTGGAGGAAGGAGGGGGGACCCCAGGAGGTGGAAAGAGCGGCTATCCTGGATCCTGGAGTGCTGTGGGGGACTGCCTGCCTGGCTAAACTGTCCCTGGGGAGAGTCGACTCGTTTGAGAGCGTCCTGCTCTTACTATCCCTATGGTGAGCAGGCTAAGATGAGAGCGTCTGCTGCACCGCTAGACTGGACTGGAGCTGTGAAAGGAGGAGTGTCACTTCGGATCTCTGTCTGTTCCTGCCTCTCAGAGTTCTTATCCCACATATGCCCACACTTTTGAATTGTTGACAGGATGAGATGAAATGGACTGATGTTGAATATTTAGACTCTTCAACAACTTCATGAAGTTGAAATTGCTCTCCTTCTTATTCCCTGATCTGCTGGTGAAACGGCAATGGCTTACATGTTTTCTACAGCAGGTAAAGCTGTGATAGTCCATTGTCTAGGCTGTTCTTTTAATTGAAGTACAACACAGTGCATTAATCTGAACAGACCTATAAGGTCACGTACACACGATCAGTCCATCCGATGAGAATGGTCCGAAGGACCGTTTTCATTCGTTAACCGATGAAGCTGACTGATGGTCTGATGTGCCTACACACCATCGGTTAAAAAACCGATCGTGTCAGAACGCGGTGACGTAAAACACAGCGACGCGCTGAAAAAAATGAAGTTCAATGCTTCCAAGCATGCGTCGACTTGATTCTGAGCATGCGCGGCTTTTTAACCAATGCTTTTGCATACTAACGGTTAGGCGTCCATCGGTTAAATTTTAAAGCAAGTTCTCTTTTTTTTGACCGAAGGATAACTGACCAATGGGGCCCACACCCCCAGGGTATGCAGATTGTGGGTTAGCGTTTATGCGTTGCTCTGCAACCTCTTTAATACCAACTTAAGGAGGGACCCTTTTGAGGCCCTCTTATGGAAACCGATCACAGAGCTTCTCCGCCCTGAACGCCAGCGGACGGCGCATGTTTTTACTGCAACTAAATTGACCATAGTTTGGTCCGTTTTCATCGGTTTTGAGCGATCGTGTGTACGCGGCCTTAAAGGATACGTTCACTTTAAAAAATATATATATATATTTTTTTGCATGTAAGAAAATGTGCATTTATTAACTTTTTGTTTTTGGAGCCTGTAAAGCATTGCACCAGTGATCAGCAGATCGCTTGTGCCATGCAGGTCTCCTGCAGACCTGTCAGTGTATCTGTGTGCCCGTACATCCCTAAAAACAGGCGAAACATGTAACATGTTTCCAAAGGTGAATTTATGCTTTAAAGAAAATTAGCCTGAAAGTGATACATCAACGAACACTAAAAGCTCATGTTAATGCAGTGAGGAAAATATGCAAACATTCAAATTATAAGTACACATTACTATATCTTGTCTTTGTGTAAACATGAACCAGGTAGAGACACTGAAATAGAGAGACCTTGTTCCTTGGCTACTTCTGGCAGGTAGGTGGCTGTGCGTTTTACTCCTTTTTCATTTAGGAACTCAATCCGGATTCCATGGACTCCAACCTGAATGGGAAAGTTAACAGAACTAGACAGAGTTGAACCCTTTTGATTGGAAACATTTAATAAATGATTGTGAAGACTTTGGGAAGGAACTGTCATAAAATAAAATTAAACATTGCTCTACACAGGAGAAAATGTATTTGTATATATATATCTACTGACAGACCATAGAATTTTGTTACTTGCAATGAACATTCACTGCTCAGAGGAAACAATTATCAGCATGTTTATTTCTGCATATCTACCAGGAGGGAACAATGGTGAATGTGCTAAAGCTCTACAATCTGCTGAATCGCCTTCCTGTGTGAATCCAGCATCACCAGATGTGATCGGTGGGCTGAACATGTGCTGATTGGTCGCAAACATTAAGGCAAAATCTATTTTTGTGAGATTTGCATTTTAAAGTATTTCATTTCCAAAAAAAGACAAAGAAGATCTAACTTTGTAAATGCAGACTTGTTTTCTATCTGTATCAGCTGATCATACAAAATTTAAAAACAGGTATAGGCAAAACTGTATCAGCTAATCCCATATCTGGAGTAGATTGGTGCAAATCCAGCAGGCATTTTTAAAGTGGAACATCAGGCAGATAGAAAAATGCAGTGATGCCCATTCTCTTTCACTGATTTGACATAGCTGTGCCACTGTGGATTGTTTTGCATGGCCGAAAGTTGTGCTAGTGATACCGGAATCACAAGACTGACTGCAAAAATTCTTAATCAGGCAAAACAGTTCTCGTCTTTGTACTTAGCTGTTTGCTGAGAGCTCAGTGAACCAGTATTCTGTATAAACTAGCTAAAGTAAGTGTTCTGTATAGAAAGCACTTTTTTAGCAACAGGTATGGGTCACGTGTAAATGCTCCACTATCTCCCACAAAGCAGCATTTGGTGCCTACTCACACAGCAAAATACTGTTACGTGGGTAACGTGCTGCCAAGCCCTATGAAAACAAATATATTCAGAACATCTGAATTTGCATGAGATTTTCAGTGGATTCCCAGGATGACACGTGCATCATATGGTACTGAAACGGTTAGGCATTGACCCCTTACTTTAGCTAGTGAATATAGAGTACATGTTTACTATAAGGCCGCGTACACACGATCGAATTTATCTGCTGAAACTGGTCCGACGGACCGTTTCAGCAGACATCTCCGATCGTGTGTACGGGCTAGCGGACATGTTTTCCCAGCGGACAAATATCAAAGCATGCTTTGAAATTTGTCCGCCAGAGACATGTCGTCGCATATGTCCGCTGGTTAGTACACTAACCAGCGGACAGAAATCTCTGCGCATGCGTCAAATGGATTCGACGCATGCGTGGAAGTATTTCACTTCCTCGTTTGGTGACGTGTCGGTGTCAACGTCACCACCACGTCACCGCGTTCCCTGGCCGAGGGGATTTTCATCCGATGGTGTGTACACACCGTCGGACGAAAATCCGGAGGAGACATGTCCGCTGGAAATGGTCCGTCGGACATGTTTCAGCGGACATGTCCCTCTGTGTGTACGCGGCCTAAGGGTCAGTTCACACCACAAAAATAGACTCAGGATACGTTCCGGATCAGTTTTTGCTTACAGATCACACCACACGCAGTTCCAGTGCGATTTTGATACAGTTTGCTAGGTTCCAGTACAGTTCTGTGCAGAAAAATGCAGCACGCTCTACTTTATTTCCTGCACCGGAAACTGACTGCACTGCTGTGAACTAGAGCCATTGGAATACGTGGAAAACACTGTGCATGCATTTTTAGTGACAAAAAAAACGCACGCAACTGCATCTGGTGTGAACTAGCACTAAAGGTAAAATAAAGCTTATATTGTGTTTGCTGGCCAAAAAAATTGCCCATACTAGCCCTATGCATTCAGGGTCCTGCGTTCCAGGCATTCATCCCTGAATGCATAGGGCCCTAAAGGGGTAGAGAGCAGAGGTCAAAATTCATAACTACACTTAGGAAGCTGCTAGTTACACAGGACAAAATGCTACATTGTACTTGTCCCACAGGAGGCAGAACAGTGTAAAAAAAAAAAATGATAGTGCTTCTTTAAAAACATCAATAAAAATGTATTGAAATAGAATAGATATAAAACATAATTTTAAAAAAAACTTTCTAATTCTAATCAAAAAAGGTAAACGAAAGTTGACCTACAACCTTTATAGATTCTTTTTAAAATGACTAAATCACCTCCCAATCCAGAAAGTCGCCTACATCTTCAAAGTTGGTGAGCAGAGACACGGAGCATGACAGCTTGGGCAGCTCCTCGCGGGTTAGTGGAGGAAAGCGGCTGTCCTTAAGGGCACTGCAGAATGAAAAACTAATGTAATAGAAATCATTTTTATACTTGTAGTATGCATAGTAGATGTTAGACATTTGGATCGGTAAGCCAAGTAGGTTGACAATAGTAATTTATGCATTTCACTATATCCTGCATTTAAAGGTTTCTGGTTTTACCCTATTATTTTGAAAGCAGAGAACAATCATTTTGTCAACATAGCATGTACTGGATGAGAGGTTTATTGTCAGCCATATCTGAGTAGTTTATTTACAGCTAGATCATGCTAGCTGCCATTTGAAACCTGGGACACGTTTGTTTAATGACAAATGCAGTACAACCAGGAAAAATTTTTTTGATTCTGTACATAAGGGATTAAAAGCACTTTAATAAAACAGGCACATATGAGATGCCAATGGGGTTCAGGCAGATGCATACTGGCCAAGTGCTCTCAAGGGAAGAAGGACTGGATGGGAGAGAAACCTTGTTTTGCATTAAGCCCTGAGACAGGAAGCTCTGGCAGCTTCTGAATGCATCTTTCACCTCCTCCTCCAATCACTTCAATAACTTAACAACACTTAGCCAAGATGCATACACACACTCTAAATGAGAACCTGTAAGTTATGCATTCAGGACTTCATAGTAGACCATTCCCTTTGTTGCTGATACTTTCCTTTCATTAACTCTCCATGAAACATTTGGTACTTCTAGGTATAGGGGGGTAGTTAACTCTCTCCTCCCACACTACAGCACTTTATTTTTCAATGGCAAATCAGCAGGATTGAGTGCTGTCTGAGGCATACCGACTTAGGGTCCTTTCACACAGAGTGGACCGTTTTTGTGTCCGCTCCGTGTGTCCGTCGGCTCAGCTGCGATCATCCGTAATCCCCGCTGAGCTGTCGGCGGACAGGGCGGTCCCCGCACACTGTGCAGAGACCGCCCTGTCTTTCCTCCGCTCTCCCCTATGGGGAATCGGATGAATACGGACCGTCTGTCTGTATTCATCTGATCCGATCCGCCGGACGGAAGAAAAATAGGGTTTTCTTCCGTCCGAAAAAATGGATCTTTACGGACCCGCATCTCTGCGGACATTAGCGGATGCATCATCCGCTAACGTCTGCAATCCCATAGGGATGCATTACAAGTCCGTAAACGGACTTGTAAAAAATGGACGAACGGTCCGCACATGTGAAAGGGGCCTTAAAGCTTACACTGGGCTCTTAATGCGAACAGTGTGGAAATGAATTAAAAAATAAACAAAAGGGATGCCCTTTCTAAATTTTAGATGTAACAAAAAATCAATAGAAGTAAAATAAGTAAAAGATAAATAAGCACATTGGGGGTTATTTACAAAAGACAAATCCACTTTGCACTACAAGTGCAAACTACACTTGAAATTGCACTGAGAGTGCACTTGGAAGTGCAGTCGCTATAAATCTGAGGGGTAGATCTGAAATGAGGGGAAGCTCTGCCAATTTTATTATCCAATCATGTGCAAGCTAAAATGCTGTTTTTTATTCTCCTTGCCTGTCCCCCTCGGATCTATAGCGACTTCACTTCCAAGTGCACTTTCAGTGCAATTTCAAGTGCAGTTTGCACTTGTAGTGCAAAGTGGATTTGCTTTTCTTAAATAACCCCCATTGTCCTTATAATGTCTTAATATTTTGTTTCTATTTTCCAATAAAAAAAATAAAAAATAAACCTGAAAGCATAAAGCACACTATAAATAATCTACTCCTCTCTTTCCTCCAGTTTTTGGGAAATCCAGTTCCAATAGTTTAACCTCTTCCAGCAAGTAGGGACGTTGCTGGCAAAGTCCAATTTCAGTTTAATTAATAATTAGCCATATACGGTGCATCCGGAAAGTATTCACAGCGCTTCACTTTTTCCACATTTTGTTATGTGCCTTATTCCAAAATGAAAAAAAATCATTATTTTCCTCAAAATTCTAAAAAAAATGTTTGTTTGAAATCTTTGCAAATTTATTCAAAATAAAAAAAAAATCCCATGTACATAAGTATTCACAGCCACTCAAAATTGAGCTCAGGTGAATCCTGTTTCCACTGATCATCCTTGAGATGTTTCTACAACTTGATTGGAGTCCATTTGTGGTAAATTTAGTTGATTGGACATGATTTGGAAAAGCATGCACCTGTCTATATAAGTTCCCAATAGTTAACAGTGCATGTCAGAGCACAAACCAAGCCATGAAGTGCATAGAATTGTCTGTAGACCTCTGAGACAGGATTGTATCGAGGCACAAATGTGGGGAAGGGAACAGAAACATTTCTTCAGCATTGAAGGTCCCAATGAACACAGTGGCCTCCATCAACCGTAAATGGAAGAAGTTTGGAACCATCAGGACTCTT
The DNA here is from genome assembly GCA_029574335.1 of Rana kukunoris. Classification (NCBI taxonomy): domain Eukaryota; kingdom Metazoa; phylum Chordata; class Amphibia; order Anura; family Ranidae; genus Rana; species Rana kukunoris. The sequence continues at coordinate 128,485,461 of CM056052.1, forward strand.
CCTTGAGTGGTTGCCCATTCAAACTGAGCAATCGGGGGAGAGGGCCTTAGTCAGGGAGGTGACCAAGAACCTGATTGGTCACTCTGACAGAGCTCCAGCGTTTCTCTGTGAAGAGGAGAACCTTCCAGAAGAACAACCATCTCTGCAGAACTTCACCAATATGGCTTGTATGATAGATTGGACAGGCGGAAGCCACTTCTTAGTAAAAGGCACATGATAGCCTGTCTGCAGTTTGCCAAAAAGTGATGACCATGGGAAACAAAATTCTATGGTCTGATGAATTAAAGATTGAACTCTTTGGCCTGAATGACAACCGTCATGTCTGGAGAAAACCAGGCACCGCTCATCACCTGGGCAATACCATCCCTACAGTGGCAGCATAATGTCGTGGGGTTGATTTTCAGCGGCAGGAACTGGGAAACTAGTCAGGATCAAAGGAAAGATGAATGCAGAAATGTACAGAGACATCCCTGATGAAAACCTGCCTGAGGTCCTGAGCACTCTGGACCTCAGATTGGGGTGAAGGTTCATCTTTTAACAGGACAACGACTCTAGGCACACAGCCAAGATAACAAAGTAGTGGCTACAGGACAACTCTGTGAATGTCCTTGAGTTGCCCAGCCTTGAACCCAATTGAACGTCTCTGGAGAGACCTGGAAATGGCTGTGCACCGACCCTCCCCATCCAACCTGATGGAGCTTGAGATGTCCTGCAAAGAAGAATGAGGAAAAACTGCCTAAAAATAGGTGTGGCAAGCTTGTAGCATCATACTGAAAAAGACTTGAGGCTGTAATTGATGCCAAAGGTGCTTCAACAAAGTTTTAACCAAAGGATTTGAATACTTATGTACATGTGATTTTTTTTTTCTAATAAATTTGCAAATATGTCAAACAAACTTCTTTCTCGTCATTATGGGCTATTGTTTGTAGAATTTTGAAGAAAATAATTAATTTAATCCATTTTGGAATAAGGCTGTAATAACAAAATGTGGAAAAAGTGAAGCACTATGAATAATTTTTGGATGTACTGTAGTATCCTTATATGAGGTGTATGATAACAATTATCCCTAAACTAAACCCAAATATATCCATAATATAAATTGCCACTTGATACATCGAATCTGTTTTGGTGTTGGTACCTGGTTAAGGTGTATTCCCTGAGACCTGAGTGTAGATTCATGGCTGAAAAGGTCCCGATGCAGCCACGAAGACGCTTGTCACGTCCAGCCTTCCAGGTAACAAACAACGGACTGGAAATAAGAGAAATGAACAAAAGTACACTGCAAATTAACCACAAAGTAAATATAGGAAAAGCAAGAAATTACAGGTTAATGTAGTATACCTGCATACCTGTATAAATAAAAGTGTATTATATGTAGTGTCTCACTGACATCTAGACTAACTGTCCAGAAACGCTGAAAACCTGTTCAGTACCTTGCTGGATCTTCTAGACAACAACATAACTGTGACTCCACAAGAGACCTGAAGCATCCCAGAATAAGAGCATCCACAAAGACATCAGTGGATTGCGCAACTGTCCAAGGATGGTGAGCGGGCACTCCGTCCCACAGGTATTACATCCCAACAGTGTTATGCTGCATCCTGAGTTTTCCAACAAGGATTCACATAACTAAAAGACACTTTTCTAAAGACTTATGCCGTGTATACACGATCATTTTTTCCAATTGTGTGTGTGCCCCATCAGACTTTTTTTTAAAATCGGTGTAAAAAAAAATAGAACATGTTTTTCATTTTTCTGATGAAAAAAAAAACAAAAAAAACAATAGGAAAATCCGATCATCTGTGGAAAATCATCGGAAAATCCACGCATGCTCAGAATCAAGTCGAAGCATGCTCGGAAGCATTGAGTGTTTTATGTCACCGCGTTTTGGTACGGTCAGAATTTAGTCTGATAGTGTGTATGCAAGACTGATGAAAGTCAGCTTCATTGGAATTCCGAAGAAAAATTCCATCTGATTTTATTCCATCAGAAATCCGATCATGTGTACACGGCATTAGGCTAGCCATAAATAGATCAAACGTTTTGCTGGTTCAGCAGGGACCTCCTGGCAAATTTCGATCCATCTAAGGCTGGTCTCATTCATGAGAAGTCAATCTAACGAAGCTCACGAATGAGCTTGCTGGAAAAATTCTATTCAATCAGAGCTCCAGCTAATTGGCTACAATGTTGATACGTTTATTCTGACAGCGCAGGAGTCCCCGCTGTCACAATACAAAAACACAGCAGGGATGATTCCTCTATCCAACTCCGTTCAGTTATTTTTTTTCGGCCCATGTATGCCCAGCTTGAGCCCTGGTTCACACTGGTGCATTTTGACATGCGATTTGGCAACCATAGAGTTGCACTGTAAGAAAATGCAGTAATGCGAACCATTGTGCAGCACAAAAGCAGGGCCTGCATATGTTAAGAGGAAAATATTGCTGTCCCCATGAAAACATACAGTACTGTATAAGTATTTACAGCATATGCAATATATACATAGAAACACATTTAAAACTTTAACTTATATTGATAATCCTATTTGCATTTAAACATTATAATGAGTATACATTTGATTTAATGGAAATATTTTGAAAAAGACAAACACTATAATTGTAAAAAAAAAAACTCAGATGTTGCTAGCCCCAATATGGGAGCTTTAGGCTATTTTTACACGAGCAGACTTTATGTCCTCTTTTTCATCCATCCGTGTACAGATTAAAAAGGGACATACATTGGTCCCTATGATTTCACGGGTGTGAGCGGATGAATATCCGCTCACACCCAATCTCCCCCGCTTCTGCAGATGGAGGAAAACCCTATTTTTCCTTCCATCTGCGGATCAGATGCACACGGACAGACGGTCTGTGTTCATCCGATCCCCCCATAGGGGAGAGCAGAGAAACAACAGGGCGGTCCCTGCACAGTGTGCGGGGACCGCTATTGCCATCCGCCGGCTCAGCGGGGATCAATGGAGCGATCCCCGCTGAGCAAGCGGAGGTTTACGGGGCGGATCATTACTGATCCTCCCCGTGTGAAAGGGCCCTTATGTATATGGTATGTCTGCAGAAATGTTCTTTCCTGCTTAGGTGATTGGCTCATTTAGATGCCTGCACTTAGTTACAGGTCAAATTACAGGCAAAAGCAGCTACACCAAACAGTTCTTTATTGGGGATGAAGGTTTTACATAAATATACAAAATCTGATACAAAATCTGATCATTGTAAGCACCCCTGTCAATGGTAAATGGTGTTTGTCTTATTGCTGTAACTGATACATTCTTTTAAAAAATAACATATTTTCTGTTTGGATCACTCGGTGAAAATAGAGAAAAAAATAAAGTAAGCCTGAAAAAAACAAAATAAATGCAGCCACCACATCTAAGAAATGGTAGCTGTAATATAATTTTTGCGGCGCTCCAGTCCCCATAATCAATTTTTATTTTAAATGCTCCACCGGGATTGTTAGAGCTTCTACTTTAAGATTTGCATAATGTAGTTACTGTAATTTGTTCCTTCTTTTTTATCAGGGGTGGCCAAACTTTTGAAGAGCGAGGGCCATTAAGCAACTTGGTAACCAGTCAGGGGCCACAATGAGCGTAGTGGGTGGATGACAGGTCACGGCTACTCTATAGGCCCTCCGATCTGCCCAGATGAAAGGGGACAAACTCCATTCTGTTTTTCAGATTGGAGGTAGGTGGGCGTAAACGGACATCTGTCACTCTATAGAGGTGAATTGAGGGCCCCATTTGGTCGGGCTGATCGTGTGAAAAAGGCCTACAACTGCTTTCACATTAATGTTCTGTGGTTTACCCACACCCCAGGTGCAGCGTAGTGCATCTGTATCTATCCAAAGTTAGCTGAACTTTGCCATAGTGTAAAAGCCGGCGCAGTAGAGTAAGCATTGGCTTATGGGGCTCTGCGATCTGGGCTTGCCGACCCACCATTCCAGAGCAGGAGGTCGCAGACCACATCACAGGGCTGTTTATATCAATAAAATCTTACCTGATCTTGAAAGCAGGCAGGGGCCATTGAGGTTGTTGGCATCTGAAGCCCGTTTGTGTTTATTTCCGGGATTTGGTGCAGCTGGCTACTTAGCATTCACATCTCAATCTAGCACCTGCGCAGTAACGATACTGAACGGTGCAGTTTCTTCATTAGGCGATTCCCATGTACTCCTGGGATAGATGATGCTGATATCCCAGGAGCCCATGGAAATCAACATTCCCACCGAGCACACTTATTTAAATAAGGTATTTAGACATTAAAAAAAAAAGAATATATATATATATATATATATAAATATCAAATTAGAAATGCACTGTGGATAAAAGTGAATTTATAAAATGGGTGGAACTCCGCTTTAATGTTTGCTTTTGTATTTAATACCACTTAAAGCCCACTCTCAATGCAAAGTAAGTGACACCAGTAAGTTACAGCTGCAGGCCTTGGTTAAAGTAATTCCAGATATAAAACATATGTGATGAGTCTCCTCTGGTTTAGGGACAGTTTTAACTTAGTAGTAGTCTACGGGCCAGATTCAGGAACACTTGCGCTGGAGTATTTCGATATGCGCCGCGTAACTGTGATGATGCGCCGTCGTTTCTATGTGCCCGTACCCACCAAACTAGATGCGCCCAGTAATGGGTCATTTGCGACCGGCGGAACGTTCCGACGCCAGAGTATCGTCAGCGCTTAATTTCGCTGGGCGCATCAGTCGCGCCTATTGATTTCCCCTGCAAATATGCAAATGAGGGATTTTTCCCAATTCACGAACGGATTAGCACCATACGCTGGCTACATGCGCCGCGCGTATCTGATCCGTCCGGCGCAAAGTTATTTCTACAAAAGGCTGCTTTATCTTTACTCCAGACGGTCACAGGTCAGCAGGAGAGCAGCTACAGCAGCGTTACCGACGATAGGAGCTAGCTGAGCACCCCCACTTGCAAGGACAACACCTCTGTGTGCCAACATGCCAGGGGCACTCGTGGTCCTAGAACTACTGATGGGTCCCCTGGAACCAAGAAGGCGGCCACGTGAGAGGATATACCGCACACGTATGAACCTCTTTGGCATGGGTGATGAGGAGGTGTATCGCCTCTTCAGATTCAGCCCTGTTGCAATACTTGAACTAACCACAACCCTGCAGGATGACATCACCAGCCCAACACACCAATCACAAGCAGTGCAGCCACTGGTGAAGGTCCTGGCAACACTCCATTTCCTTGCAAGTGGATCATTCCAGCGTACAAGTGGAGTGGTGGCTGGGATGTCACAGTCCTCCATAAGCAGATGTGTGCACCAGGTTGTCCCTGCAATCCTCAGACGCATGTCCAACCAGTTCATCAGACCCACCACTGAGGAGCTGCGGCTGAAGGCAATGACAGATTTCTACAACATTGCCAGATTCCCACGCACTGTGGGGGCCATTGATTGCACACATGTGGCCCTACAGCCCCCCAGTGCCACAGAGCACATATACCGCAATCGGAAGCATTGGCATTCCATCAACGTACAGGTGATAGCCGATGCCCAACGCCTCATATGGCACGTCCGTGCCAAACACCCCGGGTCCAGCCATGACAGTTTCATATACCGTCAGAGTCCCATCCCAGCAGAATTTAACCAGAACATGTATGGGGACAGCTGGCTGGTTGGTGAGTGACATGGGAGTCAGGCATGACTATCCCCTCCCGTCATGCACAACAGAAATCGCACATGCATGACTAACATTCTCCTGTCTTTTCCCTTACAGGTGACTCTGCATATGCACTGGGACCCCATCTCATGACTCCTTTCCGGAACCCCCAAACCAGAGGAGAGAGAAAATACAATGAAGCACACATCAAAACCCGTGCAGTGGTGGAGCAAACATTTGGGCTCCTGAAGTCCCGTTTCCGCTGCCTGGATAAGTCTGGGGGGGCCCTATTGTATTCCCCTACCTTTGTGTGTCAGATCATCGGTGCATGTTGCATACTACATAACTTTGCTATGAAAAAAGGCCTGCATATTGACATACGTGATGACCTGACCCCCGACCCACACAGTCCCCCCCTGCCAGAGGACACCCAGTCTGCTGATGGAAGAGCAGTCAGGAGGGTCCTCGCCGTAGGCATCTTTGGACACTAAACCAAAACAATAATTACACAGACAATGCACGCGTGTACACCACTGATGTCCCTAGATCACACACACCACATGCACATCGCATTGGATTAGCCCAAGTCCAGCATGTAGGAGTTGGGAGCAGTAACGCCAGCGTCAAGGCCCCAATGATGTCACTGTCCATTCACACACCTTTCACACATCATTCATTCAGCCGTGGGGTTCACTTCACCACCACGGCCGAGGGTGACACCCCTTACTTTCAGGAGTGCCACCCTCTCACATTCACACACCATTCACACTGTCCCCTGCACTCCTGACCGTGTGCAGTACAAAAATAAATTAGAAAGATCATATCCTGATCAATAAAAGAAAAATAATCTCATAACCTGAGAAAAATAAAAAATAAACTCATGACCTGAGTATGTGAAAAATAATAATATAAAACCAGCCACAAAAAAAAGGCCTCATCGGGGATGCCGGGGGCTTCTTCTGGGGGCCCCTCTCTGGCTCCGCAGCTGCCTGGATGGAGTGGGTGGGGGTGGGGGGGCATCTGGAGGTGGCTGATCCCCAGGTGGGCCACTCCTGGCAGGTGGGGCCTGCGTGCCCTCCAAGGCCCTGGCTATCCGTCCAAGATAACTGTTGGTCTGGGCCTGCATCCGGAGCTGACGGGTCATCTGGTAATGCTGGGCCCGCCGACTCAGCCTCCCCTGCTCCCGGATGGCAGCACTGTTCCCATGGATGGCAGCAGTGTTGGCCTGGACGGCTGCAGTGAGGTGCTGGATATCCCCCTGCACCTCCCCCAAAGTGGTGACCACTGCAGCGCAATTAGAGCTGACATCCTGCACTGCGTTGCTGAGGTTGGCAACGGAGCCCAGGCTGTCCGACACTTTCTGCAAGTGGTCCGCTATGGCCCCCATTTGTTCTGTCTGTCTGGCGTGATCCCTTGCCAACTGGTCCTGGACACCATCAGACACCCCCCTGGTCTTCTGGGTCGCCTTCCTGGGGCCAGAAGATGTATGTCCTCGGGTGGAAGGAGTCGCCCTTGAGGGGCTTCCAAGGATGGGGGAGGGGACGACAGACGGGCCAGGAGAAGGGGAGGAGACAGACAAAACCAAAGAAAAGTCCTGCTCTGCCACAGCAGGATCTTCCACAACCACCTCGGCAGGTGTGGTGTGGCCACTCTCCTCCTCCACAACCTCTTCACCACCCAGTGGCTCGGGCACATGATGGCGTGGGGGGGATGGGGTGGAATGCAGGCTGACAGATGATGGCCCAGCTCCGTCATCTGTGGATGACACAAAGCAGACACATGTTGGTGGTCCCACACACTTGGCACATGTCCCCCCCCCCCCAAATGCAAAACAACAAATAGGGGATTATAAAACACTTACCTGTCCTTGTGCCTTCCTCCACGGAGTCATAGCCTGCGACCCCCTCCACCTGCTCCCTCTCCAGGCACCGAGCGACCACCTCCTCCTCTGCGGTCAGGGTGACAGGACATGGGGGACCACCACCTGTGCCCCTCTCATACCTCCTGATGGAGGCCACCTTGTCCCTCACCTTGCGCCGCAGGTCATTTATTTTCTTTTGTATGTCCCCAGCAGTCCGGGTGGAGTACCCCAGGACATTGACCCTGGCAGCAATCGACTCCAGGATGCCCTGCTTCCTCTCCCGGCTGGTCTTCCGGCTTTTTTTGCCATGGAGAAATTCATTCTCCGTCTCCATAGCCGAGATAATGACAGAGACCTCCTGGGTATTAAAGTTGAGGTTCCTCCTCTCTCTGGGGGTAGCGGGAGCAGCCATCACAGAGCAAAAGTATCTTCCCTGGGGTGGGGGGAAACGGAACTACTTTTGCGCCGGAATGGCGTTTCCGCCAGCGCTTTTAAGCGCCCAGCGGAACGCATTGCGCTGACGTTTCCCAGGAAGTGGTGCCGACGGAAGTTGTGAGCATGCGCACAAGGGGGCGAGTGGAGCCGCACTCACTGCGCATGCTCCGTGGATGATGCGCTGAACGTAAGCCTCTGCGCCGGGCTCCGCCCATCATTTACATATGATCACACCCACTTCCACTTGCGTCGGGTTACGCCAGCGCATTATCGTTACTCTGGTGCAAGTTTACGCGCAACTGCTATGTGAATTACAGGACTTGCGCTGAAAGGGTCTTCAGAGTAACGTAAATGAGAAGCGTTACTCCAGAGGAAAGATACTCTCATCTACCTGAATCTGGCCCACTGTCACTGCAATGTTGAAGAATCTTTAGCTCTGAGGCCGTGTACACACGGCAGAGAACCTCGACGGGCAGAACACATCGTTCCGCCCGTCGAGGTTCTCTGCCGGCCGTCGAAATCGGCGACCCGCCCGTCGGGAATGGCAACCAGCCATTCATCCAGGCGGGCCGTCGAGCAAATAGAGAGCGTGCTCTCTATTTCTGCTCGACGGGCTTCCCGACGGGAAGCTCGCCGAGAGCGTACACACGGCCGAGGTCCTCGCTGAAATGCAGCTTTCAGCGAGGTTCTCGCTGGTTTCCAGCGAGAACCTCGGTCGTGTGTACGCCGCCTAAGAAGTGGTCTGGATGAACTACAAAACTTCTTTAACATTACAGAACAAGTCCAGTTAAATAGGACTACTACTACTATATATACCACAACTTGGATAAAAGTGAACCTTCACATACCATAGGGTTACAATTTTTTGGCCACTGAGAATAAATTTAGACATGTGAAAGCAGACACTATGGCCCAGATTCACAGAGAATTAGATTCTCGTAGAGTATCAGAAATACACTACGCTGCCGTATTTTACCTGGCTCTACGTGGAATCCAGGTAGATTTTGTCCAGTAAACGACGGCGGCGTAGTGTATTTCTCCCGTCGCAATCCATCTGCGCGAGTAGGGGGCGTGAAGCATTTAAAATAGGCGCGTTCCCGCGGCGATCGAACTGCGCATGCTCCGTTCGCAAATTTCCCGCCGTGCATTGCGCGAAAACACGTCGTTACGTCATTCGTTGTTTGAGTAGCGTTGTTTACGGACAATCCTAGTCCCGAACGAGTTACGTAAAAAAATTAAATAAAATAAAAATTCGACGCGTGAACGACGGCCATACTTAACATGGGCTACGTACCGTTAGACCAGCAAAAAGCTGGTCTAACAGTACGTAAAAAAAAATAGACGAAAGCGATTGCGAAGACCACTCGTATCTTCGTGGATCGCCGTAAAAACACATTTGCATATCCCGACGCATGAAAACGACGCGAACTCCTCCCAGCGGCCGCAAAAATATCGCAGCGTAGATCCGAAGGCTTACGAAGACGTAAGCCTCTCGGATCGAAGCCCGAAGCCGCCGTATCATGGTTTGAGGATTCAAACTAGTGATACGGCGCGCGAAATTTGAAATGACTCCTGTCTAACACCAGTTAGACAGGCGTAATTGCTTTCTGAATCTGGGCCTATGTCTTTTTAGTGTCCACAATTAGTTTCACTCTAATGTCACCTTGTGTGATTATACTCTTGCCAGACACTGGGAAAGGTAGTGATGGTTCAGATACTGTGGTCAGGTTGTGCTCACAGACATAAAGGCCCGTTTATACTTTGGTGGGGTACTACCACTGGCAAAAAATTCTACCCCTTGTATTCAGCAAGCAGGACAGCCAAAGAACCTGTTCAAGTGAATAAGGCTGACCATCGCAACTGCCCTGCAACAACATGCAGGCTTTGAGGTGTTAAAACAGGGTAAGAAAGAAAAATATCACCTCCTCAATGCCTGTAAAGCCCCTCCAAAAAATGATCCACATCAGACAGATTTTCTGAGGGGTGGCAGGGTTTGCCCCAAGTATAAACGTAGCCTAATAGCTTTCTCTTTAGGAGTAATTGGCTCTATAAGGTAGCGATCAACTTACACCTGTGTGCACCTTAAGATGGCTGCCATAAAACAAAATATAAACACTTTATAAAATGTAATCATTTAATTTTACTATTAAAATTCACTAAATAAAGAAAATTTAATTCCTTTTTCTGCAAAGCAACAAATCCACAAACAAAAAGCAGACACGTAAATATTGAGTCTTAGAGCCGGTTCACACTGGGGCGACCTGGGATCCGACTTGAAGTTGCCCCAAGTCGCGTGGTTGAGAAAATTAATGGAAGTGAATGGGAACTGTCTTAATGTACACTACTGCAGTCGCTCCAACTTCAGAAAAGGTTCCTGTACTACTTCAATACGACTTGTAGGCAACTTGTACCCATAGATTTCAATGGAAGTCGCCTCAGAAGTCTGATCTTAAAGCGGAGGTTCACCCAAAAATCAACTTTCTGACATTAGATCCAGCATACTGCTAACATCTGCAGTATGCTGTTTTTTTTTTTTTTTTTTGTACTTATCGTTTTATGAGCCGTTGTTATCTGGCTCTGAGCGGGGAATGGGCGTGTCACGCCTTCCGAAAATACCTGAAGTGACACTCCGCTTTAACTGAAGCAACAATACAGGAAGATAACATACATTTCTCAGGCAAACCCCCTCCCTCCCACAGAGCTGATTGTTGTTTGATTGGCCACTGGAAGGCCTCCTGTCATGGAGGCGAATGGGAAGTTGCCTGATGATTCATACTCAAGTGGTGTCCAAGTTGCCTCCCAAAGTCGTGCTGGAAGTCGTGTTGCCCCTGTGTGAACCGGCTCTTATGGTTCAAAGACTACTGGGTTTGGTCTGAAGTTATTTTTGAAGTGGTTTTCCATAAAAAATAAAAAAAAACTACAGAACCCCTAATATATGTTTTTGAGCTGGATCTACACAGGGCAGAAGAAACTGAGCAGCTCTGAGGTTTATTTTCTCCATACTGGAGTCAGGTATCTGGAGTTTATGGATAGGAATTCTCCTGCGACCAACTCTTTCCATTTCCACCCTTAATCTGGCCATACATTATACAATTTCCTTATTCAATTTCCTTTATGTTCAGCTTGACCTCATATTATATGGTTTTGGTAATTCTAAAGGAAAATTGTATAATGTATGGTCAGCCTAACTCTTGAGTCATGCCATTGGTGTGCATTTACCTTTTCATTCAACCAGAAGCCAATTCTGTATTGTTCATATTGTCAACACATAGAAGTATACAGTATGGCAAACAAATAAAAAAAGTCATGGCTACAGTATTTGTATTAGAGGTCACTGGTGATAGAAGCTATAGATAGACTTACTAGGGGTCATTAGTGAAACGTGGCAGACGAGGCTGTGGGAATCCATGTAGGTGACAATACAGAACATCAAAGCAGTAGCAGCCCATTTCAGCTGACACCACCAACTGCTCCCTGCCGCTTGTGGTCCCGTTGGGACGGGAGAGTGGGGTGAGGGCACCTGGGCCCACCGTCTTGTCCTCAGGGGGCTGGCAGTTATGAGGAGCTGGGGGCTGCTGGGCACTGCCTGCTGGACAAGGGCACAGTTTGGGTTTCTTCACTCCGCAGCAGCCTGAAGATGGCTTGTTCTCTGCAGTCGATACACAGCGTCTCTTCCCCATGCTGTGACACACCCTGTCCATAACACCAAGAGAATACATCAATATACATACTGGAATCCATCAATAATGGGCTACACGTAGAAAAGCGTAGAAAAGAGACAGTTTTCACCCTCAGCAAACAGATTTCCTCTTTATGGTTCTAGAGAAATGTGGAAATCTGGTGGTTGTGGGCTACAAGAACTGTTCTTCTATCAAACACTTATATACATGAAGCTCACAGTGTGAACAGTAATATGAGGCATGGTACACGCCAATCCTTATCCCCCATAAAAAGAAAACCAAATAATATTAAAATAGAACAGGCATAACTTTTTTTTTTCGTTTTTTGTAATGGAATAAAGAAAGATTATATATCAGACAGGAGGCTCATATCTTATGCATTAATCCTTCTTTATTAATGCTCACAGCAGAAATATTTTTATATCTTTCTTTAATAAACTTCAATGTAAAAAACTTTTTCCCAATAAACTACCACTCCCAGCAGTCCCTCTGGTTCATAACCACGCCCATGTCAGTGACCTCTATAAAATGGGTTGCTTCCAAACGTTCCTCCTCTTTCTTTCTGCTCACGGCTACAGATAAGTACTTTGTTTCTCTGTGTTTCTTACTTCACAATGTACTGCGGCAGGCCAGGGGGAATTTAATCCTCCCCACGGCTTGTCTAACATATGTTCTATATGTGTATGTATTCCCAGACTGTTGCACTGTGGGACTTTACACCATTTGTGGTGTGGACCGCCTGCACTCTTTTTCAGGTGTCCCTGTGGCCCTGATTTGGGATTCCATTCCCTGTTCTCCGGAGCGTCTGCCTCCTGTCACCTCCGCTCTGCTTCCCCCCCTCCTCCCCTCGCCGTACACCCCTTCTGCCTGTTCCGCTCTGCTCCTCTCGCCGGGCGCCGCTACTGGGCGCCGCCATCTTCCCCCTTCCTTCTCCTCACAGAACGTTTGGCGCGCGAGCGGGGGGCGGAGCTTGCGACGCTTCGGCCGCTCAGCGAATCAGCGCCGAGGACGTAGTCTCGCGAGACTTCGTCCTCGGGCGGCTACGGATCTCGGGCTCTCCTTCCTCCCGCTTCCACTACAACGCTGTCGGCGGAGAGGAGGGGATTGGAGCCTGTAGCTGCTGGTGAAGTAATCTTTAGCCTCCTTACCCCTATTGCGCGACCATTCGTCCCGCTGTGACACTAACCCTCTACTGCATCATTTAAGAGGAAACACACCCACTATTGAGAGGTGTGAGAGTCAAGTCTTTACAAGCAATACTATGTCTCATATCCCTATACCCCCCAGTGGGGAGGAACCCTCTATGCCTGCTGCCCACACCCTTACAGCCTCTCAATTACAAGACATGATCAACATGTCAATTCAGGCCGCCCTGGCCTCTGCCACATTACCCCCCAGGGTTCAGCAACCTGTGGCTACACCATCTATGCCGCCTCAGAGCGACGAACCGCCCACAAAAATGGGAAAAGCTTCATTTAAGAGGAAGCACACCCGGGCCATACATGACTCCCCGGCAGGGGAAGACAATAATATGCTCCAGGCAGCCCCTAACACGGGCTACCAACCCCAGCATCCGTCAAATATCTCTCGACCCCTGGTCTCCAGGGAGTTTCAACCTAAGGCCAGTAGAAGGGCCAAACCAGATTCATACGTCGACTCCTCAGAGGAGGATTCGGCCGATCCATCCTACGGGTCGGACGCATCAGACTCCGAGTCATATATCGATGATGCTGGGGCTACGGCGCTTGACACAGCCGCCATCCCTGTCACACAGGGCGAAGTTCTCCTGGACGCCCTAGGAGAACCTTTCTTTCACCCCGATGCGATCTCCCACCCTCGCTCCGGGGATTGGGCACCACTTCCACACGTCTCCCAATATGTGGAGCTATGGGCTAGGAAGTCCCTAGATAGGACTAGCCGGAACAAATTGAGGGCAGAATGCCCCAGACCCTCCATCCCCAATAATGTTCTAGCTATCCCAGAGGTAGACCCCGTACTGTCAAAGTACCTGATGAAATCTGGAAAGTTCCAAAAGAAAGGCATTGAACGTTCCTTTCGGTCCATCCAAGACCGTATACTGGACCTTATGGGTCCGTTAACAAAAATATTAAACTTGTCCGAACAGGCCGCAGCATCTGAACAGCCGGTGGACCTTCTACAATTGAGAGGTTGGGCACAGAGGGCATTATGCCTAGCAGGCACCGCCAACACGGCATGCTCGGTAGAGAGACGCCGTTCTATCCTTATGCGATTGGACCCCCAACTGTCACACTTGGCGGAGTCTGAGCCTGGACCGTCAGCTGACGGCATGTTGTTTGGTGACACTCTAATTAGAGACATCAACAAATTTGTGGGGCTTTTTACTAGCCTAGATAAAGCCCAAAACTCTCTGAGAAGATCTGGGGCTAGTAAGGTTTTTGCCAGGGCCGGCAGAAATAGAGGCCGTTCTGCCGGCCGTCTCTCCTCCTACAGGCCGCAGGGAAGACCCTCTGCACAATACCAGTACCTCCAGGCTCCTTCCTATTCCACCCCAGTGGTGCAACCTGCACCCTTCTTCCCTCCCAGAGGCAGACCCTGGCGAGGCCGCGGCGGACGCGGTTATCCACGATCCCGACCTCCTACTGGTGAGTACCACTTGCACTCCACTCAATCACATTCCGGTGGGGGGACGCCTGAGGTATTTTATCCACGCCTGGTCTGCGATTACGGCAGACGCGTGGATTCTACACACAGTAGCGGGATTTATTATAGAAATACAATCTCCACCGACACTCAACATAACCCCTCCCCCTCTCCGGTTTACAAAACTAAACGTTGTTCTCATAGACAACGAACTGAAGGACCTATTAGCCAAAAAGGCTATTGTGGAGGTAGAACCCTCCTCCCCAGGCTTCATAAGCAATCTGTTCCTGGTCCACAAGAAAGGGGGAGGTTACCGTCCAGTCATAAATCTCAGAGACCTGAACCAGTATGTCGAGTATCGGCATTTCAAAATGGAGGGAATTCACTTCCTCCGAGACCTTCTCCACCCTGGAGACTGGCTCGTAAAGGTGGATCTGAAGGACGCCTACCTCACGGTCCCTATACATCCAGAATCTCAGCATCTCCTTCGTTTCCCATGGAAGGGCAGGATGTGGCAGTTTACCTGCCTCCCATTCGGCCTATCTTCCGCCCCATGGTGTTTCACCAAACTCATGAAACCAGTGGTGGCAGCTCTGAGGAGCAGGGGGGTACGTCTGATCATATACCTGGACGACATCCTCATCATGGCCTACTCCCACTATCAGGCCCATCTCCACATGTCATGGACGGTATCCCTCTTACAAGGTCTGGGCTTCATAATCAATCTAGAAAAATCCATTTTGATCCCCTCCCAACAGGTGGAGTTCCTGGGCTTTACAGTGGACACCGTTCACTCCACCCTCAGCCTCCCCAAACCCAAGCTTGCCCTGATCCGCAAGGAGATCCGGGCAACGTTAAGAAAGGGTTCTTTATCCCTTCGTACACTTGCACGCCTTGTCGGCCTCCTAGCGGCCTCCATTCAAGCCATCTTCCCGGCTCCCCTTCATTACAGAGCCCTCCAGAGACTCAAAATCATGCACCTGAGACAGGGCCTCAAATATACAGACGAAATCCCCCTCTGTCAAGAAACTGTCGAGGAACTGAAATGGTGGCTCCGTCACGCCGTCGAATGGAACGGCAAGACCATCTTCAGTCCCAACCCGGACATAGTCATAGAATCGGACGCCAGTCGTCAAGGCTGGGGCGCCCGATGCGGCACGGCCTCCACGGGAGGGACGTGGTCCGCAGAGGAAGCCACACTCCATATCAATGCGCTAGAACTCTTGGCAGCCTTATTCGCTATCAAGAGCTTTATGCCGCATTATTCCACCTGCTGCGTGCTGTTTCGCATGGACAATGTGGCGGCGGTACAATATGTCAACCGCCTGGGAGGCACCAGATCCAGAGTTCTGGCGAATATCGCGAAGGAATTCTGGCACTTCTGTCTGGCCCACAGCATAACCCCTATTGCGGAATACATTCCGGGAGTCTCCAACTTGGTAGCCGATTGGAACTCTCGCTATCTTCGCGACTCCAGCGACTGGAGACTGGATCGTTCGGTGTTCCTTCAATTACGACGGCTCTGGGGACCACTGTCTATAGATCTTTTCGCCTCCCGCCTCAACCACCAACTGCCCCGCTTCTTCAGCTGGAGGCCGGATCCGGAGGCATATGCGGTGGACGCTCTCCGCCAACCCTGGCCGGAGGGCACACACTATGCGTTCCCTCCTTTCCAGATT
The DNA here is from genome assembly GCA_029574335.1 of Rana kukunoris. Taxonomy (NCBI): domain Eukaryota; kingdom Metazoa; phylum Chordata; class Amphibia; order Anura; family Ranidae; genus Rana; species Rana kukunoris. The sequence goes on from CM056052.1 coordinate 128,501,375, forward strand.
ATCCCCAGACTCCTCCTACGGATAGCCAACCTGGAGGCAAGCGTGGTCCTGGTCACACCTTGGTGGCCGACCCAACCATGGTTCCCCCTGCTTCTGGGAATGACCGTGGATCTCCCCAGGCTCATTCCCCACTTTCCCCACCTCCTCACCAACCCGAGCAAGGGTCTTCATCCCCTGGTTCTGGAGAACAACCTGCCACTCCTGGCATGGTTGGTGTCGGGCTCACGGTCACAGATTGCGACCTTTCAGAGTCAGCTCGACATCTCCTCGCCCTGGCCTGGGCCCCCGGGACTAGATCGACATATCGATCAGCCTGGGGTCTCTGGGTTCGTTGGTGCGATCAACGGCAGGTTGATCCCGTACAGGCCCCTATATCACTAGTGGCGAACTATTTGGCGGATTCGTTCCAATCTGGTAAAGCGTACAGCTTCATTAATATATACCGATCGGCCATTTCAGCCTATCACTGCCCCGTAGATTCTTTACCAGTCGGCAAACATCCTCTTATATGCCGACTATTGAGAGGTGTGAGATTCCAATGTCCCCCTCGGCCTAGATACCAGGCAACCTGGGATGTCTCCAAGGTGCTGGATATGTTCGCCGGATGGGAGGACAATTCGCATCTTTCACTACGACTACTTTCTATAAAACTAACGGTTCTCTTGTGCCTTATTTCCGTCAAGAGGGTATCAGACGTTAAAGCCCTAGACATCTCTAGGCGACAATTCTCACCACAAGGGGTTGAATTTTCAATCGTACGTAGGACCAAAACTGGTATCCACTCAGTCTTTTACCCCTTCTTCCCTGATCATCCACTCCTTTGCGTCGTTCGGTGCCTCCAGGCATACGAATCGCAGACTGCTACCTTCCGCACCTCAGATTCTTCGCAGCTTCTGGTGTCCTACGTCAAACCGCACCGCCCCGTCTCATCTGCCTCTCTAGCACGCTGGGTACGGATCGCCATGGAAATGGCGGGGATCGATGTTTCCCTCTTCGGAGCCCACTCCGCCAGAGGAGCCATGGCTACTAAGGTAGTCACATCAGGAGGCTCTCTCTCCGATCTCCTAGTGGCGGCGGACTGGTCCTCGGAGACCACCTTCCGTCACTTCTACTTCAGACCACAGGACCACATATCCATGTCGGTCCTCTCCTAAGCTTAGAACTGTATTGTTAAATTGTGCCTATATGCTTGAATGACTAGCTTTGAACTTGCATAAGATATGAGCCTCCTGTCTGATATATAATTCTAGATTTTCCTAGCTTGTGACGGAAAATATTGATTATATGATGACAGGAGGCGAGTATCTTCCCTCCCGACCCACCCTATCACGATTGTTTTTTGATCCTTCACAGGTTACTGAACACCGTTTCTAATCCTGATGCTGGGGAACCCAGATAGGAAGTTGGTTGGATCATGTTCCCTGTTGGAACGAAGTTTGCTGTAAGGACATCCTCGTTGGGATGCAACGCTACTGATACCCCTGTTGGGACACAGCCAGCGGTCGGATCCACTCCCGGAAACTGTCGGATGACTACCTACCGGTCTGGGATCCACAAGTCAAGCTTCGACCCTCCGTGTGTTTAACGCTCTGGTATCCGAGGTGATCGCTTCAAGAAAGAGGAGGAACGTTTGGAAGCAACCCATTTTATAGAGGTCACTGACATGGGCGTGGTTATGAACCAGAGGGACTGCTGGGAGTGGTAGTTTATTGGGAAAAAGTTTTTTACATTGAAGTTTATTAAAGAAAGATATAAAAATATTTCTGCTGTGAGCATTAATAAAGAAGGATTAATGCATAAGATACTCGCCTCCTGTCATCATATAATCAATATTTTCCGTCACAAGCTAGGAAAATCTAGAATTATAACCTCAGGCAGTTGTTTGCCATCTGTGTCCCATTGGGGAGATTTCCTTCACTTGCTGTCCCATAGGCAAAACATGAAGTGAGAGAAAATTCCTCCAAAGTGAAGCTTCTGGGTGGTAACAACAGCTGAACACGCCTGCACAATTTGTGTCAATATGGCAGCTTATAGTCCCTGTTGAAAATTTACATGACAGGATGATTAGCAATTGAGGGGCCAATACAGAGCATTGTCACATAAGTGCCTTAACAAGGATCTTCATGACTGGATCATTGGGTATTGTATTAATTGCAGCTGCAGATTTGAACACATTGAAAATGAATATTGAATTCCCATTAACATATAATGCTTTTATGAAATATTAATTATTGAGCTTAGATCTACTTTAATGAGAATTATTTGGATTGTTCATAAAACATTCCAAGGAACAATCCACACAGTGCAAAGTGAAGTAATCAATAAGAACTTACTTTACCCCTGTCTAATACATGATTTATGCTCATTGGTTGCTAAGGACACATTGCTCTTTGCTGCTTGCCCTACTTTATGTACAATAATTTCCTATATTTATATATATCCACACAATATCATGAAACTTTTTAATTTCCCAAAAGAGCTTACACTCTACGGCCTATAACACAGACACCAACATACACACTTCAGGGCCATTAATGTTAAACGCTGAATAACCAACAGGACACTTACACACACAGGGGGTAACCCAAACAATCATGTAGAAGTCTGTAGGGGGCAACTGAACCCAAGACCCCAATGCACAAGACAGTTTTTTTTTGTCTATTGCAGAATAATCTGTATAAATACGCTCTCTGCCCATGTCTGGCATTTGTTGTAAAATACTTACAGTATGCTGTGACCAATTCAAGGCTCTCCAACCCACCCCACAGAAAACAATTTACAGTGTGTTACAAATTAAAGTGGTTGTAGACCCCAGACATGAATAATGAACAAAGCATGGCCTTCTATAGCATGTGTGCTCAACCTGTGGCCTTCCAGCTGTTGCAGAACTAAAAGTCCCATCAGGACTCTGCCTTTGGGAGTCATGCTTGTAACTATCAGCCTTGCAGTGCCTCATGGGATTTGTAGTTCTTGGAGGGCCACAGGTTGAGCACCCATGCTCTATAGTGCAGACTCGTCTCAATTAAGAGTACTAAGTGTCATTTCTGTCTGCTAAGCATGAGTCACTTCTGACAAGTTTTCCTGACATCAAGAGGAAAAAGGCGCCAGGGGAGGAACCTCCAGCTGATTAACAGCCTCAACTCTGTTCATGTGTGAAGGGGTGTGTCCCTTCCCTCCTATCAGCTATTAGAGCTCTCCTCACTGAGCCCTGCAGAGTGTAATTACAGCCCCCCCCCCCTTATTTTCTGAACGCTCAGACAAGCGTTACCAATTCTGGACTTTAAACTGATGTGGAGAAGAGAGAGCTGCAGATAAACGGGTACAATTTATGTAGAAAGATTTGTTTCATCTCTGTGTATCACCTGACACCAGTCACTTCACTGTGTATATGTGAGGGTTTACAACCACTTTAAGGCAGTTATATATAGATATAGAAGAAAATGTTGAACCAAAAAATAAAATAGAATTGAGGGCTCAGCTAAAAATGTAACATCCAGCAGTGTCTAAATTATATATTTTGGGTGAAGTTGATTTCAACATTGTAAAACGAATGATACATTACTGGAAGTGAAAACTATAGGGGCACCTTCATCTGACAGATTGGTGAACCATGGTACAAACTGGGAAATCCATGCATCTAATGGGGGGCTACATGCATTTTCTGTGAGAAGCCAAGGGTTAGTATAACAACACAGTAAACTTGTACATATTGGCATAAGTGATATTCAACAATAGGGGTGCAACGGATCGTCAACGATCCGTGATCCGAACAGGTCACCTCGTTCGGATCAGCACACCACACGATCCGCAGCCTCGGCCGAAGGAAAGTCCCCGGCTTTGGCCTAGCTCCGGAGTAGCGGCCATCTTGCTCCACCCCAACCAATCACAGATCGGCTGTTATTGGTTGGATGAGATGTCCCGTCTCTGCACCTGATTGGCCCGTGTGATGAGCGCCCTCTCTGATTGGAAGGCTGCCCGGATTGGCTGGCTGTCTTGGGGGTGCTCTGGGAATCAGGATGAACGTGTGGAGCTTGAGGGGGAACAGTGAGCGCCGCTATGAAGGACGGGGACTCAGTGTTCTTTACTAGTGTGGGGGCAATGTTGGACTGGTCTGGAACAGTGATGGTGATGACGAGTGGGGGACAATGGTGGACATTACAGTGCAAGTACAGTGAGTTGGATGTTGGACTGGCTATTATATTACAGTGATTACTAGTGGGAGCAATGTTAACCACTTGCCGACCAGCCGCCGCAGTTATACGGCGGCAGGTCGGCACTCCTACGTGAGAGCCCGTAGCTCTACGTCGGGACTTTCGCGGCCACTAGGGGGCGCGTGCGCGCCGTCGGCGGCCCGCGCCCCCCGCTCGCGTGCCGGGCGGGCGCGCTCGCCGCTGGCCACGCGCGCTCGTTCGTTACAGAGCGGGGAACGGGAGCTGTGTGTGTAAACACACAGCTCTCGTTCCTGTCAGCGGGGGAAACGCTGATCTTCCGTTCATACAATGTATGAACGGAAGATCAATGATTCCCCCTAGTGAGTCCACCCCCCCCCACACAGTAAGAACACAAATAGGAACACACTTTACCCCTTCCCCGCCCCCTAGTGTTAACCCCTTCACTGCCAATGGCATTTTTATAGTAATCCAATGCATTTTTATAGCATTGATCGCTATAAAAATGCCAATGGTCCCAAAAATGTGTCAAAAGTGTCCGATGTGTCCGCCATAATATCGCAGTACCGAAAAAAAACTCTGATCGCCGCCATTACTAGTAAAAAAAAAATATTAATAAAAATGCCTTAAAACTACCCCCTTTTTTGTAAACGCTATAAATTTTGCGCAAACCAATCAATAAACGCTAATTGCGATTTTTTTTTTACGAAAAATATGTAGAAGAATACGTATCGGCCTAAACTGAGGAAAAATAATGTTTTTTTAAATCTTTTTTGGGGATATTTATTATAGCAAAATGTAAAAAATATTGCATTTTTTTCAAAATAGTCGCTCTATTTTTGTTTATAGCGCAAAAAATAAAAAACGCAGAGATGATCAAATACCACCAAAAGAAAGCTCTATTTGTGGGAAAAAAAGGACGCCAATTTTGTTTGGGAGCCACGTCGCATGACCGCGCAATTGTCAGTTAAAGCGACGTAGTGCCGAATCACAAAAAGTGCTCTGGTCTTTGGACAGCAATATGGTCCGGGGCTAAAGTGGTTAAACTGGCTATTATTACAGTGTTTACCAGTGTGGGGGCAATGTTGGACTGGAACAGTGATGGTGATGACGAGTGGGGAACAATGGTGGACATTACAGTGACGAGTGGGGGGCAATGGTGGACATTACAATATAGAGCCATTGGCCCAGCTGGAGCCCAGACTTGAACCCGACTTTTTTTCATAAATCTTTTTTTTTTTTTGCTGATCCGAAAATGATCCGATCCGTGACTCCTGATCCAAGGATCGATCCGATCCGTGAGTTTTTTGATCAGTTGCACCCCTATTCAACAATACTGTTTATGTACTATAACTACGAAACTTACAATTATTGCATTATAGGCACTAAATAAAGGGATTTTTAAATACAGCTTACCTGTAAAATCCTTTTCTTGGAGTACATCACGGGACACAGAGCGGCATATTCATTACTATATGGGTTATATGGAGTACCTTCAGGTGTGGACACTGGCAATCTCAAACAGGAAGTCCCCTCCCTATATAACCCCCTCCCCTAGAGGGAGTCCCTCAGTTTTGTAGCAAGCAGTATGCCTCCCAAAATGGTCACCCAAAAGAGGGGTGGGAGCTCTGTGTCCCGTGATGTACTCCAAGAAAAGGATTTTACAGGTAAGCTGTATTTAAAAATCCCTTTTTCTTTCTCGTACATCACGGGACACAGAGCGGCATATTCATTACTATATGGGATGTCCGAAAGCAATGCTTTAATGAGGGGAGGGAGACATCTTCCAAAGAAGGATTTAATTTTAGAGGTATACTCAGATACTAGTAAATCCAACTTAAACGAGAAATGTAAATCTCAAATCAAATCAAGGGAGCCCCCTCAGATCCTGAGGAGCTTGAATCGCGGCCTGTAGTACTGACTGCCCAAAGGCTGTATCCGCATTCCTTCTTACGTCCAATTGATAAAATTTTGTAAACGTGTGGACTGATGACTACGTTGCTGCCTTGCATATTCGAGCCATAGAGATCTGATGATGTGCTGCCCAGGAGGTGCCCCTGGCCCTGGTAGAATGGGCCTTTACTGACAAAGGAGGAGGCACCTCTTCAAACCGCAGGCCCGAACAATTAATTGTTTAATCCATCTTGCGATGGTGGATCAAGCGGCTGCCTGACCCATCTTGGGCCCTTCCGGTAAAACGAACACCACATCTGTTTTCCGAACCTTCTCTGTAGCTTTAAGATAGGCCCTTACGGCCCTGACAATATCCAACGTATGCAGCAACCCCTCTTTTCTAGAGGTGGGTTTTGGAAGAAGGATGGAAGTACCACATCCTGGTTCAGGTGGAAACTGGATATAACCTTTGGTAGAAAGGAAGGATGAGGACAGAACCCCGCCCTATCCTTATGCAAAATGAGATATGGTTCCTTACAAGATAAGGCTGCCAATTCCGATACTCTCCTGGCCGAAACTATGGTGATCAGAAATACCGACTTTCTAGTCAGTAAAATCAAGGTACCTCAGCCAACGGCTCAAGAGGTTGTTTCTGTAGGGATGACAGAACAAGATTTAAGTCCCATGGACAAAGTGGTGACTTGACAGGAGGATTAATACGCAAGACCCCCTGTAAGAAGGTCTTTACCAGCGAGTGGGTGGCCAGCGGCCTCTGAAACCACACTGACAGAGCTGAGATCTGTCCCTTGATTGTGCTTAGTGCCAGGCCTTTATCCACTCCTAGCTGGAGAAAACTTAACACCCTATCAATAGTATATTTGCGGGAATTCCATCTTTTGGATTCACACCAGCCTACGTAGTTCCTCCACACCCTGTAATAAATCACCCTGGAGACCGGCTTTCTAGCCCTAATCAGGTTAGGGATTACCTGCCTAGACAGACCTCTACCCCTGAGACTCAGGGATTCAGCCTCCAGGCCGTCAAATTTAGACGCCGTAATGTAGGGTGGAGGATCGGTCCTTGTGAGAGTAGGTCTGGTTGTAGAGGAAGAGTCCAAGGGTCTCCCACTGCCATCTTCAGGACTAGTGAGTACCAAGTCCTCCGGGGCCAAGCCGGAGCTACTAAAATGACTGGCTTGTGCTCCACTCTGATCTTGCGCAACAGGCGAGGGAGTAACTGTAGCGGAGGGAATGCATATAGAAGTTTGAATTGATGCCAAGGGCAAACCAACGCATCGGTTCCGCAGGCCATAGGATCCCTCGTTCGAGACACGAACCTGTCTAGTTTCTTGTTGAACCTGGATGCCATTATATCTACGTCTGGCATTCCCCACCTCTGGCAGATTGTCTGAAAGACCTGGGGATGCAGAGACCACTCCCCTGGCGACAGACTCTGGCGCCTTAAGAAGTCTGCCTGCAGGTTGTCCACTCCGGGAATGAATATCGCCGAAATGCAGGGTACATGAACCTCTGCCCACTGAAAAATCAAGCTCACCTCCCTCTGAGCGGCCCGACTCCTGGTTCCCCCTTGGTGGTTTATGTATGCCACCGCCGTGGCATTGTCTGACTGGATTCTCACCGGGAACCCCTTTAATCTGGAGGTCCATGCCAGAAGGGCTAGGCGAGCAGCTCTGATCTCCAAGATATTGATGGGGAGCTGCCTCTCTGCTTTCACCCAAGTTCCCTGGCGAGAGGACCCCTCGAAGACCGCCCCCCCCAGCCTGCCAGGCTGGCGTCTGTGGTAACTACCTTCCAGACAACAGGGCTGAAGGATTTTCCCTTTAGAAGATTCTGGGGGTTCAACCACCAGGCCAGGCTTTGTCGGACCCTTGATAATAGCGTCAAAGGGGACTCTAAGGCATGTGCCCTCTTGCCCCAGGCTGCTAGAATGGCTGCCTGTAGGACGCGAGGATCTGAGCGTATGGTACTGCCTCGAACGTGGCCACTAGCTTGCCTAGTAATCGCATACACAGGCGAATAGTTGGTCTTTTCTTGTTTAGAACCAACTGAACCAGCCCCTTGATAGCCTCGATCTTTACCAGGGGCAGGAACACTCTTTGCTGTTCTGTGTCTAACCTCATGCCGAGGTATTCCAACTGCTTTGTAGGCTGGAACGCTGACTTTCCCCGGTTTAGGACCCAGCTGAATTCTTCGAGGTACCGAACCGTGAGGTTTACTGCCTTTTGCAGACCCGGTCGTGAGTGATCTATGATTAAAAGGTCGTCCAAGTATGCTAGGACTGTGACCCCTTGGATCCTTAAATTGGCCAGAACTGGGGCTAGGATCTTCGTGAATACCCGGGGGGCCGTGGCCAGCCCGAAGGGGAGCGCCCTGAATTGGAAGTGTCGCTGCCCCACCGCGAAGCGTAAAAATCTTTGATGCGACTGAAAGATTGGTACATGAAGGTAAGCATCCTTTATGTCTATGGAGGCCAGAAAATCGTCTTTCTGAAGCGCGGCGGCTGCTGACCAGATGGATTCCATCCGGAAGGAACGAACCTTTAGGTAACCGTTTAACCTCTTTAGGTCCAAGATTGGCCTGACATCGCCGTTGGGCTTTGGTATGACAAAGAGATTGGAATAGAAACCTAGCCCTTGCTCTTGGGCTGGCACCTCTATTATTACGTCCTGGTAGAGCAGGTGATCCAAAGCTGCCAGCAATGATGCCTTCCTTGCTGGATCCCTTGGTAGCCTTGATTCTTGAAAATGAGGCGGAGGATACCTTAGAAACTCCAGTCTGTAGCCTGTGGTTACAGATGCCCGGACCCATTTGTCGGGGATCTTGGCTTCCCAAACTTCTGAGAAGAAACGAAGCCTTCCCCCCACCCGCGAGAGTGGGGGCGCCCCTTCATAAGGCAGACTTAGGGGCTGTCTTTGTCGGCTTGCGATACCATGGCCTCTTACCCCCAGGGGCCTGTCCCTGCGATCTACTGTTAACGTTGGATCGTGCAGGCGGCCGTCGATACTGCCTGGAATTTGAGGGCCCCGAGACAGGAAAGAGCTGCCTTTTAAATGTAGGACCCCGGAATGTCTTTTTGACCGGTAAAAGGGTACTCTTGCCATTTGAAATAGTCTGAATATATTTATCCAGATCCTCTCCGAAGAGTCGTCCTCCATGGAAGGGAAACCCTGCCAGAAGCTTTTTGCATGGGGGCTCCGCCGCCCAGTTCTTCAACCATAAGAGCCTTCTCATGTGCACCAAAAATAGTGATAAACGAGAGGCTTGCTGGATGGAATCTTTTATAGCCTCTACAGCAAAACACAGAGCTCTGGGAATGTCAGAAAACTCTTCTGCTTGTTGGGTAGGCATGTCCTTTAACATTTCTTTTGTCTGGTCTTTTAACGCCTGACAAACACCAATTGCAGCCACAGCTGGCTGTACCACTGCTCCTGCCGTAGCAAAGGATGCTTTTAAAAGTGTCTTTAACCTTTTATCAACCGGATCTTTAAACATATGTATGTTTTCCACCGGGCAAGTTAGTGATTTATTCACACATGAGATGGCTGCATCCACTATTGGGAGCCTCCACCTCTTGGAGAATCTTTCCTCCATGGGTAAATGACCGCAAATCTTTTCGGTGGCAGAAAAATCCTGTCCGGCCGTACCCAATCCCGAAAGATCAATTCCTCCAAGAGAGGATGGACCGGAAACACTGCGTTGCTTACCGGAGCTTTCAAAGAGCCCAGAGAGGATACCGGAGGAACCTGAGGCTCTGGCAATGGTAAACTAAATGCCGAGCGGACATGTCCGTCAAAGACTGTACCCACAGTCTTTCTGTCTGGGAGTCTGAAAATGGTTCCTCAGAGGCAGATCCCTCAATCCCTGAACCCTCTTGGTTCAGGTCTAGTTGATCCTCCTGTGATTCCAATTCCTCCGGAGAGAGAATCTCAGCATCTGAGGATACACCTCTTGGTGATGGGGATCTAACCCGTTTCTTACCAGGAATAGCTCTAGCGATCAATGCTGCTATTCTCTCTTCTAGCCCCCCTAGGGATACGGCTAGCATCTCCTCTGTGATAAACACAGGGCTGGGCTGATCTGGGCCAGCCTCCGCACCAGATCCCCCTAATGGCTCATCCAAGGCACCCTTTATGTTAATAAGTTGCGGGGAAAGTATCGGCATATCATCAGAATCAGAAGGGGAACCCCTTTGTTTTTTGGTCTTTTTTGTACCCTTTGACCCCGAACCTTTGGAAGCCATAATACAAAATCGAGGGACTCCGCCCACACAACAGACTGTAGTGGCCAGGAGTACAAAACCAGAGTTTAGGGGACAATAGATCACTAATGCCCAAAAACTGATGGGATCTCGTATGTTTTTCTCTTTTTTTTTTTTAAATATATATTATATATATTTTCTTTTTTAGAAACATACAGTGACCCCAAACTTAGTTTGCCAGCCTCCAACCTGTATGCAAAAAGGGGGATTTCTTGGCTTAACAAAAAAGGCATTGGAACAAAGTCCAGCATGTACTACCCCTCTTCCGCCACCGGGAGTCACTGTTCTGCCGCTCTGCGTCCTCTCCTTCTGAAATCAGCCTCAGACTGAGCACTGAAATTGCCTGCTGATCTATAACAGCACAAGGCGCGCCCCTGTATGACGCCGCAGGCACGCCCCCCCCCGCCCTCCTGTCTGAAGGGCGCGAAAAACGTCTATAAGACGTGCGCGCGCACGCGCGCGTGTATGCCGGAACAGGAGGAACATGGAGGAGCCGCGCTGCTGGAGACCCAGGACTGCAGAAACAGGCGGCAGATTCAAACCCCCGGCCAGGTAGGACTCCAAAAGGCCCCTAGGGATCCTTACTAGTCCTAGGAAGAAAGCAGCAGGTTAGCTAGCAACACATTCTTAGACAGGGGAACCTAGTGATGGGGGAAAAAGGTGTCATCCTGTCTCTCTTAGACATAGTGAGCAAGGTTGCCCATGCAGAGCATACTTAGGCTGTCCCCCCTTTTAGGTTACCCCGGAGAGCCTGCTGTCGAACCAAGTCCCGCAGGCTCCCCCTTACCTGCTCCATGCTGCAGGATGTTTGTCCAGCAAACTGATCCAATCTTCTCCCATCTCCGTGGGTAGCGTAGTAGACCTTCAGGCCCTGGGGTCCTATGAAGGTACCCACTGTCCTGGACCTATATAGCACCCTGGCAAACAGGAACTTATGGTTTTTACAAACTCCAAGTCCTGGGCCCAGGGTCCAGCCCTCCAAAGAGGAGCATTATAGGCAAAACCCCACGGTTTGGGGCCCGGGTACTGTCCACTTTGGCACTGAGGCTCCTTGGACAGATCCGGTTAGCCCGCCCTTAATCCCAAGGATGTGGAGCAAAGCTATTCCGTGACCAACACCTAAGACACTGGCGAAAAAACTGAGGGACTCCCTCTAGGGGAGGGGGTTATATAGGGAGGGGACTTCCTGTTTGAGATTGCCAGTGTCCACACCTGAAGGTACTCCATATAACCCATATAGTAATGAATATGCCGCTCTGTGTCCCGTGATGTACGAGAAAGAAAAAATAATTCTGTAAAATATAGGGTATGTTCTGCTAATTATTGTTCCCACTTTTTCACTAAATTAGAGCCTTTTACCAGATTGAGAATGCTCACTATTTTCTACAGAAGTCAAAAATGTTACTATGGAACATTCAAACCAAACACAGTAATTAGGGTTGTCCCGATGCCTCTTTTTTAGGACCGAGTATAAGTACCGATACTTTTTTTCATGTACTCGCCGATACCGAATACCGATACTTTTTTTAATGTGTCCCCAAATGCAGCCATGTCCCCCCAGCCATGTCCCCCCACATATTGCAGCCATGTCATGTCCCCCACATATTGCAGCCATGTCATGTCCCCCACATATTGCAGCCATGTCCTGTGCCCCCACATATTGCAGCCAGGTCCTGTGCCCCCACACATTGCAGCCATGTCCTGTGCCCCACACATTGCAGCCATGTCCTGTCCCCCCCACACATTGCAGCCATGTCCTGTGCCCCCACACATTGCAGCCATGTCCCTCATACCTGGCACGGCCGCCGCTGCTGCCGGTGCAGTGTCATATTCTGCGGATTAATCCCCGTGCAAAATACAGCGGGCATTACAAGCCACGCCATCTATAGACACTCCCCTTCTCTGGATTGAATGGATCTGTCCAATCGCGAGCAAGGGGGAGTGTCTATACACACAGATCCGTGCATAGACACTCCCCCTTGCTCGCGATTGGACAAATCCGTCCAATCCAGAGAAGGGGAGTGTCTATAGATGGCGTGGCGGGCATTACAAGTATACAAATGAAAACTTGTAATGCCCGCTGTATTGCACGGGGATTATCGAGGCGGTATGCGGCGGCGGCGCAGGAAGTATTCTATTTAAGCAACGGGAGTATTTGCGCGAGTACAAGTACTCGCGCAAATACTCGGCATCGGTCCCGATACCGATACTAGTATCGGTATCGGGACAACCCTAACAGTAATACTTTGGATTACGAGCATAATTATTTCCAGAAGAATGCTTATAATTCAAAGCACTCGTATATCAAAGCGAGTTTCCCCATAAGAAATAATGGAAACTAGGGTTGTTTCCATACCACTTTTTTAAGACGGAGTACAAGTACCAATACTTTTTTTCAAGTACTCGAGGATACCGATTAATAATACTTTTTTTTTAATGTCATGTGACCGTTTTCAAAGCACACAACATTGTTTATGCACAACTGATTATACAGCACTGATAGAATTAGGTGGCACTGACGGGCAATAATATGCAGCACTGATAGGTGGCACTTATGGGCAGGCACTGATATGCAGCACTGATTGGCAATTGCTGGCCTGGCATAATAAATTATATGAATGATGAGAGGAAAGGAAGGATTTTGCAATACTATATGGCATATAGCATTGCAAAATCCTTCCTTTCCTCTCATCATTTATCATATAGTATATGCTGCAACGCCCATCTTGGTACACCTTGCATTCCGGCCGCAGTAAGCAGCAGCGGATATCTTGTTACACCCAGCCCCAACTATATGGGCTGGGTGTAACAAGATGTTTGCTGCTGGCATAATGTGGCCGAGTGCAGGGTGTAGCAAGATGGACGTTGGGATATTCAACCTCTGACAGAGACACGAAACGTCACTTCCGTTACTGGATGCGACGGCTCTGGTCACCGATTTTGATGGAACATGTGGCTGTGCCCTGCACCCTGCCACGGCCAGCTTACCTAGTTCTACTGCTGCCAGCCTGTTGATGGCTCACTCTCCACTTTGCCATCTCCACCTGCTAAATTCCAGTTGCGAGCAACGCCGCCTCATTCCCAGGTATCGGATAAGGCATCGGGAGCATTTGTGCGAGTACAAGTACTCATGAAAATGCTCGGTATCGGTACTGATACCAGCATCAGTATCATGACAACCCTAATGGAAACTCAGATGATTACCACCACCACCAGATGATTACACCACCACCAGATGATTACAACCAATGCTAGTGTATGCAGTACTGTATGTGGCCTCTAAACATGATTGGCTCTCTACCAGGGCTTTCTCTAAACATAACTGGCTCCCTGCAGGGCAGTCTCTAAATACGGCTGCCTTTTTTTTTTTTTTACCAAGGCAGTCTCTAAATATGACTGGTTCTCCATCACGGCAGTTCTCTGTATGTTAAATTTCATGTACTTTACACCTATATTTTATATCTTTAAATTCAGCAATGCTTGTAAGAGCCATGAAATTGCAGATATTCAATTAAAGTTGGTTTAGAGATATTTTAGTTTTTAGGTGAGGCTCGAGGGTCAACAGGTCTGGAAATATGCGGCAAAGAGTTTGGGAACCGCCTGTCTATGTTTGCTGTCAGCACTCTAGCGGCAGATATGTTATATATGCTGCATATTGAATACCAAAATGGCATGAACTTAGTAGAGGTATTCTCTGGGATTATTTTAAAATGCAAACTTGACATTTAGCATACAATTTGTGAATAGACACAATGCAATATAATACCCAGAAGCTAGAGTCAACAGATATTTAAAATGATTTCCTGGACACTGCAGGATGTAATTTAATCTATAGCAATGCTATTAAAAACAATTACAGTAGATTCAGGGCAAGCTGCACCTAATGTGCAGACAGCAATGAAACAACTGGGTTCCTGTATGGTTTAGCTTTACAAAAAGCTTTGGGAGCTCATAAATTAGAGTTTCTATCGGCTGGCTGTAAGGCCGCCATAGACAGAGGGGATATCTTTCCAGCAACCATGGGTTGGTGATCACTGCTGGGCGCATTTGTGTGTCCATGTCTGTATTATAAAGCTACTGGATGTACAGATGGTCAAGGAGCATAAATGTATAATTTACATGATTCTGTCCACTATTTTAAAATGAAGATTGAACCCAATGATTTTGGAATTAGTGATAAAATTGAGTCAAGTAGATTCCTTTCATTAAAGAAAGCTTATTTAAAGGGGTTGTAAAGGAAAATTTTTTTTTCATAATAAGCATCCTTTACCTGCAGACATTCCTCTTTTCACTTTCTCATTGTTCGTTTTTGCTCAGAAGTTGCTCTATTTCTTCTCTGTTCTGTTCACTTCCTGCTTGTCTGATTTTACTGACCACCGTAAGGGAAGGCTTTACTGCGGTGGTCAGTGACGTGTTAGAGACTTCAAGGAGGTGTGAATTACTGGGCGTGGCGCAATTCATACTGGGAAATGTAGTTCTTACATGAACGAGCGCCGCAAACCAGGAAGTGAATGAGAGAACAGAAACTAGATGCCGGAGGTGATATAGATGAAGGAATTTAATAGGTATTTACTCGTTTGTTAACAGAATCATTACACTATTCTGTCTGGCTACCTTGCACTACAGTGCAAATCACATGTGATGTCCGTGCAATGCGATTTTTAGCCATACAGATAGTATGGCTGATTTTGCATAGCATTTGGGCCAAACTCGCACAGGACCCTTTTTTTGGTTTGTACCATGGGGGTGTCATTAACAATGTATTGACACTTCCAGTAGTTTGCATATGGCAGTGTAAGCTGCTGTGCGAGTCGGGTGCGATACAGGAACTTGCAGTGGTATTGCAGGGTTCCCGCATTGCACAAGTGTGAACTGAGCCAGAACCACTTTAAGCTTTGAAAAAAAATAAAAACTTAGAAGCTGATTGGTTTCTATGCACAGCTGCACCAGATTTTGCATCTCCAGTTTATAGTAAATGAACCCCTAAGGCCGCGTACACACAGTACACATCAGTCCATCCGAATGGTCCGAACCAACGAAGCTGACTGATGGTCTAATGTGCCTACACACTATCAGTTAAAAAAAACGATTGTGTCAGAACGCGGTGGCGTAAAACACACGATGTGCTGAAAAAAACGAAGTTCAATGCTTCCAAGCATGCGCCGACTTGATTCTGAGCATGACCGATGCCTTTGCATACTAATGATCCGTTATGACCCATCGGTCAGGCGTCCATCAGTTCAATTTTAAAGCAAGTTCTCTGTTTTTGGACCGAATGACAACTGACCGATGGGGCCTACACACAATCGGTTTGGACCGATGAAACTGAAATTCTGTCAGTTTTCATCGGTTTTGACCGATCGTGTGTACGCGGCCTTAGACCCATTTTACATTGAAGGCGCTTTTCAGGCGTTTTAGCTCTAAAAATAGCACATGTAAGGCACCTCACAAACCTCCCAGTGTGAAAGCCCAAGTGCTTGCAGGACCGAAAAAAAGTCCTGCAAGCAGTAACTTTGGGGTGGTGCGGGAGAGGTGTATACACCGCTCCAATACCGCCCCTGCTTCAGCAGTGTCGCTTTGCGGGCATTTTTAACCCCTTCCTCGGCCGCTAGTGGGGTTAAAAGCAACCCACTAGAAGCTGAAAAGTGCCACTATAACAACGGTAAAGCGCCACTAAAACTAGCGGCTCTTTACCACTAACATGACCCACGCCCCAGTGTGAAAGGGCTCTTACTGTATTTTCATATTATTGATCTAATAACGTGTCTCTGATCAGCAGCTATCCAGATTTTGTCTTCATGTCATATAAATAAGTACCCAGAAATTCTTTATTTTCTTGTAATACATTGAAAATGAATGAGAGATAGGTATTGGGTGGGGGGGGGGGGGGGGTAGAAGGTCCTAAACGTTTCACAGGTGTAAAATGTCCTCTAAATAGACTTGCTCTCAATTTAATCTTTGCTAATCCCAGTGTTGTTAGAGTAGGAACTACACTTTGCAGAGACACCATGTAGAACTTTTCTATAAGGGCCATTTCACACTGGTGCGTTTTTGCCGCGTTTTTGCCGCGATTTCGCGCTAAAAATAGCGCTATTAAAACGCCCCCCATGCCCCCCTCCATTGAAATGAATTAAAAACGCGGTAAAAACGCTGTAAAAACGCGGTAAAACGTGGTAAAATCGCGGTGTTTTGCCGCGATTTTAATCGCGGAAAAAACACCGAGATTTTACCGCGATTTTACCGCGTTTTAACGCGTTTTTACCGCGTTTTTAATTCATTTCAATGGAGGGGGGCATGGGGGGCGTTTTAATAGCGCTATTTTTAGCGCGAAAACGCGGCAAAAACGCGGCAAAAACGCACCAGTGTGAAATGGCCCTAAGCTACTAGAAACAGAGAACCTGTTAGGACAGGAATGTGGGAGCTACCTTTGCTGACTTGTAACGGCTTAAGCTTATGTTCATTTAGGAACTGCCAACCTCTGCCAATCGCTTGCCTTCCTGCTGCCAAGCCTGAAAAAGTGTACAGTACATAATTAATATTAGCAATGATTCTCATCCATTATACTCAACATTTGGGTAGATATTGGTCTAGCTGCTTAACCTACTACCACTCAACTTGCCATAGCTGGCCAAATGTACAGAGCACATGGGGTGGATGCTTTGTAGCCAGACCAATTAACAGTGGAATAAAAAGCATGCATTAACCACTTAAGACCTGGACCTTTAGGCAGAGTCCTGTGCCATAAATGTGGGCTACCGCATGCGAGGTGACGTCATCGTGGCTCTGGCCAGTCACACAGCCGGAGTTTGTGAACCCAGAAAAAAGATCGGGTGAAAATGGGAGTGCCTGCAGCAGTGAGAGTGTGGTGCTGGAAGGGCTTAATTTTCAGGTAAGTTTAACCTCTTGCCGACCAGCCAATGCAGTTTTACGGCGGCAGGTCAGCTTGGCTGCGCAAAATCACGTAATATTATGCGATTTTGCAGTTCAGCCACTAGGGGCGGGCGCGCGCCAACGGAGGCACGCGCGCCCCCTGCTCGCCCCTGGTGCCGCGCGTGTGCGCGGCGGGCGTGATCACCGCCAGGCACCTGCGATCGCTCGTTACAGAGCGTGAACCGGGAGCTGTGTGTGTAAACACACAGCTCCCGGTCCTGTCAGGGGGAGAAATGACTGATTGCATGTTCATACAATGTATGAACAGCGATCTGTCATTTCCCCTAGTCAGTCCCACCCCCCCTTCAGTTAGAACACACCTAGGGAACATAATTAACCCCTGCCTTGCCCCCCAGTGTTAACCCCTTCCCTGCCAGTGACATTTTTACAGTAACCAATTCATTTTTATAGCACTGATCGCTATAAAAATGCCAATGGTCCCAAAAATGTGTCAAAAGTGTACGAAGTGTCGCAGGTTGCAGTTTCGATAAAAAGTGCCGATCGCCGCCATTACTAGTAAAAAAAAATGTTTTAATAAAAATGCCATAAAACTATCCCCTATTTTAGATTGAACCAGAGCAAACCTACTCCAGGAGTAGGTAAAGGAAAGGAAGGGGACCTTTGGCTAGATTGAACCAGGCTTAGAAGACCAGAGCGAACCTACTCCAAGAGTAGGTAAAGGAAAGGAAGGGGACCTTTGTCTAGATTGAACCAGGCTTAGAAGACCAGAGTGAACCGACTCCAAGAGTAGGTAAAGGAAAGGAAGGGGACCTTTCTCGAGATTGAACCAGGCTTAGAAGACCAGAGCGAACCTACTCCAAGAGTAGGTAAAGGAAAGGAAGGGGACCTTTCTCTAGATTGAACCAGGCTTAGAAGACCAGAGCGAACCTACTCCAGGAGTAGGTAATGGAAAGGAAGGGGACCTTTGTCTAGATTGAACCAGGCTTAGAAGACCAGAGTGAACCCACTCCAAGAGTAGATAAAGGAAAGCAAGGGGACCTTTCTCTAGATTGAACCAGGCTTAGAAGACCAGAGCGAACCTACTCCAAGAGTAGATAAAGGAAAGCAAGGGGACCTTTCTCTAGATTGAACCAGGCTTAGAAGACCAGAGCGAACCTACTCCAGGAGTAGGTAAAGGAAAGGAAGGGGACCTTTGTCTAGATTGAACCAGGCTTAGAAGACCAGAGCGAACCTACTCCAGGAGTAGGTAAAGGAAAGGAAGGGGACCTTTGTCTAGATTGAACCAGGCTTAGAAGACCAGAGTGAACCCACTACAAGAGTAGATAAAGGAAAGCAAGGGGACCTTTCTCTAGATTGAACCAGGCTTAGAAGACCAGAGTGAACCCACTCCAAGAGTAGATAAAGGAAAGGAAGGGGACCTTTCTCTAGATTGAACCAGGCTTAGAAGACCATAGCGAGCCTACTCCAGGAGTAGGTAAAGGAAAGGAAGGGGATCTTTCTCTAGATTGAACCAGGCTTAGGAAGACCAGGTTTTAAAATTTTAAAACAGGTTCTATTTTTTTTCACCGATGGGAAAAAACGATGGGGCCCACACACAATCGGTTTGTCCGATGAAAACGGTCCATCGGTCCGCTTTCATCAGACGAACCGATCGTGTGTACAGGACATACAAGTGAATGTGGTTTTCGTTTGGTAAAGTCCATTGTTAACCACTTTCCCTCCTCAGGCCATTTATAAGCCGGTGATCCATAGAGTGGCTGGATCACTTTTAGAGATGGTGGAATATGCTCCCCCCCCCCACTCCCGCCACCACATTTACCAGATTCTCACGTCCAATCAGGGAGTCCTGTAAAAATGCGACTGGCGGCATCCGCTTTCTAAGACACAGTGAGAGGAACTGATTTTGTTTCCTCCCACAGTTTGGTGTCAGAAATCTGAAGCGATGATGGTCTCAAGTAAACAAGCTGTTACCGGCTTGTGAAAGCATCCGATCAAACCGATCTCAGTTTGATCAGAAGCTTTGGAGTCCAGAAGCTTTGGAGTCTAATAGACCCCAGATTTCTCTAAAATTAAAGGACCTGTCATGAACCATGCTATCACAAGGGAGGTACACTGTAAAATGTAAAATAAAATAATAGAATAAAAAAACTTAAAGCACTCCTCACGCATGTAGGTCTCACACTCATATGTAAATGGTAATCACACCAAACGTGAAGTATCGGCGTTATCAGCGCAAGAGCAATGATTCTAGCACCAGACCTCCCAACTCCAAACTGGTAACCTGGTGTTGTCTATGGTGATTTTTAGGTACCGTAGTTTGGCGTTTTTAATGAAATTCCACGCAATTTTAAAGCAGGTCATGTTAGGTATCTATTTACTCAGAGTAACATCATCTTAGATTTTTACTTTTGGACTTTTTGTGCATTAAAATTCATTCTGGCCTCTGGAAGATTTACCTCCCTTCCTGACCATGCCATTTTTTGTGATAAGGCACTGCGTTTCTTTGACTGACAATTGCGTGGTCGTGCGACACTGTACCCAAATAAAACGTGTGTCCTTTTTTTCTTGCAAGTAGAGCTTTCTTTTGGTGGTATTTGGTCACCTCTGCAGTTTTTATATTTTGTGCTATGAACAAAAGAAAACCAACAATTTTGCAAATATATATATATATATATATATATATATATATATATATATATATTTACTGCTATTAAACATATCCAATAAAAAATCGAATTTCTTCATCAATTTAGGCCAATGTGTATTCTGCTACATATCTTTGGTAAAAATAAAATCCAATAAGGGTATTTTGATTGGTTTGCGCAAAAGTTATAGGGCCAGATTCAGGAAAGAAATAAGATGGCTTATTTCCAGATAAGCCGTCTTATTTCTGCGTCTGAGCCCTCCTATCTATGCGACTGATTTATAGAATCAGTTCCGCATAGATTTCCACAAGAGCCAACTGGCGTAAGTCTTTTACGCCGTTGTATCTTATTTTCATATTTTAGGCTGGACGCTAGGTGGCGTTCCCATCTAAAATATGCAAATGAGCCTATACGCCGATTCCCGAACGTGCGCCCGGCCGGCATATCTGGTTACGTCGTTTACGTAAGACTTACCCACGGCATAAAGTTATCCACGCTATAGCTGGCGCAGCCATTGTTAAGTATGGAGGTTGGGACAGACGTAATTTACGTTGTTTGCGTACGTCCATTCACAATTGAGCTGGGCGTCAGTTACGCTGACGTCGCTTTCATTGAGAAGTAGCGACGTGATTTGGAGCATGCGCACTGGGAATCAATCACGGCCGGCGCATGTGCAGTTCGTTCGGCACGGGGACGCGCTTCATTTAAATGATACACGCCCCCTACCCGCCGAATTTAAATGCCGCCGGGTGATTTACGCTACGCCGCCTCAACTTTACAGGCAAGTGCTTTGTGAATAAAGCACTTGCCTAAAAAAGTTGCGGCGGCCTAATGTAAATGAGATACGTTAGGCCAAATTAAAGATAGGCTCTCCTACCTGAATCTAGCCCAAAGTGTCTACAAACTATGGAATATTTGTATTTATTTATTTTTTACAAGTAATTGTGGCGGACAGCAACTTATAGTGGGACTGCGATATTGTGGCAGACACTAACTGACATTTTTTGGGGACCAGTGACACTAATACAGTGATCAGTGATAAAAAAAATATGCACTTTCACTGTATTATTTTTTTTTTTTTAAGTGTATTTTTTGTGCGTGAACTCGAAAGAGAGGAGCCAAACTGCAGGAGTTGGGAGTAGGCAGACCCTCCCCCCAGAGGCAATCGCCATCCTTCTCCATGCCCCTGGTGGCAATGGCGGGTGTGAGGGGAGGCCTCCCACTCACCCCGCCCTACCTGCTCCTCTTGGGAGCCCAACGGGACCCCAATGGGGCAGAGGGACTCCCCCTATGAGGGAGTGAGGGGGCCTAGCCCACCCAGCCAGCCCCATAGGTCCTTTGCCTCTCTTTATTTTAGGAGACCGCATGGCCAAAGTGCGTTTGTGTTAAACCAATTTCGTGTGCGTGCAAGTGTGGTGGTTTTTATGGGGGGGGTGGGCGTACTAAGCACAGGCGTACCCTGCATAGCACACCCACCGGGAGCCGGGCTGAGACCACCAAACTCAATTCACATGTAGCCGAGACCGGGATCCGAACCCTTGGCTGCAGAGGTGAATGGCTTATCAGCGCAGTGCCATTCACGTTGAGCCACCACAGCTCCCAGGCTACTTTCACTGTATTAATTTAATACACTTTCACTGTATTAAAGACAGTGGCTGGCAAGGGCTAAACATCAGGGGCGGTCAAAGGGTTAACTGTGTTCCTAGCCTGTGCTTTCTCACTGTAGAGGAGGTACTTTTATTATGGGACAGCATTAATCTATCTTCCTGATTTTGCAGGAACACAGGATCAATACCCTCCCTACTGACAGAATGGAAATCCGCAGTTCTGCCTATGTACTGTACAATTGGCAGGTTCCGGCGGACACCCAGAAGTGTCAAATCACATACTAGGTATGTGATCTGGCACAGAGTGGCCGTCCTGCTGCAGTATATCTGCAGTGGGCAGTCGGGAACTGGTTAAATTGTATTTTTTTTTTTCAAAAAATTTGATTTGCTTTTAAAAAATAAAAATATGCAACACCCACTATTTTATTCTCTAGGGCCTCTGCTTAAAATATATATATAATGTTTGGGGTGCTAAGTAGTTTCTGGCTAAAAATTGCTGATTTTTTTTTTTTTCACAAGAAAATTGCTGATTTTTTTACATGTAGGAGAGAAATGTCAGAATTGGCCCAGACTTGAAGTGGTTAGAATGAAAGTGAGGATTGTCGTTCAAATGTTCATATGGATGTTCATTTAAAAATCTACTAGTGTATGTTCAGCTTTAGTCAGTAGACATTTTACTTTGCTAAGGCTGGGTTCACACTACGATTTTCCCGTCCGTCAGCCGCATACGATTTATATGAAAAAACGTATGCGGCTGAAACGGATTGAACCGTACGTAAACGTATGCGTTTATAAAACGTATACGGTTTCAAAAGTGCGTACGGTTCCATCCGGTTTTGATTAAAAAAACGCATACGTTTTTGGAATTAGTGTCATTTAATAAATAAAGATTTTCTTGTTTTGAAAATGTGCATGCGCAGACGAAAAACGCATACGGTTTATACGTATGGAACCGCACATATGTGCGTTTTCCATTGACTTCAATGTTAAAAAAAACGTATGCGTTTGCCATACGGTTTCAAAAACGGACTCAAAACCGTGGTCTAACACGGTTTTGCGTACTGTTAAAAAACGTTTTGCCAGCAAATCGTACGCACCCGGATGCATCTGAGTGCATACGATTTGCAATGCATTGTCTATGTATGCGTTTTCCCGTACGGGCCCGTACGTTTTCAAAACTGAAATCGTATGCGGCTGACGGATGGGAAAATCGTAGTGTGAACCCAGCCTAAGTGAGTAGTCTTTTTTTCATTAGTAAATCAACCCTTATGAATCGCTTGACTTTTAGAAAATAACACACTACCTCTTGCCGACCGCCCACAGTACATTTACGTCATTACTTTGACGTTAAATATCGTTGTTTTGGCAGCAGCCAGCTGCCACAACCCTGTATTGTTTTGCAAATTTTTTATTTTTTTTGCTTTTAAGGGAAAATGAGAGATGCTTATTTATATTACAATATATGTTTACATTCCTTTTAATTACAGCTGGGCAATTTTTTCCCCTAAAAAAATCTGCGATTTGGAAAAAAATCGATTTGATTTTAAAATTGAGTTGGTAGGTCAAATCGATTCATATTTTTTAAAAATCAATTCCGCAGCGCCCGGCTTCCCGAACTAGGCCGAAGCCGCAGCCTCACCTAAAAACTCCTGCTCCTCAGGACCGGCGCACTGCCAGTGCCGGTCCTGGGGGGAAAAGACATATGAATCGATTTGACCTACCAACTCAATTTTAAAATTAAATCGATTTGTTTCCCAGCTCTACCAGTAATAGGAATAAAAGTGATAAAAAATAAATAAAGGAACAGTGTAAAAAATAAAAAGTTGAATAAATAAGAACTTTTTTTTTAAAGCATCCCCATCCCTCCGTGCTCAAGCGTAGAAGCGAACGCATATGTAAGTCGCGTCTGCATATGAAAACGGTGTTTAAACCACACATGTGAGGTATCACCGCGATCATTAGAGCGAGAGCAATAACTGTAGCACTAGACTCCCCTTTGCAACTGGTAACATGTAAAAAAATTTAAAGCGTCGCCTAAGGAATTTTTTTTTAGTACAGTAGTTTGTTGCTATTCCACAAGTGTGCACAGTTTTAAAGCATGACATCTTAGGGTCCTTTCACACGTGCGGACCGTTCGTCCGTTTTTAGACGTCCGTTTTTTGACTGCAATGCTTTCCTATGGGTCCTTTCACACGCATCCGCTAACGTCCGTCTCCGTTAAGCTCCGTTTTTTTGAACGGAAGAAAACCCTATTTTTCTTCCGTCAAAAAAACGGAACGGACGAAAAACGGACGTTAGCGGACGATCCGTTTAACATCCGATCCGCTAACGTCTGTTTTTCATCAAAATATGTAATAAAAAAAAAGTTCTAACCAAAAAAAAAAACGGATAAAAAAACAGATGAGAAAACTGATGAAAACGGATGAAAACCGGATGAAAAACTGATCAACTGATGATAAAAACGGATCATAAAAAACAGTCCGCACGTGTGAAAGGACCCATAGGTATCTATGTACTCAGCATGACATCATCTTTCACATTTTACAAAATTTGGGCTAACTTTAGTGTTGTTTTTTTCAAATTCATTAAAGTGTATGTTTTAAAAAAAAAATGTGTTTGAAAGACCGCTGCGCAAATACATGAATACATGTGACATGAAATATTGCAACGGCCGCCTTTTTATTCTCTAGGGTTTTTTTTCTCTATTCTCTGTGTGTACAAGTATTATTATTATTATACAGGATCTATATAGCGCCAACAGTTTGCGCAGCGCTTAACAAAACAAAGGCAGACATTACAGTTACATTACAATTTGGTACAAGAGGAATCAGAGGGCCCCCTGCTCATTAGAGCTTACAATCTAAAAAGTAACCATGTAGTGATATTTTTATTATAATAAAAAGACAGAGCAACTGCAGTGAACCATTGAGCGCCCCCTACAAACTTCTGTATTTAATTCGATAACAAAAATATGGAAAAGAAAGCTAGAAGATATATTACATCACTACCTTAGCTAAAGGGTCCCACTCTCTACAGTATTGAGGACTGCTTACTACCAACTCAGAAGAGTACCTGGGATATCAAGTACTTAGCCAGAAGACTATTTTAGGTATATATAACTTTTTTAGGTGGGAAGGTGGTGCAGGGAGGGGGCAAAGTTGTCATTTTTTCTGGGGAACTGCTTTAACATTTATATGCAGACAAAGCTGTCCAGCAAATGTGATGGTGACATGGCAAGGGGCAAACTTAGGGGTGCTTCAGAAGTTTGAGCAACCCTTTATTTTTTTTAGGCCCCCATTTACACTGTCCTATTTGTGTGTTGGCAGTACGTGTAGTACATGTATGTTGGCAGTACGTGTAGTACATGTAATTTGGCAGTGCGTGTAGTATGTGTGTTGGCAATACATGTAGTTCATGTGTGTCGGTTATACCTGTGTTTGCAGTACATGTAGTACATGTGTGTTAGCAGTACGTGTAGGTCATGTGTGTTGGCAGTACGTGTAGTACATGTATGTTGGCAGTACGTGTCGTATGTGTGTTGGCAGTACATGTAGTTCATGTGTGTTGGCAGTACGTGTGTGTTGGTTGTACGTGTGTGTTTGCAGTAGTGTAGTACATGTATGTTGGCAGTACTTGTAGTATGTGTGTTGGCAGTACATGTAGTTCATGTGTGTTGGCAGTACGTGTAGTACATGTATGTTGGCAGTACGTGTAGTATGTGTGTTGGCAGTACATGTAGTTCATGTATGTTGGCAGTACGTGTAGTATGTGTGTTGGCAGTACATGTAGTTCATGTGTGTTGGCAGTACGTGTAGTACATGTATGTTGGCATTACGTGTAGTATGTGTGTGTTGGCAGTACGTGTAGTATGTGTGTTGGCAGTACATGTAGTTCATGTATGTTGGCAGTACGTGTAGTATGTGTGTTGGCAGTACATGTAGTTCATGTATGTTGGCAGTACGTGTAGTATGTGTGTTGGCAGTACATGTAGTTCATGTGTTGGCAGTATGTGTAGTACATGTATGTTGGCAGTACGTGTAGTATGTGTGTTGGCAGTACGTGTAGTTCATGTATGTTAGCAGTACGTGTAGTATGTGTGTTGGCAGTACATGTAGTTCATGTATGTTAGCAGTACGTGTAGTATGTGTGTTGGCAGTACATGTAGTTCATATTTGTTGGCAGTACGTGTAGTATGTGTGTTGGCAGTACATGTAGTTCATATTTGTTGGCAGTACGTGTGTGTTTGCAGTAGTGTAGTACATGTGTGTTGGGATTACGCATAGTTTCTTGTGTGTTGGCAGTACGTGTAGTTCATGTGTATTGGCAGTGCATGTAGTTCATGTGTATTGGCAGTACATGTGTGTTGGCAGTACGTGTACATGTAATCCGGCACTACGTCGCTTTAACTGACAATTGCGCGGTCGTGCGACGTGGCTTCCAAAAAAATTGACGTCCTTTTTTCCTCACAAATAGAGCTTTGTGGTTTTTATTTTTTGCGCTATAAACAAAAACAGAGTGACAATTTTGAAAAAAAAAAATACATATATTTTTTACTTTTTGCTATAATAAACATCGCATTTTTTTGGGGGATTATTTTTTTTTCCTCAGTTTAGGCCCATACGTATTCTTCTACATGTTTAAAAAAAAAAAAATAAGCGTATAGTGATTGGTTATAGCGCCTACAAAATAGGGGACATAATTATGATTTTTTTTTATTATTTTTTTTTTACTTTTTTTTTACTAGTAATGGCGGCGATCTGCGATTTTTTTATTGGGACTGCAACATTATGGCGGACACATCGGACACCTTTGACACATTTTCGGGACCATTTCACATGCTATAAATATGCACTGATTACTGTATAAATATTTATTATAGCAAAAAGTAAAAAATATATATATATTTTTTTCAAAATTGTCACCCTTTTTTCGTTTATAGCGCAAAAAATAAAAACCGCAGAGGTGATCAAATACCACTAAAAGAAAGCTCTATTTGTGGGGAAAGGACGTCAATTTTGTTTGGGAGCCACGTGGCACGACCGCGCAATTGTCAGTTAAAGCGACGTAGTGCCGGAAGCTGAAATTTCGCCTGGGCAGGAAGGGGGGGATATGTTCCCAGTAATGTAATCAATGTTATTTTTCTTTGAATTTCTCACTTCGTGTTTCTCCTCAGTAAGATTTCCACCATCATCCGAACCGTTCAGGCAGGGGGTTAGTCAGGAAGTGAGAAATTTAGACAAAAAAAAATAAAAAATTTAGAAGGGAAATGGAAGGAAAAGGTAAGTGAACCAACAATGCACTAGCTTTAAGGAACCTATTTAGAAAATAAAAAACGAACCTTTACAAGACCTTTAAGAAAAATTGTACTTGTCCCTCCTGAATTATTTTGCATTAACTGTCATGATTGGCTCGCGAAATCAGTGCACTAATGAATAGATTATTGGAGAACCGCTCTGAATGCGTGTTTTTTTCTTCCATCTGATTGTATCATCGTGTGTACTAGGCATTCGTTAGACAATTTGTTCTGTGGAGATGCCAAAGAAAGCATGTCGGTGCACACAGAACAGTGCGGACTGCTCCTAAAAGGTTTCAGTATGGTTGCACAGTTGTGCGCTGTGGTAACGCATGTTCCAGCATGTTATCGCAAAGCACGCTAATGTGTTGGTATACAGTGCCTTGAAAAAGTATCTGTACCCCTTGAAATTTTCCACATGTTACAACCAAAAATGTAAATGTATTTTATTGGGATTTTATGTGATAGACCAACACAAAGTGGCACATAATTGTGAAGAGCTAGGAAAATGATATATTTTTTTACAAATAATATGTACAGCTACAAGCCTTTTTGCGTATGTCTCTACCAGCTTTGCACATCTAGAGTGAATTTTTTGCCCATTTGCCCAGAGAGTGTCTGTGAACAGCAATTTTCAAGTCTTGCCACATATTTTCAATTGGATTTAGGTCTGGACTTTGACTGGGCCATTCTAACACATGAATATGCTTTGATATAAACCATTCCATTGTAGATCTGGCTGTATGTTTAGGGTCGTTGTCCTGCTGAGAGGTTGACCTCTGCCCCAGTCAAGTCTTTTGCAGACTCTACCAGGTTTTCATCTAAGATTTCCCTGTATTTGGCTTTATCCATCTTTCCATCAACTCTGACCAGCTTCCCTGTCCCTGCTCAAGAAAATAATCCCCACATCATGATGCTGCCACCACCATGTTTCACGGTGGGGATGGTGTGTTTAGGGTCATGTGCAGTGTTGGTTTTACGCCACACATAGCGTTTTGCTTTTAGGCCAAAAAGTTCCATTTTGATCTCATCTGACCAGAGCACCTTCTTCCACATGTTTGCTGTGTCCCCCACATGGCTTCTCACAAACTGCAAACGGGACTTCTTATGGCTTTCTTCTTGCCACTCTTCCATAAAGGCCAGATTTGTAGAGTGCATGACTAAAGCCTTGTACATACGATCAGATTTTCTATGGGAATGTGTGATGACAGACTGTTGGCCTAAAGTCTGAACCGTTTGTACACTCCATTATGCCGCGTACACACGGTCGTTTTTTGCGATGAAAAAAAACGACGTTTTCTGTGAAGTAAAAACGACGTTTTTGAAACGTCACTTTTCAAAGACAATTTTGCATACACACCATCGTTTTTTCACAAAAAGCAAGGTTACGTTCACCACTCTTTTCCATTGAAGCTCGCTTCATAACTAGCTTCTGGGCATGCGCGGGTTGAAAAACGTCGTTTTAAAAGACGTTTTTGCTACACACGGTGACTTTTTGTGAAACAAAAAACGACGTTTTGAAAAACGACACAAAAAATTCAAGCATGTTGGAATTATTTTTGGTCGTTTTTTTTAAGACAAAAAACGACGTTTTGCCCACACACGATCAATTTAAATGACGTTTTAAAAAATGTCGTTTTTTTTCATCGCAAAAAACGACCGTGTGTACGCGGCATTAGACTATTGTTGTCCAACTTTCCACTGACAAATGTTGGATGGCAGGCTAAAACATTTTCTGCGGACCATGTACTGTTGTCAGATTTTCCTGTCATGTGTACACAAGTCCGTCACACAAAAGTCCAAAGTACAAACATGCATGCTCAGAATCAATGCTCACCAAATACAACATTAGCAGAAGGTGCAGAAAGAGTGGCGCTCAAGAGCTGAAATTTCATGTAGTACGTCACTACGTTTGTGTTTGTTGGCCGATAATTGTGTGCTGTTTGTATGTTCATGTCCAACGCCCTTCGGACAAAAGTCTGACGCTTTGTCTGCAGAAAATCCGTTCGTGTGATTTCAATGGGCAGGAGCACTTTAGGAGAGGTTTAAACACCGCTCCTAAAGTGCCTCAAAGGAGCTGCTTGTAGGACTTTTTTTTTATGTCCTGCCAGCGCAACTCTCCAGGTTGAAAGCACTCAGGCTTTCACATTAGAGTGAAAGCAGAGGTGCTTTACAGGCACTATTGTTAGCGCTATAGCGCCTGTAAAGCGCCTCAGTGTGAAAGGGGTCTAAAGCCCCATACACACCATTAGATTTTCTGCAGATATTTGTCTTCAGATTTACAAAAACCATAAGAGGTCAAATCTAAAAAATGTCAATAGCCCTTGCACTGCATGGTTTTGTTTAATCTGAAGACAAAAATCTGCAGAAAATCTAATAGTGTGTATGGGGACTAATAGTTAGCCTGTGGACAGATTCTCCCATCTGAGCTGTGGATCTCTGCAGCTCCTCCAGAGTTACCATGGGCCTCTTGGCTGCTTCTCTGATTAATGCTCTCCTTTTCCCAGTCTGTCAGTTTAGGTGGGAGGCCATGTCTTGGTAGGTTTGCAGTTGTGCCATACTCTTTCCATTTTTGGATGATGGATTGAACAGTGCTCCGTGAGATGTTCAAAGCTTGGAAAAAATGTTTTTATAACCTAGCCTGCTTTAAACTTCTTCACAACTTTATCCCTGACCTGTCTGGTGTGTTCCTTGGCCTTCATGATGCTGTTTTTTCACTAAGGCTCTCTAACAAACCTCCGAGGGCTTCACAGAACAGCTGTATTTATGCTGAGATTAATATACACACACAGATGGACTCTATTTACTAATTAGGCGACTTCTGAAGGCAATTGGTTCCACTAGATTTTAGTTAGGGGTATCAGAGTAAAGAGGGCTGGATACAAATGCACACCACACTTTTCACATATTTATTTGTAAAAGATTTGGAAAACCATTTATCATTTTCCTTCCACTTCACAATTATGTGCCCCTTTGTGTTGGTCTATCACATAAAAAACCCAATAAAATACATTTACGCTTTTGGTTGTAACATGACAAAATGTCAAGGGGTATGAATACTTTTTCAAGGCACTGGATACAGGTTGCCATATATTGTGGATGACACCATATAATACATATTCAGTAAGAAAAACACATACGCTACAGCACAGCACACGGTAATACAGTGCACTGCACAGATGTTGAGGGCGTGTTTAATGCATACAGGAGTGTCGAGAGCTCATTCGAAATGACTAGACAATGATGATTAGTGATAAGATTGGTGTGACAGATGATCAGTATCAGAATTGGCGTGACAGATTATCGGTGTTAGGATTAGTATGACAGATGATCAGTGTCAGGATTGGTGTGACAGATGATCACTTGTCAGAATTGGTTTAACAGATGACTGGTGTCAGGATTGGTATGACAGATGATAAGTGTCAGGATTAGTGTGATAGGTGATCAGTGACAGGAAAGGAGTGACAAATAATCAGTGAGGGAAAGGGTATATTAAAAATGAGTGACAGGAAATTTATGACAATTGATCAGATTCAGGAAAGGTGTTCAATGACAAAAAAAGGTGTCAATATGATTGGTATCAGGAAAAGATGACACATGGTTAGTGACAGGAAAGAAATGACAGGTGATTGGTGACAGTAGAGCCGACAGATAACAGATGATCGATGACAGGTTAGTATGATCAGTGTCATATTTAGTATGAGAGATGATTGCTGTTGGGATTGGTATGGTAGACTATCAGTGTCAGGGTTGGTATGACAGATGATCAGTGTCAGGGTTGGTATGACAGGCGATCTTTGTCAGGGTTGGTATGATGAATGATCAAATTGAGGATTGTTAAAACAGATGATCAGAGTCAGGGTTGGTATTATGGATGATCAAATTGAGGATTGTTAAAACAGATGATCAGTGTCAGGGATGGTATGACAGATGATCAGTGTCAGGGTTGGTATGACAGATGATCAGTGTCAGGGATGGTATGACAGACGATCAGTGTCAGGGATGGTATGACAGACAATCAGTGTCAGGGATGGTATGACAGACAATCAGTGTCAGGGATGGTATTACAGACAATCAGTGTCAGGGATGGTATGACAGACGATCAGTGTCAGGGATGGTATGACAGATGATCAGTGTCAGGGATGGTATGACAGATGATCAGTGTCAGGGTTGGTATGACAGTTGATCAGTGTCAGGCATGTTATGACAGGTGATAAGTGTCAGGGATGGTATGGCAGATGATCAGTGTCAGGGATGATATGGCAGATGATCAGTGTCAGGGATGATATGGCAGATGATCAGTGTCAGGGATGATATGGCAGATGATCAGTGTCAGGGATGATATGGCAGATGATCAGTGTCAGGGATGATATGGCAGATGATCAGTGTCAGGGATGATATGGCAGATGATCAGTGTCAGGGATGATATGGCAGATGATCAGTGTCAGGGTTGGTATGACAGTTGATCAGTGTCAGGCATGTTATGACAGGTGATAAGTGTCAGGGATGGTATGGCAGATGATCAGTGTCAGGGTTGGTATGGCAGATGATCAGTGTCAGGCATGTTATGACAAATGATCAGTGTCAGGGTTGGTATGACAGATGATCAGTGTCAGGCATGTTATGACAGGTGATAAGTGTCAGGGATGGTATGGCAGATGATCAGTGTCAGGATTGGTATGGCAGATGATCAGTCCCAGGGTTGGTATGGCAGATGATCAGTGTCAGGGAAGGTATGACAGATGATCAGTGTCAGGGTTGGTATGGCAGATGATCAGTGTCAGGGTTGGTATGACAGATGATCAGTGTCAGGGTTGGTATGACAGATGATTAGTGTCAAGGATGGTATGACAGATGATCAGTGTCAGGGATGGTATGACAGATGATCAGTGTCAGGCATGTTATGACAGATGATCAGTGTCAGGCATGTTATGACAGATGATCAGTGTCAGGGTTGGTATGACAGATGATCAGTGTCAGGCATGTTATGACAGATGATCAGTGTCAGGCATGTTATGACAGATGATCAGTGTCAGGGTTGGTATGACAGTTGATCAGTGTGAGGCATGTTATGACAGGTGATAAGTGTCAGGAATGGTATGGCAGATGATCAGTGTCAGGGTTGGTATGACAGATGATCAGTGTCAGGGTTGGTTGACAGATAATCAGTGTCAGGGATGGTATGACAGATAATCAGTGTCAGGGATGGTATGACAGTTGATCAGTGTCAGGGATGGTATGACAGATGATCAGTGTCAGGGATGGTATGACAGATGATCAGTGTCAGGGATGGTATGACAGATGATCAGTGTCAGGGTTGGTATGACAGTTGATCAGTGTGAGGCATGTTATGGCAGATGATCAGTGTCAGGGTTGGTATGACAGATGATCAGTGTCAGGGTTGGTATGACAGATGATCAGTGTCAGGGTTGGTTGACAGATGATCAGTGTCAGGGATGGTATGACAGATAATCAGTGTCAGGGATGGTATGACAGATAATCAGTGTCAGGGATGGTATGACAGATAATCAGTGTCAGGGATGGTATGACAGTTGATCAGTGTCAGGGATGGTATGACAGATGATCAGTGTCAGGGATGGTATGACAGATGATCAGTGTCAGGGATGGTATGACAGATGATCAGTGTCAGGGATGGTATGACAGATGATCAGTGTCAGGGATGGTATGACAGTTGATCAGTGTCAGGGATGGTATGGCAGATGATCCGTGTCAGGGATGATATGGCAGATGATCAGTGTCAGGGAAGGTATGACAGATGATCAGTGTCAGGGATGGTATGACAGATGATCAGTGTCAGGGTTGGTATGGCAGATGATCAGTGTCAGGATTGGTATGGCAGATGATCAGTGGCAGGGTTGGTATGACAGATGATCAGTGTCAGGCATGTTATGACAGATGATCAGTGGCAGGGTTGGTATGGCAGATGATCAGTGTCAGGCATGTTATGACAGATGATCAGTGTCAGGCATGTTATGACAGATGATCAGTGTCAGGCATGTTATGACAGATGATCAGTGACAGGGTTGGTATGGCAGATGATCAGTGCCAGGGTTGGTATGACAGATGATCAGTGTCAGGCATGTTATGACAGATGATCAGTGTCAGGGTTGGTATGGCAGATGATCAGTGTCAGGCATGTTATGACATATGATCAGTGTCAGGCATGTTATGACAGATGATCAGTGTCAGGGTTGGTATGACAGATGATCAGTGTCAGGCATGTTATGACAGATGATCAGTGTCAGGGTTGGTATGACAGATGATCAGTGTCAGGCATGTTATGGCAGATGGTCAGTGCCAGGGTTGGTATGACAGATGATCAGTGCCAGGGTTGGTATGACAGATGATCAGTGCCAGGGTTGGTATGGCAGATGATCAGTGTCAGGCATGTTATGACAGATGATCAGTGTCAGGGTTGATATGACAGATGATCAGTGTCAGGGTTGATATGACAGATGATCAGTGTCAGGGTTGGTATGACAGATGATCAGTGTCAGGCATGTTATGACAGATGATCAGTGTCAGGCATGTTATGACAGATGATCAGTGTCAGGCAAGTTATGGCAGATGATCAGTGCCAGGGTTGGTATGACAGATGATCAGTGTCAGGGTTGGTATGACAGATGATCAGTGTCAGGGAAGGTATGACAGATGATCAGTGTCAGGGAAGGTATGACAGATGATCAGTGTCAGGGAAGGTATGAAAAATGATCAGTGTCAGGGTTGGTATGGCAGATGATCAGTGTCAGGGAAGGTATGACAGATGATCAGTGTCAGGGTTGGTATGACAGATGATCAGTGTCAGGGATGGTATGGCAGATGATCAGTGTCAGGGTTGGTATGGCAGATGATCAGTGTCAGGAATGGTATGGCAGATGATCAGTGTCAGGAATGGTATGGCAGATGATCAGTGTCAGGGTTGGTATGACAGATGATCAGTGTCAGGGTTGGTATGACAGATGATCAGTGTCAGGCATGTTATGACAGATGATCAGTGGCAGGGTTGGTATGACAGATGATCAGTGTGAGGCATGTTATGACAGATGATCAGTGTCAGGGTTGGTATGGCAGATGATCAGTGTCAGGGTTGGTATGGCAGATGATCAGTGTCAGGCATGTTATGACAGATGATCAGTGTCAGGCATGTTATGACAGATGATCGGTGTCAGGCATGTTATGACAGATGATCGGTGTCAGGCATGTTATGACAGATGATCGGTGTCAGGCATGTTATGACAGATGATCAGTGACAGGCATGTTATGACAGATGATCAGTGCCAGGCATGTTATGACAGATGATCAGTGCCAGGCATGTTATGACAGATGATCAGTGTCAGGCATGTTATGACAGATGATCAGTGTCAGGGTTGGTATGACAGATGATCAGTGTCAGGCATGTTATGACAGATGATCAGTGTTGGTATGGCAGATGATCAGTGTCAGGCATGTTATGACAGATGATCAGTGTCAGGGTTGGTATGGCAGATGATCAGTGCCAGGCATGTTATGACAGATGATCAGTGTCAGGGTTGGTATGGCAGATGATCAGTGTGAGGCATGTTATGACAGATGATCAGTGTCAGGGTTGGTATGGCAGATGATCAGTGTGAGGCATGTTATGACAGATGATCAGTGTCAGGGTTGGTATGGCAGATGATCAGTGTGAGGCATGTTATGACAGGTGATCAGTGTCAGGCATGTTATGACAGATGATCAGTGCCAGGCATGTTATGACAGATGATCAGTGTCAGGCATGTTATGACAGATGATCAGTGCCAGGCATGTTATGACAGATGATCAGTGTCAGGGTTGGTATGACAGATGATCAGTGTCAGGCATGTTATGACAGATGATCAGTGTTGGTATGGCAGATGATCAGTGTGAGGCATGTTATGACAGATGATCAGTGTCAGGCATGTTATGACAGATGATCAGTGTCAGGGTTGGTATGGCAGATGATCAGTGCCAGGCATGTTATGACAGATGATCAGTGTCAGGGTTGGTATGGCAGATGATCAGTGTGAGGCATGTTATGACAGATGATCAGTGTCAGGGTTGGTATGGCAGATGATCAGTGTGAGGCATGTTATGACAGATGATCAGTGTCAGGGTTGGTATGGCAGATGATCAGTGTGAGGCATGTTATGACAGGTGATCAGTGTCAGGCATGTTATGACAGATGATCAGTGTCAGGCATGTTATGACAGATGATCAGTGCCAGGCATGTTATGACAGATGATCAGTGTCAGGGTTGGTATGGCAGATGACTGGTGAAAGAAAAAGTAAAAAGAATAATTAGAACAAGTAAAATGATGATGGATTTACAGATTCCGGAAAGGTGTTCAGTGACAAAAAAAGGTGCCACATAATTCAGGAAAAGCATGACAGAGATTCAGAGTCAGGAAAGAAATGACAGGTGACAGCATGGGTGAGGTATGATCCGTGTCAGGACTGGTATGACAAATGATTGGTCTCAGGATTGATGTGATAAATGATCAGTGACAGGACAGATGATCAGATTCGGTGTTCAGTAATATAGCGGTGTGGTATGATTGGTATCAGGAAAGATATGACAGGTGATTGGTGACAGATAACGGATGTCAGGATTGATAAAATGAAAAACTAATCAGTGAGTGAAAAGTTATGACAGATGATGTTCGGTAAGAAAGGTAGCACATAATTCAGTGTCGGGATTGGTATGACAAGTGACAGCAATGGTGGGAGAAGATCGGTGTAGAGGGCGGGCACTAGGTGTAGTGGGAACACACATTCCCATTCTCTTCTTTCTTTTTGCACACAATGCTCATTCTTTTGAATAGGATGCCCTATGTGCAACACATACGCCAAAGAAGCTCATGCATCTTTTCAGGTGGTGGTTTTTACAGCACATCGGCTAGGTGTGTTTGGGGGTCATTAATGACACGAGTGTGATGTGCACTTTGTGTGAATTCCACTGAACACACAGGTGAGGAGATACAGTGGAGATGATAGGACTGGGATGAGGAGGGGGGGGGGGGGGGGGGGGGATTGGTGAATGGAGGATGATATGGGGGGGGGTTGTGAATGGAGAATGAGATGGTGGAGGGGGGGTGTATTGTGAATGGAGGATGAGATGATGGGGGAGGGGTGTTGTGAATGGGGAATGAGATGATAGGGGGGGTTGTGAATGGAGGATGAGATGATGGGGGGAGGGGTGTTGTAAATGGAGGATAAGTTGATAGGGGCGTTGTGAATGGAGGATGAGATGATGGGGGGTTGTGAATGGAGGATGAGATGATGGGGGGAGGGGTGTTGTGAATGGAGGATGAGTTGATGGGGGGGTTGTGAATGGAGGATGAGATGATGGGGGGGTTGTGAATAGGGGATGAGATGATGGAGGGGGGGTGTGTGTAAATGGAGAATGAGATGATGGGGGGAGGGGGGTTGTGAATGTGGAATGAGATGATAGGGGAAGGGGTGTTGTGAATGGAGGATGAGTTGATGGGGGGGTTGTGAATGGCGGATGAGATGATGGAGGGGGGTGTTGTAAATGGAGAATGAGATGATGGGGGGGATTATGTGAATGGAGGGTGAGATGATGGGGGCGTTGTGAATGGAGGATGAGATGATGGGGGGGGGGGGGTTGTGAATGGAGGATGAGATGATGGGGGAGGGGTGTTGTGAATGGAGGATGAGTTGATGGGGGGGTTGTGAATGGAGGATGAGATGATGGAGGAGGGGGGGTTGTGAATGGAGAATGAGATGACGGGGGGAGGGTGTTATGAATGGAGGATGAGTTGATGGGGGGGTTGTGAATTGAGGATGATATGATGGGGGGTTGTGAATGGAGGATGAGATGATGGGGGGGTTGTGAATTGAGGATGATATGATGGGGGGTTGTGAATGGAGGATTAGATGATGGGGGGGGTTGTGAATGGAGGATGAGATGATGGGGGGGGTTGTGAATTGAGGATGAGATGATGGGGGGTTGTGAATGGAGGATGAGATGATGGGGGGGGGTTGTGAATTGAGGATGAGATGATGGGGGGTTGTGAATGGAGGATGAGATGATGGGGGGGGTTGTGAATTGAGGATGAGATGATGGGGGGTTGTGAATGGAGGATGAGATGATGGGGGGGTTGTGGAATTGAGGATGAGATGATGGGGGGTTGTGAATTGAGGATGAGATGATGGGGAGGGGGGGTTGTGAATGGAGGATGAGATGGTGGGGGGATTATGTGAATGGAGGATGAGATGATGGGGGGTTGTGAATTGAGGATGAGATGATGGGGGGGTTGTGAATGGAGGATGAGATGATGGGGGGATTATGTGAATGGAGGATGAGATGATGGGGGGGTTGTGAATGGAGGATGAGATGATGGGTGGTTGTGAATTGAGGATGAGTTGATGGGGGGGTTGTGAATGGAGGATGAGATGATGGGGGGAGGGGGGGTTGTGAATGGAGGATGAGATGATGGGGGGGGGGTTGTGAATGGAGGATGAGATGATGGGGGGATTATGTGAATGGAGGATGAGATGATGAGGGGTTGTGAATGGGGGATGAGATGATGGGGGGATTATGTGAATCGAGGATGAGATGATGGGGGGATTATGTGAATCGAGGATGAGATGATGAGGGGTTGTGAATGGAGGAAGAGATAATGGGGGGTTGTGAATGGAGGATGAGATGATGGAGGGGGGGGTTGTGAATGGAGGATGAGATGATGGAGGGGGGGGGGGTTGTGAATGGAGGATGAGATGATGGAGGGGGGGGGGTTGTGAATGGAGGATGAGATGAACATTATGTGAATGGAGGATGAGATGATGAGGGGTTGTGAATGGGGGATGAGATGATGAGGGGATTATGTGAATGGAGGATGAGATGATGAGGGGATTATGTGAATGGAGGATGAGATGATGAGGGGATTATGTGAATGGAGGATGAGATGATGAGGGGATTGTGAATGAGGATGAGATGATGATTGTGAATGGAGGTGAGATGGGGGGGTTGTGAATGGGGGATGAGATGATGGGGGGATTATGTGAATCGAGGATGAGATGATGGGGGGATTATGTGAATCGAGGATGAGGGGTTGTGAATGGAGGATGAGATAATGGGGGGTTGTGAATGGAGGATGAGATGATGGGGGAGGGGGGGTTGTGAATGGAGGATGAGATGATGGGGGGGGGGGGTTGTGAATGGAGGATGAGATGATGGGGGGATTATGTGAATGGAGGATGAGATGATGAGGGGTTGTGAATGGGGGATGAGATGATGGGGGGATTATGTGAATCGAGGATGAGATGATGGGGGGATTATGTGAATCGATGATGAGATGATGAGGGGTTGTGAATGGAGGATGAGATAATGGGGGGTTGTGAATGGAGGATGAGATGATGGAGGGGGGGGTTGTGAATGGAGGATGAGATGATGGAAGGGGGGGGGGTTGTGAATGGAGGATGAGATGATGGAGGGGGGGGGGTTGTGAATGGAGGATGAGATGATGGAGGGGGGGGGGTTGTGAATGGAGGATGAGATGATGAGGGGATTATGTGAATGGAGGATGAGATGATGAGGGGATTGTGTGAATGGAGGATGAGATGAGGGGGGTTGTGAATGGAGGATGAGATGAGGGGGGGGGATTGTGAATGGAGGATGAGATGTGAATGGAAGATGATAAAACACGCTGGTATGACACTCTCCTCCCGGTCTCCTCAGTACAATCACATTGCTCTGTCCCGGGTTCTCCCCCAGATGTGAGAAGCGGACCTGTATGGACCCATCCCCCACACTGCAGACAATACATGTGTGTGTCCACCGGGTTCCTCTAACACAAACAGACATCCCAAATCTCACCCGGTGCTGGTTCCGGTTCCGGTCTTTTCCAGCCGCCAGCCCGGAGTCTGCCATCCGCAGCCGAACCGAACCGGGCCGTTCCCAACCGGAACCGGAAAACAGCTGTTGGGACGTCACAGGAGAGAATCGCCAATAAAAAGCCGCAAGTCAATCATCGGAGCGATTGTCAGACGCAGAATCTAGTCTACAGCGGCCAATCAGAGGGGCGGGGGCGGGGCTATGTGCTCCATTCCTTTACTCATTCTTAGCGGGTATAGAGTGGAGCCAGGCGGGGGATGGAAGGTACTTGGCTGACCTGACATGGAAGCACAGAGCGCCGCATACCCTTTAGACGTTTATTTCATTGTCAGTTTATTCTGGCCAGTGAAATGAATGGCATAGTTCAGAGCAGTGCAGGCAGTTCCAGAGAGAAAAAGTAGAACATGCTGCATATTTCCTGGAATGCAGTAAGGCTCCATTCACATCTATGCATGTTGCTTTTGAGCGTTTTTGCTGTGCTTTCTGCATTTCTGTAACCGCAATTTTGCCACGTGTTGCCATTTGTGTGTTTTTTTTTTTACATTCACTGTTTATTAACCACTTAAGGACCGGACCAATATGCTGCCGAATGACCCAAGGGGTTTTTGCGATTCGGCACTGCGTCGCTTTAACAGACAATTGCGCGGTCGTGAGACGTGGCTCCCAAACAAAATGTGCGTCCTTTTCTTCCCACAAATAGAGCTTTATTTTGATGGTATTTGATCGCCTCTGCAATTTTTTATTTTTTGCGCTATAAACATGTACACAAAATGTATTCAGCCACATGTCTTTAGTAAAAAAAAATCGCAATATAAAAAAAAATTAGCTACCTAGCGGCAACAGTGACACTAATACAGCGATCAGAAAATCGATTGCTTAGTGACACTAGCAATAGGGGGTGAAAGGGTTAACTAGGGCGGTGATGAAGGGGTGAAACCTTTATTAGGGGGGGTAGGGGGCTACCCTGGACCTAACACTAACTGCCTGTCACACTAACACTAAATGCAGTGATCAGTAAATATATGATCACTGCTATTAGGCACACTGTGACAGAGGGCCGGGGGGAGGGGTGATCGCAAGGAGTTAATGTGCCTATGTGTGTGGTGTCAGTGTAGTGTTGGTGCGACTTACTTGTGATGTCTTCTCTCCTCTCGTCAGATCGAAAATACCGCAGAGAGGAGAGCTGACATCACTTCCTCTGCCAGTGTTTACATTATACAGGCAGAGGAAGTGCAGAGCGGAGGCTCTGCGGATTGGCTGGGAGCGATCACGAGGGGGCGGACAGAAACCAACAGCCGCCCCCTCATCCTGGATCGCTCCCACAGGTAAGAGGACCGCCGCATGTAGCGGGGGGGGGGGGGGGTCCCGATCGGACCCCCGACCCGCAAGAAGGCAGGGACGTACATGTATACCCATGTGCCATTCTGTGGACGTACATATACATGCGGTGGTCGTTAAGTGATTAAGGTGACCAGATTTTTTTTAATGAAATCCGGGGACATATTTTTTTTACCAGTAATTGCGGCAATCAGCGACTCCCTGCCCGACCCAGTCCGCCTCACAGCCTGTCAAGTCTCACTCTCCGGGCCCCGGATACTATGGGGTGGGAAGCGGAGGAAGATCACTCTGCCAGGGAAGGCAAGGAGATAAGCAGGCAGGCGGCTGGCTGGTATTTGAGCCAAGGCAGAAGAACATGCAAGTGGAGCTGAATG
Source organism: Rana kukunoris (assembly GCA_029574335.1). Classification (NCBI taxonomy): domain Eukaryota; kingdom Metazoa; phylum Chordata; class Amphibia; order Anura; family Ranidae; genus Rana; species Rana kukunoris. The sequence continues at coordinate 128,541,738 of CM056052.1, forward strand.
GATATGCACCCAGGGGCGGACTGACAACTCATAGGGCCCCCGGGCAATAGAAGATTATGGGGCCCCCGGGCTTACAGATGGCCACCAAGCCAGGAGGCAGTACAGAGGCGGGGCAGCTAAAATCTCAGGATTTTCACATCAAAACCATGTCGGTTTTGGACATATCAGGGACAGATGTAAAAAAAAACGGATTTTTACATACTGTCCCTGGTTTTACTGAGCCTGGCAACCCTGATGGGGCCCCCTAGTGGCATGGGGCCCTCGGGCAGTGCCTCAATGGTCAGTCCACCCCTGTATGCACCTGAAACAAAATAAATATTCCCTCCGCTCTGACCAGCACATGATCATCAGAAAGGGGCACAGATAATGGCAAAAAACACACAGTCCTAAGCTAGTAGGAGCAGTGGAGTAATTCATAAATATATATTTTTTTTTATTCTGCACTGTCTTTGAAATTGCCCCAGCCCCTGTTCAAATCCTATCCAGGGACAAAACCGGGGACCGACTCCTCAATCCGGGGACTGTCCCCTGAAACCGGGGATGTCTGGTCACCCTACTGTTTATAGCTGGTTGCTAAGGGGTGGGTCAAGAAGTCAGCCAGCCACCACGTCCTTAACAACGGATGAGTCATCAGCTGTCAGCAGGATATTATTTGGTCTGCGTAAAAGTTATAGGGCTAGATTCAGGTAGGAGCGGCGTAATTCTAAACCTGCGTAGCGTATGGTATTTACACTACACCGCCGAAAACTTTTTCAGGCAAGTGCTTTATTCACAAAGCACTTGCCTGTAAAGTTGAGGCGGCGTAGCGTAAATGGCCCGTCTTAAGTCAAATTGGGGCAGGCAGGGGGAGTGTATTATTTAAATAACGCGCGATCCCGCGCCGAATGTACTGCGCATGCGCCAGCCGTGAATTGATCCCAGTGCGCATGCTCCAAATCATGACGTCAATATACAATGTAAACAACGTGAATGTCTCTTACGCAAAGCCCTATTCGCGAACGTTTTACGTAAACGACGGGAAAATAAGTTATTTCTCATGCACAGACTGTGCATACTTCCAATTACACCCCAAAATACATTCTGCTACACATCCCGAGTATCGCAATACCACTTGTGGTGAGACTTTTTCACAACCTAGAGAGGTCCAACATGCAAGGGGCAGGTGTTCTAGGGGCATAAATTACACATCTAGGGACAGATTCAGAAAGTATTTACGTCGGCGTATCAAGAGATACGCGGCGTAAATACTAAGAATAGCCAGCATATCTTTTTTCTGTATTCAGAAAACAAGATACGCCGGAATTCTGCTAATATACGAGCGGCGTAAGTCACTTACATCGTCGTATATTAGTTGCATATTTACGCTGGCCACTAGGTGGCGCTTCCGTCATTTTACGCGTCGAATATGTAAATTAGGGAGTTACGGCGATCCCCGAACGTACTTGCGGCCGGGCGTCGTCGTTTACGTTGTTTGCGTAAGGCTTTTTCCGGCGTAAAGTTACCCCTGCTATAGGAGGCGTAGCCAATGTTAAGTATGGACGTCGGGACAGCGTCGAATTGTACATCATTTACGTTGTTTGCGTAAAACGTTCAGGAATTGGGGTTGTACGTAAGTTACGTACACGTTGTTTGCGTAAAACGTTCAGGAATTGGGGTTGTACGTAAGTTACGTACACGTCGTTTACATTGACTACTAGCGACGTGATTTGATGCATGCGCACTGGGATACGTCCACGGACGCGCGTTGCGCGTTCAGAAAAAAATTAAATTGCGTTAATAATTTGAATTAGGCGCCCTTACACCGGACACTTTACTCTACGCCGGCGCAACTTATGGAGCAAATGCTTTCTGAATAAGGCACTTGCCCATAAAATTTGCGGAGACTTAGCATAAAGAGCATACATATTTGTATCTGAATCTAGCCACTAATTTCCTGATGACCTATCACACCCTTGAAGGCCCTGAAGCACCAGGACAGTGGAATTACCCACAAAATGACCCCATTTTGGAAAGTTAACACCCCAACGTATATTCTGAGGCATAATAATTCTTTTGAATATGCAATTTTTTCCCAAAAGTTTTTGGAAAATGTGGAAAGAAAATAAAAACTTTTCTGTTTTTTGTTTTTACAAAGTTGTCAATTCATAAGATATTTAACATAGCATGTACATAGCAAAAATGACACCCCAAAATACATATTGCTACTCGTCCTGAGTATGGCGATACCACGTGTGAGTTTTTTACACGGCCACATACATGCAGGGAAAACCATCAGGCAATCTAGGAGCATAAATTACACTCATTTCATCTCATTTCCTGATGACCTATAACACTCTTGAAGGCCCTGGAGCGCTAGAACAGTGGAATTACCCACAAAATGACCCCATTTTGGAAAGCAAACACCTTGACGTACATTTTTTTTTCCTCAAATAATTTTTATCTACAAATTTTTTGATATGGTCATACGTAACCGCATAACATGTATACATAAAAGTAAAGGTACAGATCTCCCACATATATTCTATGTGGCATGGGCTGCAGATAGGTACTCGGGTACTCTGATGGGCTGGAAACAGGTACTCGGGTACTTTAATGGGCTGGAAACAGGTAATCGGGTACTCTAATGGGCTGGAAACAGGTAATCAGGTACTCTAATGGGCTGGAAACAGGTAATCGGGTACTCTGATGGACTGTAAACAGGTACTCGGGTACTCTGATGGGCTGGAAACAGGTACTCGGGTACTCTGATGGGCTGGAGACAGGTACTCGGATGGGCTGCAGATAGGTACTCTGATGGGCTGCAGATGGGTACTCTGATGGGCTACAGATAGGTACTCGGATAATCTGGGCTGGAGACAGGTACTCGGATAATCTGGGCTGGAGACAGGTACTCGGGTACTTTGATGGGCTGCAGATACAGTGCGGAAAATAAGTATTTGAACACCCTGCTATTTTGCAAGTTCTCCCACTTGGAAATCATGGAGGGGTCTGAAATTGTCATCGTAGGTGCATGTCCACTGTGAGAGACATAATCAAAAAAAAAATTCCAGAAATCACAATTTATGATTTTTTTAACTATTTATTTGTATGATACAGCTGCAAATAAGTATTTGAACACCTGAGAAAATCAATGTTAATATTTGGTACAGTAGCCTTTGTTTGCAATTGCAGAGGTCAAACGTTTCTTGTAGTTTTTCACCAGGTTTGCACACACTGGAGGAGGGATTTTGGCCCACTCCTCCACACAGATCTTCTCTAGATCAGTCAGGTTTCTGGGCTGTCGCTGAGAAACACAGAGTTTGAGCTCCCTCCAAAGATTCTCTATTGGGTTTAGGTCTGGAGACTGGCTAGGCCACGCCAGAACCTTGATATGCTTGGTTATCCTGGCTGTGTGCTTCGGGTCATTGTCATGTTGGAAGACCCAGCCTCGACCCATCTTCAAAGCTCTAACTGAGGGAAGGAGGTTGTTGCCCAAAATCTCGCAATACATGGCCCCGGTCATCCTCTCCTTAAAACAGTGCAGTCGCCCTGTCCCATGTGCAGAAAAACACCCCCAAAGCATGATGCTACCACCCCCATGCTTCACAGTAGGGATGGTGTTCTTAGGATGGTACTCATCATTCTTCTTCCTCCAAACACGGTTAGTGGAATTATGACCAAAAAGTTCTATTTTGGTCTCATCTGACCACATGACTTTCTCCCATGACTCCTTTGGATCATCCAAATGGTCATTGGCAAACTTGAGACGGGCCTTGACATGTGCTGGTTTAAGCAGGGGAACCTTCCGTGCCATGCATGATTTCAAACCATGACGTCTTAGTGTATTACCAACAGTAACCTTGGAAACAGTGGTCCCAGCTCTTTTCAGGTCATTGACCAGCTCCTCCCGTGTAGTCCTGGGCTGATTTCTCACCTTTCTTAGGATCATTGAGACCCCACGAGGTGAGATTTTGCATGGAGCCCCAGTCCAAGGGAGATTGACAGTCATGTTTAGCTTCTTCCATTTTCTAATGATTGCTCCAACAGTGGACCTTTTTTCACCAAGCTGCTTGGCAATTTCCCCGTAGCCCTTTCCAGCCTTGTGGAGGTGTACAATTTTGTCTCTAGTGTCTTTGGACAGCTCTTTGGTCTTGGCCATGTTAGTAGTTGGATTCTTACTGATTGTATGGGGTGGACAGGTATCTTTATGCAGCTAATGACCTCAAACGGGTGCATCTAATTTAGGATAATAAATGGAGTGGAGGTGGACATTTTAAAGGCAGACTGACAGGTCTTTGAGGGTCAGAATTCTAGCTGATAGACAGGTGTTCAAATACTTCTTTGCAGCTGTATCATACAAATAAATAGTTAAAAATTCATAAATTGTGATTTCTGGAATTTTTTTTTTGATTATGTCTCTCACAGTGGACATGCACCTACGATGACAATTTCAGACCCCTCCATGATTTCCAAGTGGGAGAACTTGCAAAATAGCAGGGTGTTCAAATACTTATTTTCTGCACTGTAGGTACTCTGGGCTGGAGACAGGTACTCGGAATAATCTGGGCTGGAGACAGGTACTCGGGTACTTTGATGGGCTGCAGATAGGTACTCTGGGCTGGAGACAGGTACTTGGGTACTTTGATGGGCTGCAGATATGTACCAGGGTACTCTGATGGGCTGGTGACAGATACTCGGGTACTCTGATGGGCGGGTGATTAAGCCCATCTCATATGACTGGCTGTGATTGGACACAGATAGTCATGTGGTAAAGAGACATTCTTATTGGCTCTTTACCCTGATTGGTAAAATCGCAGATCGCCGCCATTCCTAGTAAAAAAAATAATTAAAAAAATCATAATTATGTCCCGTATTTTGTAGGCAATATAACTTTTGCGCAAACCAGTCACTATGCGGTTATTGCGATTTTATTTCTTATTTATTTTTTACCAAAAATATGTAGAAGAATACGTATCGGCCTAAACTGAGATAAAAAATGTTTTTTTTTTTTTTTTTAAATGGGATATTAATTATAGCAAAAAGCAAAAAATATTGGGGCTGATTTACCAAGCCTGTGCGCCAAGACTCATGGTGCACAAGCAGGAGTAAACCTGTTTTTGACATTTACCAAAGAAACACGCTGCCAGTGCAGCGTGTTTCCTCATTTACTAAAGTGCCTAATGCGCCCAGAAGAGGGCGCACAGCACGCCAGTACAGAGCTGGCGTGCGGCATTTAGTAATGTAAACATCGGGGATTCGGGCGGGAGTTTATGAGGGGAGGGAGGGGGGGTGATGCAGGGGAAGTGTAGTGACATGTGTTTCAACTTGTGTGGCGGGCCGATTTGAAAGGGAAAGTGACTTTTGGGACCCGATCCCCGTGCCCTTGCAAAGTACGCTAGAACCTCGGAAGGTTCACTTGCATACTGGGCATGCGCAGAGGGAAAAATCGGAGCTCACCGCGCGCCGCTTCAGTACGCCGGGAAATCCTTGGTAAATACCAGGCGGCGTAGCAGTGTTTGCACTGCCTGGAGCGGCGCACGGCAAGCTCCGAGCTGTTCTCGGGCTGCGCTGACACTGAAGGGGAACTCCGCGCCAAATTTCAAATGTGAAACCGGCGCGGCTTCCCCCCCAGGGGTACAATAGGCTCTCCGGCTTGGTCCGGAACGTGAGGGGTTAACCCACGCCAAAATCGGCGTGGGGTTCCCCCCCAGATCCGTACCAAGCCCTCATCCCAGGCATGCAGTCTGGCCGGACAGGAATGGGGGTGGGGACGAGCGAGCGCCCCCCCCCCCTCCTGAGCCGTACCAGACCACATGCCCTCGACATGGGGGGAGTGTGTGCTTTGGGGGAGGGGGGCGCTGCCCCCCCACCCCAAAGCACTCTTGTCCCCATGTCGATCGGGACAAGAGCCTCTTCCCGACAACCCTAGCCATTGGTTGTCGGGGTATGCGGGCGGGAGCCAATCAGAATCTGGGAGCCCCGTTTAATAAGGTGGCCCCCAGATTTCGGGCCCCCACCCTATGTGAATGAGTATGGGGTACATCGTACCCCTACCCATTCACCTGGTGAACGTTTTCACTTTTGAGGGTCTTCCGCCGCCCCCTTCAAATTCTTCTGCCTGGACGGGGGTCGTACATCCCATCCAGGACTTGGACGTGGCGGGCTTCTCGTCGCTGTCTTCTGCCGCTGCCCCCTTCACCACGAAGCTCCGTGCTTGTTTGATGAGGGCAGCGGGCTTCCGTCGTCTTCTCCGGGGCGAGGGTCGTACATCCCACCCCGGATTTCGTCGCCGGGTTCTGCCTGGCTCCTACTAGGGGCCAGGGCTTCTTTTGCCGTCTTCCGCCGGAGGGCGCCACTCTCCGGGCTTCTCGACGTTGTCTTCCGCCGCGGGGGCCAGGCCTTCTTCTTTGCCGCCCCCCTCGATTTTTTCGGCCTGGACGGGGGTCGTACATCCCATCCAGGACTTGGACGTGGCGGGCTTCTCGTCGCCGTCTTCTGCCGCTGCCCCCTTCACCACGAAGCTCCGTGCTTGTTTGATGAGGGCAGCGGGCTTCCGTCGTCTTCTCCGGGGCGAGGGTCGTACATCCCACCCCGGATTTCGTCGCCGTCTTCTGCCGCTGCCCCCTTCACCACGAAGCTCCGTGCTTGTTTGATGAGGGCAGCGGGCTTCCGTCGCAGTCTTCCGCCGCGGGGTGACACTCGCGGGCTTCTTCTTCCATTCGATGTTGACACGGCGAGGTCCGGCGCTGAAATGCCTTCTGAGCGGCGGGCAAGGACTTATATTGGCATTGGGCGTGGGCGTGGTTATGCCAACATGTGACCTTAACCCATGTGACAGTGATGTCACGTCACATCACTGTCACATGGGTTAAGGTCACATGTTGGCATAACCACGCCCACGCCCAATGCCAATATAAGTCCTTGCCCGCCGCTCAGAAGGCATTTCAGCGCCGGACCTCGCCGTGTCAACATCGAATGGAAGAAGAAGCCCGCGAGTGTCACCCCGCGGCGGAAGACTGCGACGGAAGCCCGCTGCCCTCATCAAACAAGCACGGAGCTTCGTGGTGAAGGGGGCAGCGGCAGAAGACGGCGACGAAATCCGGGGTGGGATGTACGACCCTCGCCCGGTAGAAGACGACGGAAGCCCGCTGCCCTCATCAAACAAGCACGGAGCTTCGTGGTGAAGGGGGCAGCGGCAGAAGACGGCGACGAGAAGCCCGCCACGTCCAAGTCCTGGATGGGATGTACGACCCCCGTCCAGGCCGAAAAAATCGAGGGGGGCGGCAAAGAAGAAGGCCTGGCCCCCGCGGCGGAAGACAACGTCGAGAAGCCCGGAGAGTGGCGCCCTCCGGCGGAAGACGGCGAAAGAAGCCCTGGCCTCGGGAGGAGCCAGGCAGAAGCGGAGGAGGCCGAGGTGGGGCGACACCCCCGTTGTTCTCCGCTGTTTCGGCCGGCCCCCCCCGGATGTAAAAGAGCTTCTTTTTGGGGTAGGGGGCACAGTCGAGCATGGCGGAGAGCATGGGTGGGTGTTTCCCCCCCCCCGGCAGAAGACGGCTAGAAGACCGAGGAGTGGCGACGCCCCCGTTGTTCTCGCCATTTCCGCGGCCCCCCCCCGGATGTAAAAGAGCTTGATTTGGGGTAGGGGGCCTGGCCCGAACATGGCGGAGAGCATCGGTGGGTGTCTCTCTCCCCGGCGGGAAAGGCGGCGGCGAAGACCGGGGGGGGGGTAGGTGTACCCCCCGCGGGAAGGCGAAGACCGAGGAGGGGTTTCGCCCCCCCCGTTGTTCTCCGCCATTTCCGCCGGCCCCCCCCGGATGTAAAAGAGCTTGATTTGGGGTAGGGGGCCTGGCCGAACATGGGCGAGAGCATCGGTGGGTGTCCCCCCGGCGGAAGGCGGCGGCGAAGACCGGGTGCGGGGCTGGAGCCCCCCCGGCAGAAAACGTCTGGAAGACCGAGGGGCTCCGCCCCGTTGTTCTCTGCTTTTTTCGGCCGGCCCCCCCCGGATGTGAAAGAGCTTATTTTGGGGTGGGGGCCTGGCTGGACATGGCGGAGATCATCGGTGGGTGTCCCCCCCCGGCAGAAGACGGCGAAGCCCGGGGCCCAATGGGCTGGTGGTGGGGGGTCCCGGCAGAAGACCCCCGGAGCTGACTAATAAATTATTTTTTTCTGTGTGTTTTTTTTTTTGTTTACACTTTTCCACCCGGTGAATGGGTAGGGGTACGATGTACCCCATACTCATTCACATAGGGTGGGGGGCCAGAATCTGGGGGTGGCGCCCTCCGGCGGAAGACGGCGAAAGAAGCCCTGGCCTCGGGAGGAGCCAGGCAGAAGCGGAGGAGGCCGAGGTGGGGCGACACCCCCGTTGTTCTCCGCTGTTTTCGGCCGGCCCCCCCCGGATGTAAAAGAGCTTCATTTTGGGGTAGGGGGCACAGATCGAGCATGGCGGAGAGCATGGGTGGGTGTTTCCCCCCCCGGCAGAAGGACGGCTAGAAGACCGAGGAGTGGCGACGCCCCGTTGTTCTCCGCCATTTTCCGCCGGCCCCCCCCGGATGTAAAAGAGCTTGATTTGGGGTAGGGGGCCTGGCCGAACATGGCGGAGAGCATCGGTGGGTGTCTCTCTCCCCGGCGGAAGGCCGGCGGCGAAGACCGGGGGGGGGTAGGTGTACCCCCCCGGCGAAGGCGAAGACCGAGGAGGGGTTTCGCCCCCCGTTGTTCTCCGCCATTTCCGCCGGCCCCCCCGGATGTAAAAAGAGCTTGATTTGGGGTAGGGGGCCTGGCCGAACATGGCCGAGAGCATCGGTGGGTGTCCCCCCCCGGCGGAAGGCGGCGGCGAAGACCGGTGCGGGGCTGGAGCCCCCCCGGCAGAAAACGTCTGGAAGACCGAGGGGCTCCGCCCCCGTTGTTCTCTGCTTTTTTCGGCCGGCCCCCCCCGGATGTGAAAGAGCTTATTTTGGGGTGGGGGCCTGGCTGGACATGGCGGAGATCATCGGTGGGTGTCCCCCCCCGGCAGAAGACGGCGAAGCCCGGGGCCAATGGGCTGGTGGTGGGGGGTCCCGGCAGAAGACCCCCGGAGCTGACTAATAAATTATTTTTTTCTGTGTGTTTTTTTTTTTTGTTTACACTTTTCCACCCGGTGAATGGGTAGGGGTACGATGTACCCCATACTCATTCACATAGGGTGGGGGGCCAGAATCTGGGGGCCCCCTTAATATAGGGGGCTCTCAGATTCTGATAAGCCCCCCGCCCGCATACCCCGACAACCAACGGCCAGGGTTGTCGGGAAGAGGCTCTTGTCCCTTTCGACATGGGGACAAGAGTGCTTTGGGGTGGGGGGGCAGTGCCCCCCTCCCCCACAGCACACACTCCCCATGTCGAGGGCATGTGGTCTGGTACGGCTCAGGAGGGGGGGGGGGCGCTCGCTCGTCCCCACCCCCATTCCTGTCCGGCCAGACTGCGTGCCTGGGAGAAGGGTTTGGTCTGGATTCTGAGGGGGAACCCCACGCCGTTTTTTTGGCGTGGGTTTAACCCCTTATGTTCCAGATCAAATCTAAGAGCCTGTTGTGCACCAGAAGGGGGACCCCCACGCCGTTTTTTTTTGTAATTTGGGGTGGAGTTCCCCTTTATCCCGGTCCTGTCAGGGGGGGGGGGGGGAATGCCTGCTCGTCTGTCCCTACAATGTATGAACAGCGATCTGTCATTTCCCCTACACAGTCCCACCCCCTTTACAGTTAGAACACACCCAGGTAACATATTCAACCCCTTCCGCGCCCCCCTAGTGTTAACCCCTTCCCTGCCAGTGTCATTTTTATAGTAAGCAATGCATTGATATACCATTGCTCGCTACAAAAATGCCAAATCTCACAAAAAATGTGTCCGCCACAATGTCGCATTAGACAGAAAAAACAATGATAGCCACCATTACTAGTAAAACAAAAAATTATTCAAAAAAAAACCCATAAGACCAACCCCTACTTAGAACTTTTGCCCAAACCAATCAAACGCTTATTGTGATTTTTTGCAACCAAAAAGATGTCCAAGAATACTTATCGGCCTAAACTGAGGGCAAACATTTTTTGAATATATTTTGGGGGAGATTTATTATAGCAAACCGTAAAAAAGATGTTTTTTTAGTTACCAAATTGTCGCTATATTTTTGGGTCAAGCAAAAATAAGAAAAAACGCAGAGGTGATCAAATACCACCAACAAAAAAAAAAATTGAATTTTTAGGGGGGGGGGGGGAGGATGAGGACGCCCCCAATTTTTTGGGGGCCACGTCGCACAACCACGCAATTGTCAGTCAAAATGACGCAGTGTTGAAATGCAAAAACTGGCCCCGTCAGTGACCAGTAATATGCTCTGGGGCTCAAGTGGTTACAAATTAAGAATACACTAAAGTTAGCCCAATTTATGGCCATAATGTGAAAGATGATGTTACACCGAGTAAATAGATACCCAACATGTTACACTTTAATATTGCACACACTCATGGAATGGCGCCAAACTTCAGTACTTGAAAATACCCATAGGCAACGCTTTTTTATGTGTTTCAGGTTACCAGTTTAGATTTACAGAGGAGGTCTAGTGCTAAAAGTATTGCTCTCGCTCTAACGTACGCTATGATACCTCACATGTGGGGTTTGAACGGGGGTTCAATATGTGGGCGGGGCTTACACATTTAAGGCCCGCCCCCATATATGGAAACATTCTTCAAACCACACATGTGAGGTATCATAGCGTGCGTAACAGCAAGAGGAATATTTATAGCACTAGACCTCATCTGTAAATCTAAACTGGTAACCGGAAACAATAAAAATGCTGCTTGTTCGCTTCTGACTGCGAGCTACTAGGGACAGGGGCGTTTAAATTCTTACTATTTAAGGTTTGTTCACGTAAAAAATTTAACACCTCTAATGCTTTCATCCGCCATTGCAGATTTGATTCTGGTACTGCATTTCGAGTGAACTGGGCATGCTCGAACACTTAGTAAAAAAACTGGAAGTTTGATCCTGAAAATGACTTGCATCTTTCTGAGCATGCTCAGAAAGCTCTTTTTTTTGCTTAGTAATTTAAGGGACATCCTTAACAGGTGTAAGCAGTTCCAAGTGCACACAAACTAGAGGCTGACATTTCTTCATGTGTTTCCAATTGGTTCATTAGCACACATGTTATAAAAAGCGTGGATACTGCACGTGTCAGCTGCCCCTCAGAGGGGGCAGATTTGCTGGCTGGAAAGTAATGGCGGAGCGAAACAGAGATGTTTTGGAGCAAGTTTTGTATTTTTTGATGTTTTCTCTGCTACATAATTTTGCTAAATGTTTCTCAAGATGTTAATGACTAATGTTTTAATCCTGTGGGTCTATCCTGTTATTTCAAAAGCATGATTTATTTTCCAATGACTGTGAAATAAACGTTGGTCTTTTTTGTTTTTAGGTGTTTTTATATATTTTTGGTGTGTTGTATATTGTAATTTTTTGTTTTGCTTTCCTTGTTTTGTGGACCAATAAAAATTACTTTCAAATTTTGAAGTTTGTTTTGTGATATTTTTTTTCATGCTATGGATTTCAACCGCTGCAGCTGAACTAGTTTGGGCCTAAACCATCAAGTGTGATTTGTCTCTAAGCTCTTTCCTGGTGTGTATGCATGAAATGTTTAGTCACCAGAAAAGGAAGGACAAAGCTGGTAAGTATTGTTTCCTAGAACTGATGTCCAGACTGACTTTTTAAAGCACATGTGCAAGATGTAGGAAAAGCTGCAAACAGGGCCTGTTGGAGGGGGGTGGGTGTTTTTTTTTTTGGACAGGCTTGAAGTGCTGATTTACAGCGCTGTGCTTGAAACTAGCACAAGACAATCCTATTCTAATTGTGGGTTGTTTGAGGGAAGCCAATTGAGTGTTAGAACCCCTGCTAGTGTTTTTAGGCTGGGCTTTGTGTCCCTTTTCCTAAAATTGGCTTTCACTTCCTGTCACACAGCTGAACAGGAAGTGAGGTTAAAACCCTACCAATGGTCTTTTCTTCGGGACACAGGTCAATCTAACTAGTGTCACCATTAAGCAAATTGCACTGCAGTGTACACCCCAAATGATTAGTTACTTTGGGGTTTAGTAAAGGCAAAGCCGCTCTGCAGTAGAAGCGTAGGCAATGAAAATCAGAAGGGAAGCACTGATGGGTTTTTACTTCCAATCCCGCCAAGTTTTGAGTTTTTCTTCCTTGCTTGTCCACTTGTAGTGCAAAGTGGATTTGCCTTTAGTAAATGGACCCAAAGTCCAAGATTCCTACTAATTTGGGGTGTACACAGCAAAATGCCATTTTCCAAAATGGGAAACTATTTATATTGATCTGTGTGTCCCCAACAAAACATTACTCAGGTGTTTCCCTCACTTCCTGTTTGGCTGTGTGGCAGGAAGTGAATGAATTAAGTAGAAAGTGACAACATTTGTGAGGTGTCTTTACCCTATTCAGGGGTGCAGGCATCCCCACAAACAAACAAGAAAATAGTTTGATTTAACATTGGGTGGTGTTTTGTGGGGGGTCCCCTAAACACACATTCATACATTATTAGCAACGCTGGATCGTGGCTCTATTGGCATGGTTATATTTTCTTAAGCCTCTCAATAAAATGATCTGAAATTTGGGGTTTAAACTGGAACAATAATCATCACTTTTATTTTTTGGATTTCTTTCATTTTGGATAGAGTTGGGGGGGGGGGGGGGGGTTAGAAGCTCTGTCAGTTTATTTTGTATTATCCCTGTCCGTTTGGGGAGATTGGCCTTCACTTCCTGCCCCATAGGCCAAACAGGAAGTGATCGAAAAAAGTAGGCAAATTAAGGGCCCCCCCAAGAGTCCCCCCCCACAGAACTTGTGTGTGTCCCCTGAAAATTCCTGGGTGGGTCATAAAAAAAACAGGGTGTGGCCTTGACAGGAAGGGTGGGTCATTTTTCTATTAGGGGGGTGACCAAAATTTGGTCAGGCCTAGGGAAGCACACAAAACCTAAATCTCCTACTGCACATTAGGGCTTATTTAGACAGGATCCAATTTACAGCATGTTTTTAGATTGTGGGAGGAAAACCCGCACAGGGAGAACATGCAAACTCCAGGCAGATAGTGTCACGGGCGGTGGGATTCGAACCAGCAACCCTTTTGCTGCTAGGTGAACATGCTACACACGTACGCTACTGTGCTGAACGAACATGATTGCAGCTGAAAGCATGAGATGTTTTTTTTTTTTACCAATTCCATGATTTCCAGCCTGCGAGGACAGAATGTGGGGTCTAATTGACCCCCGCCCTTTCTCTATAAAGAGGACCTGTCACACACTAGTCCTATTACAAGGGATGTTTACATTCCTTGTAATAGAGAAGAAAAGTGAAAATAAATACAAACAACAGGGGACAAACAAGTGCAAAAAATTAAAATATTAAGTAAAAAAATAAAAATAACAAAGGAATTTAAATGCTCCTGTCCCTAGTAGCTCGCACTCTCAGAAAGCGAACACGCATGCAAGTCCACCCACATATGTAAACATCCTTCCAAACCCCACATGTGGGGTATCATAGCGTGCGTTTAGAGCGAGAGCAATAATGTTAGCACTAGACCTCCTCTTGTAACTCAAAAAGTTGGTAACCTGAGAAAAAAAAGTCAAGCGTTGCCTATGGAGATTATTTAATAACGAAGTTTAGCGCATTCCATGAGTGTGTGCGCAAATATGAAAGCGTGACAAAGTTTAGGTATCTATTTACTCGGTTGTAACATCATCTTTTACCTTATCCCTAAAAATTGGCCTCTAGCTTTTACTGCTTTCTTATTTTGGTCATTCATGAAACAGGTTTGTTTTTGGAGAAGCCAAAAAAAAAAAAAAGCTTTACTGTTTTTCATTAGAAAATTTTTGCACAAATACTACTGTTGGAAATGTGTCCGAAAAAATGGCCGCCACTTTATTCCCTAGGGTGTTTGTTAATAAAATATATATAATGTTTGGGGGTCCTGAGTAAGTTTCAAGGAAGAAAATATAATTGTTACATGAAGGAGAGAAGTGCCAGAATAGGCGCGGTATGGAAGTGGTTAAAGTGCACAATAAAAGTGAAAAATTCCTTGAAATTTCGTACCATGGGGGGGGGGAGGCAATTAGGGGCGCCATCAGGAATTATGGGGCCCCTTACACAGCTTCAGGCATGGGCCCCCTGGAGCAGAGAATAGGGGGGGGGGGGGTGCGCCTGATATTAAGAAGGGGGGGGGGGCTGCCGCAATTTTGATAAGCGGGGGGTTCCTTTACTATAAAAATACATATAAAAAATAATATATAATTAAAGGGGTGGTAGCCATCCGGGGGCCCTGGGGACCACTGGGCCCTTTAATAAAAAAGAAACTTCTGGGCTCTTTAATGAAAAATAAATTACAATATCTACATATATAAAATAATAAAAAAAGGGGGTTGCCTTGGGAGCTCTGGGCCCTTTAATAAAAAATAACTACCAAAATCTAAAAAAAAAATAACATTGGGTGGGAGCTGTGGTGGCTCAACGTGAATGGCACTGCGCTGACAAGCCGTTCACCTCTGCAGCCAAGGGTTCGGATCCCGGTCTCGGCTACATATGAATTGAGTTTGGTGGTGTCAGCCTGGCTCCCGGTGGGTGTGCTATGCAAGGTACGCCTGTGCTTAGTATGCCCACCCCCCACCCCCCCCCACAAAAAAACACCACACTTGCACACACTTTGGCCATGAGGTCTCCTAAAATAAAGGGAGGTGAAGGACCTACAGGGCTGGCTGGGTGGGCTACACTCCTTCATAGGGGGAGTCCCTCTGTCCCATTGGTCTCCCAAGTGTAGCAGGTGGGGTGAGGCCCCCCTCACACCCACCATTGCCACCGGGGGCATGGAGAAGGATGGCGATTGCAAGTCCAGCTCCTCTCTCTCGACTTCACGCACAAAATACACTTAAAAAAGAAATTAAAGTAAAAAGTAACAAACCTGGGGAAAATGTTTATAACATTTTTAGAAGCAAAAAGGGGCCCTCTGGGAGCTTTCAAAATTATATTATATATATATATGTTTAATAATAACCAAAAAATATATCATATGTTTTTTTTTTTGATTTTTTTGTAAAGGTGGGGGGTTGTCATCTGGAGCCCTGGGGATCTCCGGGCCACTGGGGACCAGGCCACTGGGGACCTCCAGACCCCTAAACCAAAACATTGGCCCTTTAATAACAAAAAATTTGGGGGGTTGCACCCGGGGCCCTGGGGACCTCCAGACTGCTAAAAAATATTAAATTCCAAAAATTGGCCCCTTTAATAAAAAATTCCTACAAAAACCAACTAACAAATATATATACAAAAAAAAAAAGAGGGGGGTTACCATCTGGGGCGCTGGGGGGCCTCCAGGCATCTGGGCACCTCCGGACCCCCGGGCCCCTTACAGGTGTACAGGGCCGCCATCATGAATTTTGGGGCACCTTACACAGCTTCAGGCATGGGCCCCCTGGAGCAGAGAACCGGGGGGGGGTGCTGCCGCATGAAATTGAGAAGCGGGGGGGGGGGGGGGGTGGTGCCACAATTGAGGAGCGGGGGGCCCTTTAACAAAAATTTTGACAGAAATAAGAAATAAAGAAAAAATATATAAAAAAGGGGGGGTAGCCATCCGGGGCCCTGGGGACCTCTGTGCTCTTTATCAAATAAAAATACAAAAGAGAAAATACATATATATATATTTTTTTAAATATAACATTTATCGAAAAAAAGTAAAAAAACAAGGGGTAGCCTTCCAGGGCCCTGGGGACCTCTGGGCCCTTTCCTTAAAAAAAAAAAAAAAAAATATATAAAAAAATATATATATTTTTTTAAATATATATATTTTATTTTAAAAAAAAGGGCTTGCCATCTGGGGCCCTTAGTGGCCTCCGGGCCCCTGGGGACCTTCGGAGCCCTTAAAACAAAAAAAAAAAAAAAAAAATTGTTTTTTTTGTTTTAGGGTGGTTCCCATCCGGGCCCCTGGGGGCCCCTGGGGACCCCCGGGCGGTGTAATGCCTGTACCCCCCTAATGGCGGCCCTGCAGGTGTACTGCCTGTACCCCCCTGATGGCGGCCTGGGTGTAATGTCAGCATGTGAAAAATGACATTCTGAAGGAAAAAAGCCATTTAAAACTGACTCGCGGCAATAATGAATTGTCAGCTCTTGGAATTTGCAGAGAATTCATTCATTAAAAACACCAAAAAAAAAGCGTGGGGGTCCCCCCAAATTCAATAACCAGACCCTTTAGGTCTGGTATGGATATTAAGGGGAACCCCGCCATCAATTTTTTAAAAAAAATGACGTGGGGTTCCCCCCCAAATATCCATAACCAGACCCTTCAGGGTCTGGTGTGGAATTTAAGGGGAACTCCACTCCAAATTAAAAAAAAAATGGCGTGGAGTCCCCCCTAAAATCCACACCAGACCCCTTATCCGAGCACGTTGACCTGGCCGGCCGCAGAAAAGAGGGGGGACAGAGCGCGGCCCCCCCCCTCTCCTGAACCGCACCAGGCCACATGCCCTCAACATGGGAGGGTGTTTTGGGGTGCCCCCCAAAACACCTTGTCCCCATGTTGATGAGGACAAGGGTCTCTTCCCCACAACCCTTGCCCGGTGGTTGTGGGGGTCTGCGGGCAGGAGGCTTATCGAAATCTGGAAGACCCCTTTAACAAAGGGGCCCCCCAGATCCCGGCCCCCCCCCTATGTGAAATGGTAATGGGGTACCTTGTACCTCTACCATTTCACGAGTAAAAAAAATGTAAAGGGTTAAAAAAAGACAAGAGCCGTTTTTGACAAGTCCTTTATTATCTTCTTTCTTCTTTTCTTCGGGTTTCTTCTTCCTCCTCCTTCTTCTTCCTCTGCTTCTGTCTTGGGTCTTCTATTCCCGCATCTTGCCCGGCGTGTTCTTCCATCTTCTTTCCTCCCGCTGTCCTTCTCGTCCGCATCTTCTTCTCCTTCTTGTTCTTCTTCGCCGGAGCGGCCGCTTCCAATTGAAATCCCCGCTGTCTGCCGGACACACCCCCCCTCTGACGCCACGGGCAAGCTCTTAGGAGTGTGCTGCCAGTGCGTCAGAGGGGGCGTGGTCACATGTCAGAGGGCGGCCAATTCAATTTGAAGCTTGTGCGCGGCTTTTTCTTTGCCAGAGTCGCCGCTTCCAATTGAATTTGCCCGCTTTCTGGAACATGTGACCACGCCCCCCTCTGACGCACTGGCACCACACGGGGACTTTCCTAAGAGCTTGCCCGTGGCGTCAGAGGGGGGGGCGTGGTCCGGCCGACAGCGGGGGGGGATTGGAAGGGAAGATCCCGCTCCGGCGAAGAAGAAAAAGGAGAAGATGCGGACGAGAAGGACAGCGGAAGAAGATGGAAGAACACGCCGGTCAAGATGCGGGAATAGAAGACCCAAGACAAGAAGCAGAGGAAGAAGAAGATGGAGGAAGAAGAAACCCGAAGGAAAGAAGAAAGAAGATAATAAAGGACTTGTCAAAAACCGGCTCTTGTCTTTTTTAACCCTTTACATTTTTTTTACTCGTGAAATGGTAGAGGTACAAGGTACCCCATTACCATTTCACACAGGGGGGGGGCCGGGATCTGGGGGGCCCCTTTGTTAAAGGGGTCTTCCAAGATTTCGATAAGCCTCCGCCCGCAGACCCCCACAACCACCGGGCAAGGGTTGTGGGGAAGAGACCCTTGTCCTCATCAACATGGGGACAAGGTGTTTTGGGGGGCACCCCAAAACACCCTCCCAATGTTGAGGGCATGTGGCCTGGTGCGGTTCAGGAGAGGGGGGGCCGCGCTCTGTCCCCCCTCTTTTCTGCGGCCGGCCAGGTCAACGTGCTCGGATAAGGGGTCTGGTGTGGATTTTAGGGGGGACTCCACGCCATTTTTTTTTAAATTTGGAGGTGGTTAGTTCCCCTTAAATTCCACACCAGACCATGAAGGGTCTGGTTATTGAATTTGGGGGGACCCCCCCACGCTTTTTGTTTTTTCGTGGAGTAATGAATGAATTCTCCTGCAATTCAAGAATGGACAATTCATTATTGCCGCGAGTCAGTTTTAAATGGCTTTTTTTGTTTTTTTTTTTTTTTTTCAGAATGTCATTTTGTGCAAAGACATATTTCTAACCGCAGAAAAGTCGCGCTTTTTCACCTGCTGACATCCCCCCCCCCCCCCACCCATGGTACGAATTTTAAAATAAATTTATTCAAATGACGTTGGGAGGGTCCCCCCAAATTCAATAACCAGACCCTTCAGGTCTGATATGGATATTAAGTGAACCCCGCCATTCAATTTTTAAAAAAAAATGACGTGGGGTTTCCCCCCAAATATCCATAACCAGACCCTTCGGGTCTGGTGTGGAATTTAAGGGGAACTCCACCCCAAATGTAAAAAATAAATGGCGTGGAGTCCCCCCTAAAATCCACACCAGACCCCTTATCCGAGCACGTTGACCTGGCCGGCCGCAGAAAAGAGGGGGGGACAGAGCGCGGCCCCCCCCTCTCCTGACCGCACCAGGCCACATGCCCTCAACATTGGGAGGGTGTTTTGGGGTGCCCCCCAAAACACCTTGTCCCCATGTTGATGAGGACAAGGGTCTCTCCCCACAACCCTTGCCCGGTGGTTGTGGGGGTCTGCGGGCGGGAGGCTTATCGAAATCTGGAAGACCCCTTTAACAAAGGGGCCCCCCAGATCCCGGCCCCCCCCCTGTGTGAAATGGTAATGGGGTACCTTGTACCTCTACCATTTCACGAGTAAAAAAATGTAAAGGGTTAAAAAAGACAAGAGCCGGTTTTTGACAAGTCCTTTATTATCTTCTTTCTTCTTTCCTTCGGGTTTCTTCTTCCTCCATCCTTCTTCTTCCTCTGCTTCTGTCTTGGGTCTTCTATTCCCGCATCTTGCCCGGCGTGTTCTTCCATCTTCTTCCGCTGTCCTTCTCGTCCGCATCTTCTCCTTCTTCTTCTTCTTCGCCGGAGCGGCCGCTTCCAATTGAAATCCCCGCTGTCTGCCGGACCACGCCCCCCCCTCTGACGCCTCGGGCAAGCTCTTAGGAAAGTCCCCGTGTGGTGCCAGTGCGTCAGAGGGGGGCGTGGTCACATGTTCCAGAAAGCGGGCAATTCAATTGGAAGCGGCGACTCTGGCAAAGAAAAAGCCGCGCACGAGCTTCAAATTAATTGGCCGCCCTCTGACATGTGACCACGCCCCCCTCTGACGCACTGGCAGCACACTCCTAAGAGCTTGCCCGTGGCGTCAGAGGGGGGGGGCGTGGTCCGGCAGACAGCGGGGATTTCAATTGGAAGCGGCCGCTCCGGCGAAGAAGAAGAAGAAGGAGAAGATGCGGACGAGAAGGACAGCGGGAGGAACAGAAGATGGAAGAACACGCCGGGCAAGATGCGGGAATAGAAGACCCAAGACAGAAGCAGAGGAAGAAGAAGGAGGAGGAAGAAGAAACCCGAAGAAAAGAAGAAAGAAGATAATAAAGGACTTGTCAAAAACCGGCTCTTGTCTTTTTTAACCCTTTACATTTTTTTTCTCGTGAAATGGTAGAGGTACAAGGTACCCCATTACCATTTCACACAGGGGGGGGGCCGGGATCTGGGGGGCCCCTTTGTTAAAGGGGTCTTCCAGATTTCGATAAGCCTCCTGCCCGCAGACCCCCACAACCACCGGGCAAGGGTTGTGGGGAAGAGACCCTTGTCCTCATCAACATGGGGACAAGGTGTTTTGGGGGGCACCCCAAAACACCCTCCCAATGTTGAGGGCATGTGGCCTGGTGCGGTTCAGGAGAGGGGGGGGGGCCGCGCTCTGTCCCCCCCTCTTTTCTGCGGCCGGCCAGGTCAACGTGCTCGGATAAGGGGTCTGGTGTGGATTTTAGGGGGGACTCCACGCCATTTTTTTTTTAATTTGGAGTGGAGTTCCCCTTAAATTCCACACCAGACCCGAAGGGTCTGGTTATGGATATTTGGGGGGAACCCCACGTCATTTTTTTTTTAAATTGACGGCGGGGTTCCCCTTAATATCCATACCAGACCTAAAGGGTCTGGTTATTGAATTTGGGGGGACCCCCACGCTTTTTTTTCCCTTTTTTTAATGAATGAATTCTCCTGCAATTGCCGGGAGCCGACAATTCATTATTGCCGCGAGTCAGTTTTAAATGGCTTTTTTCCTTTGAAAAATGACATTTTGTGCAGAGACAGTTCTAACCACGGGAAACATGCGCTTTTTCACATGCTGACATTAGAGCCCCCATAGTACGAAATTTAAAGGAAAATTACACTTTTATTATTGCACTTTTAGCATTATTAAAATCACTGCTCCCGAAAAAACGGCCGTTTTAAAAAATAAAAAAAGCATTGGTACATGTCCCCTGGGGCAGGACTGAGGTCCCCAAACACTTTTTAGGACAAAACTTGCAGATTAGCCTTTAAAATTCACTATTAAGATTTCCCCCCATAGACTTATACAGGGAGTTCGGCGGCGGCTTTACTTATCAATCACATCGCGCTGCTGCTGCCGCCGGTTCATGCGCCTAATTAGGGATTCATCCAGCGCACTAATTAAGGCATGTACCGGCGCAGCGCACATTCATTAGTAAATCAGCCCCATTGTGTCTTTTTTCAAAATTGTCGCTCTTTTTTTGTTTATAGCGCAAAAAATAAAAACCGCACGGGCGATTAAATATCACCAAAAGAAAGCTCTATTTGTGGGAAAAAAAGGACGTCAATTTTGTTTGGGAGCCACGTCGCACGACCGCGCAATTGTCAGTTAAAGAGACGCAGTGCCGGAAGCTAAAATTTGGTCTAGGCAGGAAGAGGGTGTAGGTGCACAGTAGGCAAGTGGTTAAACCCTTTTTCAGGCACTAGTGGGGATTAAAAGCGCCACGCTAGCGGCCAAAAAGCATTGCTAAAACAACGGTAAAGCACCACTAAAAATAGTGGCGCTTTACCGCTGACACCCAGGTAGTGTGAAAGGGCTCTAAAGGTTTGAACTCGTATTATATGGTTTTGGTAAATCTGAAGACAAAAATCTTCAGACAATCGAATAATGTGTATGGGGCCTTAGTCATGCACTCCACAAATCCGAAGCGGCGCTTTAAACCCTTTTTCGGCCACTAGAGAGGGTTAAAATAACGTAAAAGCTTTAGTGCTGACACCTGGATGCTGCCAGTGTGAAAGGGCTCTTTTTTTTTGTTCATTCAAGTTATTATTTTCAGAAAAAAGTCAGTACAATGTAATGAACATCAGAGAAAACATCATAGTGTGATACACAATTATAAACAATAGGGTACATTCAATGCTTTTCTTTCCCTTCCATTTCATCTATAAACAAAGTACCATTGACATGTAAAAGAAATTGCCTGAAGAAATTGTGAACAACTAAAAAGAATAAATATATCGGAGATAATACAATTCATCCTAAATGACCTCCCTCACCTCCAGAGATTCTATAACCCTTATAATCTAGTCCAGATCTTCAAAGTTATAACAAATATAATAGACCGTTCGTTCAGATCTATAAAGAAGGTAGATGTCCAGGAAAACCCCACCCCCCCTGACACCCCTAATGGGATCACTCTGTGCCCTAAGAGGCAGAATAGCCCTTTCTACCCACCCTCCCTCTAAACAAATAAATATGATCAATCTGTTATTAAAAGGACCATTTTAAAACCACCTTCCATATTACAGACCTAAGAGGATTCAAGGAATTTAATAACCATTTTCAATCAAACTACACCCACCGTAAATACAACATATGGAAAGAATAATAGACAATATATATTATTCTCACCAAAAAAAAAGGAAAAGAACAACATATGTATTCAAAACATGTATCTTATCCAAAAAATAAAAATAAATGGGGGGAGGGGAAGAAAGAGAAAAAGATCGGAAAAGAGAGGAAAGAATGATAAAGACAAAGAGAAAGAGCCTACCTGCCAAAAGTGTACATCAGTCCAAAGCAAAAGCCACTACTATACCCGTAGGGTATAAGAGATTCCCATATATTTTAACCAAGGCTCCGAAATTTCGGTAAACTGGGTAAATTTATCTAACATGGAGCTAATTCTTTTTTCTTGTTCCATTATCCATGTGACTTTTCTTTTCATATGTAGAATAGAAACTGATGGTTTCTTCCACGCAGCCGCTATAGTAAGTCTGGCTCCCGTCAGGATAAATAATATCAACCTTTGGAACCTGTGGTATGAATCCATTCAGTAAAGCAATTGTCGGGGACTGATGTAAATTACAACCTGTGACCCGTCTAATAATATGGAATACCTTGTTCTAGTATCCACGTATCCTTGGACATTCCCACCAAGTGTGAATCATAGATCCTATCCCTTGGCAACCTCTAAAGCATAGGGGTGAGGAGGGGGGGATACATAGAGGCCAATTTTAGAGGAACCAGATACCATCTAGTAAATATTTTCACATTAGCCTCTATAAGAGACACACTCAGAAAGCCCTTAATAGATCTAGCAATGTTTCCACACCAATCTGTCAAGTCCCATTCATCCCGAAGTTCCTTCTCCCAAGCAAGCATATGAGGTCATTTAATATTATTTGTCGCAAGTGATTTATAAATAACCGAGATAGCACCCCTTCTTTCCGAGGCTTGATCACATTTATGTTCATATGGAGATAGAAGTCCAGAGATAAGTTTGTCAGTCCAAAGTTTCTGAGCATAGTCATGTATTTGAGAAAATCTCAATCTCTCCGAGGGAGAAGGGTCAAGGTTATCCAAGAAATATTGTTCCGATAGAGGACCTAAATGTGAAAAAAAAACGTCCAATACGGTACACCCCCTTATCATGCCACCATTTGAAGGAATCAACATCAACTCTAGAGGCAAAGAACGGATCTTGAAAAATATCAGCTAAAGGTTGACCTTTCGAGATTAAAGAAGGGTTATTCCTAAGCAAATCCCAGAGGACTAAAGCCTGAGAGAGAGTCGGAGACAGAATAGAAGGCCTACGTCTGGGAATACACCACAGTAAATTTTGTAATGAAAACGCAGAAGATGCCTGCTCTTCTATATTAATCCAATCAGGACGATCCTTTTTGAGGTAAACGTCTGATAGTTGGGCCAACCTAGCAGATTGGTAATACCACAACAAATTTGGAACTCCCAAAAACCCCTTGTTCAGGTAGATTAAAAAGACTATGTGAAGCAAAACGCGGACCCTTTTTGTTCCAGATAAACTTGGTGTGAAAGGGCTCTAACTGACAATGATGATGAGGAACTGATAGGTGGCACTGAGGGGACCAATGTCCCTATAACAGAAGCCAGTTAACAGCTTTCTTCTTTTCTTCATGCTGACAGCCTGAGGGAAAACAAAAAGCAAATTGCAGGCTTCTGTTTACTTCCATGATGAGCTGTCATTGGCTGACAGCTGATCATGTGGAAACGTGCCCGCTGTCATTGGCCCTTTACCCCAATCTCTGATCAGCCGAGTCCCAAGGACTCTGCAATCACAGAGAGCGCCATCTGAGAACAGGAGGATATCCATATACGCCCTCCCAGCAAAGGAAGCCGGGCACCAAGTAGTTGAAGCCCAACTTCAACCACTACTTCTGTGAGATTTAATACAGCTTCAGTGCTACTTTATGAGTGGGGCTGTCTATGTCATAGGGAGAAACAGTGATGTTTATTAGGGGTGCAACAGATCAAAAAACTCACGGTTTGGATAATTTCTCGGGTCAGAGTCACGGATCGGATCATTTTTCAGATCAGCAAAAAGAAAAACATAAGTTTTGTCTTTTTATTTATTAACACTTTTAAATTATTTTAAAATATTCCTTCCCCAAAGTAGAGGCAGGATGTGGAGGCACTTGGGTAGCCGCCACAGGCAGCCTGGAGGCCGTTCCAGGGGAGAACGGGACACTGGGCAGTCAGAGAATGCAGGGGAGCTCACCTAGGCCGCCGCCAGGTGGAGCAAGATGGGCGCTTCTCCAGGAGGTAGGCTGACGCTGCGGCCTATCCCCAAGGCAGTTGTAGGCTGCGGATGTGCTGCGGGAGCACTCTCAGGCACTCCGGAGTATGATCCAGGAGGGGAACGAACTCCAGGCAATCAGGAAGACCAGGAAAGCTTGTTGCGGTGCGGATCTCGACCGCGTCACTTTCGGTGCGGCTCCGTCACTCAAACAGCCGACGACGGTAATGTAATGCTCGTGATGTCCGGGTTTAGTCGGACTGAGCAGAAAAAACGGTTCCAATGACAGGGCGAAGAGGAGGGGCGACAACAGACAACCCTGTTGCGTCCCATTGGTGATTTTAAAAGGTTCCGACAGAACTCCGTTGGCCCGAACTTAAGCCGATGGTCAGGAGTAAATCATGGAAATTCATTGGAGCATATTAGTGCTGAAGCCTTACTGTAAAACTGATAGCATAAAATTCCAATTCACCCTGTGAAAGGCTTTCTCCACATCAGTACTGAGAAACACACATTACGTCTGGGGTTTGGTAATCACCTGCAGCATTTAACACTTTTGTGGTATTGCCCCTGGTTTCTCGGGTAGGAACAAAGCCTACCTGATCTCAATGTATTAGGTTCAAGATAAGATGTTGAACCCTGTTTGCTAGTATTTTTATAAAAAATTTGAGATCTAGATTAAGCAAAGAGATCGGGCAGTAACTCCCGCAAGAAGCTGGGTCCTTCCCCTCCTCAGGGATCACTGAGATGTGGGCTAGTAGGGTGTCGGTCACGAATGTTGTGGAAGAGCCTAGCGCATTGAACAGCTTGACAATGAATGGGGCGAGGGATGGTAATAGGGTCTTATAATATTCTGCGGTGAGACCGTACGGGCCGGGTGCTTTACCCTGTTTGGAGGCTCCCACAGCCCTCTGGAGTTCCTCTATAGTAATTGGATCTTCTAGGATGCCCCTGTCTGCTGTCGATAGTGGAGGCATTTGAGATGACGCAAGGTAGGAGTCTATCTGTGTCTGGGTGGGGGGTTGGGCCGTCAAATTATATAAAGACTTATAGAATTCCTTTGCTACAGTGGGGATCGAAAGTTTGGGCACCCAGGTAAAAATTTGTATTAATGTGCATAACGAAGCCAAGGAAAGATTAAAAAATCTCCAAAAGGCATCAAATTACAGATTAGACATTCTTATAATATGTCAAAAAAAGTTAGATTTTATTTCCATCATTTACACTTTCAAAATTACAGAAAACAAAAAAATGGCGTCTGCAAAAGTTTGGGCACCCTGCAGAGTTAATATCTTGTACTGCCCCCTTTGGCAAGTATCACAGCTTGTAAACGCTTTTTGTAGCCAGCCAAGAGTCTTTTAATTCTTGTTTGAGGTATCTTTGCCCATTCTTCCTTACAAAAGTCTTCCAGTTCTTTGAGATTTCTGGGCTGTCTGTCACGCACTGCTCTTTTAAGGTCTATCCATAGATTTTCAATTATCTTGAGTTCAGGAGATTGTGAAGGCCATGACAAAACCTTCAGATTTATGCCTCTTGATGTAATCCCCCGTGGATTTTGAGGTGAGTTTAGGATCATTATCCATTTGTAGAAGCCATCCTCTCTTTAACTTCAGATTTTTCACAGATGGCATCAAGTTACCATCCAAAATTTGCTGAAATTTTATTGAATCCATTTTTCCTTCTACTCGTAAAATGTTCCCTGTGCCACTGGCTGCAATGCAACCCCAAAGCACGATTGACCCACCCCCATGCTTAACAGTTGGACAGATGTTCTTTTCATTAAATTCTGTGCCCTTTCCTCTCCAAACGTACCTTTGCTCATTCTGGCCAAAAAGTTCTATTTTAACCTCATCGGTCCACAGAACTTGTTTCCAAAATGCATCAGGCTTGCCTATATGTTCATTTGCAAAGTTCAAACGCTGATTTTTGTGGTGAGGACGTAGAAGAGGTTTTCTTCTAATGACTCTTCTATGAAGACCATATTTGTACAAGTATCTCTTTATAGTGGAATAGTGTACCACAACTCCAGTGTCTGCCAGATCTTTCTGGAGGGATTGTGCAGTCAAACGTGGGTTTTGAATTGCTTTTTTCACAATCATGTTGTCACGATCACTATCGTGCCAGGCAGACCGCGAGGCGTGGTCGTGCTCCAGGTGGCTGTGGGTGGGCTTGAACCCAGGACCTCACCCTTGCTATTGCAATACCTTGTCTCTGAGCCACTTCTCAGTTTGGGATTTCTCCTTGCTTTCCAGCTAAGGTGGTGCTGAATGTGCTGATTACCTTAGTTGGATCTCATTGCAATCTGCACCTGAATATTCTGGTCAAGCTGAGGCAATTTACCCAAATTATCCAGGGTATAAAGCCCTGCTTCACTCTGACAGCCTTGTCAGGTTATTGTGATTTGATATTCCTGTCTGTGTGAACAGTTCCTGTATTGTTCTTCAGCTCCACGACTGACCCCGGCTTCTGACCTCTTGTTTATGTACCTCGGATTGCTGCTGTCTCCTGCCCTTTGACCCCGGCCTGTATTTTCGGATTCTCTCTGCTGTCTGCACCTTCTGACCTACAGAATCGCAAGTATTATGTAACATATTATAGCAACCATAAGCTTGCTGCCATCATAGTGAAATTCTAAGGGAACATTGTTATATTAGTTATTCCCGTCTGATCACCTTATCCTTCAGTTACTGTCTGAATATTATCGGTATTGACCAGAGACTCATGAATAGGGGTACAGTAATATTCAATGCAACCTGAACCATTTGCTTAGTCAGCTTACCAGCGTAACCTATCTTTAATCATACTAGGTTTATGTTTGTCTAAGCTCCATGATAACGTTGATTTCCAAGTATGAGGTTGTGATGATTTAAACCCTAAACTCTCTGTTCATACAAGAGAGTGAAGTTGTGGTTTTACCTGAGAAACCTCCATAGCTAAGAATCGATTAAAATAAGATAGAAACGTGAACGTGACATAATAACGGAAACCCCAAAAACTATAAAAATGGACTCCACTCAGGGTATGCCGTTACATACGTTACACATGCAAGCTGTTCTGTCTGATATTTTTCTTGGTCTTCCAGATCTTGCTTTAACTTCCACTGTTCCTGATGACTGCCATTTCTTAATTACATTCCGAACAGAGGATATTGACATCTGAAAATGCTTTGCTATCTTCTTATAGCGTTCTCAAGCTTTGTGAGCGTCAACTATTTTCAGTTTTTAGTTTTCTAGACAACTGTTTAGAAGAACCCATGGTGCTGATTGTTGAGGCAAGGTCAGATGAGTCTGGGCATTTAAAAGCTTTAAGATTGACATCACCTGGTCTTCCCAGGCGATGATTGAGAACAATCCATGACACTGGCAGGTCTCAGCTTTGCAAAGGGGGCAGTGCATGCTATAAATTCTGCAGGGTGCCCAAACTTTTGCAGACACAATTTTTTTGTTTTCTGTAATTCTGAAAGTGTAAATGATGGAAATAAAATCTAACTTTTTTGACATATTATAAGAATGTCTAATCTGTAATTTGATGCCTTTTGGAGATTTTTCCATCTTTCCTTGGCTTCGTTATGCACATTAATACAAATTTTTACCTGGGGTGCCCAAACTTTCAATCCCCACTGTATATCATGAGCTTTCGTGACCTTGGGCCCGCTGGGCGGTACTTGATGGGGGATATAGGTTGCTAGTTTCTGCTCTCTTAGGGTTCTGACCAGCAGTTTACCACATTTATCTCCAGATTTGTAGGAGAATTTCTGGCAAATCTGCAAGGCCTATTTGGCCTTGAATTGTAACACATCTGTTATTTGTGTGCGTTTAATAAAGAGGTTCTTCTCCAAAGGCGGAGATGGTGTCTTTTTATGATGGGTCTCTAGGGATTTTAGGTCGTCCAATAATGTCGTGAGCAGTTCGGTGCGTTTCCGTTTGAGCCTAGCTCTGTGCTTGATAAGCACACCACAAATTACTGCTTTATGTGCTTCCCAAATGATGCCGGGGTCACAGTCTGGGGTGTCGTTGGTTCTAAAATAACAGTCAAGTTCCCTGGTGACGTCTGCAAGCACATCCTTGTCTTGTAAGAGGCTTTCATTCGGTCTTCAATGTTTGGTCTTAGCGGTCATGGCGTCGTTCAGGGCATAGGTCAAGAATACCAGAGCATGGTCTGACTTGGTCTGACCAAGTGATGGAGCCTATGGATGAGGTACGTACCAAGTGTAACTGGGTGTGGGGGACCATAAAGTAGTCAATGTGCGAGTAGACCTTGTGGGGAATGGAATAGAAGAAGTCTCTTTCTGTAGGGTGGAGGAGGCGCCATACATCAATTAATTGACTTCTGTGTAGGGCTTGGGAATTGGGTAATGCGTTTGCAGGAGCTAAGGCGGACTGAGGACAAACCAGAGGAAGTGTCCTCAGGTGGGATCAAGGGGATATTTAGGTCTCCCCCCACAATCAAATGACCTTCAGTGAAGTCAGACAGTTGCATCAATGTCCTACATAGAAAGATGTCTTGATGTTCATTAGGGGCATAAAGATTTGCCAGTGTGACCTTGGCGCCGCCAATCACAAGCTTTAGAAATAAAAAACGACCCCCAGAATCAGCCATTGACTTTATGTGGGACCATGCTACTCTGCTTGAGAGGAGTATAGAAACCCCCCCTTGACTTAGCCGACAGGTTGGCAGCATGGTAAACTGTTGGAAATAACCGGTTCATAAGTAAGGGTAATTTGTCATCCCTAAAATGTGTCTTCTGTATGAAGGCCACATCCTATTTAAGGCGATGCAAGTCTTAAAGGAGCATCCGCCTCTTCTCTGGGGTGTTAAGGCTTTTAGCGTTGAGCAAAATCGCATTCAGAACCTCCATGGGATGGGCCGGGGGGGGGGGGGGAGTATTAGAATTGAGTGAGTAGGAAAAGCAAGCATTAGAAAGACAGAGTAAAGAAAAGGTAGGCGTTAATACACTAATGCTGTGTACACACGGTCGCTTTTTGTCTTGTAAAAAAACTTTGTTTTTTTCTCATTAAAAAAAACTACGTTTTTCAAACTTAATTTAAAAAAATGACGTTGCGTACACACCATCGTTTTTTCAAAAAGCTCATCTCTATGCGGAAGACGGCCTCTTTTGCTGATATCGTGTTGCTGCGTGTTAGTAAAAGTTTGGTGAGAGACGATTCGCGCTTTTCAGTCTTTGTGCTTTAAATTTAGCTTTCTGTCATACAGTTTGTGCTTTTGGGTTCGTATCTGTCTTACAGTGCTTGTATTCAGGTGGTATTTGTTTTGGCAGTGCGTTCTTGTCTGCACATTCCTGTTTTGCAGGTCGTTCTTCAGAGGCCTTTCTGTTCTTCAGTGCGTTTTTTTTAGTCCGATCTGATTTGACAACCGATTTCTAGCCATGTTGCGGGTACGTTCTCTTCGCCGAAATCGTGCTGTGCTTGTTGTTGGGATGTGTGCTGCATCCCGGCTCCGGTGCATGAGGAGGGTGAGGAGGAGTTTGTGGGCCAAGAACTGGTTTCTTCGCAGGGACCAGTTCTCTCATATGCCTCTTCTGCGGGAGATCCAAGAAAACAACCCTGATGATTTCAGGAATTGTCTTCAGATGTCTGACCCTGTATTTCAGCAGCTTTTGGCTTTGGTGTCGCCATATATCACCAGGCAGGACACTGTTATGCGGGAAGCCATCACTGCTGAGCAGCGGCTAGTTGCTACGTTGCGGTACCTTGCAACAGGGAGAAGTCTGCAGGACTTGAAGTTCTCGACGGGCATCTCCCCCCAGGCTCTGGGCCTCATAATCCCAGATGCCTGTTCGGCCATAATTCAGGTTCTGCATGAGGACTATGTTAAGGTAAGTGGTGTCCTTTAAATGCACAAACTATGTATTTATTGCATGCCTCTTTTTTTATTTTTCAAACAGTCCCTAATTTTTTTTTTTTTTTTTTTTTTCCCACTTCAGACTTAACCATAGCTTGAGACCTACTCATGGTTATATTCAATGGTTCTGTCTCGACTTAGGTTTTGCATCATATGTGGACTTCTTGTAGGTTTGTTTGTTTGTTTTGTTTTAGAAAGTACTCCTTCCCCACCCCCCCCCCCCCCTCCCGGCCTCTTCCTTATCTTCTTGTTAAGCCTCTACCATTTCTCTTGTTCAGAATGTTCCTTCCCTCAGTATTACTTTATCTTAAGCCTCCATCATCTCTGCGTATTCCATCTTAGACTTAAATCTTTTCCAGATATCCCATTTCTCTTCTTATTCCGCCCGTGTTTCCCCCTCTCTGTACCTTACGTATTCATTGTAATATATTTCATCAATCTTTTTTCCCCATCCTCTTAGTGTAGGGCTCTCTTCTCGTTGCCAATTGCCCGAGATTTGACTTTTTGCAGCATCCAGAAAATCTGGGATTAATGTCTTTAAATATTTTTTGGTTGGCATTCGGGCCCCGTGCAGTACGCAGACCCAAAAGTCCTCAGGGATATTCCTATTTATTATTTCTTTATTTTTTTGTCTGATTTTTGACCAAAAGACTTTAATTTTAGGGAAAGACCACCAGATATGGGTCATTGTGCCAACCTCTCTGCAGCCTCTCCAACAGGAGCACGAGGGCAGACCTGGGAGAAGAAGAAGGCGGCAGAAGTGGAACAATTTGGGACCAATGGAGATCATTTAAAACAACAGAAAAATATGCACAGGCAATAACTGAAATAGAAAGCTAAGCCCTCAGAATCAGAGAAAAAAAAAAAAAAAGGAAAAATCAACCGCCCAGTTCACAGAGGTAAAAGAATCTAGAAGAAGGGAGGGGGGGGGTTAATTAGAGGGGGGGAGAGGTTGGGGGGGAAGGAAAAGAGGATTATTAAACAAGAATGGTCTTTTTTTGCTTATGTTTCTTTCCTTTCCTCTGTATATAAGAGAACCCGGTGAACACCTTTTTCTTGGTATTACTTCTCATCAAGATCCAAAAATTACTTTGAGAGGTTAACAACATATATCCTCCTCTCTATTTTTTACATAACCTATGTAATGGAAAAAAAAATAATACATAGATAAGTTAAATAAATGAAGGAACAAATGAACGAATAAAAAAATAATAATAATAATAATAATAATAATAAAAAAATAAAAAAGTGATGCGAAACCGTAGAGGAATTATGAAAGGTGGTACTAAAATGAATCCCCCTCAAGCCTCTACCATGTCGGTTAGTCTGATGTGGAATAAAAAAAAAAAAAAAAACAGGAGCACAAGTTAATTCCTAAGGATGAATGTATTTTATCTGGTGTAAGGTACCATCGTACCAGGCACTTGAAGTTCTTTTCCATCACCTTATTGTTTATAGAGGTAACATGGACCCTATTTATTATTTGTCCCATTTCGAAATCGTTTATTGATGAGCCAGTTTCTTCTTCCCATTTCTTGATGAATGGAGGTATGCGTTGTTGTTTCATGCCATTCAGTATTTTATATATCTTCGAGATTATTCCCTTACCGATCTTTTCTGTACATAATCTTTCGAAAGGCCGAAGATTCGATGACTAAGCACTGATTGTAAGTGCGAAACGCGTCGGCCATACTGTATTTTGTTGGTTGCAGTGACTGTGTGTACAGTTGAAAAATAAAAGACAACTTATTTTAAGTGATTTCGGAGTGCGGCTGTCCAGTTTTCGTCCTTCAATTTGCCCCCAATTTATGTTCCTCACTTTCCAGCATTATCCCCCTGATATCCACGTTTCGCCTTATCTCTTTCAACAGAGGTTCTAGTACAAGCGTGAACAGCAGGGGGGACAACGGGCATCCCTGTCGAGTCCCATTTTTTAATTCAAAGGAGTCAGATATCTTCCTATTGATTTTAATTCTTGCAGTCGGTCTGTTGTACAAAGCTCCTATCCAGTGCCTCATTCTGGGTCCTATTTCTAGTGCTTCTAGTGTGTTCTGCATGAAGCCCCAATCCACTCGGTCATAAGCCTTATCTGCGTCTACACTTCCTCCCCTCTATCGTAGGGGAGGAAGTGCGCATCCTCAGCACGTGGCTGTGGGGCACACTTGGCCTTTTTTTCCAGCAGCTGGCCGTGTTGAGCCACAACATGCAGAAGAGTTGGTAGAGTGGATGGTAGAGTGGATGACTCATCCTCTGTCACCCAGCCTCAGAGTACTTTGTCTGCCAACGCAGCTGCCAAAGTGGCCTCTTCCATCGGCTCAATGTCATCAGTCATTCCTTCCCTAGCCATCATGCCATGAGGAGTCCCCCGAACTGTTCGACCACAGTGTAGTTCCTGTGGTAGTGGATGGGACTGTGGTCTCCACTCACAGCAACCCAGCAGAAGAGCTGGCAACAGAGCAGAGTGCCACAAGCCTCTGCTCTCAACTAACGGAAGAGGGAGTTCCTAGAGTAGTGGATGGGACTTCAGTCTTCACTGACACAAATAACAACAAAACATGGGGAATGCCCAGGAAAAAAACAGGCCTCCTTACCGACCAGCCTGCAGAACAACCAAATTAACCTGTCTAACAGTATGCGTTAAAAACAGGGGTTTTGTCCGCACGCATTTGCAAATGCATGCGTAAGCCACAGAGCCGCACCAAGGCACCCTGTAATCTGTGGTCCCAACACTAAACAGTGAGTGTCCCCATAGTAGAGGCACATGCATTTTAATGGATAGATGAGGGCAGGTGGACTGAAGGAGAGCCACCCCTCCTAAAAGGTACATGTTCACTGATACAACCCCAGAAAATGGTGCGGCACTGAATCAGGAGGATGTCAGCTTTGCTTTGCAAGCACCGGGGATTTTCACCTACCACCAGTGGGTGGGACTTCAGTCTCCACTAGTATACCCTAGGGATGGGGGGCAGTTGGCCCAGATCCCCAACAGCATGATGGACTGAGCCCAGTCACCCTGTCTTCTCCCCAGCGGCTGAAAGGACTCCAGGGAGAAGGGCCAGTCCAGGCCTCTTCCCAGCGGCAGCCATGTTCTCTGAGAGAAGCAGAGGTTGGCTGGGTGAGTAATGCTCTGTTTGGAGCAATTTATTTGGGGTACGGTATGGATACCAGCATTGGAGGACTGGAACTACTGACTAACTTCGGAGTCAACCCGTTTGGGGTTCCCTCCTGGGTTAGTCTCCCACCGTAAGGGGAGAGATGTAACAGAATGGTCCGTGACACCCAGAGACTTTTGAAGAATGGGGAGTACTCCTGTGCCAGCGTCACTAATGGGTCTAGGGTCATACTGTGACCCTTTTGGGCATAGGGTGACTGAGAAATGATAATTCATGTATTGCAGGAGATCTGGACATATTAGAGGTGATTTCATGCTGACCCACAACAGGTCAATAGAATGCCTCCTTAAATGCATAACCTAGGTCAGTGGTGGCGAACCTTGGCACTCCAGATGTTTTAGAACTACATTTCCCATGATGCTCATGCACGCTTGAGTGTAGCTGAGCATTGTGGGAAATGTAGTTTCAAAACATCTGGGGTGCTAAGGTTCGCCACCACTGACCTAGGTTGTTGAGAAGCTAATTGAGTCTGCTACTGGGGTGATGTGGATTGACGCTTGAGAGCCAGCCTGGCTGGCTATTATGGGATGTTTTAAGTATCTTGCTGTGATTACATTCTGTGTCCATTGTGTTAATTAGGTCTGCTTCCAAGGCCTGTTCATTTTGTATGCTAATGACACTGTTTTGTGTGAAAAGTCTATTGATGATTAGATGTGGAATGTGACTTGTTAACTGTAGTAATTAACCCCTCTAAATGCGGTAACAGAATGTCTGTCTGGATAATGATTAGTAATTAGCCCATCTGAAGGTGTATTGAAGCCCCATTGTGTGATGAGGGGGGTGGAGAGTTTCATTGTGCCTGTGATTAACTGTAACATGCTTGTACTGTATATAACAAGCTGAGTGTACCATTAAAAGTATTCATACATTTTGGAACCAGTAACTAGAGCTTGTGTCTCGGTTATTCTGGGAAATGGAATGGGTCGTGCCTGTCGGATTGTGAAGTGTCGCATAAGCTGTCGTGTGGCCATGGAATGGAAATCGTAAACGGCGGTGACCGTTACACAGTACAACCCTACAGCCTAAGAATTACTGTATCCCTAAATAGACGAGAAATAAATATTATCTTTGTCATCCATTAGGTCCACAGGAATTCAGAACTTCCAAAAAGCAGTCCAACTGAGGGTGGGCAACAGCCACCAATAGGCAAAAAAAGGACTAGGAACTGTCTGCAAATCAGAACTATCTGAAAGATCGATGCCAGAGACTCAACCTGATTAGGTGAAGCACACTGAAAGACAGAAGAGACTTCCAACTACCAAGAGAGGGCCACAGGGAAACCTCATGCTCAAGACTAGGATAAAGAAGATTACTGTCAGCAGAGAATAACTCCAACTGAAGGAACTGCCAAAGACTAGCAAAAAAAATAAACACAAAACCCACCAAAAACAAGTGAAAACAAGTTACCAACTGATAAGGCAGAAAAAGACCCAAGTGATGTCATCAATAGAATAAAACACTGGGACAAGTACCCAAGAAAACAGGTCCCCAGAGGGAACCTTGGACCAAAACTGGTCCGCAAAAAAAGATTAATCTTATTCATGTAGCAAGTCTACACATTATTTAAATTCATGTAACAACTTTACACATGAAAGCCCACGTCTTAGGCTGGGGAAAAAAATCGATTTGGATCCTGAATCGAGTTGCAAGGTCAAATCGATTTAGGTCTTCAAATAATAATTTTTTTCCCACCAGGACCAGCGCCGGTCCTGAAGAGCTGCAGGCAGAAGTTTTAAGGCGAGGCCGCGGCTTCCGCCTAGTCCGCGAGGCCAGATGCCGCGGACTAGGCCGAAGCCGCGGCCTCATCTAAACTCCTGCCTGCAGCTCCCCAAGACCGGCGCTGACACAGCGCAGGTCCTGAGGAGCTACGGACAGAAGTTTTTGGGCGAGGCTGCGGCCTTGTCCATAAAAAACTAAAACTCTATTTGAATAGTAAATAGAGTTTTTTTTAAATAACAATAATAAAAATAAAAATAAATCTGATTTTTTTTGGGGGGGGGGGTATTCGCCCAGCCCTAGTTCACACTATTGCAAATTGGATGCGGGTTCTACCTGCACTATGAGATTTTTCTGGTTCAATTAAGAGAGAAAAAATATATACAAATATACAGTGCCTTGCAAAAGTATTCGGCCCCCTTTTGCGATCTTTTGCAACATTTCAGGCTTCAAACATAAAGATATAAAACTGTAATTTTTTGTGAAGAATCAACAACAAGTGGGACACAATCATGAAGTGGAACGAAATGTATTGGATATTTCAAACTTTTTTAACAAATAAAAAACTGAAAAATTGGGCGTGCAAAATTATTCAGCCCCTTTACTTTCAGTGCAGCAAATTCTCTCCAGAAGTTCAGTGAGGATCTTTGAATGATCCAATGTTGACCTAAATGACTAATGATGATAAATATAATCCACATGTGTGTAATCAAGTCTCCGTATAAATGCACCTGCACTGTGATAGTCTCAGGTCTGTTTAAAGCGCAGAGAGCATCATGAAGAACAAGGAACACACCAGGCAGGCAGATACTATTGTGGAGAAGTTTAAAGCCGGATTTGGATACAAAAAGATTTCCCAAGCTTTAAAAATCCCAAGGGGCACTGTGCAAGCGATAATATTGAAATGGAAGGAGTATCGACCACTGCAAATCTACGAAGACCTGGCCGCCCCTCTAAACTTTCAGCTCATACAAGGAGAAGACTGATCAGAGATGCAGCCAAGAGGCCCATGATCACTTTGGATGAACTGCAGAGATCTACAGCTGAGGTGGAAGACTCTGACCATAGGACAACAATCAGTCGTATACTGCACAAATCTGGCCTTTATGGAAGAGTGGCAAGAAGAAAGCCATTTCTTAAAGATATCCATAAAAAGTGTCATTTAAAGTTTGCCACAAGCCACCTTGGAGACACACCAAACATGTGGAAGAAGGTGCTCTGTTCAGATGAAACCAAAATCGAACTTTTTGGCAACAATGCAAAACGTTATGTTTGGCGTAAAAGCAACACAGCTCATCACCCTGAACACACCATCCCCACTGTCAAACATGGTGGTGGCAGCATCATGGTTTGGGCCTGCTTTTCTTCAGCAGGGACAGGGAAGATGGTTAAAATTGATGGGAAGATGGATGGTGCAAATACAGGACCATTCTGGAAGAAAACCTGATGGAGTCTGCAACAGACCTGAGACTGGGATGGAGATTTGTCTTCCAACAAGACAATGATCCAAAACATAAAGCAAAATCTACAATGTAATGGTTCACAAATAAACATATCGAGGTGTTAGAATGGCCAAGTCAAAGTCCAGACCTGAATCCAATCGAGAATCTGTGGAAAGAACTGAAAACTGCTGTTCACAAACGCTCTCCATCCAACCTCACTGAGCTCGAGCTGTTTTGCAAGGAGGAATGGGCAAAAATGTCAGTCTCTCGATGTGCAAAACTGATAGAGACATACCCCAAGTGACTTACAGCTGTAATCGCAGCAAAAGGTGGCGCTACAAAGTATTAACTTAAGGGGGCTGAATAATTTTGCACGCCCAATTTTCAGTTTTTTATTTGTTAAAAAAGTTTTGAAATATCCAATACATTTTGTTCCACTTCATGATTGTGTCCCACTTGTTGATTCTTCACAAAAAATTACAGTTTTATATCTTTATGTTTGAAGCCTGAAATGTGGCAAAAGGTCGCAAAGTTCAAGGGGGCCGAATACTTTCGCAAGACACTGTATATAAATCTCACTAAACTAATTTCAGTTTTAGTGAATGGCTTAGTTATGAGATAAGCTTAAACAGAAAATGCATTAGAGATCAATCTTTACTTGAAAAATAAGTCTTGGTTAAATCACCAAGCTCTGTACACGGTATAACATTCCGTCTGTGTGCTTAAAAAGTTTGAGCTTGCAAGGTTTGTTTGTTTGAGAGAAGTCACGTGTTAAAATCATCAGACACTGAAAAGCTGTGAATTATTTATGAAGCAGTTGACTAGTTTGAAGACATTTGTATTTTAAAACAAGAGCTTATGGTTGTCTCATCTGTATTACCCATATTATTGATATTTGGATTTATATTCTCTGTTTATCACCAATTATGTTTTGATATTATGTTGTACTGATTTTAGTAAATAAATACATATATTTTTGCACAATCTCATATTTCTCGGTCTTCAAATTAGTAAAGATAAACAAATTAGAGTTATTTTGCCGATTTGTTGAAATATATAGGAATCTGCTAAATTAAAAGATACTTGCTTATTTCCATAAATATAACACTCTTTAATATTTCAGTATAAAGACCTTGACAGTGTCCTTAGTCGTTCTGGAAAGATTATTCACCCGATTAACGTCAGACTCAGACCAAAGGAAGGCATTTGGTAAAAATGTATTCAAAGAAGCTGAGGACATACAGTAGATCAGATCCCACAATGGCTTTCAGATGCACTTCATCCCCAAGAGGAGATATCTTTATCAGTGTGTTGCAGTTGACAGTGTGCGAGTATACACATACATACAAACATACACTCAGTATCTCACAAAAGTGAGAACACCCCTAAGAGAAAATGTCCAAATTGGGCCCAGTTAGCCATTTTCCCTCCCAGTGTCATGTAAATTGTTAGTGTTACAAGGTCTTAGGTGTGAAAGTGGAGCAGGTGTGGTCAATTTGGTGGTATTGCTCTCACTCTCTTATACTGGTCACTGGAAGTTCAACATGGCACCTCAAGGCAAAGAACTTTGAGGATCTAGAAAAAAAAAAATTGTTGCTCTACGTAAGATGGCCTAGGGCTATAAGAAGATTTCCAAGACCCTGAAATGGAGCTGCAGATGGCCAAGATCATACATCGGTTGAACAGGAGAGGTTCCACTCAGAACAGGCCTCGCCATGGTTGACCAAATAAGTTGAGTGCACATGCTCAGCATCATATCCAGAGGTTGTCTTTGGGAAATAGACATATGAGTGCTGCCAGCATTGCTGCAGAGGTTGAAGGCTCTTCTATAGATAATGCACAAGAAAGACCACACTTTGCTGAAGACAAGCAGACTAAGGGCATGGATTACTGGAACCATATCCTGTGGTCTGATGAGACCAAGATAAACTTATTTGGTTCAGATGGTGTCAAGCGTGTGTGGTGGCAACCAGGTGAGGAGTTCAAAAACAAGTATGTCTTGCCCACAGTCAAGCATGGTGGTGGGAGTGTCATGGTCTGGGGCTGCATGAGTTCTGCCAGCACTGGGGAGCTACAGTTCATTGAGGGACACATGAATTCAAACGTGCACTGTGACATACTGAAGCAGAGCATGATCCCTTCCCTTTAGAGACTGAACTGCAGGGCAGGGCAGTATTCCAACATTATAATGACACACCTGCAAAACAAACACTGCTTTGGTGATGGGCTGGCCAAGCATGTCTCCAGACTTAAACCCTATTGAGCATCTATAGGGCATTCTTAAACAGAAGGTGGAAGAGCGCAAGGTCTTTAACATTCACTAGCTCCGTGATGTCCTCATGCAGGAGTGGAAGAGGACTCCAGTGGCAACCTGTGAAGCTCTGGTGAACTCCATGCCAAGGAGGGCTAAGGCAGTGCTGCAAAATTTAAATTTTTGACTTGAATTGAACTTTCTCTGAGTTCATTGACAGACACAACATTCCATTATTCAAAACCATAGGGTTATACCGCCCCCTACAGGAGTAGGACACTAGGCAGGAAAAAAAAGGACTTATGCCTTTGGGTAGTCCTAGGTGGTATACACTCCCTCTCTGCTATAGGCCTTCAGTTTAGTAACAAGCAGTGCCAGAAGTATTAAAACTCCTTAGAGGGGTGGGTGCTATGTCTGCCAATGAACTGGATTTTACGGCAAGTCAAAAAAAATACAATTTTCTCTTTCGTTCATTGACAGACACAGTGTTCCATTATTCAGAACCATAGGGACGTCCCAAAGCAGTGCTAAACATGAGGGATGGGACAATAAAAAATCCCAAGACTAACACAGGCTCCTGTTACCTGGTTGGCTCTTAACACAGAACAAGCTGAAGCCCAACCTGAATAATACCCCTTCAAGAGGGAATAAACCCTCTAAACAGCAGCCTGCAAAACCTTGTGGCCTTCGTAGACCATTGTGAAAGTGTACACTGACGACCAAGTGGCTTCTTTTGCAAACTTGTGCAAAAGACGCCTAATGACAGAAGGCCCAAGAAGCACTAAGCGCCCAAGAAGGATGCACCGTAACAGGGAATAGGAGTCACCATCTGTCCGATCCATCCAGAAATGGATGCAGAAAAAGGAGACAGCCCCTTTCTTGGCTCGTCCATGATCACAGTGAGTCTAACCTCTGAAAAGTGGCTGCCAAATACACCTGAATCCCCCAAACCACATCCAGGGCAGATAAAGCAAATTCTTTAGGATGTGTTGACCAGGGACACGAGAAGGGCAACACAATGTCCTTATTCAAATGGAAATCCGATGAAGAAACAATGGAAAAGGGCGAAGAACCACCATAACCTTGTGTAACCCTGGGTAAGGTGTACGACAAGATAATGCCACCATTTCCGAAACCTGCGTGCAAAGGTGATAGCCACCAAGAGGCCACCTTCCGAGACAGAGTAAGCAGTTGAGAACCAAAATCAGTTCAGATCCCACAGCAGTAGAAGAGACCGCACCGGTGGAAGCAGAGGTCAAACCCTTTGAATAAACTCCTGGTCCGATTGCATTGGGTTCTAATAGATGTGGATGATATAGTAGGTGAGGGGGAGGCTGTATACACACACATTCGGTTTACTTTTAATGATTAAGGAGGAGGACGGGAACTGAGTAAAGGGGGGGGGGCACTTTTGCTACGACTGATGTTCGTCGTTGGCGCTGGTACTATGTTAGTATGTTTTTTGTTTTGTTTTTTGCCGGTCATGTTGACCGAAGGTTTTAATTGGTGTTGTGCCAAGAAATGTATGTCTTGTCTGTTATGCAAAAATTTAAAAAAATAAAATAAACCCTTTGAATAAAAAAGGTACGCACCAGGTAGTGCGAGGACAGGGGCCACTGAAGAAGACCTGCCAGGCTGACACCTGTCCCATGATGGTACTCAAGGCCCATTCCTGCTCAACCCTCCGTGAAGGGAGGTCAGAATCGGAGCCACAGAGAAAGGAGGATGAATGCCCGGTGACTCCCACCAGGATATATGCGCTTTTCACAAACGGAGGTAGAACCTTCTAGGAGGCAGGCTCCCTAGCCATCAACAGCGTCAGACCTGCAGCACCTGGCCCATCACAGCTGGGTCGTTAAAGCCAGTGACTCTAAAGCAGGATGGAAGAATGGCCCTTAGGACAGTAGATCCTCCCTGAGAGGCAGTCACCAAGAAACATCGGCAAACAGGCGTACACGATCGGCGTACCCAGACCGACGTGACCCATCCAGAGCCAATAGAATAACCAGAATCCCCATGGCCGTGATCCTGCGCAAAAGCCACAGCAGAAGCTGGAGAGGAGGAAAGGCATAGCACAAACATTACCGGCCGCATGGGCCACCAGAGCGATTGAAATGCCCACCAGAGGATCCAGTGACCTTGCCAAAAAATCTTGATACCGTCCTGTTGAGCCAGGACGCAAACAGATCTACCTCAGAAGTGCCCCAGGAGTGTCATATCTGATGAAACACGGCCCGAAAAAGGGCTCACCCCGTGGTCCAACCCTAGCCGACTGAGGCTTCCAACTATCAGTATTCCACTCCTGGAATGCATACATCGGAGGAGGCCCAGAATGAGATGTTCTGCCCACCAGAGGATACTGGCTATTGCCAGGGCTGCCAACACCCTATTTGGCCCGCCCTGGTGACTGACATAAGCCACCGCCGTTGCATTGTCTGACTGAATCCATACCGGGAGCCCCCGAAGTTGATCCGCCCATGATACAGACATAGTCTGATCGCTCGAAGTTCCAGGATATTGCTCGGTAGTCTGGATTCCACTAGTGTCCAACGAGATCAGTCCTGGGGCATCTCCTCACCCAGGCAGACTGGTATTGGTGGTCACCCTGTTCAATACAAGGGAGAAAGAATTTACCCCACCGGAGGAGCGAAGCCACCAGACCAGGGAACCTCTGTGCAAATGAAAGCGCCTCAAAAGGCAGATATCATCAGACCTAACACCCACATGTAGGTCCGTAGGGAGGCCCACCTGCCGGACAACAGTAAATGAAAAAAATGGAGCATGCCACTTCTGGAGTTTGTCCAAAGGAAGAAACACTGTATCAGGCTCAGTTAATCCAATATTCTGGAAGGGGCCAAAAGCAGACTACAGATAGTATAGAAGCCAACTGAATCGATCAAGGTCTGTATAGGAGCTATGTTCCCCTCTAGGTAGTCGAGGACTCGCAGAAGAAGATCGTCCTGGCAGCCCAGGACCTCAAACCCCCACTGACATAACCACGCCAGATCCAAGATGAACACCCGAGTGGTGGCAAGGCCAAAAGGCAACACCACTCACTAATAATGCTTAGCACCTACAGCAAAAAATGGAGGAAATGCTGGAGTCGCGCACATAATGGAATGGGTAAAACATTTGTGATGTTGATAGAAGCCAGAAAGCCCCAATGATGAAGGGGTGCCACCGCCATGCGGACTGACTCCATCCTGAACCCACACAAGGTAGGTCAGGGCCGTGAGGTCCAGAATTGGATGTACCATGCGCTCCAACCGGGACAATCGCACTCTGAACAACAGTGCTTGCAAAGCCCCACAAGGAGAACAGAGAACGGTCCGGCGACAGATGCACGTTAGAAGCAAAAAAAAAAAAAAAACTTTGGGGAACAAGGCTGGAAAACTCTCTTGTAACCGGACAAAATCAAGACGCGTAATGATGTCATTCAGGAAAGCCATAAATAAAAAGAAGGTACAGCGCTAAATAAATAAGTGATAAAACCAAATTTGTGAAAAAATGGAAACACAGGAGGGCTGAGGTGAATTCATCAAAAAAGTGAATTACTCAATAATAAGTAATAAAGTCCATTAAATGATGGGTAGTGAAAGGAGATAGAGTTGGTTTAATCTACCACCAAAAGGGATCACCCGTGTGATGAATGTAGTCTCCTTTACCAGATCCACTGACCGTTAGTACAGCGGTCAGTAAGGCTCAGAGATGTTTATAGTCTTCTCAATCAGACTTAGATCCAGCAGGTGAAAAGAGAGGGTCAGGTCCTCAGCAACAGTCCCAGCACATGAGAGGTTAAAGCTTGTACATTGAAGGAAACAAATAAAAACACTCCATGGTGAAGTACTGTGGATTTTTGGGGTTTTAATAAGAAAGATTGCACTTACAATAATAAGTACAAATGACTGAACATTACACAAAGTTATAGGATTCTCCAGAAGAAGGAAGTGGGAGTCCAGATGGGGTACACCAGAAGTCAAGTCCCCACTTCGGCAAGGAGGGTCCAAGGGTGCAGGAAACTTAGAAAGACACGAGTAGATAAAAAGGTTTGTACAGAAGCACAAGAAAGATAGAAAGGGTCAATTGGAGGTGCCAGACACAAAGGGTTAGCCTGTAAGCTAAAAGAAGTGTTCTTAGTACCCAAATGTTGGAGAGGCAAACTACCTAAGAAACCATCTAAACGCACAAACAACCCCACACTTGAAGTGGGGGCGCACACTTATGCAGAAGGATTTTCCATGGGTTTGCTGACCCTTGGTTTGAAGCCCTGAGGGCCGAGTGGGAGATGGGCTCTGAAGGCCTAGAAGTACTTACTGCTAAAAGTAGACAAAGGAGAAGGGTAGTGTTCCTCCTGCTAATTTCGGTTTCTATGATCTACCAGAACACCCAAATCTTTCTCTACCATTGACTCCTACAGTTCTTATAGGATGTATGATGCACGTTTGTTTTTAGTCCCCCAAAATGCAAAAGACAGGGTCAAAGAGACATGGTCCCACAATATATTACGCAACAGACAGCATGGATTCATTAAAGACCAAAGTTGTCATACAAATGTAATTTTTTTTTATGAGGAAATAAGCAAAAACTTAGACAAAGGCATGGAGTTGCTGTGGATATAGAACACTTTGATTTTGCCAAAGCCTTTGACATAGTTACCCATATCCAGCTAATGTTTAAGATAAAGTCCACATGCTTAAAAAAATCAGTTTGTAAATGTACAGAAAACTGGCTAGACCATAAACTAGTTTGTAAGAATGCGTACTCCAACTCACCTAAGGTTATTAGTAGCGTAACCCAAGGTTTAGTGTTTTTGTTCGGTTTTTAACATCTTTATAAAAATGATATTGAGTTTAGGATTAAAAGCACCATTTCAGTGTTTGAAGAGGACACCAAGCTATGTAGTGGAATAATGTCCTCATAGGACATTTCAAGTTTACAAGCCAGCCCCAATACACCATTTAATTGGGCAACTATGTGGCAAATAAGGTTTCATGACTTTCAGCACAAGACACTGAAAATTTACTCAGCCCTCCATGAAATGGGTAACTACCCTTGTGATCCCTCCACTCCGACACCATTTTACAGATTAAAATCACCGCTAACAGGTGTGCCAATAGAGCATCTACAGTGCCACCAATTTACAAATTTTACCGCCAACAGGTGTGCCAATAGTGCATCTACAGTGCCACCAATTTACAAATTTCCTTTCAAAAAGGTGGGGCTTAGGACTCTAGGTGTTTCCAGTCCTAAGAAGCCTGTCTTAAATAGTGGGTGTAATGAAACTCGTAAAGACCCCCCCCCCCTTTTCTCTCTTCTATATATATATATATATATATATATATATATATATATATATATATCTAACATTCGATATTAGATGTTCCACTTGCACTAGGAATCCTGAGGGGGCTTATATATATTTTTTTTCTCTCATATAATTTATTGTTTTCTTTTTCTTTGTGTTTTTAAATAGTTATTAATCCATTATTAGATGTTAGATTGGTACACTTGCCCTATGAATCCCTAAGGGGACTTTTTATTTATTTTTGTCTTACACACACACTTGGAGTGGGAATCCTTAACCTCCCTGGCGGTGTTCCCGAGTCTGACTCGGGGTTAGATTTCTGTGCTACAATCGGTAACCCCGAGTCAGACACGGGCTCGCCTCGCAGCATCCACAGAGACTGTTTACTTACCTTCTCCGTGGATCCAGCGATGCATCCGCGTTGTGTGAGCCAGCGGGTGCTCGCTCGATTTACACAGCGTCCCCGTGTGCCGCCGATCTCCGTTCCCTGCGACGTTACGATGCACGGGGATGGAGAACGGCGCCAAATTCAAAAATGTAAACAAACACATTACATACAGTATACTGTAATCTTATAGATTACAGTACTGTATGTAAAAAAATACACACCCCCCATGTCCCTAGTGGTCTGCCCGGTGAACTACATGTCCTTTTATATAATAAAAACTGTTCTTTCTCCCTGCAAACTGTAGATTGCCCATAGCAACCAAAAGTGTCCCTTTATGGCAAAAATTGTTTTAGAGCAGCTAAAAAACAGCGATAATAAATCAGAATCACTTGCAGAATTTAGCGATAGCGATTTGTGGGGAAATTCGTCATAAAAATAAAATAAAAAATAATGACGGCAAAAATTCTGCAACTGAGCAAATTTCAGTGATTTTGATTACATTATTGAATAATTTTTACTATAATTATATTATTTGTTATAATTTTTTATAATTATTTATATTATAATTTTTAATTAGACTCTTGTTTGGATAGATATAGGTGAGTTATTCCTAAGAATTACAAGCCTACAGTATAAAACGCCAAATTCCCTTGCAAATAATGGTACCGCTTTCAGCACCTAAAATCTGAAAGAATCATACTGCCAGGGAGGTTAAAGTAATTAAATATTTATATATAAAAAAAAATTATCACACATACAGTGCAGAAAATAAGTATTTGAACACCCTGCTA
Organism: Rana kukunoris; assembly: GCA_029574335.1. Classification (NCBI taxonomy): domain Eukaryota; kingdom Metazoa; phylum Chordata; class Amphibia; order Anura; family Ranidae; genus Rana; species Rana kukunoris. The sequence goes on from CM056052.1 coordinate 128,586,576, forward strand.
TTTTGCAAGTTCTCCCACTTGGAAATCATGGAGGGGTCTGAAATTGTTATCGTAGGTGCATGTCCACTGTGAGAGACATAATCAAAAAGAAAAATTCCAGAAATCACAATTTATGAATTTTTAACTATTTATTTGTATGATACAGCTGCAAAGAAGTATTTGAACACCTGTCTATCAGCTAGAATTCTGACCCTCAAAAACCTGTTAGTCTGCCTTTAAAATGTCCACCTCCACTCCATTTATTATCCTAAATTAGATGCACCTGTTTGAGGTCATTAGCTGCATAAAGACACCTGTCCACCCCATACAATCAGTAAGAATCCAACTACTAACATGGCCAAGACCAAAAAGCTGTCCAAAGACACTAGAGACAAAATTGTACACCTCCACAAGGCTGGAAAGGGCTACGGGGAAATTGCCAAGCAGCTTGGTGAAAAAAGGTCCACTGTTGGAGCAATCATTAGAAAATGGAAGAAGCTAAACATGACTGTCAATCTCCCTCGGACTGGGGCTCCATGCAAAATCTCACCTCGTGGGGTCTCAATGATCCTAAGAAAGGTGAGAAATCAGCCCAGGACTACACGGGAGGAGCTGGTCAATGACCTGAAAAGAGCTGGGACCACCGTTTCCAAGGTTACTGTTGGTAATACACTAAGACGTCATGGTTTGAAATCATGCATGGCACGGAAGGTTCCCCTGCTTAAACCAGCACATGTCAAGGCCCGTCTTAAGTTTGCCAATGACGGGGGGCGTGGCCAGCGCGGCATGTGAGCAGATGCGTCTTCACAGAGCTCCCGTGGTGATCCTTAATTGATCCGGTTTCCGGCACACTAAACTGCTCGTTTTTCCGCTGATCAGCCCTGGGAACGTTCCCTCAACACCCGGCCGACACTCTGCTGCCATCGGAGGGCATGATGACCCGAGGACAGAAGGGAGAGAGCTCAAAGCAGGATCCCCAATATGGCGCCGCTCCACCATCAGCGCAGAAGGCGCGAACGGGAGATAAGGCCAAGGAGGGGGTGAGTAAGCAGTCCAAACACCCTGAGAAGACCTCCGGAGAGCCCCCCAAGGACATGCGGTATTATGCCCAGAAACTGTCTGGGAAATCGGACCTACCAGCGGTGCGGCCCCTGGGTGATGATGGCGCCACTAGGGACAGTGATATGGAGGAGGGGGAGGAAATGCTGGGGGCCGACGCCATGGTGGCACAGAGTCAGGGCAGCCCAGACCTACAGGAGGAAGATGAGGACCCTGAGCTTGAGGGGGGAGAGCAACCCACGCTGGCAGCCATACTGAAGGCTGTGAATAAATGTACTGCCTCTGTGAACTGTCTGAGAGCTCGCTTTGGGGGCCTAGAGGAGGAGGTCTGCCTAATCCGACAGGACATGCAAAAGATGAGGGAGAGAACCACTGCAGCTGAAAGCAGAATAAGTGACATAGAGGATAAATTACCCCCGCTGATCAGGGAGGCTCAATCTGCTGCGAGGATGGCCAGGGCAGTGGATATGAGGGCAGAAGATTTTGAGAACAGACTCAGACGCAATAATGTGCGCATAGTGGGGCTGCCGGAGAAGGTGGAGGGCCGGGACCCCACGCGGTTTGTGGAACAATGGATGGCGGATGTGTTCGGCAAAGATGCTTTTACCCCCCTATATGCGGTTGAGAGGGCTCATAGAGTACCGACCAGGCCTCTCCCACCTGGGAATCCTCCTCGCCCGATGCTAGCCCGGTTGCTGAACTACAGGGACAGAGAAATAATACTGAGGATGGCCAGGGAAAAGAGGAATATTCAGTTTAATGGCACCCGGGTCTCATTTTACCCTGACTTCTCCGCCGCAGTTCAGAAGAGCCGGGCGCGCTTCACTGAAGTTAAAAAACGCCTGCAGAAACTACAAGCTCCATATGCAATGCTGTACCCGGCGAAACTCAGGATTATATTGCGGGGACAGGCCCATTTCTTTGAACATCCTGCTGAAGCCTCGGATTGGCTGGATGCTAATGCGGGCGCGCTGCGCCAGGCCCAGAGATCTCCTGAACGTGATGATTGAACCATCGGATGTAAACTAGTTGGGCTGTCTTGAGACTTCCTTGATTGAGGAACCTGCCGGAAACATACAATGATTCTTTCTACTAAATGTGAGTTCGGAAATGCGATTAATGATGCCACTCCACCCAGTGAAGTTGGCCAGTGACTGTACAGCCACATCTGATGGCCCAGTTGAAGGTTTGTGGGATCGGTTGTCCCAGTTGTGGAGGGACTGCCCGTTGGCTCCCCAGAGGTTGGTACGACGACAAGCCTCTATGCGAAAGGGCTCTGCGTGTCCTACCGAAGCACCGTTGTGCGATTACAGTTCCTGTTATGCGATGGACTCCCCCAGAGCGGATACTTCCTACTACTTGCGGAGTGGCTTCCCGAATTCCTTTTTTGCCCAGCGAACTGCTCTATCCCTACTTGCACCCCAATATGTTGTGACATTCACGGCCACTGGGAGGGAGGTGGGGTGGGTCGTGGGTGGTGGTTTTCCCCCTGATGGATGTGTGTTTGACCCCCCCTGATGGCAGCGGTTAAGATACTCTCCTGGAATGTCAGGGGGCTGCAAGACCCTCTTAAACGCACTATGGTTTCGACCTTACTGAGGGCCAGGCTGCCGGCCATATGTGCCCTACAAGAGACCCATCTCACTGTTGACTCACTGTCATGCTTGAAATACCGGTGGGTGGGTCAAAGTTACCACTCCACTCACACCTCATATTCTAGGGGTGTGAGTGTGCTGATACATTGCTCGATCAAATACGAGGAACTGAGCTCTGAGATTGATGCTGACGGTAGATATGTGTTTTTACTATGTAAGTTGTTTGCTTTCTAATGTATTCTTGCCTTTGTGTATATACCACCCCTGTATAACAACCAGGTACTGAGGGCATTGGTGGAGTTCCAGGCGCGGTTTCCAGAGGTGCCATTGTACGCCTTTGGGGACTTCAACTGCTGCACGGACCCTCAGTTGGACAGACACCCACAGGGGGGAGGGGGGAGGAAAGTGACCCGTTCTGCCCTGGGTAGATTCATGGAGGAAGTGGGGTGGGGAGACCCGTGGAGAGCCAGGAACCCGGGTGTGAAACAGTTTTCCTGCTTCTCCAAGAGTTACTCCTCTTTGTCTAGGATTGATCTGTGTCTCTGCTCACATGCGGCCGAGCGATATATTGGGGAATTGGTGTACGCTCCTAGGAGTGTGTCAGATCACTCTCCATTGGTGGCTTCCTTAGATGTGCGTCCCCCTCCTGCGGGGGGCCAAGGCCCCGTGGAAGATGAACGCCTTTTGGCTGAATCTCTTCCCTTCGCATGAACACATAGAATCCTGCATTTCGGAGTTCTGGCGTATTCATGCTGTATCGGAGGACATAGCAGTGACCTGGGAGGCCTTTAAGGCAGTTCTCAGGGGCCTGTTTATTACAGAGATCCAAGCCATTAAAAGACAGACAAGTGCTCAGAGGGAGGATATAGAAGTGATGGCCGGGAAGTTGGAGGACGCCTTCATTGCTGACCCATCTGATACCAGTAGGGAGGCGTGGCTCTCGGCGCAGGACGCGCTGTACCGAGTCACGTCCTCAGGGGCAGAGAAGAAGCGCTTCTTTCAGAAGGCGGCATTCTATGAGGAGGGTGAGCACACTGGTCGCATGCTGGCAACTATTTCCCGTTCTCAGCAGATGTCCCCTTCTATTGGGGCATTGCGCACCCGGGCCGGTGGGTTGACTAGTTCCCCAGACCACGTACTATCTGAACTTGTGAGTTCTTATTCCTCTCTATATGAGTCCCGTCAAGCGTACTCGCTTGACTCCCTGGCTGAATACCTGGACCCGGTCCAGCTCCCAGTTTTGTCGGCCTCAAACAGAAAGATGCTTGACGCCCCCCTCTCTCTGGGGGAACTGCAGGCGGCTACCAGTTTGTTCCCTAACTCGAAGGCCCCTGGGGATGACGGCCTCCCAGCGGAGGTGTACAAGCAATATGGGGAAACAATGCTCCCGCACCTCTTAAGGGTGTTTAATGAGGCAAAAAAGACCGGTACGCTACCGCGATCTATGTCTAGAGCCAATATAGTGTTAATTCTGAAGCCAGATAAGGACCCTCTTGACCCAAGTTCATACAGGCCGATTTCATTACTACAAAATGATGTTAAGATCCTTGCCAAAGTTCTGGCGGTCAGACTAAACAGTGCCATCTCTACCATAATTCACTCCGACCAATCCGGATTCATGCCCCAAAAATCGACGGCAATAAACCTGCGGCGACTTTTTTTGAATATCCAGTCCAGAGCGGATAACATGGGAGACAGAGCTTTATTGTCCCTAGATGCCCATAAGGCATTTGATAGTGTCGAATGGGAGTTTCTATGGGCGGTGATGCGGAAATTCGGGTTTGGCGACAATTTCATTGCATGGGTACAGCTCTTATACTCATCCCCCATTGCGGCTATACGGGAGGGGGGAAGGGTATCACACACCTTCTCCTTACACAGGGGTACACGGCAGGGGTGCCCTTTGTCCCCCCTCCTGTTCGCCCTAGCCATAGAGCCCTTAGCTGCAATAATCAGAGCAAGCCCCTCGATCCGGGGATTCCAATACGGTGATTTACATGAAAAGATCATGCTATATGCGGACGACACCATGCTTCTCTTAGGTGATACCTCGGCTTTGCTGTCGGAGGCCATGAGGGTCGTTCGGATCTTTGGAGAATACTCGGGGTTGGTTATTAACTGGACGAAATCCTCCCTCCTGTTACTAGATCGGGACCCCTCCCTATCCCCAGCGACTGTGCAAGACATTCCTGTCTCCAGGTCGTTTCGGTACCTTGGTGTTCAGGTTACTGCTTGCTTGCTGGAGTACGTTAGTCTTAATCTCACCCTCCTGATTAACCTCCCTGGCGGTCTTCCCGTGTGTGGCACAGGGTGAGATTTTTAAGCTAAGATCGGTAACCCCGTGCCACACACGGACTTGCCTCGCTGGATGCAGAAAAAAAGTTTACTTACCTTTTCTCTGCGATCCAGCGATGAATCCCCGCAGTACACGGCGGCCGGATGTCCGCCTGATGCTGTGTGTACCGCCGATTCCCTTCCCTGCGAGCGTCGCGACGTAGGGGGGGGGAACGGCGCCAAATTCAAAAATGTAAACAAACACTATACATACAGTACACTGTAATCTTATAGATTACAGTACTGTATGTAAAAAATACACACCCCCCATGTCCCTAGTGGTCTGCCCTGTACACTACATGTCCTTTTATATAATAAAAACTGTTCTTTCTCCCTGCAAACTGTAGATTGCCCATAGCAACCAAAAGTGTCCCTTTATGGCAAAAATTGTTTTAGAGCAGCTAAAAAACAGCGATAATAAATCAGAATCACTTGCAGAATTTAGCGATAGCGATTTAAAAATTCTGCAACTGAGCAAATTTCAGTGATTTTGATTTGATTACATTATTGAATAATTTTTACTATAATTATATTATTATTTGTTATAATTTTTTATAATTATTTATTATATTATAATTTTTAATAAAAAAAAAAAAAAATCATACCCGGGATGCCTATTAGACTCTTGTTTGGATAGATTTCAGTGAGTTATTCCTAAGAATTACAAGCCTACAGTATAAAACGCCCAATTCCCTTGCAAATAATGGTACCGCTTTAAGCACCTAAAATCTGAAAGAATCATACCGCCAGGGAGGTTAACAGATGCCGCGACCGGGTCAAGGTGTGGAGTAGGCTCAAGCTATCCCCTGTAGGTAGAGTAAACTTGATAAAGATGATTCTTATGCCACAGTTGCTATATGTCCTTCACAACTCCCCAATGGTCATCCCCCTAAAGAAATTCAGGATTATCAATTCTGTCTTCCGTTCACTTATATGGCTTGCTAAGCCCCCTAGGGTTAGGCTTGAACAGCTCCAGCGACCGAAGGATGCTGGCGGGTTGGCGTTGCCCAATCCCTGGATCTACTATTTAGCCTCCCAAATGCAACATATTGCACGACTCGTGAGGCCCGAACGGGACCGGGAACTGAATTTGCGGGACTCCTCTGTCCAGCTGCTCAGCTTCACCACTGGGGGGGAGGTGGCGGAAGGTCTAGAGGCCCTACGGTACACTAAGTCTAACAAACTCTTCCCCACGTATGTACTGATGCAGAAGACATGGAACAAGGTTAGAATGCTACAGGGGGTGACAGGATTCACTAAGTACAGCCCTATTTGGGACAATCGGTACTACAGAGAACTGGCTAAAATACCTTATGGCTCTAAGTGGAAACGATATGGCATTACCCTTATGACCCATGTGATTAGGGATGGTAGGCTTAGGCCATTCCAGGAGCTTAGTGCAGACTTCCGTTTGCCGGCCTCTATGCACTTTTATTACCTTCAACTTAAGCATGCAGTGGACGCTCAGGGAGAAGCAGATATCTGGTCCCTGGACCCAGCGTCTGTCTTCAACTATTTATTTGGAGTCGACACGTACAAGGGCTTTATATCAAGTTGCTACTCTATGCCCCTTTGAGGGCAATGGCCCGGTGGGAACAAGATGTGGGAGCGTTTGAGGAGGGACAGTGGGAGGAGGCGATGCAGGCAGTTCCTGTGTGCTCCTTGAACGTAGCACACAGACTGTCGCAACTTTACATTCTTCTGAGAGTACACTACACACCAGCTAGACTGGCACGAATGGGGCTGGGGGTTGACCCCATCTGCGTTAGGTGCTGCAGAGATCATGGTGATCTTATTCACCTACTATGGAGATGCCCGAAACTGCATCTCTACTGGACGAAGGTCATTGATACCCTTAACGGGGCTTTTCAGGTACAGATACCGCTAGATCCCAAGATCTGCCTGCTGGGAATATGCGACACCTTGACGGTGGAGAATGGTTCTGGACAGGCGATCTGTAGAGCCCTATTTCAGGCCCGCCTGATGATACTAAGGCACTGGAAGGACACCGAGCCCCCCACTGTGCACGAATGGATCAAACAGATGGGGGTCACATTACGGCTGGAAAAAGTAATATTTCAACATAGAGGCACTGACTCTAAATTTGAAAAAGTATGGGCCCCTTGGCTTGATGTCCGGGTCTGGCCCCGATTGATTTGGTGTATGATCAGCTATTCTAGGGTCGTGGGGTGGGAGTGGGCCCCTGGGCTATAACACTATACAGAATGCTGACTGTGTGGGGTATCACATCTAGGCGTAGGGGGGTGGAGGCTTGTGCTTGAGTTACTGTATGTGAGATGCCGGGGGGTGAGTTGGGAACACACATATGTATGTAAAGTTTTACCATGTCTTTTTCTTATTTTTCTGATTTTGGGTGTGCTGCGCCACACTCTCCTGACGATATATGTCTGCTCTGGAGCTCATCGCTTGTATTGTTATTTTTGTTCAATAAAAACCTTTGTTTGAGAAAAAAAAAAAAGTTTGCCAATGACCATTTGGATGATCTAGAGGAGTCATGGGAGAAAGTCATGTGGTCAGATGAGACCAAAATAGAACTTTTTGGTCATAATTCCACTAACCGTGTTTGGAGGAAGAAGAATGATGAGTACCATCCCAAGAACACCATCCCTACTGTGAAGCATGGGGGTGGTAGCATCATGCTTTGGGGGTGTTTTTCTGCACATGGGACAGGGCGACTGCACTGTATTAAGGAGAGGATGACCGGGGCCATGTATTGCGAGATTTTGGGCAACAACCTCCTTCCCTCAGTTAGAGCTTTGAAGATGGGTCGAGGCTGGGTCTTCGAACATGACAATGACCCGAAGCACACAGCCAGGATAACCAAGGAGTGGCTCTGTAAGAAGCATATCAAGGTTCTGGCATGGCCTAGCCAGTCTCCAGACCTAAACCCAATAGAGAATCTTTGGAGGGAGCTCAAACTCCGTGTTTCTCAGCGACAGCCCAGAAACCTGACTGATCTAGAGAAGATCTGTGTGGAGGAGTGGGCCAAAATCCCCCCTCCAGTGTGTGCAAACCTGGTGAAAAACTACAAGAAACGTTTGACCTCTGTAATTGCAAACAAAGGCTACTGTACCAAATATTAACATTGATTTTCTCAGGTGTTCAAATACTTATTTGCAGCTGTATCATACAAATAAATAGTTAAAAAAATCATACATTGTGATTTCTGGAATTTTTATTTTTGATTATGTCTCTCACAGTGGACATGCACCTACGATGACAATTTCAGACCCCTCCATGATTTCCAAGTGGGAGAACTTGCAAAATAGCAGGGTGTTCAAATACTTATTTTCCGCACTGTATATATATATACATATAAAAATGATTATATATACATTAATATATATATATATATATCACTAGAAATTAGATTTGTACACTTGCACTATAAACCCCCCCCCCCCCTCTATTTTAAACCACCCCCCCCCCTTTTTCTTCTTCAGATTTTAAATATATAATATAAGAGGGGGGAGAATAAGGGGGACACAGCTCCTCGCCCCTGTGTTTTTCCCCTCTTCTCTTTTTCCTCTCTACCTAGTTCTATTCTGTCCCTTTCCCTCTTATCTCTATCCTCTTCTCTCCTAAATAGTGGATTAAGGATATAGGGCTAGGTATATTTTACATAGGACAGAAGGATCTACCAGTATAATTACTATAAATCTTAGCCCAATTTTGTAAAGGGGTTATATTAAGAACGTATTGTTTGTTTTTCTGTGTTTTAAGTACATTTGTATTGTAATGTTGAAAAACATTAAAGAGAAAGCACTATATATATATATAACTATATATATATATATATATATATATATAAAAGCTCTAAAAAGACCCAAGTCCTAGAACATCAGGCCAATTCTCCAGATGCAAGGTAGTATATGCACTACATCAATAGGTTCAAAACCACCCCATAAAATCTGATAAAACAAATCTCCCCCCCCCCCCCCCCATGACAGCAAGACTGGCCTATTTGCCTTAGCAAAGACATTTTGCATCCACACAGCTAGGCCTCAGCTATTTAAAAACATGGGCAGCTAGTACTGATGGGGTTGTAGGTGACTACGGGCAGTGGAAACAGACCAAGAGGTGGAGCTTCAAGGACAGGAACAGCATTTAGATGTCTTTTTCGCCAGGTTGAATGGCAGGAGCGAACAAAAAGCACATACATTGCTCAACCAGGCAGATAAAATTAGCATTCAGTCCCATTGGGACAACAGCAAGTTCATTTCTGGTCCCTTAGCCCAAACTGCCTTACCCACAAGTGAGTCTTCAGAGACAGGGTCACATCTGGAACCAACAGTACACTTTTGCGTGAAAAGCACCACAGTACAGCCTAGCCCCATGCTCTGGGTACAGTCTGCAAAGCTAGGGTGTGTTACAGTACTTCACTTTTTCCACATTATGTTACAGCCTTATTCCAAAATGAATTTGAATATAAATATTCTACACACTAAAATACCCCATAATGACAACGTGAAATTAGTTTGAAATCATATATACATTATATATATATTATATATAAAAAAAGTAGCATGTACATAAGTACTTACAGCCATGACACTCAAAATTGAGCTCAGGTGCACCCTGTTTCCACTGAATATCCTTGAGACATTTCTAGAACTGAGTCCACCTGTGGTAAATTCAGTTAATTGGACAGGATTTGGGAAGACACACACACACACACACACACACACACACACACACACACACACACACACACACACACACGCGTCTCTATATAAAAAGGTCCCACAGTTAACAGTGCATGTTAGAGCACAAATGAAGTCCAAGAAATTGTCTGTAGACCTCAGGGACAGGACTGTATTAAGGCACAGATCTACAGGAAAATATCTGCAGCATTGACAGTCCAATGAGCACAGTGACCTCCATTTTTCATAAATGGAAGACGTTTTGGAACCCCCAGGATTCTTCCTAGAGGGGGCTGCCCAGCCAAAATGAGCAATCGTGGAAGAAAGGCATTCAACAGGGAGGTGACCAAAAACCCGATGATCACTCTGAGGGGGCTCCAGAATTTATCCATGAAGAAAGGTGAAACTTCCAGAACAACCATCTCTGCAGCACTCCACCAATCAGGCCTGTATGGTAGAGTAGCCAGACAGAGGTCACTCCTCAGTAAAAGACAGCCTGCCTAGAGTTTGTGATAAGTCACCTTAATAACTCTCAAACCATGAGAAATCAAATTCTCTGGTCTGATGAAACAAAGCTTGAACTCTTTGGCGTGAATGGCAAGAGTCTTGTCTGGAGGAACCCAAGCACGGCTCATCACCTGGTCAATACCATCCCAACAGTGAAGTATGGTGGCAGCAAAATGCTGTGGGGATGTTTTTCAGCGGCAGCAGTTGGGAGACTAGTCATGATGAAGGGAAAAAAGAATGCAGCAATTTATAGGACATCCCTGATGAAAACCTGCTTCAGTGTGCTCTGGACCTGACTGGGGCAAAGGTTCATCTTCCAACAGGACAAGCCTAAGCACACAACCAAAACAAAGGAGTGGCTATGGGAAAACTCTAAATGTCTTTGAGAGAGCCAGATTGAACATCACTGTAGAGATCTGAAAATGGCTGTACACAAACACTCCCCATCCAACCTGATGGAGCTGGATAGGTCCTGCAAAGAAGAATGGGAGCAACTGCCCAAAAAATAGGTTTGCCAAGCTTGTAGCATCATACTCAAAGACTTGAGGCTGCAATTGGTGCCAAAGAGGCTTCGACAAAGTATTAAGCAAAGGCTGTGAATACTTATGGACATGGGATTGTTTTTTAATTTTATAAAATTGCAAAGATTTCAAACAAACTTCTTTCACAAACTCATTATGAGATATTGTTTGTAGAATTTTGAGGAAAATAATGAATTTAATCAATTTTTGAATAAGGCTGTAACATAACAAAATGTGTAAAAAAAAATAAAAAAAAAATATGAAGCACTGTAAATACTTTCCAGATGCGCTGTAAATCCAATCAGGATAGCTGCTATATAGAGACCAGCTGAAGAAGCGGTTTAAGTGAAAAATGTTAAGTAGGTCACAAATAGGGCTTTTAGGATACTGGCAAAAAAAATAAAAAATACTGGCTAGAGGAGGGGTTATACAAGGTCTGGCTTAATCTTACATACTAACCTGTTGAAAGCATTAATATAATGCCCAACAGTTTCTGAAACCCAGTGTCCCTCACTGGGAAAAATAAATAAAATAAAATACAGTTTACAATAGCTGCCCTCCTGACAATGCTAGTCAGTCCTGAATACTATCACAGTCCTGGAACATGTATGCAATCTGGGAAAATAACAGACCTGAAACAGGTTTGTGGATCCTGAAGGCCAAGAATTGTAATTTGGCCACATCTTTTAGGTCAGCAATCAGATATTTAAAAAGGAAAAGAACGAATATTTTTTAGGAGGTAAATGTAAGCAAGGGAAGCCTATATAGCGTTTTCCTTAAAAAATACTTTTAGGTAGAAGCAAAATTGACTGCATGACTCAACTTGTGTACATCTCCTCCCAGATGGGCCATTGTCCCTTCTGCTGATGCATATGAAGTTTTGGGCAAAGTTCATATTGCCTACATAAGGCTTGCTATGTTGTCTACCTACTTGTATTCATACTGTTACAGCCATCATAATAGGAATTTTGACTTACCTGTAAACTCAATATATTGGCGTACATTACAGGACACAGACTGAGTATTCATAAACTCTGGAGTATAGGCTGGTACCTTCAGGTGACTGGGCAATGACAAAGTTCTTAACCACTTCCAGACCACCGCACATCGATATACTTCAACCATTATTTAATAAAATTTTAAAAAAAGTTTATTTTTTTTCCCCTAAAAAAAAAAAAAAAAGTGCGATTGTAAGACCGCTGCGCAAATACGGAGTGACAAAATATTGCAACGATCGCCATTTTATTCTCTAGGGTGTTTTTATAATATTTGGGGGTGCCAAGTAATTTTCTAGCTTGTAAACATCAAATCTCACAAAGAAGCTCAGTCCTTAAAGCAGAGTTCCAGCCTTTTTACGTTTATTAAAAGTCAGTAGCTACAAAAGGTGTAGCTGCTAACTTTTAACAGACACTTGCCTGCTCCACAGTCCAGCGATGCAGCCGCCCAGGGGGGCCGCTCCTCTCGCCCCCTCCGCCAGCGCCTCCATTTACACACTGTGGGCATCCAGCTGCGACAGCTTTCGGCTTCACAGCCGGGCACTCACTGCACATGCACGAGTCGCCCTGCACTTTAGAAGTGGACAGGCTATCTCCTGGGACCAGTCACGTGTCCCAGGAGATCACTAAAGGGAGGGGCCGGTAGAGATAGAGCTGGATACTCCACCGGTTCTTGACGTTATCTTTGGAACAGACTCTACTAAACTTATATCTAACATTTATTACGTTCTTAGGCAGCGCAGGGAGTCTAGGGTATCTCAGAAAGCTAAGGTGCAGTGGGAACAGGATGTAGGACCCATTGAGGACTCTGACTGGGAAGAGATATTGGAGGGGGTCAAGACTGCGTCCCCTAAGGTTTCTGACAGACTGACACAACTATATATAATACACCAGGCATATCTCACACCAATACGTTTAGCAAAATTTCAATCTGAACGGAATCGTCTCTGCCCCAAGTGTACTTTGACGGAGGGCACTTTCTATCACATGCTGTGGCACTGCACTGACATACAGGCATATTGGCTGCAGGTGACACAGTTCTTACACGACAACATGGGATCACCTGTGGGGATGGACCCGAAGCTTTGCTTATTGGGACTGCTGCCGGACGTGGAGGTGGATAAGTTCCAGACTATATTCATATATGAATCATTGTTTCTGGCTAGGAAGGTGGTGGCTAAGACCTGGTTTCGGGGGACAGCTCCGACACTTAGAGAATGGAAGAGGGAGGTGAATGCAGTGCTTCCGTATAGGAAAATGATAAACATACATAGGGGCCGCCCTCAAAAGTTTGCTAATGTCTGGGATAGATGGCTGGCAGATGGGAAGACATGTACGGGGTGACGCAGAGTCGCCCCTGGTGTGCCCACCAGGGACCGAGAGTGCACACAAGGGGAGGTAAATCTTAGGTGTGCACCCTTCTAAGCACTCCGCAGCGGAGTGTGCCTTGGACAGTAGTCTACCCGGGGAGTTATATTGATTTATAATGAATGTGTAACTAATGATGCTGTGTGTATACCGGTGCTAGTTGGAATCTCTGCGATGTATGATTGTATGCCTTGCTTACATCTCAATAAACTTGTTTACTTGGTTAAAAAAAATAAAAAATAAAGGGAGGGGCCACCTAAGGCAAGAGGAGTCGCCGCCTAGGCAGCCCGGAGGTGGAAGTAGGACAGGAAGTCCCACTCCTACTGAAGCCCCCACTCCCCCCTCCCCCAAAAACATTACATGCCAAAATGTGGCATGTAAGGGGGGTGAGGAGTGCTTAAAGCGAAATGTCCACTTTTGGGTGGAACTCCGCTTTAAGTGGTTAAGGGCTTGGAGCGCCTCCCCTATAACTCTATCCCACTCTGAGTAACCAATGAATAAAAGGGTGGGTTGTCCTGTACTGCAAGATATGGCATTTCCAGGTAAGTAAAAAAAATTGCTCTTATCCTAATCATACAGTACAGAACACAAGCCAAGTATTCATAGACCAAGAGACATCCCAAGCATTTAATAGGAAGAATGGAGAACAGAACTTTGCCAGCTTCAGAGTGCCACCGCAAGAGCCTTGCAGCTCAAAGCTGCACCCACAGAAGACTGCACATCTACCTAGTAAAACTTTGAAAATGTAGGAACAGAGGACAAGGCAGCAAATATATAAAACTAGACCAGAGAGGCTTTGTGCCAAAATGCCCAGAAAATCCCCACCAACCTAGTGGAGTGGGCACATAAAAGTGCAAGAGTTTTGCCCTTTGAAGTGTAAGCTTTAGCAATCAATTGTGTTAACCATCAATTGATGGTGGACTTGGGAGCAGGATGTCCGTTGCAAGGTCATGAGGATAGGACAAATAGGGAGTTAATCCTCCTGATAGAAATGGTTGCATTGAGGTAGACTGATGAGCGAATGCTTCCTAGCAATGAAGAAGCACCTTAAGAAGAAAGGATTGTCATGGGCGTAGGATTAGCTTGCCATTGTAAAAGAGTGAGAAACAGAACCTTACAAGAGAGCTATCAGAGACTTGTTTGACAGACAGGATGGCAACAAAAAAGGGCACTTTGTAGGACAGGTCACAGAAGAATATATTCCTAAATGAGTGAAAAAGGGCGGTTTTTGCAGGGAACAGAGAACGAATTTGAAGGATAGGGTGCTGCAAGAGGGACTTGATCCTAGATACACCTTATACAACAATTTTTAAAGGCAGGTTTTTGAAAAATAGACAAGGCTGAAACCTCTTTTAGAGTGCTCAAGGCCAAGTTCTGATTATTGAAAGCAAGAATGCAAAGCAGAGTATTTGAGATCAAAGGCAAAGAAGGCTCTCCAGGTATAAATAGATCTTTCTCTGATCTTTCTTGCTTTAAAGTGGTTATTAACCCACTTCTACTAAATAGTTTTATCCCCTCTGTACCATAACAAGCATATCTGTGTAATGTAAAGAATCTGCCAATCTGTACCTATACGAGTTCGGCTCAGCTAACCTTGTCAGCTCTCTTCTCTCTCAGACTCAGCACTCCCACTGATGTCAGCTGGGGAGGAAAAGAGCCGACCTTCAGCTGAGCACTGGGAGCCACGCTTATATAGGTACAGATAAGGCAGATTTTTTACATTACCGGCACATGGAAACTTGTTATACTAGTAGTACAGAGGGGATAACACGTTTTTAGTAGAAATTATCAGAGCAGGAGGGGGGAGTAGTTGGGACAGAGGAGACAAATGAGAGCAGGGCTGCAGCTGACAAAATCAGAATTGAACCACAGCTGATTACCTTGTTCAGTTTAAAGGGGGGAAGGTATAGCCAGGCAGGATCAGCCAGGTAATTTAGGTGTTACGGGGGCCAAAAAGACATAGGACAAGCATTAAGGGAACAGGGGATCTGTTTGTTTATTGGGGGGGGGGGGGATGTTAAACACTTTAAGCAAGGTAGGAACAAGAGACTCCGATGACTTAACATCCATGTCATTAAGGCTAGTTAGTGACTAAGCAGCAGGAGAGCCCCGTGACAGCAGGTCTGGCCTGGGGGGGGGGGGGGGGGGGGGGGGGGGGTGGTCAGGGGTGACCTACTTGTCCAAGTATGTCTGTTAAGCAGGTTCTTCTAGGCTTGTTTGGTGCAATGAGAATCACCTGCTTCTGGTAAATCTTGCACTGGAGGAAAGGCACAGATTACCTTGTACAAGGGGATTATCAAAACAGCCAGTGCTAAAGACTTCTTGATCCTAGCCACAAGTAGGAGGTAGTTTGTTGTTTAATCTGGATGGCCAGGATACCCACATCTGGGATCCCCCAGCTCTGACATATCAGGGTGAAAGGCCCATTTTCCTTGATCCTGGACATGGCATCTGGAATTTCTTGCTTGATTGAACAGGGGCATGGGTAGGTCAAGAGGAGCATGCTCACTCCCAGTTAACAAGAGGTTGTGCCGAATAGTCTTATTTGAAATTGTGCACTTGGAACAGTCGCAAACTAGGCAACCATAAAGCTATAATATGGAGACTCTAACCGATGTCTCTTTGACCTCAATTTTTGAGTGTGGGATCTTAAAGAGAATATTCTGCTCTGGAAGGAAACCTTTGCTTTGGATGAGTATCTGCTCAGACCCAAGTATTCCAGGTGAAGATAAAGCTGATCACCCAACTAAGAGTATCTGAATTTTCCCATAGAAGTTTGCAAACAGCTAAAAAGGGAGAAGGTTGTCTAGATAAAGTTCCTAGAAGGGCAAGCAGAGGTGCTAGGACCATTGTGGATACCATGGGAGCACAGGACTGGCCAAAAGGCAGTGCCATAACTGGAAATGATTGTTTTGGATTGCACTGTATAGTACAGAAACGGTTGATGAGAAGGATAAATGGAAATATGTAGATAGGCATCTATACTCTACAGATGAACACCTGGCATCTCATAAGCAGTTTCATATGACCAGGCTTTAAGCCACAAGACTGAATAGAGCCACACATGTGAATGGAGATGAAAGCCGTTCTGGAAACTGGTTTAATTTGTTGTTCTAGAGCAGTGTTTTTCAACTCCAGTCCTCAAGGCACACCAACAGGTCAAGTTTTCAGGATTTCCCTCAGATGAAATGGCTGTGGTGATTACTAAGGCAGTGAAACTGATCAAATCACCTGTGCAAAATAATGGAAAGCCTGAAAACATGACCTGTTGGTGTGCCTTGAGGACTGGAGTTGAAAAACACTGTTCTAGAGCATCCACACAAAAGAGCAAGGCAGAGAGTAACTGCTGTAATTGCTTAGTTATGGCCATGTCCTAGTATATAGGGCCATGTTGGTTGTTCATTTCCCTAGTCAAGTTAGCTGCAATTTAATAGACAAAAATGATAGCAAGAACTGGGTCTGCAAGAGTAAAGAGCATCTCAAAGTTTCTAGCAGGTTTCCTTGTACCCAAAAAGGTGCACGGCGCAAAGGAGAACAATCAAGTGCAACAATCCCAAGGCTTTTGCACACAGAAGTGAGGAAATCCACATGTGCAATCATACTGCATAAAGCTGCAGCTTCAGGTATTTGGGAGGCTGGGGGCAAGACATCTTCTGCAGTCTTCTCCGACCCTGCCTTTAGGTACCGTCCTTATTCCCTTCTATGTCAGGCTCTGACCCAAGTAGAGACTGAACACAGTTTTGGCAATTGTTGGTGTTGTGCATGTAACAATTTTACTTAAATTATATACTATACAATTACTGCTCTTTTTACTGGCGGAAACGTTACCCACTTCATTTAAAGTCCCGGGGCAAATCCTTTTCTTTTGACTATATGTAATAGGGATGGAAGTGTGTCACTGGGGACACCAGACCTCTCCTCTTTTTCGTGTATTAAAGACATTAGTTGTCAGAGAAATTGTGAATCAGCCTGTCAGGGAGACAGCCTTTAGCATGCAGATGTCGAGACCGGTGTTAAAATAGATTCCTACTCTGCTTCAGGGTGGCAATGCTTCCGCTGCTTCAGAGTGTAGTACAGGACTGGTTTTTATTATCACTACTGGTGAACGAACACCACCACTCCCTTCCTTTTCTCCATTAGTACTTTTATCAGCGACAGTGAAAGTGAAAGAAAATATCAAGTTTTGGGTTGTTCCCACTGGAAAATTTCCCCTTTTTAATTTTCTAGGAACACTTGTTCTGGTGACCTGGAGGTACCCAAGGAATTCTTTCAATTTGCAGAGATTTCCTCTCAGTTCCTGTCTTCTCTATGAAACTGAAGTGAGGGGAAATCGCAATGGGACAGAAAACAAGGTAGGGTTACAATCCCTGTCAGATAAAAGATTTTTAAATTTGGGTAGATGGCGAAAAAAAGGGGCATGTACTCAAAAGCGTCACCAGTAAACAATCACCTGAAGGTACGAGCCTAAAACCCAGAGTCTAGAAATACTCAGCCTGTGTTCTATACTGTACATTTGAGATAAAAGCATTTCCTTTTATACCACAGGCTCCTTTGCATCATATAGTGACAAAGCAGAGGGCCAGCAAGACGAACCTACCTCTACCAAAGAACTGGTCTAAGAACATGACTAAGGCCTACCCCCCCCTCCAACAGCTAGTTTGTGGTTCCAACATAAACATTAATAAGTGCTTTTCTCAACATTAGTAGAGATATACTATGAACTTGGGGAGAGGAAATAAAGAAACCCTTGTTTAACAATGATTTATAGAACACTAAAGAAAACAAAAAACAGGAAGGCAGAAAAGGAAAGGTAAGCGCCAAAGAGGAACAAGCAACATTATGTACATATGGAAACTTTGACACACATAATTAGGGCATTAAAATAACACTACAACAGATTCTGCATTGGCTTGCTTGGTGCTTTAAGAAGAAACTTCTTAAAAACAAGAAACACAAGTAGGAGTTACTTTTATAGTGTACATGGGATAAACAGCACTATACACAAGCATGTATCACACACACTAATCTGTTCTCATACGCAGCACCAAGTAATAAATGAATAAGAAGAAAATATGCTTCCTCGTTACAGAGAAAGTTCTTAAGTCCCGAATAGCAACTGCCAGAGCAGTCAGTCAGGCTGGGATGAGTAACTAGGTACATTCCCATCCAAATAAAAAAAAAAAAAATTACTATATACATGTGAATGGCTCGCGGTCACTGGGACAACAGCGAGCAAAAAGCCAACTGTACGTGGTCATCAGTAAATAGAGCAGCAGTCCCACTTGTCAAATCTTGTCTTTGTGTTTCACTTTGGAGAGCCTGCGGGTTGCACCGCTTTTATTCAGCAATTTTAGGACACGATCCTTGTGATCCAAAACTTTAAGCATGCAGTCGCGGGACTCTGTGATTTGATCCATGACAAGCTTACAGCGCTGCATGTTACCCTGTAAAAAATAAATAAAAATAAGTACAGTCAAGTTAGAGGGTAAAAAGATGAGAATATAGCCCAATACTACATTGTTTTGGTGTAAATATTTTTTTTTCCATTTAGGCAGTAACATTTTGTAGATCACACTATGATCTATATAACAATTATATTTATCCTGCAAGATATCCATATGCATTTAAGACTACAGGACAACAGTTTTTCTGTCAATAGTATAAATTCTTGATTTGTTTGTTGCTTTCATAAGCATAAACACCTACAGTGCCTTGCGAAAGTATTCAGCCCTCTTGAACTTTGTGTCCTTTTGCCACATTTCAGGCTTCAAACATAAATATATAAAACTGTATTTTTTTGTAAAGAATCAACTAGTGGGACACAATCACGAAGTGGAACGAAATTTATTGGATATTTCAAACTTTAACAAATAAAAAACTGAAAAATTGGGCATGCAAAATTATTCAGCCCCCTTACTTTCAGTGCAGCAAACTCTCTCCAGAAGTTCAGTGAGGATCTCTGAATGATCCAATGTTGACCTAAATGACTAATGAAGGTAAATAGAATCCACCTGTGTGTAATCAGGTCTCCGTATAAATGCACCTGCACTGCGATAGTCTCAGAGGTCCGTTTAAAGCGCAGAGAGCATCAGGAAGAACAGGGAACACACCAGGCAGGTCCGAGATACTGTTGTGGAGAAGTTTAAAGCCGGATTTGGATACAAAAAGATTTCCCAAGCTTTAAACATCCCAAGCGATAATATTGAAATGGGGAGTATCAGACCACTGTACATCTATGAAGACCTGGCCGTCCCTCTAAACTTTCAGCTCATACAAGGAGAAGACTGATCAGAGATGCAGCCAAGAGGCCCATGATCACTCTGGATGAACTGCAGAGATCTACAGCTGAGGTGGGAGACTCTGTCCATAGGACAACTATCAGTCGTATACTGCACAAATCTGGCCTTTATGGAAGAGTGGCAAGAAGAAAGCCATTTCTTAAAGATATCCATAAAAAGTGTCATTTAAAGTTTGCCACAAGCCACCTTGGAGACACACCAAACATGTGGAAGAAGGTGCTCTGTTCAGATGAAACCAAAATCGAACTTTTTGGCAACAATGCAAAACGTTATGTTTGGCGTAAAAGCAACACAGCTCATCACCCTCAACACACCATCCCCACTGTCAAACATGGCGGTGGGAGCATCATGGTTTGGGCCTGCTTTTCTTCAGCAGGGACAGGGAAGACGGTTAAAATTGATGGGAAGATAATGGAGGCAAATACAGGACCATTCTGGAAGAAAACCTGATGGAGTCTGCAAAAGACCCGAGATTGGGACGGAGATTTGTCTTCCAACAAGACAATGATCCAAAACATAAAGCAAAATCTACACATAGAATGCTTCACAAATAAACATATCCAGGTGTTAGAATGGCCAAGTCAAAGTCCAGACCTGAATCCAATCGAGAATATGTGGAAAGAACTGAAAACTGCTGTTCACAAACGCTCTCCATCCAACCTCACTGAGCTCGGGCTGTTTTGTAAGGAGGAATGGGCAAAAATTTCAGTCTCTCGATGTGCAAAACTGATAGAGACATAACCCAAGCGACTTACAGCTGTAATCGCAGCAAAAGGTGGCACTACAAAGTATTAATTTAAGGGGGCTGAATAATTTTGCACATCCAAAATTTCAGTTTATTTGTTAAAGTTTGAAATAACCAATACATTTTGTTCCACTTCATGATTGTGTCCCACTTGTTGATTCTTCACAAAAAATTACAGTTTTATATCTTTATGTTTGAAGCCTGAAATGTGGCAAAAGGTCGCAAAGTTCAAGGGGGCCGAATACTTTCGCAAGGCACTGTAAAAAAAAAAAAATTTTAAGTGCAACACTTGTAATTGTAAACCAAGAAAAAACGCATTAAAAAGTATTTATAAAACAGAAGAAAAATGCTTCAACTACTGTAACTAACCAAAAAATACCACCATTTTGCCATTTTTTTTTACCCATTGTAACACTGGGTTTGGTGAATAATCCTATTTAAATAATAAAAAAAAATGTATATATGTGTATATATATGTGTGTATATATATGTGTGTATATATATGTGTGTATATATATGTGTGTATATATATGTGTGTATATATATATATATATATATATATATATATATATATATATATATATATATATATATATATATATATATATATATATATATATATATATATATATATATATATATATATATACACATATACATATACACACACACACACAGTGGTGGCTGGTTGCAAAGCAGGCTTGGTAAGGAAGGGGTTATTTTGCTGTAAGACAATTTACCTTTCTGCTAATAAGCAGAGAGAATGGAGTTTAATAAAAAAAAAAAAAAAAAATGTGTCACATTAAAAAACACCCATCATTCCAGGTGCTGTACTGAGCCTTAAAGTGGATGTAAACCCACTTGTTTGATGTCACAATGTAGAATATAAGATTTCCCATCATCTGTGCCCAGTCTTGCCACACAGAGTTAATCCAGCTCTGAGCAATCCTTATTCAATCCTTGCTTTGAGTGACAGGTTATTTACATCTAGCTTGGACATGTTTATCATATGTTATGTTTATCATAATATGAGGTGATCCAAACATATGATAAACATGTCCAAGTTAGATATGTAAATAACCTGTCACTCAAAGCAAGGAGAGAGGAAAGGACTTGTTATTTAGACAGGTTTTTATCTGGAAGTCTGTTAATTGTCACTGAACAATAAAAGAGGATTGTTTAGAGCTGGATTAACTGTGTGGCAAGACTGGGCACAGATGATAGGAAATCTTATACTCTACATTGTGACATAAAAAAAAAAATTAAAGTTTAACTTCAGGTTTACTTTAAATAATTTGGGCCAAGCTTAGGTGGAGGCGCAGCCAGATGTCATGATCTCCACTTCAGCCAGAGGAGACATGCATTGATAAAAATACAAGGCTTACTGTGAATAATTGAGAAGCACTCAGCCCATTTTGTCCCAGCAGCTGATGGGAAGTCCCTTAACCACTGCCAGAACACAATGCCTTATACTGCATGTAGCTGAGCTGATACAGTATATACATCACTGACAGCAGCCACATCAATTACAGAAGAAAATAGCTTGTTTGGCCCAATTACAGAAGAAAATAGCTTGTTTGGCCCAAGCAACTATATGTTTTTAATCATGTAATATTTATTCAATTTTGTGTTTGGTTTAAAGAGTACAAAAATAGGCATAAAAAAAAAAAAGACATACAAAATATCAGCTAAAAATAAATAATCACTTCCTCATATAGATTAGAAATAGCACAGTAATAAAAGGTTTAGAAAGTTATGATATATATATATATATATAAATAAAACTAAATGCTGCTAAACATGGGTTACCGTGTTTGGCGTCAAACTTGGAAAGCTTCTGTGTCTGAAACCATTTTTTTGCTTTCAATGAAACGCTGTTAAAACGCAACAGCCTTAAAACGGCAATAAACGAGACTGTAAATGGTCACATAGGAGAACGAGTTATCGGAGCAGTTGAAAAAAGCGTCCAACTGCCTCTGAACGTATGTTTAGCAGTGTCCTGTGTACATGGGGCCTTAGAATCAGTAACTCAAATATTTTCCTGCCAAGTTCAAATTCTACAAAAACTTAAAGACTACAAAACACATCTAATGCCATATTCGCAGAATTGTGTTATGTTGTACATTTTTTTTTTCCTCGTACTAGAAAAATTTAACAATCACATTAGGAGGAATCTTCTACAAGAGGAAAGAATAAAAAAAAAAAAAACCTTTACATCAAGCCAGAAACACTACTTGAAATACTGTATTACACAAAATTAGAGATTGCATGCAATACCTGTATTAATTCATTGATTCTGTGCAAATCATCATCTGTGGCAGTCTTCTTTTTGGGGATGAGCCCCTCCTGCAGAACAGTTAACCGATCAAACACATCTTGTTCCAGTTTAATCTGGAAGGAAGAGAATGGTTGTTAAAATTAAAGAATAAAACAAAACAAAAAATAAATAAAAAATACAAGGTCGAAAGGCTCACCAGCTGTAGTAACTGTGCGGCACAGAGATGCGTTTTCCAGCCCTGCACACGACAAGCAATCCCCTTCTGGCTGGCCATCTCCTGTAATGTCAACTTCTTCTCCTCTGTAAGAAAGCATCACAAAAGAACTCAAATTTGATCAGTTTCCTAGCTGAAATGTTATCACATGCCCATAATTGGCTCATATCAGATACCTCCAATGCTGCAGTCGCTCTAGAAGCTCTAGATCGGGTCCGCTCGTCTGCTGTCCGGGGATGCGAGTGAGGGAAAAATTTCCCTCATCCGTCCCCATAGCTCTCTGCTGGGTGGAAGTGAAGTCAAAAAGTCAGTCCCGCCCAGCGTCTTGAAAAAAGGTAAACAAAGAAATTGTCTCTTTAAAAAAGGTAAAAATGTATTTATTTTTTTCATTTAAGCCTAAATATGAGATCCGAGGTCTTTTTGACCCCAGATCTCATATTTAAGAGGACCTGTCATGCTTTTTTCTAATACAAGGGATGTTTACATTTCTTGTAATAGGAATAAAAGTGATTATTTTTTTTTATTTTTTTTATTTCAGTGTTAAAAATGATAAAAATAAAATAAAAAATTTAAAGCGCGCGCTCAGGCGCAGAAGAAGCAGACGCATACATGTGTAGCGCCCGCATTTGAAAACGGCGTTCAAACCACACAAGTGAGGTATCGCCGCGATCGTTAGAGCGAGAGCAATAATTTTAGCCCTAGACCTCCTCTGTATCTCAAAAAATGCAACCTATAGAATTTTTTAAACGTCGCCTATTGAGATTTTTAAGGGTAAAAGTGACGCCATGCCACGAGCGGGCGCAATTTTTAAGCGTGACATGTTGGGTATCATTTTACTCGGCGTAACATTATCTTTCACAATATGTAAAAAAATTGGGCCAAATTTATTGTGGTCTTATTTAATTAAAAAAAGTGAATATTTTCCAAAAAAAGTGCGCTTGTAAGACCGCTGCGCAAATACGGTGTAACAAAAAGTATTGCAATGACTGCCATTTTATTCTCTAGGGCAGAGGTGGCAAACACAAGGCCCGCGGGCCGAATGCGGCCCTCCAGGCTGATTTATGCGGCCCTCGCACCTCTCCAGTCATCCTCCAGACCCTAACTTTCTGCTTTCAAGAAATGCATCCAACTTCTTCCCAGCAGCAGCATAAGGAAAGGGGGTGCACTGTGATGTATGGGAGAGTGGTGGACTCAATTTCTGATGGTCGGGTGGCTCTTGACATCTAATGTAAGGGGAAGGGATGCGCTGGACAACTAATCTTACAGATACAACCGGCCCTTTTGAGGGCAACCATAATGCTGATGCGGCCCACAATGAAATTGAGTTTGACACCCCTGCTCTAGGGTGTTAGAAAAAAAATATATATAATGTTTGGGGGGTTTTAAGTAATTTTCTAGCAAAAAAAAAATGTTTTATTCTCTTAAACACAAAATCTGAAAAACACACTGGGTTCTCAAGTGGTTAAGTGGAAAGCATCTTCTGCACCTACTCTCAATATGTGGAAGTTACTGGTTAATTTGATTATCCCCCTGTATAAGGAATACTACACATACAGGGGCTTCCCGAAAAGATTTAACAAGGTGTGGGATGTATGGTTAGACTGAAACCACTGTGACTCAACGGCAAGACCCTGACACTAATCTACCGTAAAGCGGAGTTCCACCCAAAAGTGGAATTTCGGCTCATTTGTTTCCTCCCAGCCCCTCCAGTGCCACAATTAACACCATTCGGGGGAGAAGGGACAGGATACCCATCTGACAGGCATTCTTTTCCCCACTTCCAGGAGCCACAGCCATGGATATTGATGTTCTGCTCTCTTCTTCCTTGTCGCCAAGCCAGTAGAGGAGCATGAAGACTCAAGGCTACACTGCCAGGTTCCCTTACAAGCAATGGTGGCAGCAGCAACAGACAGCTGATGAAGAAAAAAAAAAAAAAATAGCTGGACTCCAGGACAGACAAGTGTCCTATTATTAAAAAAGTCAGCAGCTGCAGTATGTGTAGCTGCTGGTTATTAATTTGTGAAGTGGTGGGCAGACCTCCGCTTTAATCAGTCCTATACAGGTGGCGGTAAGGGTTCCCATATCCTACAGATATGGCAACGGTGGCCACGCAGCAAGTTCCCTACACACCTAGGGGGGTTGGTACAGTGGAGATTAATAAAATGTCTAGGGTGACAAAGGATCGACAACCCGACACCCATAATATTAAGTGTGATTGAGCATCTCATTTTTTTGTTGTTAAATAAACCTTTTAAAACAATACTGCACTATTGGCACTTTATCTCCCTGGGTGCAAATCACTGTCATTTTTCGAACACGACTTCCGAGAGGGATCTCTTCAATTACAGTCCATCTGGATGACACCCTATGTGGATACAGACAAAAAGCATACCTGGGTTTATATGCCGTTACCATACAGCAGTAAGGTAAGGGGACATCCTCACTTTGAAGAGAACACCGGAGACCCACTTTTCTTCACGTTATTTGGCATTTACACAGGCACTTGATTTTGGATTCCTTCCTTTGTTATGCCTATTAGCTTGTTGTTGCATGGACATTCAATGTAGTTTATCCCAGTCACTGCTGTGTGTTGTGCTATGCACGTTGTACACCCCATTGTGTATTAGTACACAATTTTTTACTGTACCATACTTTGTTATCAGCACTATCACTTATTATCTCACATTTATGTCAGCTAGATTTAGCTGCACCGTAGCACGTTGATTTTTGGATGTTATTTTTTGATGTTATATAAAACATTTTGCACTATTGCTACCATGATCAGTGGTTAGATTGTATAATTTCACATATAAGAATTTGCTTCACTTCCTCTACACGATACCCCATTCCCTACTTTCAGCGCAGCACTATCCTTTTCTTCATAATCATTATGGTCCGATACACCTTTCAGTTCCGCAGCCGTACCCCCTCCCTCGCTTCTTGGTAGCGCGGTAATATTCACTCCCTAACCCCAGGTATTCCAGCCGCTGAGACGGTACCAATACTGACTTCGAGAATTCGGGTGGCTTCTGAATTTTCAGGAGGGTCTGGCAGGTGATGGACACATCCTCTTCTAACTCTAAACTAGAGGAAGCTCTCAGGAGAAGGTCGTCCAGGTATCCTACAATAGCGATCCCGCGCTGCCTCAGCAGGGCTAGAATCGGAGCGAGCACCTTGGTGAAGACCTGTGGTGCCAAGGCCAGGCCGAACGGGAGGGCCACAAATTGAAAGTGGTCCCCTCCGATCGCAAAGCGCAGAAATCTCTGGTGCTTCGTGCATATGGGAACATGCAGGTATGCGTCCATGATGTCCAAGGACGCCATAAAATCCCCCTGATGGAGCGCTGCCACTACCGAGCAAATCTACTCCCTTCAGAATTTTTGCACTTTGACAAAACAATTGAGGGCCTTGAGGTCCAGGATTGGACGGACCCCCTTTTTTTTGGGGGACAACAGATTGGAGTAAAACCCCTGAAACCGTTCCATTGAGGGAACTGGCACAATCACTCCCCTGACCAGTAGATCCTGGACAGCCCCTGACAGATCCATCCAGCGATTCGGAGGAAGCTGGAGGTTGGAAGGAAAAATTCTGTTTGGTGGACAAGAGAGAAATTATGTTCGGTGGACAAATGAGAAATTCTGTGTGGTGGACAAGAGAGAAATGCTATCTTGTACCCCGAGGAAACTACACGGGCGGGGCAGACCTTCATGCGGAAGCAGGTTTGTCCTTAGGCTTGTTAGGCTTGTGGTACCAGGTACGATTTTGCCCTGCAGCGGGCACCTTGAAAAGTTTTTCCTGCCGCATCTGGCAGGCAAAAAGAACACTTGGGGTAGTAAAGGAGGGACCTTGCTTACGGCGAGGCTCCTTACCCTTCCCAGATTGTGGGAGCAGTGTGCTCTTACCACCTGTGGCATCCTTTATGTTGTCATCCAGGGACGCCCCAAAAAGCTGTTCACCCTTAAAAAGGGTAAATCCACCAAAGCCTTTTTTTGAAGACTGGTCCGCAGACCAACACTTCAGCCACACAAGGCGGCGTAGTACCACTGTGGAGGCCCTAGAAAGCAAGGGGAGCGTATCCAGGGCCTACTCACAGACAAACTTGGTGGTGGCGGCTTTGCTCAGTCTGGACACAGGGGGGTCCACTGACTAAGGAGAAACCTCAAAGGGGTAACGGATCGCAAAGTATTTTGGAACAGAAAAAACTTTCTGCGGCTTATCCCATTCCTTGTACAACAGTTTGTACAGATATGGAACACAAGGAAACACTTTCGCGGTGTGGGGTGACTTGCGGAACCCAAAAAGGGACCGGCATATCCGATGGCTCCACCAAATCCTCAAGTTTTTGAGTATCCCGCAGTGATAAGAGCTCCAACAAACGCCTTATCATGCGCTGACCCTGAGGCAGAGTCATCCTCACTGTCCGTGTGGGCTAAGCTTGCATCATCTGACATGACAGAGCCAGAGGCAGTAGCAGGGTCTGGTTCTGTGTCAGAGCCATCCCCAGAAGCCAGTGGTTCAGGGAGAGGGCGCTTTTTACCCCCCTTTTGGCCACTTGTTGCTTCATTCCTGGCGATAAACGCCTCAAGGACTGCCGTCATAGTCTCTACAGAGGCCGCAGGGGCACTAAGGGTTTACTCAGGCATGGTTGGGGTGAAAGCCTCTGGTTCAGACCCCATGTTGGCCCACCGCTATGCTGCCCTAGTACTTACTGCAAGGTTGTAGCATTAGCTGAAGGGCTGAGAGTGCTGTCCGCGCTGCGCTGTCCCTCAGGAAGCGATCCACTGGCTTTTGCGCACTATTGCAGGCACTAGAGGCCAAGACTTTCCCAAGATGGCCGCTGAATGCAGAATTTTTTTTATTTATTTTTTAAATAGCATGTCGGCCACAAAAAAATGGCCGCCGACAAAAAAAACGCGCCTCCGGCAAAATGCCGGCCATACACGCGTTTTTAAATACAGTGAAACAGTTAAAAACAGCAGAAAAACACAGCCCAGCACATACACATACATGCCTAGAAGACTTGGTGCTGGTGCTTACAAATCATGGCGAACACACTAGATGTGAGAAGTTGTTGTGGGGTGTAGTCATTTTTGCATCAACCAATTTGAGTAAAAACTGAAGAATGTGTAATCCAAGTCATATTAACCTTACTTTCATGCAATGATCTGAACAAATGTTCCATGAAACTCTTATTTCAAAATTCTGGAAATTGTTCATATATTCATTGAGACACTGATTAAAATTTTGAGGGATAGATATATCTATCCATTATAAATAATCACACACAGTCACTTCAAAACCAAACAAAAGCAAATACTGCATATTTTATATCATTTTGCCTTTTTAGGTTACTAACCTTTGACTCGTACATCACTATAACGTTGGAAATGATGGTAAGCTGCTTTCCAAGGATTACGATAATGGCGCAGCAGCGTAATAGGAGGTCGAGGCCTAACAGGAACATAACGTACACCTTCCTCATCTGCAATTAAACAGATTTTACAAACACAAGCCAATTAAAAAAACTTTGAATCTAATCAGATTAGGAGAGAAAGCTACAATACCTATGTACTCCTTAGGTGGAGACTTGCGCTTCTCTGGCCTTGATGTTAAGGGCTTTACTGTGTGACATCTTTCCTCATCTGTGCTGTTGGTCTCCATCATGTCTCCCTCTTCAGTTGATATAACATGTTGCTGTTTGCGAGGTTTCTTGCGGGGAGAGGCTCCTGGAGGCAACTCCCCAGCAGACAAAGAGATATTATTGGCAAGAAGAACAAGTGGGGAGGCAACCGATCCCGGAGTCATTGGATGAACTGCTGGATAAATTAAAGAAAAATAAATAAATTGGATGACTGCAGCAACAGCATATTGAAATCTCCTATTTTAGTTAAAGAAATTCCAAAACAGCCAGCAAGTTCCCAACTGACAATGAGGTTTATGTTGGGAGTTTGACAGGTTAAGTAACTTATTAAAGTGGAAGTTGTACCTACAGGTACTGTAAATATCTCCTAAACATGTGCCGTTCAGGAGATATTTACGGTTAACTGTCAACATCCAATGTCATCAGCACATGTGCTCTGAAGGAAAGGCCGCCTGTGCCGTTTCTTCAGGCGAGTGTGCAGTGACCAGCTCCAGCGAACATGTGTGGGAATGACATCACACAGTTCCGGGCAGTCGGAAGTCCAGGGCCCTGGAAAGAAGATGGGCCAAGATGGATGCGGCCTGCAGCGGGGGAAGACGCAGGCTTTGTTTGCAGTTGTCACATAATGTGCTAGTATTCGATGCAGGGAAGAAGAAAGAAAGAAAGAAAACCCCACCTCAGACGATGCAGCATCCTCGAGATCCCTGCCTGGCTGATAACATCTTCGCGCGGCCAGCTTACAGGTCTCGATTACCGGCTGCTATTGTTAGCAGGCGTGGGAATTCAACCAGAGTCGCCATTGCCAAATTTGTACAGGGAGCTGTGCGCATTGGACAGGCAAATAAGTAGTTTTAGAGCAGAAGAGATAAAGCATGTCTTTTGCATTAAAAATCTTGCCCGTTTGCCCATTTTTTATAACAGCCTAAAGTTACAATTTGAGGAAAAAAAAAAAGCCTAAAACAATCATGAATTATACAGCTAAAGGTTTATTCTCTGGACGTTGTATATATGACAAGACATAAGGGAGAAAATTGTCACACAATTCCTTGCAGATTAAACTAGCCAAAACTTGAGCTAGATAAAAACTTAAGCAGGCCATCGTTAAATTACCTGAGACTGGTCTAGTTATATCCATAGGTTCTGCCTCCTCCTTCACTTTCGCCTCAGGAATGGCTGCTCCTGAAGGTGCACTGCTTAGGAGAGGTGGAGGTGCAGATAAGGCGGGGACAGCAGCAGGAGGAACATGGATGCTGCTAGGAAGGGGTCCAGGCATAGGCTGAGATGGTGGGCTGGGCACAGCAGCTGCAGGATGATGAGAAGAGGGCAGAGATGCAGCTGCACTTGGCTGATCACCACCTGTGCCTGGATCCCCAGTCATGCTTGGAGCCACGGAAATGTGAGGTTCGGCTTTTGGTTTTACACTAAGACAAGAAAAAGGTTAAAAAAAAACAAAACAATGCATGTTTAAAACATATGACAGTAATCTACACATCATTTTAGTAAGACTAAGTGTTTTTACTGCCTTCTGTATCACTACAGGAAACACTTCGTCACTTCCCGTTTTGTTGCCAGGACAGGAATTAATCCTCCGGCTGCAGCATGGGTTAATATAAATAACGGGCTGTCACAGGCTCGCAAGAGGCCCGATATGCCGGGTCAGCGCCGCCATTAATGGAAACCATAATACAGCTTCTATGAATAAAATGTGATCTATGAATGAAAGGGTCAGACCCAATCTTTCCTCCATTCATGGATCCCTTTTATTCATTGAAGCCGTAGTACAGCTTCTACGAATGCAGCCACTGAAAGGAAAGGGCAGGCATAATTTGGCTGATGAAAGTCTAACAGCCATTAGTTATTAACCCCTGCTGCACCAAAAAAGGGGGAAGATTTCAACTAACAAAACAGACATTGGTACAAAAGGACACATCCCAACAGAAAGTACATCCCTTTTGTCAAAGCTTAAAGTGGAGTTCCACCCAAAAGTGGAAAGTCCGCCTATCCGACTCCACATTTGGCACCTTTCAAGGGGGAGCGGGTACCCGTTTTTTTTTTTACAGGTACCCTTTCCCCATTTCCAGGAGACCGGGCTGAAGTGCGTCAGCAGCTCGACCCCCCCCTCTTCTGCTGGGCCAGTGAGAGCATGGCACGCATGCATAATAGGGACCCAGCCGTGAAGTTAGAAGGCTACACTGTTGGGTTGGTTCCCTTACCACCAATGGCCGGGGGGAGGTAGTAAACATCAGCTGCGTTGCCAACATCGCTGGACTCCTGGACAGGTAAAGTGACCTTATGTTAAAAAAGTCAGCAGCTACTATATGTATAGATGCAGACTTAATTTTTAGAGGGGCGAGTGGAACGCCGCTTTAATTGAACAAGCTAAAGTTAGAAGGCGATTGGCTACCATCTAAAGCTGAATCAGATTTTGTACTTTCACTTTTAGTAAATCAATCCCCGATGTGTACCCAGGGTAGGTGTTTCTCCAGGATTCTGGCCCCACGCAAAACTGACCGCGTGACTCTGTATATGGCCATAGCACAGTGTTGCCACTTCTGAATGCAGCAAACCATCTGCGCCCATGTGGTGGTGTGAATGAAGCCCGATAGGTCACATTTTTAAATCTTTACCGACAGCATACTCCAGTAATTCACTGGAAAAATCAGCCAGAATTAGACTATAGCCCCCAAGCCTACATCTTAACAGTCAATAATAGAAGCTTTTGCATTTCCTTCATCACAGGTTCCCTTTTAGACCCCCATGAATTGTAAATCCAAATTACCCAGCAGGCCGAGGTGAAGCAGACGTGCTTCGCATAGAGCTGTCGTGGCGTGGGCTTACTGCATCTCCTGGATGTGGAGGAATTAGACTTTTTCTAACAGATAGCCTGTTAAAGAAACATACAATGGATGAACAATATGGGAAGAGTTTGACAAACACTTAAGTCTATAAAAAACATGGCAAAGTACAGTGTGCAAAGTTATTAAACTTACAAAGCAAAACTATTCATCTTTCACTAGCTGCATTGTGCAACACTATAGAGCCACTGGCTGACCAGTAATTTGTATATCAGTACCATGCTATACCCGTGAAATTATGAAAAACGATGGCACTTAAAAAAATTCCATACAAAAGCATGGACAGGCAACAAGTTCTCTAAGGTGACATCAGGGGTTTATTAGACCCCAAATGTCTTCCATAACACTACAGCTAATTAAAGGGGTTAAAAAAAAAAAAAATCCTACATAGCTTTTTTTACCTTAGTGCAGTCCTCCTTCACTTACATCATCCTTCAATTTTTCCTTTAAATGTCCTCATTTCTTCTGAGAAATCCTCACTTCCTGTTCTTCTGTCTGTAACTACACACAGTAATGCAAGGCTCTCCCTGGTGTGGAGAAAGCCTCTTGAGGGGGGAGGGGGCAAGCAGGAGTGTCAGAACGCCCACTAACTCACAGCTCCTTTCTATCTGCAAAGTAGAGAGCGTCCTGACCCTCCTGCTCGCCCCCTCAAGAGGCTTTCTTCACACCAGGGAGAAAGCTTTGAATTACGGTGTGTAGTTACAGACAGAAGAACAGGAAGTGAGGATTTCTCAGAAGAAATAAGAACCTTTAAAAGCAAAATCGAAGGATGAAGTGAAGGAGGACTGCACTAAGGTAAAGGAAGCTATCTAGGGAAAAACCTTTTTTTACCTTTACAAACCCTTAGTTCACACCGAATTTTTTTTTGCATAGACACAGATTTGACATTTAAAACTGACGCTATACACTTAGGTTGCAATAAAATGCTCAGCAGTGTTACTAATTGCAGAACTGTAGCTGTGGCTATGAATAGGCTTGTCAAACTGCTGCATTTTACACAGAAGCGCAGAGACTGGTCTACTTGAGAATTCACAGTTTTGCTGCACCCTAGATATATAGCATTTCAATTAACCTATAAACACCATTGACAGCTACGGTTTCCTGTTTTAGAGCTTGCAGTTGCAACACACAATAGTGCTGCGGGTAAGAGGTAACACAAGGCAGCCAAAATGATTATACTTTTATAGGTACCATCTCTTGCATTCAATAAAAAAAGACTGATTTAAAAAAAAAAAAAAGAAGCAATGTCTTAAGAGGATAGACAAACATACCCATCAGTGGCAGGCTTCTTGCGCAAGATGCTGGGCCTGGGAGAGGATCCCTGAGCAGGGGAATTGCCCATACCTGGACTCTGATTGTGACTCTGCATCACAGCTGCATTAGCTGGGGTTGTGGTGAAAGTGCTTAGAGGATTGGCAACAATTGTGGCTCCTTCTGCAAGGACAACTGCAAATAAAGAAAAGAGATATTCAAACCCCCAGCGCTTTGTTTCTTGAAATAAGACCCCTTTCACACCGAGGCGCTTTACAGGCACTATAGTGCTAAAAATAGCGCCTGTAAAGAGTCTCTCCAGTCACTGCAGTGTGAAAGCCTGAGTGGTGCGTTGACAGGACATCAAAAGTCCTGCAAGCAGCTTCTTCGGAGCGGTTTACACATCGCTCCTAAAGCACCTCTGCACACTAAAATCAATAGGCAGCGCTGGCAAACGCTGTTGCAGCGGTGCTTTTAACCCCTTTTTCGTACGCTAGCAGGGGGAAAAAAAAGCAACGTGCTAGTGGCTGAAAAGCTCTGCTAAAAATAGCGGCACTTTACCGCCCACTCCCAAAGTGAAAGTGCCCTTAGTGTCTGCATATATATAATACATTACCAGGAGGTTTTGCATCACTTGAAGCATGCTGGGAGTTGACAGAGGACGTCTGGACACCCTGGGTGGTTATTGATCCTGCAGGGTGGATTCCCTGTGAACTAATCGGAGGTTGTTGGATTCCCTGGGTACCAAGAGGTGGAGCCTGAATGCCTTGTGTATTGAAAGGTGTAGGTTGCATCCCCTGTGCACTGACTGGTGCAGGTTGGATCCCCTGAATGTGCCGGGTATGCGATGTATCCACATTTATTAGCTGCATTGGGTTCAGGTGTACAGTGGAAGCCACTGATTGGGCTGTAATTGCAGAGTTTGGAGCTTGTGCTGAAACTAAAAAGGGAAAAAAAAATGGGTATGTTAGATTTTCCACCCAAATGAACGGAAATAAATAATATAGCAGTCATAAGCAAGTCTGATCCAACTTAAAACAAGATTTTTAAAATAAGAAGTTCTTGAAATTACTGACGACCAGTTAGTTTTACCTATTGTTTATGCAACAACAGAGTAGCTAGTATACAATTTGGGAGCTCTGTAGCATTTAATGCACGTACTAGCTCCAGTGTCTAGTCCGAATAGCAACTGATACAACAGCTGGTCAAGCTGCAATACATGTCCCTTATGTTATGTGCTTGCAGACTTTCAGTAAATTTACAGTTTGTAAAATCCGTAATTTTTGCAGCCGTCAATGAATGTCCATTATGGACATTCACGGACAGATGCAAAAAATTACAGATTTTACAATTTGTTCATAAATTTACTGATAGCTGGCAACCTTGGTGCTTTTGTTGACAGAAAACAAGATTTCAAGGTCACAATGATGCCAATTTATAGTGCTTTAGAATTTCAAGGTGTATTGATACATTAAAATTAACGTACAACATTCAAAGAAAGATAATAAAAATATTTTGTACTCAACACCAACCTGGATACTGACGTATCGTGGACACAGAACTGGTTATAGGGGTGTAGGTGTGAGCAGCCAGAGGATAGGCAGATTGGGGATAAGTGGGCAGAAAATACTGTAGCTGTACTGGGACAGGCTGCCTGTGAAACAGAAATAAAAGATGAAAAAAAAAAAAAAAAAAAACACAAATCATTTCAGACATCAAAAACAAGGCGGGTGAAGCTTAATTGTTTAAAGGGTTCGTTTTTTTTTTCTAAATAGGTTCCTTTAAGCTAGTGCATTGTTGGTTCACTTAGAAGGAAAATCGAAGGAAAAAGGTAAGTGAACCAACAATGTATTAGCTTAAAGAAACCCATTTAGAAAAAAAAAACAAACCTTTACAACCCCTTTAACTTTCTAAATCGTCCTAATCTGTAAGATTTTCAAATTTACTGTAAAATTTCTTGTTGTCGAATGCGGGGCAGACAAATTCAAATACAGTCGAGTTATACCGCCACCTTTACACATGCTTTAGTTTTGTGGTAAAGCAGTACTTAGGGCATAAAAGAAAAAAACACAAAGAATGGATTAGTGTCCCTCAGTGGACTTAAATTTTCTTGTGTATTGAGTGGCACATTCAGATACTAATGGAATAGCCACAATACAAATAAGAGGTGGGCAACCCAGCTAAGAGGATCAGGGACCACCTGCAGCCTAGGAGCCACCTGAAAGACCAAGGCCCAAATCTTAAATGCATGAAGTGGGGCCACCTAATGGACAGAGGAACATGCCAATACAATCAAGGGGAGAGCTTTGAGGATCATGGTGATGATTTAGTCTGAAATTGAATAAATCACTGCTAGAAGGGAGTAAATCTACATGGAACAGAAAACCAAACCTGAGCCAGCAAGAAGCCGATTAACCAAAACCCAATAACAGGTGGCACAATAATGCATTTGGATACAGGCTGAAAAGGACCTTTTTTTAAAACCAACTGAACAAAAAACACTGGCAATAACTCCCAGTAGGAACAGATCCCAAAAGGCAATCTAGCAAAAGTTCAGGCAGGAAAACCCAGTTGTGACCTACATGAGAAGGCCCAAGGCCTAAAATCCACCAAACTTGGCATCACGGAAGTAAAACTCCAAATAAAGCAGGTTGCCTAGCCAGACAACCAACCTTGCCAAGCCAGGTACACCAGATAATCGCACAATATTAGTACAAACAAGTTAAGAAAAGCGTCACAATGTAGAACACAGGTTAGCCCAAGTCCCTGCCAGGTCAATTAGGATAGCTGCTATATAGAAGACCCAAACAGCAAAGAAAAAACCCTCCCACGCACGGTTGGGTAAAATAATAATAAATGTATGTTATCTTCCTGTATTGTTGCTTCAGTTAAGACAGTGATCCAACTAGGTGTACTAGAGTACAAGAAACAAAATTAAGATTTTTACCAGATGGTATAAAACACCAGAAAAATTGAACAGAATTTTCTCCGATGTTCCAGATATATGTTGGAGATATCAGAAAGAGAGGCACTATGCTACATATCTTCTGGGACTGTCCTGATCTGAAGATCTTCTGGTTAGAAGTCATACAAATTGTTCAACAATTTACAGACTTAAATATAAGGGAAGACCCAGCACTCTGCCTCCTACATGTGAATGACATGTCAGAGAAAATATATAAAGAATCCCTTATCTGCCACTTACTAGACGCCGCAAAGGCTTGCATACCATTGAAGTGGAAATCTACAGCCCCTCCAACAATACAAATGTGGGCCCGTAAGGTGAAGGCGATTAGTAGATTAGAGGACTTGGTCCTCTCCTCTCGTCAACAGGAAAAGTATTTAGAGACCTGGTCGCCCTGGAACTCCTTTTTGCCTTCCGAAGAGGGGGGAACTCTTCTGGAAGTTGAAGTAAATCAGGAGACATGAATAGGACAAGGGCATAAAATGTACATAGAATCAACCTCCCGTCAGGCGACATGAAGAGAGGGGGGGGGGTTCATTTTTTATTTTTTTGTAGGGGGGCCTATAGGGGTAAAGGATACTAGATAGGAGATGCTTGTTTCAAGGAGTAGCCAGTGTTAAGGTAACCCCTGACGGTAGGGGAACAGGAAGGGAGGGAATATCTATTATAAGTTAAGGCCTAAATATAGAAGTTTATATTATGGGAGAATATACTAGGGGTTTCTTCCCTGTTATGTTTCTTGGTTAACCCAGGGGTTTGATGTATATGTTAATGGTATATTAAGGTGTTACTAATGTGAATGGTGTAAACTTGTAACTGCCTATCTTTTTTTGAAAAAAAAATTTTTTGAAAAATGAAATCAATGAGTACAAGTTTCCCACAAGTTGCCTAGAAGTCGGATTGAAGTAGTACAGGAACCTTTTCTGAAGTCAGAGAGACTTCAGTAGTGTACATTAAAGATGGCTCCCATTCACTTCCATTCATTTTCCCGACCGCGTGACTTGGGGCAACTTGAAGTCGGATCCCAGGTCGTCCCAGTGTGAACCGGCTCTAAGGCATACAGCTTAGTTTTTGTTGTGGTTTAAGGGCTTTAAAATGAATTATTTTACCATCCCAATCTCCAACCCCCTTTTTGGATGGTTCAGGACCCATTCAGAAGCCAATGCGACAAGCTTAAATTACAATGTTCCGTAAACCATATTAAAATTCCTGACCAATTTCATCCCTAGCCTGAGGTTTTCTGTTATTAATTTTTACTTGGAGATCTTATTCCTATTTAAAAGAAAAAAAAATTTAAGAGAAAAAAAAAAGAAAAAAAAAAGGAGCATTGCACCAATGCACCCTCAAATCAGCAGATCACGGAAGCAATCTCATGCTCCTTCAGAATGTCAGTGTAGCCGTCCCCATACAGGCAGGCAGTAACTGAATGACAAAGAATCACTGAACTACCTAGAGCGCTCATCAGCTATAAGCCAACCGACGGTAGTTGTAGATCTCCCATTTACAGAACTCTTTGAATGAACATGAACTTATCATTAACCCCTTTCGCTGTCAAGTCTGTACGTCATACGGACCTGACAGCGGGGGATGGATTTTACAAACATTTTCAGTGGCTGCAACCACTGTTATTGTGCGTAAATCTGACAAGCAGACTCCTGCTTGTCATGTGCAGTAAGGGAGCACAGCACAGCGGATATTCACTTGAAGAACTCTTCAGCTTTTACACTCCATTTGCACTTGTGGACTTTATTATTAGGGGTTGTAAAGCTTCACGTTTTTTCACCTTAATGCATCCTATGCATTAAGGTGAAAAAAAACTTGCACTCTCGGGCCCCCCAGTTTTACTTGTCTGAGCCATGAAACTGTGGGCACGATCCCGCAATACTTTCCCCCAGCCTGAGGCAGCTCTTCATTGGAGATTGATAGCAGCGCAGCCATTGGCTCCCACCGCTATCAATCAAATCAATGACACGGCACACCGGAGCCGAGTGATGCACTTGGCAACTATGGCTGCCACTATCACAAGGGAGCGCGCCCGCAAGCCAAGCCCCTTGGGAGAGCGCTCCTCAGAAGGGGGGTTAGCTCTTGCGAGGAGGAGCCGAGACAGCTGCCGAGGGACCCCAGAAGACAAGGATCAGGCCAGTCTGTGCAAAACGAACTGCACAGTGGAGGCAAGTTTTATATTTAATTTTAAATAAAAACCTCTTTGCAGCACCCTTAAGATTTTTGCACTGGCACTTTATATAATTTGTGGTTTATTTGCATATATCTAAATAAACTTTTTTTTTAAATACATATTGAGGGTTTGGTATAGAAGCAGTACTTCTTCAGGCCTGAAATGACTTTAAACATGCGTGCAAAAATGAGAAAGAAATTAGAAGCAAAATCTGGAAAATACTTATAGAAGGGGAGTCCAAATTGTTAGATGCAAAACAATGTTTTTTATAAAACAAATCCTTAGGCGTCAAAGATGTGAAATTAGAAAAAATGAAACACACCTGAGCATTGCATTAAAGTTAACAAAAGATGGCAGCTGCAAGTAAGAGGGTGGCTTTTTTTTTGGCTTTTATTTCAGCCCACATACTATCAGGAAATCTGACCATTCAATACCATCAATTTCAGTTTTACCTGTTTTCACTTCTGGCCTCCATTGTCATGGGATTGGGTGAAGCTCTGTGACCAGGTAAAGGTATCAGGTTACCTCTCTCCGACACATATTCTGACTGTATTCGAGGTGAAGTATGTGTGATCTGCTGTGGGACAACCTTAGCTGAAAAACACAATATATCGGACACATGATTACAAAAATAAAGTCAGTAAACAATACAAGATCAGACGCGTATAAAAACAGGCAACGATTCTTTGAACAGGGTGACAGGAATAGTCGACTGTTGGCTCAACATGACCAACCACTTACACTTATCTCCACTATAACCACCCTGGGCGGGGGGGTGGGGTGGGGCTGCAACCACCCCTTGAGATATACTACGAGAGTTTACTAACTTTATATACCTCCAGCCTGCCCTCTGCCTTCCGGCCTGAGGAGCTATGGGATCTGTTGGACCCTTTGGCCCTCGGCTGGTTGTCGGACTCAGAACGAGAGACTTTAGTGCAACCTTTCACAATGTTAGAGATTTTGAATGCAATCCGATCCTTCCCCCCCAGAAAGGCACCAGGCCCAGACGGGCTGACGATAGATTTTTATAAAACGCATGATGAGGTGCTGGCACCGCAGTTGGCATCGTTATTTAGGGGAAATTACCGGATTCTATGTACCACGCCCATCTAACCTTAATCTATAAACCTCAGAAGTACCCCACTTCCCGTGCTTCCTATAGGCCCATTGCGCTGCTAAACAATGACTTTAAAACTTTGACCAAACTCCTTGCTATTAGATTATACCCCACCCCATGCTACCCTCGGTGATTTACTCTGATCAAACAGGTTTCATGCCCCGTAGAGCCACAGACGTCAACCTTCATAGACTCTTCACGAATATCCATGCCCAACACATTCGACGGATCCCGCACTGTTGCCTCCTTAGACGTCGAGAAGGCGTTTAATACCATTGAGTGGCCCTTCTTATGGGAGACATTGCGTAGAATGGGCTTCCCTTTGCTCTTCATTAAATGGCTTCAGGTGATTTACAAATGTCCCACCTCCTTGTGCGCCTAGGGGGTCAATTGTCTCCCCCCTTCGGGCTATCCAGGGGCACAAGGCAGGGTTGCCCTCTCTCCCAGGCACTATTCACTCTTGCAGGGGAACCGGTGGCGGAGACGCTGTGCACATCCCCGTATATCAGGGGTCTGCGCATAGGGTTGCTGGAGGAGAGGGTAGCACTGTACGCCGACGAGATGCTCCTTTGCCTCAGCGATGCGGGTCCGTCGTTACAGGGTGCACTGACAGTACTAAACACCTTTGCCGGGGTCACGGGACTAAAGGTCAACTGGTCCAAATCGTTACTATTCCCAATCGACCAAGCAGCAAGGACAACATCCTCTTCCGACACTCCCCTTTAGTGGGTGGACACGTTCAAATACCTGTGTGTAATCTCCTCTCGGGCAACAGACTTCATCTCTCTCAACTTAGACCCAGTATTGCTGGATATAAAGGTCAAATCGTGGAGTAATTTGCCGCTGTCCTTATGGGGCCGAATTAACCTCATAAAAGTGAAGATCATTCCCAGACTCACTTACCTTTTCCGTCATTCCCTGCATTGAATTCCAAAATCCTTCTTTAAAAGGCTTAATCAGGTTTTTTCTTCCTTCCTCTGGGGCCCCTCCCCACCTAGATATAAAACCGAGTACCTTGATTAGACACCCGCAAACACAAGGGGGTATGGCGTTCCCCGATAGTTATAAATACTACCTTGCCGCACAACTGGTGACCGTGGTATGGTGGCTAGATCCAGATGCCTCGAATTCAGCTATAGCCCTAGAGGCAGCAGTGGTGGGTTCATTGTAGGCACTCAAAATTACTGGTCTATAGGGGACCTCGTGCCCCCTACCCCCTCCATGTGAACCACCATACGCGCATGGCGAGCGGGGTTGGCGGTGGAAAAGTACAGATCTAATGAAATCTCACCGAACGCTCCGCTTCGGCTGAATCCAACTATACCTCATTTATACAAAATGCCTGACCCATATGTATGGACCAAATATGGCATCAAACTTATATCTCATATAAACAGAGAATACTTTAATCCCCTCGTCCCGACTCTCACAGAATCATAATTTACCAAATCATTATGTCTTTCGGTACCTGCAATTGTCACATGCATTTAATACCCAATTCCCACATTCCTCCTGGATGGTGGTTCAGTCAGGGTTGGAGAAGACACTTCGTTCCAGATGTGCTGAAAAACCAACATCTCATCTTTATGAGCATCTGATATTTGTGTCTCTCCCTCCCATGGATAAGCTCTGGTCTTGGTGGCAAAGAGATATCCCTACGCTGGACAACGATGACTGGGATTTCCCCTTTAGCGCCCTAGTTTCGTTGCGAGACAGACTTGTGTAGTTTAATATAGTACACAGAGCTTACTTTACACCTCATAGGCTTCAATAACGGAAACCGGAGCTCCCCGCAGAATGCTGGAGGTGTGGGGTCTCCCCGGGAGACTTTACACATTTTTTGGGCTTGTCCTAAGATCCAGCAATATTGGACTGAGGTGCTGATCTGATTGGCCTGGTCGCCCTGATTACAGTGCCAATGACGATGGAAGTGTGTCTTTTGGGCCTGATAGAAACACTGGTGCCGACTGTTGCAAAGAGAACTTTGATTGGGCTATTTCTCTTTTATGCCCGGAAAACTATAGCTATGCATTGGAAGAAACCCACGATGCCTTCTCTGGCTCAATGGAAGCGTCTTGTAAACAAGAGCCTTCCCCTAAAGATACATATGGAAATAGAGTGTACCCCTTGAAATATGAAAAAATCTGGCGTACGTGGCTAGCGGAACCTACAAACGGCTTGATGAAGTTATGAAGTATTTTTTTGTTTTTTCAGCTTATGGGTACTATGCAAAAACAGGGTAAAGGAGGATTGTGTGCCCGATTGGGGAATGGTTGCTTCTGACGATGGAGGAGACGTCTGACATACTGGGCATCAAACTGTGTCCGGAGCACGCATATTCTTGTCATGAGTTGTTAAGATTGCAAGCTAAAAATACAGAGACTTGTTAATCACTGACATGCTGTTTATGTCCCCGTTTCCTGTTTGTTGTTGTTGATTGTTCAAAAATACAATACAAAAAGATCAAAAGCTCAGACACATCTTTGATATTACACAGCATGCGTGTAATTCAGTGCTAAATGTGTCAGTTCCCATATTAAAATGCCTATATAAGGAGCAGTGTGCATAGCAAGTTTTAGCAAGGAAACACACAAAGCTTCCTATCAGCTTCAAGCAGCCTTGGTTAAGATGTACATAGAAAAGCCGACGTTCTGTTAAGAAGTGTCTGGCTATCGAATAGTACATGGGTAGAACCGCGCATGAGCCGCAGAACAGCGGAATGTTTGATGGCAGAAGAAATCTGCAAAATTAATTTGTATCTACTATTCACTTTGAACACTTGTGGAGCGTGTTTAGTCAATTGAATGGCGGCTTTTTCTATATTAAAAGATTTTTTTTTAGCAGATTTGTTTGGTCATCGATAAAAATTTCGCCCCCAGCATTGCCCATGTAAATATCCGCCCCTCTCCAAAGGAATGGCAACGCGAGACAACAGCTGATCGTAAACTCAGCTGTTCTGGGAGTCCATTTTACGCATGTGCAGATCCGGCCGGGCATTTTTCAACAGGACACCGACACCTGTGGAAATGTTATTGTTGTCTTATGACCATGATAAAAAGAGCACGTGGTCATAAGACTGAAGAGAAAAAAAAAAAATAACATAATCTGCTAGCAAACACTGTTTGAAACTTGGAAACAAGACGTGCCAGCAAAAGCCTGGTCTTAAAGTGGATGTACTTTCATCTCTTGCTTTTACCTATAGATAAGCCTATAATAAGGCTTACCAATAGGTAGTGTGAATATCTCGAAAACATGCACCATTTAGTAGATATTTAGTGTACATGCGCTCTAAAGGAAAGCCCTGTGCCACGAACAGCGGCTCCTGCACACATGCGCGGGAGTGACATCGCTGCTTTGGCCAGTCACAAAGCCGGAGTCTGCCAACCAGGAAGACGGGTGAAGATGAGAGTGCTGGAAGAAAAGGGATTTTTAAATACAGCTTACCTGTAAAATCCTTTTCTTGGAGTACATCACGGGACACAGAGCGGCATATTCATTACTATGTGGGTTATATGGAGTACCTTCAGGTGTGGACACTGGCAATCTCAAACAGGAAGTCCCCTCCCTATATAACCCCCTCCCCTAGAGGGAGTCCCTCAGTTTTGTAGCAAGCAGTATGCCTCCCAAAATGGTCACCCAAAAGAGGGGTGGGAGCTCTGTGTACCGTGATGTACTCCAAGAAAAGGATTTTACAGGTAAGCTGTATTTAAAAATCCCTTTTTCTTTCTCGTACATCACGGGACACAGAGCGGCATATTCATTACTATGTGGGATGTCCGAAAGCAATGCTTTAATGAGGGGAGGGAGACATCTTCCAAAGAAGGATTTAATTTAGAGGTAAACTCAAATAATAATAATTCCAACTTAGTCAAGAAAAAACTTTTTTTTTTTTTTTTTTTTTCTTTTTCTTTTTACAACCAAGGGTGCTTCTGATCCCGAGGATCTCAAACTGCAGCCTGTAGTACTGCCTGTCCAAAGGCAGAATCTGCATTCCTTCTCACGTCTAGTTGATAAAACTTTGTAAACGTGTGGACTGACGACCACGTCGCTGCCTTGCATATCTGAGCCATAGAGATCTGATGGTGTGCTGCCCAGGAAGCGCCCATGGCCCTGGTAGAATGGGCCTTTACCGACAAAGGAGGAGGCAACCTCTTCAAACCGTAGGCTTGAATGATTAATTGTCTAATCCATCTCGAGATGGTGGATTTTGCAGCTGCCTGCCCCTTCTTGGGGCCATCTGATAGAACGAACAACACATCTGTTTTCCGGATCTTTTCTGTAGCTTTAAGATAGGCCTTCATGGCCCGGACAATATCCAAGGTATGCAGCAACCCCTCCTTTCTAGATGTGGGTTTTGGAAAGAAGGATGGAAGTACCAAATCCTGGTTCAAGTGAAATTTGGATATAACCTTTGGTAGAAAGGAAGGATGGGGCCGGAGAACTGCCCTGTCCTTATGCAGAACGAGATATGGTTCCTTACACGATAATGCTGCTAATTCTGACACTCTCCTGGCCGAAACTATGGCGACCAAGAAAACCAACTTTCTTGTCAGTAAGACTAAAGGAATCTCAGCCAACGGCTCAAAGGGTTGTTTCTGTAAAGTGGACAGGACAAGATTTAAGTCCCATGGACAAATTGGTGACTTGACAGGAGGATTAATACGCAAGACCCCCTGTAAGAAGGTCTTTACCAGCGAGTGGGTGGCCAGCGGCCTCTGAAACCACACTGACAGAGCTGAGATCTGTCCCTTGATTGTGCTTAGTGCCAGGCCTTTATCCACTCCTAGCTGGAGAAAACTTAACACCCTATCAATAGTATATTTGCGGGAATTCCATCTTTTGGATTCACACCAGCCTACGTAGTTCCTCCACACCCTGTAATAAATCACCCTGGAGACCGGCTTTCTAGCCCTAATCAGGGTAGGAATTACCTGCCTAGACAGACCTCTACCCCTGAGAATCAGGGATTCAGCCTCCAGGCCGTCAAATTTAGACGCCGTAATGTAGGGTGGAGGATCGGGCCTTGTGAGAGTAGGTCTGGTTGTAGAGGAAGAGTCCAAGGGTCTCCCACTGCCATCTTCAGGACTAGTGAGTACCAAGTCCTCCGGGGCCAAGCCGGAGCTACTAGAATGACTGGCTTGTGCTCCACTCTGATCCTGCGCAACAGGCGAGGGAGTAACTGTAGCGGAGGGAATGCATATAGAAGTTTGAATTGATGCCAAGGGCAAACCAACGCATCGGTTCCGCAGGCCATAGGATCCCTCGCTCGAGACACGAACCTGTCTAGTTTCTTGTTGAACCTGGATGCCATTATATCTACGTCCGGCATTCCCCACCTCTGGCAGATTGTCTGAAAGACCTGGGGATGCAGAGACCACTCCCCTGGCAACAGACTCTGGCGACTTAAGAAGTCTGCCTGCAGGTTGTCCACTCCGGGAATGAATATCGCCGAAATGCAGGGTACATGAACCTCTGCCCACTGAAAAATCAAGCTCACCTCCCTCTGAGCGGCCTGACTCCTGGTTCCCCCTTGGTGGTTTATGTATGCCACCGCCGTGGCATTGTCTGACTGGATTCTCACCGGGAACCCCTTTAATCTGGAGGTCCATGCCAGAAGGGCTAGGCGAGCAGCTCTGATCTCCAAGATATTGATGGGGAGCTGCCTCTCTGCTTTCACCCAAGTTCCCTGGCGAGAGAACCCCTCGAAGACCGCCCCCCAGCCTGCCAGGCTGGTGTCTGTGGTAACTACCTTCCAGACAACAGGGCTGAAGGATTTTCCCTTTAGAAGATTCTGGGGGTTCAACCACCAGGCCAGGCTTTGTCGGACCCTTGATGATAGCGTCAAAGGGGACTCTAAGGCATGTGCCCTCTTGCCCCAGGCTGCTAGAATGGCTGCCTGTAGGACGCGAGTGTGGATCTGAGCGTATGGTACTGCCTCAAACGTGGCCACTAGCTTGCCTAGTACTCGCATACACAGGCGAATAGTTGGTTTTTTCTTGTTTAGAACCAACTGAACCAACCCCTTGATAGCCCCGATCTTTACCAGGGGCAGGAACACCCTTTGCTGTTCTGTGTCTAACCTCATGCCGAGGTATTCCAACTGCTTTGTAGGCTGGAACGCTGACTTTCCCCGGTTTAGGACCCAGCCGAATTCTTCGAGGTACCGAACCGTGAGGTTTACTGCCTTTTGCAGACCCGGCCGTGAATGATCTATGATTAAAAGGTCGTCCAAGTATGCTAGGACTGTGACCCCCTGGATCCTTAAATTGGCCAGAACTGGGGCTAGGATCTTCGTGAATACCCGG
Source organism: Rana kukunoris (assembly GCA_029574335.1). Classification (NCBI taxonomy): domain Eukaryota; kingdom Metazoa; phylum Chordata; class Amphibia; order Anura; family Ranidae; genus Rana; species Rana kukunoris. Next base: position 128,631,444 of record CM056052.1, read on the forward strand.
GGGGCCGTGGCCAGCCCGAAGGGGAGCGCCCTGAATTGGAAGTGTCGCTGCCCCACCGCGAAGCGTAAATATCTTTGATGCAGCTGAAAGATTGGTACATGAAGGTAAGCATCCTTTATGTCTATGGAGGCCAGAAAATCGTCCTTCTGAAGCGCGGCGGCTGCTGACCGGATGGATTCCATCCGGAAGGAACGAACCCTTAGGTAACCGTTTAACCTCTTTAGGTCCAAGATTGGCCTGACATCGCCGTTGGGCTTTGGTATGACAAAGAGATTGGAATAGAAACCTAGCCCTTGCTCTTGGGCTGGCACCTCTATTATTACGTCCTGGCAAAGCAGGTGATCCAAAGCTGCCAGCATTGAGGCCTTCCTTGCTGGATCCCTTGGTAGCCTTGATTCTTGAAAATGAGGCGGAGGATACCTTAGAAACTCCAGTCTGTAACCTGTGGTTACAGATGCCCGGACCCATTTGTCGGGGATCTTGGCTTCCCAAACTTCTGAGAAGAAACGAAGCCTTCCCCCCACCCGCGAGAGTGGGGGCGCCCCTTCATAAGGCAGACTTAGGGGCTGTCTTTGTCGGCTTGCGATACCATGGCCTCTTACCCCCAGGGGCCTGTCCCTGTGATCTACTGTTAATGTTGGATCGTGCAGGCGGCCGTCGATACTGCCTGGAATTTGAGGGCCCCGAGACAGGAAAGAGCTGCCTTTTAAATGTAGGACCCCGGAATGTCTTTTTGACCGGTAAAAGGGTACTCTTGCCATTTGAAATAGTCTGAATATATTTATCCAGATCCTCTCCGAAGAGTCGTCCTCCATGGAAGGGAAACCCTGCCAGAAGCTTTTTGCATGGGGGCTCCGCCGCCCAGTTCTTCAACCATAAGAGCCTTCTCATGTGCACCAAAAATAGTGATAAACGAGAGGCCTGCTGGATGGAATCTTTTATAGCATCTACAGCAAAACACAGAGCTCTGGGAATGTCAGAAAACTCTTCTGCTTGTTGGGTAGGCATGTCCTTTAACATTTCCTTTGTCTGGTCCTTTAACGCCTGACAAACACCAATCGCAGCCACAGCTGGCTGCACCACTGCTCCTGCCGTAGCAAAGGATGCTTTTAAAAGTGTCTCTAACCTTTTATCAACCGGATCTTTAAACATATGTATGTTTTCCACCGGGCAAGTTAGTGATTTATTCACACATGAGATGGCTGCATCCACTACTGGGAGCCTCCACCTCTTGGAGAATCTTTCCTCCATGGGGTAAATGACCGCAAATCTTTTTGGTGGCAGAAAAATCCTGTCCGGCCGTACCCAATCCCGAAAGATCAATTCCTCCAAGAGAGGATGGACCGGAAAAACTGCGTTGCTTAACGGAGCTTTCAAAGAGCCCAGAGAGGATACCGGAGGAACCTGAGGCTCTGGCAATGGTAAACTAAATGCCGAGCGGACCATGTCCGTCAAAGACTGTACCCACAGTCTTTCTGTCTGGGAGTCTGAAAATGGTTCCTCAGAGGCAGATCCTTCAATCCCTGAACCCTCTTGGTTCAGGTCTAGTTGATCCTCCTGTGATTCTAATTCCTCCGGAAAGAGAATCTCAGCATCTGAGGATACACCTCTTGGTGATGGGGATCTAACCCGTTTCTTACCAGGAATAGCTCTAGCGATCAATGCTGCTATTCTCTCTTCTAGCCCCCCTAGGGATACGGCTAGCATCTCCTCTGTGATAAACACAGGGCTGGGCTGATCTGGGCCAGCCTCCGCACCAGATCCCCCTAATGGCTCATCCAAGGCGCTCTTTATGTTAATAAGTTGCGGGGAAAGTATCGGCCTTTTTTGTACCCTTTGACCCCGAACCTTTGGAAGCCATAATACAAAATCGAGGGACTCCGCCCACACAACAGACTGTAGTGGCCAGGAGTACAAAACTAGAGCTTAGGGGACAATAGATCACTAATGCCCAAAAACTGATGGGATCCCGTATGTTTTTCTCTTTTTTTTTTTTAAATATATATTATATATATTCTCTTTTTTAAAACATACAGTGACCCCAAACTTAGTTTGCCAGCCTCCAACCTGCTGCAAAAAGGGGAATTTCTTGGCTTAACAAAAAAGGCATTGGAACAAAGTCCAGCATGTACTACCCCTCTTCCGCCACCGGGAGTCACTGTTCTGCCGCTCTGCGTCCTCTCCTTCTGAAATCAGCCTCAGACTGAGCACTGACAATGCCTGCTGATCTATAACAGCACAAGGCGCGCCCCTGTATGACGCCGCAGGCACGCCCCCCCCCCCGCCCTCCTGTGTGAACGGCGCGAAAAACGTCTATAAGACGTGCGCGCGCGCGCGTATGCCGGAAACAGGAGGAACATGGAGGAGCCGCGCTGCTGGAGATCCAGGACTGCAGAAACAGGCGGCAGATTCAAACCCCCGGCCAGGTAGGACTCTCCAAAAGGCCCCTAGGGATCCTTACTAGTCCTAGGAAGAAAACAGCAGGTTAGCTAGCAACACATTCTTAGACAGGGGAACCTAGTGATGGGGGAGAAAAGGTGTCATCCTGTCTCTCTTCAGACATAGTGAACAAGGTTGCCCATGCAGAGCATACTTAGGCTATCCCCCCTTTTAGGTTACCCCGGAGAGCCTGCTGTCGAACCAAGTCCCGCAGGCTCCCCCTTACCTGCTCCATGCTGCAGGATGTTTGTCCAGCAAACTGATCCAATCTTCTCCCATCTCCGTGGGTAGCGTAGTAGACCTTCAGGCCCTGGGGTCCTATGAAGGTACCCACTGTCCTGGACCTATATAGCACCCTGGCAAACAGGAACTTATGGTTTTTGCAAACTCCAAGTCCTGGGCCCAGGGTCCAGCCCTCCAAAGAGGAGCATTATAGGCAAAACCCCACGGTTTGGGGCCCGGGTACTGTCCACTTTGGCACTGAGGCTCCTTGGACAGATCCGGTTAGCCCGCCCTTAATCCCAAGGATGTGGAGCAAAGCTATTCCGTGACCAACACCTAAGACACTGGCGAAAAAACTGAGGGACTCCCTCTAGGGGAGGGGGTTATATAGGGAGGGGACTTCCTGTTTGAGATTGCCAGTGTCCACACCTGAAGGTACTCCATATAACCCACATAGTAATGAATATGCCGCTCTGTGTCCCGTGATGTACGAGAAAGAAATTTTGTTTTAAGGCATGTTTAACATTCGCTTTAAAATGGTTAAACAAAAAATAAAAAATGTGTATGGGCAACACCAAGAAGTAGATTTACAAGCACTGTTCAACCACAAGTGTTGCACCTCACCACATAAATAAATATCCAATAAGTGCTCACTAGAAATGCATTATTCAGGCAATTCCAGCCTAACCAAACAATATTTTTCTGCCTCGAAAAACAGTCACTTACCCACAGGAATGTTGGATGCAGTCACGGCTGTAGCATGGGAAGAGTGAGTTGGCATTGTCATAGTAACAATAGTGCTGGTGGGAACTTGTGTGTGAGGTGCAGAGCCTGCATTCAAGGGGAAAAAAAAAAAAAAAAAAACAGTATTAAGCCAAATAACAGGATGAAAGCATTAAAAGAACAAAAAAAAGTCCATATGTGATAAATCAACACCAAGTGCTCAATAGATGGCGCTGTTTAATCTTCCTGTAAAAAGGGGTCATATAAAAAAAAAAAAACACACAATACCATATAAGCAAGTAAAAACACCCTTTCTCTCTAATAAATAAAGATTAGACTTAAAATATTATAAGGAAACTAATCTGATGGGGACCTGTAATATGACTAATATGTGTGGCATACTCCATATTCTAATAAAACGTCTTAAAAGCGTAACTTTACCCATAACAACTTGATAAAAAAAAAAAAATAATGTTCTTTAGCCAGGAATAAACATTCCATATTAATAATTATACTACCAAAATCACTGTGCGTTGTAAATTGACTTTAGCATTGCTCCTGTTTTGTCTTGCTGGAGGCTGCCATTTTGCTGAAGCCCCTGAACTGCAGTAAATCTTAAAGGGAAACGAAACCCTTCGAATCAACAGAATGCTGGGATTGATAACTGTCACATTTGCTTGTGCTCTCAATCAAACCATCAAATGCAGGTGTCAGAACTGATCACATGTGCAGCACCCTGGTAGATCAAACAGAAGCAGCTTCCTTGGCTGTAAAGGATATATGGGTTTAACACTGCTTTAAGGTCGTCAGCAGATCACCCTCTACAAATTCGTCAGTACCTAAAAATGGAGAGCAACTGAGCATGTGCAGAGCGAGACAGTGTATTACTGGATTTTAAAAAAAGTATAGAAATATTTTACATAGCTATACATGCAAAAAAAGGGGCCAGCCTGAAGTGGTCTAGCAGGCTTAATTTTATGAATAAAGCTGCACTTAGATTGCATCCCAGCCTCCTGGCTATGATCAAGTGTAAAAGGAAATCCTGCTATGCCCTGGGCATTGTGGGGCCTGGTTTGATGAGGGCATCCTTTCCACCAGAGGGAAGAAATCCTGGGTTATCAGAAATGCTGCAGAAATTGCAAGAATCCTCCTGGCCCAGTGCTGCCTAATCAAGGCAGATCTACTTAGTTTTGAGCCTGCAGTTCTGGTGCCCCTGGAGTGGCTGCCCATGAGTGCCCAACTTTGGGTGTGAAAAGTCCAGTATATATTTTAAAGTAGGGCATCAGTTACACAGGAAAAAAAAAGAAATATAAAGTTAAAATAGAAACAAACCCTATTAAGGCATTTGTCAACTGAGTACATACACAAGCCTCTAAAAGCAGTGGTTCTCAACTCCTGTCCTCAGGACCCACTAACAGACCAGGTTTGCAAGATAACTGAAATACATCACAGGCGATATCATTCATTAGCTTCTCAGCGATTGCAGTATTGTAGTCTGCATCTCCCCAAAGTAATACTTAAAATCCTTTAATTACCCTGTGACATTGGCCACACAGGCTTTAGGGCAGTGGTTCTCAATGCCTGTCCTCAGTACCCACTAACAGGCCAGATTTTTACCTTGTGGAGATGCAGACTAGAATACTGCAATCACTAAGCAGCAAACGATATGACCTGCGATGCATAGTTATCTTGCCTATTAGTGGGTCCTGAGGACAGGCGTTGAGAAACACTACCCTAAAGCCTGTGTGGACAAGGTCACAGAGTAATTGACAGATTTAAAATAAAGTCATCTTTTAATTCAGATACATTCTACATACAGCAATAAGTAGTAAGATGTATATATCAAAGCAAAGGATCATGTTAACAGCATGCTTACACCCCTTGCTGCTGCCATTAAAAAAAAAAAAAGAAAAAAAAAAAAGAAGAACACAAAAAAGCAGTTTTCTTTAGAATATACACCGAGCTGTGCAAGTGTTTACTTTTCAGCACAACACACAGGAGTGACATCACCTGTTCCAGCCAATGAAGATGGCTGTAGCCTGGCAGCCAGAAAAAAGGGAGGTAGATGCGGCCAGTATGGGACATCGGACCGTTGAGAGGCAAGGTTTCCAGACTTAAGCCCCCAAACACACCATCAGATTATCTGAAGATTTTTGTCTCCAGATTTACCAAAACCATGTAGTACAAGGGCCTGCCTGATTGCATACAAATTGAAACTCTTAAGATTTGACCTCATATTATATGGTTTTGGTAAATCTGAAGACAAAAATCTTCAGATAATCTGATGGTGTGTATGGGGCTTAAATCTATGCTTTAACCCCCTCATACACACCAATAAGCAAAAAAGCACTTTCCCCAGAATGACAAGTGCCTAATAGTCCACAACTTCTAAGGACATTTAACCTTAAAAGATTTAGTTCTGCCAAAAAAAAAAAAGAAGACCTAAAAATTGGAAGGTGGAGGCCAATTCCTCTTTCACTGTAAAGGTTGCTAAAGGCACTGGCATATTTATCCTCCTCTTTCAGGTGGTATGCCTTTAAATGAACCAATCAGGATCCCTAAACTTCTAAGATGTCCTAGAAAGGGAGAGCCCAACAGTGCCCTGCCACAGTAAACCCAACACCAAGGGGCCCCAAGCGAAAGATCATAGGCCAGATGAGAACCTGGAAACAACCAGGTGAAAAGCAAGTCGATGTCTTGCTGGTCTTATGGATGACTATCTTGCCCAAGCTGCACCCTGCATCAAAGAACCCAAAAAACAGTATTTGTTCCCTCACCTGTGGCATCTTGATAGTCGCCACTGGGCCATTAAGGCACCAGCTGATCCCTCCACGTTCACCAAAAGCAAAGCTTAATGGGTAAATCAATGTTTCCCCTAAATAACTTCCTTTACCTTAGTGCAATCCACCTTCACCTACCTGATCCTTCCATTTTGCTTTAAAATGTGCTTATTTCTTCTGAGAAGTCCTCACTTCCTGTTCTGTCTGTAACTCCACACAGTAATGCAAGGCTTTCTCCCTGGTGTGGAGTGTCGTGCTCGCCCCCTCTCGAACTGCAGGAGTCAGGACGCTCTCTATGTTGCAGATAGAGAAAGGAGCTGTGCGTTAGTGGGCGTCCTGACTCTCCTGTAGTCCAAGGCAGGGGGCGAGCACGACATTCCACACCAGGGAGAAAGCCTTGCATTACTGTGTGGAGTTACAGACAGAAGAACAGGAAGTGAAGATTTCTCAGAAGAAATAAGGACATTTAAAAGCAAAATTAAAGGTATTTAAGCCTGGCATCATCTAGAAAAATAGCCAGGCTGCATGCCCAATGCAGCAGCCGCACAAGCAACCGAGACACCTAGATTAGGATCTTGCACTGATGCTTCCAGACAAGGCATTGACAGGCACAGAATTAGAACAAAGCCACCTCCTTCCTGTAGTGAGAAGGGGTCCAAGAGTGCATCTAGCAGAGAACCCAGGTAGGTAAAGATAGGTTTGGCAGAAAGACTTCCTTTTAAAATTTGTCTTTGGCGATGCGTTTCCTGTTGGAGAAGCCAATCTTTCATATGCTGTCCTGGAAGACAACTTGGGAAAGTTTGTTTTTCTTAAACCAAGTCAGATTTCACTCATGGGTGAACTTTCTATCTAGCAAACACACATCTTAAGAGAATAAATCGCAGATAATTTGCTATAAAAACTCTCAACTAATCTTTGCATGGAATTCTCAACATTGGAACAAAGAAATGGAAAAAAAAAGATCAAAACAGTCAAACCATTTTATCATATATGTTCCACATGAAGCGATTATAAATATTCGTACCTGAAGTTGTCACAGAAGGCAGGGTGTTCGTTGCCAAAATTGGAGCCACTGTCGCTGCAGCTACTGGATTGCCAGTGCCAAAAAGAGTCTTCTATCAAAAGAGAAAATAAATAAGCCTTTTGTTACAAAAATTAATCCTCCTAAATAAATAACACACCAATGCCTCATGTACACTGCAGCTAGCAAACAGACGTTTAGGAGCAGTTGGGTGTTTTTTTCAGCTGCCCCTGAACTCTACCCTATGTTATCTCATCAGTTCATGTACACCATGGGTCTTCAAACTACGGCCCTCCAGTTGTTCAGGAACTACAATTCCCATCATGCCTAGTCATGTCTGTGAATGTCAGAGTTTTACAATGCCTCATGGGATGTGTAGTTCCACAACAGCTGGAGGGCCGTAGTTTGAGGATCCCTGATGTACACAGAGTAGTTTCTAGGCAGTTGTGTTTTATCTGGAACGCAAAAAAATAAATAGGTGTCCAGGAGGCATTTGCAACACCAAATGCCTGTAAAAGCATGTAAACGTGGTAACTCATGTTTAGCCACGTTTAGTTTTGGCCATTTGAGAAAAGAAAAAAAAAAGTATGTTTTTTAAAAACCTTCTAAACACAAACGTGGCAAAAAGGAAGTTTTAAACGTGGGTTGCTATCTGTCAAGTTAAATCGTTCGGGAGAGGTTGTAAAAATGTCCCTTGTACATGAAGCCCAAGTTTATATATACACAAGAAGCTTCCCATTAAAAAAATATCACAGATCTGCAAATTATTGAAAGGACTTAAACATTGTAAACAGAATTCATGCAAGGGCAGTAGTCCATAGTAACCACTCATTTGTTCTGATCTCATTGGTCCAGACACGCAAGCATGAAAGTCATTTGTTTCTATGGCTTCAGCTCATTCCCAACAGTTACAATCTTTTGTACCACCTGCCCCACCCTATTAGATTGTAAACTCGGAGGAGTCAGATGAGAGCCCCCTCAGAAGCAAGCTGTTCAGTTACCCTAGAACAAGGACACACTGGGAATTATTTACTAAAGGCAAATCCACTTTGCACTACAAGTGCCGTCGCTGTAAATCTGAGGGTCTCGTGCAGGGAAAACATTTTAGCTTCCACATGATTGGATGATAAAAATCAACAGAGCGGGGGGCGTGACCGGAAGCCAGCCTGGAAGGAAGCATCCCTTGAGAGCTCCTCTCCAGCCCGCAGCTTACAGGCAAAAAACCGGGGGTATACGCCGCCATCCATGGGCGGTTCGCGGACCACCAGATCCAGCAAAGCAAGGGGCTCATCCCAACCCCCGCCAGGCTCCGCTACGACGCTTAAAGATTATTTTAAACCGCCCGACATGCCGCCGGGCGGAGGGGACAAGATGGCGCCGGACGCAGCCACCCTTAGGACAGAGACTTCTCCTCCTCGCTCCCCCTTACCTGACCATCCGGAGTCATCCCCGACCCGAGCGCGGACCACTGCTCCATCCTTGAGCCCGGATGGCTCACAGCCGTGGGTGAGTGAACCTCAGCACCCCCACCCCCCCGCAGCGGACCACGAGGCACAGGCCGCGGCCCTCCTCACCCCTCCGGAACGGGACACCCCATGCACGGGGGCCTTCCCCCTCCTGCTACACACGGCCCCGGACCCTGGACAGCACAGCGGTCCGCAGATCTCTCCCTCACCCACGTTTGAGGAGGATTTCCCGGTCCTGCAGGCCTCCTCACGCTCCCAGACCTTCATGGGACTCCCAGAGCGCAGCAGCTCCTCTGCTGAGGCCAGGCCTGGCTCTACCTCCCCCGCAGCTCAGGGACAGACCCACCCAACCATCCATCCGAGCACCGGGGATCAGCAGGGGAGCTCTCCCCCCTCATATGCCTCTATGGCCAGCACCAGTGCGCCCTGGCACGGGAGGGCCCCCACTCCACCTGTGGATCAGGCTGAGGCCTGTTCCAACCCATGGGACTTACCCCAGCAACCCCCCCTCGAGGCCAGACAGCATAGGGAATCAGCTCCCTTCCGCCATCCATACGCCACGGATCCACTACAGCCCACCTATGATGTCAGGGGACCCCCCCACCACCCCCCCCCCACCATGGCAGTCTTACTTGCAGGCCATGCCCACGAAAGATGATTTTAAACAGCTTGTTGAGGACGTTAAGGCAACCTGCCGCGCTGAAATTCAAGTTCTCCAAACGGGCCTCAAACACTTAACTGACAGAATGGAAATGGCAGAGGAGGAGATCCAAGAGACCAAACTGGCGGTGCACCGCACCCAGACTCAGGCTTCGGACCACCGTCTCATGCTAAGAGACATGCAGCGGCACATCGAGGACCTGGACAACAGGGGGCGCCGCAACAACATCCGCATACGCGGTCTCCCTGAAGCAGACGGGGCTGAAGACCTGCAGCTCACCCTTCAGAATTTATTTAATGAAATACTGGGTGAACCACCAGACAAGACCATAGAGATGGACAGAGCCCACCGAGCCCTTAAACCAAAGAGCCCAGCCTCCAACCCACGTGACGTCATATGTCGCATAAACTCCTACAAGTTGAAGGAAAACATAATGCGCAAAGCCCGCCCTATGCGCAACCTGACCTTCGACAACAACCCTCTGCAGCTCTACCCAGATCTTTCTTGGATTACATTGCAGAAACGACGCCTACTACAACCCCTGCTCCGCGCCTTACAGGACAAGGACATTGTGTATCGATGGGGCTTCCCCTTCAGCCTGTCCGCCAACCACCAGGGGACCTCGGCCACTCTACGCTACCCAGAGGACTTGGACGACTTCTGCAGAACCCTGGACATCCCTGTTCCCCGGCTGCCGGATTGGGACCTTGTGGCCACACCACCCCCCCCCGCCAGTAGTCTGGCAGAGAGTCCCACCGACCAAACGCCCCAGGGGCCGAAACCCTGCCCGCAACTCCCCCAGGCACGGGCACACCTAGGATGGTGGCCCTGGCCACGAGAGTCGCCCTGAGCACTCCATGAAGCCCTCCTGTTTTGCTTTTGTTTTTGATTCCACTCCATCACCTTACCCCCGGTTGCCCCAGCCTTACCCCTACGCCACATATCGGGCCTGTCTCGGATGAGACACCGAAGAGGCTGCCCTTTTGATCACGGACCCCCCCATGGCTCATAGCCTGAGAGTTCCTTCTCCCCTAACCCCCACAGTGGAGTCTCTCCACACCACCCCCCTGCCCCCCCGACCTATGTTTTTGGATTTTCTGGTCGGGTGGTCCTTAAGGAACTGTTGGGACCTGAGGGCCCCCGGGCCGCTTGGGCCCTCACTGTTGAATCTTAATGTGTTCTCCTTATGTTTTGTTTTTGCTCTCACCCTTTTCTTTCTTTTCAGATATCCCTCTCTCCTCTCCTGTGCAGGTAGCACCCGACAACGCACCCTGGTGACTGTCGCCTCGGCGGTCTTCCCACTCACCCTCCCAGAACCTGATGCAGCGCGCCTGACTCCAGCTAAGTACAACCCACGATCTCTCCACCTACAGTATGGCTAAGTTGCTATCTTTAAACGTACACGGACTTAACTCCAATAGGAAACGTCATCTAGCACTTAGGGAATTCAGGCAATCAGGGGCGGAGATTATAATGGTACAGGAATCGCACTTCTCCAAGGGCGATTCCTTTACGTTTGCATCCAGGTATTTTCCCTTAGTATACCAGGCCTTTAGTTCGCGTAAACGGGCAGGGGTCGCAATCCTGGTTAAACACGGCACCCCCTTCACATGCACAGACTCCTACATCGACCCTCTGGGCCACTTCATCATCTTGAGGGGAACATGGCACTCACGAGACGTCACTCTATGCACCCTGTATGCTCCCAATGCACATCAGCACAGATTTCTAAGCCGGGTTCTAACCCGCCTGGCCAGATCTCCCCGCGACCTACTGGTGGTGGGGGGGGACTTTAACCTCCCCCATTCGGTGACCTGGGACCGCATGGTGGTGAATTCCCGGGCCTCTCAGACAAAAGCCCTGCGGGACTCTAAACTCTTCCGTCAGCTTACAAGGAAACATGCTCTATTCGACGCATGGAGGGCGCTTCACCCAGGGGATCGCCAGTTCACCTTTTACTCATCCCCCCACCACACGCACTCACGTATAGATTACTTTTTAGTCAACAATACTACACTACGCGTCACTGATTCCGCACAGATCCTGCCCATCTCCTGGTCCGACCATGCCCCCATTACTCTGACCCTTGACCTCAACACTCCCACCCGCAGGCCCTATAACTGGCGCCTGAATGACTTTCTCCTGAAACACACCCCCTCCAAAATGGAAATAGACTCTGCCCTGCAACTCTACTTTAGCGAAAACGACACGCAGGACATCTCCACCACCACACTGAGGGCCGCTCACAAGGCGGTAATCAGGGGACGGTGTATGGCCATCTCCTCGGCCCTCAAGAGAAATGCCGACTCGGCTAGGAAACAGGCGGAAGCGCAGCTCCGAGCCCTAGAAACTCGCCTACAGACTTCCCCCTCCCTGACGCTCCTTAAACGTATCGCCCTGGTACGGTCAACGCTCCGGGACCTTGCGCTGGGCCGAGTCGAGAAAGCTCTAGTACGCCTCCGCCAGGTATATTATGACAAGGGCAACAAGGCGCAAGCTCTATTGGCGAGGAAACTAGCGGACCGCTCGCTCGCGTCCACCCCACACCAGGTCCAGGATAGCTCGGGCAATATTCTTTCACACCCTCAGAGTATTGCAGACGCCTTTGCAGCATTTTACGCTGACTTGTATAACAGGCCGGAAATCCCCCATGACCCACTCCCCCCCGACCTGCTAGATAGGATGACACAATACCTAACACGGGCGGGCATTCCCCGACTACAACCGGCCGACCTAGCCTCCCTCAACGTCCCTATTACAGGCGAGGAGTTGACCATGGCCATTAAGTCCCTACCCGCCCATAAATCTCCGGGCCCTGACGGATTCCCATATGAATATTACAAGACCTTCCTCCCCACATGACGAAGCTCTTCAACGCCTTCCTACAGCAGACCCCCATCCCGCAAGACATGCAGCGCTCATTCATCACCCTCATCCCCAAACCAGACAAGGACCCTTCACTATGCGCGGGCTACAGGCCGATAGCCCTACTGAACTCTGATCTCAAGATCTTCACGAAGGTCCTCTCCCTCCGCCTAAATGAAGTTTTACCCTCTTTGGTCCATAAAGACCAAGTGGGCTTTGTCCCCCTCCGCCAAGCGGGGGACAACACGAGAAAGGTGATTGACCTAATTGACGTGGCGAGCAGGGAGGGCCCGGAGTCTCTGCTCCTGAGCCTGGACGCAGAAAAGGCGTTTGACCGCCTTGGCTGGCCCTTCATGTTCGCCACGTTAAAGCATATGGGTTTTAGGGGACCCTTCCTACAGGCGGTCCGACACCTCTATACCGACCCGATCTCACAGGTGAAAACGCCCTTCGCCACCTCATCCACCTTCCCCGTTACCAATGGAACCCGTCAGGGGTGCCCCCTCTCCCCCCTCCTCTTTGCCCTCTGCGTCGAGCCCTTAGCAGCGACGATCCGAGACAATCCGGACATTCGAGGTATCCCGGTAAGGGGGAGGGAATTTAAGATCTCCCTCTTTGCCGATGATATTATTCTGACGCTGACGCGCCCCCGCATTTCCCTGCCCAACTTACACAGGGAATTAGAACGCTACGGGGCCCTCTCGGGATACAAGACTAATACGTCCAAGTCCATGGCCATGCCGATTAATATGCCCGAACCAGAAGCCTTACACTTGCAGTCCGTTTTCCCATACCACTGGGAGCGGACCTCCCTGAAATACCTGGGGGTCCACCTGACCCCAAGCTATGCATCCCTATATCAAGCCAACTTCCCCCCCCTATACAGCTCAATAAGGGCGCTGATCCATAAATGGAAGTCCTACCAGATATCCCTATTGGGCCGGATAGCGGCCATAAAGATGGTTGTCCTCCCAAAACTATTATACCTATTCCAGACCCTCCCTATCCCGGTCCCCTATGCTCATCTACGGGCCCTACAAGCCGACCTCCTCCGGTACGTGTGGAACTACAAGCGCCACAGGATCCCACGTTCGGTCATGACGGCGTCACGAACCGAGGGAGGCCTGGCCTTCCCAGACCTGGTCAAATACTACCAGGCCTCGCAACTCCGGGCAGTGGCATCATGGTTCCCCCAGAAGTCCTACAATAGATGGACGGAGGTGGAAAAGATCTGGTTGGCACCAATACACCCCAACAACCTCCTGTGGAACGCGAATGCGGCAGTGGAGCCCGGACGTTTACTGGGCTCCATGCGGCAACTTCAAAGTACCTGGAGGAGGCTAGTCCGAGACGGTCAACTTCAGTCCGATAGCTCCCCGCTGACTTCCTTCCTCTACAACCCTAAAGTGCCGACCAGTCTCACCCACCAGATGTCCTGGCCCTGGGCCTCGCGAAACCTATTCCACTTTGGCCATCTAATAGACCCCAGATCCCGCACTCTACACTCCTTCACTGATCTCCAAGCCAAACATGATATCCCACGACAAGCCTTTTTCAGCTACCTACAGATCAGGCACTATGCCCACACAATCGCCCCCCGGCTCCTTTTCTCAAAACCGACCCCATTTGAGCGAATCATACTCGAGGGCACAGCCCGAAGGGGCCTCATATCTGATATTTACCAAATTCTCAATGAACGCCCCTTACAAACCAAAGGCAAACATGCATATATGCTCCGATGGGAGAGGGAGCTGGGGGAGGTGCTCTCGGAGGATGAGTGGAGGGCGGTTTGGAGGCAGGCGGCCAAGAGTTCGATCTGCACCCTTTATAAGGAAAACACGTATAAAATACTGTTCTTTTGGTACCTGACCCCGGACGTCCTCCACAAGATTTACCCCTCCACCTCTGACCGATGCTGGCGTTGCAACCAAGCCAAGGGCACATTGTTCCACCTCTACTGGACATGCCCCCTGATTGTCCCATTCTGGACTCAGACACGAGAGCTCCTATCCCGCCTCCTGGAGGCACCCATACCCCTCTCCCCGAAGCTGTTCTTGCTGGGCCTATCCCAACCTCGCATAGCTAAACCTTACAAGAAACTGCTGAGACACATAACCACGGCTGCGAGGTGCCTGATAGCGCTTCACTGGAAGAAACCAATCCCCCCATCCCAAGAAGCCCTTTATGCTAGGGTCAAAGATGTAGAACTCATGGAAAAAATGACAGCTAGGATCCGGGATAGGTTGGAGGACCACGACCTGGTCTGGGAGAGGTGGCACGTGGAGGAAGACCCGCCGTGAGTCGACAACAGATCACCAAGGTACACTACTCTCCCCGATAATCCTGCCTGCCCCCCCCCCTCCCCCCTCTCTCCTGACCTCTCCCTTCCTCCCCCGCACGCCCCCCCTCTCTTCACCCCACCCCCCTTTTTTTTTTTTTTTTTCCTATCTCTCCTCCTCTTTTTTTCCTCTCTACCTTCTGTATCTCTTGAAACCCCAACTGTGTTACAAGTTACTGGTAGCATGAATAGACACGAAACCACTGTGTAAGCCTAACTAGCTGGAATTTCGTATACCCTCTTATCTAATGCATTTGAACTGCTGCTATGTTTTGTACCGACCTTTTATGATAATAAAAATTGTTATTTGAAAAAAAAAAAATCAACAGAGCTTCCCCTCATTTCAGATCTTCCCCTCAGATCTACAGCGACTGCACTTCCAAGTGTACTTGTAATGCAATGTTGATTTGGCTTTAGTAATTCAAATATCTCCAGAAGCAGAGCCAGGACCTTGGTGAACACTCTGCGGGAGGTGGACATTCTAAAATATCAGGACCTCATCCACTGGCCAGAGTCAGGGTCTTGCGGTGATAAGAGACTGCCAAATCCATCAAAGGTATACTCCATTTCTGTGTGAGCTCTCCATGGGCGTATTGTCAAGCAAACATTTTTTTTTGGAACAAACATCTTTTCAGTGTGAACCCAGCATGTGTACAAAAACATCTTTTACTTCACTAGATAAAGCTAACCAAGGTCCCATGCCGACATTACAGGGCATCCCTGCGTTTTCCAATTCAGGGTCTGGAACCATTCCTTTAAGCACTGAAAATCCATGAGAATTAAATCCAGAAAATACAGTCTCCTAATCCCAGATGGATCCGTTTAAAAGCTAGCTATGTTTTCTTGCAGATACTGCAGACATGGCCATCACCTAAAACACTAGCAAAAAAAATTGAAGCCTCGTCTCAAGGTGAAGGGTATGGCTAGGAGATAGTCTTTTGTGCCAGTGTCCGATCATCTGTAGGTGGCAACATAACTATCGTAAAGGCACATAATAGTCTGTGTGCTGGGATGTTCAATCAAGAAAAAGCTGATGCAGAGATATAATAGCTGGATTTAAAATGCAAATCTATCTATAATATGTGAGCGTGCTACCTCCATAGCAGTGTTTTAAACATACTTTAAATGAGCAAAGGGACACCTCTTCACAAGCTCACCGCCGACCAACTTATGCCCACTTTGCCAGTACTCCATTGGACGCGTGAAATACTTAGTGCTTAAAGATAGGGTTGTCCCGATACCACTTTTTTAGGACCGAGTACAAGTACCGATACTTTTTTTCCATGTACTTGCCGATACCGAATACCGATACTTTTTTTAAATGTCATGTGACAGTTTTCAAACCACAATACAGACTAAGGATATTTTCTTTAGAATTATGAAGAACTCTAACTCAAGACATTATAAAAGAATAAAAATGAGTAAAAAAAATTTATTTTCTTGTCACGCAGTAGTAAAAAAAGAATTTTCACAGAACATGTTGATAAATACAAAAAAAGTATTCTATTTAGGTATCGGGAGCATTTGCGCGAGTACAAGTACTCCCGCAAATACTCGGTATCGGTATCTGGACAACCCTACTTACAGATATGGGGGAGTTTGAGACCTCCTTCAATGATGCTTGGGTTCAAGAAGCCAAAAACACCAATCACTATCACTTGAGGAGAATGTGACCTTATTAACTGTGTAAGCTCCAACACCATCTGATGATATAACTACTGTATTTATTGGCATATAAACACTCACTTTTTTACCCTGAAAATAGAGGGAAAACTGTGCCTCAGTGTTATACACAGGAGCTGTGGAAAGATTTTTTCTCAAACTTCTCTCTTGAAGTTAGGGTGAGTGTTATACGCCAATAAATACGGTAGTTCTGTTTTATGGACTCATTGAAGAAGAAATTACATATGGGAGTTATGTGAAATCTAGAGTCCCAAACATGGCTTGATGCCATCAAGTGATGCAGATTACATAGTTACATCATAAACCTCTGTTTAACTTAACAAGTCTACTGGTTCTTCAGTATTGAGATGTGATGTCTTGATTGATATTACTTCTAGATTGTAAGCTCTTACGAGCAGGGCCCTCTGATCCCTCCTGTATTGATTTGTATTGTGAATGTACTGTCTTCCCTAATGTAAAGCGCTGCGTAAACTGTTGGCGCTATATAAATCCTGTATAATAATAATAATTACTCAGGGCATATCTAGTTACATAATTACTTGGTAACTTCATCATACAGCTTCAGCTACATATTCTGTACTTCCGGATGGGACTTAACGGACTGCATTTGTGTTCATCAAATATTTAAAATGACCCAAATGTTCAAGACCTTGATGTTGTTCGTGTGCGATGTATG
The DNA here is from genome assembly GCA_029574335.1 of Rana kukunoris. Classification (NCBI taxonomy): domain Eukaryota; kingdom Metazoa; phylum Chordata; class Amphibia; order Anura; family Ranidae; genus Rana; species Rana kukunoris. The sequence goes on from CM056052.1 coordinate 128,648,318, forward strand.
AACAATACAAAAACATTTTTTACATTACCTGAGCCATTGCATGCAGCTGCTGCTTCTGAGCTCCCAACGCTGGATGGGTAGGCAGTGTAATGCGAGTTCCAGTGTCCCGAGCCTGGGCAGATCTTTGGATGCTGATGGTTGCAGGAGGTGGATGCTGCTGGATTGACAGAGTGGGTCTGAAAAATAATATATTATGTATTATGTTATATTTTATAATATGTTATATTTTCTGTCATATCTGGTTTAAATTTGGTAAAATAAAATATATATATATAAATCCTGTGCCAGGTGCACTCACCGCAATACTGGCTCTGCAGCATGGGATGGAGTAGTGGTAATTACTGGTGACTGTGCACGGGTAGCAGACACTGTAGCTACTACAGCCGGTGCCCCTGAAGTAGCTGTAGTTACTGGAGGACGAGACTGAAGTAACAAGCAAAGGTAGGGTTAAAGTTTTTTCAATAAAATTAAAAAGCACACTTCGAAAACAGGTCTGTACAACCATTAAATGTGAAAGATATAGCAATTTAAAAGAGTTTCCCAGTCAAATAACATTCTTCAGCTGAATTTCTTGTGCCAAATCTGAATATATGGCATATAAAACTGACCTGAATAGGTGGATGGATGATGTGCTGAGCTGCAGACTGGGCGGCACCAGAAGTCATCTGAGCAGATGCTGGTCTTAGGACAGTGGTGACCTTGGAACTGGACATTACAGCTGCAGCCGCAGCCCCTAGTAGTAAATTAAGAATGGCAAGACAAGGGTCAGACACAAAACCATAAAGTAATGAGAATGAAGATTTAAAATGGTTTACAATTGAACACAGTCTCTTTCAAGGTATGCACCTTGTGATTGTACAAAACGCTCCTAGCAATTTTTCTAGGGCTGTGCAAATTAACTTTTAATTAATCGATTAATCTTAAATTTTTTTGATCGATCAAAATTATTTTGTTTGGTACTCGCCTCTCCGCCGGCTTCTGGGCCTTCAGGGAGTTCTATCGGAGATCCGGTAACGTCACGAACACCGGCGGAGCTTGCTGTGTCCATCTGAAGGGCTCCTTTGCTGTGCCTTCATATCTGCATGCCGACGGGAACTTACCATCTCCCACACGCAAGGGCTGTTACACTTCCCTCTATCACTTCCTTCCTATCAACCTGGGATTCTACAGCCATCCACTGGGAGTTGTGATAGTTCCCTTCACGGGACATCTACATGCCGACGGACTGATGTTAACCTCTCCTCATCTGGATTCAGCAGAGGTATCGTTGTACACATTTTTATACCAGTATCATACTTGGCTACATGTTTTTACCACTGCTTTTGGTACTGTTTGGTATTACTCGCACCATTTTTACAGTTTATGTAGCTACATAGATTTTATCTCCAGTGCAATATTTATTTTGTTACCTACTTGAAGACTATAAATGTTTTAATGCTATTCCCATCGAGCGCTGCCTTTGTGTGTGTTTTGTATCCTGCTATTTTCCCAGGGGTTGGAGCTGCACTGGGAATCGGCCTGCAAGGAGATCAGCTAAAAGTAGTTGGATCTGTATGTGTGTTATAATTAATCGAAATTAGTCGATTAATCGATTAAAAATAAAAACGATTAATCGAACACAAAAATTTTGATCAGTAACAGCCCTAAATTTTTCTATTCTTGATAGCATCCGTGGAAGTCCTCAAGTGGGATGGCATTCAGAGCCTGCGTAGTGGCTCTTTGGACATCATCCACAGTACCAAAATGGTGTCCCAACACCCAAAGAGCCACTACGCAGGCTCTGAATGCCATCCCACTTGAAAACTTCCACGGATGCGATGAAGAATAGAAAAATTGATGGGAGTGTTGTGTACAATCACAAGGTACGTACCTTAAAAGAGACCATGTTTAATTGTAAAAATTTGCAATAAGATTTTTTTTATTTTTTTATGAGAATATTAAAAACATTAACACATACACAGTATATCTCTGCAAAACATGCACATTTCCCATTGTTTTCTCTCTTTCCTAGACCCTGCCAGTACAGAAAAAATAACTGTTTATTATCTAGAAATGCTTACAACACAGCTTTTTGTGGGCCAAGTGATGTCAGCCCTGCCTAATTTTCTATAGCCAAACTACTCTGCCATCTCCACAAAAAAAGCTAATCATTCAGTAATAGCAAGATGAGACTTGGAGGGCAAATTACTCTCCTTGAGGCAACACAGAAAGTGAATACTGGAAACAAGACCGCACCGAATTTCTGACAAGGTCAACAGGTATTTTTGGCACTTATTGAACAGATAACAAACCACTTACAAACTGTATATTAGGCAGACCATAAAAGGGAGAATTTTTTTTTTTTTTAAATCTGCAATAATGGCACTCATTTACATTTAGGTGGTTGTTTAAGTTGTGACAAGAGGAAAGTGCAACTCATAAGCAGACAATGTTGATAATAAAAAAAAAAAATTAATCTTTTCAGGCAATGCTAAACAAATTAAGCAACCGAATTGCTGTGATGGGCCATACATTTAATGTTGCGGCCCTTTTAAGTGGTTAAAAGGAGAAGTTCACCTTTACAGAGAACTCTGTAAGGTTAACATACACATTTAGCATAGACCCTAGAGAATAAAATGGAGATAAAAAAAAAAAAAGAATGCAAACACTGTGCTCGATAAAGATTGTGAACCAAAGAAACACCAAAATGACAGTGACAAATAAAGCTGCCAGTACCATGAATTAAATGCATCCATTCAAAAACAAGGACAATAATAAAAAGTACAGCGCTAAAATAAACAAAGATGTATATTATTCTTGTGATAATGAACCTTACGGTAAAAAATTCTGCTAAAGTGATGTAGCAGTGATATAGATTATCTCTATATTTATTCTCTCTCTCTCAATGTCTTAAAACTCAAGAATAAACCAGAAAAAGACAATGACAACTGAAAAAAAAAATATTTGCCAGGGGTCACCATATCCTGGGCTGTTCCTTAAGCCCACACTGCTCTCCCAGCCTTTTTGCAGGCACCCAGAAGGGCTATCCCTGGAGCTCACAGCCACGCACTCAGCCTCTTCGCAGCTGCCCATTCAGTTCACGGCATTGCTTGGGGGCAGAGACTAGAAGTCAGCTGACTGGTGAGGAATGTGAAGTGGGAGGGGCTGGAGGAGACCCTATCTCTTGATTTCGGCATAGGTGTCACTGCTACAAGACACCAGAAAGTTGGAGACACAGTGAGTAACACTACCTGTGATTATAGTTGCCATTAAAAGTCCTTACAACAGTTCTCAGATCAGCAAGTGACCTTGATCAAGAGCACCCAAGTTGGCTGATCAGAACTACCCCCAACATTACCACTAACCCCCCACCAGCACTGCCACTCGTCCCATTCCCTCCACCATGGAGTAAGAGAAGGAATAATGTAAGTGAGGAAAAGAGGAGCAGCAACAAAAACAAAAAAAACAAAACAAAAACAAAAACAAAAAGGAGAGAAAGAATGAGAGAAAGGACAAGAAATACGGTTAGAGAGGGGGATGGGGGGAAAAAACAAGAAATTAGGATAAACAGGGATAAAAGGGAAAGTAAGGAGAACAAAGAGAAGGAGCGATACATCCTAAAATGTACCATAAGGGGATTTAATACTGTACGAGTGGAAGGACTCAGGGAGCGCTAAATGTCCATGGGCTGGGGGTGCAAATTCCTTTTCTTACCTTGGGTGCCGACAAACCATGCTACGAAAATAATTTTACTGTTAGGGGTCCCCACAACTTTACATTTTTTATCAATGGGTCACGGCACTAGAAAGGTCGAGAACCACTGCCATAGACCTTCTGTAGGATGTCTGGACTAAAATCCGAAGTACCGTATTAATTGGTGTATACTGCACACTTTTTTTTTTTCACACCTTAAAATCAGGGGGAAAACGTGGGTTGCGCGATATACGCCGATCCTCACTGAGCGCCGCCGACAAAGACCGAGCCGAGTGTACTGCGCACACGGCTAGGCTCCGCCCGCAGCGATGTCAAATGGCCCCCCTCTCTGCCTATCATTCCAGGTGATCGGGTTGTTTCCCCTTTTACCGATGGCTCCGGTAATCGGATGCCGGATCACCCAGTTTCATGACTATGACTATGACAATTGTGCTTTGATCTGATGAGTCCAAATTTGAGATCTTTGGTTCTAACCACCGTGTCTTTGTGCTACGCAGAAAAGGTCAACAGATGGACTCTACATGCCTGGTTCCCACCGTGAAGCATGGAGGTGGTGGTGTGATGGTGCTTTGCTGGTGACACTGTTGGGGATTTATTCAAAATTGAAGGCATACTGAACCAGCATGGCTACCACAGCATCTTGCAGCGGCATGCTATTCCATCCTGTTTGCGTTTAGTTGGACCATCAGGGCCACCATCAGGGGGGTACAGGCAGTACACCTCTAGGGGTCCGGAGGTCCCCAGGAGCTCGGAGAGCCCCAGATAACCCCCACTTAAAAAAAAAATTATAATATATAAATTGTATTAAACACTTAATCACCGCCCTATAGACGAAATACGGCTATAGGGTGGTTCCTGTACTCTAACAGGACGTCCATGGACGTCCTCCGTTAGAGTCAGGTGTGCGCGCCCAACCGGGCGCGCACACGCGATCACCGGTGCTCACCGGGTCCACGGGACCCGCAGCACCGATGATCGCGGTAAGGAGCCAATGGCGGCGGCTCCTTACCACGTGATCGCGCCGTCCAATGACGGCGCGACCACGTGTGTAAACAAATCTGACGTGCGTCAGATCGGCGCGCCCGAGCGGGCGCGCACACGCGGTCACGGCGCTCGGCGGGTCCACGGGACCCGCAGCGTCAGTGATCTCGGTAAGGAGCCAATGGTGGCGGCTCCTTACCACGTGATCGCGCCGTCCAATGACGGCGCGATCACATGTAAACAAACCGCGTCACTTGCTGACGCCGGTTCTTCCCTCCTCTCGCTGTACCGATCGGTACAGCGTGAGAGGAGAGCGCGGATGGCTGCAGCAGTGTGGGATGGATCTGTGACTATTGCAGTCACAGATCCATCCATCCCTGCATTAACTCCTTCCTTCCCTGCCCAATACTCTGCATACCCCCCCCCCCCCGCAATACTCTGCATACCCCCCCCCCCCGCAATACTCTGCATACCCCCCCCCCCCCGCAATACTCTGCATACCCCCCCCCCCCGCAATACTCTGCATACCCCCCCCCCCCGCAATACTCTGCATACCCCCCCCCCGCGCAATACTCTCCCCGCGCAATACTCTCCCCGCGCAATACTCTCCCCGCGCAATACTCTCCCCGCGCAATACTCTCCCCGCGCAATACTCTCCCCGCGCAATACTCTCCCCGCGCAATACTCTCCCCGCGCAATACTCTCCCCGCGCAATACTCTCCCCGCGCAATACTCTCCCCGCGCAATACTCTCCCCGCGCAATACTCTCCCCGCGCAATACTCTCCCCGCGCAATACTCTCCCCGCGCAATACTCTCCCCGCGCAATACTCTCCCCGCGCAATACTGTGCAATCGTTTTTTTTTCAGGCTTCCCAGCCTAGAGGGGAGATGTGGGGTCTTATTGACCCCATATCTCACTGTAAAGAGGACCTGTCATGCTATATTCCTATTACAAGGGATGTTTACATTCCTTGTAATAGGAATAAAAGTAACCAAAACATTTATTTTTGGGGAAAAAGGTGTCAAACTAAAATAAATAAAGTAAAATGAACAATAAAAAAAAAAAAAATTACAGCGCCCCTGTACCCGTGTGCTCGTATACAGACGCGACCGCACACGCAAGTCCCGCCCACATATGAAAACGGTGTTCAAACCACACATGTGAGGTATCGCTGCGAACGTTAGAGCGAGAGCAATAATTTTGGCCCTAGACCTCCTCTCCAACTAAAAAGATGTAACCAGGAAAAACATTTAAAGCGTCGCCTATGGGGATTTTTAAGTCGCGTAGTTTGGCGCCATTCCACAAGCGTGTGCAATATTGAAGGGTGACATGTTGGGTATCTATTTACTCGGCGTAACTTCATCTTTCATATTATGCAAAAACATTGGGCTAACTTTACTGTTTTTTTTTTTTTTAAGCACAAAACTGTTTTGTTTCCAAAAAAAAACGCGTTCGAAAAATTGCTGTGCAAATACCGTGCGAGATAAAAAGTTGTAACGGCCGCCATTGTATTCTCTAGGGTCTTTGCTAAAAAAGCATATATAATGTTTTGGGGTTCTATGTAATTTTCTAGCAAATAAATGATGATTTTTCCATGTAGGAGAGAAATGTCAGAATTGGTCTGGGTGTTCCAGAACGCCTGATGGTGCTCTCTGCATGTTGGGCCTCTGTATGTGGCCACGCTGTGTAAAAGTCTCACACATGGGGTATCGCCATACTCGGGAGGAATAGCAGAATGTGTTTTGGGGTGTAATTTGTGGTATGCATATGCTGTGTGTGAGAAATAACCTAATAATATGAACATTTTGTGGAAAAAAAATTAAAATAAAAAAATCTTGATTTTGCAAAGAATTGTGGGGAAAAAATGACAACTTCAAAAAACTCACGATGCCTCTTTCTAAATACCTTGGAATGTCTTCTTTCCAAAAAGGGGTCATTTGGGGGGTATTTGTACTTTTCTGGCATGTTAGGGTCTTAAGAAATGAGATGTCAGTACATCAGATGTGATCAAATTGATCAATTTTCAGTAATTGGTACCATAGCTTGTAGACCCCATAACTTTCACCCAGACTAAATATTATCCAATTTTTTTTTTTTTTGTTACCAAAGATATGTAGCAGTATACATTTTAGGCCAAATTTATGAAGAAAAATTACTTTTTTGCAAAATTTTATAATAGAAATGAAGAAAAATTCATTTTTTTACAAAATTTACGTTCTTTTTTCATTTATAGCGAAAAAAATAAAAACCGCAGAGGTGATCAAATACCACCAAAAGAAAGCTCTATTTGTGGGAAAAAAAGGACAAAAATTTCATTTGGTTATAGTGTTGTATGACTGAGTTATTGTCATTCAAACTGTGAGAGCACCGAAAGCTGAAAATTGGTCTGGTTATTAAGGGGGTTTAAGTGCCCAGTGGTCAAGTGGTTAAAATGTCTCAGAGGTCCCCAGGGCCCCATGTGTCAACCCCCCCCCCCCCTTTTTTTTTTTTAATAAATGTTTATTTTTTTATCTTTGTTTATATATTTTTTATTAAAGGGCCCACCCAGAGGTCCTCAGGGCCTCAGGGCCCTGGAAGGCAACCCCCCCCCCCATAATATATATATTAAAAAAAAAAATGTTATTAACCATTTACCACCGGACCATATTGCTGCCCAACGACCAGAGCACTTTTTGCGATTCGGCACTGTGTTGCTTTAATTGACAATTGCGCGGTCGTGCGACGTGGCTCCCAAACAAAATTGGCGTCCTTTTTTTTCCCCCCACAAACAGAGCTTTCTTTTGGTGGTATTTTATTATCTCTGCGGTTTTTATTTTTTGCGCTATAAACAAATAGCGACTATTTTGAAAAAAAAAATGCAATATTTTTTACCTGTAATAAATATCCCCCAAAAATATATTAAAAAAACATTTCTTTTTTTTTTTTTTAGAACTTTTTTTTTTTTACATATTTTGATGAAAAACTGACGTTAGCGGATCGGATGGAAAACGGATCATTCGCTAACGTCCGTTTTTCGTGCGTTCGGTTTTTTTGACGAAAGAAAAATAGGGTTTTCTTCCGTCCAAAAAAAACGGAGCTTACCGCAGACGGATGTTAACGGACGTTAGCGGATGCTCATCCGCTAACGGACGCTAACCCATAGGGAAGCATTGAGGTCCGTTAACGGATGTCCAAAAAATGGACGAACTGAACGGACGTGTGAAAGAGCCCTAAGTCTGCCTTTAAAATGTCCACCTCCACTCCATTTATTATCCTAAATTAGATGCACCTGTTTGAGGTCATTAGCTGCATAAAGACACCTGTCCACCCCATACAATCAGTAAGAATCCAACTACTAACATGGCCAAGACCAAAGAGCTGTCCAAAGACACTAGAGACAAAATTGTACACCTCCACAAGGCTGGAAAGGGCTACGGGGAAATTGCCAAGCAGCTTGGTGAAAAAAGGTCCACTGTTGGAGCAATCATTAGAAAATGGAAGAAGCTAAACATGACGGTCAATCTCCCTCGGACTGGGGCTCCAGGCAAAATCTCACCTCGTGGGGTCTCAATGATCCTAAGAAAGGTGAGAAATCAGCCCAGGACTACACGGGAGGAGCTGGTCAATGATCTGAAAAGAGCTGGGACCACCATTTCCAAGGTTACTGTTGGTAATACACTAAGACGTCATGGTTTGAAATCATGCATGGCACGGAAGGTTCCCCTGCTTAAACCAGCACATGTCAAGGCCCGTCTTAAGTTTGCCAATGACCATTTGGATGATCCAGAGGAGTCATGGGAGAAAGTCATGTGGTCAGATGAGACCAAAATAGAACCTTTTGGTCATAATTCCACTAACCGTGTTTGGAGTAAGAAGAATGATGAGTACCATCCCAAGAACACCATCCCTACTGTGAAGCATGGGGGTGGTAGCATTATGCTTTGGGGGTGTTTTTCTGCACATGGGAACGGGAAACTGCACTGTATTAAGGAAAGGATGACCGGGGCCATGTATTGCGAGATTTTGGGCAACAACCTCCTTCCCTCAGTTAGAGCTTTGAAGATGGGTCGAGGCTGGGTCTTCCAACATGACAATGACCCGAAGCACACAGCCAGGATAACCAAGGAGTGGCTCTGTAAGAAGCATATCAAGGTTCTGGCGTGGCCTAGCCAGTCTCCAGACCTAAACCCAATAGAGAATCTTTGGAGGGAGCTCAAACTCTGTGTTTCTCAGCGACAGCCCAGAAACCTGACTGATCTAGAGAAGATCTGTGTGGAGGAGTGGGCCAAAATCCCTCCTCCAGTGTGCAAACCTGGTGAAAAACTACAAGAAACGTTTGACCTCTGTAATTGCAAACAAAGGCTACTGTACCAAATATTAACATTGATTTTCTCAGGTGTTCAAATACTTCTTTACAGCTGTATCATACAAATAAATAGTTTAAAAATCATACATTGTGATTTCTGGAATTTTTTTTTTGGATTATGTCTCACAGTGGACATGCACCTACGATAACAATTTCAGACCCCTCCATGATTTCCAAGTGGGAGAACTTGCAAAATAGCAGGGTGTTCAAATACTTATTTTCTGCACTGTACACATTATATATATATATATACACATATATACACACACACATATACACATATACACACACACACACACTTTTTATTAAAGGGCCCAGAGGTCCCCAGATGGCTACCCCCTTTATATAAAAAAAAAAAACCCTCGCTTCTCAATTCTGCTCCAGGGGGCCCCATACCTGAAGATGTGTAAGGGGCCCCACAATTCCTGACCACCATTTATTTTTTTAACAGGATAATGACCCCAAACACACCTCCAGGCTGTGTAAGGGCTATTTGACCAAGGAGGAGAGTGATGGGGTGCTGCGCCAGATGACCTGGCCTCCACAGTCACTGGACCTGAACCCAATTGAGATGGTTTGGGGTGAGCTGGACCGCAGAGTGAAGGCAAAAGGGCCAACAAGTGCTAAGCATCTCTGGGAACTCCTTCAAGGCTGTTGGAAGACCATTTCAGGTGACTACCTCTTGAAGCTCATCAAGAGAATGCCAAGAGTGTGCAAAGCAGTAATCAAAGCAAAAGGTGGCTACTTTGAAGAACCTAGAATATGACATATTTTCAGTTGTTTCACACTTTGTTATGTATATAATTCCACATGTGTTAATTCATAGTTTTGATGCCTTCAGTGTGAATCTACAATTTTCATGAAAATAAAGAAAACTCTTGGAATGAGGAGGTGTCCAAACTTTTGGACTGTACTGTATGATACACATATACACACACACACACACTTAATAGCAATTAAAAAAGTAAGCATATTTAAAATTATGAATTATATTTAACAAAGAGCTGAAGGGAAAGAAAATGGTGTACAAGATGTTGTACAAAAGTGCAAACTTCAGTCCATCATCAGCCTGGTTTCCTGTTTAGTATGCCTGACACAAATCAAGCAGGCAGCTTGGATTCTAAAAATACAATTGCCTGTTCTGTATAAGCCAACAGGATGATGGATATGGAGCCCAAACTTAAGAACTTCTATAAATGATATAAGCATATAAATTTGATTTCCAAGTGCTTAAAGTTATTATAAACTATACCTAAAATAATTTAGGCACATGGAAATCAAATCTATTTTGCTTTAGGAAGGGGAATCACATCAGAAATACTGGGACAGCACACACACACACACTAGAATGTTCATCAAAGCAGCCATCATTTAATGTGGGGGTAAGAGATAATACCTCTGGGGAGATGAGAAGCGCCAATATGTAGAGGTGGCCCTGGAGCGTTGCTGCGGATGATGGACATCTGGACATTGGCAGCCATGATATGATGCAAACTATTAGGGTGTCCCTAAAGAAAGAACATAGGTCAAATATGAAAAATAAATCAATCTCCGAGTTGCCTTGGAATATAGCTGTAGTGATGGATCACTGTACACATTACACTGACTGTACAGTCATACTTTGACTAAAACAATGTAATGTGAGGATATACCTAAACTACCCAATCAATGTGTATAATCAGGCAAGCCCTTGCACTTCATATTAGTTGGTATTTCCAAAGGAGATTGTACAATCAGATTGTAACATTTTTGGGGAGCTTAATGCAGAGCTGCTGAAGTGCCCCCCATGCAGAACCAGCCATTCGATGTCTACATCTTAGAACCAGCTCCTCATCTCTACTGTACACATGCTGCGTTTCAAAAGGGCAGCAAGTTTTGTTTTCTTATAAAGGGTTTGCTACAGGAAGCTTTAGGTCATGAAGTCATACAAACCCATAAGTCATGAAACCAAGTTCCATCCAGTGCAGAATCATGGCCGTGAAGTCCTGTTGAATTCATCAGTTAGCAAAGGTCTCTACATCCTAACATAAACAGTTTTGTCTAGTTTGTTTGCCTTCTACAAGCAGACAGACAGCAAAGAACTGTATATTTAATAATATAGTTTGTTTCTTCATACTTAAAGATTAACTGTTGTGCTTAGCCTGAAGGCGGCTAATAAAACACTGCTGAAGATTTAAAAAAATAAAATAAAAAAGCTAGTATCCCTAGGATAGTGTTTTCCATATTTTTGATGACCACCAACAATCCTTTACCATCACAGGACAGTTACTAAGCTCAGAATCCACAATAAAAAAAAAGCATCAAGATAACTTTTTTTTCTATTTAGTGTGTGGCACTGACCTGCTGTCCACTGATGGTGGCAACAGGAATAGCAGAAGCCTGAGGAAGACCACTCTCCATGGTGACTGTCACTGGCCCAGAGACTTTAGGTACAGCAGACAGGGCAGAGGGTGGTGCAGGTGCAATGGGGCGACTGGGTATAGTGGGCTTCAGAGGCTGCTGTGGGAAGACATTAAAAGTCTACTTATGCCTTAACAAAATATTCATAAAATTGCCTTCAACAAGGATTTGAAAGACAAAACTACGGAAAAAAATTATCTAGGAAAGCACTTTTTTTGGAGCAATAGATAAAATCTTAAATGCGAAGAGACATTCCAAAATTCGGGAATCTGGTATTAAAATAACAAAAATGATCTAAGAATTTTCTCTAAGGTGCAAGAATGAAATAGCCAACAAGAGAATATGTTGACATTTTTTTAAAGGACGATTAAAGAAGCACCAATACATCATTAGTCATGTTTTTGATGACTAAACAGTTTATGGGCCAGTTACATAATGAAAAGCACATACCTTCAGAATTCCCTCAGAGAAGGAGAGTGGAACAGCAGGAAGATGAGTGGACTGAGCAGTCATGGTGAGAGGGCTTGCGGTGTGGTGGGGAACCATCTGCAGCTGGGGGTAAGGTCTGACAACTACAGCTTCCTGCTTGTCATCTCGAGAAGGAAGAACTGAATTAGCAGTAAGGGAATCACGGGACAGGCTTTCCATATCACGGGTTAATTCCTCACCTGAATTAAAAATGTGTCAGTTACAGGATTTTAGATTAGGATGACATCTATATAAAGGACATGTGTGTAGGAGAAGTATTTGAAGGATCTGAAAAGAACAGAAGATGAAAATATATTGCTAGACATTACCTGATCCAGGGATATTCTGCCCCACAGTGCCTCCACTACTCGCAATCTGTGATGAGGAAATAGGGGCCCCTTGCCGGGGAAACTGCTGTGAACTCATGTCCTCCTGAGAAGAAAACACCATAGATACATTAAAATTACCCAATAATTGTGTACAAGTTGCAAATTTACTATAGTTTCCATAAACAATGGCAGTAAAACAGAGAGGCATCACCTAAATAAGGTTTGTACAAAACTAGCACGATTATTCACAGTTAACTAAACTAGATTTCATGCAATACTACCTGGTAACGTGTAGAATGATCATGGCTTTCTATAACAGTTTGACAGCATCGACCTTCTTTGGAGGTTTCAACATTTGTAGTTTAAACCACTTGCCTACAGGGCACTTACATTTTTCAGCGCTGTCACACTTTGAATGACAATTGCACAGCATACTAGCTGTCTATGAAATACTTACTTTGGAACGAGGTGAGAGGAACTTACCTGGTCCACGCTGAGGGAGATGTCATCTTTCCTCGGCACGTCTTCCGGGTAACGCCGCTCCAGCGATTTGATTGGCTGGAGCGGCGATGTCGTGCGGGAAACTTCTCGCCGGCAATGTCTGGCGGCCCTTTAGCCGAGGATCCCCACTGCGCATGCGCCGCAGTCAGCGGCGCAACTGCGGGGGGAATATCTCCTAAACCTTACAGATTTAGGAGATATTCTTTATACCTACAGGTAAGCCTCATAGGCTTACCTGTAGGTTAAAGTGGTAGTATAGAGTTTACCACTGTAAGCTGACAAAATAATCAGAAAAGAAGTTGGTGGCAATCTACAAAAACATTTGGCAAGAAAACTTGCATCTGTTACAAAATTATAACTAATGGAAATAGAAGAATGCCACATCGAAGTACAAAAAGTATAACTTTCTACAAGCAGATTTGTGTTCAGACACTTTACCAACAGATTTGGTACAGCTTTCATTTACATTTTTTTTTTTTTTGGATGCACAACAAAGTCCCAACGCATAGACCAGACAATTTGGCTTACATCATACAATGGTGTGTGCTAGGAAAAAATAAAATGGAAGTGTCCCACTTTTTTTTTTTTTTTAAAGGCAGCGTGTTCCAACTAACACATTTCACGTGCATTGCAACCCACTGCAGTGATTAAAGATAAATTGTCACTTTGCAACAATTCAATAAAGTTGAAAAAAATGTAAATGGTGCGATGCATCATTTACAACCCATCAGCACTGTTCGCTTCACAGCATACACTAGTAACCGCAGTATAATGAGCCCTTAACTTGCTGCACTGATTATATGCTACAATTTCCTCATGTGTAAAATGAGGGACAATAATAGACATGGAAAGGAAAATATGCACATGCAATGTTCCATAAGAAATGCAAAGCTGCAATCAATAGATTGCAATATTACATTCTAGTTTTTAGGTCACATGGACACTGGGCATGTAGAAAGCTTCTACAGATGGGCACAGCGATAGCTCAAGTGAGGACTCAGGCAAGTATAAAGAGTTTACTACCTAAATATTATTGCCTTAGCCTAGGTTTACATTGGTCCGATTTGGCATGCCAAATCGCCAGCTATTGCCAGCAGTGACAGCGCCCAAATCAGTGACGCACGACTTCTTTGAAACACCGCACAGATTACCATGCACTACTTTTAGCGACTTGAATAGACATCTGTGCATTAACTCGCACAGATGTCTGTCATATCGCCCCTGAAGTCAGACTGCATTGCCGGGATGAAATAGTGCGAGTTTAGCTGAACTCGCACGATTCCTAACCCACAGCAATGTAAACCTAGGCTTCAGATAAAAATGTTTAGGCTTTAGAATCACTTTAGATCCCCTGTTGACTGCTGTTATCTTCCAGGTGCCAGGTTTGCAGCCTCTTGATTGGAATTTCTAACACAGCTGGGGTATGCTGGAAACACATGTGGAGCTGTGCACGTGCAGCTCAGTGCGCATTCAATAGATGACTGCAGGCAGGTACATTTTTATTAAAAAAATAAAAAGACGAGCCAGCGCTAAATGGAAGAGGGCAGCTTGCCACAAGGTCATTATACAAAAACCTTTCTAGTACAATTAAAGGGGTTATAAAGGTTTTTATTAGTGGCCCCCAGTTTACTTACCTGAGCCCTCGAAAGTCCCGCGTTGAGAACGCATTTGATCTCTGTCTCAGCTCTTCATTGGATAGATTGATAACAGCGCAGACATTGGCTCTCGCTGCTGTCTATACTGCAATGGCACGAGGGGCGGGGCCGAGTCCTGTAGTCGGCGGCTATGGGCATCCACTACAGGACTAGGGAGTGTGTCCGCAAGGTAACCCCTTTGGAAGAGCACTTCCCAGGGGGGGGTTATCAGAAACGGGGAGGAGCCCAGAAAGCCGCCGAGGGACCCCAGAAGACGTGGATCGGGCCACTCTGTGCAAAACGAGCTGCACAGTGGAGGCAAGTATAACATGTTTGTTATTTAAAAAAAAGAAAAAAAAAAAAAAGAAGGATGAAGCTTTAAGCTTTACAACCCCTTTAAAGTGTTACTAAACCCAGGACCCTACATTTACTATATCTGGTCTCCCAGTACACAGACATTCCATTATTATAGTAAATATTAACTGCTAAACACTGTTTCTCATTAGCAGTTATAGCAGTCTTGTGACTTCCATCAGCATCCAGTTGAGCAATGGCTAAAGCTTATGAGGAGGAGTTGTAATTTTGAGGCCGCATGACCCCTGATCGGAAAAAATAAAATACAAATTTCTCTAGTAATAGATAGCAAACTGAGCATGTGCAAAGTGCCCCAAAACTCTGTACCATCAGGGTTGGGGACTGTGGAAGAAAGGGAGCAAACAACCTTTTTACACAATATTAACCCCTTAAGTTTCACAGTGAGTATAAACAAGCTTGCTCTACTCTACTGCATATACAGATTGATTTTTACTGCTAAGGGTTTAGTAACAATTTAACCACTTCCGGACCAGCTCACGCCGATATACGTTGGCACTTTGAAGAGGGATATCGTTATGGCAGCAGCTAGCTACCATAACCCCAGTATACTCTTCTTCAGTGAGCTGTCCAGTTTCAGATTAAAGTGGTCTCTGTGGCAGATAAACTGCTAGATCTCTTATCGGCGGCGGGTGAGGGCCCCCTTCTGGAGCCCTGCACCGATTACCGGAGCCGTTGGTAGCAGCTGAGGCAATCAAGTCCTCTCCCTAGCTTGGTATGGAGACGAGGGGGAAGATGGCCCCCACCTGTCTCCATACCATTGCAGGGCGGAAGCGACGTCAAAACATCACTTTCACCCATAGCTCTTAAAGAGACTTTTTTTTTTAATGACATTTGCATTTTTATGTAAATATGAGATTCGAGGTCCTTTCATGCTTTTTTTCTATTACAAGGGATGTTTACATTCCTTGTAATAGTAATAAAAGAGACAATTTTTAAAAGAATAAAAATAAAAAGGTGAAATAAATTTAAAACTATATTTAATTCCCGCCGAGCTCACGTGCAGAAGCAAATGCATGATGTGAGCAGCAAGAGCAATAATTCTAGCCCTAGACTTCCTCTAACTCAAAACATGCAACTTTTTTAGAATTTTTTTTAAACATCGCCTATGGAGATTAAGGGTAAAAGTTTGTCGCCATTCCACGAGCGGGCGCAAATTTTAAGTGCGATTTTAAGTTTTAAGTGCGATATGTTGGGTATCAATTTACTGTAAAAGCCTCCTCCTCTTTGGTTCCCAAACAGTGCTACTGGCCCCTCCCCCCTGCCCCTAGAGCAGAACGTTTACTGTGGCGGCACCTGAGCAGCCCCGAGCCTGAGCCACTGCTCTGTGCGTCCATTCACACTTTGCAGTGGCTCAGCCACACTCTAGCCCCTCATTGGTTCACCATCTGTGATTGACAGCAGCCTGAGCCAATGGCTACTGCAACTGTCTCAGAAGATGAGGAGGGAGAGTTGAGGCACTCAAGCACACGGATGCTGCACAAAGAAGGTTTTTTACCTTCACGCATAGAATTCAGCCACTTTAAGCTTCTGATAATTCTACACTGCTACCGATGCTGCACTTTATTTCAATTCAATTGTAAAGGCTGAAGGTTTACGTTCATGCATTCTATACATGATGGTAAACGATTGTATGTGTGGTACTCCCCTCCTCACAGCCCCCCTCCTTATACTCAGCTCAGCACCCTCTCAATCCAGCAATGTGCACAGGAGCCTCAGCTGTCCATGGTCTCTCTCCTTATTTGCTAAGGCATAGCAGCGTGAAACATTGGCTCCCACTGCTGTCAATCACAGCCAGTGAGCAGTGGGTGGAGCCGAGACATGGCTCTATGTGCCACCATAACAGGCAGCTTGCTATTGGGGGCACTAGTCAATGGGTAGGAGCTCCAGAGGGGGACCCAAAAATAATAGGATTAGGGCTGCTCTGTGCATAACTATTACATGGGGCAGATAAGAATTTTGTTAACCACTTCCCGCCTGGTCAATAGTATATTGACATCCGGGAAGTGGTTCTGTTATCCTGACTGGACGTCTATCAGTCTGACACCCTGTATCTCCGATCTCGGTAAAGAGCCTCCAGCGGATCACGGCTGATCACGATGTAAACAGGATGAGCCGTTGATCAGCTCTTCCTCACTCCCGTCTGACAGACGCGAGTAGAGGAGAGCCGATCGGCTTCTCTCCTGACAGGGGGGGGGGGGGGGTTGCGCTGATTGTTTATCAGCGCAGCGCCCTCTCGGATGCCCACACTGGACCACCAGGGAAGCCACCATGGCCCCATAAAAGCAACAATAGGCACAAAAAATAACAAAACAAAAAAAAAAAAAACGACCACAATAAATGCCAATCGGTGCCCACAAATGGCCACTGACTGGCAACATGGGCACTGACTGAAGTGAAGCCCAGCAATGCCATCAGTGCCACCTGTCAGTGCCCATCTATCAGAATCCATCTGTGCCACCCATAAGTACTGCCCATCGGTGCCCGTAATTGAAAAAGAAAACTTACTTTTTTTACAAAAAATATTAACAGAAGAAAAATAAAAACTACATTTTTTTCAACATTTTTAGTCTTTTTTTAGATGTTGCGCAAAAAAGAAAAAATTGCAGGAGGTGATCAAATACCACCAAAAGAAAGCTCTATTTGTGGGAACAAAATGATAAAAAAATTGTTTGTGTAGCATGACCGCACAATTAACATTCAAAGTGCGACAGAGCTAAAAGGTGAAAAATGGCTTGGGCAGGAAGGTGCGCAAGTGCCTGGTATGGAAGTGGTTAAACAAAAAAAAAAAAAAAACCTTTATAATCAGTTTAAGGGCCAGTTCTCACCACATGCAGTGCTCTTTCTGTGCATCAAAACACCATGGAAAGTATGTTATATGGGTTCCAATAGTTCACACCAGTGCAGTGTGCATTACAGTACTTTTCAGCTGCAGAAGAAAAAAAAAAAGTACAAACATGCTGCTTTTTTCTTGCACAGAACCCTACGGGAACGCATCAAAAATGCACAGGAGCCCAGTACAGCAGGGAAAAAAAAAAAAACACAGGAAAAAAGAAAACATATGGAAATGCAACAAACACATCAAAAATTTGCATGCAGAAACGCATGCAGTTTTTGTGGTGTGAATGGGCACCAAGTGTTTGTTAATGCAGAAGAGGCATAGCATGTCTCCTCTGCAACAAAGAGCTGCCTGCTTGCAGTTTTTGTATTAGGCGATGTTCAACTTTAAACATAGCAACCTTTCAGAACTCACTCTGACTTTCGCCGCCACCAGGCTAAAACAAACGGCGGCTGGTGTGTGCTGCAAGCAGGCATTTTGCATGCACTTTTAGTGCATCGCACCGTTTACTTGTTTTTTGTTTAACCACTGGGCACTTAAACCCCCTTCCTAACCAGACCAATTTTCAGCTTTCGGTGCTCTCACACTTTGAATGACAGTTACTCAGTCATACAACATTGTACCCATTTGAATTTTTTGTCCTTTTTTCCACACAAATAGAGCTTTCTTTTGGTGGTATTTGATCACTTCTGGGTTTTTTATTTTTTGCGCTATAAAAGAAAAAACGACTGAAAATTCTGTAAAAAAATAAAAATAAATCTTGTTTCTGTCATATTAGCAGGTTATTTCTCACACACAGCATATGCATACGACAAATTACACCCCAAAACACATTCTGCTATTCCTCCTGAGTATGGCGATAGCCCATGTGTGAGACTTTTAAAAAAAAACTGTTTTGTGCTAAAAAAAAAAAAAAAAAAAAAAAAAAAACAGTAAAGTTAGCCCAATTTTTTTTCATAATGTGAAAGATGATGTTACGCCAAGTAAATAGATACCTAACATGTCACGCTTCAAAATTGCGCACACTCATGGAATGGCGCCAAACTTCGCTACTTAAAAATCCCCATAGGCGACGCTTTAATTAGTTTTATTGGTTACATGTTTTTAGTTGGAGAGAAGGTCTAGGGCCAAAATGATTGCTCTCGCTCTAACGTTCGCAGAGATTTCTCACATGTGTAGCTTGAACACCGTTTTCATATGTGGGCGGGACTTATGTATGTGTTCGCTTCTGCATGCGAGCACATGGGGACAGGGGTGCTTTAAAAAAATGGGTATTGCAGAGTATTTGGGTATTGCAGAGTATCGCGCAGGGTATTGGGGTACTGCAGGGTAATGCAGGGTACTGGGGTAATGCAGAGCTGGGATGGATGGATGGCTGGATCTGTAACTGGATTTGTCACAGATCCAGCCACAGCGCAGCTGCTGACACCCCGCTCCCCCCCTCTCCTCGCACACTGTACCGAACGGTACAGAGAGGAGAGGGAGGAACCGGCGTCAAATGACGCCGGTTTGTTCACAAGTGGTAAACGGCCGCTATCAGCTATCTAGAAGACCCGGCGAGCGCGGACACTTACGCGAGCGCGTCCCAGGGGACGCGCAAACGCGGAAGTGCAGGACGACGTCCCAGGGACGTCGTGTCAAAGTAACTCGACCGCGCTGTAGCACTATTTTTGCTATAGCGCGGTCGGCAAGGTTGTTGAAACGTCATGTTGACATTGTACTTCATCCTTATGCAATGCAGCACACTACAAGGTGGTTCAGTGTGTTTGAAACATGCCACGGGGGGCTGGGGAGTAGCTGTGCATTATACTTTTCTTCATTATGGTGATATAATTTAAAGTGGATGTAAACCCCCCATACACCCAGTGAAGTAAACAGCCTCAGATGATACACAGAGATGAACCAAATCTCCCTACATAGGTTTTACATGTATATCTGCTGTCTTCACATGTATATACTATTTAACAGGAATCCTCAAACTACGGCCCTCCAGCTGTTGCTGAACTACACATCCCATGAGGCATTGTAAAACTTTGACATTCGCAGACATGACTAGGCATGATGGGAATTGTAGTTCCTGAACAACTGGAGGGCCGTAGTTTGAAGACCCATAGAAAGTTCAGATCATGTTAGATTTTCTCTTATTGGTTAACACAGAGTGTGATGTCTGGGCATACAGCCAAGATAGCTAACATTCATCATAGGCAGAGACTCATGTGGCGTTTTGTAATAAGACCTGCTCTCTGCTAATCTATTTTGGCAACTTCCCCTGACAGAAGATTCACTGTTGATCACAGATTGTGGTACAGAGCCAATCAGTGGCTATTTATGTGATCAGCTGTGTCCAAAAATCGGCATTTCTTTCCTCATCCTGATAGAAGAGATATGATAAATGGCTTCTCTAAAAAGGGACATGACAGGGACATGATAATTCAGGGCATTGATCATCAACGTAGACCCAAGAGTGCCCACCAAGGCTGCCAATCTGTGCCCACCAGTACCCATCAGTGAAGGAAAACATTTCCAGTTTGCAAAATTGGATAAGAAACTATAAAAAAAAAATCCATTTACTTAGCAAAAAATAAAAAACCCAGTGGGGATTAATTACCACCAAAAGAAAGCTCTATTTGTGTGAAAAATTTAAACATGATAAAGATAATATGGGTACAGGGTTGCATGACAGCGCACTTGTCAAAGTGTGAGGGCACTGAAAGCCAAAAATTGGCCTGGGCAGCAAGGGGGTGAAAGTGCCCAGCAGATTATATATATATATTTTACACACCACACACACACACACACACACACACACACACACACACACACACACACACACACACACACAAACAAAAACACACACACACACACAAACAAAAACACACACACACACACAAACAAAAACACACACACACACACACAAAAACACACACACACACACAAACAAAAACACACACACACACACAAACAAAAACACACACACACACACAAACAAAAACACACACACACACAAACAAAAACACACACACACACACACAAAAACACACACACACACACACAAAAACACACACACACACACAACAAAAACACACACACACACACACACACACACACACACACACACACAAACAAAAACACACACACACACACAAACAAAAACACACACACACACAAACAAAAACACACACACACACACAAACACACACACACACACACACACACACAAACAAAAACACACACACACACAACAAAAACACACACACACACAAACAAAAACACACACACACACAAACAAAAACACACACACACACAAACACACACACACACACACACACACACACACACACACACACACACACACACACACACAAACAAAAACACACACACACACACACACACACACACACACAAACAAAAACACACACACACACACAAACAAAAACACACACACACACACAAACAAAAACACACACACACACACAAACAAAAACACACACACACACACACAAAAACACACACACACACACACACACACACACACACACAAAAACACACACACACACACACACAAACACACACACACACACACACACACACACACACACAAACACACACACACACACACAAACAAACACACACACACACACACACACACACACACACACACACACACACACACACACACACACACACACACACACACAAACACACACACACACACACACAAACACACACACACACACACACACACACACACACACACACACACACACACACACAAAACACACACACAAACAAAAACACACAAACAAAAACACACACACACACACACACAAACAAAAACACACACACACTGCATCCAGTTTACAGGCTGATTAAATAGGACATAATGCAAATTGCCTGGTGCATGCAGTGGGAAAAACTTGCCCATCACATCCGATGCTAAACCAGAATGTGATTGGTCAGTATGGGCTACTCTGTATAAAACCAACAGACATAGGAGTGGGGTGCAGTAACCTATAGCAACCAATCAGAATGTGTCACCTATGTGACCTAGCAGAAGTGAAATGTGATTGGATGATGTAGGGGGACAGAACTGCCTGACAGGATGGAAGCCTGCTTATACATATAGTCTACATACCGCACCCGCCAGCGCAAGTCCCAGCGACTGAGAACCAGTACGCAGCCAGACAGTGCTCGCTGGCACTTGTAGTCCCCGAGAAGCCGCACTGTGGAGCCGCAGGATTCGGCGCCGAGGACCGCTGGGACTTGTAGTCCCCATAGAATCCGCAGTGTGGAGCCCCAGGACTCGGCGCCGAGGACAGCTGGGACTTGTAGTCCCCGAGAAGCCGCAGTGTGAAGTCCCAGGACTCGGCGCCGAGGAACACCGGGACTTGTAGTCCCTCAGCAGTGTTGCGGCAGCGCTGTAGGGGGATGTTAGCTCCCAGTTACAGGCACACAGTCCGTACAGCAATGGAACACCTACATTCAAGGAGACGGGCAGGTCGGTCCCTTTCCTCTTCACCGCACTAAACACCGATCCCCACTATCAGCGTTCCCAGACACGGTTCGGTCCGCTCTCAGACACTACTTGGGTTTCCGGTTCCGGTCTCCGTCTTTCTCTTCCCTCAGTCTGACTGTACCGCGCTCCGCCACCGGTCACGTGACAACCGACGGCCCGCCCTCCCACCAAACAAGGGAAGCGGTAGGGGGCGGAGCCTGTGGGATGAGCTGAGTTCTCTCCTCCCACAAGCTGTAAAGGAAATAGACCGGAGCGGCCGGGGAGAGGAGAGGAGTGTGTGTAGGTTACCGCAGTGGTGGCTGGAGTGGGGAATACAGGGATGTATGGCGGCCATGCTCCATCAGATCTCTGGAAATGTACCTGACCATAGAAAGAAAGTCATATATCACATAATGGGACCTTCCAGCTCATCAGGGACCCGACACAGAGCAAGACGTGGAGTGGATCCCTGGGCATCCCAAACATTACTTCCTAAAAAGGATTGCACCTTCACTTAGTAAATAATGGGACGTACTAAACTGCATATTGGGATGATGGGATGATTGGATTATTGGCTGCAATACTGAGAACTATCACTAGATGTCAGTGCATTTTATACACATATATATGGTAATGATTCTGTTGTTTCTCAACTAATGTTATTCTTTCCTGACATGCTTGATACAATGTTGCAAGAAGCAGTTGCTAATGTTTAACTGTTCACTTGCTGCTTTTTTTATTCAGCCGTACAACAGGATCATAGTAAATTATACTGAATTAATGGAAAAATTGCATTGACCTGTTTTTGATGGAAACATGGCTTGAAATATTATGTTAATTTTTTTTCTACGTTTGGTTATAAATATACATAAGACTATATTTAACCCATTTCCAATAATAATATACATATAATTATTTTTCTACATTGGATTATGAGTGGAATATTGCTTATAAAAATACATGGCAATATATTAAACCCATTTCTGATAATAATATGCATATAATTATTTTTCTACAAGGGATTATGGGTGGAATATTGGTTATAAATATACATAGGAATATATTAAACCAATTTCTGATAATAATATGCATATAAATATTTTTCTACATGGTATTATGGATGGAATATTGGTTATAAATATACATAGAGATATATTCAACCCATTTATGATAATAATAAGCATATAATTATTTTTCTACATGAGATTATGGGTGGAATATTGGTTATAAATATACATGGCAATATATTAAACCCATTTCTAATAATAATATGCATATAATTATTTTTCTACATGTGATTATGGGTGGAATATTGGCTATAAATAAACATAGGGATATATTTAACCCATTTCTGATAATAATATACATATAATTATTTTTCTACATGGGATTATGGATGGAATATTGGTTATAAATATACATGGCAATATATTAAACCCATTTATGATAATATGCATATAATTATTTTTCTACATGGGATTATGGGCGGAATATTGCTTATAAATATACATAGGGATATATTCAACCCTTTTCTGATAATAATATGCATATCATTATTTTTCTACATTGGATTATGAGTGGAATATTGCTTATAAAAATACATGGAAATATATTAAACCCATTTCTGATAATACTATGCATATAATTATTTTTCTACAAGGGATTATGGGTGGAATATTGGTTATAAATATACATAGGAATATATTAAACCAATTTCTGATAATAATATGCATATGAATATTTCTCTACATGGGATTATGGGTGGAATATTGGCTATAAATATACATAGGGATATATTTAACCCATTTCTGATAATAATATACATATAGTTATTTTTCTACATGGGATTATGGGTGGAATATTGGTTATAAACATACATGGCAATATATTAAACCCATTTCTAATAATAATATGCATATAATTATTTTTCTACATTGGATTATGGGTGGAATATTGCTTATAAAAATACATGGCAATATATTAAACCCATTTCTGATAATACTATGCATATAATTATTTTTCTACAAGGGATTATGGGTGTAATATTGGTTATAAATATACATAGGAATATATTAAACCAATTTCTGATAATAATATGCATATGAATATTTCTCTACATGGGATTATGGGTGGAATATTGGCTATAAATATACATAGGGATATATTTAACCCATTTCTGATAATAATATGCATATAATTATTTTTCTACATGGGGATTATGGATGGAATATTGATTATAAAAATACATGGCAATATATTAAACCCATTTCTTATAATAATATGCATATAATTATTTTTCTACATGGGATTATGGGTGGAATATTGGTTATAAATATACATAGGGATATATTAAACCCATCTCTGATAATAATTTGCATATAATTTATTTTCTACATGTGGATTATGGGTGGAATATTGGCTATAAATATACATAGGGATATATTTAACCCATTTCTGATAATAATATACATATAATTATTTTTCTACATGGCATTATGGGTGGAATATTGGTTATAAATATACATGGCAATATATTAAACCCATTTCTAATAATAATATGCATATAATTATTTTTCTACATGGGGATTATGGATGGAATATTGATTATAAAAATACATTACAATATATTAAACCTATTTCTGATCATAATATGCCTATAATTATTTGTCTACATTGGATTATGGGTGGAATATTGGTTGTAAAAATACATGGCAATATATTAAACCCATTTCTGATAATAATATGCATATAATTATTTTTCTACATGGGATTATGGGCGGAATATTGGTTATAAATATACATAGGGATATATTAAACCCATTTCTGATTTGAATAAGCATATAATTATTTCTCTACATGGGATTATGGATGGAATATTGGTTATAAATATACATAGGGATATATTCAACCCATTTATGATAATAATAAGCATATAATTATTTTTCTACATGGGATTATGGGTGGAATTTTGGCTATAAATATACATAGGGATATATTAAACCTATTTCTGATCATAATATGCCTATAATTATTTGTCTACATTGGATTATGGGTGGAATATTGGTTAGAAATATACATGGCAATATATTAAACCCATTTCTGATAATAATATGCATATAATTATTTTTCTACATTGGATTATGGGTGGAATATTGCTTATAAAAATACATGGCAATATATTAAACCCATTTCTGATAATACTATGCATATAATTATTTTTCTACATGGGATTATGGGTGGAATATTGGTTATAAATATACATGGCAATATATTAAACCCATTTCTGATAATACTATGCATATAATTATTTTTCTACATGGGATTATGGGTGGAATATTGGTTATAAATATACATGGCAATATATTAAACCCATTTCTAATAATAATATGCAAATAATTATTTTTCTACATGGGGATTATGGATGGAATATTGATTATAAAAATACATGGCAATATATTAAACCCATTTCTTATAATAATATGCATATAATTATTTTTCTACATGGGATTATGGGTGGAATATTTGGTTATAAATATACATAGGGATATATTAAACCCATCTCTGATAATAATATACATATCATTTATTTTCTACATGTGGATTATGGGTGGAATATTGGTTATAACTATACATAGCGATATATTAAACCCATTTCTGATTATAATATGCATATAATTATTTTTCTACATGGGATTATGGGTGGAATATTGGTTATAAATATACATAGGGATATATTAAACCCATTTCTGATTATAATATGCATATAATTATTTTTCTACATGAGATTATGGGTGGAATATTGGTTATAAATATACATAGGGATATATTATATCCATTTCTAATAATAATATGCATATAATTATTTTTCTACATGGGTTTATGGGCGGAATATTGGTTATAAATATACATAGGGATATATTAAACCCATTTCTGATTTGAATAAGCATATCATTATTTTTCTACCTGGGATTATGGATGGAATATTGGTAATAAATATACATAGGGATATATTAAACCCATTACTGATAATATGATGCATATAATTATTTTTCTACATGGGAATATGGGTGGAATATTGGCTATAAATATACATAGGGATATATTTAACCCATTTCTGATAATAATATACATATAATTATTTTTCTACATGGGATTATGGGTGGAATATTGGTTATAAATATACATGGCAATATATTAAACCCATTTCTAATAATAATATGCATATAATTATTTTTCTACATGGGGATGAGGGATGGAATATTGATTATAAAAATACATTACAAAATATTAAACCTATTTCTGATCATATTGGGGCAGATTCACAGAGAAATGGATTATCGTAGCGTATCAGAAATACACTACGCCGCCGTTTTTTACCTTGCTCTACGTGGAATTCAGGTAGATTTTCTACGGTAAACGACGGCGGCGTAGTGTATTTCTCCCGTCGCAATCCATATAGACAAGTAGGGGGCGTGAAACATTTAAATTAGGCGTGTTCCCGCGGCGATCGATGTGCGCATGCTCCGTTCGCAAATTTCCCGCCGTGCATTGCGCGAAATCACGTCGTGACGTCATTCGTTGTTTATGTAGCGTACTTTACGGGCGATCCACGTCCCGACGAGTTACGTAAACAAAAAAAATTTTTAAATAAATTCGAAGCGGGAACGACGGCCATACTTAACATGGGCTACGTAAAGTTAGAGCAGCAAAAAGCTGCTCTAACATTACGTATAAAAAAATAGACGAAAACGATTGCGACGCCCGCTCGTATGTTCGTGAATCCCCGTAAAAACACATTTGCATATCCCGACGCATCAAAACGACGCGAACTCCTCCCAGCGGCCGCAAATAGATGGCAGCGTAGATCCGAAGGCTTACGAAGACTTAAGCCTCTCGGATCGAAGCCCGAAGCCGGTGTATCAGGGTTTGAGGATTCAAACTAGTGATACGCCGCGCGAAATTTGAAATTACTCCTGTCTAACCCCAGTTAGACAGGCGTAATTGTTTTGTGAATCTGCCCCAATATGCCTATAATTATTTGTCTACATTGGATTATGGGTGGAATATTGGTTGTAAAAATACATGGCAATATATTAAACCCATTTCTGATAATAATATGCATATAATTATTTTTCTACATGGGATTATGGATGGAATATTGGTTATAAATATACATGGCAATATATTAAACCCATTTCTGATTATAATATGCATATAATTATTTTTCTACATGGGATTATGGGTGGAATATTGGTTATAAATATACATAGGGATATATTATATCCATTTCTAATAATAATATGCATATAATTATTTTTCTACATGGGTTTATGGGCGGAATATTGGTTATAAATATACATAGGGATATATTAAACCCATTTCTGATTTGAATAAGCATATAATTATTTCTCTACATTGGATTATGGATGGAATATTGGTTATAAATATACATAGGGATATATTCAACCCATTTATGATAATAATAAGCATATAATTATTTTTCTACATGGGATTATGGGTGGAATTTTGGCTATAAATATACATAGGGATATATGTAACCCATTTCTGATAATAATATACATATAATTATTTTTCTACATGGGATTATGGGTGGAATATTGGTTATAAACATACATGGCAATATATTAAACCCATTTCTAATAATAATATGCATATAATTATTTTTTACATTGGATTATGGGTGGAATATTGGTTAGAAATATACATGGCAATATATTAAACCCATTACTGATAATATTATGCATATAATTTATTTTCTACACAGGGATTATAAGTGGAATATTGGTTATAAATATACATGGGAATATATTAAACCCATTACTGATAGTATTATGCATGTAATTATTTCTGTACATGGGATTATGGGTGGAATATTGGTTATAAATATACATAGGGATACATTCAACCCATTTCTAATAATAATATGCATATAATTATTTTTCTACATGGGATTATGGGTGGAATATTGGTTATAAATATACATGGCAATATATTAAACCCATTTCTAATAATAATATGCATATAATTATTTTTCTACATGGGGATTATGGATGGAATATTGATTATAAAAATACATGGCAATATATTAAACCTATTTCTGATCATAATATGCATATAATTATTTGTCTACATTGGATTATGGGTGGAATATTGGTTGTAAAAATACATGGCAATATATTAAACCCATCTCTGATAATAATATGCATATAATTATTTTTCTACATGGGATTATGGATGGAATATTGGTTATAAATATACATGGCAATATATTAAAACTATTTCTGATTATAATATGCATATAATTATTTTTCTACATGGGATTATGGGTGGAATATTGGTTATAAATATACATAGGGATATATTATATCCATTTCTAATCATAATATGCATATAATTTATTTTCTACATGGGTTTATGGGCGGAATATTGGTTATAAATATACATAGGGATATATTAAACCCATTTCTGATTTGAATAAGCATATAATTATTTTTCTACCTGGGATTATGGATGGAATATTGGTAATAAATATTCATAGGGATATATTAAACCTATTACTGATAATATGATGCATATAATTATTTTTCTACATGGGATTATGGATGGAATATTGGTTATAAATATACATAGGAATATATTAAACCCATTACTGATAATATTATGCATATCATTTATTTTCTACACAGGGATTATAAGTGGAATATTGGTTATAAATATAAATGGGAATATATTAAACCCATTTCTGGTATGAATATGCATATAATTATTTTTCTATAACGGGATTGTGGGTGGAATATTGGTTATAAATATACATGGGAATATATTAAACACATTACTGATAGTATTATGCATATAATTATTTCTCTACATGGGATTATGGGTGGAATATTGGTTATAAATATACATAGCATAGGGATACATTCAACCCATTTCTAATAATAATATGCATATAATTATTTTTCTACATGGGATTATGGATGGAATATTGGTTATAAATATACATAGGGATACATTCAACCCATTTCTAATAATAATATGCATATAATTATTTTTCTACATGGGATTATGGGTGGAATATTGGTTATAAATATACATAGGGATACATTCAACCCATTTCTAATAATAATATGCATATAATTTATTTTCTACATGGGGATTATGGGTGGAATATTGGTTATTAATATACATAGGGATATAGTGGGCCAGATTCACGTAATCTGCGCATTATTGGACCGGCGTAGCGCACCGCCTTTATGTTAGACTGGCACAATGTAGCGGCACAATCACCCTATTCTTGTAGGTTTTGCTCAGAAATTTGCGCCTGTGCAATGTTATTTCAGAGGCGCAAGGCGGAGTTTTTGAAATTGGGAAGGACGTGGGCGTGTTACATTGAATTGAGCCGTGACCCCATGCAAATGAAGGGCCGGCCGGATCGCGCATTGCGCACATGAAGCAGACCATGGTCAGCACCTCTGTGAGCATGCTCCCAACTCGGGAACGGCGCAATCAGTGAAATTAGAAGTGGACCCGGGCAACTTAGTGAACTACGCAGACAGCATAAATAGACAGACACAAACGCTCTTCCTTTGCAAAAGTACATCCCTTTGTATCCCTTCCTCTACAGCAAGGTGCTTTTGTTCTGTTGTTTGTTGCGTTGTGACTTGTCTTTGTGATCTTTGTTGACTGTTTGATCTAGTGTTTTGGATAATATATTTGATAGTGTTTTTTGG
The DNA here is from genome assembly GCA_029574335.1 of Rana kukunoris. Taxonomy (NCBI): domain Eukaryota; kingdom Metazoa; phylum Chordata; class Amphibia; order Anura; family Ranidae; genus Rana; species Rana kukunoris. The sequence continues at coordinate 128,678,127 of CM056052.1, forward strand.
TGACTGGTTGTGAGACTTTTTGGTTGATAGATTTTGGTTTGTTTGTTGCTTGATTTTTCCTGCTTGTTTTTGTGTGTGATTTTTGTTGATTGTTTGTGAGCGAGTTTTTGTATGAGTATGACTGAGAGGAAGTGTAAGATGAATTTTTCTTTGGGGGAGAAACAAATAATTGGCTGGGCCATTACCCAATATGGGCGTTTCCTCCACGGCCCAGAGAGTGCCAACACCACCCCGGCCAGGAGGAGGGAGATTCTGCAGATGATTACCAACCAGGTAAATTCTGTTGGGGGGGAAACCCGGACACGCGAGGGGATCGAAAAGAAAATCAATGATCTCCGGCGTCTGGTCCGAAAGAAGCTGAGGCAGATGTCAGCCCATGCCAGGGGCACTGGAGGGGGCCCACAATGCCCTGTTAGGCTGACAGCGGAGGAGCGTGTGGTGGCCCAGACCTTTCATAGGCAACAAGTGGAGGGCCTGCCTGGCTATGACTCCAGTCAGGAGCCCGTGAGGACAGGTACGTTTTTTTGCCCTATCAGGTGTGTAGCATGTGTGTGTGGGGGGGAGGGAATATGTGGCAAGTGTGTGGATCCTCCAACCTGTGAATGTTTTGTGTCATCCACAGATGTGCAGGAGGGTGCTGGGCCATCTGGCCTGACCGCACCATCCCCAGGACAGCAGCCTGATGAGGACCCCCAGACAATGCCGGAGTCCTCGGAGGAGGTTGAGGAGGAGGAGTTTGAGGAGGAGGAGTTCATGTCAGGCAGTGGCCTCTTGTTTTTGGAGGACTCTTCCACTCTGGCTGGCAGCAGCCAGCCCTCCATAAGGGGTAGCCCCTCCCACTCCTCCCGCAAAAGGGCTCCCCTGCCAAGGGGCTCCCCTTCTCCCCAGCCACAAGCATCAGCTGGAGGCAGGAAGTCGTCCCAGAAGACCAGGGGGGTGGCCGAGGGTCTGCCCGCCAATCTGAGAAGGGACCAGGCCCTTCAGACCCGCCATCTTGGACAGGTCAGCCAGACTTTGGTGCGGATGAAGGAGAGCCTGTCCTCCATAAAGGATACGCTTGGGAACCTGGACTGCCACTCCCGGGCTCTTACAAACTGCCTAAACGAACTGCAGACTACAACAGCAGACGTTGGGCAGGATGCTCACAAGTCCTGCATGGTGGGCTTGTGCTAATCCAATTTGATGAGGATGTGGGGTGTGTGTGCTAGGGACCACAGTGGTGTGCATGCATGCATTCTCATTGTGCCATGATTAATGTGTGTGTTTAACGTGCAAAGATGCCCAATGTGAGCTGCATCCTGGCTGCTCTTCCCTCAGAAGACGGGGTAGCCTCGGTTAGGGGGGGATTGTCTGGTTCGGGGGTCAGGTCATCACGTAGGTCAATCTACAGGCTCTTTCTTACTGCAAAGTTGTGCGGCAGGCAACAGGCACCGATGATCTGGCACATAAAGTTTGGGGAATACAACAGGGTACCCCCAGACTTATCCAGGCATCGGAAATGTGACTTCAGGAGGCCAAAGGTGCTCTCCACCACTGCACGTTTGGGCGTGGGCTTCATTGTATCTTTCCTCTCCTGGGGTTTGGGGGTTCCGGATAGGAGTCATGAGATGGGGTCCCAGTGGATATGCAGAGTCATCTGGAAGGGAAAAGACAGGAGGATGTTAGTCATGCATGTACCCGTTGTGATGTGTGCATCATGGGGGGGTACAGTCATGCCTGCCACCCATGTCACTCACCAACCAGCCAGGTGTCCCCATACATGTTCTGTTCGAATTCCATTGGGATGGGGCTTTGATTGTAGATGTAGCTGTCATTGCTGGATCCGGGGTGTTTGGCACGGACGTGCCATATGAGGCCTTGGGCATCGACTATCACCTGTACGTTGATGGAATGCCAATGTTTCCAATTGTGGTACATGTGCTCTGTCTCATGGGGGGGCTGGAGTGCCACATGTGTGCAATCAATGGCCCCCACGGTGTGTGGGAATCTGGCAATTCTGTAGAAATCTGTCATTGCCTTCAGCCGCAGGTCCTCAGTGTTGGGTTTGATGATTTGGTTGACCATGCGTCTGAGGATTGCGGGGACAACCTGGTGCACACATCTGCTCATGGAGGATTGTGACATCCCAGCCACCACTCCACTTGTTCTTTGAAAAGAGCCACTGGCCAGGAAATGGAGTGTTGCCAGGACCTTGACCAGTGGCTGCACTGCATGTGAGCAGTGTGTTGGGCTGGTGATGTCATCCTGCAGGGTTGTGGTTAATTCCAGGATGGCATGAGGGGTGAATCTGAAGATGCGATACACCTCAGAATCACTCATGCCAAACAGATCTATTTGTGTGAGGTATATCCTCTCCCGTTCCCTCCTCCTTCTTTGCTCCTCTAAAGTCAGTAGTATAGCTATGCGCAAGGATGTCCCTGGCATGTTGGCATACAGATTGTTGTGCAGCAAGTGTGACTGCTCAGCTCCTCACTAACAGTGTTGCTTTATCTGACATGTAGACGGATTGTCTAATTTTATACCACCTTTTATATGGTCTAATTTTAGACAGGACATGCAGCTGTTGCGCACAGCGCGTAGCCTGCGCTGCACCAACGTTCTTTTGTGGATCCCCGTAACTCCCTCATTTGCATATTTGACTAGCAAATCAATGGTGTGTCTAGCGCAGTTTTGCGCGGACGGATGCGCCAGTCTATCGAAAGTCCGCCGGGTCAAAACAAAGTTAATTTCTTGCGTATATCGTTTTGGGGATGCGGCACATCGAAACACACGCGCAAATTTTGACTTACGCCGCGCATCTCCTGAAACGCAGGCGTAATGGCTCTGTGAATCTGGCCCAATATTCCCATGTAGAAAAATAATTATATGCATATTATCAGAAATGGGTTTAATATATTGCCATGTATATTTATAACCAATATTCCACCCATAATCCCATGTAGAAAAAAAATGATATGCATATTATCAGAAATAGGTTTAATATAGTCCTATGTATATTTATAACCAATATTCCATCCATAATCCCCATGTAGAAAAATAATTATATGCATATTATTATCAGAAATGGTTTGAATATATCCCTATCTATATTTATAACCAATATTCCAACCATAATCCCCATGTAGAAAAATAATTATATGCATATTATTATTAAAAATGGGTTTAATATATTGCCATGTATATTTATAACCAATATTCCACCCATAATCCAATGTAAAAAATAATTATATGCATATTATTATTAGAAATGGGTTTAATATATTGTCATGTATATTTATAACCAATATTCCACCCATAATCCAATGTAGAAAAATAATTATATGCATATTGTTATTAGAAATGGGTTTAATATATTGCCATGTTTATTTATAACCAATATTCCACCCATAATCCAATGTAGAAAAATAATTATATGCATATTATTATCAGAAATGGGTTTAATATATTGCCATGTTTATTTATAACCAATATTCCACCCATAATCCAATGTAGAAAAATAATTATCTGCATATTATTATTAGAAATGGGTTGAATATATCCCTATGTATATTTATAACCAATATTCCATCCATAATCTCATGTAGAAAAATAATTATATGTATATTATTATTAGAAATGGGTTAAATATATTCCTTTGTATATTTATAGCCAATATTCCACTCATAATCCCCTGTAGAAAAATAGTTATATGCATATTATTATCAGAAATGGGTTTAATATATTGTCATGTATTTTTATAACCAATATTCCATCCATAATCCCTTGTAGAAAAATTATTATATGCATATTATTATTAGAAATGGGTTTAATATATTGCCATGTATATTTATAACCAATATTCCACCCATAATCCCTTGTAGAAAAATAATTATATGCATATTATTATCAGAAATGGGTTTAATATATTTCCATGTATTTTTATAAGCAATATTCCACTCATAATCCAATGTAGAAAAATAATTATATGCATATTATTATCAGAAATGGGTTTAATATATTGCCATGTATTTTTATAACCAATATTCCACCCATAATCCAATGTAGAAAAATATTTATATGCATATTATTATCAGAAATAGGTTTAATATATTCCCTTGTAAATTTATAACCAATATTCCACCCATACTCCCCATATCGAAAAATAATTATATACATATTATTATCAGAAGTGTGTTTAATATATTCCCATGTATATTTATAACCAATATTCCACCCATAATCCCTTGTAGAAAAATAATTATATGCATATTATTATCAGAAATGGGTTTAGTATATTGCTGTGTATTTTTACAACCAATATTCCACCCATAATCCAATGTAGAAAAATAATTGTATGCATATTATTATCAGAAATGGGTTTAATATATTGCCATGTATATTTATAACCAATATTCCATCCATAATCCCCTTGTAGAAAAATAAGTATATGCATATTCATATTAGAAATGGGTTTAATATATTGCCATGTATATTTATAACCAATATTCTACCCATAATCCCCATATAGAAAAATAATTATATACATATTATTATCAGAAATGGGTTGAATATATCCCCTTGTATATTTATAGCCAATATTCCACCCATAATATCTTGTAGAAAAACAATTATATGCATATTATTATCAGAAATGGGTTTAATATATTCCTATGTATATTTATAACCAATATTCCTCCCATAATCCCATGTAGAAAAATAATTATATGCATATTATTATCATAAATCGGTTGAATATATCCCCTTGTATTTTTATAACCAATATTCCACCCATAATCCCATGTAGAAAAATAATTATATGTATATAATTATCATAAATGGGTTGAATATATTCCTATGTATATTTATAACCAATATTCCACCCATAATCCCATGTAGAAAAATAATTATATGCATATTATTATTAGAAATGGGTTTAATATATTGCCATGTATATTTATAACCAATATTCCACCCATTATCCCTTGTAGAAAAATAATTATATGCATATTATTATCATAAATGGGTTTAATTTATTGCCATGTATTTATATAACCAATATTCCACGCATAATCCAATGTAGAAAAATAATTATATGCATATTATTATCAGAAATAGGTTTAATATATTCCCTTGTATATTTATAACCAATATTCCACCCATAATCCCATGTATGTATATTTATAGCCAATATTCCACCCATAATATCTTGTAGAAAAATAATTATATGCATATTATTATCAGAAATTGATTTAATATATCCCTATGTATATTTATAACTGATATTCCACCCATTATCCCTTGTAGAAAAATAATTATATGCATATTATTATCAGAAATGGGTTTAATATATTGCCATGTATATTTATAACCAATATTCCATCCATAATCCCCTTGTAGAAAAATAATTATATGCATATTCATATCAGAAATGGGTTTAATATATTGCCATGTATATTTATAGCCAATATTCCACCCATAATCCAATATAGAAGAATAATTATAGGCATATTATTAGCAGAAATGGGTTGAATATATCCCTTTGTATATTTATAACCAATATTCCACCCATTATCCCTTGTAGAAAAATAATTATATGCATATTATTATCATAAATGGGTTTAATTTATTGCCATGTATTTATATAACCAATATTCCACCCATAATCCAATGTAGAAAAATAATGATATGCATATTATTATCAGAAATAGGTTTAATATATTCCCTTGTATATTTATAAGCAATATTCCACCCATAATCCCATGTATGTATATTTATAGCCAATATTCCACCCATAATATCTTGTAGAAAAATAATTATATGCATATTATTATCATAAATAGGTTTAATATAGTCATATGTATATTTATAACCAATATTCCACCCATAATCCCATGTAGAAAAATAATTATATGCATATTATTATCAGAAATGGGTTAAATATATTCCTATGTATATTTATAACCAATATTCCACCCATTATCCCTTGTAGAAAAATAATTATATGCATATTATTATCATAAATGGGTTTAATATATTGCCATGTATTTTTATAACCAATATTCCACCCATAATCCAATGTAGAAAAATAATTATATGCATATTATTATCAGAAATAGGTTTAATATATTCCCATGTAAATTTATAACCAATATTCCACCCATAATCCCCATATAGAAAAATAATTATATACATATTATTATCAGAAGTGTGTTTAATATATTCCCATGTATATTTATAACCAATATTCCACCCATAATCCCATGTAGAAAAATTATTATATGCATATTATTATCATAAATGGGTTGAATATATCCCTTTGTATATTTATAATCAATATTCTACCAATAATCCCCATATAGAAAAATAATTATATACATATTATTATCAGAAATGGGTTGAATATATCCCCTTGTATATTTATAGCTAATATTCCAACCATAATATCTTGTAGAAAAACAATTATATGCATATTATTATCAGAAATGGGTTTAATATATTCCTATGTATATTTATAACCAACAGTGGCGTAACAACCAGGGGGGCAGGGGGTGCGTCTGCCCCGGGCGCTGAGCTGAGGGGGGCGCCAGCGACCGGCAGCTCTGCGGATAGTATAGTGAGTGGCTCCTCCACTGAGCGCACAGCCCCCCGCTGGTACCTCCCAGCAGCCGGCACGGGCACGCCTGGAAGGATGCAGGTGATGCCCTGTTTGGCATAACACCGGCGTGTGCTGCGGAGGCTCCAAGATGGCGACACGCTCTGCAGTCCGGCGGTACCTGCAGGGACTCCCGCTCAGCCAAGCAAGTAAGCGTCGCTGGGATGTGATGCAGGGAGAGAATGGTTTAGCTGTCCCAAGTCTTTCCCAGCGCACACCCTGCCTCTGCCACAGGCTGAGGCTGGGACTCCGCTGGAGTAGAGTGTTGGCCCGGCCCGGTCCATAGCTTAATAGGGAGCTCCACACTGCAGCCCTGATATCATGTTTATATAAGGGGGGGGGGGGGCGAAAAAAAAAATCTGCCCCGGGCGCCCATGACTCTGGTTACGCCACTGATAACCAATATTCCTCCCATAATCCCATGTAGAAAAATAATTATATGCATATTATTATCATAAATCGGTTGAATATATCCCCTTGTATTTTTATAACCAATATTCCACCCATAATCCCATGTAGAAAAATAATTATATGTATATAATTATCATAAATGGGTTGAATATATTCCTATGTATATTTATAACCAATATTCCACCCATAATCCCATGTAGAAAAATAATTATATGCATATTATTATCATAAATGGGTTAAATATATTCCTATGTATATTTATAACCAATATTCCACCCATAATCCCTTGTAGAAAAATAATTATATGCATATTATTATCATAAATGGGTTTAATATATGGCCATGTATTTTTATAACCAATATTCCACCCATAATCCCATGTAGAAAAATAATTATATGTATATAATTATCATAAATGGCTTTAATATATCCCTATGTATATTTATAACAAATATCCCATCCATAATCCCCATGTAGAAAAATAATCATATGCATATTCATATCAGAAATGGGTTTAATATATTGCCATGTACATTTATAACCAATATTCCACTCATAATCACCATATAGAAAAATAATTTTATATATATATATATATATATATATATATATATATATATATACATATTTTTATCAGAAATGGGTTTAATATATCCCTATGTATAACCAATATTCCATCCATAATCCCTGTGTAGAGAAATAATTATATGCATATTATTATCAGTAATGGGTTACATATGTTAATTGTCAGGAGTTAACATACTAGTTCTACCCATATTTGCATCAAAAACAGGTCAAATGTAATTTTCCATTAATTCAGTATAATTTACTATGATCCTGGTGTACGGCTGAATAAAAAAGCAGCAAGTGAACAGTTAAACATTAGCAACTGCTTCTTGCAACATTGTATCATGCAGGGCAGGAAAGAATAACATATTTTTATAAACAACTGAATCATTACCATTTATATGTGTATAAAGTGCACTGACATCTAGTGAGAGTTCTCAGTATTGCAGCCAATAATCCAATCATCCCATCATCCCAATATGCAGTTTAGTACGTCCCGTAAATAATACCCAATCATATGCATGGATTAAAAAAAATAAACAACAGTATTTTGTTGCCACGTGATTGGATGATGGACATCAGCAAAGCTTCACCTCATTTACTAAGGCCGACCATAATACACAGTTCAAATCAGGCAGACATCTGAACCGTACAATTAGTGGGTAGAAACAAGGCCAAGGAAAAAATCCAAGCTTATTTGCCAACCAGCCAGCATACAACGAATCAACCTGTCTAGCAGTATGCGTTAAAAACAGGGGTTTATTCTGCACACATTTACAAATACATGTGTCAGCTATAGGCCACGTCAAGACACTACAGGCTCGGAGCACAGAGCATTGCACTCCGAGCCCACCCTTATGTGTTAAAAAAGCAAATGAATATTCACTTTTCTAACATTGAACCGCCTCTCTACCAATCAGGAAGCACAGGTCTGCTTGACCCACCACCAACTGATGGCACAATGGCTGCAATTGATGGGCACAGTGGCTGCATGTGATGCGCACAGTGCCTGCATTTGATGGACACAGTGCCTGCAATCGATGACACAGTGGCTGCATTTGATGGGCACAGTGACTGCATTTGATGGTCACAGTGGGTGCAATTAATAGGCACAGTGGCTGCATTTGATCTTCACAGTGGCACGCTCAGTGCCTGCAATCGATGAGACACAGTGGCTGCACTTGACAGCACAGTGGCTGCATTTGACATGCTCAGTGCCTGCAATCGATGAGACACAGTGGCTGCACTTGACAGCACAGTGGCTGCATTTGACATGCTCAGTGCCTGCAATCGATGAGACACAGTGGCTGCATTTGACAGCACAGTGGCTGCATTTGACATGCACAGTGCCTGCAATCGATGAGACACAGTGGCTGCATTTGACAGCACAGTGGCTGCGTTTGATGGCCACAGTGGCTGCAATTGATGGGCACAGTGGCTTAATTTTATGGTCACAGTGGCTGCTTTTGATGAGCACAGTGGCTACATTTGATGGTCACTGTGGCTGCAATCGATTAAGACACAGTGGCTGCATTTGATTGCCACAGTGGCTGCAATTGATGGGCACAGTGGCTGCAATCGATAAGACACAGTGGCTGCATTTGACAGCACAGTGGCTGCGTTTGATGGTCACAGTGGCTGCATTTGATGGGCACAGTAGTGGCAATTGATGGGCACGGTGCCTGCAATTGATGACACAGTGGCTGCATTTGATGGCACAGTAAAGCTGCAATTGATGTTTCTTTTTCAGTTTTTGCCACCCCAAAAAATGTAAGCACCAGCCGCCACTTGTCCCTGCCCACAAGAAGCTTACAATCTAAAGTTGTGGATTTGTATGAAATATCTTTGGAGAATAAGAATATTGTTTAGTGTCACAATAACCACTTGCCAACTGCCCCACACAGATATACTGCTGCAGGACGCCCACTCTGCGCTGGATCACATATCTGATACGTGATCAGCGCTTCCGGGCACACACACACCTGCCACCCCAGCTGTTCTGTGATTTGTTACTGCACAAACTGATTAGTTGGTCCAGGACAAAGATTGGTCGCCTCTGATAGGACCTGCTGTTTGGCTCTGTCATTCAGGGAGGGGAACACAGAGCTCCGAATACAGTGACAGGTGATCTCGCATTTTTTTTCCTCTGCAATGTAGGGGAAAAAAAGGGGTCGCTTAGTAAAAGCAGAACACATTACACATAGTCAGGCACACATTTAATGCCTTGATTGCCGCTAGATATTAATCCCTACCCAGCCAGTGTCATTAGTACAGTGATAGTGTATAGTATTAACACTGATCACTGTATTAGCCACTTGCCAACCACAATACATATACATATATTGTATGTGGTTTACCGGGATGCCAGTATTTTTTTTTTTTTTCAGCCGTCGACTGGCTTTCTCATAAAAACAGTCCAAGTGGCTCATAAGCCGCTTGAATCGCTTTCAGAAGTGGCAGGGGGGCGCCCCTTGCCGGTGTTTCTCTAGCTTACCAAGACCGACGGTGTAGCTGGTCACAGAGGCTGACAGACTAGATCATCTCTGATCGCCTCTATGGTCTTGGTGGAGGACTGGAGCAACGGCATTACCTCACTTCCTGTCTATGGCAAAAGTATTATTTTTTTTTGTTTAAAGCAGATTAAAAAAATATATATGTTTTTTTGTTCTTTTGATTTTAAAAGTAAAGGAGAGATTAAAGCACCACCGTCCCTAAGTTGCGCACGCATATGTAAACAGTGTTCGCATCACACATGTGAGATATCGTCACAAATATTAGATTGAGCGCAATCATTCTAGCACTGTACCACCTCTGTAATGCTAAACAGGTAACCTGTAAAATGTTTTAAAGCATCGTCTATGGAAATTTTTAAATACTGTTGTTTGTCACCATTCCATAAGCTTGCAGAATTGTAAAGCATGACATGTTAGCTATCTATTTACTCGGCGTAACATAATTTTTCATCTTTTACAAAAAAATAGGGGCATATATCGTGTTTTGTTTTAATTTATTAAAGTGTATTTTTTCCAAAAATATTGCGTTTGAAAAATTGCTGCACAAATACCATGTAAAATAAAAAATTGCATCCAATTCGCATGACAGGAGATTGTGCCCAGTGTTCTGTCATTTAGCCAACTTATCAGAAACTCCAACCACCTCACTTCCGGTACCTTTAAAACAGGCCCGTCAGAACAAGACAGGCAAAACAAGCAACTGCTTGGGGCCCCAAGCTGCGCCGCCGCTTCCTATAAATGTTGCAGCCTGTAGCGTGGCCGAGCTCTTCTTCCTAGTTCCTCCTGCATGTCCAGCGGCAGCACACCCCCCACTTATCAGAAGAAGCACTTATGAATGAAATTGATAAATAAAAATGCTTCCAAAGATACCTTTTGAAAAAAAATGCACCCCACCGCGCTTATCGACTTGCAATGATAGAAAAAGTACTTCTCGTGGTCGTCGGCGGCACAGCGCCCAGAAACAACCCCCCCCCGCTTATTAGCTTGCAATGACAGAAGAAGTACTCGATTTTCTGCCCGCTTCTCAACTTTAAATTCAGGAACACCCCGCCCCCGCTTCTTGCTTGGGGCCCCCAAATTCCTTCAAACCGCCCTGCTTTAAACTATCGGTAATTGGAGATTTAGACAAATTGCTTTTTGGACACAACATTGGCAACCGAATACAGTCCACTGCATGATATTATGAGTGGAGAGTGTTACTCGCTCTGATACTAACCAACAAAATGTCCGCCTCCGGACAACTTTGTCCTCTTTAGCCAGTGTGGTGTCGAAGCAATTTGTCAAAATCTCCAATTACTGATGGTTTAACCACTTCCCTACCCTCCCATTGTGATATGACATCCGCAGAAATGATCTCCCGTCCTGGGCGGGCATCATATGACGTCCTGGGCTTCCCAGCCATCAAGGGGGCATGTGAGCGCCCGCTGCATTGCTCGGGAGCCGCGACACGTGCCCGCTGGGCACCCACGACTGCCCGATAACAGAACAGGACCAGGGATCTGTGTGTGTAAACACACAGATCCACGTCCTGTCAGGTGAGAGGAGAACGATGGTGTGTTCCTGGTACAGAGGAACACAGATCCACGTCCTGTCAGGTGAGAGGAGACCGATGGTGTGCTCCTGGTACAGAGGAACATAGATCCATGCAGATGGCCGCCATTACTAGTAAAATAAAATAAAAAAATTACATGAATCTATCCCCTATTTTGTAGATGCTATAACTATTATAGAAGCTATTACACAAACCAATGCTTATTGCAATTTTTTACGAAAAATATGTAGAATACATATCGGCCTAAACTGAGCAAAAATGTGTTTTTTTTTTTTTTTTTAAATTGGGATATTTATTATAGCAAAAAGTTAAAAATATTGTGTTTTTTTTCAAACTTGTCACTTCTCTTTTGTTTATATTGCAAAAAATAAGAACCACAGAGGTGATCAAATACCACAGTGTTACATGACCACGCAATTGTCATTCAAAGTGCGACAGCGCTGGAAACGAAAAATTTGCCTGGGCAGGAGAGGGGTGAAAATTCCCTGTATTGAAGTGGTTAAGACTCCGTTTCAGGTCCCAATTCAGGCAAAAATTCGGGCTTGATTCGTCCCTGAAAAGGAGAACAGGGATGCACCGGACCCCCGTTGTGAGCCACATCAGTATTAGGCATACCTCCCAACATTTTGAGATGGGAATGAGGGACACCTACTAGCAAACGTATGAAGGCATAGGACACACACCCTGTCACACCCCCTTAAAGCAGAATTAACCAAAAAAAAGGTTAATTAAATCCACCCCACCCTAGGTGCATGAGTATGGGGTACATTGTACCCCTACCCATTCAAATGGAGGAAAAGTGAAAAAAAATAAAGACACTTCACAGGTTTTTAAAATCATTTATTAGTAAGCTCCAGGGGGTCTTCTTCCGACTTCTCCAATCTCTTCTTCTGCTCTCCGCGCTCCCCGTTTCTTCTCCCGCTCTCCAGTGCCTTCTGCCGGGCTGCGCCCCCGCTATCTTCTTTGTAGCTCTTTCACAAGCGGCGGCGGCCAGCCTGGTCTTCCGTGTCCCCTTCTTCCATGTCCCCTTCTTCCGTGTCCCCTTCTTCTGTGTCGCCTTCTTCCTTGTTGCCTTCCTCTCTTCTTGGATGTTGACTAGACGCTCCCTCCCGCTGTAATGCCGGGTGCACGGCTCGCACCAATTTATATAGGTCTCTTATGACGTCACAGTCCCAGCATGCTCCAGGTGATGACGTCACCACCAGGAAGAAGGCGACGAGGAAGAAGGCGTAAAGGAAAACCGGGCTGGCCGGTCGGCCGCCGCCGCTAGTGAAAGAGCTACAAAGAAGATAGCGGCGGCGCAGCCCGGCAGAAGGCACCGGAGAGCGGGAGAAGAACCGGGGAGTGCGGAGAGCAGAAGAAGAGAGTGGAGAAGGGGGCCTTGGGCGCCTCCCTGCCCCAGAGCACCTACCTCCCCATGTTGAGGGCATGCGGCCTGGCACAGTTAAGGAGGGGGGTGGCGCTCGCTCGTCCCCACCCCCTTCCCTGACCGGCTGCTGCTCGGATACGGGTCTGGTGTGGATTTTGGGGGGACCACACGCCGTTTTTTCATCGTAGGGGGTTCCCCTTTAAATCCGCACCAGACCCAAGGGCCTGGTATGCTCCTGCCGGGGGAACCCATGCCGTTTTTTTTGTTAAGGTTTGGCGTGGACTTTCCCCTCAAGATTCGTATCAAACACAGTGCCTGGTATTGGCAGGGATCCAAGTCGGATCCCCGTTCATTGAATGTTAGACATATATCGGACTTCAAGTCGCAGGGCAAAGTCGGATCCAAAGTAGTACTAGTGTCGCGTCGCACCAGTGTGAACCCGGCCTCAGCCTTCCAAGTAGTAGAACATTTTGAATGGACAGCCGCACTCCAAAAAAAACTTGATGGTTGTCTTTATTGTAAAACAGATAAAAAATAGCACTACAAAACACAGCAAAAGATGGGGATAGCAGCCTACGCGTTTCACACTATCGCTTAGTGCCGGCACCCTTGATCTCCTGAAAAGACATTGATTGCTTAGCATACCCACCTGGAGCGGTAACTCCCTTTTCCTTATTAAAGGGTCACTAAAGGAAAACATTTTTTTAGCTAAATAGCTTCCTTTACCTTACTGCAGTGCTGTTTTCATGTCCTCATTGTTCGTTTTTTCTTTGATGTTGCTGTATTTCTGCTTTGATCTGCACACTTCCTGGTTGTCTGTTTCCTTATAACCACAGTGATGGGAGCTTTCTCACTGTGGTCACTAATCAAGGAGGTGTGATTACTGTGTGTAAACTGAAACTGGGTTGGTGCTGAGGGGTTTTAGACAAACCATCACTGTCCTCTATTGGCTCTCTGGCTCTGCACATCAGAGAGACAGGAAATAACAGCAAAAACGAAACTAGAACTGTAGGTTGATTATATGATTGATTTTTATCTATTTTTAATAATTTTTAAAAGGAATCAGTTAAAGCGGAGCTCCACCCAGGAAAACAACATTTTCCCATGTTGTTTAACCACTTAAGACCCGGACCAAAATGCAGGTAAAGGACCTTGCCCCTTTTTGCGATTCGGCACTGCTTCGTTTTAACTGACAATTGCGCGGTCGTGCGACGTGGCTCCCAAACAAAATTGGTGTCCTTTTTTCCCCACAAATAGAGCTTTCTTTTGGTGGTATTTGATCACCTCTGCGGTTTTTATTTTTTGCGCTATTAACAAAAATAGAGCGACAATTTTAAAAAAAATGCAATATTTTTTACTTTTTGCTATAATAAATATCCCCCAAAAATATATAAAAAAACATTTTTTTTCCTCAGTTTAGGCCGATACGTATTCTTCTACGTATTTTTGGTAAAAAAAATCGCAATAAGCGTTTATCGGTTGGTTTTCGCAAAATTTATAGCGTTTACAAAATAAGGGATAGTTTTATTGCATTTTTATTAATTTTTTTTTTTTTACTACTAATAGCGGCAATCAGCGATTTTTTTCGTGACATGCGACAATATGGCGGACACTTCGGACAATTTTGACAAATTTTTGGGACAATTGTCATTTTCACAGCAAAAAATGCATTTAAATTGCATTGTTTACTGTGGAAATGACAGTTGCAGTTTGGGAGTTAACCACAGGTGGCGCTGTAGGGGATGTGTGACCTAATTTGTGTGTTTACAACTGTAGGGGGGTGTGGCTGTAGGTGTTGACGTACAGGGATGACGTGATCGATGCTGCGGCCACAAAGAAGCACAGGGAAGCCGTGTGTACACACGGCTCTCCCCGTTCTTCCGCTCCAGGGACGGATCGCCGCACTCCAGCGGCGATCGGGTCCGCGAATCCCGCGGTCCCGGTCCTGGAGCTTCGGACCGGGTCGCGGGCGCGCGCCCGCGACCCACGATGGGTACTAAAATCAACGTATATATACGTTGATGTGCCCAGCCGTGCCATTCTGCCAACGTAAATGTGCAGTAGGCGGTCCTTAAGTGGTTAAAAAAATTAAATAAAAAAAACCTGAAAAAAAATAAAAAAAATACTCACCCGAAATACCTGTTGCTATGCGGAAGTCCGTAATCTGCCTCTTCCACTCCGCGGTGCCTTTTCTTCTTGTCCTTCTCCTTGTGAATGGGGCGCGCTGCTTTCTGGGAACTGTGTGTGTTCTCAAAGAGCAGCGCGCCCATTCACAAGCCAGCGTGAGTTTCCCATAGTGTGAATGGCGGCGCGGGACCTGGAGCGATCGTGGGACCGGCATCGGGGGGCTCATCAGCGCGGGCAAGTAGGACAAGGTAAGTGTCCTTATTTAAAGTCAGCAGCTACACTGTTAGTAGCTGCTGACTTTAAAAAAAAAAAAAATTGCGGCTGGAGCTCCGCTTTAACTTTTATGTCTCTATACCCTGTAAACAGTCATTTCAGCCCAATTTTTTTTTTCCTTTAGTGACCCTTTAAGTCTTCCAGTTCAGTTGCTCTCTGCCTTCGTCTTGGTCAACATCACAGAGGCTCCTGCGTTCCTGTTCAAGACTTGCTTGGCTGACGTCCCTTCTGGCTTCTGATCCCACTTGCTGTTCTACAAGTTCTTCTCTGGCCCTCTGACATTTGGCTTGGCTGACTATCCGATCCAGTTCCTGAACTCTGGCTATGCTTTGACTACGCTTAATCTGTTTATCTTTTTATTATTATTAATAAACAAGTGTGATTTAACTGTACTTTTGTCTCGGTCTGATTCATGGTTTCTGACAGTATCCGAGTGTTGTCTGAGTAGTGTGTGTGGATTGTTAGTACTTGTGTATTAGGGGTGTGTGTGAGCATGTGGGTCTGCGAGTACCTGTGTATTGTCTTGTTGAGTACCTGTGTATCGTCTTGTTGAGTACCGGTGTATTGCCTTGTTGAGTATTGAGTATTAGTGTCAGGAAGCTAGTTGTTAGGTAATTTGGACAGGGTATAATCCCCAATCCTCATTAAATTAGTAGCTACAATGCCCAGTGGGTGTGGAGATGCAACTCGGTGTACATCTTGCGGCATGTATGCCTTCCTTGATCATCCGATCAAGGGTAAATACTGCTGGGCAAAATGTAAGCACATTGTTTCCCTGGAAGCCCAGGTTCTGGATGGGGAATTCAAAGACACTGAATTTCAAAAGAGCCAACTTCCCTAAACTACGAACCTTGCTAGAAGGCATGAATTGGGATAAAATCTTAGGAACAAAGAACATGGAGGTGAGATAGGTTTGCTTTAAGAGCATATTAAAGGGGAGTTCCACCCACAATTTCACTTTTTAAATATAAATACCCCTGTAATACACAGCATTTAGATTTTAGTTTATAATCTAGAAATAGACCGTGGCCATCTTAAGTGTGGGCATCATGAAGCCAGACTGTATGACTTCCTGGATTTTAGCTTTGCATATCTCGCACATGCTCAGTGCTGCACAAGCAATGTAATAGGTTTCAGTCAGGTTTGCAAAGACTACTGGGAAACATGATGCCTATCCCAGAAACCCTTGCAAATAGCCTTGTGACTTAAGAGCCTAGGCTAATAAGGAGGAGAAAGTAATGGAGGACTACAAAATAAAGGTATTTACAAGCAACAAAATAAATAAAACTTGTCCATTCTGAACACTATGAGATTAGGGCATGCAGCACAGACAAACATAAAAAAAATGGGTGGAACTCCACTTTAAATAAGGGCATTAGCCAATGCATCCCATTGGGTAATACATTTAAAAGAGCGAACAAAAGTCCAGGGTGGCCTAACTCCAATGTAAAATTGCATATAAAAGCAAAGAAGACCTTCAAAAAATACAAGGTTGAGGGATTATCATCAGCATTCCGACTTCCTAAGGCCCCTTTCACACGGACAGCTGTTCTGCCGCAGTTAAAAGCGCGTTTATTTTCTGCTGAAATTCAAGATTTCAGGCACAGCGATCAGCTGCATTTGTACAGTGCGACAACTTGGATACCTGCCAATACCAGGCACTGTGTATGGTATGAATCTTGAGGGCAAACTCCACGCCAAATTTTGAATAAAAAAACGTTGACCCGGCCCTCTTATGTCGTCACCACCCAGAGCATGCTGGGACTGTGACGTCATAAGAGGCCTATATAAATCGCTGCGCACCGCGCACCTGGCATTACAGCGGGAGGAGGCGACGTGTGAACATCGAAGAAGAAAGGGAGGGATGAAGACAAAGCGAAAGACCGGCCTGCCGCTAGTAAAGGGGTGAAAGAAGATAGTGGTGCCCGGCAGAAGGACACCATAGGAGAAAGGAAGAAGGCGACAAGGAAGACCGGGCCCCCCGCTAGTAAAAGAGCTGCAAGAATATCGGCAGAAGGAAGAAGTCACCAGAGAGCAGAAGAAGAGACCCCCGAAGTCGGAAGAAGACCCCCGAATTTGGAAGAAGACCCTCGGAGTTGCCTAATAAATTACTTTTAAAACCTGTGTAGTGTGTTTTTTTAAAGTTTTTTTTCCTGCAGGTGAATGGGTAGGGGTACGATGTACCCTATACTCATTCACCTAGGGTGGGGGGGGGCCGGGATCTGGGGGCCCCCTTATTAAATGGGGCTCCCAGGTTCCGATAAGCTCCGGCCCGCAAACCCCAAAACCAACGGCCAGGGTTGTCGGGAAGAGGCCCTTGTCCCCATCAACATGGGGACACGGTGCTTTAAAGTGTGGGGCCGCAAAGCACCTACCTACGCTCACTAGTCCCCACCCCCTTTCCTGACCAGCCGGGCTGCGTGCTCGGATAAGGATCTGGTATGAATTTTTTTTGGCGTAGGGGTTCCCTTTAAAATCCATACCAGACCCAAGGGCCTGGTATGCTCTTGGAGGGGGAACCAATGCCAGTGTTTTTTATTTAAAATTTGGCATGGGGGGCGTGGCCAAGATGGAGGTCTGAGCGGTCGCACTTCTCGGAGCTCTGCTGGCTGCCTGAGAATGAATTTGTCTCCTGGCTGTATCTTGAGGCTTTGCAGACCGGGCCCTACACAGATGCGATCCCGCTCACACAAGGGAGGCTCTGGCAAGGGAAAGCCGGTTCGTTTTCCGCTGCTAGAGGAGATCCAAGTTGAACCTCCTGCGGCCTGTGTGAGTCCTCGAGGCAGGAAGGGCATCAATATGGCATCCCAGACGGACATGCCAAGTTATTCTCCACCACCAGAAGAAGCACTGCCTCAGCCCAGCTTTGTGGCGGACATTATGACAACGATTGCCACTTGCCAAGCGACGCTAACAGCCAAGATTGAGACGTTCAGCTCGAGATGGGACACATGCGGCAGGACATTGATAAGATCCGGGTGAGCGGGTGAGTGCTGTGGAGGATTCGGTGACTGAGCACTCCTCCACTATCCAGGCCATGCAGAACAAGGTAAAAGCCCTGGATTATAAAGTTGATGATGCAGAGAACCGGAATCGCAGGTATAATCTCTGAAAAGTTGGTTTGGCGGAGGGCCAGAATCCGGCAGTGTTTGTGGAAGACCTTTTTGCGTGATCTTTTGCCCGACGCACACTTCTCCACCCTATTATGCCGTGGAGATGGCTCATCGGGTCCCCCCTAAGCCGAACCCTGTGGGGGGTCCGCCCCGCACTTTTATCCTCCGTTTTCTGAATTCCCGGGACCGGGATGTAGTGCTGCGAGCGGTGCGGATGAAGCTATCATCTTCCCTGGATTTTTCCGGGACCGGGATGAAGTGCTGCGAGCGGCGCGGATGAAGCTACTCATCTTCCCGGATTATTCGCTTGAGACCCAGAAACAGAGGAAATCATTTGACCAAGTGAAGGCCCTGTTGCTACAGCATGCTGTTTCCTGCACGTCTTCGCGTGCAGGATGGGGAGACAACCAGGTTTTTTACCTCCCCACGGGAAGCCTCCCCCTGGATTGACACCTTACCACCCCATCGCTGATGAGGGGGAGGTGGCCCCCGAGTGTAAGATGGAAGCTTTGCTCCCCTTGTTCCTGGCTCATGGTTATGGACTGCTTCCTTATTAATCTAGCCGCCTGTTGATGTTGTTCTGGCTGGATCCCAGGGAACTCTGTCCTATACATTATCGGAACTATTACTGCTTCTCAGGTACTGTAACAATATAAGTTATGTGCCCCTGCTTGCAGGTGAAGTTGGACTGCTCACCACTTGTTGTTTCTGTGGTACCCTGTTCCTCCTTATTTGTTTTGGCCATATACCGGACTGCCCTTGGTACTGTGGATTATCCTTTTGCACCTCTGGTATAGCTAAGGTGAATATGTGCTACTATGGGTATTTTCCCTTTTGCAGATATGTGGTGGCCAACATCTCCGGTGTTGGACCGACACCTGAACTTGGGTGCGGATTCCTCTGGTTCATAGCCCTCTCTACTACTGACTTGTTTTAACAGACCTGTTGTCTGTAGTTCAGGGTCAATGCTCTCCATGATTGGGATGGGGTTGCGGGGTGGGGGGAGGGGTGGTTTGTTCACTATGCTGCGGTTGTGGCTTTTATGGGGTTCTGCCTTCGCTTACTCTGACATGACATGCATAACCTTTTTGTCCTACAGGTTTTTTGATGATGTTCTGGGGGATGGCGTGGGGGTATGGGATCTGCCCCCTGGATCTTCGTGCCTCACCTCCTTATGTTATACTGCTGGAGTACTTATATTCCAGGGTATCATGGCTCAGCTAAAGATTATTTCCTGGAACACCCAGGGCCTTAATTCGGCAATTAAGAGGTCCCTGGTGTTTCAGTATCTACAGAAAGCTGCTCCACATATTTTTATCCTGTTGGAAACCCACTTGATAGGCTCTAGAGTCTGTGCCCTTGTGAAGGTCTTGGATTGGGTCAGCCTATTATTCCACTTACTCGTGCTAGCCCGTGGAGTCAGTATACTCGTTAGGAAGTCTTTGCCCTTCCAGCTTTTGGGGGTGCGCATGGATCTCTGGGGTTCTACATGCTAGTTTATATGATAAGTGATTGGTGTTGGCTGGAGTTTATTTGCCTCCGCCAGCTTCAATACAAATACTGTATGACTTAATGGGGATTGTCCTGGCATATGATACTCCTAACTTCTATATCTTTGGGGATTTTAATATGGTTCCTTTCAGCGATCTGGACAGGCTGCACTTTTCTGTTAGGACTTCGTCAGACCTCCCCCGGTGGGCAGAGACATACGGCCTGACGGATGTGTGGCAGCATTATCATCCCTGCACCCGGGAATATACGTGGCATTCTGCCACGTATAAGACTCTATCTCGCATCGACCTGGTGTTTGCCTCTGTAAGGGCCCTCAACTGGGCTTGGGATGCCTGTCACCTGTCTAGAGGAATCTCTGATCATGCCCCCATCTTCTGTCTCATAGTGTCCCTTGTGGAGACGGGGGGTCTGAGGTGGTGGCGCTTGTCCCGGTATTGGGCTTTGGATGCTGCGATCCAGGAAGGCATGGAGGAATCTATCTGTAATTACTGGACCCTGAATCAGGAATTGGCCAGCTCTGGTGTTCGATGGGATGCCTTTAAGGCTTATGTTAGGGGTGAGTACATCTACTGGATTTCCTTGTCACAGATGCTAAATATTATGAGTGGCAGTGGGTCCTTCAGGATCTTTCTGACATCAATATTCAACGCCTATTTTTGAATCTCCCCTTAACCCATGACTCGACTGGATCTCGCGTAGTCACTTCCCTTGACGCCAAAAAGGCCTTTGATTTAGTTTAATGTGAATATCTGTGGGAGGTCCTACGTGGTTTCGGCTTTGGCCCTAATTTTATCCACTGGATACAAATGCTGTACGGAAGTCCAAGGGCACGGGTCCGTACAAATGGGTGTGTTTCGGATCCCTTTCCGTTGTTCAGAGGCACTCGGCAGGGGTGTCCTCTCTCTCCTGTCTCTTTGCTTTGGCACTGGAGCCTCTGGCAATTTTGGTCAGGGAATCCCAGAGGATTTGTGGGCTTGTGGTGGGGAAGCTTGAGTAGAGGATATCCCTATATGCCGACTATGTTCTGTTGTATCTAAACGACACGGGGCTCCTCGCTTTTGGCTGCCCTTGACACTTGGGAAATATTTAGGGTTCAAAATAAATTGGTCCAAGTCGGTTATATTTCCACTGGCTTCTGCCCTTTCTGCCCTATGATGGGTTACCGAGTTCAAGTATCTGGGGGTGGTAGTGACGAGGGATATAGCCCAGTACTATGCCTGGAATGTTCTTCCCCTGTTGACTAACCTACAGGAGAGGTGCCTGGCGTGGTCTGGGCTTCCCTTGAACCTCCTTGGCCGCATTAACATTTTTAAGACGGTCCTATTACCCAAATTCCTCTATGTGTTCCGCAATTGCCCTATGTGGATTCCAGTTTCCTTTTTTTAGAGATGTAGATAAATGCATTACTTCCTTTATTTGGGGGGAGCAGTGCCTAAAATTGCTAGATCCACTCTCCAACTCCCTACACAGTTGTGTGGTCTTGCTATGCCCAACCTTCAGGTGTATTACTGGGCAGCCTTATTGGTGTCCATATATTGGTGGTTTGTGGGGGCTCACAGGAATGCGGCAGTGTATCTGGAAGCTGCTTGCAGCTTCCAGACACAGGTTTAACCCTTTTTCGGCCTCTAGCGGAGGTTAAAATCTCCACGCTAGCGCCTGAAAATAGCAGCAAACACTACGGTAAAACGCTGCAAAAAATAGTGACGCTTTACTGCCAGCGCACCTCAGTGTGAAAGTACCCTAAAGCTGGCTACACGTTATATATTTTTTTTTTGTTCAATTTTTTTTAGATTTACCTTCAACTATGTAGTACAAAGAACTACCTGAATACATACAATTTGAAAGTGTTTAAATTTGACATGATACTATATGGTTTTGGTAAATCTAAAGGAACATTTACAAGAAATCAGTATAATGTGTAGCCAGTTGAACACTGCATTGTATGTGTGATCCTTTTGTGATGTCAGGGGCCGTAATCTATGACCGTTTCTTGTATCATGGACTTGAGGCCCTCGGTGCTTTACCAATTCAGCTTCTCTATCATTCTATAATCTATATGAGATGTTGTGTGTGCGTGTCTTTTTTGTTAATAAAGTTCACCTGTTGTGGGGGAAAAAAAAGTCTTCAAGCGTGATTTGCAAAAGCAGCGAGTGTGGTATGGTGTAGGAAGGGGCGGGCACAGAAAGTTCACGTGATTAATGGCCGACCGCGGTTTAGCACGACTGAGAGAGAAAGGCCGCGACCGGAACCGGAAGCGGAGACGAACGGCTTGAAGAACGGTGTAGGCAGCAGAGTCGTGGCCGTACGGGGTGTGTAAGAGCGAATTGGTGACCGGGGAGTCCTACTCGTACTATATCTTTCCTTTTTATCTTCATATACACGGCGGGGCCTCAATGAATTGAGAGGCGGTGTGTTCTCGTTGCTGAACAGCCCAGTGGTACATAGTACACGCTGACGTCAAATGATACAGAAAATTGACGCTATTGAGGGCAATGTGTCCGCCATGCCTTTGTGGTGAGCAGAGAGCTTCCCTTCACCTTCATGTGGCTGTGGCAGTGAGAAGGCTGCGGGGTGTCATGGAGGCGGCCTCGCTGAGGCCTGTGGACTCTGGCAGGGAGGTGCTTGTTGTAGCTGCCGCTGGAGTAAGCAAAGGTGCTTTAGCTGGTTCATTCCATCGGTTTAATTAATAGGCCACTGATGGAAATTTACAAAGCAGCCAGACTCTGAAGCTAATGTGCATGGTAACCAATCAACTTCTAGCATTTTATTTTCAAAGCTAAGCAAAACAGTTTTTAAGAGAGAAGCTGATTGGTTGCCTTGCACACTTTCTCCAGATTTTGTATAGTTATAGTATATTATATTCCCTCCAATGTATTGTAGTAACCCTGTGATGCCTGTAGTACACTTTCATTTCCACCCAGGCAGAGTTCACAACAGAATCCTGCAGGGATGTGGTCCGTGTTCTTGCTCATTACTCTGCAGTGTTGTTTTGATATAAATGGGCTGCAAATCGCACCATAATGCAAGAAAATTAGTGCATGAACTATTAAAAAAAAAAAAAAATGCACCACACTAAATCATATACTGTAGTTCTGGTGCCACCAAGGCACTTGGTTTGCGATCTGTGTTGGCACCTGCAGCAGATTGCAAAGGTAGTACATTTTGATTGCAGTGCAGGAAACGCACTCGGAAGGTACCTTTCCTGCACTGCCTTTAGGTGTAAACTCGCCCTAAAGCTGGGTACACATGGGCTGAATGGTGTGTGTATTTGTTAAACGTACTCGTGGTAAACTCACGATCAGCACTCTCAGAAATGGCCTGATAGGCTTACCTGTAGCAAAAAGTGGTCTGTAAGGGTTTACTTCCACTTTAAACGCTTAACACCTGGACCATACTGCTGCTCAATGACTGGGCCCCTTTTTGCGATTCGGCACTGCGTCGCTTTAACTGACAATTGCACGACGTGGCTCCCAAACAAAATTGGCTTCCTTTTATTTTTTTTTTCCCCCACAAATTGAACTTTTCTTTTGGTGGTATTTGATCACCTCTGCGGTTTTTATTTTTAGCGCTGTAAACAAAAATAGAGCGACAATTTTGAAAAAAATGCAAAATTATTTTACTTTTTGCTATAATAGATATCCCCCCAAAAATATTTTCCTTTTTTTTTTTTCTCAGTTTAGGCCGATACGCATTCTTCTACCCATTTTTGGTAAAAAAAAATCGCAATAAGTGTTTATCGGTTGGTTTGCGCAAAATTTTTAGTGTTTACAAAATAGGGCATAGTTTTATTGCATTTTTTATAAAAAATAATTGACTACTAAATATTTTTTTTTTCGTGACTGCGACATTATGGTGGACAATTTTGACACATTTTTGGGACAATTGTCATGTTCACAACAAAAAATGCATTTAAATTGCATTGTTTATTGTGAAAATGACATTTGCAGTTTGGGCGTTAACCACAAGGGGGTTTACAACTGTAGGGTGGTGTGGCTGTAGGTGTGACGTCATCGATTGCGATTCCCTGTATAAGGCATGACGCGATCGATGACGCTGCCACAGTGAAGGACGAGGGAAGCCGTGTTTACACACGGCTCTCCCCGTTCTTCAGCTCCGGGGACCGATCGCCGCGCTACAGCAGCGATCGGGTCCGCGAGTACCGCAGTCCCGGAGCTTCGGACCGTGTCACGCCCATGACCCACGGCTGGGTACTAGTACAGGACCTACATGTGCCCAGCCGTGCCATTCTGCCGACGTATATGTGCAGGAGGCGGTCCTTAAGTGGTTAAACTGATACTAAAGTCCCATTTTTTTATTTTTTTTGCTAAAGATTATACTTGCCTGCTGTGTGCAGTGGCTTTGCAGAGTAGTGTCAGATCCTCTTCTCTGTTCATGTGACTGCTATGGCAGCCATACACAGCGGTCGCATGACCTGAACTCCCAGCATCCAGATGCTCTTAAAAGGCCGGGGAGGAAAAGGGAAGTTACCATGGACTGTTTAGGAACAATGTATGGAATCTCGATCTATGGGTAAAGCTCTGCTTTAACACTGTCAGAGGAGATTACAATCATTGGCTTATATTTATGTAAATCTTTTATCCAGACAGAAACAACTGTTGCCATAACTGCTTAAAACGGATCTATGTTCCTACTATTGAAAGCTGCGAGCAGGCAGGTTGCTTATTTCAGAAGGGGCAATGTCTCTTCTGCCAAAAAGAAATCTACCTGCCTGCTTCCAGCTTTCTGTGAAATTTGCACTGAGCTGCACAGCTCAATCAATACTCTGGCACAGTGCCTTGTTACAGGATGTGTTCACTCCTGCGCATTTGCAGGATTAACGTCATCCTGTAGCAGCTAGTGACAACAGCCTCGGCCTTGCACCCAGAAGAAGCTGAGTAGAAGATGTCAGACTGTTGAAAGGAGACAAGTATTGTGGAGTTTAGCTCTGCTTTAAAGAGTATTTAGCTGGAGTTCAGCTTTAATGGTCAATTCCATATGATTCTAACCCCCCCCCCACCCCCCCGGACTGATAGTGCTGCTTCACCATCATCCAGAGTGGAGACACCTTTTAAGATAGGAAGTCTATTACTGGCCCGATCACCAGGGAGAAAAAGGGGGAGCCTGAAAAAGAAAAGTAATACAGCTACAGTTACCGCCTCACTTTACTTTCCTTGCCTATGGGGTGGATCAGGTTAATTTTGATTTGCTATATGCTGGCATGTGTCCATTTTGACCAATCAAAATCATTCAGATCTGTCCCTGGAGCAGTGGCTTTCTATTTTAGGGAACAGACTCCTTTTAAGAGATCCTCCCTTGGGCTAGTCTGAGACTGCACACGTCACATAAGTCTTCTGGGTGGCACTGAAAAAATGTAACGCTAGCACCCTTTGGCACGTGTGCTTTAGGTGGCCTTTCCCTGGGTTAGACACTCTTCCAAGTTTCTCTTGCTGCCTGTGCTCTAATTGGAGAGATTCATCCCTCATATTTGTATAGGCGACATGTCATCAGTTTAGAGCAGGGGTCCCAAACCCTCGGACACAGGACCGGTGGTGGTCTGTGGCCTTCTGGGCCATGCAGCAGGGGGTGGCACGTGAGCAAACCAGCACAACCTGCCACCATTTGACCAATGGAGGGAACCTGCTCCCTTTCTGGCACTATTTTTTCCCTCTCTGTGGTCACAAAGAAGGGGAGGGAGGAGAGGCGGCAGGGGACAGGTGAGACTTGAGGCTGCAACTTCAACACCCCAGCCTCCCTGAGGTTTCAGGCTACCGCCGAAAAACCCATCTAGTGTCCTCATGGGTTTACTCAGTTCTTTTATTTCTGGATGGTAACTATGTTGAGTAAGATTTGCAACAGCTGGAGGGCCACTAGTTTGACACCCCTGGTCTAGAACAATCCCCCGCTCTGTCTTCAACGCTGCCTGTCCCTGGTGGCAGGTAGCTTGTGGACCACTGGCTTAGATTTATTGATCTCGCTTCCACGTGCGCAGTGATATGTTATGTGTAGCGCAAGATAAAGGGAAAACTGCCGCTCCAGACGACACTCTTCAGTGGTGAGTAAAGTTCAAAAACCCAAATGGGTGCAGGCAATGCGTGGGTCAATATAAGGAAAGAAAAATGGACAGCCGCACTCCAATGGATGAAAAGACTTAAAAATAGTGCCTGTTTATTCCAGTCAAAAAACTAAAATGGCAAAAACAGCAAACAGTGGGGTAACAAAAACTGACGCGTTTCACATCAACAGATGCTTGGTCATAGCTAAACATAACGATAAAAGAAATCTTATTTAGCCCTGGTTCACACTGGGCTGCGGGAGTGAAGCAGTGCGAGTTCAGCTGAACTCGCACGATTTCACTCCCGCCCGGCAGTCCCGATTTCAGCCGCGATTTCAGAGACCTCTGTGCAGGTTTCTGCACAGATGTCAATGTAAATCGCAGGCTGAAATCGCAAAAAGTAGTACAGAGACTACTTTTTGAAATCGGTGCAATGCCGCAGATGCAGCGTCGCGCCGATTAGGACAGTGCCATTGCCGGCAATTTGCGGCAAAATCCGCCATTTTGACATGCGATTTGACATGCCAAATCGCATGTCAAAACGCACCAGTGTGAACCAGGGCTCATAGAAAGAAAAAAGTCCCAGAAACCATCTGATGATTCATTAATTAGTCTCCTGGTGGGGCCTGGCTAATGCCGGTAATCGTGCACACCTGTTGAAAGAATGCAACAAGGAAAAAACACAGTCCATCATGACTAGATGGGTATATATATATATATATTATGTTCCCATCTAGTCATGATGGACTGTGTTTTTTCCTTGTTGCATTCTTTCAACAGGTGTGCACGATTACCGGCATTAGCCAGGCCCCACCAGGAGACTAATTAATGAATCATCAGATGGTTTCTGGGACTTTTTTCTTTCTATAAATGAGATTTCTTTTATCATTATGTTTAGCTATGACTTATGGCCCATACACACGATCCGAATATCGGACGAAAACGATCGTCCGATGATGGATCGTACGATTTTCGGATCGTGTGTACACTACTTTCGACAGCCGATCACGACCGTTCATCCGATATTATTCGATCGGACAAGCTCGAAAATTTTCCTCGCACGATGTCAGATCGTACGATTTTTGTTTAGTCAGTACAGCCGTCGTCCGACAATACAATACAAATACATTGCAACACATGACATCACTTCCGATCATTTTTTTCTATCGTACAATAATTTTCGTGAGTTTAATAACCTATTTTAATTTACTCGCGATTATTAAGCGAAAAAAGTCGTACGATCCGTCGGCCGATATTCGGATCGTGTGTATGGGCCATAAGCATCGGTTGTCGATGTGAAACGCGTCAGCTTTTGTTACCCCACTGTTTGCTGTTTTTGCTGTTTTAGTTTTTTGACTGGAATAAACAGGCACTATTTTTAAGTCTTTTCATCCATTGGAGTGCGGCTGTCCATTTTTCTTTCCTTATGTGTAGCGCACTTGATGATTTCATGCATAGATGTCCCCGAGGCATACATTTACTCTTGTGTATGTGGGGGACTAAAACATATTTACAATTTTTGTAATTTTAAGGAAGTCCCCAATGTGATTTTTTTGTGATGGGCTCTCTTAAGGGGCCCCCTAAAGTCTTAAATGAAACTTTGTTAGTCCTTTCCCTTAACCTGTCAGGCTGCGTGCCCAGATAAGGGTCTGGTATGGATTTTGAGGGGGACCCCAAGCTTTTTTTTTTTTTTTATTATCATTACTGGCAATTCTTGTTTTTATATTCAGCTGTCTGTGGGAAAGCTGACAGCTGATGACTCATCGGTTAAGGACACGGTGGCCGTTTTCCAAGCCCACGCCTTAAAGTGGGGGTCCACCGAATTTATAATTTTTTTTTTTTTTTTTTTTTAAAGTCAGCAGCTGCTGACTTTTAAAATAAGGACACTTACCTTTCCAGGGCACCCGCTATGTCAGCACCAGAGGCCTAGCCATTCCTCTGATGCTGCTCCTATCTTTAGAAAGGGAATCGGGAAGTGAAGCCTTGCTGCTGCTTCACTTCCTGGTTCCCTACTGCGCATGTGAGTGTTGCGCTGTGCAATCCAAATGGTCCCTGCTTTCTTCTGTGACCCGTGTCTCCCAGAAGACAGCAGGGGGGACAGGAAGTGTGTAGACCCCCACAGATTCTGCGGAGGTCTATGCCTGGAAGTGGCTGAAAATACCTGTATTATACAGGTATCTGCACCCCTTTCCCCCTGAAAGATGCCAAATGTTACACCGGAGGGGGGGGGGGGGGGGGTTCCGAAAAGCGGAAGTTGCATTTTTGTGTGGACCTCTGCTTTAACAACCAGGTGAACAGTGTTATGAGGGGGGGTGGGGGTGGAATGCAAAATGTAAACGCAACACATGCGGTTTTGATGCAGCTCCAGATTGCATGCAAAACGCAATGTGCCAAGGGAAAAGTTCACTGACCTGTTCCGCACCTTGTTTTCTGTTCACTTGTCTTTTGAGTGCCTGTGTACCCAGCACTGTACCTGTGTGTGTTTTTTTTTTTTAACGTGATGCCGTAGATGGGGGTTCAATCATTACATGGAATCATATATGTGAAACTTTACGGTCAGTCAAGATGTATAAAGGCAGCAGTATGATTGACATTTTTTCCTCCTTTCCTCCCTTTCAAACAACAAACAAAAAAAATAGAACCGTACCCCACAAAAAAAGATGTGTACATTGTTTGCAGCAAAAACGAAGCACCAACAGTTAAACATCCTCTATATGTCTGGGTATCGTGGTAATGAGACATCATTTTTACAGCTCTGAGAAATCCTTCCTTTAGGCTTGTTCAAATGAAAATTGGAAGATAAAAAAAAAACCTTAGCAGATGAAAAATCAGACCTGCGCTTTTTACATTTTCTAAATGTGTTGTGCTGTATTGTTTCATGCTTTGCTCTCTACTGTAATTGTTCAATTAGGGTGCTTCCCATATTTCTGTTTTGACAGGTATACTTAAATTTAATTACCTTTGTGGTGATAATTTACTACCAGCAGAATACTTTCTGATGCATACGTTTTTTTTTTTTTTTTTTTTTAGGTGCTGCAATAAAATAACACCCATTCCCCCGATCTCTCCTGTGACTAATTAACCCATAAGTGACAATGATTTCATCACTTCGATTTTTCAGGAGCTGTCATTCCCTGGCTGCCGCAACCAGGGAAGCGCTTGTTCTTGATTGCCTGAATTGGAGGGCAGGAAAGATTGGGGGTTTAATAAACCCCCAAGATATCAATAAAACCTTACATCTGCCCAAAACAATCACATTGACTTGTTGGCCCCCTTGTTATAGCGTTAGTTAAATGGGGGGGATTGTAAAACAAAAAATGTAATAAAATAAAAAAAATGTAAAGGCACCCCATACCCCCTGTGTATACACAGCAAATGCAAACATCCATGTCAGTCATGCATATGTATGTAAACGGCAAATGTCAGAGCTAGCTCTGCCACTAACTATTTTTTTCATAATCGATTAGTTGGCCGATTTATTGTTTCAATTAATCGGATAATAGCATTAAAAAAAAGAACTTTTTACATTTTTTTTTTTTTGGGCCCATTTGTTGTTGGGCAAATTACAAAACGCCACCAAAACACATTACATGCTTTTCTGCAGCTTCTCAATTGAACCAAAAAAAACCAAAATCGCACCGTTTTGTGTTAAAAACTCCTTGCCCTTTCCAAATACACAGCAGCTTAAAGAAAATCACGAATGTGAACATGTCCCATAGGAAAACATGTAAATGAACTGTAGTGTGTTTCTGCAAAAAGCACCAAAAAACAGAGGTGTGACCCAGGCCTGAGATGTTTAGTAACATAATGGGGTTAAAAAAACAAAAAAAGTACAAAAATTGCAAATAATCGCTACTGTAAGGTGTTCATTTTTTTACTGTAGCACAGTGAAAGTAATATTTACAGTAGCAATTTGCTTTTTTGTACTATAAAAGGCTAATTTTAGTATTTTTTTTTTTTAACCCAATTATGTTACTGGCCGATCAATTATGAAAATTGTAATTGATTCATTTTATAAATTGATTAGTTGTCGATTAGTTGATTCGGCCCTAGTCGGCAATAATTCTAGGGTCTTAGTTACCTTAGTTTGTTTTACTAGGGCGTAATGTTGATTCTTGGTATGTTCATGATGCCTTAACGCAACACAATCTTTTATATTTTACCAAAATTTTGGTATTCACTAAATTATTTTGCACTACTTTTTATCTTCTGTAAAATTTCATAAATTGCTGCACAAATATTGTTAAAATTGCAACAGCCAGCATTTTGTTCTCTAGGGCGGAGGTCTGCAATCTGTAAATCGTGGCCAGGTGATTGGTAGATCGCGATCTGACCTGCCATGCCAGAACATTAGAGTGCAATGCAGAGGGACTTTACTTGTAAAGTTGGAGCTGTAGTAGGGAGCAAGAACTGCATAAGTAAACACCTCCTCTGGCTCCTGTCCCATGCAGAGTGATGACAACTTCACCACATCCTATACCGGCTAGCGGTCTCCAGAGTGGTGCCAGCAGCAGGAAAAAAAAAAAAAATCTTCAGGTCAGTGTGAAGAAATACATTGGGCATAATAGTATAGGGTAGAGCTGCACGATTAATCGTAAAAAAAAAATCGAAATTCTACCCCTCTCCCAATCTTAACGGCATTCCCCTTATTCTATGTAACAAGTGAAGAATGTTCTCTGCTCACTTCTGACAGCTGACATAAAAAAAATATATATAATCATTTAAACCAGGCAGTCTGCCAAGTTTATCTCAACATTGGATATGAGTATAAACAAAGTAACATTATGTTCTTGGATCAAAGGGATGAACTTCGGTCTGTAAATTGGATCAGTTTAACCACTTAAAGACTAAACCTTTTTCTGAGACTTGTTGCTTACAAGTACATTTATATGTGTGTGTGTATATATTTCTTTTAATGAATTAAAAAGACGAACTTGGCCCAGTTGTTTTGTATAATATGAAAGGTGTTGCGCCTCGAATCATGAACATTATTCTAAGCAAAAAAATTGATTCTCATTTTAGCCAGAATCGTGCAGCCAGTGTTTAATTTTGTCAACTAAAACTTTTTTAGTCGACTAAAATACGTCTAAAACAATTGCGATGACTAAAATATGACTAAAACAGCATTTTAGTCAAGAGACTAAAACTAAATTGAAATTTGACATCAATTAACACTGGTCTGTAGTGTTTATACCCCAATACCATAAATAACATACTAGATCTATCACTCCAGCAGTATATGAGTTTGGAAATTGTACAGAAATGCTTAAATAACGCATTACAATTTAACTATACCCATTCATTTTTTTTATATGAGTAAAATGAGTTTTTAAGTCGACCAAAATGTCCCAGGATTTAGTCAACTAAAACAAATGCAGAAGACTAAAATGTGACTAAATTGATATTTGTTTACACTGAGCCATGACTTAACCTCAGTGATTTACCATCTCCCAGCTTTACATGTGAATGATCCCTAAGGGTACTACCGCTGGAATGCTTTCACAGGGCTTATTCACAAGTGCAGAAGGCACTGCTGCTCCTCTAGAAAGCGATCCAAATGTGTTTTGACAGGTGGTGAGGCGATATGTTGCCTCCTCACCACCTGATTTAACCCTTTGCCGCCGAGCGACCGCATATATGCGTCCTCGGATTTTGGGCGTTATATCGGGTACCATTGTTTAGAGCCGGCGATTGGCTATCCGGCATAACAACCGATGCAGCTAACAGATGCTCGGTTGTTATACCGGAGAAGTGGGAGGGGACACCCCCCCCCTTTTCTCGCCACTCTGACCGGGCCTCCCGTCCCACCGGAAGACCCGATTGTCGATACGGAAGTTGCGCCCGCATATGAAAACGGTGTTCAAATCACACGTGAGGTATCGCCGCGATCGTCGGAGCGAGAGCAATAATTATAGCACTAGATGTCCTCTGTAACTCTAACCTGGTAACCGTAAAAAAAAGTTTAAAGCGTCGCCTATGGAGATTTTTAGGTACCGTAGTTTGTCGCCATTCCACGAGTGCGTGCAATTATAAAGTGTGACATGTTTGGTATCCATTTACTCGGCGCAACATCTTTCCCTTTTTCATTTTTTTTTAATTCATTAAAGTTAATTTTTCACAAAAAGTTGCGTTTAAAACATTGCCGCACAAATACCGTGTGACATAAAATATTGCAACAATCGCCTTTTTATTTTCTAGATTCTCTGCTAAAAATATATATATGTTTGGGGGTTCTAAGAAATTTTGTAGCAAAAAATATGAATTTTAACTTGTAAACACCAAATGTCAGAAATAGGCTTAGGCATGAAAGGGTTAAACCCATGATTGCCATGCAATGCATGCGAAGGTGACGCTGTAGTATGGCAATTAGACAATAAAATCAGGTGTGAGGTGGCGGCACTGCCCGGTGATCTTCGACTTCTCCCATATTGTTCAGGTGGATCTCCACCTCTTTAACCACTTAAGGACCCCCTACTGGCGATCTACTTCGGCAGAATGGCACGGCTGGGCACAATCATGTACGTGTCTCTTTAACCACTTTAGCCCCGGACCATATTGCTGTCGAAAGACCAGAGCACTTTTTGCGATTCGGCACTGCGTCGCTTTAACTGACAATTGCGCGGTCATGCGACGTGGCTCCCAAACAAAATTGGCGTCCTTTTTTTCCCACAAATAGAGCTTTCTTTTGGTGGTATTTGATCATCTCTGCGTTTTTTATTTTTTGCGCTATAAACAAAAACAGAGCGAATATTTTGAAAAAAATGCAATATTTTTTACTTTTTTCTGTAATAAATATCCCCGAAAAATATATAAATTTTTTTTTTCCTCAGTATAGGCCGATACGTATTCTTCTACATATTTTTCGTAAAAAAAATCGCAATTAGCGTTTATTGATTGGTTTGCGCAAAAGTTATAGCGTTTACAAAATAGGGGGTAGTTTTATGGCATTTTTATTATTATTATTTTTTTTTACTAGTAATGGCGGCGATCAGCGTTTTTTTTCAGTACTGCGACCTTATGGCGGACACTTCGGACACTTTTGACACATTTTTGGGACCATTGGCATTTTTTTAGCGATCAATGCTATAAAAATGCATTGGATTACTATAAAAATGCCATTGGCAGTGAAGGGGTTAACACTAGGGGGCGGGGAAGGGGTTAAGTGTGTTCCTATTTGTGGACTTACTAGGGGGAATCACTGATGTTCCGTTCATACATTGTATGAACAGAAAATCAGCGTTTCCCCCGCTGACAGGAACGAGCACTGTGTGTTTACACACAGCTCCCGTTCCCCGCTCTGTAACGAGCGATCGCGTGTGCCCGGCGGCGATCGTGCCCGCCGGACACACGCACGGGGCGAGCGGGGGGCGCGGGCCGCCGGCGTCGCGCACGCGCCCCCTAGTGGCCGTCGAAAGTGGCGACGTAGAGCTACGGGCTCTCGCGCAGGAGTGCCGACCTGCCGCCGTATTACTGCGGCGGCTGGTCGGCAAGCGGTTAAGCCCAGCCGTGGGGTCGCGAGCGCGCCGCCCTCGCGACCCGGTCCGAAGCTCCATGACTGCGGACCTGATCACCGCCGGTGTCCCGCGATCGGTCACTGGAGCTGAAGACCTGGGAGGTGTGTGTGTGTGTGTACACACCTTCCCCGTTCATTGTTGCAGTGTCAGTGATCGTCTGTTCCCTGATATAGGAAAAGACTATCACTGACATCACACGCCCAGCCCCCCTACAGTTAGAAACACAAGGTCACACTTAACCCCTACAGTGCCCCCTAGTGGTTTAACTCCTAAACCGCAATTGCAATTTTCACAGTAAATAGTGCATTTTTATTGCACTTTTTGCTGTGAAAATGAGTGGTCCCAAAAATATGTCAAAGTTGTCCGATGTGTCCGCCATAATGTCAGTCATAAAAAAAAATTGCTAATCGCTGCCATTAGTAGTACAAAAAAAAATAAATAACAAAAATGCAATAAAACATCCCCATTTTGTAAACGCTATACATTTTGCGCAAACCAATATTTGCGCAAGTACTTCGCGCAAATACTCCCGATGCCTAATAGAATACTTTTTTTTTTTCCCGAGTGCGGAGCAGTCCTCGTATGGGGGAGAGGAGAGCTGCTACCGCAGCCCCCCCTCCAGCCGCTGCCGAGTCCCGACATCTAGTTACTATGCACCGGAGGAACACAACAGCTGTGTTCCCGCGCCGACATGTGTAGCCCCTCCCCCTTGCCCGGGCACTTTGACAGATCATCCGTCCGACGGGTGATCTGTCTATCAAAGTTTCTGGGGAAGGGGCTATACATGTCGGCGTGGCGGGGAAACGCAGCTATGCAAATGACAGCTGTTGTGTTCCTCCGGCGCATAGTAACTAGATGTCAGGACTCGGCAGTGGCGGGAGATGGGGGGGGGGGGGGGGGCGACTTTGTCTTAGGGACTTGACTTTGTCTTAAGGACATGGCTGCTGAATTGAGGGACATGGCTGCTGATTTTGGGGACACAAGGCTGCATTTAAAAGAAAGTATCGGTACCGGCAAGTACATGGGGGGGAAAAAAAAGTATCGGTACTTGTACTGTCCTAAAAAAAGTGGTATCGGGACAACCCTAATTATTTTACCAAAAATAGCAATATGGTCCGGGGCTGAAGTGGTTAACCTGCATAATACTCCGGGTCTTAAGTGGGAAAATATAAAATGTATGTGGGTTCTAAGCAATATTCTAGGAAAAAATTGCTGATTTTAAATGTGTGAAAAAATAAAAATTGTCCTAATTTTCATAACCAAGAGTATATGAGGGCTATATGAAGCCACTGAAAGGAAGATGTAAATATTCACTTGCAGTACAAACACCTGTTAGTCCTGTACAAATGGTTTTATCAAAACATTTAGTTGTGTGTGTGTGTGTGTGTGTGTGTGTGTGTGTGTTTTTTTTTTTTCTGTTCTGGTTTTTAACCACTTGAGAGCCGCGCTATAGACGAAAGACGTCCACAGCTCGGCTCTCAACTGCCGGGTGGATGTCCTTTTATGTGAAATGCTGTGCCCGGCGCATCGATGAGATGCCGATGTGCGTGCCTGGCGGTCGAGATTTCCACCAGGTACATGCGATCGGCAGGGACGTGGAGCTCTATGTAAACAGAGCTCCACGTCCTGTCAGGGAGAGACCAATGCTGTGTCCCTTGTACATAGGGACACCGCATCGGTCACTTCCCCCCAGTCAGTCCCCCTCCACACACAGTTGGAACACACCCAGTGAATAAATTTAACCCCTTCCTCACCCCCTAGTGTTAACCCCTTCCCTGACAGTCACATTTATACAGTAATTGATGCATTTTTATAGTGCTGATTGCTGTATAAATGTGGTCCCAAAATTGTGTCAAGTGTCTGATATGTCTGCTGCAATATCGCAGGCCTGACAAAAAAAATTATGAATCTATCCCCTATTTTGTAGGCGCTGTAACTTTTGCGCAAGCCAATCAATATACGCTTATTGCGATGTTTTTTTTTTTTTTTTTTTTTTTTTTTAAACCAGTTGGGCTATTTTTTTTTTTTTTGCTTAGATTTGCAGTTAAGTGGAGTCATGCTAATACTGTTTAGCTTCATACAGCGTCATTGATTCTTATCCTCCGTGGCAGGAACTTGTGAACACTTAAACACATGTGCAGGAGCATTGTCATGATGGCCAGAGCTCTGGTCGTTTCCTCTGAGCAGATTCCCATAACTGTTTCAGAATTTCCATATTCTATGAACTCTTAGTGAACTATACTGTTATAATTGAAAAAACACACCAGCATGGTTTTGAACTGAGATCAAACGTGCTCATGCCTAAATCCTCAATTTGCTGCATTGATTCCCTGTTCTGTTTATTTAGTTTTTCTGCCATAAATCACGCACTCAATTTACAGTCCAGGCGTATGAGGGTTCTCGCTCTGTCCATGCTTGCATCTATCCTTTGCGGTTTTGGCATCCTACCTATTACACCATCAAGAACATCTTCCTGCCCCACCTATAAAAATACGATCTTTCTGTATACTTTGTATCCCATAGCCACAACAGGAATTAAGAGGAAATCCCTCTAAAGTGAGGCAGTCATTGTCACCAGGTTCACCAGAACTCGTGTTTATGTTGGGAGATATGCCCACTATTCCTGTTTTAGGGACAACCCAAAATTTGGTATATTCTTTTACTTTCACATTCAGTGAGAATGGTAAACGGGACTAATGGAAGATGAAACTCCCTAACTAGGGCACAGACTGCAAAAATAACGGATGTTCTAAGCCCCCTCTTCTCTATTCACTCTATTTTTTTTTTCCTTTAGTCTATCGTTGCACTGTGCCCATCTTTTACCTATGTTTAGGGTGTAACCTAAAATGTGGTGGTCTATTCCCTTCCTTAAAATCTAAATGGTTTGCCTTTCTTACCTCATTTGTGGAGTACTTTAGTGTGCTACATTGTTTTTATTTTTATTAATCTTTTCTCTCTTACTTTAAAATGGAGCTCCACCCAAAAATGGAAGTCCACTTTTTGGATACCCCCCCCCCCCCTCTGGTGTCACATTTTGCACCTTTTCAGGTGGGAGCAGATACCTGTGTAATAGTTATTTGCTTCCACTTCTGTCATAGGTCACCACAGTGACCTACATCATGTCTGACGCCTACACTGTCCTCCCCCGTTGTCTGCTGGGAAACACACAGGTCCCAGAAGATAGTGGGGACCAGTGAGGAGGTGCAGCGCGACTCACGCATGCGCAGTAGGGATCCGGGAAGTGAAGCTGGAAGGCTTAATTTCCTGATTCCCTCACCAAGAATGGCAGTGGGGGGCAGCCGAGCTGTCGGCCTCAGCTGCCGACATCGCGTGCACCCAGGACAGGTAAGTGTCCATTTATTAAAAGTCAGCAGCTGCAGTATTTGCAAAACATTTTTTTTTTTGGCCAGACTCCACTGTAAGTGCGCCTCTGGCCACACAGCCATGTAATCCACCCCAGGGTTTTGTTTCTCTACAAGTGCCATCTGCTACTCCACTGTGGCGCAGTACAGATCTAAGGCTTCATGAACACATAGCCTATTATGACTGCCAGTGTTCAGGAGAGGGAGGTTGAACTTCTAACCACAGCAGCTTCTAGACTCTTGTAAAAACCTATGTGTACATACAGTGCAGAAAATAAGTATTTGAACACCCTGCTATTTTGCAAGTTCTCCCACTTGGAAATCATGGAGGGGTCTGAAATTGTCATCGTAGGTGCATGTCCACTGTGAGAGACATAATCAAAAAAAATAATTCCAGA
Organism: Rana kukunoris; assembly: GCA_029574335.1. Taxonomy (NCBI): domain Eukaryota; kingdom Metazoa; phylum Chordata; class Amphibia; order Anura; family Ranidae; genus Rana; species Rana kukunoris. The sequence goes on from CM056052.1 coordinate 128,715,521, forward strand.
AATCACAATGTATTATTTTTTTAACTATTTATTTGTATGATACAGCTGCAAAGAAGTATTTGAACACCTGAGAAAATCAATGTTAATATTTGGTACAGTAGCCTTTGTTTGCAATTAGAGGTCAAACGTTTCTTGTAGACTTTCACCAGGTTTGCACACACTGGAGGAGGGATTTTGGCCCACTCCTCCACACAGATCTTCTCTAGATCAGTCAGGTTTCTGGGCTGTCGCTGAGAAACACAGAGTTTGAGCTCCCTCCAAAGATTCTCTATTGGGTTTAGGTCTGGAGACTGGCTAGGCCACGCCAGAACCTTGATATGCTTCTTACAGAGCCACTCCTTGGTTATCCTGGCTGTGTGCTTCGGGTCATTGTCATGTTGGAAGACCCAGCCTTGACCCATCTTCAAAGCTCCAACTGAGGGAAGGAGGTTGTTGCCCAAAATCTCGCAATACATGGCCCCGGTCATCCTCTCCTTAATACAGTGCAGTCGCCCTGTCCCATGTGCAGAAAAACACCCCCAAAGCATGATGCTACCACCCCCATGCTTCACAGTAGGGATGGTGTTCTTGGGATGGTACTCATCATTCTTCTTCCTCCAAACACGGTTAGTGGAATTATGACCAAAAAGTTATATTTTGGTCTCATCTGACCACATGACTCCTCTGGATCATCCAAATGGTCATTGGCAAACTTAAGATGGGCCTTGACATGTGCTGGTTTAAGCAGGGGAACCTTCCGTGCCATGCATGATTTCAAACCATGACGTCTTAGTGTATTACCAACAGTAACCTTGGAAACGGTGGTCCCAGCTCTTTTCAGGTCATTGACCAGCTACTCCCGTGTAGTCCTGGGCTGATTTCTCACCTTTCTTAGGATCATTGAGACCCCACGAGGTGAGATTTTGCATGGAGCCCCAGTCCGAGGGAGATTGACAGTCATGTTTAGCTTCTTCCATTTTCTAATGATTGCTCCAACAGTGGACCTTTTTTCACCAAGCTGCTTGGCAATTTCCCCGTAGCCCTTTCCAGCCTTGTGGAGGTGTACAATTGTGTCTCTAGTGTCTTTGGACAGCTCTTTGGTCTTGGCCATGTTAGTAGTTGGATTCTTACTGATTGTATGGGGTGGACAGGTGTCTTTATGCAGCTAATGACCTCAAACAGGTGCATCTAATTTAGGATAATAAATGGAGTGGAGGTGGACATTTTAAAGGCAGACTAACAGGTCTTTGAGGGTCAGAATTCTATCTGATAGACAGGTGTTCAAATACTTCTTTGCAGCTGTATCATACAAATAAATAGTTAAAAATTCATAAATTGTGATTTGGATTATGTCTCTCACAGTGGACATGCACCTACGATGACAATTTCAGACCCCTCCATGATTTCCAAGTGTGAGAACTTGCAAAATAGCAGGGTGTTCAAATACTTATTTTCTGCACTGTATGCTTTTATAGAGTTTCGTTTATGAGCTTTGACAAAAAAAATGCCAAAAGCTTTTAAACTCAAGGTTAGAAACTGTAGTGTACGTGAGCCCTAAGTTTCCAATGTGATACATTGAGCGTAGCTGCAATGATCTGCAGGCTTGAATGCAAAAATTTATTATGCACTTTTTTTTCTATTTCATCAACGTGTTTTTTTTTTTTCCCCTTTTCTGCCCAGGTAGATTTTCAGCTTTTAGTGCTGTCACACTTTAAATGACAATTAGTTGTATTTATTCACCACTGGGGTTGGGTTGTTTTTTATTTGGCCCAAAAAAAAACTATATATACTTTTTTATAATACTGTTATAAAACAAATGTAGTAATTTATGGCCAAAATGTAGTCTGCTATATTTCTTTGAAAGTAACCTAAATCGGTGTATAATCTTTAGTCTGTAGGAAAGTTGTCTACAAACTGTATTTTATATATATATATATATATATATATATATATATATATATATATATATATATATATATATATATATATATATATATATATATATAATTATAATTTTTCTCAGCATAGTTCTTTTTCAGTATTTATTTTGGTTATGTGTAGTGTTGACTTTGTGCCAACTATACTTCTTGGGATTATGGCCAAAAAGTTCAATCATCAGTCCATAACATTTTCCCATGTATGGCTGAAACCATCTCAGGATTCAGTTTGGAGAAATGAACTGATCAAATTGCTGTGAATGCTGCTGAATATGTAGTGATGTGCCTGCATATTTGAGTGAGTGCAATAGTAAATGGATTTCATGGAGAGCACCAGATGTCCCCATTCATTTTATTTACGAGGAACATTGTTCTTTGCTGGAGGTAGGTGGAGTGAAACTCTTATTTTAATTTGATTCTTTTTTTTTTTGGTGACAGAATTGGAAGCACATACATATTGTATCATATTTTGGGAGTTTTCACATTTGTTTTATGATGGAATAAGAGTTCACATGGTGTACACTCTACATATTTATTATTATACAGGATTTATATAGCGCCAACAGTTTGCGCAAAACCTTACACTATAAAGGGAGAAAATACAGCAACAATACAGGAGATTTAGGAGGGCCCTGCTCCTGCGAGCTTACAATTATCTAATGGGGAAGGGCTGGTGAAACAAAGGGTACCGTATTTTTCGCACTATAAGACGCACTTTTTCCCACCCCAAAAAATGGGGTGAAATGTCCCTGCGTCTTATAGAGTGAATACTGACCAGGCACTGACCCCCCCCCCCCCCAGGTGGCGCTGTGTCAAAATCCCTCTCTCCTTCTCTGTGAAGAGAGGACAGAATGTGAGGCATATCCTAGCAGGGGCATACCAAGGGGGAACGGGAGGGAGACGTTTTTCCCTGTGTGTCAAAACATGGGGGATTTCAGTAGCGGTGCTATGGGGGTGCGCTCTGCACACAGGTCGGGTGTCACCCGCCAGATGTGACAACATCCTGAAGGCAGTGAGAGCCTTGGCTGTGTTTTTTTTTTTTTTTCAGCCGAACTCTGTCCAAAGAGTTGGACAGCGATTGGATTTGGGGCTGAAAGGACAGGACAGGTCATAGTCCAGGATTACACCTAGCACCCTGGCATGAGTGGAGGGGACTGATGGTTGTATTATTGCTGGGTTTTAGAAAGATTGAGGAAGTGGGGTGACATCACTGCTGATCTATTGGTTAATAAGTTAGTAATTGGAGAGGAGACTGAAGGAGTTAGGTGAGGAGTGCTCTACCCCTCACCTCACTCCTTCAGTCTCCTCTCCAATTACAGCAACTTCGATTTGCTATAGATATGCAATAGATTTGTGTCTTGTAGGCATAGAGTTGTTACTGGAAGCCATTGGAGTTTATCAAGTCCCAGAGGGAAAGGTGCCAGAGAGGGAGAGGTTTTAAGATGTGCTTGAGGGAGCATAGTTTAGAAGAGGGTGACTGTAGTAGTTGGGAGGGAACAGGATCCAGGCGATAGGTGGCAAAGGGGGGCTTCTGAGAAAACTTTAGCAACCTCTTCAGTAGTAGCAAAGTCAAAAGAGGAATTTGTTGCAAGTGGCTTTGTACAGGGTATGTTAAGTGGGCTCAATGTCTGTGCAGTGGAGACTCCCCCACAAATTGCATAAATCCTTGTTTTTAAAGTCCTTTGCAATCTCTTGGGCAGCGATTGGGTTACTGGGTGGAGATTAGAGCTGCACGATTAATCGTCAAGAATCGTTATCGCGATCTTATTCTTGATACAGTGTTTCACAATCTTTGACATGAAAATAATTTTCTCTCTGCACTTTGGTATGCAAAGAATTTCCTCTCTGCTCTCAGCCAAAAGTCAGTCTGGGCAATCTGCCAGGTCTGGGCAGCCTGCCAAGTTTTGAAAACCTTCTTTATCAGTGAAAAGTTACAGGATCACTAAAGGAATTTTTTTTTTTTTTAGCTAAATGGCTTCCTTTACCTTACTGCAGTACTGGTTTCATGTCCTTATTGTTAGTTTTTGCTTTGAAGTTGCTGTAATCCTGCTCTGTTCTCCACACTTCCTGCTTGTCGGTTTCCTTATAACCACAGTGCTGGGAGCTTTCTCACAGTGTTCTAAGCTGTCATTACTGTGTGTCTAAAACTTCCCAGAACCAATCAGATTAAAAACAAAACACTGCCCTGGATTTGTTTATTTTTGTTCTGTGTGTCTATTTCTACTTTGCAGAAACATGAAGCCAGTTCAAAAGTGAAACTAACCTGCAGGCACATTATATGATTGATTTTTATCTATTTTTAATCATTTTGAAAAGGAATCCTTTAATTTTTATATCTCTATACCCTGTAAACAGTCATTTCAGTAAAAAAAAAAAAATGTTTTCCTTTTAGTGACCCTTTAAGTCTATACATTGTATCTCTTCAAAGGAATAAACTTCTTCTGTATGTAAATTAGGAATTTTTAACCACTTAAACACCAAACCTTCTTCTGACGGCTCTTTTCAAGTTAAAATCATTATTTTTTTTTTGCTATAAAATTACTTGAAACCCCCAAAGATTATATAACTTTTTAGTAAAGACCCTAGCCACTTAACCCCCGGACCATATTGCTGCCCAATGACCAGAGCACTTTTTGCGATTCGACACTGCGTCGCTTTAACTGACAATTGCGCGGTCGTGTTATGTGTTTTCCAAACAAAATTGGCGTCCTTTTTTTCTCACAAATAGAGCTTTCTTTTGGTGGTATTTGATCATCTCTGCGTTTTTTTTTTTTTTTTTTTTTGCGCTATAAACAAAAATAGAGCGACTATTTTGAAAAAAATACAATATTTTTTACTTTTTTCTGTAATAAATATCTCCCAAAAATATATAAACTTTTTTTCCTCTGTTTAGGCCGATACATATTATTCATTTTTTTCGTAAAAAAAAATTGCAATTAGCGTTTGATTGGTTTGCGCAAAAGTTATAGCGTTTAGTTATAGTTTTATGGCATTTTTATTTTTACTAGTAATGTCGGCGATCAGCATTTTTTTTCCAGTATTGCGACCTTATGGCGGACACTTTTGACACATTTTTTGGACCATTGGCATTTTTTTTAGCGACCAATGCTATAAAAATGTATTGGATTACTATAAAAATGCCATTGCCAGTGAAGGGGTTAACACTAGGGGGCAGGGAAGGGGTTAAGTGTGTTCCTGGGTGTGTTCTAACTTATGGGGGGTGGCATCACTAGGGAAAATCACTGATCTTCTGTTCATAGATTGTACGAATAGGAGATCAGCGTTTCCCCTGCTGACAGGACCAGGAGCTATGTGTTGACACACATAGCTCCCAGTCCCCGCTCTGTAACGAGCGATCGCATGTGCCCGGCGGCGATCGTGCCCGCCGCGCACAGGACTGGGGGGCGCGCACGCGCCCCCTAGCGGCAACAGAAGTGCCGACGTAGAGCTACGGGCTCTCGCCCAGGAGAGCCGACCTGCCGCCGTATAACTGCGGCGGCTGGTCGGCAAGCAGCTAGAAAATAAAATGGTGGTTGTTGCAATATTTTATGTTGCACTGTATTTGCGCAGCAGACTTTTTAAATGCATTTGTTTTGGAAAAAATTACTTTAATGAATTAAAAAAAAAAATATAGCCAGTAAAGTTAGCCCAGTTTTTTTTATTTATTTTTGTATAAATAAGATCTTACGCCGTGAGAATCGTGATCTTCATTCTAAGCAAAAAAATTGTGATTCTCATTTTGGCCAGAATCGTGCAGCTAGTGGAGATGGAGAAAAAAACAAGGACTAGAGGACAGAGTATTGAGCGTGACAAAGTAGGCTTGTTTGGCAGCATGGAGGGAGGAGTTGTATTTTAAGAAGGCAGATTCATATTGAATGAATGCATGCTGGGATTTGGTTTTACGCCACAATCGCTCCAGTGCGCTGCTATGTCTCAAGGTTACTGGTGTCAGTCTACCATGGTTGTAATGTTTGCTGTAGTGAGAGGCGCAAGAGAAACCAGTGTGGCTGAAAGTCAACTGTTTGTAGACGGACATGGTGAGGGCAGGTTAAGAGTTTTTGAGGGTGGTTATTTTCTGGTTGGCGATGAGGATGTTGTGAATGTGACTGGGGAATTGGTGAGGTTATGGGGGGTGCAAATATGGGAGAAAACAAGGTTAAGGGTATTGCCACCAGAGTGAGTGGAGTATTGTTGGATCAAAGGATAAGATTAAAGGGGTTGTAAAGTCAGTTTTTTTTTTTTTGTTTTTTTTTTAATCTTGATGCATTCTGTGTGCAACAGCCCCCCTAATACCTGAGCCCCCTCTCTCCAGTAATGTCCACGAGTGTCTTGGCCATCCAAAACTCAACTGATTTAGCCAAGACACAGCAGTGGTGCCATTGGCTCCTGCTGCCGTCAGCCAGCCAGCCATTCAGGAGGGAGGGGCCGGGCACAAACCTTTGTGTCAGAATGGACACAGAGCTGTGACTTGGCTCAAGGGCCCCCATGGCAAGCTACTTGCTGTGGTGCCAGAAGCACAGAAGAGGGACCTGAGAAGAGGAGGAGCTGGGCTGCTCTTTGCAAATCCACTGCAGCAGGGCAGGTAAGTATAACATGTTTGTAAAGTTTTCTTTCAATAAAAATAACAATCGCTTTAACTTAAAGTTGGGATGTAGCTGGGCTGTTAACATTGGTGGGGATAGTTAACCGCTTCCCGCCCGGTCAATGGCAGATTGACTTCCGGAAAGTGGTTCTGTTATCCTGACTGAACGTCTATTGACGTCCAGCAGGATAATGGCCTCTGGGGGCGCGCATTGCGGTGATCGGTGGTGCGGCGTGTCAGTCTGACGCACCGATGTCGGTAAATAGCTCGGTGGAGGCTCTTTACCACGTGATCAGCCGCGGCTGATCGCGATGTCAACAGCAAGAGCTGTTAATCGGCTCTTCCTCACTAGCGTCTGACAGGGGGATATATACGCTAATTGTTTATCAGATGGGCACTGACTGGCAAAAAAAAAAGTGATGCCCAGCAATGCCACCATCAGTATTAGTGCCCGTCCATCGGTGCCACCTCATTGGTGCCCATCAGTTCCGCCTTATCAGTGCAGCCATATCGGTGCCTGTAATTGAAGAAGAAAACGTACCTATTTACAAAAAAAACCTGCAAAAAAATAAATCGCAGAGATTATCAAATGCCACCAAAAGAAAGCTCTATTTGTGGGAACAAAATGATAAAAAAAAAATTGTTTGGGTACAGTGTAGCATGACTGTGCAATTGTCATTCAAATTGCGACAGCACTGAAAGCTGAAAATTGGCTTGGGCAGGAAGGTGCGTAAGTGCCTGGTATTGAAGTGGTTAAAGTAGATCTATAGGCCAGGCCTCGCCAAAATCCAGGTGCCAGGTCACAATTGTGACCTGGCGCCTGGGGAAGCTTAGGGCTGCAGAATGCCTGCAAAGCCGCGGAAGGAAGCTGAGGCCTGCAGAAGTAATCGCCATCTTGTGGTGGCCATTGGCATTACAGGTTACATTACAAGTAGCAAAAAACAGCAGTTCTAATGTGTTTCTTCACTGCCATCTCCTTCCCTCTAGTTAGAACCATATATATATATATATAATCTCTATCTCTTTTAATTTTTTTGATCGATCAAAATTCTTTTGATTGGTACTCACCTCTCTGCCGGCTTTTGGGCCTTCAGGAAGTTCCATCCGGTAACGTCAGACACTGGCGGGGCTTGTAGTGTCCATCTGAAAGGCTCCCTTGCTGTGCCTTCATATCTGCATGCCGGCGGGACCTTACTATCTGCCACACGCAAGGGCTGTTACACTTCCCTCTATCACTTCCCTACATCAACCTGGGATTTTACAACCATTCACTGGGAGTTGTGATGGTTCCCTTAATGGGACATCTACATGCCGACGGACTGATGTTAACCTCTTCTCATCTGGATTCAGCAGTGGTATCGTTGTACACATTTTTTTACCAGTATCATACTTGGCTACATGTTTGTATGACTGATTTAGGTACTGTTTGGTATTACTTGCATCATTTTTAGAGTTTGTCACTACATCAATTTTATCTCCAGTGCAATATTTATATGGTTACCTACTTGAAGACTATAAAAGTTTAATGCTATTCCCATCGAGCGCTGCCTTTGTTTTTTGTATCCTGCTATCCATTTTTCCAGTTGTTGGTGGCTGCACTGGGAATCGGCATGCAAGCAGATCAGCTAAAAGTAGTTGGATCTGTATGTGCGTTTATAATTAATCGAAATTAGTCGATTAATCGATAAAAAAAAAACGATTAATCAAACACACAAATTTTGATCACTAACATATATATATATATATCACCCTAGAGCAGTGATGGCAAACCTTGGCACCCCAGATGTTTTGGAACTACATTTCCCATGATGCTCAACTACACTGCAGAGTGCATGAGCATCGTGGGAAATGTAGTTCCAAAACATCTGGGGTGCCAAGGTTCGCCATCACTGCCCTAGAGAATAAAATGGTGGCCGTTGCAATACTTTCTGTCACACCGTATTTGCGCAGCGATCTAAACAAGCGCATTTTTTTTGGGGGGGGGGGGGAATATTTTTAATAAAGACAAAAGTTAACCCCTTCCATACAGGGCATTTTCACCCCCTTCCTGCCCAGACCAATTTTTAGTTTTCAGCGCTGTTGCACTTTGAATGACAATTGCGCGGTCGTGCAACACTGTACCCAAATTAAATCATTATGTTTTTTTCCCCACACAAATAGAGCTTTCGTTTGGTGGTATTTGATCATCTCTGCGGTTTTCATTTTTTGCGCTATAAACAAAAGAAGAGCGACAATTTAAAAAAAAAACACAATATTTTTTCCTTTTTATTTAATACATCTCACAATATTTTTTTAAAAAAAACCTTTTTTCCCCTCAGTTTAGACCGATACGTATTCTACGTATTTTTGGTAAAAAAAACAAAACGCAATAATCGTATATTGATTGGTTTGCGCAAAAGTTATAGCGTCTACAAAATAGGTGATAGATTTATGGCATTTTTATTGTATTTTTTTTACTAGTAATGGCGGGGATCTTTTTTTTTTTTTTTTTGTGACCGTGACGTTGCGGCGGACATATCGGACACTTTTGACACGTTTTTGGGACCGTTCACATTTACACAGCGAATAGTGCTATAAAACTGCACTAATTACTGTGTAAATGTGACTGGCAGGGAAGGGGTTAACACTAGGGGGCGCTGAAGGGGTTAAAATGTGTCCTAAAGTATGTTCTAACTGTAGGGGGAGGGGGACTCACAGGGGGAGGAGATCGATGTGTGTTCCTCTGTACTGGGAACACACATCAGTCTCCTCACTGCTGACAGGAGGTGGATCTGTGTGTTTACACACACAGATCCACACTCCTGCCGTGATTTCCGGAAATCGCGGGTGCCCGGCGGCAATCACGGCCGTCGGGCACGCGCGCGGGATCGCGGGTGTTGCCGCGGGCGCGCCCTAGAACGTCGTGAAGACAGGACGTTGTGCAACGTCCTGTCTCATCGGCGAGGGGATCACCATGACGTGATTCCCCTATGGGCTGGTAGGGAAGGGGTTAAGTTAGCCCAATTTTTTTTTTTTATATTGTGAAAGATAATGTTACGTCGAGTAAATTGATAGCCAACATGTCACGCTTCAAAATTGTGTCCGCTTGTGGAATGGCGACAAAATTTTACCCTTTAAAATCTCCATAGGCGACGTTTAAAAAATTCTACAGGTTGCATATTTTGAGTTAGAGGAGGTCTAGGGCTAGAATTATTGCTCTCGCTCTACTAATCGCAGCGATTCCTCACGTGTGGTTTGAATACCGTTTACATATGCGGGCGCTACTTACATATGCGTTCGCTTCTGTGCGCGAGCTTGGCGGGACCGGGTGAGTTTTTTGGCTCTTAACTTTTTTTTTTAGCTGGTTCCTAGATTCCAAGCAAATTTGTTTTTTTTCCTTCGCCATCTGTATTCCTTTGCTAATATTTCAATTCCTGTCCCATAGCCAAACAGGAAGTGAGAATAAATCCCTGCACATCAAAGCTGATCTCCGCCGGAAAAAAATATATAAAAGCCAGCAGCTACAAATACTGCAGCTGCTGACTTTTAATATTAGGGCACTTACCTGTCCTGGAGTCCAGCGACGTCGGCAGAAGTGAACGATCGATCGCTTGTTGGTCTGCTGCCCCCACCACCATCCTCTGAGGCAATCGGGAAGTGACGCGCTCTGGCTTCACTGCCCGATTCCCTATGGTGCATTTGCGAGCCGCGCTGCGGCGTGCTCACTGGTTCCCGTTGTGTTCTGGCAGCCAAGTGTTTCCTAGAACACAACGGGTGGGGGCGGGAAGTGATTTACTACCTGCAGAGTGACTCTCTCGAAGTGAGTGCAAATACGGGTATATGCACCCCCCCCCCGAAAGGTGCAGAATGTGACACCGGGGGAGGGGTGTTCCGATGAGTGGAAGTTCCACTATAGGGTGAAGCTCCACTTTAAGGGAATTCTTTGGGGGTCCCCCAGAGCTAGTGTCCTCATTGGAAAAGTGCCCCTCTATTACTTTTCTGGGGACAACCCAAAAATTTGGGCTTTTACTTTCAATAATGATGGAGAGAGGATGAATCTCCCCAAGGCTGCATTCACACCTATGCATTTTTTAGTGCTTTTTGCAGACTTGCACTGCAGAATGTGTTCCATAGGAAACCAAATCTGCAAAAAGCACTAAAAATGCATAGGTGTGAATCCAGCCTAATGGAAGCACAGACAGCAGTAAAAACTGATAGGCAATTTAATCTCTCTCCACTCCATCCAATACTGAGTTTTTTTTTTGCTTGTTTAGTTATACTTTTAAAATCGCCCAGACTGATGGTGGATATTTCGGAGGTGTAACACATAATATGCTATTGTGTTCTGCACACACTGGAGTTACTTTCTAGGATTATGCTGATGATTTATGCGATCGTTTATAATGCACAAATGGTGATTTGGGTTGACATTTGTGTCCCTGGATAGGAGCGCTGCACAGTTGCTTTTTAAGTTAATTTTTTTTCACACATGAGTTTGGCACTCTTTATGTAGATTTTTGAAAAACGTAGCCAGGCCACAGATATATTAAGAATATAAAACATTGTTGCCTTGTTCTTGGTAATGTTGCTGTAAAGCCATATTTTTTTTTTCCTTGTTGACCATTTTCACTGTATTCTATAGTATACCTTGGAAAAATGTTTGTACCGCTCCCCTTGATACGTACTTTTTTTAACTACTTGCAGACCGTCTGCTACAGGAATATGTTAGCTGTTTGAACAGGAATACTGTTGTGGTAGCAGCTAGCTACCATAACCCTGGTATCCTCTTCAGCGGGCAGTCCGCTACGAGATAAGTGTTCTCTGCAGCGGATTCGCCACAAGATCACTTTTATCTGCGGCGGGAGGGTGGCTCCTGCCGCTCTCGATGCCCTCTGTCAGTTACTGGAGCCGTTGGCAGTGGCGCTCACGTCTGTCCCCTTGCTGTGTATGGAGATGAGTGAGGGGAAGATGGCCCCCACCCGTCTCCCGGGGTCTCAAAACGTCTCAAAACTTCACTTCTGCCCTTAGCTCTTAAAAATACTTTTTTTGTTTAGAATGACAATTTTATTATTGCATTTTAGTGAAAAAAATTAGATCTGAGGTCTTTTTGACATCCGATCTCATATTTAAGAGTACCTGTCATGCTTTTTTTCTCCAAGGGATGTTTACTTTCCTTGTAATAGGAATAAGTGACCCAAAAATGAAAAGTGTGTGTGTGACTTGAGGTCTTACAAAGTCGAATCCCAAGTCGCTGTAGTGTAAATCGGCACTAATGCCCCGTACACGCGATCTGAAAATCTTGTGCGCCAGGGGAAAAAAAATCGGAACTGATGTCATGTGTTGTAATGTATTTGTGTTCCGTTTTCGGATGGCGACTGTACTGACTAAACGAGAATCGTACGAGGCAAATTTTTGTGCATGTCCGATAAAATTTTGGATGAACTGTCATGATTGGCTCACGGAAGCCCTGTGCTAACAATCTGATATCGTACGATTCTTCCTCAGACAATATTTGAATCGTGTGTACGGACCAATCGGATCTTTCATTGACTTGATGTGAAAATAATCTGTGCAATTCAATATGTCAACAAAATGAATTAGAAAAGTTGCAAGCCAACATCCATGAGTGATTCAGACCTTATTGAACTAATACAACAGAATGATGTAGCACATCTTACAAAAAAAACACAATATAATAAAAAGTGCCAACATTTGTGCAAGAGTGTACAAAAAATGGTCCCATGTATATCCAAGGGAAAAAAATCGATATCCATCCAGTTTTAATCCACTCCAATCACGATGTGACATGTAATGCAAAGTGTGAATACTCACCTCACTGCTGTGATCCCTGCATTACCAGTAGGTGGAGGTGATGCTAGATGGCATTGCATACTATCCCAGTGTTTGATGTTTTAGAACATAAAGTAAGGGATTAAATGGCACCAAAAGAAAACACTGTTTTTACAAATGTATATAAAAGCTTTTTGGGTAGTGTTGCACTACCAAGTATTCTCAAATATCAAAAAAAATTGTCAGACTACCCTAAAAAATTACCCCCTTTTTTTTTTTATTTTTTTTATATTGGAATCAACCCTACCTCTGCCGGGCGCGGGCCCTTCCTTTACCGTACCCAGGCAAAAAGTTCTCTACATCAATGCTGGATTTCATGGGCCAATTTTAGACTATAATTCACTTAAAATGCAGGGGCTGTAAACATGCACCCTTTACCTTCTCCTCCAGAATCTGTTTGCAGCAGGAGAAAAGATTGACAAAGAATGTCAAATCCTTGACCGCTTGCCATCCACCTCACGTTTGAGTAAGGTGGGCAGGGTGGCTCTCCCGCACTGGATCACATATCTAATATATGATCCAGCACTCCTGGGTAGAGTGCATGCAGTCACGCTGGCTGCGCTATGACTTGTCACAACATACTCCATACAGTTGATGCCGGCCAATGATTGACTGTTGGTACCTGCTGATCGGCAAAGAGGATGATGGGACGGAGCTCTGTGAATGTTAACAATTCAGAACTCTGACCTGTCAAGGATGTACCGGTTTTTGTTTCCCTGCAAAGAAAGCATAGAGTGAATGAACTAAGCTCTAGATGTTCCCTTCTCAGCCAGAGTCATTAGTTCAGTGACAGTGTATATATTTTGGGACTGATCACTGCATTTGTGTCGCTGGTTCCCACAAAGTGAAAAAAGGGTCAAATTGCTCACCATACTATTGCAGTCCCGCTGTAAGTTGCTGATCGCTGCCATTACTAGTATAAAAATAAATACAAATTTTACTTTTGTATATACCCTAGTTTATAGATGCCATAACGTTTGCGCAAACCAATCAATGTGTTTTTTTTTTTGCGAAATAATGTAGCAGAATATAGAGGTCGCCTGATCTGGGTTTTTTTCTAACTGATATTTAGAAATTGGGGTGGCCGATGTGATATTTTAGGCTGTTTTTTTGGCAGGTGGCACTGGCTCGTGGCATTGAATGGCACTAATTGGCACTGATTGGCAGGTGACACTTATTGGCACTGGCAGGTTGCACTGGATGGCACTAAAAGATGGTACTAGCAGATAGCACTGATTGGCAGGTGGCACTAATTGACATTGGCAGGTGACGCTGGCAGGTGGCACTAATTGCCACTGGCAGGTGTCACGGGATGGCAATAGCACTGGCAGATGGTACTGGTTGGCATTGGCAGGTGGCACTGATGGCTTTAGTTGGCACTGGCAGGTGGCACTGGCTGGAAGGTGGAACTAATTGGCAGGTGGCACTAAGAGCTAGTCCGAAGCCGTGGCCTTTCATGATGCTGTGACCGCGGCGGCAATCTGCGGATCAGTGTGCCGATCCGAAGGGGGTAACCCCTTTGGATCACGGATCAACAGTGATCCGTTGCACCACTAGAGGCTTATTGTTGAATATCGGCCTAACTTGGATGCCGATTTCTCCAAAACGGCCAAATATCAGCCGATATATCGGTCGACCTCTAACAGAATACATATTGATCAAAACTTATGAAAAATGTTTGTGTGGTGTGTTGGGTTTTTTTTTTATTTTATTGGATATGCTTTTATAGCAGAAAGTCTATATACATTTTTTTGTTCTGTCAAGTTTTTTAATAGTGCAAAGAAAGCTCAATTTGTGCTAAAAGACTATGAATTTCATTTGGCTACAGTGTTGCATGACTGCGCAATTGTCAGTTTAAATTACCTTGCCATTTTTTTTTTGTTTTTTTTTTTTTTGGCACTGCGTTAAAGGGGAGTAAATTTTCTGTCTGACAAGTCATTAATGGATGGCACTGCTAGCAGCTTGCTATGGTGGCAGCCAAGCAGCTGCTCTGTGTGCCCTCAGACACCCAGCTGTGGTGCCCTGTCCGCCCTCTCTCCTCATTGGCTCACTGACTTTGACAGCAGTGGAGCCAAAGGCCAAATTGGCTGATGTCTCTCTGCATCGCTGATCACCGCCGACAGTACAAGTATCGGGTGAAGCATCGGGAGCATTTGCCCGAGTAAAAGTATCGGGACAACCCTAGTTCTAACCACTAATCCCAACACGCTTCTATCTCTCCCTGTCCAGCTACAGCATGCTAAAGGGGGGGAAAAAATCCTTTTTATTGCACGTACATGCTTGGTGGGTTTACATTTCAGATGATTCTTCCATCAGAAAGACAGACTGACTTTAGTGTTCTGTCTCCTGGGCTGCCATTGGATGACTTTGTCTGTCTGTCTGTCTGTTCCCCCTTAAAGTGAAGATGCGTGTTATATGCCGGTAAATAAGGTGTTCATAAAATAACACTCCCAAGCTCATCCTTGGTGTTGAGCAGCGCTTGGGGATTCACTGGGGCCACAAAAGACTATCTTTCTCGCGCCCAAGCTCAACTCTTCACCACACACAGCCACAAGGCAGGAGAATTCTTGTTGTGCAGTGTATTAGTGCTCGGGCAAACATTCTTAGAGTGAATTTTATTGGTTCAAAGAATGTCGGCCCTCACGCATGTTCATTTCATCAAATCTGGCTCTCTTTGAAAAAAGTTTGGACATCCCTGCTATAAAGGGAAACTAGTTTGACTTCACCATTTCACTGTTGCTTAGGCTGATAACCCTAAAGAAAAAGTTCTGGCCCTTTTATCAAGTTGCTTTACACACATCAAGCACAAGGCCTGCAGGCCAAATCTGGCTTGCCGGGCTTTGTGAAGTGGTCCTTGCACCTAGTTTTGCAGCCAGATTGTTGCGGGAACTCTATTCTGCCATCTCCAGCTCTCACTCTTTGCTCCCGCCTGTCACTTGTAAATGCAGAAGCTGATGTTACAGATCTCCCAGAATCTGGGAGAGAGAATATCCCTGCAAGGCGGGGCCAAGCAGCCTACACATGAAACTACTAGTGACGGTCAAGGTAGAAGAGAAATGTGAGTAAGCTTTGGGGGTTGGGTTTGAGCCCTGCAGGTAGCACACTCCAGATACAAACCGCCCTTTGAGGGAAACCATACTGCTCATGCGACCTGCAATTAAATGGAGTTTGACACCCCTCTACTAGGTCTGAAAAGACTTGTGGGCCTTTCTGTATTGGGCTTCTATTTCCCAGTTTTGAAGGGGTGTCACCTGGTCGTTTTGTTAACACATTCTCCATATTTTACCAGGTTGTTCAGGCCTCATCTAATGCTGACTTCAGGCGTAAGGTCTCTTCAGGCACTTTCACCCCCTTCCTGCCCAGGCCAACGTTCAGCATTCACTTTGACACTTGCTCAATCATACAGTGCTATACTCAAAAGTTGTGTGTGTGTTTTTTTTTTTTTTTTTCTTTTTGCTAAACGGACAAAATATAAATATAAAATTGTGCAAATGGGTAATTTTTTTTCTTCATTGATGGGGTTGCACTGATGGACTCTGGCACTGATGGGGCTGTACTGACCATGGTTGATGCCCTGATTATCTGGGTTTGCCTAGGGTTGATTTAACACCTCGGTGACCTGGTTTGGCATGCACTGTGTCACATTTTTAATATTGTTTTTGTTTGTTTGTTTTTTATGATCTAATAACGTGTGTCCTACTTGTTCATTATAATAAACAATTGTAATTTTTTACCTCAGTCCATGTTCCCTTGTACCTTCTTGTACGCAGTACCGCTATAGTCCACCCGCCCACCCCCCCTTTTTCCAAATTATTTCTGGGTTACCTTTGGGGTCCCAGTTATATTTGATTTATTCTATCTGGGTTCATGTCCCCCTTCACAGGAAAGCATATATTTTTTTTTCTTACACCAACAGCGCTGGGGAGCCCGAATGCTGATAAGAAACCTTTTTTATTTACATGTGGTAAGCTGTGATTGAGCTACAGCTGATCACATGGTAAAGAGACAATGTCATTGACTCTTTACCCTGATGGGTGGTAATCACTTGGAAGCAGCGCACCAATCATCACGCTGCACGCCCCTGATGGCCAGAACGAGAGCGGGCCCACCCGACCATTTTGCTATACAGCGGGTAACGGATTAATCTTCCATTTAAAAATCTCCTCTCTATAAATAGTTTACCTATTAAACCTTTTATTAAAGTATTCTGCACACAACTTCATGTACCTGCCTTTAAAATTGACCTTTCAGTAGAGGACACTCTAGCCGCACTACATGTCCATGAGCACTTGTGCTCACGTAATAGCACAGAAGTTTACGATATTTCTGCAAACATGTGCAAATACTTGGTTACTGGCTGAACGCACTCACTCCTTAGTTACTAGGATGCAGGCAGTCTCGTGTCCAGACTCTTGTCATAGCCAGGTGGCTTAACGGCTCCCTGCGCCTGCTGTCATTTATGCCAACCATAAAAAAACAATGTCTTCCTTCAAAAAATTTTTTTTTAAGAATGTTCTTTCAATGTTCTAATTGTTAGTGGGGTCAAATTGACATTTAGTTTTCGACCACAGTGATGGGGAAAATTAGAGCAGAATAGATAACTTCTTGGTAAAAGGATTTTTCAGACGATGTATATGGTTTTTGTACAGAAATTATTTTTCAAAACAATGTTAAAGGCAAGTGAATTTTTTAAAATGCATTCTTTCAGCGATTGTACAAAGATTTTTTTCATGTGAATATTCTCGTCTGAAAATCAATATGTGTATGTAGTTTGCGTTTGATCCGTTTGTGCAGTGCTTTTTGCTGTGCGTTGTAAGTCGCCCCAAAATTGCATGTGCACAAACATTTAAAAAGGCTGACAGCTGATCCGAAGATTTGCTGGGGTGCTGACTTCAGGGGCTCCCTGGACAGGTTAGTGTCCACGTATTGCAGGGGTGTCAAATTCAAATACACAGAGGGCCAAAATGTGAAACTTGAACGAAGTCACGGGCCAGCATTGAACAAATGAACCTTTTAACATGGACCCAACCAAGATTTTCTTTAACATTGAATATGGAACAAGCATATTCATTTATTAAATACGATTTAAATAATAATAATTTTTAAAATAAAATAATAAAATCAACCATTCAAGCCCATGTTTTGGAGTAGCAAGAAAAAGTGCATAAAGAAAATGTTAATTATTGCTCAGTTTGCTGCACACTGATCTAATCTGATGTGCCCAAGCCAGATACCTGCCATCTCTTCTTGGATGATAGTTCATCAATGTCTGGGCTCAGGCTTTGAGCTGAGGAAATCAGTCAGACGTCTCCTGTGAGATGTTTTGGTCATCTTCGAGGAGAAAAGTTGCTCACATAGATAAGTGCTGCCGAACATGGAGAGCAGCTTGGGTGCGGAGCTGAGGCATTGTCAGGGATGAACTGTGCGGCGCCCACAGCATCATACTTTGACTTCAGCGTGTCATTAAACTGGAGTTTAGCTCCATTTGGAGGTTGGTTGGTGCGTTTTCCACCTGCACAGTTCTCTTCCTGCATCTTCTCCCGGACCCTGCCCACCAGTCCACTTTTTTTACCGCACATCGCTGGCGCACCATCTGTCAATCCCACGAGTTTATCCCACGACAGCTTTATTTCAGTTACGCATTTGGAAACCTCCTCAAAGATTTCCTTTCCTGTGGTTGTGCCATGCATTGATTTGAATCCCAATAGCTCCTCCGTAACACACATATTTGAGTCCTCTCCACAGATGAAGACTGACAGCTGAGCAGTATCAGATGCGTCGCTGCTCTCATCCACAGCAAGGGATAATGCAACAAAATCTTTTCCCTTTTCCAAAAGCTGGTCATATAGATTGGTGGCAAGATCACATGTGCGATCAGCTACTGCTCCTTGAATGGATTAAAATTAAAAAAACTGCCTTTTGTAATCACTTTATGTACAAACTTTTTTTTTTTTTTTTTACTTTTTATGCTGCACAAACATGTTTACATATTGTGTTGATATGTAACTGTCAGCTTCATAGATATTTGTTTTTTGAAGGTTAGTGGTGAGACCTTAGAACCGTTAACGTTTTTGTAGTATGAGAGACCCAAAAGATGGTAGTCAATGGGTATTATTGCTGTCCTGTAGCTAAAAATATATTGGGGGCGTGGGGTTAACAAAGAGTTGCATAACACTTCTAAATTTAGTATAGATTTTGCTACTAATCGAGAAAAGGGTACAAGCCCCTTTGTTAGGAACGGTCTACACTCCATTCTCTGTTCTGTGGCTAGACATGGCACAGAAAGCTCCAATCTCACAGGTATCCAAGCTCAGAGCAGAGTAAAGTGGTGGATGTTACCCTTGTGCAGTCTCTGCTTGTGCTGTGTAATCACTGCATCGGCAAAGAGGGATGTGAGCTGTCTACTCGCAGCCCATTCGACATGAATACTTTATTAACAAATTGCTAAACCCATCTATGCTAGGTCTGTCTCTGGAAGTTGTGTAAAATCTGTCAGCCCTGGCTAAACCTTATGCCCAGTGTTGATGTACAGATCTGTATTGCTATACCTAAATTAAAAAATTATTAGAATATGTAATCCCAATATGTCATATTCCTGGTATGTGCTTGCTCAGTGGCGGCAGGTGTTTTGGGCGTGGGCAGTGTGAAAGGGCCCTGAAAGCACTTGAGCTTTCAATTTGGGATTCCTGATGAGGTTTCTTTCAGGTGCTTAACAGGTGCATTTTTCTAACGCCAAACACGGCCCAGTGTGAAAGGGGTCTTGGGCCCCTTTCACACTGGCGCAGGAGGTGCGTTGGCGGTATAGCGCCACAATTTTTAGCATCCCTATAACGTCGAAGCTATTTGTCTGCTAGCGGTGTGTATTTTTTTTATTTTTTATATACCCCTTCTAGCGCCCGCAAAAGACTTTTGGAGCGGTCCCGTCAGCGCATCGCCTCAGTGTGAAAGCATTCACACTGACTGCAGGGCAGGAGTTTTTCAGGTGGTATTTAGGCACTATTTTAGTGCTAAACTGCCTGAAACGCCTCAGTGTGAAAGGGGTCTAACAGCAGGTGCCCCCCTTTACAACAGGTGTTTCCATTTGCATCCCCCTTTAAATCAGGTGTCTTTATGTGAAGAGGGACTTTGAGATGTAGTGTAGCAAATAATGGGGACATACGTCCCCATCAGAAACCTCCTTTACATTATATGTCCCCAAACGAGTCCTTGACATCAGAAGTCTTCCCTCTCCCCCCCCCCTCATACTCGCAGCTCTCACACAAGTTGCCTGTCATCCACCTTCGGGCTACTTCTGGGTATCGTGGCTCCAGCGCTGTGATTGGCCGAAGCCTGCGATGACGTCGCTTCCGTGAATGCGCGTGGCAGCCGCCGGTAATGGTACACTCACTGAAGCAATGGCATAAAGGTGTCTGTAAGAGTTTACAACAACTTTAAATAGCCAATTTATTTTATTTTTAGTGATTGCAGCACATCATGCTGTTCATACACCTTGTGTCCGGCATCCCGCACACACTTAAAGGGCCAGTATTTTGATAAAAAAAATAGTAGTTTTGGGGGGACGGCACCCTGTGCTTTGCTGTATTATGTACTTGTGTGAAAAAGTTTTATTCTCTGTATTGCTTCCTTCATGTGAAATCCCTGGTGTTCCTGCTGGTCATTCTGCATTCCTATTCAAAACTGACCACAGTTCTCTGCGCTCCTCAAATGATCAGACTTGTTGCACAGCCATCCACTTGGAAAACAGAGTCTGATCAATCGGGGGGAGGGGGGGTGCAAGTCGCACATTTTGCCTTTTATTAAAAACTGCATGGGTTGTCTTACAATGTAAAGGTTTATGTATACTTTAAACACATTTAAAAGATATCTTGATTGACCCTTTATGTCAAATAGTTTCTATTCATATTGCTCTAATACTGTTCCTTTTTTTTGTGTTTTTAAGGTTCTCCCACCCCCCCACTAAACATCACAATGGCAACTGAGATTGGTTCTCCCCCGCGTTTCTTCCACATGCCACGCTTCCAACACCAGGCTCCCCGTCAGCTTTTCTATAAGCGTCCTGATTATGCACAACAGCAGGCCATGCAGCAGCTTACCTTTGATGGCAAACGTATGCGAAAGGCTGTGAATCGTAAGACTATAGACTACAACCCATCTGTTATCAAATATTTGGAGGTAATGTACAATCATTTCTGGAATATTTTAGCCATTCATGCAGTAGCTGGATAAGTAGCTCTAAAGAGGTCCATGGACTATGATCAAATTCTATCGCCAAAGTGGCCCCATGTTTTGCAACTCTACAGTTCTTCCTAGTCCTATTTTATGACACTTTATCCAGCTGTTTTAAAAGCAGGCACCTCTGTATATTTTTTTGGGTTTCATCATTTTGCTTGATAATGGCTAAGCCTGTTTTTTTCCATTAATGCCAATTTGCTAATACTGCATATCGGACAAGTGCTGACAGTGGAAGGGCTTTGTATTTATGCTGTAATTCAATACCTCTGCTCCCTGCCCCACAGGACAGATGTTCTGGTGTGGCCAGCATTCTCTTGCTGTTCCTTGGATAGTAAATGTCCACGTTTGTTATCTTGGCTGTGCTGCTTAACCACTTAAGGACCGCCGCATGTACATTTACGTCGGCAGAATGGCACCGACAGGCACATCAACGTATATATACGTTGGTGCCTTGGGGGGGATCGGGGGTCCGATCGGACCCCCCCCCCCCCGTACATGCGGCGGTCCGCGCGGCTGCAGGAGCGATCCGACAAGTGGGGGCGGCTATCCGTTTTCATCCGCCCCCTCCGGATCGCTCCCAGCCAATGCGCGCGCCCGCCCGCCCTGTCACTTCCTCCTCCTGTGTAAACACAGGAAGGAGGAAGCGACGTGATCTCTCCCTCTGCGTTTGTTTCAAGCGCCGCTGAGGAGAGATCACAACACACCAAGTAAGTCTGCACCAACAGCACACTTACACACAAAATCACATTTAACCCCCGCGATCGCCCCTCCCCCCTGTCACAGTGTCACTGAATGCAGTAATCATACATGTATGATTACTGTATTTAGTGTCAGTGTGACAGTCAGTCAGTGTTAGTGTCAGGGTAGCCCCCCCACCCCCCCCAATAAAGTTTTAACCCCTTGATCACTGCCCTAGTTAACCCTTTCACTCCCTTTTGCCAGCGTCACTAAGCGATCATTTTTCTGATCGCTGTATTAGTGTCGCTGTTCCCGCTAGGTAGCTAATTTTTTTTCAATGCGATTTTTTTTTTTTTTTTTTTTTTTTTTTTTTTTTTTTTTTTTTTTTTTTTTACTAAAGACATGTGGCTAAATAAATTTTGGCCTAAATGTTTGACTAAAATTTAATTTATTGGTTTTTTATTATAACAAAAAGTAAAAAATATTGATTTTTTTTCAAAAATGTCGCTCTATTTTTGTATATAGAGCAAAAAATAAAAATCGCAGAGGCGATCAAATACCACCAAAAGAAAGCTCTATTTGTGGGAAAAAAAGGACGCGAATTTTGTTTGGGAGCCACGTCGTACGACCGCGCAATTGTCTGTTAAAGCGACGCAGTGCCGAATCGCAAAAACCCCTTGGGTCATTTGCCAGCGTATTGGTCCGGGTCTTAAGTGGTTAAAGCCATCTGCACATTTCTGCTAGGATTTTAAATACCTCATATGGTACCTCCTGAATGGTGGAGCTTGTCTGTTTTGGCTTTAGGGTCACACTCATTGTATCACTCATTGTATCATTGTATGTCTACTAGAGACCAACTAGGAATAGCATTGTTTTGCAAGAAAAAAATTGCAGTTTCAGTGCAAATCTGCAGGTACCAAAAACTTAAGGCACAGAGGCTTTATGCTCTGGATAAGGTAAATTTGTTGCTAAAAGGCTTAATTTTGCTTTAGGGCAAGTTGAATAGGGTAATGGGTTATGTGTTATAGCAGTGTTTCTCAACACCAGTCCTCAAGGCATCCCAACAGGTCATGTTTTTCAGGATTTCACTCAGATAAAACCGCTGTGGTAATTACTAAAATGGTGAAACTGATCAATCACCTGTGCAAAATAAAGGAAATGTGAAAACACGACCTGTTGGGGTGCCTTGAGGACTGGAGTCGCTCCTTACCACAGGGATGGCCAACCTGTGGCCCAACGAGCCCTCTGATGTGGCCCGCGATCTCCTGCTCTGGGATGGAATAGAATACTGTTCTTAAAGTTCCTATTAATTGTCAAGAATCGTTATCACAATCTTTTTCCATTGTGATCTTGACACAGGGTTTCATGAACTTTAATATGCAAAGAATTTCCTCTCTGCTCTCAGCCAAAAGTCAAAGTCTGGGCAATGTGACAAGTTTTAAAAACATTCTATCAATTTGACTTTTACATCAAAGGAATAGACTTCTGTATGTATATTCAGCTCTTTTCAAGTTAAAATCTTTTTTTTTTTTTTTTTGCTTTGCTAGGAAAAAAAAAAATATATATATATATATTTTTATATATATTTTTATATATATTTTTATATATATTTTTATATATATATATATATATATATATATATATATATATATATATATATATATATATATATATATATATATATATATATTTTTATATATATATATATATTTTTATATATAATTTTATATATATATATTATATTTTTATATATATTCTCTAATTTAATTCTATTAGTAGGGACCATAGAGAATAAAATGGCGGTTGTTGCAATATTTTATGTCACGCTGTATTTGCGCAGCTGTCTTTCAAATGCAATTTGTTGGATTTTTTCTTTATAGAAGTGTAAAAGATTTTATGCCGTTCGTATCTTGATCTTTATTCTAAGCAAAAAAAATTGTCATTTTATCACAATTAATCAATTGTGATTAAATCAGTGTATATATGAGCATATCTGTTCTGCAGTGGCTACTGGGCTGCTTTCAAACTTATCCGCAGGTGCAAAGCAGTGCACCTGCGGGTTACCTGCACTTAGCCATAGATGTCTGTTATTACCTGCGAGGTTGGTGAGGGAAAACTGCAGCGCATCTGTGTGAAAGCAGCCTTGGGCCACGGTCAGTCTGACCCAATTGGACCTGCCATTCACCTCTAAAGAGTGGCAGTTTTAAACCGACCATTCCAATCCACAAAGAGTATAGTGGGCTGTGTCTGCTCTGCATATACAGAGCAGACACGGACCTGCCATCCACCCGCCCCGCTTATTGTGGCCTGCGACCGGTTACCAAGTCCCTTAAGTGGCCCTCTTGAAAAGGTTGGGCACCCCTGCCTTACCACGTCTCCCAGCAAGCTTTGATTCCTTCTTTTATGTGTTTGCTCCAATAGCAAGCTTCTTGCTCACTACTTTCTTTCTTCTTTCTACAAGCTGTTTATGTCTATAGATGTGCTCAGCCATTCATGGGAAGCTTTGTATTCCGTGAATGAATACAAAACATCCTCTGATTGGCTGAGTTGGAGAGCGCATGTCATCAGCCTGCCTCTTCGCCTCCCCTAAATGGAGTTGGCTTTGTATTCAATAACAGAATACAAGGCTGCCTATGAGTGCCGATCAGGCCGACTTTGTTCCCAGCGTGAGATGGAAAGTCTGTTTCACAGACATAACCCAAGACTGTGTACTGTATGGAGCTAAATCTACATGCAGTACATACAGCGCTGGAACCTAGGACTTTGTACTGTATGTAGCTAAAACTTAGAGCCAGTTAGGCGAGCAAAATAGTTTTTTTTTATTTATTTTTTCTTTGGACCAAAGGTGTCCAAAACAAACGTCATAGGAAACACTGAGATCAACTTTAAGAAATGGTATGCAGTGCGGGGAGGGAGGTTGTGATTATTTTTGGGGCTACTGGTAAATGCAAGTATGCAATATTTTTACTAGTCGGATCCTGAAAATGGTATTCTCCTGGCTGTTGTTGTTTTAGGTATATTCGGAGTTGCTGTCCCTGAACGCATATGCAGCCAGCAAGTGAAGTCTGAACACTTGATTTGCTTGCTTGTTCTGGGTCACTGACTTGCGAAGCCTTGAAGCCATTGGATGAGAACAGTTAGAGCCTACATATTTTTCTCAGTACAGGCTTGTGTAAACCTAGCATGAAAGCTTTAATGTAGGCTTCCACTGCTTACCTTCTCTGAGAAGGTGGGTTGCCTGGTTATGTTGCTGAAGCTTTGGTTACAGACACCAAAGCTACCCATTCATACTTCTCAGTGAATAGTATACAGCAGCCTAAAAAAATAAGGAATGGATTTAAGTTGGCAATGCTCGTTGATAAAACGTGCTTCCATACAGAGTAACACAACGACTTGGGCTTTATGTACACAGGGACATTTTCTACCTCTCCTGAACGATTTAACTTGACAGTAATCCATTTTGCTGCGTTTGCATTTTGTAATATATTTTTAGCCCAAAACTAATTGCCTGTAAATGAAACGCAGTGTTTACTGCGTTTTAGCCCTGATTGGCGCTTGAAATGCCTCTAAATTTTTTTTTTTTTTTTTTTTTTTGTTTTCCAAAAAAGCCTCTAAACTCAACAGCCTAGAAATGACTATAAGCGACCCTGTGTACATGTACTGATATAATAACAGAGAAGAGTTCAGGAGCCCATTTCTTCTAAACGTCTGTTTGCCAGCACCAGTGTACATGAGTCCTAACGGTACACAGTTTGCTGTAGAGGAGCTGTTAAATCTCAAGATTCAATGTGAACGGGGAGGACAGAAGGTTCTTTTTACTGTGCATAGCTATGGAGTGGGCTCTACAAGTAATTGCTGTTGGAAAGGGGCTTTAAAAAGAATATTTTGTGTGAGAATTTTTATCTTTATGCTAACATGTTTATATTTTCCTCCTTCTTTTTTTTTCAGAACCGAGTATGGCAGAGAGATCAGAGAGACATGAGAGCCATCCAGCCAGATGCTGGTTACTATAATGATGTGAGTGTTGCCCTACATATACTTGGCTTTCTGTTTTGATATGAGTTGTTTACCATGTTTATCCTTTCCTTGTATTTTTATTTTAGTAGTAGTTTACAATAATGCATTTATTTTAATAAAAAGTTGTTTGAAGGGCCTCCTGGCTTTTTAATAAGAGAACCCAGGACTACTTGACTGCTGTATGGCCTCGACACGGGCTGATCAGTTTTATGCCTTGGTTCAGATGCGTTCAGCTGGTGGAGTAGGGCAAAATGTAATTCAATGTACGGTAATTCCGTCGGGTCCTGTGACAGTTTTTAGCAGTGTGCTCGGGTATGAGATTGTCTAGCCCAGACATTTCAAACTCAAAACAGTGGGCCAAACTGAATAGAATACCTAAAGGGGACTGCATTGTATATGCTGAGGACGGCACCTTTTTAATTTTCTTTTGTAAAGGAAATGGCACTTTGGTAACTAACATCATAGTAATGACTGCATCTTTCATGTACCACCAGTCTGTAATGCTCGCTCCAACCTTTGTGGTGGCTTACTCTGAGTTCATTGTGCTCTAACTGGGAGAGAATATATAAATCATGAAATCGCTGGATGTAAAGTTGGAATGCGTTAATCAAATTTGTTTTTAGGTCTTTCCTGTGGCAAAAGCCTGACCCCCCCTCTTAGACGGTCATCTTATTTTTATTTATTTTTTTCTTTTGTAGCTGGTTCCTCCTATTGGGATGATAAACAATCCACTGAATGCGGTCACTACAAAGTTTGTGCGAACCTCCACCAACAAAGTGAAATGCCCTGTCTTTGTAGTTCGAGTAAGTATCCTTAGAAAGTAGTGTAGGATTGTAGCAGTTAACTACAAATGTCTGATATGGTCTTGGCTTTAATTATAATATTCTTTCATTTTAGTGGACTCCTGAGGGTCGCCGCTTAGTTACTGGAGCCTCAAGCGGAGAGTTCACTTTATGGAATGGGCTGACATTTAATTTTGAGACCATTTTACAGGTTTGTATTAAACTTGTCACAGGTGCCCTGTTATGCTTGCTATGTGCAAACCTAATTATTTTCAAGTAAATGTTTTGCTTCATATTTGTTTAACCTAAGTGGTTTTCGAAGGTAAATATCTTAGTTTTACAGAAAAGTAAAATGGCATTAGGGACATAAATAGGATGGCCTGAATGAGCATAAGATAACACATGGGTTGTCATGGAAAGGTAGACATTCCAATAATCTGTAGTATATCATAGTGCATGAGTGTCAAACCTAAACCACATAAGTGAATTTAGTTGAATTGCTTATTCATGAAAATAAAATGAGACAGACTAATTGGCCGCATTGTCCACATACAGTAGGTGACTGCAATATTGTGTCAATCTCGCTCCCTTTCTCTGTGAGATTGACCACCTACAAGCCCCATTGTGGGAGCCATCGCCGAGCCGGCTTGCCGCGATGGGGACAATGCCGTCATAGAAGCGACGGGGATCCGACTTGGATTCCCGCCAATTCTACACAAAGCGTTTGGTATGAATCATGAGGGGGAACTCAACGCCAACATTTTAAATAAAAATCTGGCATGGGGCCCCCCCCCCAGGACGTATACTAGGCCCTCAGGTTTGCTATGGATTGTAAGGAGAACCCCCCCCACGACGTGGGGGCTCCCCCACAATCCATACCAGACCCGTACCCAAAGCACGCCGGTCAGGAAAGGAGTGGGGACGAGCGCCCCTCCTGAGCCGTACCAGGCTGCATGCCATCAACATGGCGGGTTTGGTACTCTGGGGCAGGGGGGGGCGCCTTTTTTATATATGTGTGTGTGTGTGTGTGTGTGTGTGTGTGTGTGTGTGTGTGTGTGTGTGTGTGTGTGTGTATATATATATATATATATATATATATATATATATATATATATATATATATATCTCTCCTAAGGATGTGGGTGATGGCAGCTTCCATTCTGTTGCTATGGGTCACGTTTAAAATAGATTTGCTACCTTGAACAGTTTCTAAATTGGCCACTAATGGTCTTTATCTTCTTTTCTCCTATATATTTAGGCTCATGACAGCCCAGTCCGAGCTATGACCTGGTCACACAATGACATGTGGATGCTGACTGCTGACCACAGTGGATATGTGAAGTACTGGCAGTCTAACATGAACAACGTCAAGATGTTCCAGGCACATAAGGAGGCGATTAGAGAAGCCAGGTTTATAACCAATCTAACATTTTCCATAGTTGTTGTTGTTATCTATCTTTACTGTTGTAATTCTTTATTGGGCTGCCTTGGGCTTGGGGGGACAGGCTTATTCAGTTGTAAACTGCTTCTACACATCCAATATTGTGTTTTATCATGCCCTCCTACATCATTGTATACACCCTTTCACACAAACTGTGTATGCCGAGACATTTTCTTTATAAATAAAGAATTCTGTGCCTTTAATAGTTCACAGATGCTAAATAAAGCACACAGACATAAATACAAAAGTTGAAATTGCATGTACCATGGCAATAAAAAAAACTGCTCCCAGAATGCCAAGTCCTACAGGAAATGTGGGGAGAAATGTGAGATGTCATTTTACAGGGAAGAGCTCAGTTACTTTTTGCTTGAGGTGCAGCTCTTTTTCCTACGTGGGTAACATCACTAAAAATGTGCATGTTGATTTAATTCTTCATCGCAGAAATGTCAACAGCTGTTTTCATCTCAACTGTATTGAAATCGACACCATCAGCATTGTAGTATACTAATAATTAGAACTCCTGTCTTATGGTGACCGTTTAAAGAAAATATTCTATCTTCTCTTGTACATTGCTAAAAACATACATTTGGCTGGATTTTTTCTTGCATCTGAGCCCCAAAACGTGAGAAGCTGATGTTTGGGGTTGTTGGAAAAACTTGTTTTTAGGTTCCTTTTTAAAGAAGGGAGGAAATTAAACAACACTTCAAGAACAACCTAAGTTATGGTTGGAAAAATATGAAGAGCCAGGTAGTCAGTATTACATTTTTAAAAGGTTTTCCTGGTGTCTAATTTGATTTATGGAATCTTGAATACTACAATTGCTCCGCTTCATGCAATTTTTATTTTTGGGCCAGTCTTGACACCGTACTAGGCTTAAATGGACACTGCCATAAAAAAAATGAATGTTTATCATTGCTGAACCTTCAGAAATGCTAGTTCCTTGGCTGTCATTCTGAAGCTTTTGATTTCACTGCTGAGTTGCTGACCCAGAGCAAGTATATTGATAAGTAGTTATTTCTTATTCACACTTTGTTCAGCATGCTTCTTCAAGAACTCTGACTGAAACATACAAAAACAAACAGCCAAGCATCTAGCATTTTATAGGAGGTGGTCTTCAGTGTTGGCCCTCCATACTTTTTATGACATATGCACTCTCCATTTTACATTCTTACAGCACACCGACTATTTCACAATGGCTTCTTTTGCAAAGTGCCGTTCCGATGTTAAAGTAAACCTGTACTTGATTATGTGTATTGGCTGCTATGTGTAATAACACAAACCTCCAGGGTGTAGATAATTTCATGTTTAACCCTAAGGCGCTACAAAATTAATGCTGCCAATTGTAGTCGAATGGTGAAAGGCTTGATCCTTCCATTGTGTCTTGCAATTGGTTAGTACTGGTTGCATGCTTTTAAATTATGTATTTTCATAATGGAGCACTTGTGGTTTTGATCTTCCTGGGGTGACCAGTAAAGAAAATGATTTAATATTACCATCCTAAGCTGCATACTTTATTTTTTTTTTATTTTTTTTTACTTTTAGATGCGTATTGTTAAATTCAACCTCTTTTTTTTTTTGTCACTAGAGCATGACACAGCATGGGTTTAGTAAACTATTGTAGTGTGTATAGTTTTAGGCAGGTGTGAAAAATGCTTTAAATTTAAATGAACATAAGAGAAATCCAAATCAATGTTTGGTGTGACCACCCTTTGCCTTCAAAATGGTATCAATTCTTCTAGGTACACTTGCATACAGTTTTTTTTTGAAGGAACTCTGCAGGTAGGTTGTTCCAAACATCTTGGAGAACCCCCCACCGATCTGTGGATGCAGGCTGCTTCAAATCCTTCAATCTATTCATTTTAATCCCATACAGACGCTCTGTAAACAGGACTTTGTGGAGATCAAACCATCACTTCCAGGGCTCCTTGTTTTTTACGCTGAAGATAATTTTTAATGCCATTGACTGTATGTTTGTGGTCATTGTACTGTTGCATGATAAATTTGAGCCAATCGTACATCTCCCTGATGCTATGGCATGAGGGGTTAAGTATATACCTGTATTTCTCTGCATTAATTTTGACCACATGTCCAACTCAATTTCACAAGTGCTGCCCCAATTTTGAAAGGGACCTCCTCCATGCTTCACTGTTGCCTGCAGACACTTATTGCCCCTAGGTCAACAAACTGCATCCTGCTACAGCCAAATATTTCTCATTTTTGACTCCATAGTCCAGAGCACTTGCTGATTATGTTTATGTGCATAGTTGAGTCACTTTGCGTCAAAGGTATAGCTTTTTGGCCGCAATTCTTCCATGAAGACGACTTCTAACCCGACCTCTCCAGACAGTAGATGGGTTTATCTGGGTCCCACTGGTTTCTGCCAGTTCTGTGCTGATGGCGTTGCTAGACATCTTCTGATGTTGAAGGGAAGTAAGGAAGATGTCTCATCTGCTGCGTTGTTTCCATGGCTGACTACTGCATTTACAGTCCTCAACATTGTGCGTTTCTTTGTGCTTTTTTCAAATAAGCTCAAGCTGCACATTTTGAAACCCCAGTCTGCTTTGAAATCTTTGCCTGGGAGAGACCTTGCTAATGCACCACCTGTGTTCAGTTTTGCCATTGTTTGCCATAAAACTGACTTCAACCTCGCCTTATTAGCGGAGTGTGGCTGTTCCTCAACTAGTTTTAAGCAATGGTTTCAATCTGCATATGAAATTTGATGATCATTAGCACTTGTTTGGTTTAATTTATTAATCGTACACCTGACTCTAATCCTACAAAATCCCTGGCTTTGAGCAAGTGTAAGAATTGCTGCTGGAAGGGGTGGTTTCTCCAAATTTAGATTTTTCTCACTTTGCATTTTATTAACCACTTAAGGACCCCCTACCGACGATATACATCTGCAGAATGGCACAGGTATGTCGCCTTTAAGAGCCCAGCTGTGGGTCGCGTGTGCGACCAGGTCCAAAGCGCCGTGACCGCGGACCCGATCGCCGCCGGTGTCCCACGATTGGTCCCAGGAGCTAAAGAATGGGTAGAGGTGTGTGTGTGTACGCACCTTCCCCATTCTGTGTGGCAGTGACACTGATCATCTTCCTGATATAGGCAATGACTATCAGTGACGTCAAGCCTACAGCCACGCCCCCTACAGTAAGAATAACTCTCTTGGGGCACACTTAACCACTAGGGGCGCTAAGGTGTTAACTCCTTTACTGCCATTGTCATTTTCACAGTAACCGTGCATTTTTATAGCACTTTTTGCTGTGAAAATTACAATGGTCCCAAAAATTTGTCAAGTGTCTGATGTGTCCGCCACGTTGTAGCGGTCACAAAAAAATAATCGATCGCCGCAATTACCAGTAAAAAAAAAATGCCATAAAACTATCCCCAATTTTGTAAACTCTTTAACTTTTTGTGCAAACCAATCAAGAGTGTGTGTGTGTGTGTGTGTGTTATTTTTATATATATATATATATATAATTATACACACTTATTAATTTTTTAAAGCATTCTTACAGCATTTCTTCACAGCTGCCTAAAATGTTTGCATAGTACTGACTATAACTTCAGCTCAAGTTGAACAGAGTTTAAATGTCACAGTAATATTTCAAACACAAATGGACCGCAAAAATGTGCATTCTGCAAATTGATGAAGATGACAAGTCAAGGTTTTTTTCAGACAAACCTTTTGGTCTGTGACATGTAGCAAAATGCATCACAACTGTGAGTTCTTCGCTCCCCCCAATTTGTTAAATTTTATTGCTCAAAGGATATCCCGTTTATAAAAACATTCTAGGTATTAGGGAAAATGTAAAAACGATAATGATTGGTATCAAAGTTAAGCAAGATAATGTCAAAAGCAATAGAAAATATCAACCGCTAGATGCTTACTTCTGTAGTGGCACTTGTGTGTTCCATTTGGCCTTCAGTCTCTTACCCATAACTTTTTTTAAATACTGTAGCTGCTGACTTTCTTCATTTTAGGACACTTGCCTGTTCAGGGTTCCCGCAATGTCGGCACCCGAAGCTGACTTTCAGATCGGCTATCTGGGGCTGCTACCACCATTCAAGGGTAAGGGAAAACGGCCAGTTCCCTACTGCACATTTGTGCAAATCGCACTGCTTTCTAACTGGCCCAGTGGCAGAGGAAGGAGGAGGAGGGCAAGAAAGGTGGCAAATGTTGCACTGGAGGTGGGGAAGTTTATAAGCAGAAGCTCCACTTTTGGGTGGAACTCCACTTTAAGTGTATGTGAATCTTTTCCTTGTACAACGGATTTGGCTTAAATTGGAAAGACAAAGTGTGTATGTGTGGGGGAAAAAAAATATTATATTGAGATATCTATCTCTAAATACTCCCTTTTTTTTTTTTTTTTTTTTTGTGTGTGTATAGTGCCTATACAACCTCTATGCTTTTCTCTGCTGCATAAGGGGCTTGGAGGGGTGGAAATGCAGAGCTTAAAATGAGCACAGAAAGTCCTGTGTAAAATTTGTAGAGAGAAACGCACTTTGAGAAGCAGAATATGGGGGGGAAGCTGGAGTGTTGGCAGAAGTCTGACTACTGGAGTACAGACGGTCTCTTATTCCAATTATTCAAAAAGCAACTTGTGACCACGCTGGGATGGATGTGCTTCCATGGCTTGGCATGGTTAGTTTGGAAGCTGGACAGCAGGGTGACTGGCACAATCACCATATATTTCACACAGTTTTGCAAAGAGAGCAGAATACTTTTTATAGTACATGGTAGCTATAGAGATATATGAAATGTTTTTGGGTAACATACAAAGGATAAGTTTAACGTTGGGAACATGCTACATGTGCCAGCAGTACAGGGAGAAGTTCATCATACTAGCTGTAAGTTTTTGAAAGCAGCGCACTGCTGTGCCCACACAGCCACATAATTCATACACGGAGCGTTGTGTATGAATGAAGTATAATTCATACTTGATGAAATACTATGGCGCTGTGGTAGTTTCTTGACTCTTCCTGTCAGTGAGTATTGGCCAGATGTACGGGTAAGCAGATACACTGACGGTGTGGAAGGAGAGATGCATACGGGATCAGTGATCAGATCGCTGGTGCAATGCTTTATTACAGGCTTCTAATACAGAAAATATTAAATGCACATTATTATTTTTTCTTTCTGCAAAAAGATGTTTTATTGTACAAAGGTGAATTTCTCATTCAAAGTAGCCTAGCTTCAGACCATCCTTGTGCTATTTATGGCCATGAATACAGATGACTGTAATGTGAGAACAGTGTATGTGCAGTGAAAATTAAATTTTATTTTTGTGAAAATGTGGGAAGCAAATCCTTGTGAACATATCTTATGTGATTGTTGCACGACAAATGAGCTGTAAGAGGAATTTAGGGCCTATTCACACTTGTCTGTTTCCTATTACCTAAAGAAGCTTGCTTACCCCAGTCATGCCAGCAGTCTGTTTTGCCAGCAAATCTTCAGTACATGTGCTAGTGCAGTAGTCCCCCATTGTTGTGTTTTTTTTTTTTTTTTTTTTTACAACTCACACAAAGGTTCTAGATGGCCATGTAGAACCCTATGGAAAGCTACTGTGAAGGTTTTTTTAATGGGGGGAGCATATATAGCGCTACACTAATGTAAAAAAATAAAATAACCTAAGATTATCAAACCAAGACTTAAAAACAAATTTATAGTGCCTTTGCGAAAGTATTTGGCCCCCTTGAACTTTGCGACCATTTGCCACATTTCAGGCTTCAAACATAAAGATATAAAACTATAATTTTTTTGTGAAGAATCACCAAGTGGGACACAATCATGAAGTGGAATGAAATTTATTGGATATTTCAAACTTTTTTTTAACAAATAAAAAACTGAAAAATTGAGCGTGCAAAATTATTCAGCCCCCTTAAGTTAATACTTTGTAGCGCCACCTTTTGCTGCGATTACATCTGTAAGTCGCTTGGGGTATGTCTCTCAGTTTTGCACATCGAGAGACATTTTTGCCCATTCCTCCTTGCAAAACAGCTCAAGCTCAGTGAGGTTGGATGGAGAGCGTTTGTGTACAGCAGTTTTCCACAGATTCTCGATTGGATTCAGGTCTGGACTTTGACTTGGCCATTCTAACACCTGGATATGTTTATTTGTGAACCATTCCATTGTAGATTTTGCTTTATGTTTTGGATCATTGTCTTGTTGGAAGACAAATCTCCATCCCAGTCTCAGGTCTGTTGCAGACTCCATCAGGTTTTCTTCCAGAATGGTCCTGTATTTGGCTCCATTCATCTTCCCATCAATTTTAACCATCTTCCCTGTCCCTGCTGAAGAAAAGCAGGCCCAAACCATGATGCTGCCACCACCATGTTTGACAGTGGGGATGGTGTGTTCAGGGTGATGAGCTTTGTTGCTTTTACGCCAAACATAACGTTTTGCATTGTTGCCAAAAAGTTTGATTTTGGTTTCATCTGACCAGAGCACCTTCTTCCACATGTTTGTGTCTCCCAGGTGGCTTGTGGCAAACTTTAAACGACACTTTTTATGGATATCTTTAAGAAATGGCTTTCTTCTTGCCACTCTTCCATAATGGCCAGATTTGTGCAGTATATGACTGATGGTTGTCCTATGGACAGTCTCCCACCTCAGCTGTAGATCTCTGCAGTTCATCCAGAGTGATCATGGGCCTCTTGGCTGCATCTCTGATCAGTCTTCTCCTTGTATGAGCTGAAAGTTTAGAGGGACAGCCAGGTCTTTGTAGATTTGCAGTGGTCTGATACTCCCATTTCAATATTATCGCTTGCACAGTACTCCTTGGGATGTTTAAAGCTTGGGAAATCTTTTTGTATCCAAATCCGGCTTTAAACTTCTCCACAACAGTATCTCGGACCTGCCTGGTGTGTTCCTTGTTCTTCATGATGCTCTCTGCGCTTTTAAACGGACCTCTTGAGACTAGCACAGTGCAGGTGCATTTATACGGAGACTTGATTACACACAGGTGCATTCTATTTATCATCAGTCATTTAGGTCAACATTGGATTATTCAGAGATCCTCACTGAACTTCTGGAGAGAGTTTGCTGCACTGAAAGTACAGGGGCTGAATAATTTTGCGCGCCCAATTTTTCAGTTTATTTGATAAAAAAAAAGTTTGAAATATCCAATAAATTTCATGATGTCCCACTTGTTGTTTCTTCACAAAAAAATTGTTTTATATCTTAATGTTTGAAGCCAGAAATGTGGCAAAAGGTTGCAAAGTTCAAGTGGGCCGAATACTTTCGCAAGGCACTGTATAGAGTGTAATCGTGAAAAAAAGACATGCAATAGTTCTTGTGTAAAGTCCATGTCAAATATCCAATATTCATTCAAAGATTTGTTTAAAATTCTTGAGACCTCTACAGACTCTCACAAAAGATGTGCCACCCCCCCCCCCCCTTATTTGACCTGCACTACAAAGGTCACATTTGGCAAGAGGTTAAACCCAGGTCGGATTGATATTCTCATACTTAAATGCACACAACTTCAATTAATCTCCTGTAGGAACCAGGCCAGCTACAGCCTCGTGTTGCTCGGCTCAGAAAAAAATATAAAGCTCATAGTGCTCACTTGAAATAAGAAATAAAGTGAATGCATATTTGTTAATTTAGATGATGGATTTATGCGACACAGACTTACCCAATAAGAAATATTGCACATTGTTTTTGTTTCTGTATTGGTCATTACATGCTACATATTTTTTTACCTTTTTCAGGATTTCTGAATGACAACCTAGTGAGTTCAAACACCACCTGCATTGGAAAACAATCTGTGTGGTGTTAGAAAATAAGGTCCTTGCCTGGTTTTAGGGTTTGTTGCTTACCCATTTGAAATGTTTGTGCTGCCATAATACAAAGCACATTAACATGCATGTGGTAAAACACCCCACATGGTGTGTTAAAGCTTTTGTGTAAGAGAGCCACATGTTGCTTTTAAGTCTTGCATCATGAGAGAGGCAAACTTTTTTTTGCTGAAATTACTGTTTACAGGGTATAGAGACATAAAAGTTAACGGATTCCTTTTAAAAATGATTACAAATAGATAAAAATCAATCATATAATGTGCCTACAGTTTTAGTTTCACTTTTAAACTGGTTTCATGTTTCTGTGAAGTAAGAGTCGGTTCACACTGGGGCGACTTGGGATCAGACTTGAAGTCGTCTCAAGTCGTCCCAAGTCGTGCTGTCCAGAAAAGCAATGTAAGTGAATGGGAGTGGTGTTAATACACACTACTCATGTCGCTCCGACTTCAGAAGAGGTTCCTGTACTACTTCAATCAGACTTCTAGGCGATTTGTACCCATTGATTTCAATGGAAGTCGCTTCCAAGTCTGATCACTGTTTTAATTGAAGCTACTTTCAAGCAAGATAACATACATTTCCCAGGCACACCCCTCCCTCCCCCTCCCTCTCCCAGAGCTGATTGTTGTTTTATTGGCCACTGGAATGTCTCCTGACCTGAAAAGGACTTCAAGTCGTGTTGTAAATCGCCCCAGATCGCCCTGTGGTTCATGCTCAAGTAGTATTGAAGTTGCTTCTGAAAGTCATGCTGGAAGTCGTGTCGCCCTAGTGTGAACCGACTCTAAAGAGACACACGGAACAAAAACAAACAAATACAGGGCAATGTTTGTTTTTAAAATGAATCTGAGGAGTTTTAGACGCATAGTAATCTCTTTGATCTTGGACCACAGTGAAAAGCTAGCATGAGTTTTTTCATAAGGAGCCAGACAAGCAGAAAGTGTGGAGTTCATAGAAGTATTACAGCTACTTCAAAGCCATGGACATGAAATCAGGACTGCAGTAAGGTAAAGGAAGCTATTTAGCTAAAAAAAATGCTTTCCTTTAGTGATCCTTTTAAGGAACCATTCACTCATAAACAACTGCTGCACAGTAAACCATAGTGTATTTATTTGCGTCAGCTGTCAATACCAGTTGCAGTAAGCCGGTGGTAGTGGAGAGGGGGGCATGCGATTTAGCACATCGCACTGCTCCTCCTTCTTATTTACATTTGTGAACTTCGCTTAAAAATAAAAAAAAGTTCCATCTGTTTTTTTTTTTTCATTTATGAAAAGTCGGCAGCTACAAAAACCAGAGCTGCTGACTCCTAATCAGACACTTGCCTGTTCCACGGTCAAGCGATCCAGGCTTGCGAAGTTTCACGCTTTAACCCCTCTCCTTGGTGCCGTCTTAGCAACTGTGGGCACCCGGATGTGACTGCTTACAACTTCAAGGCCGGGGCGTGCATTGCACATGCGCAAGTCGCAATGCACTCTCTTGGCAAGCTAATGTTCTGGGACTTGTGTCCCAGAAGATCGCTGGCAGGGACAGGCTGCCTAGAGCATCAGGAGTCTCCTAGACGGCCAAAAAAAGAGGACGAAGTGGGACAGGAAGTCAACTAAAAATGTGCCCCCCCCCCCCTAAAATGACATGTGGTTTTGGCTGGAACTCCGCTTTTAAGTGCCATGCAATCCTGTCCAGTGCACTAGATCACTGCAGCTCAGCTCTGGCCTGCTTTTCAGTGTGCATAGTCTTGTTTTCGGTTTGTCCTTGCGGTGACTGATGTTCTACCAGTGTGGGAAAATGCCGGTCGCCACACTATGCATGAAATAACCATTAGGGCCACATGTAGGTATGTGTGAGGTCCTTGGAGTCTGTACTATCTATACACAGTGAATGACTTTGTCTCTACAAATAGACCAATAAAATAGGCTAGTGAGAGTTAATGCCTATAAATGATGTCTGGACCCCTAAAAAAACAAACAAAAAAAAAAAAAACACATTGACATAAGTGGTAGTAAGTGGTAGTAATTATTATATTCCATATTATGAACATAAGACTGAAGTTCCTCTTTTAAAAGGGTTATAACATTGATATTCACTAGCCACATGTAAAAGGTCCTCAATTCCTCCATGTACTTTTGCAGTATGTCTCAATGCAAATCTGTAATTTCCTCAGTTTGACCATCTTCTCTAGTATGTCTCCAGCCTCTGACAGTCCTTTTCTAGCTTTAAAGGGGTAGTTCCCCCAAAAACCTTTTTTTTAACATTTATTCAGGCTCGTTATGTCAAGGGGAATCAGGTTTTTTTTTTTTAGAAATGAAGCCGTACTTACCGTTTTACAGATGCATCGTCTCCGACGCTTCCGGGTATGGGCTCCGACTATAGGCGTGCCTATTTGATTGACAGGCTTCCGAGGTTGCATACATCGCGTCACGATTTTCCGAAAGTAGCCGAACGACGGTGCGCAGGCGCAGTATAGAGCCGCACCGTCGCTCGGCTTCTTTCGGCTACTCGTGACGCGATGTATGCGACCGTCGGAAGCCTGTCAATCAAATAGGCACGCCCAGACCAGACGATCATACCCGGAAGCGACGGAGACGATGCATCTGTAAAACGGTAAGTATTGCTTCGTTTCTAATAAAAAACCACCCGATTCCCCTTGACATAACGAGCCTCAATCAATGTTAAAAAAAGGTTTTTGGGGGAATTACCCCTTTAATTATTCTTAATTTTTTGTGACTCTTTAGTGATCCTTTAAGGCATAGGGGCCTGAATCGCCTCATCACCAAAGATGATTGTTTTTTTTTTTAATAACAAACATGTTCTACTTCCACTGTGCATGGTGTTGAGTTATTGCGGACACGCTCCCGTGATACAGCGGCGGCCACAGCCGCCGACTGTATCACCTGGCCCTGGCGGCGCTGCTTTCAGTCCATCCACTGTAGCCAATCAACAGCCAGGCTCAACGGCAAAGAAAATGTCGGGACTTTCGAGGGGTCAGGCAAGTATATTAGGGGGGTAGGGGGGGCTGGTATTGTCGTTTTTTAACTTAATGCATTAAGGTAGAAACTCTTACCTTTACAACCCCTTAAGTTGACGAGCACTGCTCAAAATTTTGAGAGGTTGGTGCCAAGCTGCTGAACTTTATTGACCCCCCCCCCCCCCCCGAATGCTCGTTGCCTTGCGTCGCTTCGCCTTTTGGCCACTAGGGGCATGCTGCCCGGGCACCAGTGATCGCTGGTGACAGAGCGAGAACTGGGATCTGTGTGTGTGTAAACACTTGGATCCTCGTCCTTTCAGGGGAAAGTTGACTGATCATGTGTTCATACAATGTTCTCTTTGTCTTTCTGTTAACCCCTGCCAGTGACATTCTTATAGCAAAAAAAATATATAATAAAAATACCATAAATCCCCTATTTTGTAGACGCTGTAACTTCTACGCAAACCAAATATGCTTATTGCGTTTGTTATTTTTGTTTAAAAAAAAAAAATGTAGAATAATACATATCGACCTAAACTGAGGGGGAAAAAAATGCTTTTTAAAAAAGGACATTTTATTATAGCAAAAAGTACAAATTGTGTGTTTTTTTTTTTTTTATTAGTATGCATCCCAGAGGTTTAGAGGTTTTAAACGTGCTTCTAAATAACACCAAAATCATTAACGCCTACATATCGCTGTTTACTAGTGAATTTGTGTATGGTTGTGTTTTTTTTTTTTTCTCGATCTAAATTGTACTTTTTGAGCTGTTGTACATATTAGAAGGCCTATTGATGATAAGAATTCCTGTTGAAAGCATACAAACTAAAAAGTCAACCGGTATGAATGAGGTTTAAATCTAAAACCCTAAACAGACCTCCTATGCTGCTTCTGAATATGTAAAGGCTTATTAGGTGATTTTCACCATGTCAAAACTAGTGCAGTACTAAGCATACATTTTTTGCACACAAATGCGTATTTGGTAAAGTGTTTTTTTAGTACTTTTTTTTTTTTTTTTTTAGTACCTTTTTTTTTTTTAAGGCTTATTTCAATGCAAAAAAGAAAAATGCAGTACATTAATACATGCGCATTTCCGGTATTTTTATTTAAAGACCATGCAAGTACAGAAGAATATCTGATGGTCTGCTAGAAATAATCGGCTTCTAATATCCTATTATGGGCTGACAACCAAGAACATATTTTGTCAGTCCTGCCCAGTTTTCTTTTGCGAAACTACTCCACTTATCCTACTTATCCCACTATCTCCAAAGCATAGCCATTAATTGATTTGTAGTCTAAGATGGGGATTAAATGGACTAAGGTTGTACAGGATCGCACAAAAAGTAGTCCATGCACTAAATTTAAAAAAAACGTAGCTCACCAAATCGCATGGTACTGCAGGACCAGGTGATCTGGTACCCGCAAATCGTGAGGATGGTGCGTTTTGAAAACTGGGAAATGCGCTTTCCCTGTACCACGTTGTGGTGTGAGCTGGCCCGAAGATAAGTGTACAGAGTATCCAGGCTCTGTATTTTTTTTTTTTTGTACTTCTAAAACATAATAAAATGGTTGAATGGTATACCCAATAGACAAAAAATAAGCAAATGGGGAAAGTTTTATGTACATTTTAAAGTACATGATGACAAACAAGAGTTGTAAAGTCTGTATCAAATATGTAATGAAACACTTATTTCTGCTCTAGCATAGTAAAAGTTTTTACACAAGTATGTCGAAGTATGAGGAGACACGGCCCTAAAAGCAGTTGACTAATAACATTTGATCCAGTGCCTTGCGAAAGTATTCGGCCCCCTTGAACTTTGCGACCTTTTGCCACATTTCAGGCTTCAAGCATAAAGATATAAAACGATTTTTTTTGTGAAAAATCAACAATAAGTGGGACACAATCATGAAGTGGAACGAAAGTTAATGGATATTTCAAACTTTTAACAAATAAAAAACTGAAAACTTGGGTGTGCAAAATTATTCAGCCCCTTTTTTACTTTCAGTGCAGCAACTCTCTCCAGAAGTTCAGTGAGGTTATCTGATCCAATGTTGACCTAAATGACTAATGATAAATATAATCCACCTGTGTGTAATCAAGTCTCCGTATAAGGACAACATAAAAGCAACAAAGCTCATCACCCTGAACACACCACCCCCCACTGTCAAACATGGCGGTGGCAGCATCATGGTTTAGGCCCGCTTTTCTTCAGCAGGGACAGGGAAGATGGTTAAAATTGATGGAAAGATGGATGGAGCCAAATACAGGGCCATTCTGGAAGAAAACCTGATGGAGTCTGCAAAAGACCTGAGACTGGGACGGAGATTTGTCTTCCAACAAGACAATGATCCAAAATATAAAGCAAAATCTACAAATGGAATTGTTCATAAAAAAACATATCCAGGTGTTAGAATGGCCAAGTCAAAGTCCAGACCTGAATCCAATCGAGAATCTGTGGAAAGAACTGAAAACTGCTGTTAACAAACGCTCTCCATCCAACCTCACTGAGCTCGAGCTGTTTTGCAAGGAGGAATTAGGCAAAAATTTCAGTCTCTCGATGTGCAAAACTGAGGCGCCGTACACACGGCAGAGAACCTCGAGGGGCAGAACACATCGTTCCGCCCGTCGAGGTTCTCTCCCGGCCGTCGAATTCGGCGACCCGCCCGTCGGGAATGGCAACCAGCCATTCTTCCAGGCGGGCCGTCGAGGAAATAGAGAGCGTGCTCTCTATTTGGGCTCGACGGGCTTCCCGACGGGAAGCTCGCCGAGACCGTACACACGGCCGAGGTCCTCGCTGGAATGTGCATTCCAGCGAGGTTCTCGCTGGTTTTCAGCGAGAACCTCGGCCGTGTGTACGCCGCCTCAGAGACATACCCCAAGCGACTTACAGCTGTAATCGCAGCAAAAGGTGGCGCTACAAAGTATTAACTTAAGGGGGCTGAATAATTTTGCACGGCCAATTTTTCTGTTTTTTTATTTGTTAAAGTTTGAAATATCCAATACATTTTGTTCCACTTCATGATTGTGTCACACTTGTTGATTCTTCACAAAAAAAATACAGTTTTATATCTTTATGTTTGAAGCCTGAAATGTGGCAAAAGGTCGCAAAGTTCAAGGGGGCCGAATACTTTCGCAAGGCACTGGTATGAGCACACAGTAAACGCATGACAAATACATGTTTTGTAATACTCAATCCCAACACTCAACAGCTTGATGCAAGGAAAAAAGCAAGTGGAGTCATTTGTTAAATACATTCCTCTTTTCAGTTAGAGCAGGAAGGTATTAACTGTGCATGTACTGCATTAGTCTGTTGAGTAAGTTGTTTCTGGTCAGACTTCTTCCAGCCTGTGGCATATTTACAGTTCTCGGCAGTGGACTACTTTTTTTTTTTTTTTCTGCAATAGATTGTGTTAAATACCCATGCTGGTCAGGGGGCAGTGGAAAGACTAGTTCCCTCTAGGTTGTGAAGTACTGCAGTACTTTATAAATATGTGGCTGTCCATATATCAGCAGAAAAGGTCTATAGAATTTATCTCTGCCCCTGTGGTGTAACCTGAGTGTTCCATCTAAAAGTATTGAAATTCCTTTTAGCATATTTAAAGTGGAACTGTAAGAAAATGGATTACCTCCATTTCTTGCAATTGTAATGCAATCATTAAATGGTCAATATCTTTCCTTACTAGCCTCCTGTAGTACCCTTCAAATCAGATGTGGAAGGGACAGCAATGAAAGTCCTCCCCTTTCACAGTTTGGAGGCAGTTTTCAGGCATTTTAGCGCTACAAATAGCCGCTGCAAACTGCCTCCCATTCATTTGCATGAGTTTTCACATGCAGGGCGTTTAAGTCCTGCAAGCAGCATCTTTGTAAAAAAAAGCACTTCAAAAGCGCCCCTGCCCATTGAAATAAATGAGCAGCACTTACAAGCGCCTTAAGCACCTAGATAGTGGGTGTTTTTTCTTTCTCCTCCTGAGTTTTTTTTTTTTTTTTTTTTTTCTTTTTTTTTTTTTTTTTCTTTAAGTCCCGTCACAAGACCTTAAAACTGCGTGGCAAAAATGACTGGTGCTTTAGCGCTGTTTTAGCAACGCTTCAGTGTGAGAGGGGTCTCAATTTTTTCTGTATCACAGTGCTGTGGACAGAGATGTCCTTATTCTTGAGCAGCTTTTTTTTCCGCTGTTTCTGGTCTTTGATCAGTCTGTATTGCGTTGGTTACTGCTGGGCCAAGTAAATGGTCAAGACTTGCCTATGGCATCTGAAGACTTGCTAAGCAGAATTTCCTCAATTGTACCTTTTTGCTATTTTCCTGTGTTCAGAATGCAGGAAAGCATGTGACTAAATATGTACATTTGAACAGTGTTTAATGCTGTAGCGTGAATCCAGCCAGAAACATTTTACAATGCTTATCATTCTCTTGCGCATACTTATGTATATATTCTGCTTGGCAGTTTTTCTGCTTGTAGTCGGCAATTTGTTCTTTTTAGTAGGAAAAGCTTGCATGATCCAAAATTGTATCCAGCATTGCAAAGTACAGTTCTGTTCATGTACTTGGGGATTGATGGGCATTTATCTAGTTCTGGACTTATCTGCATTTAAGGTGTGTGCACTCTTTAACCACTTAAGCCCCGGACCAATATGCTGCTAAATGCCCAGAGGCGTTATTGCAATTCAGCACTGCGTCGCTTTAACAGACAATTGTGCGACGTGGCTCCCAAACAAAATTTGCGTCCTTTTCTTCCCACAAATAGAGCTTTCTTTAAGTGGTATTTGAGTGCCTCTGCGTTTTTTATTTTTTGCGCTATAAACAAAAATAGAGCGACATTTTGGAATAAAAAAAAATATTTTTTACTTTTTGTTATAAGAGATTTAATAAACTAAATTTTAGTCAAACATTTAGGCCAAAATGTATTCAGCCACATGTCTTTAGTAAAAAAAAAAAATCGCAATAAAAAA
Source organism: Rana kukunoris (assembly GCA_029574335.1). NCBI lineage: Eukaryota > Metazoa > Chordata > Amphibia > Anura > Ranidae > Rana > Rana kukunoris. The sequence goes on from CM056052.1 coordinate 128,758,702, forward strand.
AAAAAATGGCTACCTAACGGCAACAGTGACACTAATACAGCGTTTAGAAAAATGATCGCTTAGTGACACTGGCAATAGAGAGTGAAAGGGTTAACTAGGGCGGTGAGCAAGGGGTTAAAACACTAACTGCCTGTCACACTAAGTGTCACACTGACACTAAATGCAGTGATCACTACATATATGATCACTGCATTCAGTGACGGGGGTGGGGGGGTGATCGCAAGGGGTTAAATGTGTCAGTGTAGTGTTAGGTGCGACTTAAGCTTGGCCACACCTTCTCATTCAAAGAAATTTTTCTTTATTTTCATGACTATGAAAATTGTATTGTCACACTGAAGGCATCAAAACTATGAATTGACACATGCGGAATTATACACTTCACAAAAAAGTGTGAAACTGAAAATATGTCATATTCTAGGTTCTTCAAAGTAGCCACCTTTTGCAGCAGACACATCTCTAGAACAACTGTTAAGAGGAGACTGTGTGAATCAGGCCTTCATGGTAGAATATCTTCTAGGAAACCACTGCTAAAGAAAGGCAACAAGCAGAAGAGACTTGTTTGGCCTAAAGAACACAAGGAATGGACATTAGACCAGTGGAAATCTGTGCTTTGGTCTGATGAGTCCAAATTTGAGATCTTTGGTTTCAACCACCACACGGTCTTTGTGCGACGCAGAAAAGGTGAACGGATGGACTCTACATGCCTGGTTCCCACCGTGAAGCATGGAGGTGTGATGGTGCTTTGCTGGTGACACTGTTGGGGATTTATTCAAAATTGAAGGCATACTGAACCAGCATGGCTACCACAGCATCTTGCAGCGGCATGCTATTCCATCCGGTTTGCGTTTCGTTGGACCATTTATTTTTCAACAGGACTGTGTAAGGGCTATTTGACCAAGGAGAGTGATGGAGTGCTGCGCCAGATGACCTGGCCTCCACAGTCACCGAACCTGAACCCAATCAAGATGGTTTGGTGAGCTGGACCGCAGAGTGAAGGCAAAAAGGCCAACAAGTGCTAAGCATCTCTGGGAACTCCTTCAAGACTGTTGGAAGCTCATCAAGAGTGTGCAAAGCAGTAATCAAAGCAAAAGGTGGCTACTTTGAAGAACCTAGAATATGACATATATATTTTCAGTTTCACACTTTTGTGTAATGTATATAATTCCACATGTGTTAATTCATAGTTTTGATGCCTTCAGTGTGAATCTACAATTTTCATAGTCCTGAAAATAAAGAAAACTCTTTGAATGAGAAGTTGTGTCCAAACTTTTGGTCTGTACTGTGTGTGTGTGTGTGTGTGTAATCATATCGTCAATGCATGGTTACCTTGACTGAAGGTGCGGAAAGTATTAATGTGTACGTATTTATACTGAGAGGAAATAATTGTGTGTGTGTGTGTGTGTTATACATAGCTGACCGTATTGACCTTTCGTTAGCTTGAGACTGGGTTCACACTCTTGCGAATTGGACGCGGGTTCACATATCTCCAGTGCGAATTTGCACAGGAGCCCTGTGTGTCTTTTGGTACATTTTCAGGCCTGAATTCAGCCATAAATTCAATCTGATCTGAAACGGTGAACGAGGACGCACCGGACCCCTGCTGTGAGCCACATGCAAGGATAGTGTGAACCCAGCCTGATTGATGTACCTGTTGGACTGCACATTGCGAGGCTAGCCTTGAATGTAATCTTTCGGCACTGGGTGCTGTGGTGTTTTCCAGAGTGTACTGGTTAAGTTAATCATGGAGCGCACTCCAGAGACTGGTCATTCTTGGGTAAGACCTGGTCTCTTGACAACTCACTAAGATGCATGGGCCAAGCACAGGGGAACTACCTCTTCACTAGGGCATTTGGGCTCCGTTTTAAAATCACTGCTCTTTCAGGCTCGCTGAGAAAAGGTTGAATTTTTATTTATTTTTTCTCAGGAGTGTTTGTTTCCCCCACTTTAGTTTTCTTTTTCACTGTTGTGTGTTTACTTCCTGAGCAGTCCATTGTGTCCATCTCCTAGTGATCAGGTAGTCCCTGGTGTGTCTACTCCGCCTGTCCTACAAGTCGGGCTGTTTCCGTCCCTGTGTGACAGTCCGGGTTAGAAACCAAGTGTCAGATTTTAACAGGACTAAGTGCCATTTACAGTACCATTGGTCCCCTGGAGTTAAACACTTAAAGGGGTTGTAATGGGGAAAAGAGAGTTTTTCCTAAATGGCTTCCTTTACCTTAGTGCAGTCCTCCTTCACTTACCTCATCCTTCGATTTTGCTTTTAAATGTCCTTTTTTTGTTCTGAGAAATCCTCACTTCATGTTCTTCTGTCTGTAACTACACACAGTAATGCAAGGCTTTCTTCCTGGTGTGGAGAAAGCCTCTTGAGGGGGTGAGCAGGAGTGTCAGGACGCCCACTAACGCACAGCTCCTTTCTCTATCTGCAAAGTAGAAAGTGTCCTGACTTGCCTGCTTAATCCCTCCCCCCCCCCCCAAGAGGCTTTCTTCACACCAGGGAGAAAGTGTTGCATTACTGTGTGTAGTTACAGACAGAAGAACAGAAAGTGAGAATTTCTCAGAAGAAATAAGGATATTTAAAAGCAAAATGGAAGGATGAGGTAAGTGAAGGAGCACTGCACTAAGGTAAAGGAAGCTATTTAGGGAAAAACTTTTTTTTTTTCTTTACAACCCCTTTAACCACCATGCTGCTGTAGGAAAGGTTTAAACTGCGCTGTCTGAACCAGATCTAAGATATAAGTGTGTGCGTGTGTGTGATTGTGTTTATTTTCATTAATTTTTTATTTTCATTAATTTTTATTTTAAAGCGCATCTCGACACCATGCGCTTCTTGTGACCATAATTAAGATTTGTGAAAAAGTTAATGTAAGAACTTAAAGTCACATTCTACACACATGCCATATAGAAGTCGCCTATCGCAATTTTAGCATTATGTACTCTTTTTGTAAAATAAGAGGTTTGAGAAATGCTTTAGGATTATAATTTTAGTACAAAATGAGGAAATCTTTAACCTTCCGATTACTGATATCTATCTACAGGTGGGTTATGCACGGGGGTGTTGGATTAACTAGGCCAGCCCAGGATAACCTCTCCCACAGTTTGGCATTGTGTAATCCTCTTGTAGGCGACAGTATGACCCGATAGTTTAGTTTAAGATTTTTCCTGTGTACCTGAATGTACTCCAAGAAAAGGATTTTGTTGTAAGTACAAAAATGTTTTTACTGTGTGTGTGTGTGTGTGTGTGTGTGTGTATATATATATATTTATACAATTTTTTATGTTTGTGCATTTTTGCTTAGAAATTAAAACACAAATTTGTTATCCTCCGTTTATCTTTAATTCGTAGTTAGAATATTGAGGATTGTTCATTTAATTCCCCCCCCCCCCCCCCTCCAGAGAGGAGAGTGGAGAAAAGACAGGGCGGTCTGCACAGTGTGCAGGGACTGCCCTGTCATCCGCTGGCTCTGATCCCCGCTGAGCAAGTGGAGGTTCACGTGGCGGATCATCACTGATCTGCCCTGTGTGAAAGAGCCCTAAGGAATACCTCTGACGGGTCCACAAAATATTTTTTCATTTTGTATGTTTCGTCTAGCACAAGACTGTGGAAGGGTTCCTCAGGCAATGTGTCAAACTCTACACATAAGCTATATTTGTGACGCAAATTATACCCATGTCTTTTTCTTTTTATTATAGTTCTTATAATGTTTTTAATGCAAAGTGCACGTAAAAATGTTTAGGCCTAGGTGGATGCTGGTTTCACTTGTGAATCCAAGCAGCCGGAACTAAATGTTTTCATGCATTTTGCTGAATTTGAAACATTTGAAACATTTAAGGATAGTGCTATACTCTTGTAATGATTGAGGGAAACTGGAATTGTTGTTGTACTGGAATCTGTGGACTGTTGACTAGAGTAGGTGGAGGGGGGAGCCCAGGTTCCAGTTCAACATTTCTAGTTTCCCTCAATCATTACAAGGGTATATCGCTATCCTTAACGAATGTTTCAAATTCAGCAAAATGCATGCAATCCTTTTTTTTTTTTTTTTTTTTTTTTTTTTTTTAGGTCTGGCTGCTTGGCTTTACAAGTGAAAGCAGCATCCACCTGGGCCTAAACATTTTTGGGTGCACGTTGCATTAAAAACACAAGAACTATAATAAAAAAAAAAGACATGGGTATAATTTGTTTTACAATAGTAGCTTATGTGTAGAGTTTGACTACTAGCCTTAGGAACTCTTCCAAAGGTGTTTTTTTTTTTTTTTTTTTAACTGTAGATTGGGTGGGGTAGGATAAGAGTTGGGTGTGCTATAACATGCTTTAAAGCAGAGTTCCACCCTAAAGTGGAACTTCTGCTCATCTGATTCCCCCCCCCCCCCCATCCGGTGGCACAATTGGCAGCATTCGGGGGAGGGGGTACAAGATACCTGTCTTTGACACTTAGGGCCAGATTCACGAACAGTTAGGCTGGCGGATCGAGTGATCCGCCAGCCTAACTGTGACTTTGAGCCGGCGTTTCTGTTTTCTGTAACCAGAAAACAAGAAACGCCGGGTTGAAGTTCTGATGCGAGCAGCGTAACTGAGTTTCGCCATCGCAACGTTACTTCAACTTAAAAATGGCGCCGGGGGCGTTCCCGCCGATTTACGCTCAAAAAATATGTTAATGAGCGGAAATCGGCAATTCACGATCGAATTCCGGCGCGACGCAATGACGATACGACGTTTCCGGACGGGATACGCGGCGCATAGATATACCTACATGGGGTTGGAGTATCCTATGTTAGGTATAGGCGTCGTCATCGCGTCGGGAAAAAAAAAAAAAACGTCGCTTGCGTAAAACGGTCATGAATGGGAATGTGACGTCATTGACGTTCATTCACAGATTTTGGAGCATGCGCACGGGGATGTTTTGACACTCGACGCATGCGCAGTACGTTGGCGGCGGGATCGCGCTTAGTTAGCATACTACACGCCCCGTACCCGCCCAATTTGAATTCCGCCGGCTCATTTGCGATGCGCTGCCGCAACTTTAGGAGCAAGTGCTTCGTGAATGACAGCACTTGCTCCTAAAATTTCTGCAGCGCAACGCAAATGAGAAGCCTTACTCCAGAGCAAAGATGCTCTGGACTACCTGAATCTGGCCCTTAAGGGACATCATCACGGGGAGCTCACCAAGCCAATAGGAGAGCAGAGCGGGGCCTCGCGCATGCGTAGTAGGGTTCCTGGTGTGAAGCCAAAAGGCTAAACTGCCGGGTTCCCTTACCAGCAATGGCAGCTGCAGCACCTGACACATCAGCTGCGGTGCCAACATCGAGGGACTCCAGGATAGGTAAGTGTCCCATTAAAGGCCAGCAGCTGCAGTATGTGTAGCTGTTGGTTGTTAACTTTTTTTTTTCTTTTTTTTGGCCGGAACACTGTTTTAAGTTTCAAAATCAGGTTCATGGTTTAGTTTTTCATTTCCATGGTGTTGGTTTGGGTTGTAGTTTGATCTTGGGTTTAGGGGTTCAGCCATGTTGGAGGGCCCAAATTATTTTTTGTGTATAAAAATATATTTATTTTTAGCTTTCAATCAAACCAGAAACTGGGAACATACATGATTTTGTATATAGCTATCCTTTATTAAATAAGTAGGTAGTTCAATCTGACGGTCAAATTGAAATTGGTTTTTGATGGGCTAACTCCACTTTTTGTGGGGAAAAAATACGGCAAATAAAGTTTTCTAGAACTTACAATTACAGCACAAGCCATATTGTTATATAACATTACATTATAAAAAAATTGACATTTTCAATCTTCAGAGCTGCCAATTTCTCTAAAATGCAGTGCAATATGTTAACCTGAAGGTGCTCTACACACAGATGGTGTTCGGAATGCCCCCTAGAAATGTCATTCCCTGTTGTGTAATTAGCTCACAGATTTTTCTCAGGCTGAACTAGGATACAAATCAGATTTTGGGCATCTTCTGCAACAAATATATTTTTTTTTGGGTGAGATACTCCCATAGGATTAATCGTGTCTAAAGGAATTCAGTCCCTGACATTTTCCTCGTTTAGAACCCAGCAAGTATGCATCAGCTGATTGAGAATTACAAATTTCCCCATTAACATTCATTTTGTATACGGACACCAACGGCGGCTCATTCCGAATAAGAAAAGGTGGGAAACTGCAACAAAGTTTGTTAAAATCCTTGCAATGTACGGAAATCAGCCAGAGGGGGAATGGGTGTGTTAATAAATAAAACGTGGGAGTATGAATTCTACCTATATGTAAGCCTGTAAAAGGCTTGCCTAATAGGTACTGTAAATATCTCCTAAACATGCACTGGTTTTTAGGAGATTTTTTTTTCTGTGGATGTAGCCGTTGATGCCCCTGGCTCATGCACTCTAAAGAAGGGCATGGGTATGCCATTCCTTCAGAGTACTGTGCTATGAACGGCAGCTCCCACACACATGTACGGGAGTGACATCATTGCGGCTCTGACCACTAACACAGCCGGAGTCTGTGAACCTGGAAGGAAAACTGGGTGAAGATGGAAGTTCCTTCAGCGGTGACATTGTGCCACCCGAGTTCCAAGGTAAGCCTTATGTATGCGATGCATACTAGCACATTTTGATGTGCTTTTTTTTTTTTTTTTTTTTATAACTTTTAAGTCTATCGGTTTACTACTGCTTTAAGGGTTAACTGTGTGCCTGGCCTGTGGTTTTCTACAGTGGGAGAGGTGATTTTACTAGGGGAAGGCATGGATCCGTGTCCCTTCTTTGCAAGAAAACAGAATCCATGCCTACTGACAGAATGGCGATCTGCCTTGTTTACAAACAAGGCAGACTGCCGTTTTGCCTCTGTTGGATCATCAGCGGGTGCCGGCGGACATAGTCTGCTGTCCCTTTCAATTGGCTCCTGCTGTGTGATCACAGCGGGAGAAATATACGTGATCTGGTGCAGAGGTGCTGCCCTGTAAAAAAAAACCTAAAGAATTGGTATCACTTAAAGCTTTGACAAAAAAAAAAAACTGGACCCGAAGAGTGCAAAATCTGGTGCAGCACTGCATAGAAGCCAATCTGCTTCCAGGATATTTTGTCAAAGCTTCATTTAACAAGCTAAAGTTAGAAGCTGATTGGCTAGCATTCACAGCTGCACCAGATTTTGCACTTTTCCGTTTTGGTAAATCAATACCTCCGTCATTGAACTGGAACAACTATGCAGATCAGAAAAGTCGGAGAAAAGACTTTAGTTTTTGTCTGCATAATTAAACGACATGTTCCCTGCACATTCCATAGTGGTCAGTGTAGAGGTTGAATACAAATTAATGCTTCAACGTCTTTCGGTGTCTAATCTGAGATTGATTTGACAGTGAGCGAGCACTTTCTATTCTCGTATAGAAATCGGTAGTATTGCTAAAATTGTTGACCCACATCTATCACTAAATGGTGGATGTCACTGGAACCTGGATTAAAGAACTGGAGATCAGCTGTACAGCAAACAGAACTCAGTCTAGCAAATATACAAGTGGTGACTGTGACTTAGAACTGTACCGAACGCTGATGAACACTTGGTGGTGAACCAGCTGCCACATACAGTAAATATTATGTATAGTTTTGCTCTTACAGTGCATGTTTCTAATATTTTAATAGAATCCCTAGTGAAAAAAAAAATTGCACCTTTATAATTGTCCTTGATTATACCCAAATATCTAAGCTGCTGCATGAAATTTTGGCATCTTACACTTTGAGAATGTAGTTAGATGACCTGTAAAGCATTTAAGTGTTAAAATAGAAAATGTGTAAGTAAAACATCTTTACCAGCATTGGCTGTTTAGCTCATACCTTTTTTCTCTGTATGTCCCTCATTGCATTATCTCATAGGAATAAACAAGCCTTCTATCCAACCCAAAATGCAAATTTGCACATGAGCAATTTCTAGTCAAGCCTGTTGCATAGGAGGGGTGGTATAGGGTCACACTCTTATCGATGTATGGTTCAGTGGTCTGCGCTAAACCTTCCTGTTGTCTGTTACATAGCTGCTTTTTTTTATTTGTTAGATACAGTTTGCTGTCTTGAGATTTATGCAGGGGCTAAAGAATCCCCAAGAGCCAGACAACTAAACAAATTTCAGCGACAATATTCTCCTGCACATATGTGTGATAGTCCAAGTTGGAAAACTCTGTAGTCAGAGGTGGATATTACTTTAGAAACTTGTTGCCCTTTTTAGGATTGGGGTTGTTCCTCAGAACACACTGGATAAATAGATAAAAACAGAGGGTGCACTGGCCTAGTGTGTTCTCCAACAACAATTTTATTGAAGATGAAATGTAAAATGTAACTACTCCCAAACATATGAAGTCCATGCGCTCATCCAGCCACTACATGTGGCTACAATCTCCCAGCTTTGCTAAAGCTTCTAGCTCAAGGAGGACCTCGCCAAGTTCTCCGCTGGCTGATTTTTAAAGGCTCCAACTTCGTCAATCTGATCCTCGGATACAGCCCATCACAGGTCGGGATATGGATGCGATCACGTGATGGCTGTTTCCAGACAAGCCTTCACACATTGTAAACTGAGAAAGATGTCTCTTGTGTTGGTTCTCCCCGCTGAGCTTAGTGAGAGCAGGGGATGCTGCAGCCTGTGCTGACGGCTCTGTTGAAGTGATTTTACAGAGGGCTGTCACAGATTACACACACTGAAGCCATCCCCACACAGTGCACTAAGCACCCCTGTCCCAAAAACATCTGTCCAAATGTCCCAATGAACATCTGTACAGTGCACAAAAACATCTGCAATAGTGTTCCATTGCAACATCTGTCAGTGTCTGCTGGACAATCAACATCTGTGGGTGTACAAGTGCACAAAAACATTTGTCTAGTGTCCCACCAATAAAGCAATAAAAAAATTGAAATGCTTGCATGCAAAGGCGAATGCAGACATTGGTCTTGTATGCATAATAATAAACGTTGATCGCACTACATGCGAGGTATCGCCATTAATCTCTTGTGTGAGAGCAACATTTATAGCACCAGACCGCCTGTGTAACTCTAAACTGGTAATCGATAAAGGCTTATAACGCATCACCTATGGAGATTTTTAAATGATAAAGTTTGGCATCATTTGTAAAAGCGTGCGCAATTTTAAAACGTGAAGTGTTTGCTTGGCGCAACACTATATTTTGCCAAAACTCTCGGCATTCTATTATCTTTGTGTTTTGAAATACATTAAAATGTATTGATGCGTTAAGTGTGTTATATTGCGTTATAAAAACTGCTGCACAAATATCCTGTGACCTTTTAAAATATGCAAAATGCACAATTTTATTTTCTAGGGCATCGGCTACAATATGTTTGGGGGTTCTAAGCAATTTTCTAGCAAAAATAGATTTTTACTTGTGAACGAAAAAAGTGTCAAAGAAGGCCTGGTCTTAAAGTGAAGGCCTCGAGGTACTACTTGGATGTTGTGCCGCTCTGTGGCTAGGCTGTTAAAAAGTCTCACATTTGGTATTGCCCTACTTGGAGTAGCAGAATGTGTTTTGAGGTGCAGTTGCAAGTATGCCTGTGAGAAATAACTTGTTTAACCACTTGCCGATCAGCTGCCAGCCTTATACGGTGGCAGGTCGACGCGATCCTGCTAGCCTTCATAGCTGCACGTCGTCTCCTTTTAAGCAGGATAGCATGCGGACACCTCAACACTGCGGGGGGTGCTTTTATGGGCACGAGAGCCAGAACAGGGATGTGTGTGTGTGTATCTATATTTCCTCGAGTCATTACCACTCCCCCACAGTTAAAAAAAAAAAAAACACACTAGGGAATCCCTAGTTTTAACCCCCTTCCCTGCCAGTGACATTTACACAGTAATGAGTGCATTTTTATAGCGCTGATTGCTGTTTAATTGTCAATGGTTCCAAAATGTGTCAAGTGTCCGTTCTGTACAGTCTCAATAATTGCAGATCGCTGCCATTACTCGTAAAAAAATATATATTGATATAAAAGAAGCCATTAATCTTTACCCTATTTTGTAGACGCTATAACTTACGTGCAAACCAATTAATATATGCTTATTGCAATATTTTTGGCAATTAAAAAAAAAATTATAGAAGAATACATATTGGCCTAAACTTAGGGAAAACCTTTGCTTTAAAAAAAAAGTACAAAAAATGTTTTTATTTAGCGCCACAAATAAAAACCGCAGAGGATAATCAAATACCACCACAAGCAAGCCCTATTTGTGGGGAACCAGTGTCGCACAAGCACGCAATTATTAAATCGACGCAGTGCCGTATCGTAAAAAAATGGCCTGGTCATTGAGCAGCCAAATCTTCTGGGGCTGAAGTGGTTAATATGACATTTTTTGGGGAAGAATATATTTTTTTTGCTTCATATTCCAAAGAATTGTGTGGCGAAAATTACAATTTCAAAAAACATACCAGGCCTCTTACTAAATACCTTGGACTATTTACTTTACAAAAAGGGGTAATTCGGGGGATATTTCTACTGTCTGGGCATGTTGGGGGTCTCAAATGAGTGGCCATTTGTACATCAGGTGTGATCAGTTTTCAATGATTTGTACCATAGCTTGTATACTATCCAACTTTCACACAGACCAAATTATGTACACTGATTTGGGTTATTTCAACAAAAGAAATGTGGTTGTATTAATTTTGGTCAAAATTTTATAAAGAAAAATAGCTTTTTTCCTAATTTTTATAACCGAAACAAAGAAAAACTATAATTTGTTTTTCTCAACAATTTTTTGGTCTTTTTAATTTGTAACACAACAAATAAAAAAACCCAGTGATGATTAAATACCACAAATGAAAGCTATATCTGTATGAAAAATGATAAACATTTCAGAAGGATTATAGTGTTGCATGACTGAATAATTGCCATTCAAAATGTGACAGCGCTGAATATTGGCTTTTTGGGGGGGGGGGGGGGGGGGTTAGTTGCCCTTCTTTTTTTTTTTTTTTTTCTTTTTTTTTTTACTAAATGTGGCCTCTGTTGCACCCTCATTTTCTCTATACTGATTGTGAAAAGATATCCCAATATTAAAGAGATTGTAAGTTGTTCAGTTTTCTTCACCTTTTAATGTATTCTATGTACCAAGTTGAAAAACTTTGTGTTGCAGCTGCCCCCCCCCCCTTTTTTTTTTATCTACACCCATCCATTCCAGCGATGTGCACAAGCCCAGGGGCTCTGGCCACAGCCTCACTTCTTCTTCTTTGATAGATTGATAGCAGCAGGAGCCATTGGCTCCCACTGCTGTCAATCGGATCCAGTGACATGGGAACAGGGGCAGAGCCGAGTCCAGCTGTCTGTGTAAATGGATGCAGCAGCAGAACTTAAATGCGCCCGCACAGGTGCTCCTATGGAAGGTGGTTCATCTGATGGAGGAGCCAGGAGCGCTGGCCAGGGAAACACGGAAGAGGTAGATCAGGGCTACTCTGTGCAAAACCCTTTACACAGAGCATGCAAGTATAACTTGATTCTTTTTTTTATATTTTACCTTTTTACAATCGCTTTAAGCTATAAGGGCTTTAATGCTTTGGGAAAAAAAGCAGCTTATATTTTGAGGATTTTTTAGTAGAATTACTCCAGTAGCAGAATGGTAACACTTACTATTGTGAACCCCCCCCCCCCCCCCTTCTCTGACCTTTTCAAGATTTATCTCAGGTCTGTTTCCTTAAAATGGTATATATTTCTTTTACACAGAAAACAGATTAATGTTTTGCGTTAAATAAAGCAAGTGTTCACGTTTTCATCCATGCAATATAACTTGCCAGACCACTTTAAAAAAAAAAAAGTTGGAAATGTATAATGAGCAACCAGAGATTTATAGAAGGTCTTTTACTAAAACGTGGCCCAAAAAACAACCAAATTTCCCCTTTAGTTCATTCGTCCAATGTGATGCTTAAAAGAGAGGTAAAGCATTTATTTTGTCCGATGCTGCATCTGTCCCCCAGAGCCTCTACACTGAGAACACTGCCGATCGCTCGGTTTTCAGAGCTCCGTGAGCAGAGAGCTGTAGACTCCGTCACAGCTCACTGCTCTGCGCCCTCCTCACTCACTGGAGTGCTGGGCTGTGGAGTGGCTGTCCTATGCTTTCATTGGCTCGCTAAGAGGCTGAGTCGGGTGTCAGTCCAGGCATGTGGGCGCATCCAGACTTTATTGTCGCGGTGTCTGGACTGAAATGGGTGATGTCGGCAGAGAACTGATTTCAGCCCGCTCTCTGCAGAAAAGGGTCACAGGAGTGCAAAAGGAACTGCACTACTGTTATCTATAGAAGTACAGCCAAACTTTAAAGTTGGATTGTGGTGTTTAAGGTTACTTGAGTGGGAAATATGAGCTCATTTAATTTTGGAGTTGCTTGTAAAACCAAAATTTTTTCTGAATTGTAAGAAAATGTGTATCTTTTATAAACTCTTTGGATGTACAGAATGATTGGAATGATCTAGGGTTCTCTAGAAACTATATACAGTGTATTTTCGAAAGTCTCCGCAGCCCTGTTAAATGTCGGGTTTCGGTGATGTAAAAAAAAAAGACAGATGAATCATTTGTGACCTATTAACTCAGTTGAACAACAAACTGAAATCTTTTAGGTGGCGATGGTTAAACTAAAATCATCTCTTGTTCCTGCTCCAAACTTGCAAACTATTGGAAAGAGGTCCTTAGGATCGTTCAAACATTTACAGATCATGAGGTACCGGATGACTCGGCTACCTTTCTCCTACATGTCTCCACCATCCCAGGCAAAGTCAACAAACGTTACGCTGTGCGCCATATCCTTGACACCACTAAGCCGTGTATCCCCTTGACTTGGAAACGTCTACAGCCACCAACCTTTGGCCTATGACTTTGCAAAGTAGAAGACTTTAGTAGAATTAATCCTCACAGCACGACATCAATGTGAACGGTACTCCGAAATCTGAATGTTGCTTGTGGGCTATTCATTCTGTAATCCTTTCAGAAAGACTTCCTGGCAATCTATGTTAAAGTCGTCAATCTCTTCCCCCTAACCCCCCTGCTTCCTTTCTCATATCTCACTTTTTATATCTTTAACTATCTTTTCTTTTTTTTTTTTCTCTACAACTATCTAATTGATAGAGGAAAATAGTTGGGCGGTTTCTGGTTTCTCAATGTATACAGTTCTTCATTACGCCTATCTCCTTATGGAGTACTGGAGGGTTTTACCTTCGGTTCCATATGAGCTGAGGATGTATTGATCACTGCGTATACTTTGTATTTCGCAGCTATAGGTTGTATATATACCATTGCATCACACATTTTTTATCATTTCTGTATTGTCCAAGGATCTTGCCTTTCTGGCTTAAATAAACATTTTTTTAAAACTAAAATAATGTGGCTGCATAAGTGTGCACAGCCTTAAACTAATAAATACTTTTGTTTAAGCACCTTTTGATTTTATTACAGCACTCAGTCTATTTGGATATCGGCATAGCACATCTTGACTCTTTTCAAAAACGCTCATAATCTGTCAGTGTGAGGGCATCTCCTCTGCACTCGTCTGGTTACCCCACAGATTTTTCAATCGGCTTTGGGTCTGTGCTCTGGCCGGGCCATTCCAAAACTAAAATTTTCCGGTGAAGCCATTTCTTTATTGATTTGGATGTATGCTTTAAGTTGCTTTGATGCTGAATGTTCAGCTTTCTAGCAGACACCTGAAGGTTTTGTGCCAATCAATATTGACTAGTATTTGGAACTGTTCATAATTCCCTCTACCTTGACTAAGGCCTCTCTTCCATGTGAAGAAAACAGCACCAAAGCACATTGCTGCCACCACCATGCTTCACTGTGTGTATGGTGTTCTTTTGGTAATTGGCAGTGTTGTTTTTGCACCAAACATATCTTTTGGAATTATGGCCAAAAAGTTTAACCTTGGTTTCATCAGACCATAACACATTTTCTCATTTGCTTTTGGGAGACTTCAGATGTGTTTTTGCAAAATTTAGCAGGGCTTGGAGGTTTATCTTCATAAGAAAAGGCTTCCGTCTTGCCACTCCCACCCATAACTCAGACATGAAAAATACGGGAGATTGTTACATGTACCACATGGCCAGTACTTTCTAGATATTTCTGCAGCTCCTTTAATGTTACTGTAGGCCTCTTGGCAGCCTCCCTAACCAGTTTTCTTTTAGACTTTTTAGATTCATTTTAGGTAAACGGTTAAAATCTATTTGTGTGTGTCAAAAAAAATAAAATAATATATATAAATATATATATATATATATATATATATACACACATATACACAAATTAGTACCAATTACTTCAATGTTTACCACATTTGACAGTGATTATGCACAAGGTGTTTCAGAAATATAAGTATTTTTGTTTTACAAGTTTTGTTATTTCTACAGTTTAACCACTTAAAGTGCATGGCCCCTTAAAAAAATATTAAAAGCCAGCAGCTACAAATACTGCAGCTGCTGAATTTTAATATTAGGACACTTACCTGTCCTGGAGTCCAGCGGAGTCCGCAGCAGAGGACGAGCGTTCGCTCATCCCTCTGCTGCTCCCCCCTCCATCCACGGAGAGGGAACCAGGAAGTGAAGCGCTCCGGCTTCACTGCCCGGTTCCCTACGGCGCTTTCGCGAGTCACGTTGCGCCCGCCGATTGGCTCCCGCTGTGTGCTGGGAGCCGAGAGTTCCCAGCACACAAAGGGAAAATCCCGTCTTTTGCCCGAGACTGCGGGCCGGAAGTGGGTGCAAATACCTGTCTTTAGACATGTATCTGCACCCCCCCTCCCCCTGAAAGGTGTCAAATGTGACACCGGAGGGGGGTGGAGGGTTTCCGATCAGCAGATCTTCACATTTGGTTGGAGATCCGCTTTAAGACCCGGACCAATATGCAGGTTAAGAACCTTGCCCCTTTTTTTGCGATTTGGCACTGCGTCACTTTAACTGACAATTGCGCGGTCGTGCGACGTGGCTCCCAAACAAAATTGGCTTCCCTTTTTTTTTTTTTATGAATAGAGCTTTCTTTTGGTGGTATTTGATCACCTCTGCGGTTTTTATTTTTTGTGCTATAAACAAAAATAGAGCGACAATTTTGAAAAAAATACAATATTTTTTACTTTTTGCTATAATAAATATCCCCCAAAAATATAAAAATAAATACATTTTCCTCAGTTTAGGCCGATACGTATTCTTCTACCTATTTTTTTGGTAAAAATTTGCATTGAACGATTAGTTTGCGCAAAATGTATAGTGTTTACAAAATAGTTTTATGACATATTTATTTTATTTTTTTACTTATAATGGCGGCAATCGGCTTTTTTTTTTTCTTCCCCGTGACATCGACATTATGGCGGACACATCGGCCAATTTTGACACATTTTTGGGACCAATGTCATTTTCACAGCAAAAAGTGCTATACAAATGCATTGATTACTGTGAAAATGACAATTGCCACTAGGGGGCACTTTTGGGGCTTAAGCATGACCTCATGGTTTTCTAACTGTAGGGGGGCGGGGCTGGACGTGTGACATCGATAGTCTGTTTCCTAGTATAGAGAAAGACAATCGATGACCGCGCCACTGCGAAGAACGGGGAAGGTGTTCTTCAGCTCCTGTGACTGGGTCGCGTGCGTGCGACCCGCGGCTGGGCTCTTAAAGGCGACGTACCTGTACATGCCTGTGCCCAGCCGTGCCATTCTGCCGAAGTATATGTGCAGGAGGCGGTCCTTAAGTGGTTAAACACATTGAGGTTTACAAATTGAAATGATATGGGATTTATTTGGCTGTCGAGGTTGTATATGGTGCTCAGCATAAATGAGTACACCCCATCGGATTTATCAGAAAACCTTTTACTTTCCTTTCAGAATCCATATATTTTCTATGGGACACTATACTACAAAATACTCCCACAAATGCAAGCCATCGATTGGAAACAAGATTTACTAATTTACACACACAATTTTCCCTACAAATTCTGAATGAATGTTGTAAAAATACACACACTCCAATGAAAATCTTATAACATGTTATATTTACATGCTCTGTGCAAAGGCTTTGCACAGAGCAGCCCAGATCCTCCTCTTCCTGGTCCCACACTGGCGCTCCTGCCTCCTCCCTCCTGTCGGGTGCCCCCACAGCAAGCAGCTTGCTGTGGGGGCATCCAAGCTGAGCCATGACTCGGCCTTGCGCCTCCATCCCCTGATTGACTCACTGGCTGTAATTGACAGCAGTAGGAGCCAATAGCTCCTGCTGCTGCCAAAAGCCAATCAGGAATGCAAGTCCCCGGAGAGGCGAGCCTCTTGTGGACATCGCTGGATCGAGAGGGGGTTCAAGTATTAGGGGGGGCTTGGAGGGCTGCTGCTGCACACAGAAGTGCCACCTTGTGCCTTTACAACCACTTTAACCCTTTCATGACTAAGCCTATTTCTGACATTTGGTGTTTACAAGTTAAAATCCATATTTTTTGCTAGAAAATTACCTGGAACCCCCCAAACATTTATATATATTTTTAGCAGAGAATCTAGCGAATAAAATGGCGATTGTTGCAATATTTTATGTCACATGGTATTTGTGCAGCAGTGTTTTTAAATGTAACTTTGTGGGGGAAAAAGACACATGAATGGGAAAAAAAAACTTTTTTTTTGTATAATGTGAAAGATGTTACGCCGAGTAAATTGATACCAAACATGTCACGCTTTTATATTTGCACGCACTCGCGGAATGGCGACAAACTACGGTACCTAAAAAAATCTTCATAGGTGACGTTTTAGTTTTTATTTTTTTTTTATTTTTTTACGGTTACCAGGTTAGAGTTACAGAGCAGGTCTATGACTAGGATTATTGCTCTCGCTCGATCGTGGCGATACCTCACATGTGTGATTTGAACACGTTAACATATGTTGGCTTGACTTTGTATGCGTTTTTCTTTGCTGCGCAAGCTCATGATGGGATGTGATGGGAAACAGAAAAGAGACTGCCGCTCAAGGTGAGTGCACCTGGGTATTGGATATCCACTCAAAAAACAGATGGGTGCAGGCAATGCATTAATAGAAGAAAAAAATATTATGGACAGCCGCACTCCAATAAATGTAAAACAAAAATTTCGCCTTTTAATAAGGTAAAAATAAAAGCTCTACAAGAACCAATAGCTATGACTAAGCATTGTCTATCAATGTAAAACGCGTCGGCTGTATCATCCCACCGTTTTGCTGTTTTGGTTCTTGTAGTGCTTTTATTTTTACCTTATTAAAAGGCAAAAATTTTGTTTTACATCTATTGGAGTGCGGCTGTCCATAATATTTTTTCTTCTACTCTAATCTTTATTTTTAGAATATAAAATTGTTTTTTTTTTTTTTTTATTGCTTTCACAAGGAATGTAAATATTCCTTGTGACAGTAATAGGTGGTGAGAGGTACACTTTATGGAGGGATCAGGGGTCTAAAAGACCCCCGATCCCTCCTTTGCACTTCAAAGTATTCAGATCACTGAAAACGGCGATTCTGAATACTGTTTTTTTAACCACTTGCCCACCGCAGTACGGGAAAATACGTCCTCTGTTTGTGCGGTCATATCTGAATTAAGCCTGCAGCTACAGGCATCATTCAGATATCGCCATCTTCAGCCGGCGATTCTGTGCACAATAACGATTAAAGCGGCAGTTCCGCCGCTTGATCGTTCTAGTAGGCGGCTCCGGGCATCATCCCGGTATAACCCCTGAAAGCTGAGGATGCATATGTGCGTACACTTGGTGGCAAGGTGTTAACACCTCGACAATGGTGAAAGTGATTCAGTGGCCAAGTATGTCTCCTGATCTAACACCTATGGGGAATGCTAAAGTTGAGCCTTACTATCCATCCAGCATCCAGACTCTAGCAGAGGTCGTTCTTGAATGAAAAAGATGTTGCAATATGTCGCCAACTTGTTCATTCCATGCCTAGAAGACTTGGTTCTGTCCTTACAAATCATGGAGGTCATACAGAATATTAGATGTAGTAAATTTTGTTGTGGGGTGTATTCATTCAACGAATTTGAGTAAGCCCTGGTTCACACTGGGCTGCGGGAGTGAAATTTCACTCCCTCTGGCAGTCCCGATTTTGGCGCGATTTAGGAGGGTTCTGCACAGATGTCAATGTAAATCGCGTCCTGAAATCGCAAAAAGTAGTACAGGAACTACTTTTTGAAATCGGTGCAGTGCCGCAGATGCAGCGTCGCACCGATTAGGATGGTGTCATTGCTGGCAATTGCCGCCGATTTTGAGATGCGATTTCACATGTGAAATCGCATCTCAAATCGAACTAAATCGTACCCAGTGTGAACCTGGGCTAAAACTGAGGATTTTGTAATCCAAGTTATATTAACCTTGCTTTCATGTAATTAGAGAAACAAATGCTCTATATAAAACTCAATTTTGTCAAAAAAATGGCAGTTGTTCTTGTGTTCATTGAGATTTTTAAAATCTTACTTTTCAAAAGGGGTGTACTCATTTTATGCTGAGCACTGTATAATCAAAATAATTTTTTGTTCATTTTACTGACCACTCCCATTTGCAGAAAAACACCAATAATAATAAAAATAAATATTTTTTTTTTCCCTATTTCTAAGAATTCAGGACTCTTCACCCCAAATAGATTACTGGCATAGAGCTAATTGGTTCAATTTAAAGTGGAGTTCCGTCAGAGTAAAAAAAGTCAGCTGCTACAAACACTACAGCTGCTGACTTTTAATATAAGGACGCTTACCTGCCCTGGGAGCCCGCAATGTCGGCACCCGAAGCCGACCCATCCCTCTGCTTCATGTGCAGGAGCCAGCATTACTCCACTGCCTGTTTCCTACTGTGCATGTGCGAGCCATTCTGCACTTTTCTGAATGGTCCCTGCTGTCAGAAGGGGGGGGGGGGTGTAGGATGGACATTATGGAAGTGGGAATAGATTCCTAGATTTGACAGTTATCTGCTCCCCCCCCCCCCCCTGAAAGGTGCAAAGGGGGGGGGGGGGTGGGGGGCGGAGGAGGAATCCGATCAGCGGAAGTTCCATTTATGGGTGGAACTCTCACTTTAAGAACTTTGTTGAGCCTTTCAATATTATTATTTTTTTTTTTTTAATAATCTGTTCTATAGGAACACACATTGTTAATTTTGGACATGTATGTTAGGTTTGGAAAATCATATCCAAATTTTCTGTTTAAGCAGGTATCTTATCAACCACTTGCAGACCAGGCTTTTTCTGGTAACAATCAGTATTTTTTTTTGCTACAAAATTAGTGAGAACCCCCAAACATTATATATATATATATATATATATATATATATATATATATATATATATATATATATATATATATATATATAGCAGAGCCCCTAGAGAATAAATTGGTGGGTGTTGCAACTTTTTGTCACATGGTGTTTGTGCAGAGGTTTTTGAAACACAGTATTTTTTGAAAAAAAAAACCTTTTGTTGAATTTCAATGCACAAAAACTTAATATAATACCCAATTGTTTGGTGTCCATTTACTTGGTGTAAAATCCCCAAATTTTACCAAACATGTGACACTTTAAAATTGCGCACACCCGCGCAATGGCTACAAATGTAAATTTTACTACCTATAGACAAGGTTTTAAAAGCCTTTACATGTTACCACTTTAGATTTACACAGGAGGTCTGATGCTAGAATTACTGCCCATGATCTGACGTTCATGGTAATACTTTGATTGCTGTTTTCGTGCGTGCCAAACTGACGTGTGTTCGCCTATGCACTGAGACTAGACGATTTTAAAAATAAAAAGAAAATGTATTTTGGCATAGCAGGAGAATGTGACCGGCTCCCTATGAAGCAGTGCCCCTTTTCAGTGCAGTCCCCTTTACATTAATGTAAAAAGGGGACTGCACTGTACTGTAAAAGGGCACTGTAAAGATTACAATTCCTTCTTTACAGTGCAGTCCCCTTCATATCACAGCATCTGCCTCCCCTGCCCAGCCCTACATTCACTGTGCCTGCCCCAACTATGTCATCCTTTCAGGGGGGCAGGATGACCTGACCACCCTATTTTTAATAAGCGGGTGATTATCCGCTTGTTAATATGAAAAAGTTCTCACCCCCTGCCCTGCTGATAGAATGACATCATCGTTTGGGCGGGAGACCTGGGAGAGGACACACAGGCTGCTAATTGGCACGGCCACAATTCGGACAGGACTGTCACAGACCAAGGTCTCTTTTGTGCCCTGGTTATTAACCAGCTCTGGACCAGTACTGGTCCATGGCCCAGGGTTTGGGGACCCCTGTTTAACCACTTAAGGACCTCCGCACGCACATTTACGGCCACAGAATGGCACGGATGGGCACAAGGGCGTAAATTTACATCCTCGCCCAGTAGTGGGTCGGGGGTCCGATCGGGACCCCCTCCGCGGCGTGCGGGTGTCTCCGGGAGCGATCCGGGACGAGCGGGCGGATGTCCGTGTTTACCCGCCCCCCCCCGCGATCGCTCCCAGCCAATCGCTGCGCTCTCCCGCCCTGTCACTTCCTCCTCCTGTGTTTACACAGGAAGGGGAAGTGATGTAATCTCTCATCGCATCGGTATTTCCAACCGCTGCGATGAGAGGAACACCTCACAGTAAGTGTGCACCAACATTACACTGACACACACACACATAGGCATACTTAACCCCTTGCGATATGCCCCCCCACCCCCCCTGTCACAGTGTCACTGAATGCAGTGATCTAATCACTGCATTTAGTGTCAGTGTGACAGGCAGTGTAAAATCAGTTAGTGTTAGGTTCAGGATAGCCCCCCCCACCCCCCCTAATAAAGTTTTAACCCCCTGATCACCGCCCTAGTTAACCCTTTCACTCCCTATTACCAGCGTCACTAAGCGATCATTTTTCTGATCGCTGTATTAGTGTCGCTGTTCCCGCTAGGTAGCTATTTTTTTTTATTGCGATTTTTTTTTTTTTTTTTTTTTTTTTTTTTTTTTTTACTAAAGACATGTGGCTAAATTTTGGCCTAAATGTTTGACTAAAATTTAGTTTATTTGATTTTTTTTTTAACAAAAAGTAAAAAATTGTGTTTTTTTTTCAAAAATGTCGCTCTATTTTTGTATATAGCGCAAAAAATAAAAATCGCAGAGGTGATCAAATACCACCAAAAAAAAGCTATTTGTGGGAAGAAAAGGACGCAAATTTTGTTTGGGAGCCACGTCGCACGACCGCGCAATTGTCTGTTAAAGCGACGCAGTGCCGAATCGCAAAAACACCTTGGGTCATTTACCAGCGTATTGGTCCGGGTCTTAAGTGGTTAAATTAGTTCAGTCAACTATTAACATGAACAGTGCAAAAAATAACCAGGTGATGACAGCGTAAGCAACACACTAATAACATACAATGCTTTTTACCGTCTGGACTTCTGCATATAGAAAAAAATAAATGTTGCTGTTAGAGCAAACACAAAATTACCATTAAACTGAATTTTTTTTTTGATGACCACGCTGTCCTGTTCTTAACCTCCTCCCAAGCAAATTGCAAGGGTAATAGTCCTGATTTCTATATTCTTTCAGATGACAGATGTTGAACCACCTTGTTTTACACCCTGACACAACGGTTTAAACTTCAAATTTTCTTGATAATATATACGATTTATATAGTTGCTACAGTAAGGCCGCATACACACGATAGGATAAACCGATGAGAATGGTCTGATGGACCGTTTTCATCAGTCAAAGCCGATCGTGTGTGGGCGCCATCGGTTATTTAACCATCGTTTAAAAAAAGCCAACTTGCTTTAAATTTAAACGATGGATTCCTAACCGATAGGTAAAAACCGATTGTTAGTAGGCACGAACCATAGGTTAAAAATCCACGCATGCTCAGAATCAAGTCGACACATGCTTGGAAGCATTGAACTTCATTTTTTCAGCACGTCGTTGTGTTTTACGTCACCGCGTTCTGATACTATTGTTTTTTTAACTGATGGTGTGTGTGGGCGCTATGGACCATCAGTAAGCTTCATCGGTTAACCGATGAAAACGGTCCATCAGACCGTTCTCATTGGATGGACTGACCGTGTGTACGCGGCTTAAGAAGACAGTGCAGTTTCAATACAAGAGGGATTGGCAGGCCCTGCTTGTTTGAGCATGCAATTCAAAAGGGAGGGTCAAGTGATACAAATGGTAATAACTGTTGGGGGATGAGTAAATTAATAAAGCAAAAGTACAGTTGATAAATTAAATTGCCTGTATTGGTAAAGAATTAATAAACAGCCTTCCCATAGGGATATGTGTGCATTTAACCTGTTTTAGACCTATTTACCTGTAAAAGCCTCCTGTCTGTAGACAGCAAAAACATTGAGATTACTGCTGGATGCCGCTACGTTGGATATGATCTCGGGGTAAGGTAAAAGGTAATTTTTTTTTTTGAGCTGCACTTTTTAAGAATTTGATCATAGGTTTAGAACTATGTAAACCCAAAATCGGCTTTACATTCCTTCGATGTGGTGGCAGTTTTTTTTATGATTTTTTTTTTTTTCAGGGTTTTTCTCCTTATTTTTACCTGAAGTGTTATCACCCTAGTGATAACACTTCTCTATTGAGCAACAGCATTTTCACCTTGGGATACTCTCCTCTTTTGGACAACAACCACCAACCTTGCTCCTCATCTTCGTTGCATAGGGGCAAGTGTGTTTTAGTGCAGGCAATAACTGGAAAGTCTGATAACATCTGACTTTTTTCCATTTCACTGCAAGGCCACATCTGTAATTTATTTTATAGTGCTCTAATGGTCATGTGCATTTGTTTTTAGCATATACATTGGCGTGCCATTTAATGAAAAGACACATACACATTTTTTTTTGTATACTGTGCATTAAAACACTTGTAAATGCATGCATATTTAAAATCGTTACCAGTTTGTTGGGTTGCAATAGTAGTTTAAACAATGTTGGTTATGATTGTCATTAAAACAAAGCGGTTTCAAATATTCTGTAATGTACATGTTTTTGAAATTTTCAGTAAGTGGTTAGGCCACTTGCATCAGGGCTAAATAAATGGTGTACAATACAAAAATGTATGCTAGCATATGTTCCTGTCCTGTATTTCTATATTATACGGAAGTTGACAGGTTCTAATTCATATAAAGGCTTGTCAACAGACACGTGGCTGGTGCTCAAAATGTTTGGGGGGGCGCAAACAAACCAAATAAAAGAAAAAAAATCGATTGTAGCCTCACTGTTCCCATCAAATTCTGCCACCCGCTTCCTGTTTGCTTGGCGGGTGACAGCAGCAGGCGGTGTCCTCAATGTCTTCTCCCACCTGCCTTCTCCTATGATTGGATGCCTGCCGTTTCAGCCAATCAGGTGACAGACCCGAGCATGTGATTGGCGAAGAGGCTGTTTAGTGTTGGGAAAGCAAATATTCTTTCCTGAAACACAGCTGAGTAAACTGCAAGCGTCCAGCATGGTGCTCTCTGTTCACATTTTTTATGCCTATTAGAGCCTGTGTTTCTAATCGGGTTTAAAAAAAAAATACCCCGCCACTGTAATTCAGGTGCCCAGTGCCCAAAAGGGGGCCGGGTGCCTGAATAGGGGGTGTCGGCAGCGGCCATAGATTCATGCATTGCATATTTGTCATAATGAGGTGACAGAAGAGAGGGGGCGGCGCCCACACTTCCCTTATGGATTCGCCACCACTGACTGCATGCATGCATTGTGCTGGTTACAGACATGCGCATATAATGGGATTCTTTAATTGCCTGTAGAGTACATTACAGGAATTTGGTCTTCAACGATTAGGTTATGTATGCATATACTTTCAGATGATTAGATGCTCGCAAACAAAGCTGTTAAGGACAGCTTTAATATAATGGCCCCCCACCACCAGAACGCCTCACTTAAAGCGACACTAAACACAGGATTTTTTTTTTTTAAAAACAACAAACATTTTATACTTGCCTCCACTGTGCAGTTCGTTTTGCACAGAGTGGCCTGGAAAGCTGTCTTCTGGGGTCCCTCGGCGGCTGTCTGGGCTCCTCCTCGCAAAAGCTTTCCATCTTCATGCGAGGGCGCGCACACAGTGGAAAGCTTTTGCGAGCGCGCTCCCGTGATACAGCGGCGGCCATAGCCGCCGACTGTATCACTCGGCTCCGCCCCCTGTGCGCCGTGTCATCCGCTGTGATTGACAGCAGCGCCAGCCAATGGCTGCGCTGCTATCAATCCGCCCAGCCTAGCCAATAAACGGCCAGGCTGGGAACCAAAGAGGATGACGTGGACGCGCCCGGGAGATTCGAAAGGGTAAGTTAAGTAAAACGGGGACTGGGGGGGGGGGGGGGGGGGGCTTTGCTGTGAGATGTTTTTTTACCTTAATGCATAGGATGCATTAAGGTAAAAAAAACTTTTACCTTTACAACCCCTTTAAGTGGCAAGAAATAGAGTGAATCATAAGAACTCTGTATTGTCTTAAAGTACTCCAAAAAAGGATTTTACAGGCAAGTAATCCTGTTTTTTAAATCTTACATTACAGGCTGCAGGAACGTAGTTTTAGACCATTGGGATGTTCAAAAGCTATGCAACTAAGGGATTGGCAACACAGAAAAACTGACAGAGGGCTTCAAAACAACTTCTGCTCGAAATTGGTATCAGAAGAGGCCTGAACATCCACCTGGGAGTGAAGAAACAGGAGGAGCCTTGCAAATTTGGGCCTGGTGCAAAAATTGGTGAACAATATTTAACCAATAGTAAACCAATATTGAATTATACATAATAAGTAATATATGTGGAAATGAATGTGCATTAAAGTCCATAATAGATTAAATGTATTGCTTAAATGAAACTGTGCTCGGAATGAAAAAGCCTGTTGATTGTGGATAAAGTGAAGGTCCCTACTCTCTGAATGAAGTTGACCCTCATTACCTTACAGCAAGAGCGGTCAAATACGTTGTATGGTACTGGAAACGGCTTCTGTCAGTGTCTTGTGGTCCCAGGAAACTGCTCTGAGAAAACCTCCACCCTCCCACACTATGAGATCCAGATCGCGATCAGATCTCAACGGTCACAGGCTCCACACCTGGATCCAATTAGCAGCTCTCTGCAGCATCCATGCTCTAAATGGACAACCATAGACTGTTCAAAAATAGAATGGGCTCCACATAGCATAAAATATTAGGCTCTTTATTAAAACTTCAAAACAAATGCAGCTTGCGTCATAGCTTGACAAGTTTTGTCATAGCAAATTAAGTCGTCAGAAGCTTCTGATGATCGCTATGACGAAACATGTCAAGCTGGGACTAAAGGTGCATTGGATCTAGCTTTAGATGGTCTACAGCAATCTTCTATTGACCTGCTTGAGAAATGCATTTGTTTTGAAGTTGTATTAAAGAGCCTACTGTTTTACGCTATGTGGAGCCTGTAGTTCTGCTTTTCAACATTCTATGGTTGTCCATTTAGAGCACGGAATGTTGAAGAGAGCTGCTTATTGGAATTAAGGTTTAGAGCCTGTGATCGTTGAGATCTGATCGCGGTCTGGATCTTGTGTGGGAGTGTGGAGGTTTTCTTTGAGTTGTTTCCTGGGTCCACAAGACACTGACTGGTGCCATTTCCAGTACCTTGGGTCACTCAAACCATACAGCGCTTTTGATTGCTCTTGCTGTAAGGTAATGAGGGTCAATTTCATTCGGTGAGTAGGGACATTCACTTTATTAAAGCGGTGGTTCACCCCAAAACTACTCTGTTCCATCCCATCCAGCATACTGGCATACTGTTTAATGAATAATTCTCTTTTTTTTGTCCACTGCGGGTGAATGGCGCAGCTATGCGCGTCACGCTTTCCGAAAATAGCCGATTTAGGACTCTGCTATTCCCGGTGCTATACGGCGCCTGCGCACAGACCTAGGAGCTGACTGCGCAGGCGCCGTATATATCCGAGTCCTATGGCTATGGCGCGTCACGCCCTCCGAAAAAAGCCGAAATAGGACTTGGCTATATACGGCGCCTGCGCAGTCGGCTCCTAGGTCTGTGTGCAGGCGCCGTATAGCGCCAGGAATAGCCGAGTCCTAAATCGGCTATTTTCGGAAGGCGTGATGCGCATAGCTGCGCCATTCACCCGCGGTGGACAAAAAAGAAAATTATTCATTAAACAATAAGTTGAGCAATTAAAAAAAAAACAGCATACTGACGCCAGTATGCTGGATGGGATGGGACAGAGTAGTTTTAGGGTGAACCACCGCTTTAATCGGTCGGGGGCACAATCAACAGTGTTTTCATTCCATGAAACACTGAGCACAGTTTCATTTGAACAAGAAGTTTAATCAATTATGGACTTTAATGCACATTCATTTCCACATATGTTTATTATGTATAATTCAATATTTGGTTTAATAATCACAAATTTTTGCACAAGGCACATTTGCTAGCTCTGTTTGTCTAATGATTCGTTTTTGTATGACGCCACTTTTTTTCAACTATCACTTGATTGAAACAGCTGCTGCACGGATACATTGTAGTTAATTTACTCTAGGCGTGAGTGTTTCCACTTGTATATTTGCAAATTTGGGAGACCAAACCCTGATGCCGAAAAACCCATAGAGCACTGACAGAGCTGGTAGAGACTTTTTTTAACGGAAGGAAAGAACTTTAACCACTTGCTTACTGGGCACATATACCCCCTTTCAGCACTGCGTCGCTTTAAAGTAAAATTGCGCGGTCGTGCGACGTGCCTCACAAACAAAATTGACGTCCTTTTTTTTTTTCCCACACAAATAGAGCTTTCTTTTGGTGGTATTTGATCACCACTGCGGTTTTTATTTGTTGCGCTATAAACAAAAAAGAGCGACAATTTTGAAAAAAAATTTGACTATATGCGGGCACTCAAGTGGTTAACTACCGTAATAACACGAACCCTAACTTTAAGAGGGGAGTTTCAGGGAAAAAAAACTTTTCACAGCCCCCTGCGTATAACACACAGGCATTGTTTACCCTCTATTCTCAGGGTAAAAAAGTGAGTGTTCTACGCCAATAAATACAGTACTTGCCAACCTCAATACGTATATATTGTGGTTTCCTGGGTATATGGCTAAAGCCATCGGCTGTACCCCCAATATTTTTTAGACTTATCCAGCAGCTGCCTTCATCTTGAAAGCATTCCAGTTGGCTCATGAGCCACTGGTATGCTTTCAAAAGTGTCGGGAAGGGACATCCCTCATATATAAACAGTGTTCGCACCACACATGTGAGGTATTGCTGTGAATGTTGGAGTAATTATCCCAGTGGTCTTCTAACTCGGTAAACTGGTAACCTGTAAAAAAAAATGTAGCCGATCATTGTCTATTTTTTTTATTGTTGTTTTTGTTTTTTTAAGTACCGTGGTTTGTTGCCATTCTACGGGGCATGCACAATTTTAAAGCATAGCATTTTGGGTATCTATTTACTTGGCGTTACATCTTTCATATTTTAGAAATTCGAGTGTATAGTGTTTTTTTTTTTTTATTTTGTTTATAAATTAAAGTATTTTTCTCAAATATTGCATTTGAAAAAACGCTGTGCAAATATTGTGTGACATAAAAAATTGCAATGATCGGCATTTTATTCCCTAGGAGTCTCCTAAAAATATATATAATATATTTTATAGTTTAATTTTTAATATAGTAATATTTAATTTAAAAATATGGTTTTAAACTTGTAAACAAAAAGTGCCAGAAAAGACTTAGGGCCAGATTCAGAGAGCCATTACGCCTGTCTAACTGGTGTTAGACTGGAGTAATTTCAAATTACGCGCGTTTTTTAGCTAGTCGGAAACCTCAAACCATGAATAGAAGGCTGCGGGCTTCAATTCGACTGGATTACGTGTTCGTACGCCTTTGGATCTACGCTGCAATAAAATTGCGGCCACTGGGTGGACTTCCCGTCGTTTTCCGCGTCGGGGTATGCTAATGAGCCTTTGCCGGCGATCCCAGAAATTACGATCTTCAATCGCAATCTTACGGCATCTTTAGTCATCATCTTTTTTTTGCGTAACACTATACCAGCTTTTTGCTGCTCTAATATTAGACAGCCCATGTTAAGTATGGCCGTCGTTCCCGCGTCGAATTTCTACATTTTCCGACGTCTTTTATTATTTTTTACGTAAGTCGTCCGGGAATAGGAATGTTCATAAACGACGCTACTCAAACAACGAATGACGTAAAGACGTGATTTCGCGCAATACACGGCGGGAAATTTCTGAACGGAGCATGCGCAGTTCGATCGCCGCGGGGACGCGCTTAATTTAAATGCTTCATGCCCCCTAATCGCGTATTTCGATTACGCGGCGAGAAATAGACTACGCTGCCGTAGCGTACGGGCAAAAATCCACCAGAATTCGGTGTAGAGCCTGGTAAAATACGGCAGCGTAGAGTATTTCGATTACGCAGCGCAATATTAAGTGTATCTGAATCTGGCCCTTAGTCGTCAAGTGGTTAAACTAGGCCCAAGAGATGACTTGTCTAATCCACCTGCCAGTGGTGGTATGAGGACCCTCAAAGACTGAGAACCTAGCAGAATAAAGGAAACTGTAAACTGTGAGGTAGACTCATATAGCACATACCGTATCCAGACAGTGGAGAGAAATCCATTGAATATTACATAGCAAGACATGTAAAAACACTTAGGTGGTCCACTTGGTGTCTCCTACCTGCAATAGAGGTCTTTAACCACTTTAGCCCCGGACCATATTGCTGTCCAAAGACCAGAGCACTTTTTGTGATTCGGCACTGCATCGCTTTAACTGAAAATTGCGCGGTCGTGCAACGTGGCTCCCAAACATAATTGGCGTCCTCTTTTTCCCCACAAATAGAGCTTTCTTTTGGTGGTATTTGATCATCTCTGCGGTATTTATTTTTTGCGCTATAAACAAAAATAGAGCGACTATTTTGAAAAAAATGCAATATTTTTTACATTTTGCTATTATAAATATCACCAAAAAAGATATAAAAAAACATTTTCCCCCAGTTTAGGCCGATACGTAAAAAAAAATCGCAATTAGCGTTTATTGATTGGTTTGCGCAAAATTTATAGCGTTTACAAAAAAGGGGGTAGTTTTATGGCATTTTTATTAATATTTTTTTTTTTTACTAGTAATGGCGGCGATCAGCGGTTTTTTTCGGTACTGCGATATTATGGCGGACACTTTTGACACATTTTTGGGACCATTGGCATTTTTATAGCGATCAATGCTATAAAAATGCATTGGATTACTATAAAAATGCCACTGGCAGTGAAGGTATTAAGTGTGTTCCTAGTTGTGTTCTAACTGTATGGGGGGGGGTGGCCTCACTAGGGGGAATCACTGATCTTCCGTTCATACATTGTATGAACGGAAGATCAGCGTTTCCCCCGCTGACAGGAACGAGCGCTGTGTGTTTACACTCACAGCTCTCGTTCCCCGCTCTGTAACGAACGAGCACGCGCCCCCTATCGGCCGCGAAAGTCCCGACGTAGAGCTACGGGCTCTCGCCCAGGAGAGCCGACCTGCCGCCGTAGAACCACGGCGGCTGGTCGGCTAGTGGTTAAGCACCTACGGGTGAAAAGGCCATTCGCTTGGAACCAGACACTCAACTGAAATCTACCTATTTTTCATGCCTAGTCTGTGTGCCCTGGACAGGGCCACACAGCCCTAGTTCTGCTCAAGCTAGAATGAGGTCTGCCTGCCTTTACTTGCTTGCAAGTAGCATCACTACTGATGCCACCCTGATAGGCACATTAGGCCACTGCTCTTGCATATTCCAACTAAATCCTGATCAAGTGAACCTGCCGCCAAGAGGCTCAAGAAAGAAGTGACCACCTGTTTGCCAAAAGCCCTGAGGTATTGTTTGAAAAGCCAAACCTTCGACAACCAAGTCTCCTGTACTGAGAGGGTACCCCCTTCCCCTATTGGACAGACTGCTATCCATCAGCACCTTTCAGTTAATCAGGGGAAAGGATTATTTTTGTGATTCCAGCACCCAATTGCAGATTCACCATTTTGGGACAAGCGTGGTTTTGCTAGTAAAACGCTTAGGGTAATTCAAGCACATGGGTATGTTTGTCCCATGCTGCCAGAATGTCGAGAAGCAAAGGTCAGGAGTTAAATTGGGGATACAGCACTGCCTCAACGGAGGCCACCATTGGCCCCAGATCCTTCATGCAAAAGCAGAAAGTTGGGTGGCAAATGGAACATGGGGTGCATGGTCAGGAACTTGTCTGTAGGGAGGAAGACCTTTTGATGGAGCTGTAGCACAGATCAAGTGCAGAATTCATCAAACAATGAGTTGCATCCAGCTATGATTTCTGAAGTCCAACTGAATCCCTGCATGGTTGGCACTGAATCCTTACTGTATGTTCCTTTTTTATCAGGGGCTTGTCCAGGTAACCCACAAAGAGAATGTCCTAAGAGTGATCAGAGCTAGGGCAGTGACATACTGAAGACCATAGTGTTGTAGACAGACCAAAGGGAAGGGCAACCAATTGATAATGTTGTACACCCACACCTTTTAAATGTAATAAAAATTGTCAGGAGTGGGTGACAAGAACCTGTGGAGGGTAAATAGAGATGTTTAAGTGGGCATCCTTAATGGTAACAGAAGATCTCCTGGTTGAAGGGAAGCAACAATTGAACTGGAAGTTTACAGTAAGTGTTGCTTGCAGAGGAAGCTGTTGAGAATTGTTTTGATCCAAAATGGTTTGAATGCCTCCATTTGCTGTTGGCGCATTGATTAGGTATGAGTAGAACCCCTGGGACCTTTCCACCCCTGGAATGGGAACTGAGTCCCCTTGAGAGATGAGCTGTTGGCAAAATATGTAAAAGGTTAATCTACCTTTTTTTGGGAGATTGGCAAATTTGACAGCACGAAGCAAGGTGGAGGCAGAGACTAAAACTCTAGTTTGTTGCACTGTTGACTTGTGTGCACCATCTCATGGGAAAGGAGGACCTGTTTCCAGAGCTTGGAGGGCTTAGAGGTCCAGATCCTATGGCAGGCCTGACTTGAACCCCTGAGAATTGAGAGAGAAGAAATTCGCTGCTCCTTGGTCTTATGTGCCAAAGACTTACCTGGAAGGTCTTTTGTCCTTATTTTTCTGAGGTAAAAGCGTACGCTTTCCTCCTTGTTTTAAGTATTTATTTAAGGAATCGTCAAATGGCATCATAAGAGGAAGTCAAGTGGATCTGTTAAAATTGATTTGCGATCCCTAGCAATGTTTGAAGCAGACCGCAAAGGTCAGACACACACCTGTCTGCAACAGCAGGTTGCATAATCAAATCTGAGAAGGGGGAACAAGGCTTTTTTAGTAGGGCTTCTAACTTTTGTCTGCATGCTCTAGAACAGGGGTCTCCAAACTGTGGCCCGAGGGCCAGATGTGGCCCTTTGCTAGCCTTTATGCGGCCCTTGGGGCACAGTTCCTTCCAATGATCTGAGGTTCTATTCCTCCTGTTAGACACCAACAATGGGGCACTGTATCTTCCACAGATACCAATGATAGAATACTATTCCTCCTACTAATAGAGGAAATCCTACTCCTATTGACCACCAACCCTGAGGCCATATTTATTCTCACTGATTTTGGGCCTGTGACATTTTCTGCCCCTGCTGGCCACAATCCGGCCCTTTTAAAGTCTGAAGGACAATACAGTGGCCCTTTGATTGAAAATTTTGGAGACCCCTGCTCTAGAAGACCAGGACAACCCCAACAGAGGGACAGTTGAGGTTTTGTCAAGACTAAAAGGATTACCCACTTTTGGAGGGATGAAGTATGTTTTCCCAGCTTAGGCCAACATACTGTAAAAGTGAGTCCACAGGTTTGGACAGGTAACTTTTTTCCTGGTCAATACAGGCTCCTTTTAGGGCAGGGCATATGTATGCGGTGTCCATACAAATAGAAAGGATTGTACTTTTAGCTTGGGAAAGATTTTGATGGATTGAGCCTCCTCCATGACTAAACCCTGAGATTCAGAGGAGTTGCCATCCTCCTCCCCTTCCTCTGGAAGAACTGATGCAGTCGTAGCAAAATCAGATTGATTTGTAGCCGAGGATTCCTCTATATACACACAGGAGGTGGTGTGCCTGAGGGAGCTAGGAAGGCTTCTAAGGACAATAGTTACTCTGATAGGAGACAGAGGTCATAGCTGTTAGTAGTGGACCCAATGGGGGATGACTCTGGCTCACCATGGCCTGTGAGCTGAGTGCGTACTGGCTGGGCCTACAGACCTGTTCTTCTGACAGGAGAGGAAAGACAGATGGTCTGTTTCTACTAATTAGGGACAGCGATATGTCTCCTCCCCCAGTTGTCACACAGTTAAATACACTCATTAGGGAACACATTTAACCCCTTGATCACCCCTAGGGGTAACTTCCCTGCCAGTGACAGTTATACAGTATTTTTATAGCACCGATCGCTGTAGAAATGTCATTGGTCCCAAAAGTGTCCCATCTGTCCTCCGCAATGTTGCAGTCCCGCTAAAAATAGCGAATCAACGCCATTACTAGTAAAAATACTAATGAAAAAATGCCAAATCTATCCCCTATTTTGTAGGTGCTATAACTTTTGCGCAAACCAATCAATATACACTTATTGCGATTTTATTTGTAGATATATATCGGCCTAAACTGATAATTTTTTTTGGGGATATTTATTATAGCAAAGAGTAAAGGTTTACAGCACAAAAAATAAAAACCAGAAAGGTGATCAAATGCCACCAAAAGAAAGCTCTATTGAAAAAAAAAAATTTGTGAACGGCGTCGCACGACCACACAATTGTCAGTTAAAGCGACGCAGTGCCGTATCACAAAAAATAGCCTAGTCATTATGAGAACATAACATGTCTGTAAGTGCTTAACAACCAACATTTTCTGGCTTTTTTTTTTTTTTTATAATTTTTTTTTACAGCTGTCGGGGGAATACCGCTGACCGCTCAAAGATCCGAGCCTGAAAGTACTGGTTTCAGGTGTCGGAGCATTTGCACGAGTACTGATACTTGTGCAAATGCTTAGTATCAGTATCTGTGTAACTCTACTGAAAATCCGATCGTAAACCTAAATTTGGTCTGGCTACAAACTTTTAGAGTGTGATTGGGTCATATTTGGATGCTGATTGCTGTTGGTTTAGCTAGATATGCAAATGGTATATCGAAATCCATACGGAATGTGAGACAGGTATTTATTACTTTTCAATCGACTGGTAAAACCACATCCACCATATTTTCAGCTATTTAACCACGAGTCACATTCTGGGCTTTTACCAAACTGAAAAGTATTAAAACCAGAAATGTAAAATTTTCCAGCTTACCAGTCCTTGGATGAAGTGTGTGCTTTTTTATTTTTTTTCCCTGCGAATCTTCACCTGGTAATCTGGCCAGTAACACATCTCCTATATAAGAGTGTCCCCACTCTGGAGAAAAGAGCACAGAGGCACCTTTGGGCCAGCAGCATTGTCTGTCAGTCTGTGGGGTGGGGTAGATGTACTAGCATTTTTAACCACACTAACAAACTGTAGACAAAGTCAACAAAGGAGTTGCAACACATTTTTTCCTTGTGAGACAAAGTTTATAGATGAATACGTAAATGCTTATCATTGTAAGCACCCCCTGCCATTGGTAAATAGTTTCTCTACACTCTGGGTGCTATATTTGCAGTAGAGATTGTTCTGTTGTAAAAACAGACTTATGCCACGTACACACAGTAGGAATTTCTGACGACACATGTTCGATGTGTGCTTGTTGTTGGAAAATCTGACCATGTGTTTGCTCCATCAGACATTTGCTGTCAACAAATTTCCGACAACAAATGTTTGAGAGCTGGTCGTCAAATTTTCCGACAACAAAACTTCTTTTCGGAAATTCCAACAGTGTGTATACAATTCAACGCACAAAAATCCTACGCATTCTCTGAATCAATTTGACGCATGCTCAGAATCGTTGAAGTAAATTTTTCTTGGCTCGTAGTGTTGTACGTCGCAACGGACGGAATTTCCAACAGACGGTAATTCTTTATCTTGATGCTTGATCTTCTTTTTTTATTATATGGAAATATGTATTGCTATATATGTGGTTATATAGTAATACAATAGTACGAATTGTATTTTCGCTGATCTATAAGCCACATTCTATTATCTTTCTGTACGCTGTACAATAAGTCATTCTGGCACCATAGTAAAATTACCACACCGATTATTCAAATATATAAAACAAAAGGCAGGGAAAACAGTCCCAAGAAATGCTTACAATCTTTGAAGGCAAGGTGCAGGAGGTATGCATTTGTGTGTGTGTGTGTGTGTGTGTGTGTATATATGTGTATATATAATATGAGATTTTGAAATAAAGCATAAGTCGCAGCAACTTCAAAAAAGGTTTTTATACTACTTTGTTCTGACTTTGGTGCAACTTGTTCTTCCATGGTTTTCACCAGTCGCATGACATTTCATCAAAAATTGCAAAGTCGCACTGTAAATCGAGCAAGTTTGGGTCACAATAGTATGAACCTAGCCTTACTGTTTTAAGTGGGTCATTTTTATATCTGGCTACATGTCTGATTAAGTCTAATGTTTAACACCTACGCAATGATACACAATAAATCAAGGGAAACAGTGCTCTCAATGTATGCACATTGATTTGCTAGCTAAAAATATAATAAAGCGCGCTAAACTCTATATCAGGGGTGGCAAACACAAGGCCTGCGGGCCGAATCTGGCCCACCAAACCTTGCAATATGGCCGCACAGCAGCCTCCTCATTTTGGCAGGTTGGGATCTCAGTCCCGCGGTAAATTAGCGCATGCACGGCCAGTCAGTCTGAGCACAGGCATCTTCCCCTTACTGTGCCGCTCTGCCTCCGTCTCTGCCCCCACCGCCGTGTCTCCACCCGTCTCGGCTTAGGCTGCCACTCTGGCCTCCGCCCTGTCTCCACCCATGTGAAGCTTACAATGCCGCTCTTGTCTCCACCCACTGGCGTAGTGTGTGGGGGGGGGGGGCGTTGCACCAGGTGCAAAATTTAGGGGGGCGCAGCCTCCAGTGCCACTCCTTCCTATGGACGTGTCACTCGCTGTGCTCCAGCAGCCATGTTGCGGCTCGGATTGGCAGCGGCTGCCTGATAAATTTAGACAAACGGGTGTCATGTGCGGTGGCAGGGGCGATCATCTTCTCCTCCGCGCCGGACAGGATTTCCTCAATGTGGCAGCCAGTCTGGGACTGGTGCAGCGGCGCCTGCTCTACCCCACAGGACAGCACATGTGGTGACATGACATCTCCAGGGATCTTCCATCCTGACTAAGTGAACTGTGGTATGTGACACAGATGCACAGTACAGTCACACAGTGTACACTACTACACACATACACAGAGCATCACCATCTCCCCCAATGTCCCTCCTGCCACCCCACTTATCCGCAACATCCCTCCTGTCCCCCCCAAAAAAGGTACTATAGCCCAATACAAAGGGAGGGAGCCGCCTATACAGGGAGGTACCAGAGCTGGGCCAGGTAGGAAGGTAGGAGAGAGTACAGATGTGAGGAATTTTTAGGCGCTATCCTGACCCATGCACTGTATACGTAGCGCAATCCTGACCCATGCACTGTATATGTAGTGCAATCCTGACCCATGCACTGTATACGTAGCGCACCTGGCCCTTTGAGGGTAACCATACTGCTGATGCGGCCCCCGATGAATTTGAGGCGACTGATGGGTAGGGCTTAACGCTAATCTCAGAATTTAAGCCTCTTTAACAGGGTATAACTATGGGGTTGATATACTATTGTCAAATCCACTTTGCAATGCAAAGTACACTTGGAAGTGCAGTCGCTGTAGATCTGAGGGGGACGCGCAAGGAAAATAAACAATTTTGCTTGTACATGAATGGATGATAGAATCAGCAGAGCTTCCCCTCGGACTGCACTTGCAGTGCAAAATGGATTTGCCTTAATAAATAAACCCCTATGTCATGCATAGTGTGTTTTCTAGCGAACAATGGTAGTTTTAGATGTGTAACTCTTGAAGTGGCTAATTTATAAGGTTTACATCCCGGGAAAGTCCATTTCCAATAACGGACATAAAGGCGCTTGGGGACTTCCAATTTTTATAAATGAATAATTTAGAAAATAGGAAAAACATTCTGATAGGAATGTGCATCTGAAGAAGACCACTGGAGCTGGAATGTTGACTTGTTTTGTAAATTTACATCGGGTCCAATATATGCAGTAGAACCCTGAATGTTTTTTAACAGAAATTGTGTTACATACCTTGCGGCACTTGTTAGACTGGAATAGTCTTAAACTGTCCTGGTAACTTTACTTTAAAAGGACCCTGTTATCGGGACACACTGCAAATAAAATAAAAAAATCTCGCTGCCTGTGCTGTTCTCTGTATTCATGAAATACCACTGTTTGAAGATTCTTCAGCATCCCACGCACTTCCATGTGTATCCGATGGCTGGTCACCCACTGCTCTCTGTTGTTCACTACCCATGTCCTGGATTTATGTAAGGTTCAACGTAAGAAACCACATATGGAGGGCTAGACATCTGACATACCTAGATGTGTTGAATGCATAAGAATCTTCAGCCAGTGTTTCATTAATCTAGAGCAGGGGTCTCCAAACTATGGCCCTCCAGTTGTTCAGGAACTACAATTCCCATAATGCTTAGTCGTGTCTGTGAATGTCAGAGTTTTACAATGCCTCATGGGAAATGTAGTTCCGAAACAGCTGGAGGGCCGTAGTTTGGAGATCCTTGATCTAGAGAATGGCAGGGGGGCAGAAGGGCTGAAATGTATTCAACAACTTAATTCCAGGAAGCATGTCCAGATGGCAGAATTTCTTGGATAATTGTATCTTGCCCAAAATTAAATTGGATGGGTTTAGCCTTAAAATATGACCCTTCAAATAGGCTAAAATGGCCTGTTATTACAACTAGCAATTTTTTGAGCCTTAATCTAGTCTAGTATTTAATTCAAAGATGATTAACACTATGGAGAGCTTAGAGCCACATAGCCATCGGTGGACGATCTCATACCTTCAGGTTTGCTGTTGAATCCCCATGGAAGATGAGACCCCAGTAACAAAGTGAAATTACTCGATACAGGAGTACAGAACAATTTTTTTATAGTCAATAGTATTGTCAGGCATCATGTGCCTTCTCAGTAGGATAATTACGTTGAAAAGTTTTTAAAATGGAGTACAAGTTACTAATAACTCTCTAAAATGGAATGTGTGAATATTCTTCGATAGGCCTCATGCACACTGGACCCTTTGCAGCTGCTTCTAGCGCCGTCTGGCTTCCTTTTTTTCTCCTGGTTCTAAACTCCCCTGCATGCTAGCCCATGTGTCCATACACACACTGGCTTTTAGCAGTGTGTAGAGGCAGAAAACCCCTCTGCCAGTGTGTCCAGGAGCAGCAGAGTTTTGGCAAAAACTGCTTCATGCTGCTTAACATACCTTAAAGGATCACTAAAGGAAAAACTTTTTTTTGCTGAAATGACTGTTTACAGGGTATAGAGACATAAAAGTTAACTTATTCCTTTTAAAAATGATTAAAAATAGATAAAAATCAATCATATAATATGCCTCTAGTTTTACTTTCGTTTTTAAACTGGTTTTGTGTTTATGTGAAGTAGAGAGAGAGACAGAACAAAAACAAACAAATCCAGGGCAGTGTTTTGTTTTTAAATTGAATCCCAGGGCAGTGTTTTGTTTTTAAAATGAATCTGATTGGTTCTGAGGGGTTTTAGACACACAGCTTGAACCACAGTGAAAAGCTGCCATGAGATTTTTCATAAGGAGCCAGACAAGCAGGAAGTGTGGAGATCAGAGCAGAATTACAGTAACTTCAAAGCAAAAACGAACAATGAGAACATGACGTTGCAAAACGTCCTGTGTGCATGAGGCCTTACGATTTCCTCTGTTGGCTATGGATTTAAAAAGTTAAAAAGCCATGAAATACATGCCTGCCCCATAATATGCAGAGAAGTTGTTTTAATTATATAAGGAGCATTGGGTGCTTCGTTGTTTCTGACATTTTCCTATAATGCTTATTTCCATGCAACAGTTTCTCCCCTACGGATAATAAATTTGCTACCTGTTCAGATGACGGCACAGTTAGGATTTGGGACTTTCTTCGATGCCATGAGGAGAGAATATTGCGAGGTAGGTTTTGAATGCTCTCTGAAAGCAAATATTTAAATGACCGTGTTATCTTCGATAAAGCTTGCCACGGTTTTAAAAACTTTGGTTACTGGTAAGTGTCACATGCTATATGACTTTTCAAAGAGGTACCAACACTATTCCAGATTAAGCATGATCTGACACCACAAGCATGTTTGCATAGCACTTGATATGCTGTGTAGTCTGGTGGATATACTGTGTATGGACAGTATATGGATACAATATTTACACAGATTTGAGAACTATGGGAAAGTTTTAAATGTAAACAAAAGAATGGAAAGCCAGCAGAGAAGAATGGAAAGTGATATCAAAAGCTGTATTGGTACCATAGTGCCATGTAAAAACTGCAATGTTACTTCACATTGTTGCCTGAGTTTTATTTCCCATCCTAAGGGCATATAAAACTCATTCACTGTGTATAAAGCAAGCCTTTTGGATAGTCTTAATTGTATTAGATGTGTACAGACTCTGGAAGACTATTCATTTTATCTGGAGATGTCCCAATTTGGTAAGATATTGAAAATGTGCTGTTCAACAAATTTTATAATTAATAGTTTTAATTTAAACAAGCATTGTATGTAACTTGGATACATACATTTTGTTATATCCAGAGGTTCTAGAAAATCTAATTATACTGACATTGGGGCTTAGTAGAGCATTGTTCTCTACTAGAAAATTAATGGCACCAAAATGGCCACATCCACCAACAGAAAGTGAATCGATATAGTCAATCTGAATTTGAAAGACCAGTTGACTTCAACATAGGGAATGTTAAATATGTTCCGAAAGATTCCAAATCTTTTAAGATAGAAACAGACTTTTGGTAAAATTATTTGATACTTATGAATCTTGGATGCCTAAAGGGATGTAAAAACTTGGTTTTCTCTTTCAATTAGTTTACGTCAATATAAACGTGATAAAGCAATTACTTTATTTTTAAATAACTTGTGCTACAATACTAATTTATTTTTTCCTTTACTGAGACTGCGCGGGTAGCCATTATAAAGGTGTGCATCCTGACAATTTGGAGTAAGTTTGTGAAATATGGA
The DNA here is from genome assembly GCA_029574335.1 of Rana kukunoris. Lineage (NCBI taxonomy): Eukaryota > Metazoa > Chordata > Amphibia > Anura > Ranidae > Rana > Rana kukunoris. Next base: position 128,797,822 of record CM056052.1, read on the forward strand.
AATGCTTACTTACATCAATATACTGACAGAGGTGGGGATCTATATTAACATCTAAAATCCTGTGTATTTAGTTTTTATATGGAGACTTTTTTTTTTTTTTCACCTCACCAAAACTGAAGTTTCATAGAAAGGAAGGAACTTTTACAGCAAAGGCAGTTCTAAACAAACTGATAAAAACATTATATAAAGTTTTTTTTTTTTGGGGGGGGGGTGGGAGTAGTAAAATCACAACTTGCAATGAGCTAAAGAATAGCATGGCTATTATATGTATAATGTCCCTTTTTTTAATATGAGTGGCACTCTGCCAAAAGTAGGTAAACAATTGCATACACAATTTTGAATTGTCTTTTTCTAATACTATTAAACTGTAAAGATCAGATTGATTACCAATGATGTATATATTTTTTGTTATGTTGTCTTGAATTAAAGGAATATTAAACATTTTGGTTTTTACCACAAGCAAAAACTCTGAAATAAAATAATTTAAATGAAGATACTAAATTTTGTTGTGTACCTATTTATAAAATACATCTCAAGTCTCGCATCTTCTAAAAGATTACTGAAGTTCCAGTGAAATAGGTCTTGCTGCATATGGTGGTTTTTATTTATTTTTTTACCGACGAACAAATAACCCTGACAAATCCTGTTACTTACCTTGAGCCTTGATCATGGACTGTTGCCTTGCACACATTCATTTTGGGAGGGGGATCATGTGTACATTTCCTCAATCCATTCAGACATGTTTACAGTGACTTTAAATTGGCCACAGTGAGCAGTAGCTCAGCAAAAAAGACAATTTGAAGATGGGCTTATGGATGCAATCAATATGCTTGCTAAATTAAATATAAAAAGTAAATGTCTGTCATTTTTAAGTGGAAGTAAGGTTTCACATAATTATCAATGAGGTGTACCTGTAATGGAAATGCATAAGCAGCCATTACTGACCTATGAAAATGCTAGTTGTCTGGCCACTATGATGCTTTGGCTTCAGAACTTTACCTTAATGAAGCAAGTGGGAGGATAATTGAGTTGTCTGCGACACAGAAGTGCTGAAACCAGAGATGGGAAGTAAACAAATGTTGTTGAGCAGGAGGTCAACAATGGCAGCCCCATATTTTTTATCCAAAATTGTTTTGCTTTGTCTTATTTTTTTTTTTTTTTTTTTTATAGCGTAGGGTTAGAACCCCTGTCCATAAACTCACTGCTGTAAATAATTACTTTTTTGTGTACACAAACTCCAACTACATTTGTATTGAGTCAAGACATCTCTTAAAGTGAAACTGAAGTCAGGACTTTTCACCTCTATTTAATGGTCTGATGCCTGTGAGGTCCCTTTCTGGTGCCAGAATATATTCCAGGTTCCAGTCTTTGGTATCCTGATTGGCTGGTGTGGGATTTTTTGTTTTCCTTTTCTGACTTTAGTTCCATATTAACAGCCAGACGTTCACTTACTTCCCAAGTTAGATTCATTAGAGGGAATAAACACATTTTGTGGATTCATTTGAGGGAATAAACTATTTGTGGTTTTTATATGTGCCATGCTAGATTCTCTTTAGTAGTGATTCTCCGTTATTGGCAGTGTCCTTTTTAATTCTTTGTGTGTCATATCCAAACATCCATTGTGTTTGAGATAACTAAAGAAACCTACTCAAATTGGTTAAACTTACTAAAATCTTAGCATGCGAAAAAAACTTTTCAGCACACAGAAGTAACCATTGAACCTGTCAAAAGGTTCACATATCATTGGTTGATATAAACTTTATTTTTATTTTTGTAGAGTGTGACCTAGAAAAACATTGCAGAGTGCCCCTGATTCTTGTTGGCCAACAATTATTACAATAAATAAACTGTCTCACCTTTAGGGCATGGAGCTGATGTGAAATGTGTTGACTGGCATCCAACTAAAGGACTTCTGGTGTCTGGAAGTAAAGATAGTCAACAGCCTATCAAATTTTGGGATCCCAAGAATGGACAGAGTCTTGCAACACTGTAAGTTAATCAGTCAATAACCAAGCAAGGTATTTTTAAACAAGACGCGTGAGTTTTTGGTTTATGGAACTTTTGTGGCCAATTCTAGTAAAGTAAACCCTGAATATAGACCTTTTTTGTTTGATTTCTTATTGTTTGGTGAGCTTATTAACTTTGAGATTTAGGTCTCATTCACACTGGACATTTTTACAGCTGCTGTTTTTGGCTTCTGGCGTTTTCTCTGCAGTTAGTAAACTCCCAGTATGTTATACCATGTGCCCATGCATACATAGGCTTTTATCAGCGTTTTTGGTGAGGGGCATTTTCTGACTGGAACCCCCACCCCCCCAGGAACTAGTGGATTTGAAGAGGTGTTTTTTCAGCTGTAAAAACTCTGAGAACTGCAGCGATTTGGCATTTATAAATGCTTTTGAGCCATAAGCTTTTGTAAAAGAATCTAGTTTTGATAAAAATGCAACTCTAAACGCTACTGCAAAACTCATTCTGAAGCTACAGCTAACGTCTAGTGTACATGAGGCATCAGTGTATATTTTTAAGTTGAACCCTCTTTTCCCTTTCTGTGAAATACATTTTTCATTTTTTCCCTGGTGACCTTTCTATTGGAATGTTCAGAGAATCTAGAAACTTCAGCTTGAGGCGGAGCTAGAGCTAATCTAATGGGGCTGTAGACAAAGATCTTTTGATGGGTGTCGCAGAAAGGAAGGGGACTCATTCCTGCGTATTAAAAATAAACAAATGTTCTATTTTGAGATGCAGTGGTGTTTTTAATTTCTTTTAACCACTTGAGGCCCGCGCTACCGTCGGATGACGGCAACAGCGCGGGCCTCAATATCCAACATGCCGTCATTTGACGGCATGTCTTTCTGGCGTTCCCAGCGCGCGCTGTACAGCGCGCTGCGGGGAAGCCCTGTGTTGTCCGTGTCCCTTGGACACGGCCAATCACAGATCGCGGCAAACGGCCAATCAGAGCGGCCGTTTGCAATGCGATCTGTGGGCGAATGAGAGATGATCTCTCATAGATCATCTCTCATTGCCGGCTCACACAGAGACAATGTCCTGTCTCTGGAAGGGAGGAGCCCGATCTGTGTTCCTTCCTACATAGGGACACAGATCGGTCACCCCCCCCAGTCACCCCCCCTCCCCCTACAGTTAGAACACACCTAGCATACACATTTAACCCCTTCCTCACCCCCTAGTGTTAACCCCTTCAATGCCAGTCACATTTATACTGTAATTAGTGCATATTTAAAGCACTGATCGCAGTATAAATGTGAATGGCGCCAAAAATGTGTCAAAAGTGTCCGATGTGTCCGCCATAACGTCGTAGTAACAATAAAAATCGCAGATCGCCGCCATTTCTAGTAAAAAAAAAATAATAAAAAATAATAATTCTCTCCCCTATTTTGTAAGCGCTATAACTTTAGCGCAAACCAGTCGCTTATTGCGATTTTTTTTTTTTTTTTTTTTACCAAAAATATGTAGAAGAATACGTATCGCCCTAAACTGAGAAAAAAAAATGTGTTTTTTTTTTTAATTGGGATATTTATTATAGCAACAAGTAAAAAATATTGTATTTTTCTTCAAAATTGTCGCTCTTTTTTGTTTATAGCGCAAAAAATAAAAATCGCACAGGCGATCAAATACCACCAAAAGAAAGCTCTACTTGTGGGGAAAAAAGGACGTAAATTTTGTTTGGGAGCCACGTCGCACGACCGCGCAATTGTCAGTTAAAGCGACGCAGTGCCGGAAGCTGAAATTTCACCTGGGCAGGAGGGGGGTGTAAGTGCACAGTAAGCAAGTGGTTAAGGGTTCACTCACATTAGCATTTTTAAGTGGTCCTGGGCAAGGTTCAGCCCCTTGAACCAGTTCATTTGTGTACGGTAAGTACAGATCTGTCTTCACAATAAAATATCAAAATGCCACCATTAAAGTATTTACGAATTCTCCTTACTAAATTCTTGGACAATATCTTCAAAGTCAACATTTCAACACTGGAAGGGGGTGAAATACTTATGCGCTACTAGAAATGTTGGCAATTGAAGTCGTGTAAATCAAAGTGTATATAGCTGCTGAACTTTTGAAGTGTCACCTGCACCAATTGATTAATTTATTTTATATATATATATATATAATATATATTAATATTTTTTTTTGAAGTGAAGCAGCACTATAATCCATGCAAAACAATCTAAAGTGCTAAATCCAAATATTAAAACAATAAATGAAGTGCAAATGCAATAAACAGATCCTGTGTCAATGTGCAAAAGTGCAATCGTATGTCATAAAAAATAGTCCAATGACAATAGAAAAAATGTGCATCAAATATCACAATGATTGAAAGTCTCTCTTCAATTTGCAAAAAAGAAGGGGGGGGGGGGGGGGAGTGTCCAAGTGCAAATCAGCAGGATGGGATGTGATGATAGCCTGTAGATAACTTTAAAAAATCCACACCCAAGTGTGTTCTAGCCTCTCATCTCAGGGATAGACCCCAATGGGTCTAGTCATGCATCAAGATGTTGGATCCTGGTAAGCTGTGCTGTCTTCCTCTTTTATTGGAGATATCCCAGCGGGATAAGGGACAACTGCAGCCTCGAAGGATGGATGTATGTTTTCCCATGTAATCCACGTTCAACAAACTCTTCCAATGTTTTCTCCAGATTTGGGGAGTTACTTGCTCTAGTCTCCTTGAGCCTCCTGCAGGATGAGTGTGGCCAACTTGAAGATGGCCTCACTGGCCACATCTATCTGCCCCTGCAAAGACCAGGAGATGGAGATGGTCAGCCCCAGCTGAGTGATCCCAACTAGTACATGCCTGCTCTGGGGTCTTGGCTCAGACTACAATGATCAAATCAGTGACTTTGAAAGGGTACCTGCAACACTTTGATGAGACATTGTGTAAAGTTGGATAAAAAGCTGCACTCAAAGTTGCATCAAAGTCACACTCCAAAGTTGCACTCTAGTCTTGGGCTATGTTTCCACCAATGCGACTCCAAAGTTGCGCGATTTAGCGTGCGACTTTCAGTGCAGTTTTTGATCCAACTTTTCACTCTGGATCAAAAGTTGCATCAAAGTAGTCCAGGCACCTTTTCAAAGTCGCTGAGTTTCAAAGGTGCATTGATGGGAACATTTGCCATCGAAATCGGCTGTGACTTATGATGTGACTTTGTGTCCAAAAGTCGAATGACAAATTACACTAGTGGAAATGGAGCCTTAAACTCATTACTCACATGTAGCGCCCTCATCTGGGCATGTGATATACCATGCACACAATGCCATATCATGCACACAGTGCCATGCAGAAACCAAGTGATTCTACACTGTAGAAAATCTGCAGCATGTTGCATTGTAATCTATTTTTATAGTTTCTAACCTAACATAACCTACTTCCAAAGCCTCCCTCCCCTCTGAAGAAACTGCTATCCAAAACTAGGCTATGAAGACAGGAGGAGATCTGTGAAGGAGAGGAGGGATGAGGGTGGGGCTTGGCAAGACTGGCGGTTAGAATGAACGGTAGGCGTGCATGTGTAGAAGAGAAGGACAACGTTTTCAGGAAGTGAGAGGCAGCCTGCAGAATTAAAAAATAAGGAAATAAGGTTGTCCCTGAAGAACAGGAAGAAGCCGATTGGCTTTGATTAGACTTTCTAAGCTTGGCAATAAGCTATATAGAAACTTTAATAATGTCAAAGAAAGATATTTTACGTATAATTAATAGAACATTAGTCTAAATCTTTTGTAGATGAAAAACTATTTTCTTCAAGAATTGTCCTGTATTTAGTGGCATCCATCTTTCCTTCAATTCTGACCAGTTTTCCAGTCCCTGCTGATAAAAAGCATCCCCACATAATAATGCTGCCACCACCATGTTTCACTGCAGAGATGATGTTCTCAAGGCGATGGGGATTGGTGGGTTTGCATCACACATTTTTTATGATGGCCAAAAAGCTCAGTTTTTAGGCTCTCTTGATTAGGGAATCTTCCATGTGTTTGGGGAGTTTCCCACATTCTATTTGGCAAACCTTTAACCACTCCAGTCATATGATGCTGTATTGCACTGGTGACCATATGTGAAAAAAAGATGAACAGAAAAAACTAATTTTATTCAATTTCCTCATTTAAAAAAAAATTATGACAAAAAATTACAACTTCAAAAGACTCTCATACCTCTTACTAAATGCCGTAGACTGTTGACTTTCCAAAAGTAAGTAATTTTGGGGGGTATTTGTGCTGTCCTTGCATTTTAAGGGCTTCAAGAAATGAGACTGTCAGTACATCAGAATTGGATCAATTTTCAAATTATATAATTTTCCACCTCAGCCCCAGAAGGATTTGCCCCCCTTTTTTTTTTGTGATACGGCACTGCAACACTTTGACTGACAATTTACGTGGTTGTACCCAAACAAAATTAAGAGCAACAAAAAGCTATTTTTTTTGCTATAACAAATATCCTCCCCAAAAATATAAAAAAAGTAATTTATCCCTCCGTTTAGGCCAATATGTATTCTTCTACATATTTTTGGTAAAAAAAATAATATTTTTTTTACTAGTAATGGCGGCGCTCTGTATTAAAATGTCACTGGCAGAGAAGAGGGTCGATCAAGGGGTAAAATGTGTGTCCTAGGGAGGGATTCTAACTGGGGGGGGTGGGACTGCCTGAAGGAGGAGACCGATCATTGTTAATACTTGGTATGGTATCCCTCTCCTCACCCCTGACAGAACAGAGATCTGTCTGTTTACACTGACAGACCTCTGTTTTGTGTCTCTCGGGAGCGATCACGGGTGCTGGGCACAAGCATCGGCTCCATTGTCACAGCGCAGTTGTGCCCCCTATTGGTCTTCAAACTGCTGACGTATACCGGCGATTTGCCCAGGCGAGGCAACCTGCCGCAGTATAACTGCAGCGGCTGGTCGTCTAGTGCAGTGGTCATCAACCATTCCTGCAGGGCCCACTAACAGGCCAGGTTTAATGTATTACCTTGGGGAGATGCAGACTAGAATATTGCAATCACTGAGCACCAAATGATATCACCTGTGATGTATTTCAGTTATCTTGCAAACCTGGCCTGTTAGTGGGCCCTGCAGGACAAGGTTGATGACCACTGGTCTAGTGGTTAAACCGTATCTCACAAAAGCGAGTACACCCCTCACATTTTTGTAAACATTTTATTATATCTTTTCATGTGACAACACTGAAGGAATGACACTTTGCTACAAAGTAGTGAGTGTAAAGCTTGTATGACAGTGTAAATTTGCTGTCCCCTCAAAGTGTCAATATTTTGTGTGGCCACCATTATTTTCCAGCACTGCCTTAACCCTCTTGGTAATGGAGTTCACCAGAGTTTCACAGGTTGCCACTGGAGTGCTTATTCAATCCGCCGCAACGACATCACAGAAATGGTGGCAGTTAGAGACCTTGCGCTTCTCCACCTTCCTTTTAAGGATGCTTAATAGGGTTTAGGTCTGGAGACATGCTTGGCCCTCACCTTTTACCCTCAGCTTCTTTAGCAAGGCAGTGGTCATCTTGGAGGTATGTTTGGGGTCGTTTTCATGTTGGAATACTGCACTGTGGCCAGTCTCCAAAGTGAGAGGATCATGCTCTGCTTCAGTATGTCACAGTACATATTGGCATTCATGGTTCCCTCAATGAACTGTAGCTCCCCAGTGCCGGCAGCACTCATGCAGCCCCAGACCATGACACTCTACCACCATGCTTGACTGTAGGCAAGACACACTTGTCTTTGTACTCCTCATCTGGTTGCCGCCACACACGCTTGACACCATCTGAACCAAATATGTTTGCCTTGGTCTCATCAGACCACAGGACATGGTTCCAGTAATCCATGTCCTTAGTCTGTTTGTTTGTCTTCAGCAAACTATTTACAGGCTTTATTGCTCATCTTGTTCTGTTTCTATGTTTCTTTATTTAGAATAGGCTTCCATGCAGACTGATTTTGATGCAGTGTGCAGCGTATAGTCTGAGCACTAACAGGCTGACCCCCCCACCCCTTTAACCCCTTCAACCTCTGCAGCAATGCTGGCAGCCTTCGTACATTTATTTCCCAAAGACAACCACTAGATATGACACTGAGCATGTGCACTCAACTTCTTTGGTCAACCATGGCGAGTCCTGTTCTGAGTGGAACCTTTCCTTGTTAAACAGCTGTATGGTCTTGGCCACCATGCTGAAGCTCAGTTTGAGGGTCTTGGCAATCTTCTTATTGCCTAGTCCAACTTTTTGTAGAGCAATAATTATTTTTTTCAGATCCTCAGAGTTCTTTGCCATGAGGTACCATGTTGAACTTCCAGTGACCAGTATGAGAGAGTGATAACACCAAATTTAACACACCTGCTCTCCAGTCACACCTGAGACCTTGTAACACTAACGTGTCACGTGACACTGGGATGGGAAAATGGCTAATTGGGCTTAAAGGTGTATTTTTGTTGCCAGCGATTTTAGACATGGCTGTGTGTTGGGTTATTTTGAGGGGACAGCAAATTTACACTGTTATACAAGCGGTATACTCACTACTTTACATTGTAGCAAAGTGTCCTTTCTTCAGTGTCCCATATAATGAAATGGTTACAAAAATGTGAGGGGTGTGCTCACTTTTGAGAGATGGGGTGTATGTATGTATGTATGTATGTATGTATGTATGTATGTATGTATGTATGGAGATAGATGGATATAATATAATATATCTCTATCGCAGTTTGTAAATGCTATCACTTTCACAGAGACCAATTACTCTCCCCTAATTGGGATTTTTCTTTTTCTTTTTTTAAGAAACACATATGGCAGAATAAGTTTTGGCCTAAAATTTATGAAGAAACTTGATTTTTTTATTGGATACGTTTAAAAAAAAAATAAAAAAAAAATATATATAATATATATATATTGTGTGTGTGTGTGTGTGTATGTATATATATGTATATATATATAATATATATACATATACATTTTCTGCCTTTTTTTTTTTTTTGAAGTTTAGATCACAAAAAATAAACCCAGTGGCGTTCGAATTCCACCAAAACATGAAGGCTCTATTTGTATGAAAAACATGTAATTTGCTTACAGCGTTGCATGACCACGCAGTTGGCAGTTAAAGTAGTGCAGTGCTGAATAGAAAAAAATGGTCATGAAAGGGGTAGAACCTTCCAGAGCTGAGGTGCTTAAAGTGGTGCTGTGGACAGATATTCCCATTTTCGCTGTAGATCTTTGCAGCTCCTTTATAGTGTTTTCATTGCATCTCCGACTAATGTCATTTTTGAAAGGTCTGAGTTTTGGTTGATGACCTACTCTTGCAAATGTTTTATAACAAGACCAATTTCCTGCACTCAAAAGAAGTGAACTGGCCAAAATCAATTCATACTCTTCAGCAGATCAAATTTTGCAACGGTTTTGCCACCCCCTGCAGGACAGGGAAACCAAAAGGAAATACTGCAAAAACAAGGAACAGAGGGTGCACCAACCTTTGTGATGGCTTTAGTCTTTATTTAGCAAATAGAATGGTGCCCCAGCTAGGCTGCTCCTGACAGTGATCCAAATTTTGGTACTTGTACTAACTAGGAAGGGGTTCTATGATATGTGACAGGTATACACTTAGATCCAACAAATGGGCTATCAGGAAAAACCTAGTTGGGGCACCATGTGATGTGTTCTACATGCTATATAAAGACCACTCTTGCACCATTCAAAGTTGGCTCTGAGGAAGAAGGGATCCTTTTTGATGTGCTTTAGCCATTTTGGGACTTGTCTAAAATGACCAGGCTGCTTCAAGCACATATGGATTTTGATATGTGCTATTACCGATGTTGTTTGAGTACACATCTGTCTTCTTCTTTTTTTTTTTTTTTTTTTTTAAACAATAAAGCTATCACAAAAGTGAATGCACTAGGTTGGTGCACCCTCTTGGTTTTGCAATGTTTGTACCCATGCCATATTCTTTCCACTTTTTTTTTTTTTAATGCATGTATGTTTAAAGACTCAGGTTTTTTCATAGCTAGTCCAACCTAAGGCCTCATGCACACTGGACCTTAAAATAACATTATAAAAATGCCAGTTGCTTTGCAGTGAGTTTTTCAACTTTTTCCAATGTTTTTACAATCGCGTTTCTTAGCGTTTTTTTTTTCCAATGAGTGAAAAACATTAAACGCTGACGAGCGAAGTTTTTGAGCATTTTATCAGTGTTGGAGAATTTTTACAGCTGAAAACATCTCTCAGAACCCACTAGTTTTGGGTTTTTTTTTTTTTGCTCAAAAACACCACTTCCCAAAACTGCTAACAGCCTATGTGTGCATGGACACATATAACATGATGAAGAGTTTAATGACTGTAGTAAAAAAAACATCTACTGCCAAAAACAGCTGCTGTAAAAATGTCCAGTGTGCATGAGGCCTCAATTTTTGCTTCTCCACAACTTTTTCCCTGACTTGTTTGGAGAGCTCCTTGGTCATCTTGTTGCTTGCTTAGTGGTGTTTGTAGTCTCAGAAGTCCTTCAGAACAGGTGTATTGTATGTATCCTGACCTTATGTGACAGATCATGTGAGACTTTTATTGCATACAGTTTGACAACATCTTATTTAGGGGTTTCAAAGCAAAGGGGCTGAATAATTATGCCCACTGAAGATTTCTGTTTTCTTGCCTGACTTGTTTCACAAAAAAAATTATTGTGCAAAAAATCAATATTCCACGTTGTAATGGACCAAAACTGGAAGCGCATGCCAAGGGGGTGAACATTTTAATATTTTTGCAAGGCACTGTATAATTTTATTTCTGTTCACAACAATATAGTTAGTGTGTTTTCTTTACTACCTTAGGCATCATTTGTGAAACATGGAAAAGCTAAATTTAGACCAGACTTGAGGCTATTGTAATATTTAGTCAGATTCCTTGAACCAGTAATCCCCAAGAGTAGAAAACAAAACCCGATTGCATACTGTGCGAAACAGCTATAGTACTGCACAAACTATCTGCATGTGTATTTTATAAATCGATCATTGAGCAACATTTATATAGATTTCACATGTTCCATTCTATCCCCAATAGACATGCTCACAAGAATACTGTAATGGAGGTTAAGTGGAATTTGAATGGAAATTGGTTACTTACAGCATCGCGTGATCATCTTTGCAAACTGTTTGATATCCGCAACCTTCGTGAGGAGCTGCAAGTTTTCAGAGGCCACAAAAAAGAAGCTACAGGTCGGTCTACCCTTTCCTAATTTTTTCATGTGAACAGAACATGCTTAGTCAATTAACTATGCAAGGAGAAAAGTGCAGTAACATACAGCAGTCAAACAGAATATACTGACATCAGATCAGTATATCTGATGGGATCTGATTCGTTGTAGCAGGTACTTCTTTCTTGACTAGAGAACCATGAATTGATGTTATTTCTACCTCTTTTAGCTGTGGCCTGGCATCCAGTACATGAAGGTCTTTTTGCCAGTGGTGGCTCTGATGGTTCTCTTTTATTCTGGCATGTTGGGTATGTATTTCTAATGTGTACCTAATAGTGGCTCCCCCTGGACTTTTTCAGTGCACTGATACATGTGTTGCTCCCCTATCATAGAATAGAGAAAGAAGTGGGTGGTATGGAGATAGCTCATGAAGGAATGATATGGAGTCTTGCTTGGCACCCTCTTGGACATATTCTGTGCTCTGGATCCAATGATCACACCAGGTATACTTCATCAGTTATTCTTTACCCACTGGAAACTAAGTCAATGATGAATGTCAATGATGCTTATCTTAATTTTTTTTCCTAGCAAATTCTGGACTAGAAATCGTCCTGGGGACAAAATGAGAGACCGTTACAATCTGAACCTTCTCCCTGGAATGTCAGAGGATGGGGTGGAATATGGTAACTATCGCCAGTCCCCACTACCTGTTGTCTTTAGCAGTTACACAGTCTTACACTGTTACACTGTATCTGTCTTTTTAGTGTTGGGTGATTGCACTGTGACCCACAATATCAATATTTGTTGGCCCCATGTGTCTGTTTTGTAAATGTTTTTGGAGGTGAACAATGCTTGCAAATCAATCCTGGTTATCTTATCAAATTCTACAAAAGACATTTAAAGTAGTAGTAAACCCTGTTGCCTACAGTTAAGCCTATAACAAAGCTTACCTGTAGGTACCTTGCACAGTCTAGGAGATATTCAGTGTATCTGCTGCTGCCGGTGTCATCAGCGCAATGAAGTAACGGGCCATTGGTGCCGTTTTTTCAGGAGTCGTGCCGTGGCCAGTGGTTCCCACGCACATGGGCGGGGGTAACCTCATTGTGGCTCCGGCCAATCACAGCACCGGAGCCGTGAACCTGGAAGTAACTCCATTGGAAGATGTTCGCTCTGTACTCTGAAGGCCGACGCCGACCCAGGGCATTGTTCCGAGGCAAGCATTTCATGATGGGCTAGTATGCTATGCATACTAGCTCATTATGCTTTTGTCTCGCTGGGCCTTTGTCTCTCAGTGTGCCACAGAGAACCTGAGCCGGCCACTTCCACCCCCTCCACAGCCCAGCACTCCAGGAGGCAAGGGTCACCAGCTCTCTGCTCAGTGTTGGAGCTGGCGGGGGACAGATGCAGCAATGAACTGATGCTGCCTTTCCCTAGGAAAGTATGTTTGTGGGGGGGAAAAAAATATCCCACACCTCCTTTTTAAAGACTAGTTTAGGCTGTGAAGAGGGCAATTTCTGCTCTTTCTGAATGTTTTTTTTTATCTACATGTGGACCTTTTCAGAATACAAATGCTATCATTTGGTATTTTTTTTTAAATGTATTTTGTGTAGTAAAAATGTAGGGAACTTGAGTATTTTCTAAAGAAGCAGAAATTGTTCAGTATTTAGTTTTTCCTTTTTTGTAAATGTCCTAAATGTATGCCAAACATGCAATCAACATGAGTATAAATTAGGAGTGGTTAAAGGTGCAGCCACATACAGCTGTGTCAATCTTCAGATGTTGCGAGCATGAATATACAACTTGTAAACCAATAACATAATGTGATATTTTTCTCTTCAGACGATATTGAGCCAAACAATCTTGCAGTAATTCCGGGAATGGGTATTCCAGAACAACTGAAAATAGCAATGGAACAAGAACAAATGGGTAAGGAAATGTAGGAATTGTTGTTTTCTCAGCTGTGTTGGGTACTAAGTGTAACATGCCTTGGTGTATTTTTAGGGAAAGAAGAGGCAAGTGCTGTAGAGATGACCATCCCTGGTTTGGACTGGGGAATGGATGAGCTGATGCAGAAAGACCAGAAAAAAGTTCCACAAAAGAAGGTTCCATATGCAAAGCCCATCCCTGCTCAGTTTCAACAAGTTAGTGCAAAACTATTTTTATTACACTTTTTAGAAACCCATCTTCTCGTTTTCCTGTGAAACACTCTTGCAAACTGACTTGTTGGTTTCAAATTGGAAGCCATGCACACACAAACAAAAATGGAAATGGGAAAGAATGCGGAGTGTGGAATGTGTTTGCCTTTAGGCAAGGTACAGTGTATTTGGATAATTTGCTCTTGGAGCCTGGTGCCAGAAGTAGGTATTTTTAAGTGCATGATCTGCCAGTTGTAGTGCAGTTGCTCCCTGGTGAGCTAAGTAATGTGGGATAGGTTAAAGTTTTGAGAGCTCAATTTAGGGGAGGGTAAGCCTTCAAGTTCCCACTTTTACCACTTCAGCCTTGCCGTACATATATATAAGGCATTATATTGAAGTGGTTATACCGGGATCGTGGTTGAGGCTATCACCATGTTACCTATAAAACCACTGGATCACTTTTACAGGTGGTATCCTCCACCACCCGCCCCCCCCCCCCGCCATCCATCTTTCCTGGCCTCTCCGTCGGATCAGGAGGCCCAGGACCGATCCAACCCACAGCATAGGCTGCACTGAACAGGGAGAGAGGAACTGACGTTGTTCCTTCCCCTTTGTGAGGTCCGAAGCAATGAGAACCTGTCACTGCCCATGCTGCCACAAGGGATGTTGTTGATACCTTGTAATAGCAATAAAGTTTATCCCACAAAATGTACTGTGTATAAAAAAAATAAAAAATACAATTTTTTAAGATCCCCCAACTCCTCGTGCTTACACGCAAAGGAGAACACGCACATTGGTCCTGCACGCATATGTTAATGGCAGAGAGCAACATTTATGACAGAAGAGACCGATGGAATACCATTTTATCTTCATGTAACTTCTGAGAAGAGAAAGTTCAGTTTTGCCCAACTGAGGTGACCATTATGTTTTACATTAATTAGGCAGCAAAAAAATGGAGCGTCAATGGTATTTTGAGGTGTAGCTGTAAAGATTTTTGCCCTATTATAACTTGCATCTTATAACATTATACACAATGACCATTTTGTCTTTGTTTATACATAGGCATGGTTGCAGAATAAAGTACCACTTATGCCATCTTCAGAAGCAGCTCCTGAGCGGAAAGAAGAGGTGAAACCTGATGAGAAGAAAAAGAACCAGGCTGAGATTGAGCAGGAAATGGCAGCACTACAGTATACTAACCCCCAGCTGCTGGAAGTATGCTTTTTTATTTATTTTTTAAATATGCACAATGTGAATATAGTTGTGCAAATGTGAGCATTTGCTAGTTTTGTCTTGTTGGACACAGATACACCAATCTTAACGCACCTCAGCCATACAAGCATACGACCAAGTCTAAACTATCATGTGTTTTTTCCATATGTGTGCCAATTACTACATTCCAGCCTGATTTTTTAGTCAACGTGGTTGTGCTTTTATGTTCCTTTTGAGAAAAACAAAAATCATGATTATATAGCAAAAAAAAAAAAGTTATAGTAGAGCTCACACCTTGGCCTGCTATGCTTGTATACCTAAAAGTGGGTAGGCATAAACATATTTCTGTAGATGTCTTACAACTGCAAAATATCCCAAATATACCTTCTATTTAGTTAAAGCGGAGTTCCACCCAAAAATGGAACTCCCACTTAATCCACTCCACACCCCCTTACATGCCACATTTGGCATGTAATTTTTTTTGGGTGGGGGGGGGGGGGAGTGGGGGCTTCAGGAGGAGTGGGACTTCCTGTCCCACTTCCTCCTTCCGCGGAGGGGCTGGTTAGGTGATTAAGCTTAATCTCCTACAGCAGCCCCTCCCTGTAGGCGACCGCCTAGGACACTGACAGGTCCTAGACGATCGCCTGTCCAATCAGCGGCGGGCCGCGCGCGCATGCGCAGTGCGTGCCCGGCCGTGAAGCCGAAGGCTATTACGGCTGGGTGCCCACAGTTAGAATTAAGACGCCGACCGGGGAGGGGGGGAGAGGAGCGGAGCCCCGGCCGGCGCGTGGAGAAAGGTAAGTGAATGTTTATTAACCACTTCAGACCCGCGCTATAGCCGAATGACGGCTACAGCACGGATCTGAATATCCAACATGCCGTCAAAACGGCCGCCCCTTTGGGCGTTCCCAGCGCGCGCTCCAGGAAGCCCTGTGTTGGCCCTGTCCCTCGTTTGCGATGCGATCTGTGCGGCGAATGAGAGATGATCTCACAGATCATCTCTCATTGCCGTTTTTACACAGAGATAGCGTCCTGTCTCTGGAGAGGAGCAGACCGATCTGTGTTCCTTGTACATAGGGACACAGATCGGTTCCCCCCCCAGTCACCCCCCCCTCCCCCCACAGTTAGAACACACCTAGGATACATTTATCCCCTTCCTCACCCCCTAGTGTTAACCCCTTTAATGCCAGTCACATTTATACAGTAATTAGTGCATATTTATAGCACTGATCGCAGTAAAAATGTGTCAAAAGTGTCTGATGTGTCCGCCATAACGTCGCAGTACCAATAAAAATCGCAGATCGCCGCCATTCCTAGTAAAAATAAAATAATAATTCTGTCCCCTATTTTGTAAGCGCTATAACTTTTGCGCAAACCAGTCGCTTATTGCGATTTTTTTTATTTATTTTTTTCAAAAATTAATACGTATCGCCCTAAACTGAGAAAAAAAAGTTTTTTTTTTTTTTTAAGTTGGGATATTTATTATAGCAACAAGTAAAACATATTGTATTTTTTTTCAAAATTGTCGCTCTTTTTTGTTTATAGCGCAAAAAAAAAAAAACGCACAGGCAATCAAATACCACCAAAAGAAAGCTCTACTTGTGAGGAAAAAAGGACGTCAATTTTGTTTGGGAGCCACGTCGCACAACCGCGCAATTGTCAGTTAAAGCGACGCATTGCCGGAAGCTGAAATTTCACCTGGGCAGGAGGGGGATATATGTGCCCAGTAAGCAAGTGGTTAAAAGCCAGCAGCTACACTTTTTGTAGCTGCTGACTTTTAATAAACATAACATTCGGCAGGAACACCCCTTTAATTGCTCCAACCAAAACATTCATTGCTTAAAGCACAAGCACTCTGGGCAGCTAAAAACATATCCCTAGCAGCAGGGCTGCTCCTGCACTTCATGCATTAGTAGCTCATTTTATCTAGGGGAAAGCCTGATCTTCCACTTCCTCAGCAGAGGGCACTCTCCCACGCTCTGGAGATGGACTGTCATAACATCCAGTCAGAGCTTTAGACCCTGCTTTGGTCTTGATATCAGAATCCTAGGCCTCTGGAGCATGAGGGAGAAGCAGCTGTGTGGAGACCAACATCAGCAAATACCCTTGCAGTGCAGACACGGCCCCAATGCATTGGATGATTTTTTAGTCACCTTGGGTTTCCGTCTTCGCAACATGTTCCATTTAAAGTGTGTCCTTTTTTAGTTAGTGCCATTATTCTGATGTAAATGTGTACATTTATATTTACTTGGTTAGTGTTGCAAGTTTATACATTCATGGTTTCTTTTCTTTTCAGCAACTGAAAATTGAAAGAATAGCCCAAAAGCAGGCAGAGGCTCCAGGGCAGACACAGGGACTTGCTTCTCCTTTGGGTGTACCTCCTCCGATGCCCTCTGCTTTTCCACCTGGCCCACAGACTCAACCTCCAATAAGTTTCCAGCAACCTCTTCCACCCCAGCAGATGACAATGAGCATGCCACCTGGCCCTCAAGGACAATTTAGACCACAAGGGCCTCCGCTATCTGCAGGTCCACAGGGTTTCATGGGTCCTGGACCACAGAATATACGACCTCAAGAAATGCATCCTGGAATGCCCAGACTTCCTGTTTCTCATGGACCAATGGGACCCCAGGGTCCTCAAGCTTCTTCCGGGCCACCAGGTCATTTGGGTCCTCAAGTGACACAAGGTCCTCTAGGAGTACAGGCCCCACATCATGGCATGCAAGGAGCACCAGGTCCTCAGGGGCCACCTATGGGTGTGGCTCCTAGAGGAGCCCAAGGCCCTCATGGACTGCGGGATAATCAGGGGCCTAATCAAGGTATGCTTATGGGACATCCAGCACAAGACTTAAGAGGTCCATCTGGACCATTAATTGGACATGGACCAATGGAAATGAGAGGCCCTACAGATATGCGTGGACCTCAAGATATGAGAGGACCTCCTGAAGTACATGCACCTCGCCTTTCTGACATGAGAGGTCCTCCTCAGGATATGAGAGTGGCTCCAGATATGCATGGACCTCAGGATATCAGAGGTCCCCCAGACTTGCGAGGACCACCAGATATGCGTGGCTCTCAGGAAATGAGGGGGCCACCAGACATGCGAGGCCCTCAGGACATGAGGGGGCCACCTGATATGCGTAACTCTATTGATATGCGAGGCCCATATGACATTCGTGGCCCCCCAGATATGCGGGGCCCTCCAGACATGCATGGACCCCAGGATATTCAAGCTCCCCCTGATGTGCGTGGTCCTCCAGATATGCGGGGACCTCCAGATATGCGTGGTCCCCCTGATATGCGTGGTCCCCCTGATATGCGAGGTCCCCCAGAAATGCGAGTACCTCAGGATATGCGAGGTCCACCTGATATGCGCGGCCCTCCCGAAATGCGTGGACCCCAGGATATGCGAGGCCCTCCTGACATAAGAGGACCACCAGAAATGCGTGGCCCACAGGATATGAGAGGTGCTCCACAAGATATGAGGGGGGGTCCTGAAATGCGTGGCCCACAAGATATGAGGGGGGGTCCTGAAATGCGTGGTCCCGATGTGCGTGGCCCACAGGATCTGAGAGGTGGTCCTGATATGAGAGGGCCACATGATATGAGGGGCCCTTCTGATATGCGAGGACCTCATGATATGCGAGGGCCACCAGAAATGCGTGGTCAGCAGGATATGAGGGCTCCACCAGAGATGCGAGGACCTCAGGATATGAGGAGATCAAGTGAAATTAGAGGATCTCATGACTTGCGCGGTCCCCAACATATGAGAGGTACACCGGACTCAAGGGGATCATCTGATATGCATGTATCTCAAGACATACGAAGTCCTCAAGATATGAGGGGTCCTCAGGATTTGCGTAATCTTCAAGAGGTTAGAGGACCTCCAGATATGGGTGGCTCTCATGAAATTAGAGGTCCTCAAAGTAGAGGGACAAATTTAGGACTACCTCAAGATACTCGTGGACAATCAGTGCCCCAAGGACAGCCAGGAAGTTCCCAACAGAACCCACCGAGGGCGTCCCACCCCCCATCACAGAAAGCTTCTTTATTGGGAGATGGTCCTAGGCCTTTCAACCAGGTAACTGCCTTTAATACTGACAGGAAATATTTTGCTAGGAGACGTCAGTATTAAAGGGTAGCTGAATTTGTAAATGACAGTCTCATCTCATCCTGCCACTCTCCTGATCATATGTATAGATAATACAGTGCTGATATGCTTCTTGCACAGCCTGCCAAAGACCAGGCAGCATTTCCAACTTTTAGTGCCATGTTCTTTCTTGACTTTATATTTCACTCAGTATGCATGCTTTGAGCCCAGCGCCTAATGGCAAGTCAGAGCACATTTGTTAAGTCAGATACAAGACAGCAATGCCTAGCACATGCCTGCTGAGATGAAAATGGTATTGAGGAAGAACAGGGTAACACAAGTCAGAATGCTTTCAAACTGTGAGTAGGCTGAGTAATTAGGGAATAATTTGTCTGAATCTAAGCTCTATAATCAAATTAATGGATTTGTTTTTGATAAGGAGGGCAAGGTGGGGTAGGATAGGGGCTTTAACTTATATTTTCACTTACCCTTTAATTTCAAAAATAGGCTTAGGAAAGAATTGACAAAAATGTGCATATACAGTCTACCTAGTCCCTTTAAGAGCAGTTTAACTAATTCCAGTCACAATTTTAGTAATGTGTTACCAATTTAGTAGTCTGTATTCTGTATAAAAAAAGCCAGACTCTACAAATTGAATGTAGAAGCCATAGTATTCCATTCCAGTATTTCCATACTAAACTGCCTCTGACTGTATACAAAACAATTTAAAGGCCATCATCAAATGCTGTAAAGTTTCATACCTTACTCTTTTCAGTTACTTTTGCTGCAAGTGAATCTACTGAACCTTACAATGTCGAATGTCAATGTTGAGTAAACAAAAATATATTTATATGGCTTATATTTATAAAAGAAAAAGGTATTGCATTTTCAGTAACAATAAATTTTACATTTTTGCATCAAGTGAAATCTGTACTATGAAAAGCCTCTTATTTCAGGTCTTTTTATTGTCTTATCACCCAAGTACATTTTAGGGCACTGTTGTCTAGCTAGCAACAGAAGATTTTTACCCTTTGCTTAAAACGGCAAAAACATAGTAAGCGTAGTGCAGTAAAACAGTCGCTCGCCCTTACTACAGTAAACGGCATTCACCTAATCTGTGCTTTGTAAGGGTTTACTGCACGTCCTAGTCTTTTTCTTACCTTATTAAATAAATCCACATAGAGCTTCATTGATGAGGCTAACACACCAGGTTAAAGCGGGGGTTCACCCTAAAACTATTTTCTAACATTACAATGAGCTCACTCTCTACATTGACACTATGCCGATTTTTTTTTTTTGCTGTACATATCTTCGTACAGTTATTTTCCCCCACGGCTTCCGGGTAGTCAATCCCGCGGGACTGGGCGTTCCTATCCAGCAGGTGATTGACGTGATGACAAAAACTAGCTTCCTCCTGCGCACCGACGTTCGGCTTCTTTCGGCAACTCGTGACGCTCCTTATGGGGAGCTAGTTTTTGTCATCACGTCAATCACCTGCTGGATAGGAACGCTCAGTCCCGCGGGATTCACTACCCGGAAGCCGTGGTGGAAAATAGTTCTACGAAGGTATGTACAGCAAAAAAAATAAAAAATTTCGGCATAGTGTCAATGTAGAGAGTGAGCTCATTGTAATGTTAGAAAATAGTTTTTAGGGTGAACCCCTGCTTTAAGTCAATATCCCCCCCCCTAAAAAAAAAAAATCTTATTAAATCAGGGACACCTGAATTCAGAAACAGTATACGGGACGTTGGGATACTGGTAAATATAAAACTTTTTAAGCCAGGCTCCATATAACCCTCCTCTACCCAGCATGCCTCTGTTTTTGCTAGTGTCCTAGGAGTTTAGGCATCTTCATCTTTTATTTTTTATTTTTTTACAGCTCCGGTGAAAGTCTGTTTTGCTAGCTTTCTTTACTTTGTAGACTCAAAATTCCTTTCTGTAGTACTGCTTCAGCTGGTTCCTATATAGCAACTATCACGACTGGCATTTCATTAGCCTAGCCTTGATGGCCATACCTGGACTCCCCTGGACTGGTCATGCTAGGCTAGTCTGGAATGCGATCTCTGGGCACTTGGAAATTTTCAGACGTTTCTGTACTGTGTTATCCTCAGATCACTTTTCAGGTCTGAAGCTGTGGCATAGTCCCAGGTCATGACCCTGTCTCTCAAGATTTAGTGTGTGAGCCTGGTCTGCTGCTATCTCACTGTTGGGCACTTTTTCAAATTTCCCACCACTGCTGGTTTTACCACAGAAAATATTATGGCTTAAGTAAACCAAGCTCTGTGGTGATTCACTGGTTGGAATGTGGCTTGCCCTCCAGGCTGTTTTATGCTATTTCAACTGGTCATTATGCGCCTGTTCCTTTTCCTGCTCTAGAACCACCATGTCTCTAGTTTACACTGCCCCCTACATCTGCACCAGGTGTCTGAGTTTGTATACCATCCAGATAAACAGAAAAGGAACCAGCTCCAGGTGGCTGAGCCACAGAATCTCCTCCTCCGTCAGATGTGAGTGCTGGCTCAGTATGCAAATGGCATATGAAAAGAAATTTGATCCGGATGGCCGCACTTCAACGATAATATTTTTTAGAGCCCTATTTTTAGTGGCACTTTTCGTCAGCTAGCGGTCTGCTTTTAACCCCCGCTAGCGGCCGAAAAAAGGGTTACAACCTGAAGCAAAGTGCCACTACAGCGACGTTTTGCCGGCAGTGTGTGGCGGCGCTGCCTATTGATTGAGGTGAGTTCAGAGTTTTTCCTGTTGGAAAAGTCCGGCCGTGTGTATGGGGCATAATTAATAAAAATCCATACAGCACAAGATGAAATTGATCGCTAACATGTTTCACACCGTAACTATTGGTGCTTACTTATGGCTTAAGGATTTGTTATTTGGAAAGGAAAATTGACTTTCTAGGCACCAATCATAAGTATAAAAATAGATTTATTATTGATGCAACCACAAAGTTTGGTGTTTGAATCAACATTACAGTAAGTGTACATGGAAATACATTAACAAAGCATATATTACACAATAGGAAATAACAAACGGACAATAAATGTTAAAACCAAGATTAGTCCAATATAGACATTATTAACACTGGTTAGTGGCTAATGTAGATATCAGTAGCATAAGGTGTGCTCATTTTTATACTTATGATTGGTGCCCAGAAAGTCCATTTTCCTTTCCAAATAACAAACCCTTACATTCAATTCTAGGATGTGGCACTGTAATACTTTAGGACATCCATAATCCATCCTATTGTTTGTGTACCAAAACTTTAAAAAAAAATACTTATAGCTTAAGAAATTTGCTGTACAGAAGCAACATGGAAGACAACCCCTCAACCTATACTCCTCTAGTGGTATAGCAGATTTTTTCTTAAGCTGGCCATAAATGGATTGAATCTCAACTAGACAGCAGAGACCAGCCAAGATTTGATTTACCTATGGGCAAGCTGATTGTACTGAAGTTGATCCATCAATCGACAACGGTACAACCCGCGTGTCTGATTTTATGCATTCAATCCCTTCCGGCAGCTAGAGCAGCTTGCAATTATCATTGTCTTCTGTCAGCAGGGAAGGCTCCCTGTTGGCAGAACACAAGAGCGCTGCAGGAAAGATTCTGCCATTGACACTTACTGTTGAAGCTGTGGTCCATTAATACTTCTGATTCAATTTTAGAGTCTGTCTCAGAGGAGACTGTTTTGAGGCATCACAGTCTCCTGCTGTTCATTTAGATTTACAGGGGTTGTTTCAAACTTTATTGATATATTGCCCTACTTTTGGAGGTTCAGCCTTCTGTTCCAGGCCTGGAGTCTTTTAGAGCTCCTGCAGCTGCCAAGACCTTTCAAATGTCTCCCTGGAATTTACCCTTTTTTGTGCAAAAGCAGTGTTACTTCCCAGGCCTTCCTGGGTTTCCGAACATCCTGTAAAACCTTTGCCGCTGTTAACTCTGCATCTGGAGTTATACTTCTTCCACACTCCCACTCCCTTTTCAGGAGAATTCTTTATGTTGGGTATTATTGAATTTCATGTGGTACCTGACACCCCTCCACATCACTCCTCTCCAGAGGGACTTCCTGAGCTACATGGCTGACTGGGACTAATAAGGACCTGGGCCTTTAATGTATACCCTAGTAAGCTTTTTTTGGCATTCCATTGTGGACTGTTCAGGTAACCTTCTCTAAAGAGGGTCAGTTTTTAGGACTGCTACAGCCAAAACACTTTTGAAGGCCCCGCAGGTGTCTATCGTTGGTAACTATTGGTCACCAACGGACGAGGCCATTCAACTTAAACCCTCCCTAAAATAATATCCAATGATGTTACTGGACCCTTTATCTGTCAGGGAAATTGCTATAGAGCATTAAGGAAACAACCTTTCAGCATCTTATATCTTCCTCTTGGTTCCTTTTTTTAGCCTCCCCTTCTATTGCTGGGACCATATGCTTTGGTCTAGACCTTCAGATAGCCTCTATGCAGG
Source organism: Rana kukunoris (assembly GCA_029574335.1). Lineage (NCBI taxonomy): Eukaryota > Metazoa > Chordata > Amphibia > Anura > Ranidae > Rana > Rana kukunoris. The sequence continues at coordinate 128,820,900 of CM056052.1, forward strand.
AAGTCTTTGGCGTGTCCTATCAGTCATTTTAAGTGAATAGGGTGGTTTCCACCCTATGCCTCGAAGGGGATCAAAGTTGCGGGATGAACCCATACCCATGGTTTAAACAAATGGCCACTGCCCTCACCTATAACTGCCCTTTGCAGCAAGGAGCACATGGAAGGGCTACTCACGCAAAACTGAGATGGGTCGAGTTGGGAATTTCTTTGGTTTTGTTTTGCATACCATGGATTGTTTGGTTTCCCAAAAAATACAGCTCCTTCCTCACTGGAGGATCTCCCAATGAGTCTGTTTCCTGAGTTGACTCTGTTGGACATCATCTAGGTCACCTTTTCACCTTCCTGGGCCACATTAGAAGAAGATTGTCTTGGGCCACACATAAAATACACTAACAAAAAGGATAGCTGATAGACAGAAAAAGTCAGGCAGATCACTTATCTAGATGTAACAATCTGAGTAATACAACATATTTTTTTTACTGTAATATCTTTTGTTATAAGGTGAAAGTCAAAATATAAATTGCGTGATATGACACTGTTTTTGATAAACTAACGCATCAATATCTTTTTCCATGGATGTAGTAGCAATGCTCAGATATTTTGGTTCTAATTTTGCCCTTCGTGTGCTTCATCCTTAAAAATAGTTGCTCAGAAATATGGGTGCTGCTGAAAACTGATGACATGGATAAGGTGCTTGGAAAAGTGAGATTTTTCTTTGGGAACATAACTTAAAGCGGATCTCCACCCTAAAGTGAAGATCTGCTGATCGGAACCCTCCCCCCTCCGGTGTCACATTTGACACCTTTCAGGGGGAGGGGGGTGCAGATACTTGTCTAAAGACAGGTATCTGCACCCACTTCCGGCCCGCAGTCTCGGGCAAAAGTCTGGTTTTTCCCGTTGTGTGCTGGGAACTCTCGGCTCCCAGCACACAGCGGGAGCCAATCGGCGGCACATCGCGACTCGCGCATGTGCCGTAGGGAACTGGGCAGTGAAGCCGCAGCGCTTCACTTCCTGGTTCCCTCACCGTGGATGGAGGGGGGAGCAGCAGAGAGACGAGCGAACGCTCGTCCTCTGCTGCGGACGCCGCTGGACTCCAGGACAGGTAAGTGTCCTATTTTTAAAAGTCAGCAGCTGCAGTATTTGTAGTTGCTGGCTTTTAAAAAACATTTTTAATGGGCCATCCGCTTTAATTGATCCTCATAGCTGTGGTCCTCCCATCCCGAACCAGTGTTTTGTAAAGGGGGGTATCTGCTTCAGAGTATGTGCAAAGACTTTTGTGGAATCTGATTACTTAAACAGTCTACCTTGTGTGGCTGATCTGCAAACTCTTTGAGGAAGTTTCCCCTGATCCCATCTTTGGTTCTGCCCTCAGTCAAGCAACTGCTACGTTTTCAGCCCATCACTCCACAACCAAAAGTACTTTACTGGGCCAGGTCAAGAGATTCTTAGAACCATGTTCTGTGTTTAAGATTAGGCAGGTATTGCATAGTTTATCAGACCCTAGACACACCTTTTAATCCCTGCCTATATTTGTAGGTGTACTTCTTTTGCACCCAATTCCTTTTTTCAGTCCGACAGACCTCAGGGTTGGTTCCCTTCAGTTCTCTACCTGTCTCAGGGGATCACTTGGCTATCTTTATAAATATTAGTCTGTTTTCCCCACATTTTTGAATATCCATCTTCCTTGAATCCTAAGGGCTGGTAGTGTAAGGTTTGGTCCTTCACTAGTCCAGCAGATCTTCTCTTGTAGACTTTTTTTTTATTCCAGTGCGTTTGTCTGTTTTTTAAATGCTATGCTGTTTGTCTGCTTCTTCCTTATAAAAGTAGCTTTGTTGTTCCACTTGTGCGTGGTGGGTTTTTGGTTTTACTTCCCCTCTCGGGTTTAGGTCCCATGTTTCTTTGGGTAAAGTCATTGCTCTTAGGGGTAAAGTCATTGCTTTTAGGCCGCGTACAAACAATGAGATATGTCTGCTCAAACTTGTCCGACGGACAGTTTAGAGCGGACATGTCTCATCGGATTTTGGTCCGATGGCGTGTACACACCATCGGATCAAAATCCCCGCCGGCGAGGGAGCTGTGGTGGCTCAACGTGATTGGCACTGCGCTGACAAGCCATTCACCTCTGCAGCCAAGGGTTCGGATCCCGGCCTCGGCTACATGTGAATTGAGTTTGGTGGTCTCAGCCCGGCTCCCGGTGGGTGTGCTATGCAAGGCACGCCTGTGCTCAGTACGCCCACCCCCCCCCCCCACAAAAACCACCACACTTGCACGCACACGAAATTGGTTTAACACGCACGCACTTTGGCCATGCGGTCTCCTAAAAATAAAGAGAGACGAAGGACCTATGGGGCTGGCTGGGTGGGCTAGGCCCCCCTCACTCCCCCATAGGGGGAGTCCCTCTGCCCCGTTGGGCCCCAGTTGGGCTTCCAAGTGGAGCAGGTAGGGCGGGGTGAGTGGGAGGCCCCCCCTCACATCCGCCAATGCCACCGGGGGCATGGAGAAGGATGGCGATTGCCTCCGGGGGGAAGGTCTGCCTACTCCCAGCTCCGGCAGTCCGGCTCCTCTCTCGAGTTCACGCACAAAAATACACTTTAAAAAAAAAAAAAAATCCCCGCCGGCAGACAGCGCGGTGACGTGGTGTTGACGTTGACGCTGCCACGTCACCGAACCAGGAAGAAAAATACTTCCGCACATGCGTTGAATCCATTTGACGCATGTGCGGGCAGATATGTCCGCTGGTGAGTGTACTAACCAGCGGACATATCCGACGGACAGGTTTGTAGCGGACAAATTTCAAAGCATGCTTTGAAATTTGTCCGATGGACAAACCTGTCCGCTAGCTCGTACACACGATCGGATTTGTCTGCTGAAGCGGTCCATCGGACCGTTTTCAGCAGACAAATTCGATCATGTGTACGCGGCCTTAGGGCTAAAGTCATTGCTCTTAGGGGTAAAGTCATTGCTCTTAGGGGTAAAGTCATTGCTCTTAGGGGTAAAGTCATTGCTCTTAGGGGTAAAGTCATTGCTTTTTGGCAGTGATCTCTTCAGTCCTGGCCGGGTTCATCCTCTGTGACCATTTATTAGGGGTTAAAGGCTTCCTCTGTCTTGCAGGCATAGGCGTGCGCAGGGGGTGTGCCGGATTTGCCTGGGCACACCCTAATCCAGGGACAGCTCCAGGGGGTTGCCTGGGTTCACCACCATCTCTGCGACCATCTCTGTCATTGGGTCTGCCTTTGAATTTCTCACCTGGCTGCAGACAGTACACTGAGGCTTGCAGTCGGCAGGGACTCTCGGCTGTACAGTATCTCCCTGGGCATAGAAGGTGGTGGGTGGGATTTCACTTTACTCTCCCACATGCACATTCATATGTGGCTGGCTGCTCTGGCTGATCGAGCAGCTGAAACTGGTAAGGAGGCAGAGCAGAGATGGCAACCTTGGAATCCTCCAGCCATGCGGTAAGTGGCTAATGGGAAGAGGTTTATCTTTTCCCTGCAGGAATACCCTCCATACGCCATTTGTGCTGCTTCAACCCTTACAATGCACACAAAGAACTGGAGAACTACTCCCAGCCCTCCTACTACACACTGCTCGCTGACTGGCTGCCCTAGCTGTACACTGCTCGCTGACTGGCTGCCCTAGCTGTACACTGCTCACTGACTGGCTGCCCTAGCCGTACACTGCTCACTGACTGGCTGCCCTAGCTGTACACTGCTCACTGACTGGCTGCCCTAGCTGTACACTGCTCACTGACTGGCTGCCCTAGCTGTACACTGCTCACTGACTGGCTGCCCTAGCCGTACACTGCTCACTGACTGGCTGCCCTAGCCACACACTGCTCACTGAGTGACCTCACCAAATTTTAGAGAAGTTAAAAAAAAAAAAAAAAGCGTAAGTGTCTAGTTATTTTTTTTTTTTCTGTGTGTATGTATGTGTAATATATATATATATATATATATATATATATATATATATATATATATATATATATACATACACATAGATAGATAGATATAGATATTAGGGCTGTGCAAATTAACTTTTAATTAATCGATTAATCTTTAATTTTTTTGATCGATCAAAATCTCTTTGATCGATTAAAATTCTTTTGATTGGTACTCACCTCTCCGCCGGCTTCTGTGCCTTCAGGGAGTTCCTAACGGAGATCCGGTAACGTCATGGACACAGTGTCCATCTGAAGGGCTCCTTTGCTGTGCCTTCATATCTGTATGCCGGCGGGACCTCACTATCTGCCACACGCAAGGGCTGTTACACTTCCCTCTATCACTTCCCTCTATCACCCTGGGATTCTACAGCCGTCCACTGGGAGTTGTGATAGTTCCCTTCATGGCGACGGACTGATGTTAACCCCTCCTCATCTGGATTCAGCAGTGGTATTGTTGTACACATTTTTATACCAGTATCATACTTAGCTACATGTTTTTATGACTGAATGCTACCGTTTGGTATTACTCGCACCATTTTTACAGTTTATGTAGCTACATCGATTTTATCGCCAGTGCAATTTTTATTTGGTTACCTATTTGAAGACTATACAAGTTGTAGTGCTATTCCCATCGAGCGCTGCCTTTGTGTGTTTTTTGTATCCTGCTATCCATTTTTCCAGTGGTTGGTAGCTGCATTGGGAATCGGGGATCTGTATGTGCGTTATAATTAATCGAAATTAGTCGATTAATCGATTTAAAAAAAAAAAGATTAATCGAACACAAATATTTTGATCAGTAACAGCCCTAATATATATATATATATATATATATATATATATATATATATATATATATATATATATATATATATATATATATATATATATATATATAAAATAAAATGACGTGTGTTTGAGCTTAGGGGAGCACACCCTATTGCAATAGGCTGCGCACACCTGTGCTTGCAGAGGCTTCTTTTGGTTTCAGAACTGTGCATTAGTCCTTCAGGTAGTTCTGAGTTATAGACTCTTCCCAATCTCTTTTACATTGCTTGTCAGCGTTTGTTGTCCACCCATTTGTTGGGTTGCTTTTTGACTGTTTCTGGATTCCTGTGTCCTTCAGTGGACGAGACAGAAAATAAGATTATTGTACTGATCTTAAAAAATATAAATTTCTTGGAGTCAATAGAGGTACACACGTTCCATTCATCTGTGTTTTTTGCCCTGGTACTGCTTTTCCATGACACTGAAGCATCCTTGCTATAGGAGGGTAACAATTTTTCTATTTGCCAATGTCCTAACGTCTTGTAGACGGCAGTATAACTGGACTGTTTCTGAATTCCTGAGTCTCCCAGTGGAAAATCTTAATATTTTGAAATTTGAAGACTAGTTACATGGCTGAAAATAGATTGCCTTTGGCTAGTGTTAAAGTTTTGTGAATTGAGCTTTTCTCTTTGTCTTAAACATTGGTCTCTTCAGATATGCTTCTCCCTGTATTTAAAATAGTCAACAGTTTTTCAAATAGAGACAGCTGATGGTTCATTATAGTGAATATGACATGATAGAAATATATTGAGGCTGCCATTGCTGAGGCTATCATAGGGTCAACTGTGTCAATGGGCTTTTTACTTTAAAAGGATTGATACAAGGTAGGCTCAGTTTCAAATTCAAGAAATATTGAATGATCTTGGAAGCATTTCAAACTGATGTCATGCTGATGTTGTCGACACAGGCCCTAATAAAAGCTACATGATAAAATAATTTTGCAGGAAAGAGTGCACAGGTATACAGAATAAACACTGATTAAAGTGCCTGCATAAGCCTAATGTTAATAGTTCTTTAAGGGTTCACACCAGATGCAGTTCCGTGTGCTTTTTTTCTGCACTAAAAATGCACGCACAGTGTTTTCCATAGATTCCAATGACGCTAGTTCACACCAATGCAGTCAGTTCCAGGCCTGAAACTGACTGCACGGTGTGAATTGGAGCCATTGAAATACATGGAAAACACTGTGCATGCATTTTGTGCAGAAAAAAGGCGCACAGAACTGCAACTGGTGTGAACAGGCTCAATTCACACCTATGCATGCTGCTTTTGAGTGGTTTTGCGGTGCTTGCTGCGTTTTTGACACGTTTTTACCGCGATTTGCGCTATGCGTTTTTATTTTCTTATTTTTTTTTGCCAGCATTTTTTTTCTTTTTTTTTCCTTTTAACAACCAGCTATAAACAGGTTAAAAAAAAACACATACCACAAATCGCGACAAAATTACAGTTAAAACGCAGCAAAATTGCGTTACTTGCATCTTGGATGCGGGTCCATTGAATTCTATTACATGCAAAACGCTGCTTTTTGAGGGAAAAAAGTCCCAGGCCCTTTCCAAAAACGTAGAGGCACATAAATACATTGATGTGAACATGTTCTATAGGAACCCATGTTAAAAAATGTCCCTGCATTTCTGCAAAATGCACCAAAAAACGCATTAGTGTGAATCAAGCCTAAAGCCAGTTCACACCCGATACAGTTCCGTTTTTTTTCTGCACCAATACAGTCAGTTCCGGTCGGTTTTTGCACTGGAAACTCACTGGAACTGACTACACTGGTGTGAACTAGAGCCATTGGAATACATGGAAAACACTGTGCATGTATTCTTAGTGCAGAAAAAAAAGCACACGGTACTAAACGGAACTGCGTCTAGTGTGAACTTAAGGTTCAACTTTTCTTTTTTTTTTTTTTTTTTTTTACTTTCCTTGGTTATATATAATTTTACAAAGTTTCTCAGCCCTGCTTGCTGTTTAAATTTTGCTGATTATCATTGCACAACTTGGAGCTGTCCTAACCTGCTTGTGGCCTTTTTTACGATCATTTTTCAGGCTCTAAGTTTTTTTCAACTTGATCATTAAAACGTCCTTGCCTACACACGATCGTAAAAAAAAAAATGCTCTAGCAAAGCGCAGTGACGTACAACACGTACGACGGCACTATAAAGGCAAAGTTCCATGCGAATGGCGCCACCCTTGGGGCTGTTTTTGCTGATTTCCCCGTCTCATAACGTGCTTCTAAGCATGTGCAGGTTTTTCAAGTTGTTAAAGCCCACACACGACCATTTTTTACAACCCGAAAAACAACAACGTTTAAAACATTGTGAAAAAATAAAGCATGTTCGAAAAAAAATTGGGCCATTTTTCAGAACCCGAAAAATGCTCTAAAGCCCACACACTATTAGTTTTAAAGGACATTTTTTTTAATTGTTTTTTTTTACAACCCGAAAAAAGGTTGGGTGTACGCGGCATAACACTTTACAGTTAGCAGGTAGAATGCAACAGACACACGTGCAGGTGTTTGCAAGATGAAAATTTGGTGACCTGTAATTCTTGGTGACACTCTCACTGAACAGTTTATTTAAATATAAATTGGTTAATCAATTACCCAAACCATTTATATGAAGTCATGTGGTGAATGCCATCTGTCAGTTTCTTGTGTTGTCAAATTCAATACCCATCAAATGACTAGTGCCATAGCTGATCACATGTGCAGCATCATGGTAACTGCAGATCATACAGAGGTAAAGATGGCAGCTTCCTTGGCTGTGAAGGATAGGAGGATTTACTTCCACTTTGACACTCTATAGTAGGGGTGTCAAACTCCATTTCATTGTGGGCCGCATCAGCATTATGACTGCCCTCAGAAGGGCTGGTTGTATCTGTAAGATTAGATGGCCAGTGCATCCCCTCCCCTTAGATTACATGTCAAAAGCCATCCCACTATCAGGAGTTGAGTCCCCCACTCTTCCTTACATCACAGTGCACCCCGCTTTCCTTATGCTGCTGCTGGGAAGAAGCTGGATGCTTTGCTTGAAAGCAGAAAGTAAGGGGTTGGAGGAGGGCTGGAGATCTCATGCAGCTGCAGGAGAGATGCGAGGGCCACATGAAATGGCATGGAGGGCCTGATTCGGCCCTGTGCTCTATAGTATTCCCTTTTGCCCTGCTCAGCTACATACATTTTATGTAGGGAGGTGAAGGGGAGATGGAAAAGCTGGGCCAGAACAGACAGTAATTGGATACTCCCAAAATGGTGCCTAATACACATAGGCCGAATGATGTTGGGAGACATTGGCCAGTTCAATAAAAATTGTCCGACATTCATCCCATATCAGCTGGTTTCGACTTGTCTGTTTTTCATTCAACCCAGAAAGTTATTAGTGTGTACATTTTTTTTTACATTTTGGATAGAGTAAGGGAGGGTTCTAACCCTTGTCAGATTTTTTTCCGGCCATCTGTGTCCCATTGCAGAGATTTCCATTGACTTCCTGTCTTGGCCAAACCAGAAATGTGAGAAAATCCTTGCAAATTAAGGGAATTTCTTGAGGACCCCCATGTCACCAGAACTAGTGCCCCCATTGGAAGATTTCCCCTCTATTACTTTGGGCTTTTGTTTTACTTTCACTTTCAATAATCATGGTAAACAGGACAAATCGAGAGGGTGAATCTCCCTACTGGGGGCACAGGCAGCAATAAAAAATAGACGTCCTCGGTCGTCAAGTGGTTAAAAGAGTGTCAGTTTCCCGGATTGCAGTTTGAATATTACGGAATATCCCATATATTGCATGCTTAGTCTACCAGTGCCTTGGAAAAGTATTTACCCCCTTTGCATTTTTCGTGTTTTGTTGCCTCACAACCTGGAATGAACATGGATTGTTTGAGGATTTCCCTCATTTTAATTTGCAGAACATGCCCACATGAAGATGTGTTTTTTTTTTTTTTTTTTTAATTATTATCATTATTATTGTGAAGCAAACAACAAATGGGATAAAATAACAGAAAATAACAGAAATCAATGTGCATAACTAGTCACCCTCCTAAAGTCAAATGCCTTGTGAGCCTCCTTTTGTGTCTATCACAGCTCCAAGTCACTTTGGATAAGTCTCTATGACCTTGCCACATCTTACCACTGGGATTTTTGCCCATTCCCCCTTGCAAAACTGCTCCAGCTCCTTTAAGTTGGATGGTTTGCACTTGTGAACAGCAATCTTTTTAAGTCTGACCACAGATTTTCTATTGGATTGAGGTCTGGGCTTTGAGTAGGCCAGTCCAACATTTACATGTTTCTTCTTAAACCACTCAAGTGTTCCTTTAGTAGAGTGTTTTGGGTCATTGTCCTGCTGGAAGGTGAACCTCCCTCCTTGCTTTAAATCACACACAGACTGGTACAGGTTTTGCTCAAGAATATCCCTGTATTTAGCACCATCCATCCTTCCCTCGAATCTGACCAGTTTCCCAGTCCCGACTGCTGAAAAACATCCCCACAGCATAATGCTGCCACCAACATAATTCATTGTGGGGATGGTGTTCTTTGGATGATGTGTTCGGTTTGCGCCAGACATAGGGATTTGTTTGGCCAAAAAGTTCAATTTTAGTCTCATCAAACCAGAGCACCTTCCTCCTTTCATTTTGGGAGTCTCCCATATGTCTTTTCGAAAACTCGAAACGTGCCATTTTGTTTTTTGCTGAAAGTAATGGCTTCCCTCTGGCCACTCTGCCATGAAGCCGAACTCTATGGAGCGTACGGCTTATTGCCATCCTATGTACAGATACTCCAGTCTCTGCTGTGGAACTCTGCAGCTCCTTCAGTTACCCTTATGTGCTGCCTCTCAGATTAATGTCCTTCTTGCCTGGTCCGTAACTTTTGGTGTGCGACTCTCTTGGCAGGTTTGCTGTTATGCCATGTTCTTTCCGTTTATGATAGATTTCATGGTGCTCCTAGGGATCATAAAAGATTTTGATCCCTAGTGAACACAAAAGAGGCTGCGTTTCTTTCCTTGGATGTGGTTTGAGCCCTATGGGTGTACCTATCTGCTACGGCTCTGTTTCAGAGGTCGGATTCGCTGTTCGTGTTGGTGACTGGTCCTAAGACGGGTCTAGCGGTCTCGTCTGCCACCATTTCTAGGTGGATCAGGCAGGTCATGCTTCAGGCCTATGCCCTAAAGGGGCGGGCGTTCCCCTTTCTGCTTACGGCGCATTTGACCAGGGCGATTGGTGCCTCTTGGGCTTTCCGCCATCAGGCGTCTGTTTTTCAGGTGTGTAAGTCAGCGACTTGATTGTCAGTCCACACCTTCTCAAAGTTTTACATGGTGGATGTGAGTGCATTTTCAGATGCCTCCTTCGGCCACAAGGTTTTGCAGGTGGCTGTTTAAAGGTTGAAGTTTCTCTGTTGAGGAGCTCTGGTTTGTTTGGGGTGAAGTTGGTTTGCTGTGTTTTCCCACCCCTCAATTTTTTGACAGTGCTTGGGGACGTCCCTAAGGTCAATATGCTGCTGTGTTCGTCCATGAACGGAAGAGAAAATAGGATTTTTGTACTCACCGTAAAATCCCATTTCTCTGAGTTCATGGACGGACACAGCACCCACCCCTCCTTTGTTTGTACTGCTTGTTTACGAACTGAGGCTGCAGAGCAGAGTGTGGGGGATGTACCCGGGGGAACCGCCCCCTGGAGGTACTGTACTGTGTGGAGTGTTTAACACTTAACATGCTGTTTTTCTGCCTAGTGAATCTCCTAGAAGGAGGATAATACCCCAAGGTCAATATGCTGCTGTGTCCATCCATGAACTCGGAAAAATACATTTTACAGTGAGTACAAAAATCCTGTTTTTGTCTTTAATGCAGAGCCATTTCCTGTGGCCCTCGCACCTCTCCTGCAGCTGCAGGAGAGTGCCAGCCCTCCTCTGATCCTCCTCCAGACCCCCAATTTCTGCTTTCAAGCAATGCATCCTGCTTTTTCCCAGCAGCATCATAAAGAAAGGGGGGTGCACTGTGATGTAAGGGAGAGTGGGGGACTCAACTTCTGATGGTGGGGTGGCTTTGACATCTAATGTAAGGGGAGGGGATGCCGCGTACAAACGTCATTTAAAATAATCATGTGGGCTACACATCATTTTTCAGGTTCTGAAAAAACGACAAAAAAAAATTTGAACATCGTGCATTTTTTAACGTAGTTTTAAACAATGTTGATTTTCGGGTTGTAAAAAATGATAGTGTGTGGGCTAAAAAAGCAGCCCAAAGGCGAATGGAACTTCCCCTTTATAGTGCTGTCGTACGTCACCGCGCTTTGCTAGATCATTTTTTTAAAACGATGGTGTGTGGGCAACATCATTTTAAATGATGAAGTTGGGAAAACATTGTTTTTTTTTGGACATGCTGAAAAATGATTGTGTGTACACAGCATTAGCCTTTAGAACCACTTTAAAGTGTATCTAATGCCAAAGTTCTAATTTTTGAATAAAGTAGGGAATAGATGTGACTCCTTTTTATTTCTGCCTGGCTGAAGATTTTCTCTCTATTTGCCTGATGTCACCTTAAAGCTGAGTTCCACCCAAAAATTTAACCTCCACTGTCCGTATTTCTCCTCCCCTCCGGTGTCACATTTGGCATCTTTCAGGGGGGAGAGGGGGTCAGATGCCTGTCTAATACAGAAAAATGTTGTCAAAAGATTGCCGGAGATTCCGCTGTGATCTATGCCATGTCCAACCCCTCTTCTGTCCCCCCGGCTGTCTTCTGGGCGACACAGGTCCCAGAAGACAGCAGGGACCACTCAGAACGTGCAGCGTGATCCGCGCATGCACAGTAGGGAACCATGCTTCACTTCCTGATTCCCTATCTACCAATGCCGGCGCCTCCCCCTGGAACCAAGGGATGGGTCGGCTCCGGGTGAGGATATCACGGGTGCCCTAAACAGGTAAGTGTCCTTATTGTAAGAGTCAGCAGGTGCAGTATTTGAAGAATAATTGACTAATTATTTTTTTAAATTTTGAAACCAAACCAATTATGCAAATTGGAGGTTCTGACTGTACGGCATGCTTTTTCCAGGTTAGTGATTCAAAAAGTATTCAAAGCCATACAATTGGTATGACAGGCAACTAGCATGTTTAGAGCTAGATCATCAATGACGGCACTGTATTGCTCTCAGCATAAAGCCCAAATAAAACTTCAGTTTAAATTTGCTAAGCAAACACCAGGCCCATCAAAACAAGATGTTCGATATCTTAGTTTTTCATCTGAAAGTTCTGCCTGTGATTCACCAGCAGGGACATTCTCTGCAGTATGCTGACAGAGGATAGAATTTTCTACTTTGGAAATACTCATTTATAAATAAAACAAACTGTAAGGCCCCTTTCACATGGAGCAGATCTGTTCTGATGGACTCCGCTTTGCTCAGCTGGGATTGCATCGTTGATCCCCACTGAGCAGGCGGATGACAGGTCTGTCTCCACTCACTGTCGGAGCTCTGCTGTGCTTTATGGCGAGATCGGATGAAAACAGACAGCCGTTTTCTTCCGAACCGCTGGACGGATGGCATTTGTATCCCCATCCATCTGTTGACGGATCTGATGGCAGGCGGGTGTTAGCGGACCCATCTCTTCTGATATCCGCCTTCCTATAGAAGTCAATAGGTGGCCCGATCGAATCCGCCTAAAAAAAGACAGGCGGATCTGAGCAGGCCGATCACATGAAGGAGGCTTAAGACTTTGCATACCTTTTTTGTTTTGATGTGTTTTAGAATGTAGCCAATTAAAAATGAAATTATGGGCAGTATACGGTTTCATTATTATAAAGTAGTACATGCTTCACTCTGTGTATTACTAAAGAAAGGAGGGTGTTAAAATAAACCTGCAATGAGAGAAATAAAAAAGTTCTGCCATTACCGACCTCCTTTAAAAAATGCTAATGGTTATTTTCTGCTATCTTTGCGATCTTGTTTTTTTATCTGTGTGATGTGACTGTAAGCTAGCCCTGGTTCACATTAGTGTTCAGAAGTTAACCCTCTACAGTTTTCTCATTGCAAAAAAATAGTGCACAAATCACAACTACATATAAACATACACATTTTCCTACCAAAAATATTGGGACACCTGCCTGTACCCACACATGAACTTTAATGACATCCCAGTCTCAGTCCGTAGGGTTTAATATTTAGATTGGCCCACCCTTTGCAGCTATAACGGCTTCAATTCTTCTGGGAAGGCTGTCCACAAGGTTTAGAAGTGTGTCTATGGGAATGTTTGATCATTCTTCCAGAGGCGCATTTGGGGGCCCAGGCAATATGTTGGACGAGAAGACCTGGCTCGCAGTCTCTGCTGTAATTCATCTCATTTTTTTTCATGTTGAAGTCAGGCTAGTCAAGTTCCTCCACCCCAAACTCGCTCATCCATCTCTTTATGGACCTTGCTTTGTGCATTGGTCCAAATCATTTTGTGGGGGGGAGATTATAGTGGGAGGATTGTTTTCAGGGGTTGGGCTTGGTCCCTTAGTTCCAGTAAAGGAAACTTGTAAGCATAACAAGACAATTTTGGACAATTTCATGCTCCCATCTTTTTGGGAACCGTTTGGGGATGACCCTTCCCTATTCCAACATGACTGCTTACCAGTGCACAAAGACATGGATGATAGAGTTTGGGTTGGAGGAACTTGACTGGCCTCACAGTCCTGACCTCAACCAGATAGAACACATTTGTGAATTCATGAATTTGAGCGAAGACTGCAAGCCAGGCCATCTTGTCCACATCAGTACCTGACCTCACAAATCTACTTCTGGAAGAATGGTCAAATATTCCCACAGACACACTCCTAAACCTTGTGAACAGTCTTCCCAGAAGAGATGAAGATGTTATAGCTGCAAAAGGGTGGGCCAAAAATTGAACTGTATGGACTAAGACTGGGATGCCATTAAAGTTCATGTGCGTGTAAAGACAGGCATCACAATACATTTGGTAATATAAGGTATGTGTGTGTATGTATGTATGTATATATATATATGTATGTATATATATATATGTATATATATATATATATATATATATATATATATATATATATATATATATATATATATATATATATATATATATATATCACACACACACACACATATATATCACACACACACACACACACACATATATATCACACACACACACACACACACACACACACACACACATATATATCACACACACACACACACACATATATATATCACACACACACACACACATATATATATCACACACACACACATATATATATCACACACACACACATATATATATCTCACACACACACACACACATATATATATCACACACACACACACACATATATATATCACACACACACACACACATATATATATCACACACACACACACACACACACACACACACACATATATATATCACACACACACACACACATATATATATCACACACACACACACACACACACATATATATATATATCACACACACACATATATATATATATCACACACACACACACATATATATATCACACACACACACACACACACATATATATATCACACACACATATATATATCACACACACATATATATATATCACACACACATATAACACACACACATCACACACACACACACACACACACACATATATATATCACACACACACACACACATATATATCACACACACACACACACATATATCACACATATATCACACACACATATATATATCACACACACATATATCACACACACACATATATCACACACACATATATCACACACACACATATATATATCACACACACACACACACATATATATCACACACACACACACACACACACATATATCACACACACACACACACATATATCACACACACACACACACACATATATCACACACACACACACACACACACACATATATCACACACACATGAAAGTATGTGAAGCCCTTAGAATTAACTGGTTGTCTGTAGTTATTTACCATGAAATATGATGTGATCCTAATCTAAGCCACAACAATAGACAAACACAATGGGCCAGATTCTCATACATTTTTGCTGGCGTAGCGTAAGCCATTTACACTACACCGCAGCAACTTAACAGAGCAAGTGCCGTATTCTCCAAGCACTTGCTCCGTAGTTTGCGGAGGCGTAGTGTAAATGGCCCAGCGTAAGGCCGCGTAATTCAAAGGGGGCGGCTTGTATTTAAATTAAGCGCGCCCCCGCGTCGATCGAACTGCGCATGCGCCGGCCGGGGAAAAAGCCCAGTGCGCATGCTCCAGCTCACGTCGGAAAGCGTCGTTGAAACCAACGTCAAAACGACGTGATCGTCACTTACGCAATGCCCTATTCGCGAACGACTTAGTAAAACAACGTAACCGACGGAAAAAGCCAACGCTGACCCGACGCCATACTTAACATGGCATCCGACGGTACTGCGTAAGGTTACCCCTCATATTAGCAGGGGTAACCTTACGCGGACGAAAACGACGTAAGCGACGACGGTGCGGCGTAAAAGCGTTCGGGAATCGGAGTAGTAGCCTCATTTGCATAGGCAAATGAGAAAACAACGTAAAGGCCACCTAGTGGCCGGAGTTGTCATTACATCTACGATCCGCAAGTGTAATACAATTACACTTGTCGGATCTTCACCCGTATCTATGCCAAAGTGATTCTAGGAATCATTCGCATAGATACCCGGGGAAAAAAACGGCGATACGACGGGGTATCTGAGATACCCCGTCGTAGCACCTCTGAGAATCTGGCCCAATGTGCTTAGACTGATAACACCAAAACCATTCTAATTTCGTGTGTCTCTATTGAACACACCCAATAAACATTCAAAGTGCTGGGGGAAAAAGTAAGTGAACCTTTTGAAGTTGATAGCTGGTCGACCCTCTTTTGGCAGCAGTAACTTCAAGCAAGTGCTTTCAGTAAGTAGCTCTGGATCAGATCTGCACAACATTCAGGAGGAATATTTTACCTTTCCTCTTTACACAATTGCTTCAGTTCAGACACATTTGTGGGATGTCTGGTGTGAACAACTATGTTGAAGTCGTTACACGGCATCTCTATGGGGTTAAGGGCTGGGCTCTGCTGGGCCACTCCAAAAGCCAATCTGTAGTGGATTTACTTCCATGCTTAGGGTCATTGTTCTGCTGCATCACCAACTTCTACTAAGCTTCAACTGGCATCTGCACTTACACAACCAAAGTCCTCTTGCCATTGATTTATACAGGCTGCTGGCTGCAGCTAATCGTACACACTTGTGCTTACCTGCTGCAGGGAACCGCTGATTCTTAGCAGCATAGGGCACAAATTGTTGTGAATGAGCCCTAATAGGTTTAATATACTAAATCTCAAATGACTGAATTTATCATTTATACACACAACCATACCTATTATTATAATAAAGTACAAAGCCTAGTAGAAACTTATCTTGGTATTCTATTTGTTTCATAGGGTGGAAAAGGCCAAGCTCCACCTCCTCTGTTACCTGGCCTAGGACCGCAAGGTCGTGCACCTCCACATGGACAAGTACCAAGTTCTAATAAAGGTATAACTTTTTTTTTAGAGTACTTTTTAATGTTGTGGTATTGTTGGGCAATATCTTATTCCCTCGCTTTTTTCATTTAACATTATTAGTGAGAATATTTGAAAATTAACACTAAGGCTACAGTATTCCAGAAAGAGGAACAAAATTAAGATGCCTATTCATTTTCAGGTGATGTACGTGGCCCTACAAACCACCAGCCTGAACGACGACGTGAGCCAAGTCCTTTCCGAGGTAGCCAAGAGTGGCTGGACTCCAGAGACAGTAGAGTGCCTCCTGACAGACGAGGTACAGCTCCTGAGGTACACGAGAAATCTGATGAGTACTTCACAGATGATCGATTTGCACCACGTGCACATGAGTTTGATGGGAGAGGTGGAGGTTCTGCATTACCAGATGACAAATGGAGGCGAGGAGGTTCTAGCCCACAATATCCCCCCAATCAAAGAGATTACCCTGATCGAGAAAGAGATTCAACCCGATGGGAGGGGAGGAGGCACTCTGATGACCAGTATCCCAGAGAAGAGGATGTGAGGTTTCGTGGACAAAGAGATGAAAGGTAATATATAGTAGCACAAAGATTAAAACAAAATTTGCTTATAAGGGTTGGATTAATAAGATCAACAATCCCCCGTGCATCCATGGGCGTCCGCTCCATAGGGCAAGGGAGGGCGTTTGACCCCCCCCCGAATCGTAAGAGTGTTGACAATGACACACCGCCTCCCGCACATCGGTGGGCCAGAGCTGCCGGCGCCGCCGATTGTCACTGTCATCATTCGTGTCTGTGTTGAATTTACTCCGCTCCAGCGGCCCACCCCAGTTTGCCGGCGCCAGCCAATACGATCATATCGCTTTACAGCCTCGCCTGGCGGCGTGACGTCACGGCGGGAGGGGATTATCATTTATGGCTGGGAATGATGGGAGGAGCGTAGAGAGCTGCCTGCTAGAGGAGCTGCCTGCTAGAGGAGCCAGCATCGCCAAGGAGGAACCAACCAGCAACAACATCTTCATTACAATCAGACAACACAGCAGCATCAGTCGTGTCAGTGTGACTGCAAGTAAGCACTAAACTAAATTAAGCTGATGGCATATGGAATGATGCAGTTTGAAGATTAATAAATGTGACGATTGTGATTTTTTTTTAATATACAGCATTGCTGATGGTGGGGGAATGTCCTGCACTGGTCACATGCACAGTGCAGGACATTAATACATGAGTTAGCATGACCAGCGCAGGACATTTACCCCCCACCGCCATGCTGCATATTAAAAGAATATGTCATCACATTTAATAATCTTCTGACTGCATTCCGTATGACATCTGGGTGCTGTGTAATGTAAAAGGGTCCAGTGATGCAGGGTGCTGTGTAATGTAAAGGGGTCCAGAGGGGGTACACAGTAGTGACATATTAAAAGATGCAGGGGAGACAGTGGAGTGTTTTTACATTTTAACGTGGGGGGGGTCACTTTTAACCCCCACTAGCGGTCAAAGAAAGGGTAAAATGTGACTGTGTATCGCCGCTGCCGAAGCGCCCCCCCCCTCCCAAAAAAATTCTGCGGACATCCATGAGTGCATCATATGTTTTTCAACCATAAAGTTAAAGCGAATACGTGTGCAGTCCCAGAAGACTGCCCAGCCAATTGCAGCGTGGCTCGCGCATGTGCAGTGCGTGACCGGCTGTGAAGCGACAGCTGGGCGCCCAAAGTCAGCATGTCAACGTCGGGGAGAGGAGTGGGGCTTTGTTTGCCCGTATCGCTGGACCATGGGACATGTGAGTGTACCATCAGCAGCAGCAGCACCAGCAACACTTTTTATGGCTGCTGGCTTTTATATGGGTGGAACTGCACGTTAAAAAAAGACTTGTTTGTAAACAGGTAGACTTACAAGAATAGGAGTGAAGGGAATCTGTTCCAATCTAGTGTCTGCCTTCATTTCCTAACATCAACTGGAGAAAAATCTGCTGTATTCTGGTTGCAGGGACTATAAATGGATGCCTATAAGACATGTAGTATAGCACTGAAAGACGCTAAAAACAATCTTGGGTACCTCCTATCTTTTAAGCTGAATACTGGCTTAAAGTGTTAGGTGCCTTGAAAAAGTATTCACAACCCTTGATATGTTCCACATTTTTTCATGTTACAACCAAAATTGTAAATGTATTTTGTGTGATAGTCCAACACAAAGTGGCTCATAAGTGTAAGGTGGAAGGAAAATGATAAATGATTTTCCAAATGTTTTACATGTTTAATATGTGAAAAGTGTGGTGTGCATTTGTATTCAGCCCCCCTGAGTCAATACTTTGTAGAACCACCTTTCGCTTCAATTACAGCTGCAAGTCTTTTTGGGTATGTGCCTACCAGCTTTGCACATCCTAGCGAGTGAAATTTTCGCCCATTCTTCTTTGCAAAATAGCTTAAGCTCTGCCAGATTGGATGAAAAACGTCTGTGAACAGCAATTTTTAAGTCTTGCCACAGATTCTCAATTTGATTTAGGTCTGGACTTTGGGCCACTCTAACACATGAATATGCTTTGATCTAAACCATTCTTTAGTAGCTCTGACTGTATGTTTAGGGTGGTTGTCCTGCTGGACGGTAAACCTCCGCCCCAGTCTCAAGACTTTTGCAGACTCTTACCGGTAACAAGTTTTCTTAAACGATTACCCTGTATTTGGCTCCATCCATCTTCCCATCAACTCTGACCAGCTTCCCTGTCCCTTCTGAAGAAAAGCATTCCCACAATATGATGTTGCAACCACCATGTTTGACTGTGGGGATGGTGTGTTCAGGTTGATGTGCAGTGTTAGTTTTCCACCACACATAGTGTTTGGTTTTTAGGCCAAAAAGTAAAATTTTGGTCTCATCTGACATGTTTGCTGTGTCCTCCACGTGGCTTCTCGCAAACTGCAAACAGGAATTCTTATGGTTTTCTTTCAACAATGGCTTTCTTCTTGCCACTCTTTCATAAAGTTCAGATTTGTGGAGTGCATGACGAATAGTCATACTGTGGACAGATTCTCCCATCTGAGCTGTGGATCTTTGCAGTTTCTCCAGAGTTACCATGGGCCTCTTGGCTGCTTCCCTGATTAATGCTCTCCTTGCCCAGCCTGTCAGTGTAGGTGGATGGCCATGTCTTGGTAGGGCCTCCCAAGAACAGCTGTATTTATACTGAGATTAAATTGCACACACACGGGTGGACTCTATTTACCAATTAGGTGACTTCTGAAGGCAATTGGTTCCACTAGATTTTAGTTAGGGTATCGGAGTAAAGGGGCTGAATACAAATGCATGCTGTACTTTTTAGATATGTGCCATCTTGTTTTGTTCAATCACGTAAAATCCCAATAAAATACATTTACGTTTTTTGGTTGTACTTTGGGAGTCCGAGGTAGAGGGCATTTGCATAGTGTGTGTGTGTATAACATATATATATATATATATATATATATATATATATATATATATATACACAGTGCGGAAAATAAGTATTTGAACACCCTGCTATTTTGCAAGTTCTCCCACTTGGAAATCATGGAGGGGTCTGAAATTGTCATCGTAGGTGCATGTCCACTGTGAGAGACATAATGCAAAAAAAAAATCCAGAAATCACAATGTATGATTTTTTTTAACTATTTATTTGTATGATACAGCTGCAAATAAGTATTTGAACACCTGAGAAAATCAATGTTAATATTTGGTACAGTAGCCTTTGTTTGCAATTACAGAGGTCAAACGTTTCTTGTAGTTTTTCACCAGGTTTGCACACACTGGAGGAGGGATTTTGGCCCACTCCTCCACACAGATCTTCTCTAGATCAGTCAGGTTTCTGGGCTGTCGCTGAGAAACACGGAGTTTGAGCTCCCTCCAAAGATTCTCTATTGGGTTTAGGTCTGGAGACTGGCTAGGCCACGCCAGAACCTTGATATGCTTCTTACAGAGCCACTCCTTGGTTATCCTGGCTGTGTGCTTCGGGTCATTGTCATGTTGGAAGACCCAGCCTCGACCCATCTTCAAAGCTCTAACTGAGGGAAGGAGGTTGCTGCCCAAAATCTCGCAATACATGGCCCCCCGGTCATCCTCTCCTTAATACAGTGCAGTCACCCTGTCCCATGTGCAGAAAAACACCCCCAAAGCATGATGCTACCACCCCCATGCTTCACAGTAGGGATGGTGTTCTTGGGATGGTACTCATCATTCTTCTTCCTCCAAACACAGTTAGTGGAATTATGACCAAAAAGTTCTATTTTGGTCTCATCTGACCACATGACTTTCTCCCATGACTCCTCTGGATCATCCAAATGGTCATTGGCAAACTTAAGATGGGCCTTGACATGTGCTGGTTTAAGCAGGGGAACCTTCCGTGCCATGCATGATTTCAAACCATGACGTCTTAGTGTATTACCAACAGTAACCTTGGAAACGGTGGTCCCAGCTCTTTTCAGGTCATTGACCAGCTCCTCCCGTGTAGTCCTGGGCTGATTTCTCACCTTTCTTAGGATCATTGAGACCCCACGAGGTGAGATTTTGCATGGAGCCCCAGTCCGAGGGAGATTGACAGTCATGTTTAGCTTCTTCCATTTTCTAATGATTGCTCCAACAGTGGACCTTTTTTCACCAAGCTGCTTGGCAATTTCCCCGTAGCCCTTTCCAGCCTTGTGGAGGTGTACAATTTTGTCTCTAGTGTCTTTGGACAGCTCTTTGGTCTTGGCCATGTTAGTAGTTGGATTCTTACTGATTGTATGGGGTGGACAGGTGTCTTTATGCAGCTAATGACCTCAAACAGGTGCATCTAATTTAGGATAATAAATGGAGTGGAGGTGGACATTTTAAAGGCAGACTAACAGGTCTTTGAGGGTCAGAATTCTAGCTGATAGACAGGTGTTCAAATACTACTTTGCAGCTGTATCATACAAATAAATAGTTAAAAAATCATAAATTGTGATTTCTGTAATTTTTTTTTTGGATTATGTCTCTCACAGTGGACATGCACCTACGATGACAATTTCAGACCCCTCCATGATTTCCAAGTGGGAGAACTTGCAAAATAGCAGGGTGTTCAAATACTTATTTTCCGCACTGTATATATATTACATACACACAACCTCACAAAAGATACATTTTTGTAAATATTTTATTATCTTTTCATGTGACAACACTGAAGAAATTACACTTTGCTACAATATAAAGTAGTCAGTGTACAGCTTGTATAACAGTGTAAGTTTGCTGTCCCCTCAAAATAACTCAACGCGCAGTCATTAATGTCTAACCCGCTGGCAACAAAAGTGAGTACACCCCTAAGTGAAAATGTCCAAATTGGACCCAATTAGCCATATCCCTTCCCCCGGTGTCATGTGACTCGTTTGTGTTACAAGGTAACAGGTTTGAATGGAGAGCAGGTGTGTTAAATTTGGTGTCATCGCTCTCACTCTCTCATACCGGTCTCTGGAAGTTCAACATGGCACCTCATGGCAAAGAGCTCTGAGGATCTGAAAAAAAAAACTAATTGCTCTACATAAAGATGGCCTGGGCTATATGAAGATTGCCATGACCCTGAAACTGAGCTGCAGCACAGTGGCCAAGACCATACAGTGGTTAAACAGGACAGGTTCAACTCGGAACAGGCCTCGCCATGGTTGACCAAAGTAGTTGAGTGGACCTGCTCAGCGTCCTATCCAGGGGTTATCGTTGGGATATGGATGTATGAATGCTGCCAGAATTGCTGCAGAGGTTAAAGGGGTGGGGGTCAGCATGTCAGTGCTCAGACCATACGCTACACACTGCATTAAATTGGCCTGTATGGCTGTCGTCACAGAAGGAATAAGGATGATAATGTAGTGCTACATATGAGTCATGGTAACCCTATGTGTACCCATTAGGGTGTGACCATATAGTATGTTATAAAAATGCTACGTGATAAATACCCAGCAACGTGATAAATACCCAGCAATGTGAACAAAAACGTGAAAATAAAACAAACAACAAAATCTTCAGATGAATGACGAAATACAAATGCATTTACCAGAGGCGTTGGACCCGACTGTCATACAACGGATCGATCTTAGGGTGTCCCAAACGTGTCAACGAGAATCCAATGAATGATGGATTGGCAGCCAATCCAAAAAAAAGAACGGATAGGCACGATGTTCCTCAGCCACAGATTACTCTGATATGGTAGACCTGGCTAAGTTGATCACGGGGGCAGCAGGACCTGGATAGGAGGGGGAACAAACCCTCTTTATTTTACTCCTTCTGCCACTGAATGTCTATCAGAGGGAGAGGAGGAGAAGCAGACTTTTGGTGGTGGCAGGAGAAAAATGGAGGGGATTTGTTCCTCTAAATGCCCCCATCCAGGTGTTTATGGGCAAGGTGTGCTATTGCAATTGTGACCTCTGTAGTTACGCCCCTGGGATGAGTGGCAGAGGCAGTGGTGGGGGATGGGATGAGTGGCAGCAGTGGTGGTGGCTGGGATCAGTGGCAGTAGTGGTCGTGGGTTGGGCATCAGTGGCAGTAGTGGTGGTGATGTGGGGGGCATCAGTGGCAGTAGTGCTGATGTGGGGGGGCATCCGTGGCAGTAGTGGTGTGGGGGGGGCATCCGTGGCAGCAGGGGTGGTGATGTGGGGGCATCAGTGACAGTAGTGGTGTGGGCAGTAGTGGTGGTGATGTAGGGGGGGGGGATCAGTGGCAGTGTTGATTTAGAGGGATGGGTGCCACTCGCAGATCTCTTGGTTCCCCCTCCTTGCTAGGTCTTCCTTGGGTGAGCAGAGAGGATGGGCGGGGCGTGCGAGTACCAGTTTGTGCAGGCAGAGTCTGAGAAGTTGGGCAGTGCGGGAGGAGAGGATGGGCTGAGCCGATTGGTACTGTGCTGTGAGTGTGGGAGGAGAAGATGGGCAGAGAGGGCTGGAACTGCAGTGTGCCCACGGGTGCGGGTGGGTAAATGACCAATGTACTATCTCCCAGGCGGCGGCGGACCCCCCTACAGTGGCGGAACTCAGGGGCCCGGTCGCAAGTGTGACTGGTGCGACCCTGATAATTCTGCCACTGCGGAAGACAAGCAGACTAAGGACATGGATTACTGGAAGCCATGTCCTGTGGTTTGATATGACCAAGATAAACTTGTTTGGTTCAGATGGTGTCATGCGTGTGTGGCAGCAGCCAGGTGAGGAGTACAAAGACAAGTGTGTCTTGCCTACAGTCAAGCATGGTGGTGGGAGTGTCATGGTCTGGGGCTGCATGGGTGCTACTGGCACTGGGGAGCTACAGTTCATTGAGGGAACCATGAATGCCAACATGTACTGTGACATAGTGAAGCAGAGCATAATCCCCTCCCGTCAGAGACTGGGCCGCAGGACAGTATTCCAACATAATATTGACCCCCAAAACACACCTCCAACACGACCACTGCCTTGCTAAAGAAGCTGAGGGTAAAGGTGATGGACTGGCCAAGCATGTTTCAGACCTAAACCCTATTGGGCATCTGTGGGGCATCCTGAAACGGAAAGTGGAGGAGCGCAAGGTCTCTAACATCCACCAGCTCCGTGATGTCGTCATGGAGTAGTGGAAGAGGACTCCAGTGACAACTTGTGAAGCTCTGGTGAACTCCATGCCCAAGAGGGGTAAGGCAGTGCTGGAAAATAATAGTGGCCACACAAAATATTGACAATTTGGACATTTTCACTTAGGGGTGTACTAATTTTTGTTGCCAAAAGTTTAGACATTAATGGCTGTGTTGAGCTATTTTGAGGAGATGGCAAATTTACACTGTTATGCAAGCTGTACACTCACTACTTTACATTGTAGCAAAGAGTAATTTCTTCAGTGTTGTCATATGAAAAGATAACACTTTTGTGAGATACTGTGTGATATATATATAGCCTGACTTTACCTCCTTTTTTTTTTTTTTTTTTTTTAATGTTCTGTTCTCAGCTGCATAAGGGGCCTAGAGGGTGGGGGGGGGGGGGGGTTGGAGAACAGCAGTACACTGGTCTTCCCAGTGAATGGCTGTGTAGGGGGGGGGGGTGTCAGCACAAGTTTGACTATTGGAGGATAGGCCTAGAATGGCCAGTTTGAGATAGAAAAGTAGGTGGGCTGGCAGGATTACTAGGAAGTTCAAATAAAGGAAGTAATACAAAGAACAAAATTACATGGTACTACAGACACATATATGACCATAAGAAAGTCTAAACAAATGAACTTATTTATGTCTTTTGGGGATATTTTATGCATGCCAGCTTGATAGCAGTTTAATGAAGAAATAACCACTTGAGCAGGGCTTGACAAATTTGCTTGGAATCCTAGGAGCCAGCTTAAATAGTTGGGAGCCAGGAACTCTCCCCGTCCCGCCGAGCTTGCGTGCAGAAGCAAACGCATACGCGAGTAGGGCCGCATATGAAATCTGTGTTCAAACCACACATGTGAGGTATCGCCGCGATTGGTAGAGCGAAAGCAATAATTCTAGCCCTAGACCTCCTCTGTAACTAAAAAAAATTCTACAGGTTGCATGTTTTAACGTCACCTATGGAGATTTTACAGGGTAAAAGTTTGCCGCCATTCCACGAGCGTGACATGTTGGGTATCAATTTACTTGGCGTAACATTATCTTTCACAATATAACAAAAAAATGGGCTATCTTTACTGTTGTCTAATTTTTTCATTTAAAAAAGTGTATTTTTTCCCCAAAAAGTGCGCTTGTAAGACCAATGCGCAAATACGGTGTGACAGAATCTATTGCAATGACCACCATTTTATTCTCTAGGGTGTTAGAACCCCCAAACATTATATATTTTTTTTTTATTCCAAGTAAAGGGAAGGAGACGGGCAGTGAAAACAGGCAGGGGAAGCTCCATTAGCATTGCTGGTTGTCTTGTCATACCAACGGCCATCACAAGAGGGCGCCAGATTCCAGAAGGAATCATAGGACTGCAGAAGGCCGCAAAGCCGCGGCCTCCATTACCAGCCGGCGCGGCCCAACGCAATCGGGCAGGGGGCGCACGGAGTCAGGATACCCCAGCTGTGCCGCCCAAGGTCGCCAATTCTAGTCGCAAATGCGACCTGGCGCCCAGAGTTTGTCGAGCCCTGCACTTGAGTCTCTGTAGAGACCTACTCCTACCACCACCCACTCATTGTAAAGCAGTTAATCATCACTGGAATCTTAATAGAGACCTACATCGCTACCTGTGATGTTTGTGATAGATCACAATAACCTTTACCCTTTTTCTCCTGATGCATGATGGGGGGGGGGGGGGGGGGGGGGAGCTGTACCAGGAAGTCAGACAGTGTGTGTGTGTGTGTGTGTGTGTGTGTGTGTGCGTGTGTGTAACTGGAAGCAGACACATGAGGCTGAGACAGGATTGCATCTGATAAGAACAGAAGCTGTTGGATTAAGACTCCTCCATGTAAGAATGCCATAATGTTCTGAGTAATAAACCTTGCTCTGGTTAAGTAGTACATCGACCTGTGTGTGTAACTTGTTGAACAGATACTGGCAGCATTGCTAGCAATACCTGAGAGAGACAGAGCGTCCAGGGGACATAACAGTGGCGACGAGGATTGTGCATTTTAGCACACATGGCCTTCATAGGGTTTATTCAACCATTTGATCCTGCGGCTGAGTCATGGAGCTCCTGGGTGGAGAGGCTAGAACAGTATATGGAAGCAAATAGTGTGACTGTAGAAAGGAAAGTTGCAGTTTTTCTCACAGCATTGGGTCAAGCTGCATATGGAACTCTCAGAGACCTCATAAAGGGGACATAACTCTACCCCTCCCCTGCAGGGCAGAGAAGTGAGTCATTACTGTAGTCTCAGTACAGATATACCTCTCTTGTCCACCTGTGCAGAAGGGAGGAATCATCACTGGTGTCTCTGTAAATGTTTACCTGGTGCATATTTAGAAATCTGGCATGTTCTCCACTATGGCAATAATTACATGGAATCCTTTGGGAGCATGCGGGTTCTATGTATAACCATACAACAAATAGTCTCCTGACACATCAAAACCTTAGTAGATATACGATTTTGGTTCAGCCTTTTGTGCTTACTTTTTAAATCACATGATGCATATTCTAACTTAAACTAGTCAAACCGAAATCTTTCAAACATTTTGTTTTGTTAAAATTAGTTTCCGTAGGTCGGGTCCTTCAAGACATGAGGGTCGTGGCTCTAGAGGAAGGGAAGGATTCTTTAATTCAGATGAATTTGGTCCCGATGACAACTATGATATGAAAGATGAACCTGGTAGAGGGCGGGATTCTGGTAGAGGTCGCGGTCGAGGTTCTCAGAGAGGTTAGTTGTCACCTCGTATGTAAGCCGTTTTGTGAACCAATACTATAGATGTAATTTGGTTGGTGGACTGTTAGTACAGTTGATATCTTTTGTTACCTGTATTTTTCAACCAGAAGCAAGAAAAGGACTTCTACCCACCCCAGATCGTTTTCCGGTTTCAGATCGGGGGCCTAATACCCAGTCTCGAGAGCAAAGCAGAGATGGGGGTAAGGATTTTACTGTTTCTCTCTTTAGAGAAGACCTTGGTTTTTATTTTTTTCTGTCATGAACAAGATATCCTCACCTTACCTTGTAATGCATACAAAACCATAAAAAAATGTTTTAATGAATACATTTATACAGTAGTCATTGTGACATTCGCTGCATACAAATCTTCCCAAGAAATGTGTTTTTGTTAGAGTAAGGGTCCTTTCACACGGAGCGGACCGTTTTTGTGTCCGCTTCGTGTGTGTCTGTCGGCTCAGCGGGGATCATTCGTAATCCCCGCTGAGCTGTCGGCGGACAGGGCGGTCCCTGCACACTTTGCAGAGACCGCCCTGTCTTTCCTCCGCTCTCCCCTATGGGGAATCAGATGAATACGGACCATCTGTCCGTATTCATCCGATCCGCCGGACGGAAGAAAAATAGGGTTTTTTTCCGTCCGAAAAAACGGATCTTTACGCATGCGGATCTTTGCGGACGTTAGCGGATGCATCATCCGCTAACGTCTGGAATCCCATAGGGATGCATTACAAGTCCGTAAACAGACATACGGTTGGCACATGTGAAAGGGGCCTTATTCATCACTTTTGAATGTCACATTCCTTGCTTTATAAAATATAACCGCTAGACTAAATAGAATGTTCTATATAGGTGCCTTAAGGTTGGCTTTAATCTGTTAAAAAAACATCCAAGAAGTGATCTTGCCCTCTGAAGGGAAACGAATATGGTATACTGATATAAGCACTGTTGAGGTAGAATGCTCCATGCATTTGTTACAGGCACATAATTTATTCTCTTTTGTATTTACAACTTACACTATCTGAGAAAAACTCTTGGGTAAGCTTATCTTGTATATGTACATTCTTGTTTTCTCCATCAGGTCCAGATCACTTTCAGGACAGTCCTCAGCAGGACATTCCAACCCCAGAAAGTCACTCTCCAGCCAGCAGGGAGCGTTCATCTTCTTTACAAGGCATGGACATGGCTTCTCTACCACCACGCAAAAGACCTTGGCATGATGGGCCTGGAACCCCTGATCCTAGAGATATGGATGCGATGGGAGGCCCAGGAGACGACCCTGGGAAAGGTAGACATGATTTCTACAGAATGAGAAGTTGTTTGTGAACTACTAAGAAAAAAGATCTCCAAGTCTGTAGAGGATTGTCTGTTTATTTTCAGTCAAAATAATAATCTGCTCTAAGCCAAGCAATGTTAAAGGACAAGTAGGGCCAAAGCTTTTTTGGCCCTACTTCTCCTGGGGATCACAGATGTGCAGTTTGTTCTGCACTACTGTAACCTGTATTCAGCTGAGCAAGGCTCAGGAAAAATCTTGACTTTTTTTATTTTTTAACAAGATTTTTTTTTTCTCAGATCTTTACAGTACAAGTGATGCAAATACACAATTCGTCACATGAACAATATTATATAAATTGACATAGAAAACATTATTGATAACTATAGGATAGATTATATTAGTACAACGGGTAGATATTCCAGCACACTTACCCAGGAAGGTCGGGCGGGGGGGCAATTAAAAAAGAGAGGGAGGAAATAATCTTGACTTTACATTTGCGTTTCACCTAAATGCCTGGACCAGCAGCTCTGAGCTGCTGTTAGACTAGGCCAGCTGCTCCCGCCCCCTTCACAGCCCAGCGCTCCAGTGAGTGCTGGAGGGGCAGGGCCAGGGAGCCAGTCACTGACTCTCTGTCCACAGAATATCGAGAACTGTACAATCAGCAGTCTTTGATTGCTCAGTTCTTGGTTTTAGAAGCAGTGGGGGGACAGATGCAGCTAGGGTTCGGTGCTGCATCCACCTGGTTGAGTATAGGTGTTTTTGGAATCCCAAACATCTCTTTTAATATTTAGAGACAAATGAGTGTAGTTTTTCACAGAACCTAGACGTGCACTGTCTATTTTTAGAAGTTTTACTTTTTATTAGATGTTAAATGTGTGACAAATTCACTTTAAAGCAGTGGTTTTAAATCCTGTGCTCGGGACCCACTTACAGGCCAGATATTAAAGGGTCACTAAAGGAAAAAAAAAATGGCTGAAATTATTGTTTACAGGGTATAGAGACATAATAGTTAACTGATTCCTTTTAAAAATAGATAAAAATCAATCATATAATGTGCCTACAGTTTATTAGTTTCACTTTTAAACTGGTTTCATGTTTCTGTAAAGTAGAGACACACAGAACAAAAACAAATACAGGGCAATGTTTGTTTTAAAATTAACCGCTTCAATACTAGGCTTTTATACCACCTCCATACCGGGCCTATTCTGACACTTCTCTCCTACATGTAATAATCATCATTCTTTTGCTAGAAAATTACACAGTACCCCCAAACATTATATATGTTTTTTTTAGCAGACACCCTAGGGAATAAAATGACGGTCATTCCAAAGTTTTATCTTGCACGGTATTTACGCAATTATTTTTCAAACGCTTTTTTTTGTAAAAAAAATTGTTTTATGAATTAAAAAAATAACAAAACACTAAAGTTAGCCCAATTTTTTTGTATTATGTGAAAGATTATGTTACACCGAGTAAATAGAGACCCAACATGTCACGCTTTAATTATGCGCACACTCATGGAATGGCGCCAAACTTCGGTACTTAAAAATCTCCCTAGGCAACGCTTTATTTATTTTTTACAGGTTACAGTTTAGATTTACAGAGGAGATCTAGTGCTAGATTAGTTGCTGGCACTCTAACGCACGCGGCGATACCTCACATGTGTGGTTTAAACGGCGTTTACATATGTCGGCGGGACTTGCGTGTGCGTTCGCTTCTGCACGCGAGCTATCGGGGACAGGGGCGTTTTCATTTTTTTTTTATCTTTTATTATTTTTTTTTACTTATATTTTATTTATTTTTACACTTTTTTTCATTTTTTTTTCCACTTTTATTCCTATTACAAGGAATGTAAACATCCCTTGTAATAGGAAATGTGTGTG
This sequence comes from Rana kukunoris, assembly GCA_029574335.1. NCBI lineage: Eukaryota > Metazoa > Chordata > Amphibia > Anura > Ranidae > Rana > Rana kukunoris. The sequence goes on from CM056052.1 coordinate 128,850,658, forward strand.
ACAGGTCCTCTTTATGGAGAGATGTGGGGTCAATAAGACCTCACATCTCACCTCCAGGCTGGAAGCCATGAGATCGGTGAAAAAAAATTCACCGATCTCATGAATGGTGACTTACAGCCGCAATCGCGGCTTTGTTTACATACGGGGACCCGGGCGTGACGTCATCAGATCGCGCCCGGGTCCTCCGACGGTCATAGAGATGACTGGTGACCATCTGGTCACCAGTCATCTCTATGCTTCCTGCCGCCGCCGACGATTCGTTCTCCGGGCCCCCGAAGGTACAGGTAAGCCCGGAGAAGCACCGGATGGCGGCGGGAGGGGGGGGATGTCCCCTCCCGCGGCCTGTAAGAACGATCAAGCGGCGGAACCGCCGCTATGATCGTTCTTACTTTGTGCAGAATCGCCGGCTGAAGAGATGGATATCTGGATGATGCCTCTGGCTGCAGGCATCGTCCAGATATTCGCCTGCAATACCCAGGCCGTCAATTGACGGCCACTTAGGATGGTAAATCCCATCCCAGGCCGTCAATTGTCTATGGCTGGGTATTGAAGTGGTTAATCTGATTTTTCTGAGGAGTTTGTGACACATAGTAATCACGCCTCTTTGATAATGGACCACAGTGAAAAGCTAGCATGAGATTTTTCATAAGGAGCCAGACAAGCAGGAAGTGTGGAGATCAGAGCAGTATTACACCTACTTCAAAGCAAAAACGAACAATGAGGACATGAAACCAGGAGAGAAGTAAGGTAAAGGAAGCTATTTAGCTAAAAAAAAAAAAAAAAAAAATTCCTTTAGTGATCCTTTAACCACTTTAGCCCCGGACCATATTGCTGTCCAAAGACCAGAGCACTTTTTGCGATTCGGCACTGCGTCGCTTTAACTGACAATTGCGCGGTCATGCGACGTGGCTCCCAAACAAAATTGGCGTCCTTTTTTTCCCACAAATAGAGCTTTCTTTTGGTGGTATTTGATCATCTCTGCGGTTTTTATTTTTTGCGCTATAAACAAAAACAGAGCGACTATTTTGAAAAAAATGCAATATTTTTTACTTTTTTCTGTAATAAATATCCCCCAAAAATATATAAAAACAAATTTTTTTTCCTCAGTTTAGACCGATACGTATTCTTCTACATATTTTTCGTAAACAAAATCGCAATTAGCGTTTATTGATTGGTTTGCGCAAAAGTTATAGCGTTTACAAAATAGGGGGTAGTTTTATGGCATTTTTATTATTATTTTTTTTTTTACTAGTAATGGCGGCGATCAGCGTTTTTTTTCAGTACTGCGACCTTACGGCGGACACTTCGGACACTTTTGACACATTTTTGGGACCATTGGCATTTTTTTAGCGATCAATGCTATAAAAATGCATTGGATTACTATAAAAATGCCATTGGCAGTGAAGGGGTTAACACTAGGGGGCGGGGAAGGGGTTAAGTGTGTTCCTATTTGTGTTCTAACTGTATGGGGGGGTGGACTTACTAGGGGGAATCACTGATCTTCCGTTCATACATTGTATGAACAGAAAATCAGCGTTTCCCCCGCTGACAGGAAAGAGCGCTGTGTGTTGACACACACAGCTCCCGTTCCCCGCTCTGTAACGAGCGATCGCGTGTGCCCGGCGGCGATCGTGCCCGCCGGGCACACGCACGGGACTCGGGGGCGAGCGAGGGGCGCACGCGCGGGCCGCCGGCGGCGCGCACGCGCCCCCTAGTGGCCGTCGAAAGTGGCGACGTAGAGCTACGGGCTCTCACGCAGGAGTGCCGACCTGCCGCCGTATGACTGCGGCGGCTGGTCGGCAAGCGGTTAAGTATGACCTTGGGGAAATGCAGGCTAGAATACTGCAATCACTGAGCAGAAAATGATATCACCTGTGATTTATTTCATTTATGTTGAAAACCTGGTCTGTTAGTGGGTCCTGAGGACAGGAGTTGAGAACCACTGCTTTAAAGGGTACCACAAGGTTTAATATTCAAAAAGCTTTGCACTTTGACTTTATTATCAAGGTCCTGAGTTCTGAGATGAGCCCCTCCCCCTCCTACCTGACCCTATCTTATAAAAGCACACTTGATGGCCATGGAAGTCAGACTTCTAGTAACAAAATTCAACTAAGGTGAATATAGCAAGGTTTTCTGGCTGATTAATGTAATGGACACCATTGTACTTTGTAAATAATGAAGATTATCTTATTTTTTTTGTTTTTTCCCCCATCTATTTCTGTGATTATGGTGTTTGCTTTAAAAAAGAGAAAAATCGTATTTTTAAATACCAAAGTAACCGAACACATCTAAAACCATGAAGTGCCTAGATATTTACCCTCTCCCCTGTCTCTTGTTTTTATACCAAACAGCCCGTGAAATGTCTGGACCTCCACCACGGTCACAAAGACTTAGCCGTTCCAGCTCCCAAGAACATGAGGAGAGTTCCACAAGGGGTTCTCGGGGAAATTGGGGCCGAGGAGGATCTGGATCTAACAGCAGTATAAACTCTAGTCAGTGGAGAGGGGGCTCTCGGGGGAGTGGAAGTAGCAGCGGAGGTGGGAGGAGTCGATAAAGAGTCCATATTGGACCAAACATAACAGGACTTTTAAGGATGGAAGTAACATCTGTGCTGAAGAGGATTGTGCTTGTGACTAACTATATTCATTGCTGGAACACTGGAAACAACATAGAACTCCAGGGAAAGAAGCAATCCAACCATATTTGTTTTTCTTTTTTTTTGTTTTAAGTCCTTTTCCATCAGTGCTAAGGTCCTCACAGCTGTCACTTCCTGTCCTTTCTTCCTTCAAAAACTGGGAGAAAAAAAAAAAAACTGCAAAAGTTTGTACAGTTTGTCAGTTAAATAGATGTTATGTTTTGTTTTGTAAGAAATGCGGAATGTAAAAGTTCTCAACAAATAATGGAAACCTTCTTCTTGTTTTACTTCCTTTTTGTTAAACAATATCTTGTTAATATGTATGTGTAGCGCTCACCCCAGAAGGAGCCGCTGCATTGATGATGGGACTGGCATGTTGAAGTTACCCTTGCTTAGTCTAGGGATGCACCAGAACACTTTGCAATAACATGAATGTCCAGACAGGCAATAAAGATTTTCTTATGCTTTAATTCCAGGCCAACATAGCCAAACATCAACTCGATGAAGAAGGACAGGTTGATGAATAAGAGGTAGAGATTCTTGATGTCAGGCCTGGATAAGCACACGGCGCAACTCAGTAGCAGACAGCGCCAATTCACACGTGTCACCGTCACAATGCAGGCTAGGAGAAACGGGTCTTTCAGTCTCTGACCCGGCTCTAGGCCTCTGCCACAGGCCAATGTAATCTGAATAATTTGCCAGCACCCGAAACAGAGCAAATCCTCCCAGCTATTTCCTGTGTGTCCGGCGCTATGCGACAGCAAAGAGTACCTGTCTATGGCTCTATTGCTGGATCTTCCCGGCGACATTCAGGAACCCAGCCATCTACTGGGGTCCCCCTCAGATTCGTCTCCGACCGAGACTCAGCAAGGCCAGGATATTGGCCGGATGGGCCACACCGACTGGGTCCCTGGGTGCGCATACCCTAAAGGTGGACGCCGCACCCCGACTCCAGGACCCCCCGCAGGGAACGCCAAAAGGACTCGGAACACCTGACCTCTCGTCCAGATATACGCCTCCCCAGCATGCCCAGCGAGAGGAAAACTCTCCAATTGGCTGCTGGGAAAGACTCAATCTGCTGGGAATCCCTCTAGCTCCCACTGCTGGCCAAGGATGAACTTGCATCCCCAGAATGCAGTCCGAGCCAGTGGACCTTACCCAGAATAAGACAGGCCAGTAACTCAACAATTGCGATTGAAAGCAAAGTAACTCTCCCAATCAACTATTCTTTTTTTAAAGCACAATACCCGCGCTAAACGCAATGGGGGCGCTACATATGTTAAAGTATATTTTGATTATGATGCTCAATGCTCTCCTAAGCGAATTGTAGGCATGAGTTGATAGTTGTCCTTTCTGGCCACTATGTGTGGGACAATTGATCAGACACATTAGTAGACTTGTCTTTCATCCCCTAATTGTACACTACAGGACACAGACTGAGTATGTATAGGCTGGTACTTTCAGGTGATTGATATCACACTACCCCACTCATTGAGTCCTCAGTTTTTTGCTAAGCTTATGGACCACTTCTCCCTTATGGAGAAAACACTCTTAATCTTACTAGTTTTCTTTTCTTCGGGTTCTTCAAACAAGTCTTCTAATGCAACCTCTGTAAAAACACTGAGAACAGCCCCTGTGCCCCATGACGGCCTGTAATGTTGCTTCAAGTACTGCATCCTGCAGGGGTGCTCATGTTGGCACTTTGTGCAATGCTTTACCTGCACGGTGCTAGACAAGTCCAGATTCATAGTCCATTCCTATGAAGACCAGATCCTGAAGACCCCTGCAGCCAGGCCATGAAGGCTGCACTGTCCAACAGGCAGCGGCATGGGGGTTGGAAACCTCGATCTAGATAATCATCTTATGAAGGACTTTTTTTTCCCTGCCAGTTATCTGGAAACATCCACACAACAATTAAGATTCTTCATGTTTTTGGTTTGGTGATCAACTTCCAAAAGTCTGCTCCCAATCTTCACTTTACTTGGCATACTTAAGTTTAATCCTAGACACATCCCAAGCAAAAGTTTTCCTTCCAGAGTAGAATCTACTCTCTCACAACTCATGCTTGGCATATGAGATAAGAGACGCCCTCTGTGAAATTCTGCATGAAAGTTCTGGGTCTCATAGTTGCCTCATTTTTTAAGGTTGTTTGCTTACTTTCCTTCTCCAACACAACATCTTGTTGGCATGGGACAAGGAGGCTTCTTCTCTCAACCTACCCATAATGCTGTCCAGCCAAGCAAGGAGTTCCCTGCTCTAGTTTGGTGAATCGCCATCCCAGCCTTAATAATAGGTAAGTCATTCCTTCCACATCACTGGAAATTAATTAAGACCGATGCCAATCTTTCAGGCTGGGGCAAAATGTTCCAGTCCCTTACAGTTTAGGGATCATGATCATATGTGGAAGCCAAGCTCCCCATCAACGTTGTGGAGCTCAGAGTAATACAGATGAATCTTCAACACTGGACCGCCTTTCTGCAAGGATACCCAATTAGGGTGCATTCAAACAAGGGCAGAGTGTGGCCTACATGATTCACCAAAGGGGCACCAAGAATCATGCAGCCTTGAATGTAGTGAGCCAGATCATATCATGGATGGAGAAACCCTGTCCACTGTGGTCTGCTGTCTACATCCCAGGACTGGACAATTGGATTGTGGATTAATTTACCTGTCACTGTCTGAACCATGGGGAACAGGGCCTCTTCAGCCAACATCTTCAACCTGATATGTCAGAGGGGGCTGACCCCCAGACATGGATATCCTGGCCTCCACATTCATAAAACAAGTTACCTCTGTTTGTGGCCAGGACCAAGGAACCTCTAGCACTGGCCTAATCCATGCCTTCCCTTCAGTGCAAAATCCACTTAGTCTGCTCCACAAAATGGAGCAATAGAAGAAACTGGTGATTTTCATTGCATCAAACTGGCCGAGAAGAACCTGATAGAGACTGGTAGATCTGCCAACATGAAGTGTGTTAACAGAAGTGTGTTAACAAATTGCTGAGTAATATTTTTTATTTTCTGTAAGTGTTATGAACGCTCTTACAGTTATAAAGTGTTAGAGCATGGGTGCTCAACCTGTGGCCCTCCAGATGTTTCAGAACTACAGGTCCCATCATGCCTTTGGGAGTCATGCTTGTAACTGTTCAGCCCTGCAATGCCTCATGGGACTTGTAGTTTTGGAACAGCTGGAGGGCCACAGGTTGAGCACCCATGTGTTAGAGGAACGGCTCTTCCCTTTCAGTTGCACCACATTACACTCCCAGTTATTACGAGTACATGTGTATATACAGTACATAACAAATTTTTACATATTTTCATATAGTGGATAATGAAAAAGAAGAGGTTCCAGTAACGTTTTTGGATGAATGTGTGGAAGTTTAAGATGAGAGTGGTATATTGGTTTATTTTTAATCAGAGACATTATCTAGAGCACTAGACTTTTTGGCAGTTATAATAAAGGGAACCTTTCAGGACTGCTTGCTTGAATGAGGGAGATTTGGGGAAAACTCACTGCAGATGCCTGCTAGATCAAACTTGGAGGCAGACGTGTAATTAAATGCCACAGGGCCCTGGCATCTTTACACTTCTTGCTGTCCTTTTGCCTTGTATAGCACTAAGGTGCTCGTTAAATGGCGATGCCATTCATGTCAAGTGGGAGGAAGTGGCTGCACGGACAAAGCTGCTGCTCCCAATTTGACATTTGTGTGGGTGCGAGTCTCTGAACACACACTTAGTTTGGGAACGCACACCCATACGGATGTCAAATTGTACACTACAGGACACAGATTGAGTAATTATAGGCTGGTACCTTCAGGCGATTGATATCACACTACCCCACTCAATGAGTCCTCAGTTTTTTGCTATGCTTATGGCCCATTCTCCCTTACTGAGAAATCATAGACATGATTGGAGACTGCCTGCACGCAGATGCAGTCCATGAAGGCAAAACAAAGTCCTCACATGGGTGTATGCTTAAATAAGTCTCAAGGCTTGCATTTTTAACTTACATGAATGAGACTACACTGAGGGAAAAACTTGTCTGATCAGACAACCAATCTTACAATGAAAAAGCCCTGCATTAGATCCCTCTACAGCACAGCATTAGAATGGTTAGAAGGGAATGAATTACAAGGCTAGTAGAAACTGAAGGATATTAAGTCCTAAAGGTGGAGATATATCAATAGCTCCTGAAAAACAAAGGGGAGAGTTCTCAGATCAAATCCAGGGATCCTCAAACTACGGCGCTCCAGCTGTTGCGGAACTACACATCCCATCAGGCATTGTAAAACTCTGACATTCGCAGACATGACTAGGCATGATGGGAATTGTAGTTCCTGAACTGGAGGGCCATAGTTTGAAGACCCGTGGTGTAGAATGACATTGACGTTCAATACACTTGCAGCATAGGGGTACCGACTTACCCGATGTGGGTGGCGCCTCTCCCGTTTGTCTTGAACTCAATTAACAAGTAGAAAAAATGGGGGGAGAAGGGTAAAGACCCATAAAGTTCAGATAATGACAAAGGGGTGGGGCATCCTTTCACCTATATAAGAAAATTCCTTTTATTGCTTAAATATAATATACAAAAATGACATAGATATAATGTGAAGAGTATATGGAATTAAAAGACATTAAGAGCAAGGTGACCACGGGTGTGCACACCCACAAGACAGAGAAGTCGCACAATATTTTCCCTAAGTTGCCTCTAATGTCACAAACATGACGCATGGAGGAGGCACCATTGGCAGGATCAAGGGAGCTACACAAATGGTCTTTTTTTTGTCAAATTGTTTTTATTAAGACACAAATGGTCTTAATGGGTGCCGGCCGCTGACTGAAACATGCAGACACCCTGTAGATCTCGTTGCCTCAGTGCCCAAAAAATGGTAGTAGCCTAGTACATTAATCGTACATGAAGTGTATGTTAAAATATCTTCAGACTTTTGAACTAGACCTTATATGCAAGTGATCAGGAGGGAAGAGAACGGAGGAAATAATCATGTGGTGACGTTTACCAAGTACTGGCCAAAACAGACCCACTATAGACCCGCCCAGAGGCAATTAAGTTTGCATGTGCTGCGCTATATAAGTTTTCATTCATTCACATAAAGCCTCCTTTGTCTCATATCCCAGGATCTACAGAGCTGTCAGGTTTGTTTAACAGTAAAACAAGTGCATTTATGGAAGACCCCCAACGGAATCTTGTGTCAGTGGACAAGCATGAAAAGTCCCAAGCTGCTAGCATGGCAGTATAATATGCAGAAAAGTGCCAGCGTGCTGGATAAAAAGTCACGTAATAGCTAATATTGTAGCCTTATTTGATAGTAATTCATACAGTGATTAACAATATAGCAGATTATCTCCAAACATCAATAGATGTTATTACTCACAGTGAGTTAATCGCAGGAAAATACAATTCGTTTGGAAGTACTGAGACTCTAAGTATCTATTGGTCTAGATAGTTTCTTCCAGGCTATTGAAAATGCTATTCCTGCGAGCTGGAGAAATTCTCGATGTGACTGTGGCTGATCTTGATATACCTTCATAGCGCAGGAGCTCTTGCTAGTCTCAGGTCACAGGTGCTCACAATAAGCTTAGGTAGCCTTGTGCAGTGCGAGGCTACCATCGAGATGTCCGTGGATTGTGAGTTTTTGGAGTCCCCAAATTCCAGGGAGGGGAAGCCCGTAGGGCAACAGTTATAGCAAAATACTGGATTCAGCTTGAGAGGTCTCTTGCAGGTCCTTGCTTTTTCCAAAGCAATAAGGGGAGTTTTTTTCTGAAGATATCAAAGGGATGTGTGGCTGGTGTTTGGGGGTGTGCTGTGGCCCTCAGACCAATGACGTTTCGTTCACTGGAGTTGTGAACTTCTTCAGGGTAACTGTTCCCCCAGATTTTTAGGCTTTTCCCATGGCTCCAAAGAGGAAGTAAAAGTCAGGTGCTGGGGGGGGAGGGGAACAAGTCCTTGGGTTAGGAGTATTAACCCTTTCGCTGGCTAGTTGATGAGAGTGCATTTAGATGGCAATCTCTCGCCATCTTGTGGTTGTTTTCAAGAATGCACTCCTATGTCATTTTAAGTGCGACTAAAAGAAGAAGATGGTGCAACCCAGTCTATCAGTCTGAAGGTCACGTGTTTGTGTCATTGCAGTTAAAGGGCCTATTTAAGATACATTCCAGAGGCGCACTGGCACCATAGAGGAGAGATAGGACAGAGAGACTGGAGAAGCATCATATAAGGCTGTGTGGCTGTAAGGAGGTGGACCCTACCAGATTAAACTCAACGCCCTATATTCCAACATGTGAGGTGAGAGTTCTGGGAGCCCTCTGAGGGATATCACCATCTTCTTCTTTTAGTCACACTTTAAGTTGCATAGAAGTCACCCTGTTCCACACTTGGACTATTACTGCTACCCATCTTCCGTCTTGCAGATATTGGATACTTTGCACTTGATTGGACATTTTGCACTTTATACTTACGTGTTTTTTGCACCTGTAATTATTCTGTGAATACATAGCGTCCTACAGACGGTTCATTGGACACTTTGCACTTTATTGGACACTTTGCACTTTATATTTCTGTGGTATTTTGCACAATATTTTTATATATTTTGTGACCATATAGCGTCCTTCAGACGGTTCATTGGACACTCTGCACTTTTATATGTGTTTTTTCTACCCACCTTGTGATTTATTCACAATATTGTATCATTGGTTTGGTTACACTTTTTGCGCAAACCCCCCTTATTTAACATATTCTGTATTTGTGTAATGTAAACACGCATAGGTTTTGCTGCATTATATATACAGTGCGGAAAATAAGTATTTGAACACCCTGCTATTTTGCAAGTTCTCCCACTTGGAAATCATCGAGGGGTCTGAAATTGTAATCGTAGGTGCATGTCCACTGTGAGAGACATAATCAAAAAAAAAAATTCCAGAAATCACAATTTATGAATTTTTAACTATTTATTTGTATGATACAGCTGCAAAGAAGTATTTGAACACCTGTCTATCAGCTAGAATTCTGACCCTCAAAGACCTGTTAGTCTGCCTTTAAAATGTCCACCTCCACTCCATTTATTATCCTAAATTAGATGCACCTGTTTGAGGTCATTAGCTGCATAAAGACACCTGTCCACCCCATACAATCAGTAAGAATCCAACTACTAACATGGCCAAGACCAAAGAGCTGTCCAAAGACACTAGAGACAAAATTGTACACCTCCACAAGGCTGGAAAGGGCTACGGGGAAATTGCCAAGCAGCTTGGTGAAAAAAGGTCCACTGTTGGAGCAATCATTAGAAAATGGAAGAAGCTAAACATGACTGTCAATCTCCCTCGGACTGGGGCTCCATGCAAAATCTCACCTCGTGGGGTCTCAATGATTTGATTATGTCTCTCACAGTGGACATGCACCTACGATGACAATTTCAGACCCCTCCATGATTTCCAAGTGGGAGAACTTGCAAAATAGCAGGGTGTTCAAATACTTATTTTCCGCACTGTGTATATATATATATATAATTTTTTTGGAGCATTCTATATCCACTCATAGTAGCGCGAAGGCTATTATACACCATTCACCGATAACTCCCGGGGCCTTCTTGAGTTCCTCAAGTGCCTGTCTTTCATCACGGTCCAGGTTATCAACGGGTTTACTTGTCCAGTCTAGGTCAGATAAGTCGTCCTGAATAAGATCGAGAAAAACCCTCATCCACTTGTCTCTCTTAAAGGGGGGCATTTATTCTGAATTTGAGCACTTATTTTCCATGGTTCATCTGGGGGGGGGGGGGGGTGCAGGTATGGGGGGCTATTGGCCAATTCACTGAGGTGAGCATATCCAAAGCAATCTGTTCCAGGGGATCATTCAGTTCTGATGACAGTGGCTCAAGAGTGGGTCTATGATGTATCTGTCTCAGATATACTTTTCTTAGAAATAAAACAATATTTTTGTAGACCTCAAAGTTGTTCATTAGATTGGTCGGTAAAAAGGAGAGGCTGCTTTTTAAGGAGCTTGGTATGTCTTTCCTGAAGATCAAAATCTGAAAGGTTGATGACTGTGTTGTCCGGCTTAGTTCTTCCCATCCTTTCGGGGTTATCGGATATATTCATAGTCAGAGCTAATCCTTTTGATGGCTGCATGTTCCTGGTCACATCGGGCCTCTCCTGAAGTCTCTCTTGTTTGTTCTTCCTTTTCTTGGCGCCTGCGTTTCTTCCTGTATGTTTTAGAATCCCTTTGGTTGGGGCAGTCGTATCTTGTGACGACAGCTCCTTCCCTAAAAAACCCACATGGCGCTCCTCCTCTTCATTATCAGCTCCCAATGTATCAGACTGATTTCTCGAGGAGGATCTAGGGCCCTTTCTTGGTTTCCTAGACCTGCTTCGGCCTCTTCGATTGGTTAGGTCAAAGATTTCCCCCTTTTCCCAGTCCTCCAATGTCTCTTTGGAATTTGGATTGTTTTGTTGATTTAAGTTTTTTTGGGCCTTAACGACCTCCTTCTTCAAAGTTTTGTATTTATCAAATTCCTGTTTTCCGTTGAAAGGTTCTCATCAGTCTGTGTTTGCAGTTCCAATAGTTGATTTTTTTCCTCTTCCACTATTAATTTCATTACCTCGATGCCATGATCTTTCCATTTGTTTACGAATCATTCATTGTGCAGATGATCAGCAGGCATCACTCTTTCACGTAATCCTTGTGGAATGATTTTTCTTTCAATTTAAGTTTTCTAGGGACAGAATGTCCCTTTTCCGGTTCAGTTGTCTAATGGTTAAACTTCTGATGTTGTTTAAAGAGTGTTTTAATAGGATCATCATCTGTTAAAATCTGATTCTGTGGATTTCTCATAAAGGTCAATCTCATTTCTTCCTCTATTTTTTTACCGATAATATAAGCCACGTGTGTATCTAACAATGATTGTTGGCCAGCTGGTACTAAAAATTGCCTCTTGTATGACACTCAACCACTACAGGTATGTGCATATAGTCTGCAGATTATCAACTCCAGAAAAATCTCTCTTTTTATAGAGACTGGTCTAGTGATAATCCAAGGGGGATCAAGTTATGATCTATTAAAAAACAAAGGGGAGAGTTTTCAGATCAAATCCAGAGACCAGTGTATAGAATGACATCAACATTCAATACACTTGCAGCATAGGGGTACCGACTCACCCAATGTGGGTGGCGCCTTTCCTGTTTGTCTTGAACTCCATTAACAAGTAGAAAAAATGTGGGGAGAAGGGTAAAGACCGATAAAGTTCACCCATAAACTGTTTTGGCCAGTACTTGGTAAACATCACCACATGATTATTTCCTCCGTTCTTTTTCCTCCTGATCACTTGCATATAAGGTCTAGTTCAAAAGTCTGGAGATATTTTAACATACACTTCATGTACGATTAATGTACTAGGCTACTACCATTTTTTGGAGGTTCTCAGGCACTGAAGCAACGAGATCTACAGGGTGTCTGTCTGCATGTTCCAGTCAGCGTCCGGCACCCATTAAGACCATTAGTGTAGCTCCCTTGATGGTGCCTCCTCCATGTGTCATGTTTGTAATATTAGAGGCAACTTAGGGAAAATATTGTGTGACTGTCTTGTGGGTGTGCACACCCGTGGTCACCTTGTTCTTAAAGTGGAGTTCCACCCAGGAAAACAACATTTGCCCATATTGCTTTAAAAAATTAAATAAAAAAAAAAGTGAAAAAAAAAACTCACCCGAAATACCTGTTGCTATGCGGAAGTCCGTAATCTGCCTCTTCCACACTGCGGTGTCTTTTCTTCTTTTTCTGCTTGTGAATGGGGCGCGCTGCTTTCTGGGAACTGTGTGTGTTCTCAGAGAGCAGCCGCCCATTCACAAGCTAGCGTGAGACTCACGCAGGCGCAGTAAGAAATGGGCAGTGAAGCCGTGCGGCTTCACTGCCTGTTTCCCATAGTGTGAATGGCGGTGCGGGACCCGGAGCGATCATGGGGGCCATCAGCGCGGGCAAGTAGGACAAGGTAAGTGTCCTTATTTAAAGTCAGCAGCTACACTGTTAGTAGCTGCTGACTTTAAAAAAATAAAAATTGCGGCTGGAACACCCCTTTAATGTCTTAATGTTCTTAATGTCCATATACTCTTATTTATATTTTTGTATATTATATTTTAGCAATAAAAAGAATTTTCTTATATAGGTGGAGATCGCTGTCTTCGCCACCCCTTTGCCATTATCTGAACTTTATGGGTCTTTACCCTTCTCCCCCCATTTTTTCTACATATCAATAATTTCACCTGCAGAAATGAGGTTCTATCCTGAACATCTTATAGTTTGCAAACCCTGTCTAGATGTTCACTTTGATTGGTGCACAATAATACCAGAATCAAGAAAACGGGTCCCTCCACCTGTGGTGTGATAGACCATACTGGAAACCTGCCTAAGACTCCATTAACACTAATGCGTTTTTGGTGCATTTTGCAGAAATGCAGGGAATTTTTTTTAACATGGTTTAACCTATGGAACATGTTCACATTAATGCTTTTTTCTGCCACTGCCTTTTCGGAAAGGGTCTGGGACTTTTTTTTTCCTGCAAAAAGCAGCGTTTTGCATGTAATAGAATTCAATGGACCCGCATCCAAAATGCAAGTACCACTTTTTTTTTAACCTGTTTATAGCTGGTTGTTAAAGGAAATGTAAAATAAAAATAAAAATTGATGGCTAAAAAAAAAAAAAAAAAGAAAAAACGCAAATCGCGGTAACAATTGATTTAGAAGCAATTCCTTCTCCACTGAGGAGTAATTGGTAGGATCCTAATGCTACTACTAGGAACTTGACACAAAAGGAAAAAATAATAAAATGTGCACACCTAGGGGGCACAAGAAATGATTCTTAGAGCCGGTTCACACTGGGGCAACCTGGGATCCGACTTCAAGTTGCCCCAAGTCACGCGGTCAAGAAAATTAATGGAAGTGAATGGGAACCGTCTTAATGTACACTACTGAAGTCGCGCCGACTTCAGAAAAGGTTCCTGTACTACTTCAATCCGACTTGTAGGCAACTTGTACCCATAGTATATGGAAAACAAAATTGCGCAAAAAAAAACTGCAAATAAAACTAAGCAGTATAACAACAAGAAAATAAACAATAAAGTTTAGTCCATAAGAATGAAGAGTGAATACACAGAATCAGATGTGGTTTCAAAGTTCAATTGTAAGGTAAAAGTTCATATTATGGATCTCCCGGGTGTGAACACTGATGACAGACTTTGGGAAAAAAGTGTTGAAAGTAAACACCTCCACCATAGATACGAATGGTCTCTTACCAGATACACAATGAAAATAAGCCTTATGTCAAAACCCAAGAGTCCGCATGAACAGCGCCAACGTCCTGATCTCCTATATGGGGACCGTCCTCGGTATCGTCGGTATGCGTCAGGATGTATAAAAGGCTCGCATAGTGTAAAATCGTCAGATTTAATGTAAAAAGAAAAAGGTATGCACTTACAAGACAATGGTCAAAGACAGGCATCCAATATAAAATAAGCCGGCCGGCTAGCACATTCCGCCCATGTCTTCCGGGTAGAGAGAAGTTTGCGCGGTGACGTCAGCACGTCGCCTCCCTACGTTTCGTTACTAGAGGGACGTGTTCACGGGATATAGGCGGCGTGCTGAATCACCGCATATGTACACAAAGCGTGATGCGCAGCCTCAATGTCAGTCACACCAGGCCGCACGCCCGCCATCTTTGATACTGGAAAAAGTAAATTGCTATTGGTGGTAAATGAAATTAGTTCCCTTACCAAGGCAAACATTATGTTTTAAAAATATCATACCACCGGGATCTTAAAAATCAATATTAGAAACAGTAATGATTTTTACTAAATTTAAAAAGGAAAAATAAAAACGCAAAACAGCACTACCCCATTTAAGGGCAAGCACAGCGTATCTTATCCAAACATGGTTAGAGCTCACATCAAGTCTGCTCAGCCCGCACATCAATACACTACAAACGAATATATGAAAAATTGCTATGTCACCCATATATACTGCTATACATAAATAAAACATATGGTTGTGGTTTACACAGAAAATAAAACTCACATTCATAATCCTGATTTTATAAAAAAACACACCAAAAATGATCAGTAATTAGTGAACCTGTTTTTCAAGAGTTGGCTATGAAACAGTTCACATCCACCTCTATGTTGAGGCCAAAGGGGGTGTAACATTTTAGTTTATGGACCCATGACATTTCTAGTTTGGAGATGGTCCTTACAAGATGGCTACCTCTCCAATGGGTATTGAATTTATCAATACCTAAGAAGATGGTATTCTTAGGGTCCATACTATGGACTGTTAAATAATGTTTTGACACAGAGTGTTTGGTATATCCCAACCTGATGTTATTTATGTGTTCATTTAAACGTACCTGTAGAGGGCGCTTCATCCTGCCCACATATTGCAGACCACACGGGCACTGCAACATGTAAACCACCCCCTTGGTACAACACGTGATAAAAGGTTTGATAGGATAATTCTTGGAAGTACAGGAGGAACTAAAATTAGTGGTTCTCCTTGAGCTACGAACGTTAAGGCTACAAACTTGGCACCTGCCACATTTATAGTAGCCCGTGAGGTCCGATAGAAACCTGGACTCCTGGAAGCAAATTACCCAAAACCCTGTCATTTTTTAATATGTGCCAATGCTTATTTATTATATGTTTGATGTTCGCATATTGGCAAGAATAGTTGGTTATGAACGGATTCTTGAAGTTATTATTGATAACTCTGTCTGTTTTCACCGACTGTAAATCAGATCTATCCACCCCTTGAACTAATGCCATAGTATTGGTCAAAAAGTCCTTGGAGTAACCCTTTTCTATAAATCGTGAGGTCAAAACCCCAGCCTGTTCCACAAAGGTTCTGTCTTCCGTACAGTTACGTTTCAAACGGAGATACTGACTCTTGGGAACGGACTTGAGCCATGAAGGATGGTGGCAACTACTCTTTGGAATGAAGCCATTCCTATCAGTGGCCTTAAAAAAGTGGATGTGACGAAATGGGCATTATTAACATAAATCGTTAAGTCTAAGAAGTTTATATTATTGCAGCTCACCTCATGACTTAAATGTATCCCCCTATCATTGATATTAAGGGAGGTCATAAATTGGTTCAAATCCGACTCAGTGCCATCCCATAGGAGGAGATGTCGTCAATGTACCTTGCCCACAATATGACCTGAGGCCTGGTACTAGCACAGACGACATCCTCCTCCCATTTGGCCATAAAAAGGTTAGCTAAACTAGGGGCGTATTTAGCGCCCATTGCCACTCCTCGGTCTTGTCTAAAAAAACACCCATTAAACCAAAAAAAATTATGCATAGCGGCATACTCTAATAGTTCCATGATATATAAAACCTGTTTTGTGGGCAAACCTGAATCTTTCCTTAAAAAGTAAGAAACTGCTTCTAAACCTAATTGGTGAGGAATTATGGTGTAGAGCGAAGTGACATCCGCAGTAGCCATCAAGAGGTTTGCCGAAGGGGTAATGTCAGCCAACATATTAATAATGTGCCTAGTGTCTTTGACGTATGAGGGCATACTACGTACTAGAGGCTGTAGATAAAAATCTATATACTTGCCCACCCGGGACGTAATGGAATCAATTCCACTAACTATTGGTCGTCCCGGGGGGCAAGTAGAATCCTTATGCACTTTCGGGAGATAATAGATTATGGGGATTCTTGGACACTTAGGGATAAGGAATTCCTTCTCTTTTTTTTTTTAGAATCCCCAGGTTATAACCTTTCCAGACCAATTTCTCAAGCCTCTTTTTGTATTTATAATTAGGGTTTAACCTTAGAGGGGAATATGTATTTGTATCTGAAAGCAACCGTTCCATTTCCTTCATATAATCTACTTTGTTCAAAACAACTATCCCCCCCCCTTTATCCGCCAGGCGAATAATGATATCTTTATTACCACACAAAGATTCAATGCCCCTCATAATGTTCTGTTTAGTTTTTACCTGTTTAAACTTTATATCCTCTAAGTCCTTCAAGGCCAAGTCTCTGAAGACTTTTAGAGAAGGTGCCAAATGGCCAGGTGGATTATATACAGAGGCATTAGATAAGCCAGAATGTGTATAACTATGAGAGAGTGTTTTGGACGGATTAAAGGGGTTAGAAGCCATGTATCGTTGGACATTAAGCTTTCGGACATAACGATGTATGTCCATATATGTACCAAATTTATTTAAATTCTTGGGGGGGGGGGCAAATTTAAGCCCTTTGTCAAGAACGGCCAGTTCAGAGTCAGTGAGGGGGTGGGCACTCAAATTAAAAACGCCAGCCCCCGTTACTTTCTCGGCCTTTTGGGACTGAATGCGCCACCCCCCTCTGGTCCCTCTTTTAGTTCTCCTACTCTTTTTATGCCTTGCCCGGCACGTGGAAAACCCCATTGAGTTTGTGGTTGGGAGTATGACTCTAGTTGATTGCCATCATGGCATAAACTGTACCCTCCACTCGCACCCTGTTGGTTAACTCCTGTTAGGGGTATGCCATATACATCACCCCCAAAAGCAGAATCATCATTCAGAGGTAAAAAGCTGTTATGTGTCAATACATTATAGTCAACATCATAATCCCCCGTATAATAAACAATCCCATCATCCCTGGGCATTCCCTTAGCTGGGACAGAGGGATATATATTACTAGCAAGAATAGGGTCACCAGGGCCCGTATTGGAAGGTTTAATTTCCTCATCCAGCCTTACGAGTTTAGTTGTCTTACGTCAGCTCTGCAGGGGCAGGCTCAGAGGTGGTTGACGCCACGCCAGCTTAAGCCTGGAATGGTGGTTAGTGACAATGGCACCAACCTCCTCTCTGCCCTGCGACAGGGAAAACTGACCCATGTGCCCTGTTTTGTGCATGTCCTGAATTTGGTGGTGCAGCGGTTCTTGGGCAGGTAACGGGCTTACAGGATGTCCTGAAGCAGGCCAGGAAAGTCTGTGTGCATTTCCGGAGGTCATATAATTCCACTGCTCGGCTGACAGACCTCCAAAGGGAATACAACCTGCCCAAGAACCGTCTAATCTGTGACATGCCCACCAGATGGAACTCTACATTGGCCATGCTGCAGCGGCTGCACACGCAGCAGAGGGCCATCAATGAGTACCTGTGCCAATATGGCAGCAGAACTGGTTCAGGGGAGCTTGTTTTTTTTCCCCCACGCCAGTGGGCCTTGATCAAGGATGCATGCACTGTCCTGTCACCATTTGAGGAGGCCACGAGGATGGTGAGCAGTGACAGTGCATGCATCAGTGAGACTGTGCCTCTTATTCGCATGTTGGAGCACACGCTACGTGGGATAATGGACAGGGCCCTTGAGGCATAACAGAGGGAGGAAGAGGAGGACTTCCTTACCTCTCTAGGCCCCCCTTATCCAGACAGTGGTCCTGCTTGCCCACCTAGCACACAGGAAGAGGACGAGAAGGAGGAGGAGGATGATTGTATCAGCAGCATAGAGGTGGAGCCTAGCACTCAGCAGCAGCAGTCTTCAAGTGATCACTTACAGTCCCAAGGAACCCATGGACTTTTACGTGGCTGGTATGAGGTGGCTGCGGATCCTGTCGTCCTCAGTGACCCAGAGGACTGTGCCCCGAATGCCTGAGCATACCTATGCTGCATGGCCTCCCTGATCCTGCAAAGCCTGCGTTAGGATCCTCGTGTTCGTGGTATCAAGGAGAGGGATCATTACTGGCTGGCAACTCTCCTTGATACACGTTACAAGAGTAAGGTTGCGGAGCTTATCTTGCCGTCGCAGAGGGAGCAGAAGATAAAACTTCTGCGGGAAGCCTTGCAGAAGGGTCTGTGCAACGCGTTCCCAGAACCTGGGGGATTACCAAATCCTGGTCCTGGACAACGTGTTGCTGAGGCTTCGGTGAGTCACAGAAGGAGCGGTGGAGAAGGTGGCCATCTGACCGATGCGTTCAGACAATTTTTTAGTCCGCAGCCCCAAGGTATGAACGATTCCAGCAACCATCGCCAGCGTCTGGTTTACATGGTGCGGGAATACCTAGGGGCAAGATCAACCTTCCCGACCGAAAATACTCTGGCTTACTGGGTCTTGAGGATGGATCACTGGCCAGAGCTTGCACAGTACAAAATTTAGCTACTGGCTTGCCCTGCATCCAGCGCTCTTTCAGAACGCAATTCAGTGCTGCTGGAGGCTTTATGACTGATCCGTCGATCGACTGACCTTCATAAAAATGAACCAGGCTTGGATCAACACCAGCTACCAAGCATCTGATGCTGATGTAACTGAATATTTTTTTTTAAATGTCAGATCCCTTGGAGACTGGCTATGCTGATGCTGAGTGACTGAATATCCCTTTTCTCCTCACTGATCTTGCTGATAGCTAGTAAGAAAATGTTTGTTTCTGGGCGTCTAATAACAATTTTTGATGCAATACTTTGCATGTGGCTTTTTGTTGCGCTCCAATTACAATATCTGTGAGGGGTTGCAGTGTTGTGGCACCCCCACCAGTGCCTAAGGCCCATTTTTTCTGCCCCTGTTCTAGTATTTTTCTTTGATTCTTTTATAATTTGAGTTCATTCTAGCTTTCTCCTACGTTATCATAGTGTCATGTTTATTTTCCTGTACTAAATACTCATCATTGTCAATGTAAACACCACAAATCTAGATTTGTTCTTTTAGGCAGCATTGATATAATAAAAAGGCACACATTGTTGAGTATCCAAAAATATTTATTGTTTCACACGACAAAATGTGTCATTTTTATTTTTTCAAAAAGTATCTTAATAGAAATTCTTTTATTTTTTGTCAAGAAATATATTTTTGCTTTGAAATACTTGTCTACAACTTTTTTTTTTTTTTTTTAAACCCTCACCAGCACATCAATCAGATCCTTTAACTTGTTAAGGACCGCCGCATGTACATTTACGTCGGCAGAATGGCACCGACAGGCACATCAACGTATATATACGTTGGTGCCTTGGGGGGGTTCGGACCCCCCCCCGTACATGCAGCGGTCCGCGCGGCTGTAGGAGCGATCCGACAAGAGGGGGCGGCTATTCGTTTTCGCTTATGAGCCAGTAACTGTAATCGGTCTACACTTCTCACCTTCTCCAATGATTGGTGTAGAATTTGTCTGTCATACCCCTTTTCCTCAAACCAAGTTGAAAGTATGGATGCCTGTCTCTCAAAGGTGAGAGGATCAGAACAATTGCGTTTTAGACGCATATATTGCCCCAAAGGTACTGATTTCAACCAAGTGGGGAGATGGCAGTTGTCTAGTGGAATATAAGCATTCCGATCTGTTGGCTTGAAAAAAGTAGATGTAACAAATCTGTCTCCCTCAACAGTGATCTGAAGGTCTAGAAAGTGGATAGAATGTTGGCTGATCTCAAAGTTAAACTTGATGCCCCCTGGTGTTCTGATTTAGACCTGACATGAAGTCTTGTAGATCAGTTTCACCACCATCCCACAGGAGGAGGACGTCATCGATATACCTCGACCAGAGAAGAATCTCTGGACGGCGGCAATTATCGATGACGTCCTCCTCCCACTTGGCCATAAAGAGGTTGGCCAAGCTGGGGGCATATTTAGCCCCATGGCCACGCCCCTGTCCTGTCTGTAAAATAAATTATCAAACGGGAAATAATTATGCGTGGCTGCATATTTCAACAGTGCCATGATGAAATCAATTTGCGCTCTGACGAGCCCGGACTGTCTCTCTAAGAATAGAAGCACAGCCTCAAAACCTAAGTGGTGTGGTATGATGGTATATAAATGACTTCTTACCAGGCGGAGCCCCTAATAATTTGGGGGGCCCTTCGCAGCTTTGCGGGGCCCTAAGCGGCTTGCATAGTGAGCCTATAGGGCGGATGCCAACACTTGTGCTACTGAGTCCATATGTGTAACCAACTGCTGAGCAATGAGCATACTCTCCCTTTACTGTATATTGACTTAAGCTGGATTATTTAAATCTAGTTAATAACACATCTACATTAAATAAAAAATTAGTCTCACATAAAAAGATCATAAATAGAATGAACGACCAATTATTATGCCCACAAACATGAACCTTGAGACATCTATTCTTGAACTGTATATATACAACCTGAAAGAAAAAGTACATGCCGCAAAATAATAAAAACAAATAATCACATGATGAAAATTACTTACTTCTTCTGATGACTCTTCGAATGCTCTCCATCTGCTCCGGCTCTCTGATTTTTAGGTCAGACCATCTCTTACACAACTGCTCCCTGGACCTCTGCACCCCAAATTTTTCATGGATAGTCTTCTGAACCTTCTCCATGATCTGGGTCTTGACTTTATTTGGGTTCTTGTAAGGCCCTCTTTTGCAGTCATAGTCCTCCTTTTTAAGAATGGCAACCATCTCCACCATCTCATCTGTCAGGGAAATGGCCGTGGAAGTACTGGCAATCTTGCCAGTAGAAGAAATGGCCGAAGGCTGTGTCATGGAAATGGCTGTGGAAGTACTGGCAATCTTGCCAGTAGAAGAAATGGCCACCAGAGGCACATCATGTGACAGGTGGATCTTCCTGCTGGTCTATAAAAGGCTGCCATTGTCTGATACAAACTGCTGGATTGTCTTCAGGTTTTCTGTGTCTCCAGTATCCTGTTTATCCTGAATCTCTGGCTGACCCCTGGCTTACGTCTGAACCTGTTTATCTCCTCGCATCTGACCCCGGCTTGGCTGACTACTCTATATCTTCTGCTCCTGTGTATGACCCGGCTTGTTCTAGTACATTCCTTTGGACTGATTCCTGTGTATGACCCTTGGCCTGGCTTCAGACTTCGTTCTTGTCTTACTTACGGTACAGCACCTGAACCCCTACCCTGCATGGCTACAGAGTCCGCTCTTCCAGCACACCCCAGCTACCTTGCCTGCATCTACCTAGTCAGCAGCAGTACTGGCAACCCATGCATCTTTGGGCCCTGCACTCCCTGTCTCATTCCCAGGGGTGCGGTGCACTTAGCCGCAAGGGGCGCCCTCTCAGCAATCCAGCCTCGCACCAGAGACTTGATATCATCGAAGGACATGTTGGTGGCTTTGTACCTTCTCCTGCTCCTGGTGTGTGCCTGGTCTCTCTCCTGCCTTGAGGTTGCAGCTTCATGTCTCTCCTGAGTCTCCTCCATCATGTCTTCAATGAAGTGCATTTACCGACCGAAACGGGGCGTGGCAATTACTAGAACGATCGTCATGGGCAGGAATACATGCAGAGCTTCTTGCATGCGCAGTGTATAAAAGGATATTGCGTGAGTGAGAACGTCGTTCATAGTCGGTAGAAAATGTTGGGAAAACGATCATGCAGTACGACAATACGAAACTTGATTTTGAACTTTATGATCAGTGGATGAGTGTGTGAGTTAGATATGGGGAGAAAGCTAAGGCTTGACTGACATTTGTTTTTTTTTGCTAAATTTTGACTTGCAGAAATAATGGAGGCCTTCAGAGAACAGGAGTTCTTCACAGAATTTGTTCAAAGGGGGCCCCGGATGGCAACCCCCCCTTTTTTCTAGAATTTTTCTTTCCCAAAAAAATAATTTATTCAGCCAAGATCTGGCATTGTAATGGCCCCCCCCACCCCTAAGGTAATCGACATATTGTTGACACAGCATGTGCGCTTTGGGGGGCCAAGCCTGTATGGCCACAGGCTCACGGGCCACCACTGGAACATCAATGGCCTCACCAGGCACAAGTGTCATGTAGTTTGTTGAGGGTCTCTTTAGGAAATTGTGCAATATGCAGCAGCAAAGTATGACATGGTTCAGATTCTACTTAACAAACCTACAGTCCTTGTCTTGTTTGCATCGCCTGTATACTGCTGTTCAAAGTATATAGGGCCAAAGGGTCTTGTCAGGGCCAATGCTGGCTATAGGCTCACTATGCAAGCCGCTTAGGGCCCCGCAAAGGGCCCCCTAAATTACTAGAGGCCTCGCCTTGTGAGAAGTGATTTTCGCCCCCTCACCCCGCTTCTAAACTCGCTGGCTGAGTCATTTACGACAGCAGAACACCCCCCCCCCGCTTCTCAACTTTCTTTAATGTAACATGTCACTGTGGTCAGCGCCCCCCGCTTCTCATTTTTAATGTACCATGTCATTTTGCTTAGGGCCCCAGGGAGGTCAGGATCGGCACTGGGTCTTGTAATGACCTGGGGGGAGTGGTGGCGGGGAAACTCATGCTATTTTTTTCAATGATTTTTATCCATATTGCAGGGACCAAACATTACATTAAAGCCGCAAGCAGTATTAAATGGATTTTTTCTTATAGTAGTCTCATGTTGTGCAGGGACATTTCTAAACACGTGCCACTACTATAGACACCCAGCAGGTACGATATTTAAAGGAATTTTTCATTTTTTTTTCACTTTAAGCATCATTAAAATCGCTGCTCCAGAAAAAAATACAGTTTTAAAAAAAACAAATTCCATTAATACATGTTCCCTGGGGCAAGACCCGGGTATTCAAAGACGTTTTCCAACAATAACTTGAATATTGGGCTTTAAAATTAGTACTTTTGAATTCGAACGTTCGAGTCCCATAGACTTCAATGGGGTTCTAAATGTTTGCGCGAACGGTCGGTCTGTTCGAACGTTCTGGTGCGAGCCGAACGCGGGGTGTTTGGCTCATCCCTAATACTGACACATTATAGCATAAGAGAAGAAGAATAATATTGTATTGGGTAAGTATAAGACTTTAACAGATCTAAAGTGTCTTTAGTTAAGTGTGTTTCTGGAAGTGCCGTAGTGTGATAAGGAGTCCAGAATGGCCTTGCGTTTCTCTCTTTCAGACCATGTATGTTCCACGAGGTCAAATTAATCTCCGCTGACATAATAAGAGGCAAACAGATAATGGGGGGCTAACATATTGCAGAGCCAGCACAAATGTCCCACTGGCCCCAACATGAAATAAGTGATTTAGGGAGGTGGGGCAAAGAAAACACATTTTTCAAAGGGGACTGAGCAGTAGCAGCGATTTGTCGGACCATATTGAATGCAGTATGACACAGCAGGGTTGGTTGAATAGAACAAAAAACCAACAAAATAAGAAACAACGAAAAATATCATAACATACAAACAGGTATACAGATCATATCCTGTAGGAGTATCCATGGGGGGAAGAAACACGCCGAGGCCTCTTGTGAGCCTAAATTCTACTCCCAGTGCAGTCAGGAGCAGAAAAAGTTAACCAATGTAAACCTCAATAATTATGGGATTTTGTAGGCAATCAAGGAAAATATATTAAAGCGGAGTTACACCCAAAAGTGGAACTTCTGATTAATCCACTCCTCGCCCCCTGTCATGCCACATTTGGCATGTCATTTCTTTTTGGGGAGAGTGGGGGCTTCAGGAGGAGTGGGACTTCCTGTCCCACTTTCTCCTTCCGCCGAGGGGCTGCTAAGGCAAATAGTCATATTGCCTTTTGGCAGCCCCTCCCTGTAGGCTATCGCCTGGGACACGTGACAGGTCCCAGGCAATCGCCTGTCCAATCGGATGGCGCAGCACCGCTTGCGCATTCGCAGTGGGTGCCCGGCCGTGAAGCCGAAAGCTGTCACGGCCGGGTGTCCACACTTAGAATGAGGACGCCGGCCGGAGAGGGGGGGAGAGGAGCAGAGCCCCGGCCGGCGTGTCGCTGGAACGTGGAGCAGGTGAGTGTATGTTTATTAAAAGCCAGCAGCTACACTTTTGTAGCTGCTGACTTTTAATAAACATTAAAAATGACTAGAACACCCCTTTAAATTTATAAAATTGTATTTTACCAGGACGACGGCCATTATGGGAATGATCAGGATGATTAGCATCCCCATTATGGCCATCATCCTGGTCTTATTCCAGAGACAGGATATGATGCAGCAATGCAGGGGGCGTGGTAATGACGCAATCGCGTGCGCATTACATAAGGGACGCCAACAGCATCCATCAGCGCCATTCCTCTGCTATCCATTTAAGAGACAGGTGCTCCATCCATGTGTAGCCATGCCAGATTTCTTCTACCTGCTACCAGTGTTTTTGGGACTTTGCTATATGTCACAGCTGATATTCAAACTTGAATCCATTTGATATCAATGCAAGATTGAGCTTTTTACAAGTAAGTCAATTCATCATTTTGAATTCAGCCAGCTACTGGGCCAATCTTTTAGTAAATATCATTTAGGTTGACCCGGTATCCCTTGGAATAGATATTAATTATCATCCTTGGGATTTACCACCACTTTTTGTCTTGTTCCCCTTGTCCCACAGTGCAATCTTTCCATCTTTTTCTGGGAAGTCCCAAACCTGTAGCCAATGGATGTTGTTATTTTGGTGGAAGCTCTTAATACATCGATGTATGTTTTTTCCTTGCCATCCAGAAAAGTGCTTCTGCTAAATAAGTCTTTACATTGTAAGTGCATATGAATGATGTTCCATTTTATACGGACTTTATACACATCTCCATACATGGTTATGTACTAATTGTTTATCAATTGATTGTTTTTTTTTAGAAATTATATTATTCCCTAAAAATTTGTCTATAACAGTACAATTTGAAACGCGTTGGATATCCCCTTCTACTGTATTCCTCTGTATATTTACCTTTGAAAGGAACAGCAAGTATGTGGGGACTACCACTTTATGTCTAAGGCCGCGTACACACGATCGAATTTATCTGCTGAAACCAGTCCGACGGACCGTTTCAGCAGACAAATTCGATCGTGTGTACGGGCGAGCAGATAGGTTTTTCCAGCAGACAAATTTTAAAGCATGCTTTAAAATGGCCACGTCACTGCGCTGTCTGCCGGGGATTTTGGTTTGATCGTGTGTACGCGGCCTTACAGAGATTCTTGTATCACCGATAATATATACTGCAATATTTTTCCCATGTGGGAATTTTTATTGTAACTTTATTGTAATTTGCTATAATAAAAACACAATTTTATAAATGGAATATATATTCCTTGATTGCCTACAAAAATCCATAATATTTGAGGTTTATTCTCGCAGCTTTAGTATCTCCAGCGAGAAATCCGGGAAGAATGAGATCTTTGATCTATTCATTTCTACCGGACCTTTTGGTG
The DNA here is from genome assembly GCA_029574335.1 of Rana kukunoris. Classification (NCBI taxonomy): domain Eukaryota; kingdom Metazoa; phylum Chordata; class Amphibia; order Anura; family Ranidae; genus Rana; species Rana kukunoris. The sequence goes on from CM056052.1 coordinate 128,876,371, forward strand.
CAAGCCAGATTGAGAATAATGCATCTTCAGAATGAATGGTCTAGGGTATTTTCCAGGAGGTACTGGGCGAGTGGGTATGCGATGTACCCTCTCCACCACAAAGAAAGGCGTGAAGTTCTTTTTCTCAAAGGTAGTAAGCAACCATTTCTCAATAAATTCCGTTGGATTTCTACCCTCGATTTTTTTCAGTTAGACCCAGGATACAAATGTTATTTTTCCTTAGTCTATTCTCCATGTTATCAATGCGATTAACATGACATTGAACTACATGTTTAGCCAGGACATTTCTCCTAACTGGAGCCAAGTCATCTTCTAGTGAACCCACTCTGCCTTCCAGCGCAGAAATGCGCTCCAGTACTTTTTACACGGCATGGTGAATTAGTGACGTCCTCTCTAAGGCGTTGAAACTGTGTTGTAAGGGTAGTCAGAGAGGAGTTACAGCTTTGGGCTTCCATGAAAAGGTCACAGAGTGGGTTCTGGATGGGTATGTTGCAGCATAGCTGGTGTATCTACAGCCCATGCAGGCTCCAGCATATCAGGAGGTGGGCACTTGTTCTCTCTTGAACTAGCAGGACAATTAAAAGAGGAGGACTAATCCTGTTCACAGAAGCCAAGGAATCATAAGAGGAGCTCTGCCTTGGCTGTTCCTCTTCAGGCAGCCAGGCCAATCTCTCCAGCCAGGCTGCGGCTGCTTTGCCTGTGTCCCAGGTGGGAGCGGATCAGTGCTCTTGGCTGCCCTGAGTTGGCGTCCTGATCTCCTCCTTGTTGTGCCTTGTCATGGCTCTGGTGTGATTTAGAAGAGAGAGCCGGCTGTGGAGGATAATAAGCACCGCAAATGGGAGCTACGGAATCGGTGTGAGGCTGAAAGGAAGCAAGATAGGAAGCAAGGAGTCAGTGAACATGTAGAGCTCACCGTCCTCTCACATCGGAATCTAGCAACGGCCCCTAAGGATACCAACTTGGTCCTTACTGATGCACTCAGCACATGCCAAATGTGGAGCTACCTGCGTGAGCTACACCTAAAGTGACTAGCCTGGGTTTGGATGGTGCTCACAATGGGTTGCAAGCCTATTGGGCTAGAGAGGAGTCCTAAGTACCCTCTTAGTACTAAGAACATTGTCATTGGAGAAAACTTGGCTCACGATTAAAATTCTAAGACAGTAACTTACATTAACCATCTGGGAGGCACCACAAGTTTCTTAGCTCAAAAATAAGTGGATCTGATTGCCTTTCTACCCTGCTCCCTCAATGATGTGTGTGTCATTGCAGAAACAGGGCTTAGACAGTAATTTCTTTTCTTAGGCGCCGTACACACGGCTGAGGTTCTCGCTGAAAATCAGCGAGAACCTCGCTGGAATGCACATTCCAGCGAGGACCTCGGCCGTGTGTACGGTCTCAGCGAGCTTCCCGTCGGGAAGCCCGTCGAGCCAAAATAGAGAGCACGCTCTCTATTTCCTCGACGGCCCGCCTGGAAGAATGGCTGGTTGCCATTCCCGACGGGCGGGTCGCCGAATCCGACGGCCGGGAGAGAACCTCGACGGGCGGAACGATGTGTTCTGCCCGTCGAGGTTCTCTGCCGTGTGTACGGCACCTTAGACTTCGAAAGACTGGAAAATATTCTCTCTACTGCAGTTATGTGAAATACAATTTAATTGGATCCAACTTCTGTGTCTTATTGAAGAGTAAAGCTGCCTGTGGAGTTTGTCAAGTCAGCAGGTGAGCATACCAACCTGACAGAACAGTGCCTATTTCTGCACAAGGGGCACTCACATTTGACACAGGGGTTTACTTACTAAAGCTGGAGAGTGCAAAATCACTCTCACTTCTGCATAGAAACCAAGGCTGAGGTTAGAAGCTGATTGGTTTCTCTGCAGAAGTGAGACTGATTTTTCTCTCTCCAGTTTTAGTAAATAAGCCCCTCAGTCTTCTGTTCACGCATTTGTTAAGTGTTCTTCGTTGGATGTTCAGGACTCAACTTATGCTGGATTCAATTGTTAGGGTTTTCTGGTGGCTCTGTAGGGTTCTTTGACCAATTGTGAACTTTTAGCTTCAATTGTCTATTTTGCTCACCCCTCAGTTTTCTTCTTTTTTTTTTTTTCAATCAAATGCATATAGCCTATAACAAAATTACCAGCCATAGACATAATATGAAACACAAAAACTTTCAGCATTAAGAGCATCTTCATCTACACATAGAATGAGTACCAGTAGGGGTATTAGCCCATATAGAAGTTCTAGCATATCCAGTAACATTACAGTACCAAAATACCATTACAACAACAACTACTTTTTGAACCATCGTTTGGCATTCATACCAAGAAGCCTGTCAAAGACCAGATACGCCGGGGCAAAGCCTGTGTACATCCAGCCATGGGACCCAGAGTTTTTCAAGTTTTCTCGAGCAACCCCTATGCTGATAAATAATATTTTCCATCCGGTGTGTATTACCTACAGCAGCAATCCACTCTTTGACTGTGGGAGAACTCTCTGACTTCCAGTGCCTCATTAACTTTGAGCTAGAAATAGGGTTCTAAAAATTGCCTCTCTAGTGTGTTCATCCCATTCAAATTCGTCCAACAAGCAAGGTTTAGGGTCTAAAGGGATAGAGATCTGAAACACCCCCTTTAGAGTGTCCTCCACTCCCTTTCAATAGGAGTGTATATTTGGGCACCTCCACAGTAGATGGATCAGATCTCCATGATCTCATTTACATCTGGTGCATGTCGGAGGGGGGGGGGGGGAAGAAAACCCATAGTGTGTAATCGGTGGGGAGTGTAGTACACCTTCAAGAGGATATATAATTGTGTTATTCTCTGTGAAACACTTAAGGAGCAGGTTAAGGAGCAGGTTATCACCGAATGGGGGGCTTCCTTCCATTGATCCCCAGTAAACTGACCAACATGCCCCTCCATCTTAGCTAGCGCCCCAAGGGGGTATTTTCTCAGGAATGTCTGAAGTAACATGGTATTACATTGTGAAATAAAACCCTTGGAAGTAGTAGCCTCCTTGACTAGGTTAAACAGGGGTGTTGGAGACAGAGACCACTCGCAAGATCCACTCTGTTCTGCTATGGCATGCCTTAGTCGCATGTAATCAAAGTGCATTAAGATTGGTAAACCAAATGCCTCCTGTAGTGCTTCAAATGACAACATAACTCAATTTTAAAAAATTTGCCTTAAGTACACCACACCATACCTCTTCCATAATATCCCATGTTGCAGCTTAGCAAGCTCATGGTAAGTTCAGTTCGACCAAAGAGAACTACATTTGGTAGCCCCCCCACCCTCAGTTGGATTGTCCCATAGTATCTAAATTACTTTATCTTGTTTCCTATAGTGTAGAATTAAAAAAAAAAATATTGAGTTTTTAACTTATGAGGTCCTTTTCATTTGATATATAACAGGACACAGGTCTCTCCCCATTGTTCTTAGGCTCTACTTCTACTTTTGTTTGCTAACAAAACTGAGGCATACTTAGAGTGAGAGGGGTTGTACCGGGCTGTTCAACTACAGCTTTGTTTTTGCCAGTGTTCAATCTCCTGAAGGCAGCAACATAACCTAATGTGCCTGAGTTACTTTATCCTGTGTCCTGTAATATACTCAGGAGAAAGGATTTTACAAAAATTAAAAAATACTATTATTTTCTGGAAATTTAAAGTGAATTCTAGTTGAATGTTGAACGTGCTGATTACCCTTTTGTCCTTATCTTCTTTTATCCGGTTTTAATTCAATCTTATTTTATTTAGAAAAAAAAAAAGAGATACAAAAAGATAGGTAACGTCTCAAGCATTACATACAGTAAAAGCAATTACATCAACAGTAAGCATCGTGTTTGACATAATAAAAGCATGTCTAAGTTAAAGGAATGAGAGCATGTGCGTGTGGACCACCATAAGGCCGTACGATTTAGCAATCCCCAGATATATAAAATAATCATTAATTGTATCTACCACTTTTATCCGGTTTTAATAAATCAGCCCCACATTGTTTGGGATCCTTTATGACAATTTTGACTTTTTACAGATTATTCACTTCAAGACCAAGCCTATTTCTGACACTCGTTGTTTACAAGTTAACCACTTGCCTACTATGCACTTAAAGCGGAGTTCCACCCAAAAATGGAACTTCCACTTATCCCACTCCTCACCCCCTTACATGCCACATTTTGCATGTATTTTTTTTTGGGGGGGAGTGGGGGCTTCAGGAGGAGTGGGACTTCCTGTCCCACTTCCTCCTTCCGCCGAGGGGCTGGTTAGGCGATTAAGCTTAATCGCCTACAGCAGCCCCTCCCTGTAGGCGTTCGCCTAGGACACTGACAGGTCCTAGGCGATCGCCTGTCCAATGGCATGCGCAGTGGGTGCCCGGCCGTGAAGACGAAAGCTGTCACGGCCGGGTGCCCACAGTATCAATGAGGATGCCGGCCGGGGAGGGGGGGAGAGGAGCGAAGCCCCGGCCGGCGCGTCGCTGGAACGCTGGAGCAGGTAAGTGTCTGTTTATTAAAAGCCAGCAGCTACACTTTTTGTAGCTGCTGACGTTTAATAAACATACATTTTGGCTGGAACACCCCTTTAAATCCCCTTCCTGCCCATTACAGTTTTCAGCTTTCAGCACTGTAGCAATTTGAATGACAATTGCACGGTCATGCTACCCTGTACCCAAATTGCATTTGTATTATTTTTTCACACAAATAGAGCTTTATTTTGGTGGTACTTAATCACAACTGAGTTTTTTTTTTTAGCTTAATAAATAAATAAAGTTTTCATAGTTTGTTATAACATTTTGCAAACAGGCATTTGTGCTGATGAGGCTGCACTAATGGGTACTGATAGCCTGCACTAAACGGCGGCACTGATAGGCACTGATAAGGCAGCACTAAAGGGCACTAATAGGTAGCTCTGATAGGTGGCACTGATGAAGACTGATCGGTGGCACTGGTAGGTGGCAGGCAACACTGATAACTGCAAAGAGGTTAAAATTTAAAAAATTTGCGCGAAAATTTCTTAGAACACCCAAACATTATATATAATTTTTTAGGAAAGACCCTAGAGAATAAAATGGCAATCATTGCAATATGTGATGTCACACAGTATTTGCGCAGCTGTCTTTCAAATGCTGTTCCCTTAAAAAAAAAAAAAGTAATAGGCAGATCTTTATGATCTAAAAGACCCCAAACTCCTCCTCTACACTTTAAAGTTTCGATTCAAAATGGCAAAATCGACTTTTTTGAATACCTTGGATTTTTTTAATCGCCATTGTTGGCTGCCGAGTAAACCGGAAGTGTTGTTGTGGTGTTGCTTCCGGGTTACTACATCAGAGACCCAATCAAAGCCAATTCCAATGTACTGTAGTTAAGCCTCAAGGAAATAATGGAAATAAGAAAATAATGGAAAGGGCAACACAGAACTCTTAAATTTAATTCTGACATCCGGCCCACAAAAGTGCTGGAACATATTGGTAAATGAAGCAGCTGAATTTTATTGACTTAACATAAGGTTACATGAAGTTTCGTGAATCAATTAACGAAGCTGGGGTTTCACTTTAATAGTGCAGGTTCTTTTCACACAACCTTTGTCAGTTAAAAATGTAGAAAAAGTCTGCTTACAATGACATACAATACCATGTGCCAAACCAATGATCAACAACAAGAGATATGCTATTACAAGATTTCAATGTTAAGGTTAAATACAGTTGTGTTCATAAGTTTACATACCCTGGCAGAATTTATGAATTCTTGTTTTTTTTTTTTAAAGAGAATATGAATGATAACACAAAAACTTTTCTTTCACTCATTTGCATTCATCAGCCAGGAAGCTGCGCATTGGACATACTTGGACATTCCAAGATGACAATGATCCAAAACACAAGGCCAAGTTGACCTGTCATTGGTAACAGCAGAATAAAGTGAAGGTTCTGGAGTGGCCATCTCAGTCTCCTGACCTCAATATCATTGAGCTACTCTGAAGAGATCTCAAACGTGCCGTTCATGCAAGACAGCTCAAGAATTTACAGGAACTGGAGGCTTTTTTCCAAGAAGAATGGGCAGTTTTACCATCTGATAAGATAAAGAGCCTCATCAAACAAATACCACAAAAGACTTCAAGCTGACATTGATGTTAAAGGGGGCAATACACGGTATCAAGAACTGGGGTATGTAAACTTTTTATCAAGGTAATTTGGATAGTTTCTGTTGTCATTATGATTTAAAAAGAGTAAATGCAGTTGACTGATAATAAATGGCTTCAGCCAAACACTAACCATGAGTGAAAGAAAAATGTTTGTGTTATCATTCATATTCTCTGAAAAATGGCCAAAAAATCATAAAATCTGCCAGGATATGTAAACTTATGAGCACAACTGTAAATCCATATTACTATGCAACAATCTACATATACAATATACATACAAAATAACCATAGATAGAAATATACAACACATATAAATTCTAAATATTTGAAGGCGCTCCCCAGAACTCACTCACTTGGAGTAGCATCAGTGGCTGAATTTTCAGGGTCACAACAGTCGCAGTTGGGCCCTGTAATTCTGTCAGTCCGGGGGGCCCGTCACCTGTCCGTGTATGAGAAGCTGTGAATGGCCCACCTGATACTTGTCGTCACTACTGTGTGCGGTGCGCACTGCCTGGCGTGCTTTTCGTTCGGCCGCGGGACACACACACACAGACATTGCAGAGGGCAGGGCAGCTGAGACAGCACTCACTGACTGACTGAGATTGTGGACTGCCCTGCCTCTCCGCCTATCCAGAGACGCAGACATGTAGGGAGGCGGGGAGGACTCAGGCTCACCAAATGAATGACGGGGGAGGAGCACTCCAGGCGGCGGGAGAAGGCACACAGTGAATCGTGGACTGGAGTACCTATCCTGTGTCTACCGAGTCCCAGGGCACATGAGGCAAAGCATCCTGGCGGGATAAGGTCTGGCACAGTGAAGGTGACTCAGTCAGAGTGAGTGACCCACAGAACGACAGCAGATCGACGGTAAGTCAATCAAGTGAGAGAGCTGCTCAGCAATTAATGCCAACCTCCACCACCTGTGCCCCTTACTGATCCCATTCCCCCATCACTGATCTTATCATCCCTATCCCCCCATTACTTTTACAACAGAGGTGATGGGGGGGGGATAGGGATGAGATCAGTGGTGGAGGGATGGGATCAGTAAGAGGCACAGGTGGTGGTTGGAGCGGATGGCACCACCACTGCCAACCTCCCTCAAGTACCACCGCTGCCACCCCCCTCAAGTACCACTGGTGGTACTTGAGGGGGGGTGGCTGCGGTGGTACTTGAGGGGGGTGGCAGCGGTGGTACTTGAGGGGGGTTGGCAGTGGTGGTGCCACCAACACTACCGCTGCAGCCACCCCTCCTCAAGTACCACCGCTGAGGGAGGTGGCAGAGGTGGTACTTGAGGGGGGTGGCCGTGGTGGTGCCATCCTCTCCCACCACCACCTGTGCCTCTTACTGATCTCATCTACCCCCCCAACGGCCCCACCACTGATCTCATCCCTATCCCCCTATTACTTCTACAACAGAGGTGATGGGGGGGTAGGGATGTGATCAGTGGTGGGGGCATGGGATCAGTAAGAGGCACAGGTGGTGGTGGGATAGGATAGCACCATCACTGCCACTGCAGCCACCCCCCTTTTACTTTGTTGTACAGAGTAGAAAAATTAAGTATCAAAATCAGGCTTTCGGGGGGGGGGGGGGCCTTCATGATATCTTGCACCAGGGCCCTGAAGTCTCTAGTTACGCCACTGAGTAGCATATTTATTTTTTGGAGGGCTCAGTCACACCTATGTGTTTTAAGCACATAAATGTACATCATCTGAAGCCTAATTTAATATATTGCAGCTTACAAATCCTTAGAGGCGGTAGATGCATTAGTTCTTTTTTTTATTGTTTTTCTTTATTTGTATCTGCCAATCCTGCCAGTTACATTCTTTATGCCCTAAAGCAAGAACACTCACTCACTGCACTGTATCTATAGAGGAGCAGCATTGTCACCTTAGGACATGACTAAAGAACACCTTCTCTTTTCCTCATCTCTGTTGCATAAAGCTGATTGTGTGAGGTTTTAGTTCAATTCGCAAGAAGGTACTGGATTTCTGGCAGAATCAACAGGTATTTTTCTGTGCTTGCTTAAAAATGTTTTTAATGTGATTCTGCGCACCAGTTGTAAATTAAACTAAAGCTGCAAGCACAAAAGTGAAAAATCACTCTACTGGTGCCCCTGATGACATCAGACCGAATGAGCACAGCATATTCTATGGCTGAAAATATATTAGTCTGAAAAGAAACACTAATCAAGCTGTCATGCATAAAGATGGATACGCTGCAATAAATGATCTATTTGTTTTTGGGTTTGGATATCCTTTAAAAAGGGTTTGTTTTTATGACCTGATGTGTGGTGTTACAAGTACCTCTGTAATTATGTTTTAACATTTTGCTTCTCTGCATGAGACCCTATTCAAATCCTAATTGATGCCTCATTGCAGTGGTTTGCCTTGATGGAAAAGGTAAAGTACATCAAAAGCTTGGACAACTGGTGGGGCCACCCAACATTTCCAACATTAAAGGTAGGCAGGCAGCCATTTGTAGAAGACAGATTATCACTGGAGCTATATTTGCAAATTAAAAAAAAAAAATCACATTCTCTACATAATGGCTTTAGCAATTGTGAATTTTTTTTTAAAATAAGGATATTGTGAAATTTGGAATTGCTAAAAAGTAGCGTATAACTAAAGCCAAAACGTTTTCAAACATTTTGAATAGAATGGAGAGGCCTAATTAGAACATCTGTCAGGATTGAATTGCTGTCTATTTTCCCTGTTTACCATTATTGCCAAACGTGAACGTGTCACCATAACAGGAATAAGAACATTAGTTACATTGGCCTTGGTGACAACCAGGGATTCACTGCTTTGGGGGGATTTCCTCTCACTTCCTGTTTTGGCTATGGTAAATCTCCCCATTGAGACACCCCAGATGATGGGAAAAAATTGACAGGGGTTATAACCTTCTCTTAATCTATCCAAAATGATTAAAACACATTTTGCATTTAGTTCTACTTTAACTTTCTTTTTTTCCTTTCTTTCTTTTACTCTTTAACAGTGGGGGATATTCAGTATACTGTTTATGTACACAACTCCCCCAAGATTTTTTCCTGTTCATTTTACTGGCTCTATGTTTTTTATGCTTTTCTCAAGTAGTCTTGTGATTATAGAAGATAGAGCCACTCCTTCCTCTACAGCTGATTTAGATACAATAAGATTTTTTTTTCCCTAACAAAAGCGCAGTTACATTTTAGTTATTCCTGAAACATCAACAAGTAATTGTATGTGATGCATACTTTTGACAAAGGCTTTCTAAACCAACAAGAAAAGGCAACTTCATGGATTTTCATAGTGAGTCTCTGAAGGCCTGTGTAAATTTATAGTATTGGCATCCAAATTTCCACTTTTAGCCAGAACTAGAGCTCTGTATTAAAGTATAACTAAAGGCAAAACGTTTTTTTTTATGATGGACAGAGTAGAGAGGGGTCAGAACACCTGTTTTTATTGCTGTCTGTGTGCCCATTAGAACAAATAAAGAGGGTGTTTACTAGGGTTGTCCCGATACCACTTTTTTAGGACCGAGTACAAGTACCGATACTTTTTTTCATGTACTCGCTGATACCGAATACCGATATTTTTTTTAAATGTCATGTGACAGTTTTCAAACCACAATACAGACTAAGGATATTTTCTTTAGAATTATGAAGAACTCTAACTCAAGATATTATAAAAGAATAAAAATGAGTAAAAATGAATAAAAATGTTTATTTGCTTGTCAGGCAGTAGTAAAAAACTCAAAGAATTTTCACAGAACATGTTGATAAATACAAAAAAAAGTATTCTATGTAGGTATCGGGAGCATTTGTGCGAGTACAAGTACTCCCGCAAATACTTGGTATCGGTCCCGATACCGATACTAGTATCGGTATCTGGACAACCCTAGTGTTTACCATTATAATTAAAAGTAAAAGAAAATCCCAAATTTTGGATTGTCCCCAGAAAAGTGATAAAGGGTAAATCTTCCAATGGAGACACTAGCCCTGGTGACCTAGGGCTCCAAGGAACTCCCTTAATTTTCAGGGATTTCGTCTCACTTCCTGTTTTGGCTATGGGACAAAAAGTGAAGGTAAATCTCCCCAATGGAATACAAAAAAAATCTGACAAGGGGTAAACCCCCCCCCCCCCCCTACTCTATCAATCCAAAATGGAAAAAAAAAGTTTTGCCTATAATTCTGCTTTAAACTCTCTGATAAACCGAACATGCACGTTGGCTATACAAGAAAATAAACAGGTTCACTGTACAGGAGAAAACCTGAAAAGCAAATATGCCATAAAATGAAAACTCAACTCATGTTAGGCTTCTCTTTGTATTTAAATGTAACCATAGTGTTTCTTAGATCCTTGCCCCCTAACAAGCACCTACAACAGCCAACATTGTTGATAACTGCAGAATTAGGAGATATGACCCGACTTTCCTTGATATGGTAACATTAGTTCTGTTCTGTGCCTGCTTGATTCCCAACCATTAAAATAGTGCCTGTTGTGGACTCTGCAGAGGTGTGAAGATCATTTGGTGGTGGCAGGAGAGGAGGAAGGATCTCCTTTAGAGTAGAGAGTGCAACAAGGCCAACCAAGACTGTTAAACTGCAAAGGAATGCATCAACTGTTGAAAATTTTCTTTATTGTTTTTAAACTTGTGTGCTTGGATCTGCTGATCAAGTTGGTATGTTCTGCATACAAGGAGTCTTCAGCAAGTAAACATTCAGATGTTCGAGCCTAAATTGTTTCCAGTGACACTTAAAAGAATCTGTGAATTGAGATGAGCAATGGTTGACAGGAATGGAGGACTGGGCATTAGGTATGGGATGAAGAAGCAGTTTGTAAAACACAAGAAACAAGTAATAGTGTAGAATTCTGTAGAATTGAGCCTTTAGAGTAAAGAAAAGTTCCTCAGGGAAGAGAAAAACTAAAAAAATGTAAATGTGCAACTAACCTATTAAACCAATTATTTAAGGACAAGTTAACAAACATTTAATGTATACAAGTCATGAAGTCCTTTATCTCATACAACATGTGAATCATTGAAGACAAATTTTCTCTCCAGTGCAAATGATTTGACTTACTAGTAGCCATATAAAATTATTTTTACATATTTATTGCCCTGGGTAGCCTTATGGAAACCTGAAAAGGGTACTGAAGAATAGCAGTCGTCAAATTACTCTTCCCACAACATTTCTGTATCTTTTTAGTACTAGAGTCTGCAGGTCCTAGCATATATTTTAAGACTCCTACAGAAATGTGTTCTGCTTATTTGGGTAAAATCCAGAGTCTAGATTTCAAAGCACACCATGCAAGAGGACCCCTATATGGTCAGTATAGAACCCCCTAAATCACTCAGACAACTCCAGCAATCGCTTCCATGAATGCAACTTGGTGTTATTTTGAAACACATTTGGTAGTATTGCCCTCAGATAAAGAGACACTGGACCAATTTTGCCAGCTGTAATTTGGGTAAAGGTTACCCGCAAGAACCCATTTGAAACTCTGATAAATCAGGTCAATCAGTTCAAACTTCACATACATCTTCCCCCCTACTAGACAAACATTGGAAAAAGCATTGTTTCAAAATGGCCTGCTGCCCGGTAAATTAAAAAGTGTCAGCTATTAATCATAACAACTCACTTTTTAAATACTAGAAGATCTGACCTTCCTAAATCCTACATTACTTTCCAAGTAACTTCAATCAGTGTCTGCAACGCATCATATTCAATAGTGATTCTGCCCATTACAGGCTTCATTCTATTTTCTTCTCTTATCTTTTTCCCTTTTTTGTTTCTTGTCCCTCTTTAGTTTATTTTCCTACTCACTCCTCTCTAAGGTCCCTTTGACACTTGTACAACTTCAAAATCACGTGATTTTACCGCGATTCGCGGCCACTTTTTTCCCGCGATTTTGCTGCGATTCGCGGCCGCGATTTCAATCAATGCCTGTGTAAGTGGCATCAAAATCGGACCAAAGTAGTGCAGGGACTACTTTGAAGTCGGCACTACTTAAAGTCGTGCCAGTATGAATGGTGTTCATTAAAAATCATGGAGAATGACTTGTCATATGATTTTGCAGTACAAAATCGTGAGACAAGTCGTATAAATGTGAAAGGGCCCTAACTCTTTTTGCTTTTCTTGTTCCTGCTCACCCACATTTCTTCATAATCCTCATATCTTAGGTGATTGGGATTACATTACATACGTCCCATTGGTATATGTTTTAGAAATCTACAATGGAGCTTTAAGTGAAAAGCTGGGACCCCAGCCATTAAAATGCATGGATATTTGCCACCCTTTTTACAAGAGAGGCTTTGACATTGTTATCTTTTCTGCGCTTGAATATATACATATACTGTATTACTACATAGGTTTTTCTTTTTGACATCCAATTCTACCTATAAAACCTTTAATAAAATAGTTTTATAAAAAATCTATTTAAAGTGGTAGTAAAAAATAAAATAATTCCCCCCTGCAAGGTAGGGGGGCATAATGTGCTAGTATGCATCCCATACCAGTACATTATGAAAGACTGACCTTGAAACAAAGCCCTCCAGTAGCGCACTGTCAACACCACAGAGGTTTCCATTCTCACCCGATCTTCCTTCCAGGTTTACGGGCTGCAGCTGCTTGAATGGCAGAGCCACAATGACGTCACTCCCGCGTGGGATCCATTGCACAAAGCTCTGAAGGAATGGCACAGGTATGCCATTCCTTCAGAGCACATGCGCAGGTGACGTCACCTGCTGCTGCTTACTGGACTATCTCCAAAACGGTGCATGTTTAGGAGATATTGATTGTACCTACAGGTATGTTTATTATAAGCTTACCTGTAGGTAAAAATAAAAATGCAGGAGTTTACTATCACTAGAACTACTTGCTGGTCGCCTAACTGGGAAAATACATCATGATTTTGATGTTCAATACCGGGGTTATGGCTGCAGCTAGATGCCATAACCCTGTATTTTTTTTCCCTCAGGCTCCAGTCTTTCTCATAAAAGTTGTCCAAATGGTTGATTTACTACTGGATCACTTTTGGAAGGGGGTCATCCCCCACTGCTTTTCTGTGGTTTTCAGGCTTACCTGGCTGACCGGGAAGCCTGAAAACTGATCCAGTGCTGGCGGAGGCTGAGCACAGAGATGAGCAAAGAATAGATGGCCTCCGCTCATCTCTATGCCCTAGTAGGACAGGAGCGATGTCATAACGTCACTTCTGGTTCTGGCACCATTTACTTTTGCTTTAAAGGGTAGAGGAGAGATTCTTTCCATAAAGAGGACATATAATGCTGTATTGTTATCACCAATGTTTACATTACTTGCGATAGCAACTAAAGTGCTAAAAAAATATTTTTAAAAGATAGTGTAAAAATGAAAAAAACGTGGGAAAAAAAAATTAAAGCACCTCCGTCTCCCCATGCGCAGTGGTGAACACATACATAAGTTACACCCACATATGTAAATGGCGTTTGCACCACAGGTGAAATATCACCGTGAATGTGAGAGCGAGGGAATAATTCTAGCACTAGACCTCCTATGTAACTCTAAACAGGTAACCTGTAGAACTTTTTAAAACATCGCCTATGGAAATTTTTAAGTACCGCAGTTTGGCGCCATTCTGCACAATTTTAAAGCATGGCATTTTAGTTTTTTTTATTAAAGTGTATTTTTTCCAAAGAAAATTGCATTGGAAAAACCGCTGCGCAAAAAACATGTGACGTAAATAGTTGCAACGACCGCCATTTTATTCTCTAGGGCCTCTGAAAAAAAAAATATATATAAAATGTTTGGTGGTTCTAAGTTGTTTTCTAGCAAAAAAATTACTGATTACTTGTAAACAAAGAGTGTCAGAAAAAGGCCTGGTCCATATGTATGGGTCTGCATGTAATTATATCTTCTAATGCAGCTATGTGTAAGATGTGAGATAAGCAAGGGGTTCTCACAGCAATGCCTGTCTGTGTAAAGCCTAATGACAAGTACACACAACCGTTTTTCATGACGAGAAAATTAAATTTTTTAAATTGGTCATTAAAAACGGCCGTGTGTAGGCTCCAGAGCATTTTTCTTAATGAGAAAAATTGCCATTAAAAACTTAGAACCTGCTCTATTTTTTCTCGTCCTTTTTCACATTGTCATTTTTCTCGGCGTGAAAAACGGTCGTGTGTACGCTTTAACGATGGGGAAAAAACGTGCATGCTCAGAAGCAAGTTATGAGAAGGGAAATTTGCATAATTAGCCCAAAGGGTGGTGCCATTCAAATGGAACTTTCCCTTTTTAGTGCTGTCATACGTCACCGCGCTTTGCTTGAGCATTTTTTTTCACGATCGTGTGTATGCAAGGCAGGCTTGACAAGAATCACGTTGAGAAAAACTTCATTATTTTCCATGGCATGAAAAATGGTCGTGTGTACGCTGCATTAGGGTTTGTTAGGTAAATGAAGGAGCACAAGGGGATCAAGCCCCATGGGCTGTTATGATGATATATATGCTATTGGCATCTATGACTTATAACATTACTGATATATCACATGACTTTGTAAAATTAAGTTTCCACTTCAAACCCTTTTATATTGCAAAAAAAATACATTTAGGATTTTGCTGATGTAGCCAAGACTATAGTTGCTGCAGACATTTGCTTTTTCTCCTGTTGTCTCTGCATTATTCTTTTGTGGAATTGACAGAGTTATATTGAACCGTTGTTTGTGAACAAATGCAGCAGCCATCTTCAAGAAGACCATTAATTGAACATTCAATAATACAGAAATGCGGCAGCCATCTTTAAGGAGACTAAGGGGCTTAGCTGCCTATCTGTAAGGTACCCCACCACTGGAAATCCTGGGACCTTGTTGTGAGTGGCTGCCACCCGAGGACACTTCCAGGAAGCCAAGGCACAAGCTGCTGTTTGATTTCTTTGGCTTGTAAATTGTGAGCCTATTCCCTGGGAGAGTGTAAGGTATTCAGTGAACACCTTGTATGGCTGGACTTCCTGGTAGAGCCTCCCCTCCCCCTGCTGATGGCTAAAGTTATACCAAACTAAATCTGTGTGAATGCATAGAGATTCTGAAATGAGCATAGGACTAACAAGAGCTCAAACTTCAGCAAGCTGACTTTCTTCCCTAGACTGTGTTATTTCTGAAAGGGCCCCACCGCTGCTTGCCAACTTGCTTATCTCATCTACCACTTGCCAGTGAGGAAGGGACTGTTTGCTATAATTAGCCTTGATACTAAGCATAGGCTACACATACAGTTGAAAATTGCTAGAAAATATTATTTCTAATGCTTAGCTATTATTCCCTCTATACAAAATATATTGCTGTGTTGCTTGTGTGCTCCTTGACATGCTAGTTGTCTTTTTACAGATTGTTGCTATTCAAATTGTTAAAGCACCCAAGGTGTATCGGTAAGTGCTGGGTGAGCCAGGTGTGTCATCTCCAATTACATAGAGACATTAGATTCAGCAGCTCCTCTGGAGATGACGTTACACTGAATGTTTGTATAGTCAGTGGTACTTGTCCTTTGTCTGAAAACTAGTGGTTTAAGGCATTAATTAAGTGGTTTGTCTTTGTAGCTTGTTAAACCTCCAAAATTTGCCACATGATGTGATTTTCAGCCTTCACTACCCAAAAAAATCAGGCCTTTTTTTTTTTTTTTCCTCTGATGCATAAGGGCAAAATCTGACAGTTTGTGATTAAATTATTTTTTGTTGCTGTCATCTGCAACTTTTTTGTTATACTTCTGTCTTGGCACTGAGTGAACTGTCCTCTGTGCGGCCTTCCTCACGATTTTTTTCATTGTCTTTCCTATCCCGTCTGCATGGAAACTGAACAAGGCTCTGACGGAACTTCTTGACAGCAAAGAAATAGACCAGAGGATCTAGGGCAGCATTAAGGGTGCTAAGGCAGGAGGTAAATCTGTTAGCCATTGCCAATCCTTGCCTTAAATCACATAAAGATGACACATCTGTGCTTTCACCACCAGGCATCAAAACATGGTATAAGGTACGACTGAGATGGTAAGGAACAAAGCAGATCAGGAATATTGTTAAGACCAGCAGAACCATCTTTACGGCACGCTCCTTTGGTTTCCTGTCACCTCCTTTTCTAAGACGCCTTAAAATAAGTCCATAGCAAATTACTGTGGCCAAGAAGGGGATGGCAAAAGCTGCACTGAGAGAGGATAGCGCCCTCAAAGATGGTGTTTCTCGATACAATAAACGGCAAACATTTTCTTCCATTGATGCTCCTCTGCCTAACAGTAATGGGGCTGTAGCAAATGCAACAACAGCCCACAAAAAGCCACATGCAACATGAGCATGTAAGGGTTTTCTAATCTTGACAGAGTTGAGAGGGTGCACGATGGCCAAGTACCTATCAATACTTATCCCTGCTAAAAAGTAAAGACTGGCATACATGTTTAAGTAGAAAACAAAGCCAGACAGTCTACAAGCCAGTGAGCCAAAAGGCCAGTTATTTCCAGAGAGATGATAGAAGAGTCTGTTGGGAAGGCTGAGAAGTAGGAAGAGGTCTGAAAGTGCAAGATGGAGGAGAAAGATGTCAGATGGTGATTTGGGTTGGCGATCTCGTGCAAACAGTGAGAGAGCTAAGATGTTTCCCAGGCCTCCTACAAAAAGGCCCATCAGGTAGCAAACAGACAGAAGAGCATTCTCCAACCAGGTTTCCTGTACACATGGATCCACCAAAGTAAATACAGAGGAATTTGTAAACATTTTGTTCTCTGAAGCACTCATCTTCAACTTTTTTAAGCGCCCCTCTAGAAAAAAAATAGAGACATTGATTAGCAGTGTAATAATTGGCATTCAATTAAATTATTTGCATTTTACACATTTACTCATAACTACATTAGGATCTTATTAAAGCTAATCAAGGACATAGAAATATGTACATTCTAAAAGATCTGTGTTCTAAAAGATCTTGTCATAAACATGCACATTGGGACATCTCAAGTACCAATCAATCTTAGAGAAAGCAGTAAAAAACGAATTGCGAAAATCTGTCTGTATATTCACATGTTGTGAAACAGTGCTTACTGCCTACTACTCCCTATCTTACTATATCACAGAGTTGTGTAGTGTTTGCCTTTTATTGGCTAGCTGGGTGAAATAGGGTGCAGACTTTTGAGACAATTCAGTCTCTTTAGTGGTAAAAAAAAAAATGCACATAAAGCCTTATTATCAAGTACTATGTCCACAGGCATAATTCAAATTAACATGCATTTCATTACAACTCCCTGCAACCCTGAGAATTTTAACAATGAGCTCATTATACAGATTTTATGACTGGAAGGAAGGATTTAGGAACAGCACCAGTGAGCAGTCAATTGTAACCAATTGTGTTCCAAACATGCTTTCTATGTTATATTATACTTATTTGGGAATCATAGTTAGTATATGTTATTATTCAGCTTGGGGGAGATCAGACCTATCCCATAAGGTACAAAAAGCTCCCTTATACTTTCTCTGCCTTGAGGATCACAATCCCCTGACTTTAAAGAAAAAGTTCGGGAATAGCAAAAAACAAAACAAAAAAAAAAACACTAAATAGATGGCTGCAGCACCGATCCCAGCTGCAGCTGTCCTCTGCCAGCAAAACCCCAAGAACTGAGCGATCAAACACTGCTGATCGTTCAGTTCTGTGCAGAGAGCGGTGACTGCCAGTTGCTGGCTTTCTGCTCTGCCTCTCCTCAAAGGATTTCATTGACAGCAGCAGAAGCCAGTGATTCCTGCTGCTGCCCTTGAGTTTTGTAAGGAGAGAGAGGGAGCAGCGCTGGATCAAGATCAGGCTCAGGTAAGTAATAAGGTGTGTGTGTGTGTGTGGGGGGGGGGGTGTGTTTACCTTCATGCAGAGTAGGATAAAGAACCTTTAGCCTTTGCAATAATTTTAAATATGTAAATGAGAACATGCTAATATTGACTGTGTTTGTATTACCCAATAGTTTTTGTTTTGGACAAACAACACACATAAAAGCATTTTCAACACAATCTGCTCCAGTAGGTACATAATGCTCTCTGCCTTTTTGAGTACATACAATTGACATTTAAGCAAACCTTTCACAAGAGTTCATTGACTAAGCTCAGGAGAGTTATAAAGAAAAACAGCATGTTTGGCATATACTGGAATGGGTCGTGTTGGGGATTCTGCATTATTTTGAAAGCCTCTGGGTTGTGTTGCTCACTATAATTGTCCCACTTTGTGGATATTGTATAATCCTAGGAACCTTCTAGGTTTGCGCTAAGGAAGTACTAACATTGACTACAACTTATTTTGGCCTGGTTACTTTGGGTCTTGGAGATAAAGTTGTAATATACAGGTGAAACTCGAACAATTTGAATATCATGCAAAAGTTCATTTATTGCACTAATGCAACTTAAAAGGTGAAACTAATATATGAGATAGACTCATTACATGCAAAGCAAAATCGTTCAAGCTGTGATTTGTTATAATTATGATGATTATGGCTTACACCCCTTTCATACTGAGGGCCTATTGCAGGCGCTATAGCGTTAAAAATAGCACCTGCAATCTGCCCTTAAAAAGCTGCTCCATTGTCTCCAGAGGGCTTTCACACTGGAGCATTGCGCTAGTATACATTTGGATATCTTTGAAATGGTGTGTATACCGTTCCTCCACCACTGCTACCCATTGAAATCAATGGGACAGCTCAGCTACACCGCCCACAATGTGCTGCTTTAGCAATGCATTGCGGGTGGTTTTAACCTTTTCTTGGCCCCTAGCGGGGGTTAAATGCACCCCGCTAGTGGCCGAAATGCCCCGCAAATCCGCCCATAGTGTCGGCAGTAAAAATAGTGCCGTTTTACTGCTTTTATGGACTGCTCAGTGTGAAAGGGGTCTTACAGCTCATGAAAACCCCAAATCCACAATCTCAGAAAATTAGAATATTACATGCAACCAATTAAACAAGGACTGTACATAGAACAATATTAGACCTCTGAAAAGTAGAAGCATGCATATGTACTTAGTACTTGGTTTGGGCCCCTTTTGCAGCAATTACTGCCTCAATGCTGTGTAGCATAGAAGCTATCAGCCTGTGGCACTGCTGAGGTGTTATGGTAGATCAGGATTCTTCAATAGCGGCCTTCAGCTCTTCTGCATTGTTCAGTTTCATGTCTCTCATCTTTCTCTTGGCAATGCCCCATAGATTGTCTATGGGGTTTAGGTCAGGCGAGTTTGCTGGCCAGTCAAGCACAGCAATCCCACAGTCATTGAACTGGGTTTGGGTGCTTTTGGCAGTGTGGGCAGGTACCAAGTCCTGCTGGAAAATGAAGTCAGCATCCCCATAGAGCTCGTCTGCGGAAGGAAGCATGAAGTGCTCGAAAATCTCCTAGTAGACGGCTCCGTTATCCCTGGACTTAATGAAGAATGAATGAATGAATTAATGAATGAAAAACTTATATAGCGCGGCACATGCAAACCAAATCGCCTCTGGGCGCTCGTTGTTCTTGTCTCTCTTGACATCAAAAGAGCAGAGTTTTGATCTGCCTTCTGAAGGTCAGGTGGTTTTCCTCCAACCAAATGCTGGTTGGTAAAGCGTTCCATAGTCTAGGACCTTGGAAAGCAAACCTTCTTTCTCCTTTGCACTTGTATCTGGCTTTGGGTATCTTGACCAGATTTTGGTCGGTGGATCGCAGAACGCGATTGGGGTTGTGGGCTTTTATATTTTCGCATAGATATTGCGGAGCCTTCCCATGGATGCACTTATGCGTCAGACAGAGTGCTTTAACCACTTAAGGACCGCCTACTGCACATTTACGTCGGCAGAATGGCACGGCTGGGCACATCAACGTATATATACGTTGATTTTAGTACCCAGCCGTGGGTCACGGGCGCGCCCGCGACCCGGTCCGAAGCTCCGGGACCGGGACCGCGGGATTCGCGGACCCGATCGCCGCTGGAGTGCGGCGATCCGTCCCTGGAGCGGAAGAACGGGGAGAGCCGTGTGTACACACGGCTTCCCCGTGCTTCTCTGTGGCCGCAGCATCGATCGCGTCATCCCTGTAATAGGGGGACGCGATCGATGACGTCACACCTACAGCCACACCCCCTACAGTTGTAAACAAACACACATAGGCACACATCCCCTACAGCGCCACCTGTGGTTAACTCCCAAACTGCAGCTGTCATTTCCACAGTAAACAATGCAATTTAAATGCATTTTTTGCTGTGAAAATGACAATTGTCCCAAAAATGTGTCAAAATTGTCCGAAGTGTCCGCCATATTGTCGCAGTCACGAAAAAAATCGCTGATCGCCGCTATTAGTAGTAAAAAAAAAATAATTAATAAAAATGCAATAAAACTATCCCTTATTTTGTAAACGCTATAAATTTTGCAAAAACCGACCGATAAACGCTTATTGCGATTTTTTTTACCAAAAATACGTAGAAGAATACGTATCGGCCTAAACTGAGGAAAAAAAATGTTTTTTTTATATATTTTTGGGGGATATTTATTATAGCAAAAAGTAAAAAATATTGAATTTTTTTTTAAATTGTCGCTCTATTTTTGTTAATAGCGCAAAAAATAAAAACCGCAGAGGTGATCAAATACCACCAAAAGAAAGCTCTATTTGTGGGAAAAAAAGGACGCCAATTTTGTTTGGGAGCCACGTCGCACGACCGCGCAATTGTCAGTTAAAACGAAGCAGTGCCGAATCGCAAAAAGGGGCAAGGTCCTTTACCTACATTTTGGTCCGGGTCTTAAGTGGTTAAAAGCAATTCTGTCCTTTACTGGCAACCAGTGAAGGGTTCTCAACGAAGGTGAGATTGATTCCCATGTTTTTTTCCCAGTCACAAGTCTGACGGCCGTGTTCTGAACGACCTGCAGACGAGAGATTTGGTACTTTGGGAGTCTGAGGTAAAGGGCATTTGTATAGTCCAGTCTGGAGTTCACAATTGTTCCCACCACAACAGCTACGTCTTCTTTGGGAATAAATGTAATAAGTCTGCGTAGTAGGCGAAGCAGATGGTGAGATCCGCTGACTACTGACCCTATTTGTGCGTCCATTGTCATGTAGGTGTCGAAGATGACTCCAAGACTTTTGACTTTGGCGCTAGGGATGATGATTTGGCCCAGAATGGGCGGAGGTGTCCAGGTTGTTGCCAGTTGATTTTTACGACTGGAGTGAAACAGGAGAAGTTCTGTTTTGGAACTGTTGAGTTTGAGGCGGCGTACACACGACCGAGGTTCTCGCTGGAAACCAGCGAGAACCTCGCTGGAAGCTGCATTCCAGCGAGGACCTCGGCCGTGTGTACGCTCTCGGCGAGCTTCCCGTCGGGAAGCCCGTCGAGCAGAAATAGAGAGCACGCTCTCTATTTGCTCGACGGCCCGCCTGGATGAATGGCTGGTTGCCATTCCCGACGGGCGGGTCGCCGATTTCGACGGCCGGCAGAGAACCTCGATGGGCGGAACGATGTGTTCTGCCCGTCGAGGATCTCTGCCGTGTGTACACGGCCTAAGATAACTCTTTATCATCCAGTTTTCTATCAAAGAGAGACATTTCACTAAACTGAGATGATGATCCTTTTTGTTGCAGATGGGAAAATACAGTTGCGTGTCATCTGCATATGAGTGATAGAGTAGTTGTTGGCTACTGATGATTTCAAAGAGAGGGCGAAGATAGATGTTGAAGAGCACCGGTGACAGGGGGGATCCTTGATGGACTCCACATGATACCGTGCGTTTTTCAGAAGTGAAAGGTCCCAGTTTCACTGTTTGTGATCGGTTTTCCAAAAAGGAGGAGAACCATGGTAAATCACCTTCTGCAACTCTGGCTACATCAGCCAGCCGAGTCAGTAACAGTTTGTGGTCTACCGTGTCAAAGGCTGCGCTTAGGTCCAACAGAACCAGGAGACAAGATTCTCCTTCGTCTGCGGCCTCAAGAGCGTCGTCCCATATTTTGAGCAATGTTGTTTCCGTCCCGTGTCCGGGACGGAAACCCGATTGAAATGGATCCAGTAGATTATGGGTATCTAGATGCTGTTGCAGCTGTTGTACCACTACTTTCTCCATTACCTTGGAGAGAGCATTTAAGCCTGTTATGGGACGGCGGTGAGTTGGGTCCTTGGGGTCAAGGGTAGGTTTCTTCAAGATGGGCTGGATTGTGCCCTCTTTCAGCAGGGAGGGCACTAAGCCTTCCTTAAATGACTGGTTTAAAAGCTGCGTGATAGGTGGTGCCAGGATGTTGGCACATTCTTTCAGCAGTTTAGTGGGGATGATATCATTAGGCACTGTGCTGTTTCGCAAAGTACTGTAGCTATGATATTTTTAGTGGCATCGATGGAGATGGGTTCCAGAGTGAACTTTGTTGATTGTAGAAAATTTCTATAGGTGTTGTGTGAATGATTGAGGGGGGTATTGTTTTGCTGAATGCTTTCCCAGATTCTCTCAATTTTATTGATGAAGAAATCCAATAGTTCATTGCAAAATTCTTGGGTATCTGAATTGGGGGCTTTAAGACAGCCTGGATTCATGGTCTGAGTGACCAGCTTGAAGAGTTTGCGGGGGCGATTTAGGGCGTTGGTGATGGCATTGGAAAAGTGTCATTTTTTGGCTTTGAAGATTTCCTTATGGTATTTTCTTGTTATTGCCTTGTAGATGATGAGGTTCTCCTCTGAAGCGCTTCTTTTCCAGGCGGCTTCTGCCCTTCTGCACTCTTGCTTCAGTAGTGACAGCTGGTTGTTGAACCAGCCGGACTTGTTTTTCTGCATGCGGGCTTTGCGTTTTGGCGCTACTAAGTCGGCTGACTGTAATAGGGCTGCATTTATGGCATCCAGTGTTTTTGAGGCTGTTCAAAGTGGTTGGATTGTTTTTATTTTATTTCCTAAGGTAGATTTAATGAGTTCCGAATGGAGCTTTTTCTGAGATCTAGTCCAGTGTGTTGTCACCGGCTTAAGTGTTTTTATCAATGGGGGAATTTTGAAAATTATAAATTTAATTGCATGGTGATCTGTCCATGGCAACGGTTCATTTTCCAAAATGTTTATTTCCAGCTCTTCTCTAAAAATTAGGTCAAGCGTGTGACATGAAGTATGTGTGGGCCCACATACTAGGTGCTGTAGCCCTAATCCTTCCAGGTGGTCAATACAGGCGTCGGCAATAGTGTTGAGCGGAATACGTCATATTCGATTTCGCGATATTGCGCGAACATATCGAAGAATATTCGCGAATATTCGCTAATATCAAATATTCGTGATATTTTATCCAAAAAAATTTTGGCGAAATTTCGCTAATGCGAAAATGATTGCGAAATTCTCATAAACGGAGATCATTTCCTGTATTACTAAACTAATATGCACTAAACACTAACTCTACACTAACTCTACTTAAAATAAAGGAGAATAAGGGGGCAAAAGAAGGGCGGAGAAGATAATCGCGCAATATTCCTATTGCGCGATTATCTTCTCCGCCCTTCTTTTGCATCAGAGCCAATCAGAATAACTCGAATATTCGGCAAAAGGAATATCGCGCAATATTCCTTTTGCTGAATATTCAAGTTATTCTGATTGGCTCTGATGCAAAAGAAGGGCGGAGAAGAAAATCGCGCAATACTCCTTTTGCCGAATATTCGAGTTATTCTGATTGGCTCTGATGCAGCATCAGAGCCAATATTCCTTTTGCCGAATATTCAAATTATTCTGATTGGCTCTGATGCAAAAGAAGGGCCGAGTAGCTGATGCGATTCTTTTATGTTGCCGAAAACTCGCGACTCTTTTATGTTGCCGAAAATTCGCATTGCATCAGCTACTCGGCCCAGGGTCTCTCTCTAATCATACCAGCAATGCTTTTAGACGTCGATGGAGATCACTAGGATGTGATCTGTTTTAAAAATAAATTTGAAAAAATACGAATATTCGCCATAGCGAATATTCGTCGCAATATTCGAGTTATTCGCGAATACTCGAATACGCAATATTCGTAGCGAATATTCGCAATGCGAATATTCGTGAGCAACACTAGTCGGCAACTGAGTCTTGTGAGGAGTTGAAATCCCCGAGCAGCAAAAGGTGTTTGCTGTGAAGGGTATAAGTGGAGATTTTAGCCCGGGTGGTCTATAGCAGAGAAGAATATGGACGGTCTCCTGGGAATTTGTTTGCAGTTGCGGAGTAAGAGTTTCCATGAATGAAAGAGGGTTTTGAAGGACTGGTTTAGTGATCGCAAGGTAATTCTTGTGGATCACTGCCAGGCCTCCTCCTCTTTGCCCTATTCTGTTCTCGGTTATAATACGATAGTTTTCTGGCACCAATTTACCTAGAATGGTGTTACAGTTGGCTGCGAGCCAGCTCTCTGTAATAAAGAGGCAGTCTAAATCGTATTGTAGAATAAAATCATGGATTTCTAGCCAGTGTTTTACTGCCGATATTGTGTTGATTAAAGCACATAATATGTGCTTGGGCTGGGCTGGGGTAAATGGCTGAAATTTTTGACAGTCGATCGTCGATCGATTCTCAATAGTCGCTCAATTCTTAGGGCTTTTTTGGTGACGGCTGATAGTATTGCGGCAAATCGCCTCAGACCCCAAATGGTTTCTGCAGAATATTGCAGATTAACCATGGTCGCCAAACACCAGGGGGGGGGGGGAGGGAGGTTTTTAAGGGTGATGGAGGGAAGATTAGCTGAATCCTCTCTCCTAGCTTGATCCAGAGGAAGGCAAAAAAAACCTGGCCGAGCTGTGCCAATATGCTGCGGTAGGGAAAAAAATTCCTTCCTGACCCCTGGATCAAGTTCTTATTGTGTTGAGAAGGGGGGGGAGTGGGGATGAGGGGTACTTTTGTTGCTGGGTGTAGCAAGATGGCCACCGATCAGGCAGCAGGATCCAGGCTGGGGGCTGTCAGTTAGGTGGATCGGTGCTGCCGGGGAAAACTGGATTGGTGACCGGGAAAACAAGGTGTCCTTCTGGGGTAGGGGGGGTTTTCTGGGCAATTTGGCAGAGATTGCTGGGTGTGGGAAGTGGCGCGCCGCTAGGCCGCGGGTGAAGCCGTGGTCTTTGCTAGATCTCGGCTGCCGCAACTCTCCACAGGCCAGCGCGGATGTCTGGAGGAACGCCTGACGGTGGCGGGGAGCGACTGCGGGCGCGCCTGGGGGATGTGAGGGAGGCCGATATCCTGAGGTTGTTGCTCCGTGGAGGTGTGGAGGAAAACCAGCCTTACCTGAGAGGCTGATGGGCAGGGATGCCTGCGGGAGAAGGCGGTGGTGGAGGAAAAAGAAGCCAGCGGTATTAGTCCAGTGTGTGCTGACAAGGTGCTGCAGCAGAGATCTGTGAAAAACCCTGAATGCCCTGGCTGATGCTGGCCCCGGGGAGAGTCGACTCGTTTGAGAGCGTCCTGCTCTCACTATCTCTAAGGTGAGAGCGTCTGCTACACACCTTACTGACCACTGACTGAGTGAGACTCAGCAAATCCTCATGCTTCTCCTGATCTCCGTCCAGCTGACAACACCCACCCTGTTCCCACAAAACCAATGAAGCACAGTGGACCAACACCAGAAGATGACATGGCTCCCCAAATCAACACAGCGCCTAATGATATCATCCCCACTAAACTGCTAAAGGAATGTGCCGACATCCTGGCACCACCTATCACACAGCTTATAAACCAGTCACTTCATACTCTCGCTCCTTGGTTTCCAAATGAGATTATCAGAAAAGACTACTTTGGACCACTGAACAACAGACCTGGTGTGTTTTATCTAGCCCAGCTGAGACGCTTCGGACTTTGTTGTTCAGGAGTGGCTTGACAAGAAGAATAAAAAAAGGGTGTCATCCTAGCAAGGGGTTTGGACTTTAAAGGCAACAAGAATAACAAAGATTTTAATTTTTGCTATTCTAGTTACCTTTAAAGTCCCAACCCCCTTGTTGGGGGGCACCCCTTTTTTCGTTCTCCAAACAGATGGGATGTTGGCAACATAATTAATCTCTCTGGTACAAAACTCATTTTTTCAGTTTAACAAGGGGAATACGACCTTTGAAGCCCATGTCCAGGATCCGTCTGTGTGTGGTGGCTCTTGATGCACAGACTCCAGCCTCAGTCCACTCCCTGTAAAAGTCTCCAACACTTTTGAATGGCCTTTTCCTGAGAATCCTCTCCAGGCTGCGGCCATCCCTGCTGCTTGTGCACCTTTTTCTTCCACACTTTTCCCTTCCACATCATTTTCTATTAATGTGCTTTGATACAGCACTTTGGGAATGTCCAACTTCTTTTGCAGTTACCTTTTTTTACCAGTTACCATGGAGGCTGACAATGACGGTTTTCTGCACAACTGTCAGGTCAGCAGTCTTTCCCATGATTGTGATTTTTACTTAACCAGACTGAGAGACCATTTAAAGGTGTTATGGCTTAACCAGCTGATTAGAGTGGGACACTTTGAGCCTAGAATATGTTTCACAATATTACAATTTTCTGAGATTGTGGATTTGGGGTTTTCATGAGCTGTAAGCCATA
Source organism: Rana kukunoris (assembly GCA_029574335.1). Taxonomy (NCBI): domain Eukaryota; kingdom Metazoa; phylum Chordata; class Amphibia; order Anura; family Ranidae; genus Rana; species Rana kukunoris. Next base: position 128,902,939 of record CM056052.1, read on the forward strand.
ATCATCACAATTATGACAAATCACGGATTGAACTATCTTGCTTTGCATGTAATGAGTCTATCTCATATATTAGTTTCACCTTTTAAGTTGCATTAGTAAAATAAATTAACTTTTGCATGATATTCACATTTTTTTGAGTTTCACCTGTAAGTTTTATCCTAGTAGAATTTATAAATATAGAATTATTGTGATGTGTGAATATAAGTCACACATTATTTTAAATATATACAGGGCTTGACACTGGATGGGTATACACTATTGGCGTTTAATATATATGAAACCCCAATAATGTAGAGTTATTGCATTCAATTTCCTAACGTGTGAAAGGTGCTCAAGGGGCTGAAGAAGCAAAACACTTAATCCATTGTTATGTGTACAGAAATGATATATGACAATGGCCTCATATTTAATAATAGGCCTTTTTTTAATAAAGCGGGGAAGAGTTACAACCCCTGTCAGGTTTTATTGCTATCCCTGGCTTAATTAGAGATAATTTACTTAATTTCCTGTCTGGGAGAAGTTTTGGGTATACATACACTTTTTATCAAAAATGAACCCAGTTAGCATGTAAAATAGTTGTATATCAAATGCAGTAACCTATGACAATCAATCAGAACTGATTAAACTCAGAGTTACAAGTAAAAGTTACTGGGCCAGATTCACAGAGCGATTACGCGTGCGCAACTGCTGTTGCGCGTGCGTAAGTCTAAATGTGCGCGTGCGTATAGTTGGACGCGATTCACAAAACAATATACGCCAGAAATCTACGTTTTTTGGTCCGGCGTAATTGAGTTAGACATTCGCTTCCCTTCGCGCAAAACTGCGCTAGACACACCATTGATTTGCTAGTCAAATATGCTAATGAGGGAGTTACGGGGATCCACAAAAAAACGCAGTTGCTGCGCAGGCTACGCGATGTGCGCAACTGCAAAATGTCCTGTCTAAAGTTAGAGCACATAAAAGCTGATCTAACTTTTGAAAAAAAGTCTAATTGTCAGATAAAGCAACACCGTTATTGAGGAGCAGACCACACACACGTGTTGCACTACAATTTGACTGCCAACATGCTAGGGGCATCGTCGCTCATAGCTGCACTAGTGAATATAGATGACCAAAGAAGGAGGAGGGCACAGAGGATGGCACGGAGGATGGCACGGGAGAGGGTATACCGCACCCGCATACACCTGTTTGGCATGAATGATTCAGAGGTCTTTCGCATCTTCAGATTCCCCCCTCATGCCATCCTGGAATTAACCACAACCTTGCAGGAGGACATCACCAGCCCAACACAACGCTCACATGCAGTGCAGCCACTGGTCAAGGTCCTGGCAACACTCCATGTCCTTGCCAGTGGCTCTTTTCAGCGTACAAGTGGAGTGGTGGCTGGGATGTCACAATCCTCCATGAGCAGATGTGTGCACCAGGTTGTCCCTGCAATCCTCACATGCTTGGCCAACCAAATCATCAAACCCACCACTGAGGAGCTTCGAATCAAGGCAATGGCAGATTTCTACCGAATTGCCAGATTCCCACGCACCATCGGGGCCATAGATTGCACACATGTGGCACTCCAGCCCCCCCATGAGACCGAGCACATGTACCGCAATCGGAAGAATTGGCACTCCATCAACGTACAGGTGATAGTTGATGCCCAAGGCCTCATATGGCACGTCCGTGCCAAACACCCAGGGTCCAGCCATGACAGCTACATCTACAATCAAAGCCACATCCGAACAGAATTCGAACAGAACGTGTATGGGAACACCTGGCTGGTTGGTGAGTGACATGGGAGTCAGGCATGACTATCCCCTCCCGTGATGCACAACAGAAGTGGCACATGCATGACTAACATTCTCCTGTCTTTTCCTTTACAGGTGACTCTGCATATGCACTGGGACCCCATCTCATGACTCCTATCCGGAACCCCCAAACCCCAGGAGAGGAACGATACAATGAAGCACACATCAAAACCCGTGCAGTGGTGGAGCGCACCTTTGGCCTCCTGAAGTCACGTTTCCGATGCCTGGATAAGTCTGGGGGTACACTGTTGTATTCCCCAAACTTCGTGTGCCATATCATCGCTGCATGTTGCATGCTACACAATCTCGCAGTGAGGAAGGGCCTGCAGGTTGAGCTACGTGATGATCTGACCCCCCAACCAGAAAATCAACCCCTAACCGAGGATACCCCGTCTTCTGAGGGAAGAGCAGTCAGGAGGCAGCTCATATTGGGCATCTTTGCACGTTAAACACACACATTAATCATGGCACAATGAGAATGCATGCATGCACACCACTATGGTCCCTAGCACACACACCCCACATCCTCATCAAATTGGATTGGCACCAGTCCACCATGCAAGACTGGTGAGCAGTAACGCCACGTCAAGGCTCCAATTATGTCACTGTACATTCATACACCATTCACACGGACCTGGGAATCACTTCTCCCTGGTCCTGGGGAACCCTTCTCCACCAAAATTGAGGGTGACACCCCTTTTCCAGCAGGAATGTCACCCCCACATTCAAACATCATTCACAACCCAAAATATGCCAAAAAAGTCAAACAAACAAAAATGCATAGAAACAAAAAATGCATAGTAAAAAAAAAATTGCTTAGAAAAAACAAAAAAAAGCAGAGAACAAAAATAAAAAAGCTTTCAAAACAAACAAAAGGGGGAAAAAAAAATTAGTGCCCTCTGCCTGAGCCACGCCTGGGGCGCCCCCGGCCACGGCCCCGGACCCTCAGGGGAGACGCATGGGGGAGGGGAAAAGCCGGGGAAGGAGGAGCAGCCCCTGAGATCTGCCCACCTGGCGGCCTGCCCTCCAAGGCCACGGCTATTCTGTCCAGGGCAGCACCAAGTGTTGCCGTGTTGCCCTGGATAGCCTGGGTAAGGGCCCTCACATCCTGCCCAACGCCTGCTGCTGTAGTTTGCAGGTCATTTAGGCAGGTTGTGGAGGCCCGGGAGTGGGAGTCCAGGTTACCCAGGCTATCATTAATGGAGGACAGGCTCTGATCCACCCGCCCCATAGTCTGGCAGAGCTGTCTCAGAAGGCGGGTCTGGGTGGCCAGGTTCCTTCTCAGACAGGCGGGCATGAGATTGGGCGCCCCCCTGGTGCTTGGGGATGACCTCCTGGCTCTTGCTGATGGTTGTGGCCGGGGAGAAGGGGAGGCCCTTGTGAGGGGAGCCATGTTGGGGGAGGAGGGGGGGGGGGCTGACCCTTAGGGAGGGCAGGCTTCTTGCAGCCAGAGGGGAAGAGTCCGCAGAAACCAAAGGGCCAGTGCCTTCCATGGACTCCTCCTCCTCATGATTCTGCTCCTCCTCATGATCGTCCTCCGCATGATCCTCCCCCTCCTCTTGTTCCTCCTCTGCGGACTCTGGCCTTGTTGGGGGGGCCTCATTAGGCTGCTGTCCTGGGGTTGGAGCGGTCAGTCCAGATGGCCCTGCACCCTCCTGCACAGCTGTGGATGACACAAAACATTCACAGGTTGGAGGATCCACACACTTGCCACATATTCCCTTTCACCCCCTCCCCCACACATGCTACACACCTGAGAGAAATAAAAACCTTACCTGGCACCGCGGGGACCGGACTTGTGTCAAAGCCTGGCAGGCCCTCCACTTCATGCCGGTGAAAGGTCAGGGCCACCACACGCTCCGTCTCTGAAAATCTAACCCGGCATGGTGGGCCCCCTCCTGTGCCCCTGGCATGGGCATTTATTGCGGCCAGTTTTTTTTTCACCTCACGCCGGAGGTCATTTATTTTCTTTTCTATCCCAGAGCGGGTCCGTGTCTCCCCCTCCCCCGATGAATTGACCTGCTCCGTGATTATATCCAATATCTCCCTCCTCCTGGCCGGGGTGGTGGTGGCACTCTGCGGGCCGTGGAGAAAACGCCCATAGTCGGTAATGGCCCGGGCAAGAATTCTTTTTTCCCCCACAGTAAAATTGAGCTTTCTTTTTCTCTCAGTCATACTTCCAAACAAACTCACTAGCAGTCACCAAAAATCTGTCACAAATACAAGCACAACCAATCAGACAAGAACACACACAAAGAGAAAAAGAACAGCCAAAAATCACACTAGCACTCAGCAAGAAACAGACACAAAAAAATCAGATGAAAAAATAAAGCAAGAAAACAAACGCTCAGAAATCTATCAATCAAACAAACAGTCTCAAACACTTATCAAAATACACTTTCACAAAACTACCAACAAGCACAAGATCACACAGAACACTAATCTCACAACTACAAAACACACTCTAACGAACAACAGAGCAAAAGCACTTGATTCAATGGGAAGGGACACAAAGGGATGTACTTTTGCAATGGAAGGGCGTTTGTGTGTGTCTATTTATGCTGTCTGCGTAGTTCACAACATTGCCCTAGTCCATTTCCAATTTCAATGATTGCGCCGCTCCCGAGTTGTGAGCATGCGCACAACGGAGCTGACATGGTTTCCTTCACGCGCGCATGCGCGAGTCGGCCGGCCCTTCATTTGCATGGGGTCACGGCTCATTTCAATGTAACACGCCCACGTCCCTCCCAATTTGTATTACTCCTCCTTACGCCTACGGAAAAAACCTTACGTTTGCGCAAGCTCTTGCGTAAAAGCTACGTGAATCGCCGGATTACGCGGCTAGATTGCGCAAGTCTAACGGAAAAGTGGTGCGCTACGCCGGAATGATAATGCGCCGATCTACGTGAATCTGCCCCACTGTACTTTGCACATCATAATTGCCTTCACACTGTCCAAATAATTAAGTTTAAATGTGTGATTTTAAACTGCATGGGTGGTCCAGTCGGATGAAATAATAATTTGTTGGGGGATTTGGGTAGAAATCTTCTGTAAATCTGATTTCAGACAACATATATTTTTTTCTGAATGATTAAAATAAATGTATTTTTAAGGTGTAAAAAAAAAAAAGATGTTCAGTTAAAGGGTTGGTCCATCAAAAAGCACACATTTCAGTCATATAGTGCTGTGAGCAGAGTAACTTGCTAGCTGGCAATATTATAGATCCCAATAATGACATCTCCCTGCAAGTTAATAGTACTCTTCCCTTTTACCTTTAAGTCTTAGGCCTTGTACACACAAGGGAATTTATCCGATGGGAACGGTCCGACGGACCGTTCCCATCGGATCTGTCCGCCGGATTGCTTTGATCCGATGGCTGTACACACCATCGGATCAAATTCCCCGCCGGCGGACAGCGCGGTGACGAGGCGGTGACGTTGACGCCGCCACATGACCGCCACGTCACCGCACCAGGCAGTAAACACTTCCGCGCGCATGCGTCGGATCCATTCACAGGATATGACGCATGTGCGGGCAGATATGTCCGCTGGTTTGCCGTACTAACCAGCGGACATATCTGACGGACAGCTCTCCGGCGAAAAAATTCCAAAGCATGCTTTGGAATTTTTCCGCCGGAGGAATCCAGCCAAAATGGTCCGTTTGCCCCTACACACGAGTGGATTTTTCGGCTGAAATGGTCCGTCGGACCATGTTCAGCGGAAATATTCCCTCGTGTGTACAAGGCCTTACATGATACAAAATTATAAATTCAATGAGGAAAGTCCTGTTTATTGCCTTTGATGTTGTGAATGGCCCGCACTACTACAGTACAGTTCCAAAGACCGCTAAAACTATGGGTGACTCAACAATCCAGCTTCCACCAAAAGCTGAAATATTAGCTAGATTAACCACTGAAGGATATACGTCGGAAGAATGGCACGGCTGGGCACATCAACGTACCTGTATGTTGTCCTTTAAGCCCAGCCATGGGGGCGGGCGCGTGCACGCGACCCGTTCCGAAGCTTCGTGACCGCGGGACCCGTCGCCCCTGGAGTCCCGCGATCGGTCCCCGGAGCTGAAGAACGAGGAGAGATGTGTGTAAACACAGCTTCCCTGTTCTTCACTGTAGCGCCGTCATCGATCGTGTGATCCCTTTTATAGGGATACACAATCAATGATGTCACACCTACAGCCACACCCCCCTACAGTTAGCAACACATATTAGGTCACACATAACCCATTGAGCGCCCCCTTGTGGTTAACTCCCAAACTGCAATTGTCATTTTCACAGTAAACAATGCATTTTAAATGCATTTTTTCATGTGAAAATGACAATGGTCCCAAAAATGTGTCAAAATTGTCCGAAGTGTCCGCCATAATGTCACAGTCACAAAACAATTTGCTGATCGCCGCCATTAGTAGTAAAAAAATAATAATGTATACATTTTGCGCAAACCAACCGATAAACACATATTGCGATTTTTTTTATTATAGCAAAAAGTAAAAAATAATACTCTATTTTTGTTTATAGCGCAAAAAATAAAAACCGCAGATGTGATCAAATACCACCAAAAGAAAGCTTTATTTGTGGGAAAAAAGGACGCCAATTTTGTTTGGGAGCCACGTCGCACGACCGTGCAATTGTCTGTTAAAGCGACGCATTCCCGAATCGCAAAACCTGGCCGGGTCCTTTAGCTGCCTAAAGGTCCGGGTCTTAAGTGGTTAAACCTGTTTTAGTGTGCTATCGATGATTTGAACCAATCATATCTGGTCATAATATATACATTGTAGATATATATATATATAAAAATATAAATGTGTGCGTGTGTATACATAGATCTCTATAAACAATAAACACACCCATGCTGTATATGTATAAAAAGAGAGCATTATACTGTAACTATATATATATATATATATATATATATATATATATATATATATATATATATATATATATATATATATATATATATATATGGAATGGACCTAAATCCTTGTTACATTTATAAATAGTATGATATTGTACATTAAATGCACATCAAGTAATGTTGAAATTTTTTTCCCATCATTAAAAATGATCATTAAATAATCATGCCCCGTTCCTACTTTGTATTCTGCTACTGATTTCCAATGATTTATTGCAGGCATTTATATAACCAATAGTTTACACAACGCTTTACATATTAGATATACACATTATTCCCTGCCATTTGGGAAGATTACACTCTAAAGTCCCTATCTCCCATGTATACATTCACACACACAAACTAGGGCTTTACCTGCCAACATGTCTTTGGAGTGTGGTGGGAAACCCACAGAAGCACAGAGGGCACATGCAAACTCCATGCAAAAAACATCCAGGAGGGGATTTGAACTAACCCCAGTGTTGCAAGGCAGAAGTGCCACCCACAAAGGCACTGTGCTGCCCAGTGTCAAAATGAAAAGGAAAATGCACACATTCTTCAAAATCCAGGTTGCTTCTAAATAAAAATGTTAACTGCCATTAATAAACTAAAACTAAACATTTTTGTAAAGGTTCCTATTGAAATTTTGTCTAATATAGATTATTTGTGCCTATATCGCTATTCATAAACTGGCGTACACATAATCAGAACTATGAAAATGAATGGTCTGCTAAATAATAATATAGTAATCTCAAAATACAGCACAAATGTAATGATAATGTAACCCCAGGTAAAATATTCATTCATACTTGTAGCATATTACAGGTATTGTACTATTATACACCTAACATATTGATGTATACTCACGGGAAGTAATAGCATACTTACAAGCTCACTAAAATCTTCAAGCCCAGTTCCTCACTTAATAGCTGATGATCTTCTCTGATCCGCGTGTCCTAGTTTAAGTAGGACTGTGCATCTCTGTTAGGGTAGGCTATCCAGCTCTTTGAATAGAGAGGAGGGCGCCCCCACATTTCTGTCCGCTCCCTCACCCCTCAATCACATTGGAACAGCAGCATTTTTCACAGTAGGACAAAGAGAGGAGTGTGTCTGGGGAATGGATGAGTGCACGGTTGCCATAGTTACTTGGGGGGACATGCTAGAGGGGGCTATGACTTTTGTCAGATGAAACTATCATTCCTTGTGTGCCATTACCAATAATAACCCCCTTATCAGAGAGCCCCTGTCTTGTGCTGGCTTCACACATACTCATCTTGTTCTGCTGTCCAGCACAGCTGCATACACTTTGCCAAACAGCATTCTGGTCATGCAAGGCTGAACATGGGGGGCTTTAGGTAGGAAATTCAAGTAGCATCAGTAAGAGATGTCTCTTTTAGGAGTTACCTGTAGTCATTAAAAGAACCAGAGACGTCACTGCCTTACACTTACAAGGCAGGACACACTGAGGGGAAAGGCCAGAATCTGAAGCCGTGCATAGTAGCCTATTAGCTTCTAGCTAGTTCAGATACACTTTGAAAATTAAAGTTTGAAACAGATTGCTGCTCCACATTCTGGCTTCTGGTTTCACTCCTATTAAATTCCCCTCAATGTGTTAGGAGAAAATTACAAAATCAGGAACCTAAATGGATCAGTTACCCATAGCCACTTTTCTGTATTTACAGAGACTTGTTAGGTTCTAGAAAGCAACACTGCTTCAACTTTCTTTGCTCCAGCTTTAAAAAACAGCCTTACTGAGTTGGACCTCTTTCACATGGGCAGTAGTTTCTATTGCCCTCGGAAAAAGTAATTAGCCATGGACAGAGCCTTTTAGTGGTATTTGATCACCAGTGGTATTTGATCACAAATAAAAAAAAAACTGAAAATATTGAAAAAAAATATTTTCTTTGTTTCTGTTATAAAATGTTGTAAAATAGATTTTCTCCTTCACTGATTGGCACTGATGTGACTGCGCTGACAGGCACTGATGAGGTGGCACTGACAATGAAGCACTAATATGCAGCACTGATATGCAACACTGATGGGTATGTTAGGTGGCCCTGATGGGCACTCATAGGTGGCCCTGATGGGCAGTCATAGACAGCACTGATGGGTGGCACTGATAGATGGCTTTGATAGGCAGCACTGATGAGGAGGCACTGGCTAGCATTACTGATGGGCACTGATTGTCACCACTAATGGGCACTAATTGCCAACCCTGGTGGTCCTGGGTGGGCATCCTCAAGGGGGTTGCACTGATAAAGATTCAGTGCAGACACCCCCTGTTAGAACATCCGATCGGCTTTCCTCTACTCGCTTCTGTCAGTGCCAGTGGAGGAACAGCCAATAAACGGCTCTTCCTGTTTATGCAGTGATCGGACACAGCTGATCACATGGTAAACAGCCTACATCAGAGGCTCTTTACCGAGATTGATGATGTGGTGTGTCAAACTGACACACCACACCAACGATCACCACTCTGCATGCCCCTGTGGGCACTTGATCGTGGCTTATCCTGCTGGACGTCATATGACGCCTGGTGTGTAAATGAAACCACTTTCCAGGTGTCATTCTGCTATATGGCGGGGAGATATGGTTAAAGTATACCTAAAGGCCAAATATTTTTTGTTTTGGATAAAGGGGAGAGGGATTAGAACATTTGTCAGGTTTGTATTGCTGTCTGTGCCGCATTAGAGAGTCACCCTTTCTATTTTCACTTTATACCAATATCACTGAAAGGGGTGAAAACCACCCACCCAGTGCCCATAGGTGACTTCCAGGCTAGCTTCACAAAATGCAGGTATGGCTGAAGAAAGGCTGATCCTAAAAGCTACTGTGCAGAGAAAGTTGAAAAAAATAAACCAAAAGGTAACAAATAAATGGTTAGACTTTTACCATCAGAGGTGAAGAAAATATGGCCAACCTCCTAGGGTTCTAGCAAAAAACTTAGGTAAGCTGCTAGCAGTCCAATTCATTTTAGATTTTTTAAGGTATTAGTTTAATAAATTAGGAAGGACACTGGCACCTTAATTTCCTAATTTAAATCTAAAGCCTACACTTTTCTTAAAAGGTGAACAATACAACTTTTTACACATTACACTAGATAATGCACCTCCTTAGTATTTTATAAGCCATGGGAAGTCAACTCATTGTTCTCTGACCAGTGTGAAAGTACTCAACCTGAGGTCTTATGCCTTTATATAGTGATGGAACTCCTTGTTGATGTTTAATAGCCTTTTGACCTACTGTAGTGTGCAGTGACCTTCAGTATATAAATCAAATAACAGAGAACAGACTAATGATTACACATGTATATTTCAAAACTGTTTTATTGTTACATTAGCCACATAAACAAATACTATTACCTGTCATGTACTGTGAGGTTTTATGCTCGTTGCATAGGTTGTTTTGATAAAGGCACCAGCATATAAGGCTTCCAAACTCACAGCAAAATGGTTGCTGGCAAAAGATGCCAAATGTCCTGAAGGTGGCTTGATAGCTGTACTGTGTGGGGGCTGGTAATTGCAGTGATATATGCAAGTCAGTATTATTACTATTTGGAAGGGCAGATACTGCATGCTTTCCTGGCAATTACTTACCAGCTGGAGATTTACTTGAAAGCAACATGTAAGCTTCAATAAATGAAAGGTCCCGTAGACTACTAGGTGACAGCTGTTAAAGTATTTGCAACATGTATTCTATAGCCAGAACTTAAACCTTCTTTTGCTACAAGGGGGAGAGGTTTTCTGAATCATCTGGCAGTTTGATGCAGGGAATTGGTGGACAACTTACTTACTTGTAATGCTATAAGTGCTTATAGTGTATCTATGATCAAAATTTCAAATCATATATTCATTTAAACATTGCAGTTGAATTATTTCTAGCCTTATCCTTACAATCTGAATGATCTTGAAGTTTGTAAACTTTGTGAAGATACCCACACAATTACTTCTTTGATTTCTAAAATAAATTCAGTATGCCCTGTAAGTAGGCACTGCAGAAACTGCCTTCTGAAGAACAGAGGTGCTGAGAGGAGGAGCTCCATTAGGCAGTATAAAGTATAGGAATTACAACTTGCAGAGAACAAGATACCATGGGACATGTAGTCCTCAGCAATAAAAATTAAAAAGCAGATAAGTATAGTATGCATGGAATTCAGGAAGTTGTGGAAAGAGATAATCTGCAAACAGGCAGTGCTCGCAGCATGAAAGGAGATTTTTCACTTAAACATATACTAGATTGTCAAAAGTACCTACGGACTGTATTGCTATTACAATGCTGATGTTATGAAAATAAATGCTGCATGCTGTGACCATAGAACTACTTCAAGAATTTTCAATTGTTTGTGACATTAACTGGTTCTGGCACTGATGTGGCACAGGGATGCTCTGTAGAAAGGGCAGGCATTGCACATCTGCTTTGCTGGAGCCTGGCAATTATTTGTCAATGAACAGATATTTCTTGTGGTAATCAGTGTAAAATAAAAGACATTACAAAAGTCTCCCAGATGGCCTGTCACAAAATAGATTTCTCTCTTCATTTAACTGAATACAACACTAGGCACTAATGTTTGTCAGTACAGATAAGACAGATGCTGGTGCCAGCTGGTGATTTAAGGATAGACTGGTTTCTGTAGTCACCATTCCGACTGCCATGTTTTATTTTGAACTCAGCATCAGGCACGGATTGGCTACAATTAATTTCTCAGTTTGAGTATATTTAGAGGTCTCAGAACAGCTGCACTATGGATCCTTTGCATTTTGCTGCTTTAACAGAAAGTAGTTGATGTACGATGTCAACAGGTCATCCATTTTATAGCCCTGCAGGATAATAATTAGCATATTAATAACAAGTAAAAATAGAAATAATCAGAAATTATGCAAGATAGAAAAAGAGCATACCAAAGATAAAGATATTATTATTGCAAATAGGAAAACAGAAGTCTTCTAAAGATGCAACACCAGGAACAAAATACTACAGCATTATCAAATCAAAATGTTATAAACTGGAGTTAGTGGGACCTTAAAAACAATATACCGAAAACAAAATCAACAAATGCTGATAAGAGCATAAAGTATATAGGAACTGTAAAAATGTACTTCTTATATTTGCATTCTTTTTGTCTTTTAAATATACAATTGAATGTGTTTTTCTATAACTATTCTATGAGTGCAAAAAAAAAAAAACTGTTGATCTTGAAAAAAGTTCTAACTATGGACTACAGAATACTCCCTGTAACGAAATGTCCCACACTCCGCTTGAGTGCTTTCGTCATATACTGCTTCCTCCCAGTCTGAATATAGATATCAGATATTCCAACCGCTGACAACCATAAACAAGGCAATACTCGTTTAGTTGCTCTACATGAACTGTTTTGTTGAAAAACACAGGTAATACTCATACACACACACACAACATTCCAGTGTGGTTGTACAGTGAGTGTGATTAGTACAGATCAGACTGGATTTCTCGATCACCCTGTGTCCCTATTAGAGGCACATGGTAATGTAGACATAGGAGGTGCGTAGGTAGCTGAAGCGTTTCCCAACTTCTCCATGGGATTCTGGGTTCCACGGCCCCCCCGCTCGAAGTGACTCCCTTCACAACCCCCCCCCCCCCCAATGTTAAGGTAAAGAGGAGAGATGGAGTTGTTCTGTTGTCCTCTTCTAGATTTATAGTGCAGTATGGTGAGTATTGTCTCCCTTGGACAGCAAGTATGTCTGAACTAAATAAATGGAATTCCCATGCTAGTGCCACATAAGTCACTTGAATTAATTACTGGACATTGAACTCTATACAAGCAGAATTCCAATATTCATATACCACCACATCCCTGTGCTGAATTTCGTGAAGAATGGACAGACAAGTAGAAATGCCAATAGATTGCCTGTTCACAATGCCACATCTCTGGTTGCTTACACAAGTGAATTCAAAGTGGTGAGACATGTGAGCCTAGCATATTTGGTATATGATGCTGTTTCATTCGGTTCTATCACACTTTTTCTAATTGGAAAGGGCACAACCTTTGTTCTGGGTTATAATGTTACAGAGACAGGATGTATACATACCAATGAAGTCTCACACAGGATCTTGTTGTCTCTCACAAGGCTTCCAGTTGTCATCTGGAAGTATGTATTGCCACTGTTCCAGCGAGAAATCTTGTTTAAAGGGTGATTGACCAGCAACTCCTGGTGGACAAAACAAAGATGTTAGATACCAACATGGCCATAAACAGAGCGTATATCTCACTGGGCATTAGGGATGGTAACAGAACACTTGTAATTTTAAAGCAAGCTGTTGTAGCACTATGTCATATGGAGGAAAATTTACTTAAACAGGTGCACACAGAATCTGGTGAAGCTGTGTATAGTAACTAATCGGCCTCTAGGTTTTATTGTCAAAGCCTTATTGCAAAGCCTTATTGCATAAGCTGCAGTTATGCACAGTTGCACACGATCCTGGGTGTAACAGTTTTAGTAAATCTCCCCCATGCTGACAAGTCAATATACATTAAAATGTATATTGACCTACAGTAGACCTAAGCTTTTAGTGTTCTGTTGTTTATAAATAGGTTGTATTGTCTAAGATAAAGTTTGAGCCTACTTTATTGTGCCTTATACTGAATATGCATGATTTACATTATACATATCAAGGAAAATGTATTTCTTTACTTATAGGAGGGCAGGGTGTACACAGAACACAAATGCATACAGTAAAAACATTTGATAATATAGAGCCAAGTCAGTAAAATTCAAACTAACGCTGCCAGCAAGGATAAGTGGTTTCGACTAATTTACCTAAAAAAAATGTGCTCCGCTACAGGCTTCACCCCTCTCCTGTTCCTCAAAGTCACAACGCAGGCAACCCACAATCTTGTGTGGCTTTGCATTCAGTACGCTACTTCTCCGAAAAATTCTAAGCTCAAACAATTGACCCAATTTAATTTATAGTTCTAGCCTACTAGATCATAGAACCAGACAACCAGCTTAACCATTACTTAGAAAATAATCAAAATCATTCAAAACACATTATAGACATATCACTAATATATACATTTATTTAACACTAGAATTAAATGAGACATCCAGGCTTGGTTCACACTGCTGTGAATTGTTTAGTTTTTTGTCCTGTATGAGCTGCGAATTTACAGCAAAATACAGCAATGTTACCGTGAATTTCAGGATTTGGACATGCGATTGATGTTCTAGCAAATGGAATCATAATGTAAAAAAAAAAAAGGTGTTAACTTCCTGTGTACTTCCTGTTTTTTGTGGAGAGTAGTGTGGTTGAATTCGTACATATGTGAACCATCAATGCGATTCCAGAACGATTTACATTGATGTCTCTGGCGACTAAATACGCAAACCCAACGCAACGCTGTAAACTCGCACAAGACCCTTTTTTTTATCGCATCGCATTTGTAGAGGAATCACAATGCATCTATTAGAATGTTTCTGACGCAACATATTCGTTATGAACTTGCATCAGTGTGAACCGGGCCTCAATTCAATACTTTAATTGACTAGGCTTTATATATATATATATATATATATATATATATATATATATATATATATATATATATATATATATATATATATATATATACCTGATGCCAATTAGAGGAGGAGAAAAAAAGTTTTTTATATCTTTACCTAGTCATTATAATGGGAAACTGACCATTCAAACTTAATAACAGTGTTATTACCTGTAAAGAATGTAATAACATACAGTGCCTTGAAAAAGTATTCATACCCTTTGAAATTTTCTACATTTTGTTACATCCAAAAATTGTAATCTATTTTATGTGATAGACCAACACAAAGTGCCACATAATTGTGAAATGCAAGTAAAATGATAAATGTTTTTCAATTTTTTGGACAATTAAATATCTGAAAAGTGTGGCATGTATTTGTATTCAGCTCCTTTACTCTGATACCCCTAACTAAAATCGAGTGGGGCCAATTGCCTTCAGAAGTCACCTAATTAGTAAACAGAATCCACCTGTGTGCAATTTAATCTCAGTATAAATACAGCAGTTTTGTGAAGCCCTCAGAGGTATGTTAGAGAACCTTAGTAAAAAAAACAGCATCATGAAGGCCAAGGAACACATCATACAGGGTTAGGTTATAAAAAAAATATCCCAAGCTTTGAACATTTCACGGAGCACTGTTAAATCTATCATCCGAAAAAGGAAAGAGTATGGCACAACTGCAAACATACCAAAACATGGCCATCCACCTAGATGTAGAGATAGCCAGCGTTGAACAAGGTAATATTTGGGGCATTAGCGGTAGCGAGACTAAAATACCTAAACCCAAGGTAAGTAAATTTGACAAATCCAAATTGCAGCCTCATTACCAAAATAGTAAAACTACGAACTGTGGCTGACAAGATGGGGGAACTGGAGCTGCTGATGTACGAGGAGGATTTAGATTTGTGGGAATCTCAGAGACTTGGTTTAAAAGCTCTCATGTATGTTTGGCAACCATCCAGGGGTATTGCCTATATCTCAGAGATAGTGAGGGTAAAAAAGGGGGAAGGGTATGTCTCTACATAAAGAATGATGTGCAAGTAATTGTGAGGGATAAAATCACCAATGGAGCAAAGGAGGAGGTGGAGTCCTTATGGGTGGAGCTCCAAAGAGAGGAAAGAAAGAAACAAAGGGGAAAGTAATACTAGGCATATGCTATAGACACCCTAAGCAGAGGGAAGAGGGGGAGCTGGACCACCTATCAAAGTTTGGAATGGCGGCAAGGATGGGGGATTTTAACAATCCAGATATAGACTGGGTGGAAGGTACCTTTCATTCATCTAAGGCTCGTCATTTCCTAAATGTCTTGCAGGACAATTTCATGGGTCATATGGTAAATGCACCAACAAGAAACAATGCGTTACTAGACCTACTAATTACTAACAATAGAGACGCGGATGTGGAAATAGGGGGAAACTTAGGAAACAGCGTTAATTAGGAGACAGGTCAATTAGCTTCAGTATAAATCACAGAAATAATAAGCACAAGGGTAATAGAAAGACAATGAATTTCAAAAGAGCCAACTTGCCTAAAATACGCTCTTTGCTAGAAGATAGTAAATGGGATGAAATCCTAGGAACAAAGAATACGGGGGAAAAATGGGAGTGCTTTAAGAGCATACTAAAAGGTATCGCCAAGTGCATTCCAAGGGGAAATAAACTGGGTGGCTCAACTCCAACGTAAAAATGCATATAAAGGAAAGAGATAAGGCCTTCAAAAAATACAAAGCTGGGGGGTCATTTTCATCATTCCAACTTCACAAAGAATAGAATAAGAAATGAAAGGGTGGCTACCCCATGGCTAACAGATGACAGAATTAGAAATAGACTTGAAAAAATAACTCACCGGGACTTAAGGAACTCAGTCAGGTGATAGCTAGACCATTGTTCCTAATTTTTGTGGACAGTTTACTGATTGGAATGGTACCAGCTGATATGAGAAAAGCCAACATGGCACCATTGTTTTAAAAAGGGCAAGGATATATTCTTGGGAACTACAGACCAGTTAGCCTGACATTATTAGTCTGAAAGCTATTGGAAGGGATGATAATGGATGATAATGGACTATATACAAGATTTTAGTAATGAAATGGTATCATTAGCAGTAATCAGCATTTATTCGTGAAGAATCGTTCTTGCAAGACTAATCTATTAAAGCGGAGCTCCACCCTAAAGTGAAGTCCCGCTGATCGGAACCCTCCCCCCCTTCGGTGTCACATTTGACACCTTTCAGGGGGAGGGGGTGCAGATGCCTGTCTAAAGACAGGTATCTGCACCCACTTCCGGCCACACGTCTCGGGCAAAAGACGGGTTTTTTCTGACCCTACGCCCCCCCCCTTGCGTGCTGGGAACACTCGGCTCCCAGCACACAGCGGGAGCCAATCGGCGGGCGCAGCGCGACTCGCCCATGCGCCGTAGGGAACCAGGGCAGTGAAGCCGGAGCGCTTCACTTCCTGGTTCCCTCACCGTGGATGGAGGGGGGAGCAGCAGGGTGATGAGCGAACGATCGTCCTCTGCTGCGGACAACGCTGGACTCCAGGACAGGTAAGTGTTCTAATATTAAAAGTCAGCAGCTGCAGTATTTGTAGCTGCTGGCTTTTAATATTTTTTTTTGAGCGGACATCCGCTTTAACCTTCTATTAAGAAGTGAGCTGCCAACTAGATAAAGGAAGGCCTGTGGATGTGGTGTATCTGGATTTTGCATTCAATACTGTTCCCCACAAAGGTTTACTGTACAAACTGAGGTCTGTCGGCATGGACCATCGGGTTAGTACCTGGACAGGGTTCTGTCCTGGGACCAATCCTATTTAATTTATTCATAAATGATCTGGAGAATGGAATTAACAGCTCAATCTCAGTATTTGTGGACGTGGATGTGGAAAGCCTACAAGTAAACCTAAACAAATTAATGGGGAGAGCAATTACATGGAAAATTAGGTTTAATGTTTAAAAATTTAACGTTATGCATTTGGGTGCCAAAATGTGAATGCAATGTACTTGCTAGGGGGAGAATCTCTGAGGGTAACTAGTATGGAAAATGACCTTGGGTCCTAGTAGATGATAGGCTCAGCAATGGCTTGCAATGCCAAGCTGCTGCAAGCAAATGTTAAAAAGGGGATTCACTCCAGAGAAAAAAACGATAATTCTCCAACTCTACAAGACTCCGGTCCGGCCGCACCTGGAGTATGCCATCCAGTTCTGTGCACCAGTCCATAGTAGGGATGTTCTGGAACTGTAGAGAGTCCATAGAGGGGCAACAGAGCTAATTAAGGGACTGGAGTATCTCAGCTAAGTGGAAAGGCTACAAGCTTTGAACTTATTCTCTCTGGAGAGGAGACGCTTGAGAGGAGATATGATATCAATGTACAAATACCATACTGGTTACCCTAGCATAGGGAACAAACTTTTTAGTGAAAGGGAATTTAAAACGACTCGCAGACATTTACTAAAATTAGTAGAGAAACGGTTTAACCTTAAACTGCGTAGAGCAGGGGTGTCAAACTCAATTTCATTGTGGGCCACATCAGCATTATGATTGCCCTCAAAAGGGCCGGTTGTATCTGTAAGATTAGATGCCAAGAGCTATCCCACCATCAGAAGTTGAGTCCCCCACTCTCCCTTACATCACAGTGCACCCCCCTTTGCTTATGTTGCTGCTGGGAAGAAGATGGATGCATTGCTTAAAAGCAAAAAGTAAGGGACTGGAGGAGGACCAGAGGAGGGCTGCAACAACAGGAGAGGTGCGAGGGCCACATGAAATGGCTTGGAGGGCCGCATTCGGCCCGCGGGCCTTGTGTTTGCCACCTATGGCGTAGAGGGTTATTTACTGTCAAAGCGGTAAGGATGTGGAATTCTCTTCCACAAATAGAGGGAGCATCGATAATTTAAAAAAACTATTAGATGGGTATCTTAAAGCGGAGTTCCACCCTTAAAACCACTTGGTTTCATCCCATCCAGCATACTGGCGTCAGCGCCAGTATGCTGTTTTTTTTTTTTTTTAATGCATGTACTTACTTTATAATAAATCATTTAATTCCGTGCGCACGGCGGTATGTCGCCGCTATAAGGCGTCACGCCTTCCGGAAACAGCCGATTAGCGTTCGGCTCTTCTCGGCGCCTGCGCACAGACCCATGAGCTGACTGCGCAGGCGCCGTAAATAGCCGGTCCTAGTTCGGGTTTTTTCGGAGGGCATCCTGGCTGCTCTTCCCTCAGAAGACGGGGTAGCCTCGGTTAGGGGGGGATTGTCTGGTTCGGGGGTCAGGTCATCACGTATGTCAATCTCCAGGCCCTTTCTCACTGCAAAGTTGTGCAGCATGCAACATGCACCGATGATCTGACATACAAAGTTTGGGGAATACAACAGGGTACCCCCAGACTTATCCAGGCATCGGAAAAGTGACTTCAGGAGGCCAAAGGTGCGCTCCACCACTGCACGGGTATGTGCGTGTGCTTCATTGTATCTATCCTCTCCTGGGGTTTAGGGGTTCCGGAAAGGAGTCATGAGATGGGATCCCAGTGCATATGCAGAATCACCTGGAAGGGAAAAGACAGGAGGATGTTAGTAGTGCATGTGCCCCTTGTGATTTCTGCATCATGGGGGGGGGGACAGTCATGCCTGACTCCCATGTCACTCACCAACCAGCCAGCTGTCCCCATACATGTTCTGTTCGAATTCTGTTGGGATGGGGCTATGATTGTATATGTAGCTGTCATGGCTGGATCCGGGGTGTTTGGCACGGACGTGCCATATGAGGCATTTGGCATCGACTATCACCTGTACGTTGATGTAATGCCAATGCTTCCGATTGCGGTATAAGTGCTCTGTCTCACGGGGGGGGGTGCTGGAGTGCCACACGTGTGCAATCAATGGCCCCCACGGTGCGTGGGAATCTGGCAATTCTGTAGAAATATGTGATTGCCTTCAGCCGCAGGTCCTCCTGGGTGGGTTTGATGATTTGGTTGGCCATGCATCTGAGAATTGCAGGGATAACCTGGTGCACACATCTGCTCATGGAGGATTGTGCCATCCCAGCCACCACTCCACTTGTACGCTGAAAAGAGCCACTGGCAAGGAAATGGAGTGTTGCCAGGACCTTGACCAGTGGCTGCACTGCATGTGAGCGTTGTGTTGGGCTGGTGATGTCCTCCTGCAGGGTTGTGGTTAATTCCATGATGGCATGAGGGGTGAATCTGAAGATGCGATACACCTCAGAATCACTCATGCCAAATATGTCTATGCGTGTGCGGTATATCCTCTCCCGTGCCCTCCTCCTTCTGCGCTAAAGTCAGTAGTATAGATATGAGCAAGGATGCCCTTGGCATGTTGGCATACAGATTGTTGTCCTGCAAGTGTGGCTGCTCAGCTCATCCCCAACGGTGTTGCTTTAGCTGACATGTAGACGGATTGTCCAAATTTAAACCTGCTTTTATAAGGACTAACTTTAGACCGGACGTGCAGCTGATGCGCACAGCGCATAGCCTGCACCGCACAAACGTACTTTTGTGGATCGCCGTATCTCCCTCATTTGCATATTTGCATAGCAAATCAATGGTGTGTCTAGCGCATTTTTGCGCGCACGATGCGCCGGTCTATCGAAATTACGTTGGTCGAAAAAATTCAGGATTTCAGGCGTATATCGTTTTGGGGATACGGCGCATAGATACGCAGGCGCATATTTAGACTTATGCCACGCATCTCGTGAAACGCCGTCTTAAGTGCTTTGCGGATCTGGCCCTTTGTTGGTAATGACAGCTTCAAGACACCTCTTGTATAGAGAAACTAGTCGCATACATTGCTCAGGTGTGATTTTGGTTTATTTTTCCAATCTTAAAAATTCCGTGGGCCTCTTCTATTAATTCTGATCTTTAGTTCTTTCCATAGATTTCCAATTGGATTCAAGTCAGGTGATTGGCTGGGCCATTCTAGCAGCTTTATTTTCTTTCTTTGAAACCAATTGAGAGTTTCCTTGGCTTTGTGTTTGAGATCATTGTCTTGCTAACATTTCCACCCTCATTTCATCTTCATCATCCTGGTAGGTGGCAGCAGATTTTTATCAAGAATGTCTTGGTACGTTTTTCCATTCGCCCTTCTTTCAATAATATGAAGTTTGCCAGTACTGCATTCTGAAAAACAGCCCCACACCATGATGTTCCCACCTCCAAACTTCACTGTTGGTATGGTGTTTTTAGGGTGATGTGCAGTGCCATTTGACCTCCAAACATGGTGTGCCTTATGACATCCAAAGAGTTTAATTTTGGTCCCACCTGACCAGACCAAATTCTCCCAGTATTGCACAGGCTTGTCTAAATGTTGAGCAGCAAACTTTAAACAAGCTTCAAAATGCTTTTCTTCAGTAATTGAGTCTTGCATAGTGAGCGTGCATACAGGCCATGGCGGTTTAGTGCATTACTTATTGTTTTTTTTTAAATAATTGTACCTGCTAATTCCAGGTCTTTCTGAAGCTCTCCACAAGTGGTTGGCTCTTGGACAACTCATCTAATCATGTTTTCACTCCTCTGTCAGAAATCTTGCGAGCGCAAACTGGAACATTCAGAAGTTTTTAAATCCTTCTGTAACCAATGCCATCAGTATGTTTTGCAACAATATGGTTGCGAAGGCCTTGAGAGAGCTCTTTGCTTTTACCCATTATGAGATGTTTCTTGTGTGACACCTTGGTAATAAGACACCTTTTTATAGGCCATCAGTTGGGACTAAACCAGCTGATATTAATTTGCACTGATAGGTTTTAGCTGGTGTATTTGCTACCCATGGCTTTTTGTGCCTCCCTTTCTTCAATACTTTTTTCCTGCGTCATTCCATTTTATTACACATAACCTAATTTCTGAACCTATTTGTTTTGGTTTCTTTGTATGTATGGATTGCATGCAGGGGCATATCATAAAATGAGAGGGCAAGATAAAAAGTGGGCCCCAGGCATCAATAAAGTAAAATGTGGCGTGCAGTGCACTGTAAAAACCGTGGTCAGGAGGACAGGGGGCCAGAGAACACAGGGCTGGAGGAGGAGGAGGACACAGCGTCAGAGGAGGTGGACAGGGGTTTGGAGAACACGGGACTGGAGGAGAAGGACACGGCAGACATTGATGGATGATCGGTGTGGCAGAGGGACAATTGCGAGCACCGATCTCCCTGTATGGCATTTC
The DNA here is from genome assembly GCA_029574335.1 of Rana kukunoris. NCBI lineage: Eukaryota > Metazoa > Chordata > Amphibia > Anura > Ranidae > Rana > Rana kukunoris. Next base: position 128,924,337 of record CM056052.1, read on the forward strand.
AGCTGACAGCTGAAGAGGAGGTGGAGCGGCTGTCTGAAAAGCCATGCAGGGAGATTAGTGTTCGCAACTGCCCCCCCGCCACACCGATTATCAAGGAATAATTATTTACGTGTGCAGGGTGGGTCACAGTAACCTTCCCTCTCGGGGGGCCGTGTGCAGTGATATGCCACTGATTGCATGTGGTGAAAATGTCATGTCAATAGCACCTTAAGAAATATATTTACTTAGAAAAAGGGTAACTTGTTCAGTACTTATTTTAAAGAGGTTGTAAAGGTTTGTTTTTTATTTTCAAGAAAATATTTTTTCATTATTTTAAATTTATCAAAGCATGGCTGCCAGGAGTGTATATTACATGTCAAAGCTGAGTGCCTTGACTAATGTTGGACCCAGAAAATTATCACCCTAGCAGACTGTAAGCTGCTTTGAGCATCTAGTAACACATATTCACGTGGGCAGAGTGCATTAATTATCATGAATATAAATAGGGCTTTTAAAAAAAATATATATATGTTTTAAATTTGCTGGTTTAAAAACATATTTACTCTCATATTAAAGGAAATGTATCAAATTATAAATAAAATCAGTAAGTTTTATCACATGACCATCCTTTACCAGTGTAAAAAGTGTTGTAGGGGTGCACTTAATGCAAATTCTAGTGCCAAAATATAATATATATATATTAATATAATTAATATCATGAATTTAAATAAATATGAATTTATTGTCAGCCATTAACTGCACCTTTAGCACATGAAAAGCTCAGGAAAAATACACCCTTTTAATGTATGTCTTCACACTGTTAAGAGTAAAAATAACAGTGCCACAGACTATGTCAAACCAAACAGGGTCACAGCCCACCTTCTATGTTATATGCTACCACACCCTAAATAGTTTATGAAAATCTCTTATTGTATTGTGTCTTACCAAAAGTGCTAGTGCAAGAAATGCATTTTTTTTTAACAAATATGAATCATAAAGTGCTGTATGTGTTTTAGTGCTGCAAAAAACAATACATCAAAAAATAAGTCTGTATGTGTAAGAAAAAAAAGATATAAAGTCCCAACAGCCAAATCCATATCTACTGTAATAAATGTAATTAAACTTCTCCAAAAATGCTCTTTATGCCACTGTGCATATCAGACCTGATGTGATCCTTTACCATTCAATAAATGCACTAACCAGAAACATAGGCTGATCAAGTTATAAACCAGCAACTGCGCATATACTGATCCTCACAGTAATAATTGGCTCCACAAAAAAAAGTAGATCCTCACAGTACCCACTCGCAAACGTGTCCTCATATATAAACGGAGGATAGGAGAATGAGAGCTTCCTTAACAAAAAATCTTTTGATAAAACAGGCTTTCATTTAAAATACATTTAAACTCATTTTCATCCCAACACTAGGGTAAAATAGCTTAATCGTTTGCCTATTGTCTCCGGACGGCGAGTCCAGGCTGCATGTACAATTTTTGCCATGCACGGTGACGTCAGTGTCCTTGCCCCACCCTACATATTTTGTCAATGTAACATGTGGAAGGCCTATTGCATGCACTACACATCTTTATATAGGGTACCCAATAATACCCATACATTAATTCAACTTTTAAAATATAAAATTCATATAACAAAAACATCTCAAATAGGCTACTGACACGTTCTAGTGTACAAAAAAATGCACCTCCCCGTTGAAATGCATTTAATGCATCAATATTGCACCTGTGTTATGTTTGTGATGTGATTTTTGAGTCACGTGACCTATAAAAAACACACCACAAGCACAGTAAAATCGTTGGCAAAATTACTTTAAAATCATGTGCGTTTTCAGAGCCATCATCGGCACCTCTTTTTTGGCAAAATGCTGAAAACACAATTTTTTTCTGATATGTTTCAGCAGCCAAAATTTCAGTGCATCTCTAGTTGTAGGTATAATATATTGCGGTTTAGAATATGTTTTAAATACATTTGTTTTTTTAAGATGAATAAAAACACAAGGATGGCATGGGACTCCTGCTGCATTACCTGAGATTAGAAGCCTCTGTACAATAGACCTAGTTATTTTACCTTTGTCTTTGGGTGATAAAGTGATACTCCAAGCCTGTTTATCGCAATGAGCACAATGTCAGGGTATGATGGGTCGGAGCATTGCTGCAAGACAGAAAAATATTATATAATTAAGAAATTATTTCCTCACTAATATATCACACATCATTTACATCACATCACATCACATCACCTCCTCTAGTTTTATAGATATCATCTTCATACTGATACCACAATAGTACAGTTTCTATGGTTTCTCATAGAAGGCTTGAACTAAGGGAAAGTATCTTAAAAGTAAAAAAAAATAGGTCTTCAGTAAGAGCCACATCTCTTGAAAAGGTAATTATTAATGAGGACTAAAGAGTCCATTGGGTCCTGGCCTAGTTTTGTAAAGGCAATGATTACATATTAAAATATGAGAAGTGTTAAAAATTATTTTTTTTGGCTGCATGATATAAAATGAAATATTAAAGCATATGTATTTTATAGTCTCAGTGCAAAAAAAAAGAATTTACATTGATCAAGGATATTAAATCACAAATCCACCGACACAATATAGTATGCAAGGTAAACAGTGATAAAGAGAAATAAGTTATGTGTTACATGTGTGTGCAATATTGGAAGGTTTTATAATTTGATCAAATGGGATTGCACTATTGGAGTGTTCTTTTATGTTTATATATATATATATATATATATATATATATATATATATATATATATAATCTGTAAATCACCTATTGAAGATCAGTGCTGGAGTATCCACAACCCTTGAGCCGAGCATGAGAGTATGAGGTAATAAGTGTTGGTGAGTGCATACCCTATGGGGAATTGGTGAAACATTTTGCATGTGGTGTGGTGTGGAAACTACTTATCAACATCAGTGATTTATTGCGGACTATGACATGTACATACTCATACGTGGATATGTTCATTTTGGACTTTATGTGAATATATGCAGTTATTTTTTCACTGGGTAATAATGTCCCTTTTATTCATTTCTCTTTATAGTGCCACTGTTTACCTTATATACTGTATTGTGATTATGGATATGCGATTATTTATCATCTTTTAAAGTGGCAGCTATAGTTTTACATGTTTCTGTACTTATTATTTTTTTCACATACTGTGGCACAGTGGTAGGATCAGTAGTTGAGTAGGTATTTTTCATTTATAGATCCTCTAGAGTTTTCACAGGGATATTAATTGCTTTGTAATATCACAGTATCTCACAAACGTGAGTACACCCCTCACATTTTTGTAAATATTGTATTATATCTTTTCATGTGACAACACTGAAGGAATGACACTTTGCTTCAATGTAAAGTAGTGAGTTTGCTATCCCCTCAAAATAAGTCAACACACATACATTATTGTCCAAACCGTTGGCAACAAAAGTGAGTACACCCCTAAGTGAAAATTTCGAAATTGGGCCCAATTTGCCACTTTCCCTCCATGATATCATGTGACTTGTTAGTGTTACAAGGTCTCAGGTGTGAATGCGGAACAGGTGTGTTAAATATCGCTCTCACTCTCTCATACTGGTCACTGCAATTTCAACATGGCACCTCATGGCAAAGGACTCTCTGAGGATCTGAAAAAAAGAATTGTTGCTCTACATAAAGATGGCCTAGGCTATAAGAAGTTTGCCAAGACCCTGAAACTGAGCTGCAGCACGGTGGCCAAGACCCTACAGCGGTTTAACAGGACAGGATCCACTCAGAACAAGCCTCGCCATGGTCAACCAAAGAAGTTGAGTGCACGTACTCGGCATCATATCCAGAGGTTGTCTTTGGGAAATATACGTATGAGTGCTGCCAGCATTGCTGCAGCCTATCAGTGCTCAGACCATAAGCCGCACACTACATCAAATTGGTCTGCATGGCTATCTTCCCAGAAGGAAGCCTCTTCTAAAGATAATGCACAAGGAAAGCCTGCAAACAGTTTGCTGAAGACAAGCAGACTAAGGACATGGATTACTGAACCATGTCCTGTGTCCTAATGAGACCAAGATAAACGTATCTGGTTCAGATGGTGTTGACCGTGTGTGGCCAGGTGAGGAGTACAAAGACAAGTGTGTCTTGCCTACAGTCAAGCATGGTGGTTGGAGTGTCATAGTCTGGGGCTTCATGAGTGCTGCTGGCACTGGTGGCCACACAAAATATTGACACTTTGGGCCCAATTTGGACATTTTCACTTAGGGGTGTACTCACTTTGTTGCCAGCAATTTAGACATTAATGTCTGTGTGTTGAGTTATTTTGAGGGGAAATTTGCACTGTTATACAAGCTGTTATACAAGCTGTACACTCACTACTACATTGTAGCAAAGTGTAATTTCTTCAGTGTTGTCACATGAAAACATATAATAAAATATTTACAAAAATGTGAGGGTTTACTCACTTTTGTCAGATACTATATTACAAAGCAATTAATATCCTTGTGAAAATTATAGAGGATCTATAGATGTGTGTCAGATACTGTAATTGTCAATCTGCTGTATCCTGGAGAAAACGTACTACGTGTTTTCTAGTGCCAGCATTTAAAAGGGTTTTCCAGGGTCATAAAATTAAACAAATAAAGTACTATCTCCGAAGACAGTGACTCTGTAAAATCCCAGCACAATGTCAATACACAGACACAAATTGGATGTCACACTGGCAGCCCATAAATTTGTGATTTCTGAAAGAAAAAAACTTGCACTCGATGTGGATGGAGGTATCCTCCCCGCTGAGCTATTCGATTCTGACAGCCCAGCCATCAGAATACACTGATCGAGTGGCACAAATCCGATGTGTAAAAAATTTGATTGGTAGATCGAGCCCTTTACAATCACCCTGCCCATACATGGATTGAAATTTGTCTGGTCCCTGATGAACTGGCCAAATTTCAATCCATGTACGGCCAGCTTGAAGCACAAAATTACAACCATCACCAAAAACATCTCGGGCAAAAATCTTCAAAATTATGATTACCCCTGTAAATTAGAATGGTTGGCAACTGTATACTTTCAGTTTTATATAAGAAATAATAACACAGGAAATAAAGAAACATTTTCAAAGATTACCAATGTTTTTCCAAACTGAATGACCATAGACTAGAAATGTAGCTGGACCACATCAAATGTTTTTTTTCAAAATGTTTGTTAGGATGCTTTTTGTTTTGATCCCTTTATAAACAACCAGTATGTAGTGATACACCTGAGAAGCCATGGTTTCCAAACACTGCACTGATGATGATCAAAAAGCCTCTCTGCAATTATATAATGCATGGGGCAGATTCACAGAGAATTAGATTCTCGTAGAGTATCAGAAATACACTACGCTGCCGTTTTTTACCTGGCTCTACGTGGAATTCAGGTAGATTTTGTCCAGTAAACGACGGCGGCGTAGTGTATTTCTCCCGTCGCAATCCATCTGCGCGAGTAGGGGGCGTGAAGCATTTAAAATAGGCGCGTTCCCACGGCGATCGAACTGCGCATGCTCCGTTCCCAAATTTCCCGCCGTGCATTGCGCGTAAACACGTCGTCACGTCGTAGTACCGTCGTTTACGTACATTCCTATTCCCGAACGAGTTACGTTAAAAAAAAAAAAATATTTTAAAATCGACGCGGGAACGACGGCCATACTTTACATGGGTTACGTACTGTTAGACCAGCAAAAAGCTCCTCTAACATTACGTAGCCAAAAAATGACGTAGGCGATTGCGAGGGACACTCGTACCTTCGTGGATCGCCGTAAAAAGTCATTTGCATATCCCGACGCATGAAAACGACGCGAACTCCTCCCAGCGGCCGCAAATATATCGCAGCGTAGATCCGAAGGCTTACGAGGACGTAAGCCTCTCGGATCGAAGCCCGAAGCCGCCGTATCATGGTTTGAGGATTCAAACTAGTGATATGGCGCGCGAAATTTGAAATTACTCCTGTCTAACACCAGTTAGACAGGCGTAATTGCTCTGTGAATCTGGGCCCATGTTTCTATAATATCAGGCTATGTTTTGCACTATACTTCCCTGGTTCTGGATGTGCACTTGGTGTCTTGGACTTGGTGTCTTATGGCTCTACCCACTGTCATTAAATGAGCAATAATTCTCTTATTTTTGCAATATGTGATGAAATAGGACATGTTTTAGAAAATCTTTACTGTGATGTGCACTGATTACAGTTGTGGGCTTTCTGGTTTCTTTAGTCCCTTTTTACTATAATCTGTATGTTGTAAAGTCTCAACCACTCTAGTACATAACATTCATTCAGACAGTTGAATGGCAGAACAGTCTGCAGCCCCAGAACTTTCAAATGTAACCTATATTCTATATGCTCACCTTGACCTCAAAGAAAGCAGAACCGTATGTTGGCCATCTGCAAATATGCTTCAGAAAGGACACCTTCGCTTCATCCACTGTTTTCTTCTCATGTTTATTATAAGCAGCTATGATGTTCTGTCCAAAAAAAAAAGTTTTTAGTATTCTATGAAATATATTTTAAAATATATTCAGATGCCTCCAATCCTAGAGCATTAATACACAAATTCCCACCTCAGAAAGGGTACAATTGTTACAGACTGTCAACAACAAACAAACACTTTAGTGCTACAGCACCAGCTGCCAGCATAACATAAGAATCTTCAATCTCAGGTATTACAGATAACAAAAACAAACAAAATGCATATAGTGGTTAGTACAAGGGCTACAAATCCACTACTGCTAGTTAACAGATTACAACCAATATCAGTGGATAGTGATGTCGCAAACATTAAAATTTTCCGTTCGCGAACAGCGAACGCGAATTTCCACAAAAGGTTCTGTCTGTAACCCTAACCCTGTCTGTAACCCTAACCCTATCCCTATCTGTAACCCTAACCCTGTCTGTAACCCTAACCCTAACTGTTTTTTTTAAATGTTATCTACTGTGCCAAGAAATATATGAGTGGTAGCACTGGACTAGTGGGCACAGTATACGCTGTGAGCCTGACACACGCTGGCAGACAACTGACTACTATTCTCTATTGCAGTCAAAATTTTGTTTTTTTTAAAGGTTATCTACTGTGCCAACAAATATATGAGTGGTGGCACTGGACAAGTGGGCACAGTATACGCTGTGAGCCTGACACACGCTGGCAGACAACTGACTACTATTCTCTATTGCAGTCAAAACATTTTTTTTTAAATGTTATCTACTGTGCCAACAAATATATGAGTGGTGGCACTGGACAAGTGGGCACAGTATACGCTGTGAGCCTGACACATGCACTGGCAGGCACATTACAGAGAAAAAATGATGTACTAGCCCTATACAGGCTGTCAGTATATTAGAAAGAGCGGATCTAGTCTAGCTAAACTCAATACAGTGTATACATATATATATACAACACCTGGGATGCATATATATCCTCTACACACTGTAACTCTAACTGACTAGCCTGCCTGCTCTATCTAACTCCAAAAAATGACACTCTCTCTCTCTGTAAACCACACAACACACAGATTACAGAGAAAAAAAAAAGCAGACTGGTGTGGACTAGCCCTAAAAAAGGCTTTTTGGGGTGCTGTCAGACCGTTGTCCTTACAACAGAGATCAGATGAGTCTTTCAGGACTGGAGTGGACACTGAATACACTGGCCTAGCTATAGATTTCCCTATTAAATCAGCAGCAGCTACACTGTCCCTCCTCTCACTAAGACTCTAGCTTCCGAATGAATCTAAAATGGATGCTGTCCAGGAGGTGGGAGGGTCTGGGAGGGAGGGTATGCTGCTGATTGGCTGGAATGTGTCTGCTGACTGTGAGGTACAGGGTCAAAGTTTTCTCAATGATGACGAATAGGGGGCGGATCGAACATCGCATATGTTCGCCCGAGGCGGCAAACGCGAACAAGCGATGTTCGCCGGGAACTATTCGCCGGCGAACAGTTCTGTACATCTCTATCAGTGGACCCAAAGAGAGCTGTATAGCATGGTCACCTCAGGAAAGGTGGCCCAAATAAGAGACCCAGAAGACCAACTAATGGGCTCCACAGGCAAGGCAGTACCCATACAAGCGAAAACCATAAGGTACAACATATTAATCAGAGACCGTAGACACAGAGTTATCATACCCTCCCAAAACCTTATCAAAGTAAGTGAGATGCGTATAACATTTTTAGGGGGATAGGGAATCCATCAGACTCAGTAAACAGGTTTCAATAGAAGGCTGAATACAATGGCCAATCTCAAGCCAGTATTGCTGGGTGGCTGCACACTCCCAAAATATATGAATGAAGTTCGCATTGAGAGAAGAACAATGCCAGAAACCTGAGGACTGAAAGAGATAGAGTCTAGAAATCCTGGTCAGGGTCAAAAGTATTCTGTGCAGAAACTTGTAATGAATAAGGTGGTCTCTAGCAGATAGCAGTCTAATGAAGGGGGCCTCCCACATATTATCCCAATCACCACCATCCATTTGGGGGACATTGGCCAAACAGGCATTCTGACATGGCAATAGAACTGCACCTGTGTCTATAAACAGTTGCTTATATATGGTTGACAGTGCCTTAGATAAGGTCTCATGGGGCAAAGCCTCCAGGATTACCCACCTGAAGGGTAAGCTTGGAGGTACCAAACTGAGTATAGAATACATGTCTAAACTGCAGATAGTGGAAGAAATGCAAGTTGGGCAACTGAAATATAGACTTCAAAGCCCCCCTACTGTTCTTTGGAATTCAATTGGGTTACTAGGCTAGGTTATTAATTGTGAGGCACAAAAATGAGAGACAAGCACTAAACTCTCTCATGTCATGTGTTGAACCTTGGACTTTACCTCTCCTGGGGTACATAAAAAAATAAAAAGAATGTTCTTGTACCTACAGGGTGCCATCATTCAAGCCTCTGTTTTACAAGTTATTTTAGATGGAAAGGTTTAACATAAAAACACTTTCAGTTTGTTTTTCGTAACAGGTTACTGAAAGAATATCCTACACTGAAAATTCCTGTTTTTTGTGGAAAATGGCATTCCAGTAAACACTGATAGTGACTCGCTGTATGTCTCTATGTGCTTCGAGCTCCTCTAGCAATCCACAACATGTTTGTTTTTTTGGGACTAAGCACGATGAGTAGCTGAGAGCGTGCTTGTCTTGCTTGCTCTGTATATACATGTTAAGATGTTTTAAATGTTGAATATTTTTAATATTTTAATAGAATTCTACATAAAAATAGATTTCACTTGGCACTATGGGAGATAGATATACTGTGTGTTGTGGATATCTAAAAAAAAAACTGTAACCACACAGATTTTTGGGAGAAGTGGTTGACTGATGCAAAATGTAAAGTTTTCCAGGTTTCATGTGGACAAAGAAGATCCATTATGTCAGGATTGTGATGAGTAAAGCTTCATCGATAAGCACAATACAATTTCCATCTGTGCATGCTTCTAGTAAGTATATACCCTCAATTCTTGTCAAGACTGTCTATATTTGTATTACTGTCTGTACCTATCTATTCTGGTGACAACCATTCCCCCATGTCTGTGAGCCATGCAATTGGAATTATGGAAAATCTCCACAATGAGGTCACTGGCCCTTAAAGGGGTTGTAAAGGAAAACATTTTTTTTTTTTCATAATAAGCATCCTTTTCCTGCAGACATTCCTCTTTTCACTTCCACATTGTTCGTTTTTGCTCAGAAGTTGCTCTATTTCTTCTCTGTTCTGTTCACTTCCTGCTTGTCTGATTGTTACTCACCACTGTGAAGGGAGGCTTTACTGCGGTGGTCAGTGACGTGCTCGCCCCCCTCCTGGGAACTACATCTGTGCGGCAGGACGCTCTCTACGTGTTAGAGACTTCAAGGAGGTGTGAATTACTGGGTGTGCCGCAATGCATACTGGGAAATGTAGTTCTTACATGAACGAGCGCCGCAAACCAGAAAGTGAATGAGAGAACAGAAACTAGAACGCCGGAGGTGATATAGATGAAGGAATTTAATAGGTATTTACTCATTTTTTAACAGAATCATTACACTATTCTATCTGTCTACTTTGCAGACATTGGCCCAGATTCACAGAGCAATTACGCCTGTCTAACTGGTGTTAGACAGGAGTAATTTCAAATTTCGTGCGCCGTATCACTAGTTTGAATCCTCAAACCATGATACGGCGGCTTCGGGCTTCGATCCGAGAGGCTTACGTCTTCGTAAGCCTTCGGATCTACGCTGCGATATTTTTGCGGCCGCTGGGAGGAGTTTGCGTCGTTTTCATACGTCGGGATATGCAAATGTGTTTTTACGGCGATCCACGAAGATACGAGCGGTCTTCGCAATCGCTTACGTCTGTTTTTTTTTACGTACTGTTAGACCAGCTTTTTGCTGGTCTAACGGTGCGTAGCCCATGTTAAGTATGGCCGTCGTTCCCGCGTCAAATTTAATTTTTTTTTTTTTACGTAACTCGTTCGGGAATAGGAATCTCCGTAAACGACGCTACTCAAGAAAAAATGACGTAACGACGTGATTTCGCGCAATGCATGGCGGGAAATTTGCGAACGGAGCATGCGCAGTTCGATCGCCGCGGGAACGCGCCTATTTTAAATGATTCACGCCCCCTACTAGCGCAGATGGATTGCGACGGGAGAAATACACTACGCCGCCGTCGTTTACTGGACAAAATCTACCTGGATTCCACGTAGAGCCAGGTAAAAAACGGCGGCGTAGTGTATTTCTGATACGCTACGAGAATCCAATTCTCTCTGAATCTGGGCCTTTAATTTTAGGCAAAAAATGTTTTTCCTTTACAACCCCTTTAATACAATTAGAAATGCTAACCTAGTCCTGCTATCCAAAATACATTATTTTTAAATAAAATACTCTACCAAGTGTCTGACTATTGGCTCCGATACCCTAGAATGTTTAGCAGAAGGCTTAATAGTGAAATCTGATATATAAACAGAATCTAGCTGCAGTTTTAATCATGTCTGGTACACCCCCTCACACCTTCTGTGCTTCACTTCTGGCCCACCACATTGATGACAGCCTTATTAAAAAAAAAAATTCATAGCAAAACCTTTGATACAACAGGAATCTTTTAATAGCAGTGTGAAAAATAGCAGAAAAAAATACTTTACAGACCTTCTTCCACTCTTCTGGTGTACCAAGGCGCAGCAGCCACTCTGGAACTAAATCTCGCTGGATCTTATTTAGATTTGCAAGCTGGGTTCGGTCATTGTTGTGTTGTACTTTGTATATCAGGCCAGCTAGATTTGCAGCATCCTCTACAGAGCAGCGGTGGTATCCACGCAAATATTTTGGAAGCTCCTGAATATAAAATTGTGTTAGGAAATCAAAGTTATTTTAGTTTTCTCTTAATTACAACAGCCCAGCTCAGACTTTGCTGTTGGTATTACTAACCTGATGATAGTGAAATATGCAATCAGCTTTAATATCCTTTCCTGGGTTGGCATTAACCCACAACTTCCGCATAAAATACAGCTGAAAACTGGAAAATGTAGGTGCACCTAGGTAAGACATGATGCTGTTAATTAATTTCCCTAATGTCAGAAACTACAGAGACCATTCTCAACCTAACTAGTGCTGTGACCCCTGGATAACATTTCCCAAGATGTGGGGACCCCTAACAGTAAAATTATTTTCGTAGCGTGGGTTGTCAGCCTCCTTAGGCAAGACAAGTACCGTATTTATCAGTGTATAAAACACACCCTTACTTTAGGGGGACGTTTCGGGGGGGAAAAAAATGTAAACACCGCCCCTGCGTATAACACACAGGCACAGTTTACCCTCTATTTTCAGAGTAAAAAAGTGAGTGTTATACGCCAAAAAATACAGTATAATAAGTATAATTAAGTCCCTAACCAACAGACATTTAGCGCCCCCTGAGTCCCTTCCACTAGTACAGTATTAAAACCCCTTAGGGTACGTTTTAGGATGTTCCACTCTTTCTCTTTGTTCTCCTTTCTTTCCTTTTTTATCTCTCGCTATACCTAATTTATTTATTTTTCCCATCCCTCTAGCCATCTTTTTTGTTTTCTCTTATTCTTTCTCTTTGTTCCTCCCCCTCTTTTCCTCTCCCTTCCATATATTCCCTATATTTATTCCTTCTCTTAATCCTTGGTGGGGGGGAATGGGACGAGTGGCAGTACTGGCAGGGAGTTGGTATGAGTGACAGTACTGGCAGGGAGTTGGTATGAGTGGCAGTGCTGGTGGGGGGTGGCATCAGTGGCAATGCTGGGGGAGTTCTGGTTGGCCAACTTAGGTTTTCTTGATCAAGGTCATCTGCTGATCTGAGAACTGTAGTGGGGACTTATAATGGCAACTCTAATCACAGGTAGCGTTACTCACTGTGTCTCCGGGTTTGTGGCGTCTTGTAGCAGTGACACCTATGCCAAAAATCAGGAGATAGGGTCTCCTCCAGCCCCTCCCACTTCACATTCCTCACCAGTCAGCTGATCTCTAGTCTCTGCCCCCCAGCCATGCCGTTAACTGAATGGCTGGGAGAGCAGTGCAGGCTTAAGGAACAGCCCAGGATTTGGTGACCCCTGGTTGAGAACCACTGATTTAGACTGAGGGACATTATCACCTGAAATTCTCATATAGCATTATTTTTTTATTTTTTTATATAACATGTTAAAACAGGCACAGGTTACATAATACACTTACCAACACATCTTAAGCCTGGTACACACAGGCCAAACATGGGCCAGTATCGGCCGGTTCTACAGGAAAAATTAAGAGTATACCAGGCTTTAGATGCTCACTCTTGAGCACTGCATGTGCTCTAGTGACAGCTGATAACACATCCAATATAAATGATTTCCTAACCAGTAAAACCCTCTTATTTAAAATTTGTATTGATAAGTCAATACATGACTTTCAGAAGTGCTGATAAGCCATTAGCTTACATTGCACAGATAAAGAAGACGGCATAGGTTCACACCTGACATTTTACATACCTTTACATGAAGAAGTCAAAACAATAAAAACATATCAGTTTGTTTTAGCTTTAAAGAGATCCACTAATAACTGGGTATATGCAGGAATCCCAATATTCAATCTTAAAATATTATAACTTACGAATGCTTATTATTACTCCCTTAGCTACCATTAATTTGTCTAAGCTTGGCACTTCAGCTTGAGTGGCAGGGGTCAGTGGTCATCTGAAATCTGGCACCTATTTCCCTGTCCATTGCTTGCCTTACACACTGTCTCCCAGCTTCCACAAAAAACAGTCTAGTAGGTAAGCAGAAAATAAACAGCTTCAGTTATTTGATACTGCTATGCACTTCAAGGTGCTGGGAGTATGCAAAATCATTTGAGGAGATAGAGAGAGGTGACACCCTCAGGGTGGTTCTATCTTCACAAGTAATGTAGAGCTGGGGAACTACGCAACAGCTGTATCCTGGCCTAGGCCAACAGGGCCCAGGCCTAGGGCAGCACTTTGTAGGGGGGCAGCACGGAAAGTGTCCCTGCTGGCTTGTGCTACACTGTTGGTGTAACGCAAGCCATTTCTAATTTTGACTGTCCTATCACCCTGGACCACAAACCTTCCTCACTGTGCTATATGTTTTCTGCTGTACCATTGGCATGGTTATATCTTCTTAGACCTCTCCATAAAATTATCATAAATTTGAGCTTAAAGTAGAACTATAGGCAACACTTTTTTTTTCATTTTGGATAAAGTAAGGGAGGGTTATAGCCCCTGTCAGTTTATTTTTTTTACCATCCCTGTCCCATTGCAGAGATTTCGCTTCACTTTCTGACCCATAGCTAAACAGGAAGTGAGAGGAAATCTATGCAAATTAAGGGAATCTATTCCCCCCAACCAGGCATTGAGAACTAGTGTCCCCACTCGAAAATGTCAGGGTGGGTCTTAAACAGAAAGGGGTGTGGCCTTGACAGGAAGGGGGTGGGTGATATTTAAATTAGGGGGTGCACAAGTTTAGTCAGGCCTAGGGCAGCACAAAACCTAAATACACCACTGGAACTACGGCGTTTTAACCTTGGGCAGGTAGCTGTTAAAGTGTTACTAAACCCACAACAGTAAAAACAGCCTGTATATTCAGTAAAGTATGCTTGTTATACACACTGTGGGATAGGTTAATCCTCTGCATTGTGTAAAAAGGCTGTTTGACCCTGTCTCTTCTGATCCTGCCTTCTTCCAGAGTCCCCAATCCATCTCCTGATAGAATAGAGCCTTGTGGACAAGCTGCACATGCTCAGTTTGGCATGCATTGCTAGAGAGTTTATTTTTTTCTTGGGAGGGTGCATATGATTAGCACAGGGCCAATCAACATTGTCCAGACAGATTGTCAAGGGCCCTGCTACAAGCTTTAACCCGACATTGATAGAAGTCATAAGACTGCTATTTACTGCTGATGAGAAAAGGTATTTAGCAGTTTATATTTACCAAAAGAATTGCATTTCCCTTTTCTGTGTAGATGACACAAATATAGTGAATGCAGGGTCCTGGGTTTAGTAACAATTTAACCACTTAAGCCCCGGACCATATTGCTGGTGATTCGGCACTGCGTCGATTTAACTGACAATTGCGCGGTCGTGCGACGTGGCTTCCAAACAAAATTGGCGTCCTTTTTTTCCCATAAATAGAGCTTTCTTTTGGTGGTATTTGATCACCTCTGCGGTTTTTAGTTTTTGCGCTATAAACAAAAATAGAGCGACAATTTTGAAAAAAAAAAAATATTTTTTACTTTTTGCTAAAAGCTAAAATAAATATCCCCCAAAAATATATAAAACATTTTTTTTTTCCTCAGTTTAGGCCGATACGTATTCTTCTACATATTCTTCATAAAAAAGTTTATAAAAAGTGATAGTTTTATGGCATTTTTATTAATATATTTTTTTTACTAGTAATGGCGGCGATCAGAGATTTTTATTGGTACTGACCTGGTACAGTCTGCTAACTCACAATACACATTTATTATCAATAGACCTTCACACAATACAGGGTCAATTATCACCAGCCATCCTAGATTCATTTACAACACGCCAGACAGACAGGTGGTGCTGGAGTTGATGACATTAACACCTAACAGTATGTGTCCCCAAATTATGAATGAGTCACTCTTTCAATTAACCCGTTGAGTTCAGAAACAACAAACAGCAACCAGTTCTTCACAGATATCCTGGAAAATATTATGGATAATAATTACATAATAGTCCCATCTCAAGTAGTCCAAGATATATTCTGACTGTCCATTATTTTCTGGCTCATGCTTTTTAAGAGCTTCTGGGTCCCACGGCCCTTCCGTTACAACCACCAAACGAAAGTTCTATTTGTGGGAAAAAAAGGAAGCCAGTTTTGTTTGGGAGCCACGTCGCACGACCTCGCAATTGTCAGGGGTTGTAAAGGATTTTTTTTTTTTCATAATAAGCATCCTTTGCCTGCAGACATTCCTTTTTTCACTTCCTCATTGTTCGTTTTTGCTCAGAAGTTGCTCTATTTCTTCTCTGTTCCTGCTTGTCTGATTTTTACTCACCACCATGAAGGGAGGCTTTACTGTGGTGGTCAGTGACGTGATCGCCCCCTCCTGGGAACTACATCTGTGCGGCAGGACACTCTCTACGTGTTAGAGACTTCAAGGAGATGTGAATTACTGGGCATGCCGCAATGCATACTGGGAAATATAGTTCTTACATGAACGAGCGCCGCAAACCAGGAAGTGAATGAGAGAACAGAAACTAGAACGCCGGAGGTGATATAGATAAAGGAATTTAATAGGTATTTACTCGTTTTTTTTTAACATAATTACACTATTCTGTCTACCTTGCAGACATTAATTTTAGGCAAACACATTTTTTCCTTTACAACTCCTTTAACCACTTAAGCCCCGAGCCTGTTTTTCAGATTCGGTGTTTACGAGACTAAAACATTTTTTTTTTGCTATAAAATTACTTAAAACCCCCAAACATTATATATTTTTTTTTCTAACACCCTAGAGAATAAAATGGCAGTCATTGCAATACTTTTTGTCACACCGTATTTGCGCAGCGGTCTTACAAGCGCACTTTTTTTGGAAAAAATTCACTTTTTTAAATAAAAAAATAAGACAACAATAAATTTGGCCCAATTTTACATATTGTGAAAGATAATGTTACGCCGAGTAAAATGATACCCAACATGTCACGCTTAAAAATTGTGCCCGCTCGTGGCATGGCGTCAAACTTTTACTCTTAAAAATATCGATAGGCGACGTTTTAAAAAACTGTACAGGTTCGCATCCCCAGTCAGCAGCCGACAGGACCCGATCGCCTCCGCCGCTACCGACGTCTAAGGTAAGCGGCGGGAGGGGGGGCCCTCTCCCGCCACCGATAACGGCGATCTTGCGGCGAATCTGATGCGGAGACCGCCGTTATCGTGTGCAGGGCCGCCCACTGAAGAGATGGATATCTCGGTTGTGGCAGCAGCTGCTGCCGTTACCGAGATATCCATCTTTAAAGTGCCGACGTATAATGGTGGTGGGCGGTCGGTAACTAGTTAAAGCGACGCAGTGCCGAATCGCAAAAAGTGGCCCGGTCATTGACGTGGTTAATTTAATGTAAACACAGATTTCCCCTTGGGAATTTTACTTTTTAGGCACAAAAGTGTAGTGAGTGGAGGAAAAAAAATGTTGAAAAATGCTCAGGTGTAAATTGGGACTTAGTGTGTGAAGTTTGGCAGTTGTACGTACACTCGTGTAAACAATTATCTACCAAAGTAGAATTTTTTAAGATACTTAAACTGAATAAATTATTTTCTTAACATAGTGAAAAGCAAATAAATGTGACAGTGTAAAGGCCCATACACACGGTCGAACTTTTTGACAATAAACTTCAAAATGAGCAGGTTTTCAAACAAATGTGAACGTGTGTACGATCCATCGGTCAAACGTTTTCGGTTTTCAGCAGACAAAAGTTTGCTCTGCAAACGGACGAACTTTCGCCACCAAAGTCCTATGGTGTAAAGTCCTATCGTGTGTACAGAAGTCCATCAGACTTTAGTCCAAAGTACAAGCAAGCATGCTCAGAACCAACGTTAAAATCAACCATCAATAGCAGAAGTTGACCAAAGGGTAAAGAGCAGAAAAGAGCTGAAAAAACACGTGATTTTGGGAGTTTGTTGAAAAAGTCCTGCCGTATGTATGCATACCAAGTTCACGGCCAACGCCCTTCAAACATAAATCCACGGAAAAGTTTCTTTGAGGTCTGATCGTGTGTATGAGGCTTAAAGGGGTGTTCCAGCCGCAATTTTTTTTTTTTTAAAGTCAGCAGCTACTAAGGCCGCGTACACACGAGGGGATATGTCCGCTGAAAACGGTCCGATGGACCGTTTCAGCAGACATCTCCGCTCGTGTGTATGGGCTAGCGGACAGATTTCTCCACCCGACAGATTTCAAAGCATGCTTTGAAATCTATCCGGTGGGAATCTGTCCGCCCGACATGTCTGCTGGTTAGTACACTTACCAGCAGACATGTCGGCTCCCACCACCGCCGCGCCGCTGCCGAATGGATTGGGCGCATGCGCGGAAGTGTTTTACTTCCTGGTGCGGTGACGTTGCGGTGACGCGGCGGCGTCAACGTCACCGCCGCGTCACCGCCACGTCACCGCGCCTTCCGGCGGCGGGGAATTTGATCCGATGGTGTGTACACGCCATCGGATCAAACTCCCGATCGGACATATCCGATGGAAATGGTCCGCGGACCGTTTTCATCGGATATATCCGATCGTGTGTACGCCGCCTTACAGTGTAGCTGCTGACTTTAAATAGGGACACTTACCTTGTCCTACTTGCCCGCGCTGATGGCCCCCCCGATGCCGGTCCCACGATCGCTCCGGGTCCCGCGCCGCCATCCAAACTATGGGAAACAGGCAGTGAAGCCGTACGGCTTCACTGCCCATTTCCTACTGCACCTGCGTGAGTCTCACGCTGGCTTGTGAATGGGCGGCTGCTCTCTGAGAACACACACAGTTCCCAGAAAGCAGCGCGCCCCATTCACAAGCAGAAGAAGAAAAGACACCGCGGTGTGGAAGAGGCAGATTACGGACTTCCGCATAGCAACAGGTATTTCGGGTGAGTATTTTTTTTTTTTTCACGTTTTTTTTATTTCATTTTTTTTAGCAAGATGAGCAATTGTTGTTTTCCTGGGTGGAACTCCGCTTTAAGAAAGTTCTGCAGTAGAAAATTTACACTTATGTTTGATAAAGTTTTCTATGGGCATGTTTCATAACACTTATTAATGGTGTTAGGAGCTATATTAGTTGCTTCATCCACTGTGTATGACCACTATGGAAATTTTTGATACTTAGGGATTGAATTGTAGGCAAATAGGTTGTTCACTTGACAAGGTAACTTTCTCTTAGCTTAGTGAATGACATGAAGCTCTGCTGACATGCTATGCAAGCAAAAACACAGATTTTTTTTTTTTAACTACTTTGCACACTGGAACAGGTAATTTTTGAAAAGTGAATTTTTGAAAAGTGAACAGCCTATTTACCCTTGGTAAACCAACCCCTAAGGCAGCGTACACATGAGGAGACATGTCCGATGAAAACGATCCGACGGACCGTTTTCATCGGACATGTCTCCTGGGATATTTTGGTCTGATGTGTGTACACACGATCAAACTAAAATCCCCGCGGACAGACAGCACGGTGACGTGGCGGTGACGTTGCCGCCGCGACGTTCGCAAACCAGGAAGTAAAATGCTTCCTCGCATGCGTCGAATCCATTCGATGCATGTGGGGGATTTCGGTCCGCTGGTTAGGTGTACTAACCAGTGGACATATCCGACGGACAGTTTTCCAGCAGATAAGTTTGAAAGCATGTTTTAGGCCTCGTACACACGATCGGACATATCCGATGAAAACGGTCCGCGGACCATTTCCATCGGATATGTCCGATCGGGAGTTTGATCCGATGGCGAGTACACACCATTGGATCAAATTCCCCGCCGCCGGACGGCGCGGTGACGTTGACGCCGCCACGTCACCGCTACGTCACCGCACCAGGAAGTAAAACACTTCCGCGCATGCGCCGAATCCATTCGGCGGCGGCGGTGGGGGACGACATGTCTGCTGGTAAGTGTACTAACCAGCAGACATGTCGGGCGGACAGATTCCCACCGGATAGATTTCAAAGCATGCTTTGAAATCTGTCGGGTGGAGAAATCTGTCCGCTAGCCCATACACACGAGCGGAGATGTCTGCTAAAACGGTCCATCGGACCGTTTTCAGCAGACATATCCCCTCGTGTGTACGAGGCCTTAAAACTTTTGTCTGCTGGGAACCTGTCTGCTAGGCCGTACACACGATCGGATATGTCCGCTGAAACTGGTCTGCGGATCATATATTTTTTTTTTACCTGTATACAATTGTAAAACAACTAGAGAAATTCTTTAGACTAAGAAAACAAGTGTTTAGCTCACCTGCAGTGGGACGGCTTTTCCGGATATAGTCATTCAGCTGCCTCAGGGAATCAAAGAAGTAATCTTGCTCGTTCATACTGATAACCTGCATCAAACAATTATAACTTAAAAGTAGAGTTGGTGCCAAACACCCCCCCCCCAGTTTGGTTCACGACAGAACTCTCAAACATTGCAAAAGTTCGGACCCAAACCGTGAACCCTATTAAAGTCTATGGGACTAGGATACTGCCCTGGGGTAAGGGTAAGGGATTTTAATGATTCTTAAAGCGGAGGTTCACCCTAAATCTAGTCTGTCCCATCCGATCCAGCATACTAGCGTCAGTGCCAGTATGCTGTTTTTTTTTTTTTTAATTGCCCTACTTACTGTGTAATGATTAATTTTCATTTCTCTCCCCCGCGGTGGATGGCGCCGCTATGGCGCCTCACGGCTTCTGAAAATAGCCGATTTAGGCCTTGGGTATTTCCGGTGCTATACGGCGCCTGCGCACAGACCTAGGAGCTGACTGCGCAGGCGCCGTATATCTCTGAGTCCTATTTCGGCTTTTTTCGGAGGGCGTGACGCGCCCTAGCCATAGAACTCGGAGATATACGGCGCCTGCGCAGTCAGCTCCTAGGTCTGTGCACAGGCGCCGTAAATCAACGGAAATACCCGAGTCCTAAATCGGCTATTTTCGTAAACGGTGACGCGCTATAGCGGCGCCATCCACCGCGGGGGAGAGAAATGAAAATTAATCATTACACAGTAAGTAGAGCATTTAAAAAAAAAAAAAACGCCAGTATGCTGGATCAGATGGGACAGACTAGATTTAGGGTGAACCTCCGCTTTAGAGTGAAACAATAAAAAAGAAAAATTCCTTTAAATATTGTGCCTGGGGGTCCTCTTAGTCGGCCTGTAAAGTGGTGCATCTGTACGGTATATAGAATCTGCTGCAGCAAAACTGACATTTATAAGGAAAAAAAATGACATTTAAATAGATTTTTACTGCAAGCTTACTTTATTTTGTAAACAACGGCTTGGAGAGCTTGTATGATGAGGCCACAATTTAGCGCACTGAGAACAAGCCTTATGTGAAGCCAAATTATAGTACACTCAGGCCAAGATTAACATTTTTTTTATAGACAAAGTCTAGTGTCTCATTTTCAGACTTTGGATAGAAGTAACAGGTGCGGGAAATTATAAATGATATGCCTCTGTCTTTGGGTGTTGGTGGTGTCTTCACACCATAACCCTATAGAGGCACTCTTGAGCAAACAACATTTTAAGTTATATGCATCTGTCAAACAAGTATGGAAAAATTAGTCCTTGGGTGTTAAAGGAGAAATACAGCCAATGCTCGTTTGACTGTACTCCTCCTATGGATCACAGGAGCGCAGTTTGTTTTTCACTCCTGCAAAACGTTTTCAGCAGAGGAATGGCTAAAGTCCGCTCTCGGCTAATGTCGCAGAAGTCGGTCCAGGCTTTGCATCATCGCAACCACGGAGTCAGGATCCCCTGGATCCCTGGAACGACACCCGGCTCAGCCTCCAAGCAAGCCACTGAGAGCCTGAGCTGGCCGACCTCTCCCCCACAGCCCAGCACTCCGGTGAGCGAAGAGGGGGTAGAGCAGACAGCTGTTAAAGACAGTCATCAGCTCTCTGATCATGGAGCTCTGAGAACCGAGCAATCAGCGGTGTTCAATTGCTCAGTTCTCAGTGTAGAGGCTCCGAGAGACAGATGCAGCATCAGACCAATGCTGCCTCCGCCTAGGTAAGTATAAATAAAATAAAAAAACAGAAACCCATATCTCTTTTTTAATTAAGCCCATTAAAGCTATACCAACAAGTTACTTAAAATCAACACCTACAAAGCTAGGCAGCCTAGACAGTCTGCAGAGCGTACAGATCCCAAAAACACTTAATCAGCGACATCGGTATCAGGGGATTGATAGCTGCTGCTAATCCAGGAGACTGATTAATTTTGACAAATGTCAGCCAGTCAATGGAGTCCGTGGACAGACACGCTCTTTTATCTGTCACAAAACCTCCAGCAGCACTGAACTCTTCTTTCATCTTGTACTCCCTCTGAGAGGGCAGGATGAGTTTCAAGACTTTCCCCTTGTAATGGTGGTCAATGAGGGTTGCAAAACAATAATGTCCCTTATCCTTAATGCCACAAGTTCTCGAGTACTTTTTGCAGGCTTTGAAAAATAAAGGAGCCCAAGCACCGGAACTATGCGGAGGCATGGGAAGTGCTCTGGGTCACTGAGGATTGCAGTATGTAGAACTGCCTCCTCCCAGGCACGTACTACTCGTAAGGTTTCTGGGGACTGAAAACCATCTGTTAAGGTTTGACATATGTCTTCCTCTGCTTCAGTGCCTCCAAAACTACCAGAATCCTCCTCCCTCTCCTCTTGTATGTTTTGTGGTGTCGCAAGAATGGTGTCTGCATTAAGCAGGCCTTGAGAGGAAAGGAAGTCCTACTCTTCTTCCCGCTGCTCTGCCCTGTCCATAATGCCACACAGAGGAAGCTCCAGCAAAAACATAAGAGAAATTTTGTCACTGATGCATGCATTGTCACAGCTCACCGTTCTTGTGGCCTTCTCAAATGGTGACAGCATAGTGCATGCATACTTTTTCAGCAGCCATTGGCATGGGGAAAAAAAAGTCAAGCTTCTCTGAGCCTGTCCTTTTTGCCATACCCACACAGGTACTCGTTGATGGCATATAAATGTAACACATGTGGACACCAACTCTAAAGCGCTTAATAAAATAGGATTCAAATAGTCACTCCTCCTGTAGGGAGGACACCACCATAGCTAGAGCATACACAGAAGAAGGGTTTTTTTGGTCCTAACAGGAACACCAAGATAAGGTGCCTATATGGGCCAAGAGGCTATAAAGGTGGTGACGGACAATGATTGAATACAAAATAAGATTTTATTAATAAATAGTAAAAAATTATATAATAATTCATTATATACAATCTCTAGTGTGTGAAAAAGTTCAATACTAGAACAAGTAAACTAATAATGCATCAGTATATGGTCGGCCACAAATGCACCAGTGAAGATTGTGATTCACTAACAGGTGCTAACAAATAAACATGCAAGACAAAGACAAGGACATACAAAGACAAGATCAAAATGAACGTCTGTCCGGACACGATAAAGGCAATCCTGCTGATGTGCCTGGGGATAAAGTTGCCGCAATTTGGCAAAAAAGTTTGCACTTTCCTAGAGAAACACTTCCCACACCAGGGATGTTAGAATGAGTTCCTAGTTGAATTACTAGAGTTTGCCTTATCACATAACTTTTTCCAATTTGCCTCGTGCTTTTATCACCAGATAAAGGGCACATCAATGGGCGCTGCTTGGGCGCCGGCCTATGCTTGCCTTCACTTAGGACTGTGGGAAGAAGAAGACGTTTTTCAGATGCCACTATACCTCAGCCATGCACATACATGGCTGAGGTATATCGATGATGTCCTGCTGATCTGGACAGGTGATATAACTGATCTGCATGACTTCATCAATCAGTTAAACAATAACAATAAAAACATAAAATTGACCTACACCTGCGATAAATCCCAAATCTCCTTTCTGGATCTGAAGATCGGGGTCAAGGATGATAGATTATTTACAAGAACCTTTCGGAAAGAGACAGCAGCAAATACATTGCTGCAAGCAGATAGCCATCACCCACAATGGCAAAAAAACAGGATTCCGGTGGGTAAATTCATAAGGTTAAAAAGAAATTGCTCCGATCCAGCTACCTATCAAAAAGAAAGTATGGAACTTTATGGGAGGTTCCGAGAGAGAGGCTACTCCCATAGGCAAATTAGAACAGCTAAAAGAAAAGCAGGAAAACGGAGCCGTGAAAGCCTACTTAAAGCAGACCCCAGAAAGAAGGAAATCTTGAAAAGTAACCCAGGCCCAGTAAGACTAATAACCACCTTTGGACCCCAGTGGAACAAGGTACGAACCATACTTGAAAACCACTGGAATATACTAACCAGTAACCGAAACATAGCCGAAATTGTAGGAACACATCCTAAAATGACAGCTCGTAGAGCAAAAAATCTGGGTGACCTACTAACCCAATCAGAATATGTACGTAGGGGTAACACAACCTGGCTATCTGACTATCCACGTAGCCTCGGGATGTTCCCCTGCTCCAAATGCCAAATATGCCCCTTTGTGGATCGGACTAAAACCTTTTTCGATGCAAAGGGTGAAAGAGAATTTGAGATCAGGGACCTCATAAACTGTTCAACTGAACGAGTGGTCTACATGTTGACCTGTCCATGTCCAAAGATCTACATTGGAAAAACAAAGAGACAACTTAAAACTAGAATTGGGGAACACCTGAGAGAGATAAAAAAGGAAAAAGAAAGAGACCCAGAAAAAGGACAGGAGAGCCCAGTTGCGAAACACTTTGCAACATACCCCGGGGGTAAAACAGACGGTCTAAGAGTTAAAGGTATCTTCTCTTTAAAGCTGCCCACAAGAAGAGGGGACTTTGACCGCATTTTGCTTCAAAAAGAAAAATGGTGGATATACACCCTAAAATCCTTTGCCCCCACTGGTATGAACACTGAGCTCAGTATGCAGCCCTTTCTAGAGTAAATATGAGAAATCGACGTCTCCCCAAAATACCTGCAAGAACCCCAAGTTTACAGATTCTGCTGTAACCGGGACTGCGCTTGCTTTGCTTTCTCCCACATATATATATATTTTTTTTTTCAAAAAAAATTTTTTTTTCATCTCCCCATGCACTTTTCATCTTTCCTTTTTACAATATTTATCTGTACTACCATATCCTATCCTAAGGGATGGAGAAGAAAACCACATAGCTCATTAAAAATTAAAAATTAAATATCATATGTACTAGAGCTGGTAACCCTCATATATCTATCTAAACCACCACTGTTCATCTCTTATCATTCCTGACTTTTCCTTTACTATGCATTCCTATATGCAAATGTCTGGCAGTTACTGCAAGTTATACCGCTATTTTTTTAGCGGAAAATATAGGTATTATTACTGACACCACTCCCTATATATTTAAAATATATTTATTCCAATGAAACTTCATTCAACAAGTAACATTATTTTGGCAGTCATATGACAGCCAGCTGCCATATATATATAAAAAAAGTTTGTTTTCCTACCTGCAGTTCCCCTATCTCACCATAGGGATGCTAGATATGTGTATATGACTGATACATGTGGGCAGCATTTATGTTTGTTATTGTCATGATCTTTGATGTTTGTTATGTGTCAGATTAGCTAGTGCAATGGACTTTAGGCAAAAATATGCAACACATAGGACTAAGCAAGACTGAAGCTCTGCCCTTTTCTTTGTATACCCTAACAGGGCTGACGTGCGGTCAACAAATATAAAGGAGCGCCGCACGCCAAACCCCACACGTCCAGACGAAGCTACGTAAATTGCCATTGCGAAACGCGTTGACGTTATACATTGACGGACACGACGGCAACGGACCCCGTGCGATAGGAGGTTGATCTATACTGATCTGCACTTACGGGGACTACTAGGAGGCTGTTTGACACAGTTTGGAGGAATCTTTCAACTACTTCTTACAAGAAGTGTGCATTTATCCCCAGTAAGGACTTTTCAACATATGCCACAAGTTTGGCAGGCACGAATCACTTCCCAAATCAAGGGACCGCTCAAATCTACACACAGACGGATGGGCTAGATGCGAACACAGACCGGAAAAGCTGCAGATTCACATCACAGCATATCCAGCTATAAGGCAGCCAGCTACCCATATGTGAGACCCACGGCACCTTCACATCAGCAAGCGGGTAAGATCTTTCCATATCCCCGTGTCATCCATACATGTGAAATATTGGGCTCACATCAATCATCGGTGTAGTTACAATCTGTGCCTCTAGACCCACAATCTTTGAGACAGCACCCCATATCTCTTGATTTGTTTTAGGAGCATGATATATGAGTACCCAAGAGTAACCAGCTGTTCTATCCTCACTGGACACTGATAACAATTGGACTGCTGGGGAATCAGGCCACAATTTGGCCCATACATAGGACTACCTATGATTTATATCATCTCCAACATAATCCTGGACTATGTTCATCTGAACTAGAAGAATTTTTCATTCAGTCTTGATCTGATAGGGTGACATCATATATCCCCGCCTTAACTAGTTACAGAATTACCTGATCATTAGTCTTCGATTTCCATAGTCAACAGCCCCAATTTACCCCTCCTCCCCCACGGGCCCTCCAGCTGTTGTTCCCTGGGATTTACTTTTTTGCCAAATTGCGGCAACTTTATCCCCAGGCACATCAGCAGGATTGCCTTTATCGTGTCCGGACAGACGTTCATTTTGATCTTGTCTTTGTATGTCCTTGTCTTTGTCTTGCATGTTTATTTGTTAGCACCTGTTAGTGAATCACAATCTTCACTGGTGCATTTGTGGCCGACCATATACTGATGCATTATTAGTTTACTTGTTCTAGTATTGAACTTTTTCACACACTAGAGCAACGTTTCTCAACCAGTGTGCCGCGGCACACTGGTGTGCCCTGAAGAGTCCCCAGGTGTGCCACGGCAAAATGACCCCAAATATTGGCAGCTATGGCTGCTATATGATGTAACATTACTGCTGGGCACTTCGTTATCATTTGTCTTTACAGCGGTGACAGTCCACTGTGTAAAACTCACTTCCCGACACTCAGGAAGCTGTGCTGGCTGTGCGGGCCTCCCGACCGCGTCATGCCAACCGAATACGTCATCGGTTGCTATGGGAGGGTCAGGCACACGCACTGCTTCTGTGACGTGAGAGGGTACCTTCCTGAACTCTGCCTGGCGCGCTTTTCCCTGAGGGGGAAGAAGAAAGGGTAGAGCCACCGTGACCAACACTGCTCCCCTGCCTGCAAACATGCCACCCGCTCAGAGAGGGAGAAGGCCCTGAAGCTGAATGAGCAGCACCAGGCCATCCTGTCTCGTATGCTGAGGGAGGAGGACAACAAGTACTGCGCTGACTGCGAGGCCAAGGGTAAGGTGGTGAGGGGGGGGGGGCTCTGCTATGAATAACCAGCTGTCACCGTCACTGACACCCCACATCCTCCATTCATGGCTACAGCACTCTGGATCTGATTGGTTGTTGTGCAGCTCTGACAGTTCTTCTTTCAGTGTATGTGTGCATGTGTACACATGTCTGTTAGTGTGTGTGTGACAAAAGTAGTTCTGATGGTACAGGAATAGGGGGGTCAGGATTAAAAGTAACATACATACAGACAGATGCACACGCACACAAACAGACACACGTACAAACACACACACTGTACGTGTGCCTGTTTGTGTGCGTGCGCATCTGTCTGTATGTATGTTACTTTTAATCCTGACCCCCCTATTCATGTACAATCATAACTACTTTTGTAGGGCTTGTTCGAGATAGCAGCAAGGACTGCTGCTCATCTGAAAAGCAATTTGTGTTCATATCGCTTTTCAGGGGCATTTGTCAGCCAAAAAAGAGGCATATCTTGCCTCCTCACCACCTGTTTTAAGCCCCATTCACCCTGGGTATACCTCCAGTTGCAGCCTCAGCATGTTTACACCCCCAGCTGTTGCCTCTGCAGCTAAAGGGGCAAAAATTGGGGGTGGTAAAAACAGCTCAACCATGTGGTTTTACTGCCCCTCCAGCCTGACATGTGAACAAGCTCTTGGTTCTGTGTGGATGCGTGCTGCATGTAGAGCAGCCCATTCATTTCCCTACCCGCAGTAATGCGGGAAACTAAGTCCCCGACCCTTTTTTTTTATTGTGCCACAACAAAAGCAACCCATGTTTGCCAATAGATGGGCCACCATTAAGAATTAATGGCACCCCTAAAGAGCAGAGCATTTGTCTTTGTGTCAAGAACGAGCGCGATTTTGCGCATGTTTCGCAACACACAGGGACGTGAACCAAGTCTTGGACAGGGGTGCCTCAAGACTGAAACATTTTTTCAAGGGCGCCCGACTGAAAAAAGGTTGAGAAACACTGCACTAGAGATTGTATATAATGAATTATTATATCATTTTTTACTATTTATTAATAAAATCTTATTTTGTATTCAATCATTGTCCGTCACCACTCGTTGATGGCACTCTGCTGCATTTGCAGCCGCTCAGCATTGCCAAAATTGAGTTCCACCTGGTGGGCATGTCACAAATCAGGCAGTTCATGGAAATTCCCACTGAATTTCAGCCAACCGAACACTGGCTGTGTATGACCATCTGAAATGGCTACAGACTCTTCTGGCCTGCCTTGGAAAATCTTGCAACCCTGGGTGCCATTATCGCATACCACCATTCTTGGCTCAAGCTGCCGTGGCGTGAACCACCTATGAGCCTGCCCCTGCAGAGCTGAAATAATCTCTGCTTCGGTGTGTCTCCTGTCCCCTAGACAGACCAACTGAAGCACTGTATGGCAACTTTTAGCCTGACTCGTTGAATAGCCCCTTGAATGCTTAGGTGTACTGTGGTTCATAGGACAATTCAGCAGAGGAGGACATGGAGGAGGAGGAGGAGGGGTTGGAGCTGACAGATCCTGCATCATCGACACCAGCTGTATGGAGATGTGGTGGCAAAACAATCTCCAACACTGCCCTGTTCTGCATCCTTCTTAGTTGCAAGCAGAGTTACCCAGTGTGCTGTGAATGAAATATATTGTCCCTGACCATATTTGCTGGGCCACGTGTCAGCAGTAATGTGGACCTTGCTGCTGACTGCCTTGACCAACGAAGCCAAAACATTGCCCTTCACTTGATGGTACATAGATGGAATGGCCTTATATGCAAAGAAATAGCAACAGGGAACCTGCGTTGTGGTACAGCACATTCTACAAATTCACAGAAGGGGCAGAATACACCAGATGGAAATGCAGGAGTTATAAAGCCAGAAAAAATGGTACCAAAATGGCTGTTGTTTTTGCCACCCTTGATCTGCTTGCGATAGAGATTGCAAATTGCAACAGTGCAATCAGCTGCACATGTGATAAAAAAGGCCCAGACAGCTGAGCTGTGGAAAGTGGGCTGGGACATAACAGCTACACAATCTGATGGAATAGGGTGGCTGCTCTCTACTCTTCCTTAATAGCTGCCTCTGGAGGACATCCTGCCTCACTGGGTTTGTGTCTCCCCCTCACTTTCCTCCTCTGCTCTATTCGGCACTCAAGTCTCATCATCTGCTCCATCCGCAGGCTGCGGCTAGGAGAACATGACTGCCAATTTGTTGTTTATCAGTGTTCTTCCCTCTTGGTAGGCTCATGTCACTCCCTTCCTCTACCTCAGAACCAACATCAGAATCAAGTAGTGCCTGTGCATCGTCAAGGAGCAAGTGGCTGATGCTGTGTTCAAATAACTCAGCTGACATTTCTATGCATGATGCTGGGGCTATGGCAGGAGTAGCTGTGGACAAGTAGGCAGAATAAGCCACTCTGGCAGCTGTGGTGGACTGTGCAATAGTGTCAGCTTTGTTAGTAGAGGATGAGGAGGGTTTACTAAGCCAGTTCCCCCACCAACTCTGCATGCTGTGGCAGGATAGCATGAGCAACATCACTACACAGAGACAATTGTGCTCTGCCTGAGGACGAACCAACTCCACCTTTGCCTGTGGACACAGACGCTCATGGCCCACTAATAGTGGCATGGGATATTCTGCCTCTCCTTGTTTGCCTCCCAGATATGAAAGGGGTGGTGTTATTAACCAAATTTAATACAAACTGGGAAATGTGTGATTGGATTTTTATTGAATGAAAAGTGGTGATTGGTGCACTTTAAATTGAGAACTGCCGCTGGCAGAAATGTACAAACTATAAAAAATAAATGACTGCAGCTGAAGTGTTTTTAAAAAGGGGGGCATGCAGCAACCAAAACAAAAAATAAATAAAAAATAAGAAAAAGGGTATACAGCAGTAAATGTTATAAATCCCTTTGTGTGCTCCACAAGAGGGATTCCCCCATCAACACTGACTGTGTTGATGAAAGAATTTAAAAATCGCACCATCTATGGCCTCATCTGAATGAGACATTCCAGTTTGGGGGTGTTGGAAAAGCTTATCAGACACTAAGGCCCCATACACACGAGCGGACAGATTTGTTCAAATCTGTCCGTCCGACAGATTTGAACAAATCTGTCTGCTGGGATTTTGGTTTGCTCGCGTGTACACACGAGCAAACCAAAATCCCCGCCAGCAGAGAGCGCGCTGACGTGTCGGTGACGTGGCGGTGACGTTGACGCCGCCACATCACCACACCAGGAAGTAAAACACGGCGGTGCGGCGGCGGTGCGGGACGACATGTCTGCTGGTAAGTGTACTAACCAGCAGACATGTCGGGCGGACGGATTGCCACCCGATAGATTTCAAAGCATGCTTTGAAATCTGTCGGGTGGCCAAATCCGTCGGCTCGGCCATACACACGATTGAATCTGTCTGCTGAAACGGTCCAGCGGACCGTTTCCAGCGGACAGATTTGATCGTGTGTACGAGGCCTAAGACCCCTTTCACACTGAAGCGTTTTACAGCGTTTTAGCGTTAAAAAAAATAGCGCTCTTAAAACACTCATAAAACGCTCTCCATGCATCTCAATGGACCTTTTCACACTGAGTTCTGCAAGCAGCATCTTTGGAGCAGCTTTTGAGTGCTGAAAAAAACGCTCCAAAAACGCCCCTCTTCATTGAAATGAATTGAAAGCGCTGTAAAAACGCCTTACCCTTTCACACTGAGGCGTTGAACTGGCAGGGCTTGAGAAAAGTCCTGCAAGCAGCATCTTTAAAGCAGCTTTTAAACGCTGAAAATAACGCTCCAAAAACGCCCCTCTCTATTGAAATGAATTGAAAAGCGCTGTAAAAACGCCTTACACTTACACACCGAGGCACTGCAAAAACACCCTAAAACTTTAGGGTCTTATCGGTGCTTTACCATCACATTGGGATTGCAGATAAGGCTTCGCTCGAATCACACTGTAATAACGCTGTAATAACGCTGTAATAACGCTGTAATAACACTGTAATAACGCTCGAAAAATGCCCCAGTGTGAAAAGGGCCTAAGGTTCTTCTTAATAAACTGCTGTTCTATGTTACAAATAAGAGGAACTTCACGATCAACCTAAGCTGATTTAAGCAGGTGGATCAATGTGTGATCAATGTACAGAAACACAGTCAGCCAATGAAGGGAAAATATATATATATTTTTTTCATAATCCCGTAACAGATACAGACTAGGTTCCTCTCCGCCCTCAGGCCCCATAGCAGCCACATGCTGTAGTTGTGTGTATAAAGAAGTTTTGTAAAAAAAATTGTACAAAAAATAAAAATAAACACTAGAGTGAGCCTATTGTCTGCATGCTATAGACACAGTTATGAGGACTTCACCCAGGTCTGTCTTAATGAGAGGGCACACCTGGGCACTGCCCAGGGGCCCTAGCTGCATGGAGGGCCCCTGCACTTTCCCCAAAGCAGCTGGTCCTTGAGCCCACGCTGCCCCGTAATTGGGGGCCCCATTATGGCATTGAGAGTGATAGATACACAGGAGAGGCAGTCTGCCTCCTACCTACTTGATGTCTGTTTACCTTTACTGTCATTATTGTAGGGGCCCCAGAGCATTACTTTGCCCAGGGGCCTATGATGCTATTACGACGGCCCTGACTTCACCTTCTATATATGTTAACATCAATATGATATATTATGTATGAAAAAAAGTGGACAAGATTAATATTTTTAAAATTACCTTGTCTCCTATTTTTAAGAAGATGCTGAAGCCCTCCCAAGAGTTTAGCTGCAGTTTGCTGGAAATAGTCTGACAAACTTCTCTCACCTTGGTGTTAGTCCTAGCTTCAATTGTCTGGAGGAAAACAAAATAAATTCAGGTAAATCAGGAAAGCTGCCTTACTGTACAAAAGCTGACCATACACATACACATTAGTTCAGGGTGTAAAAAAAGGCAATGACAAGCACTGAGGTATCACAGATGTGCTCATAGGGCACTCATACCTCTTCTGTGTCATTTGGCAGGAGCACTTTGTGGAAGATCTTGGTGCTCATCTGTTGTATGGCTTCAACCTCCACCAAGTGAGGGGGGTGTTTCCTGACACCAGTTCTGTCAGACACAGAATAAACAGTTAGGACTGATCTTTATACACTAGAACAGGGGTGTCAAACTGGCGGCCCTCCAGCTGTTGCAAAACTACAAGTCCCATGAGGCATTGCAAGGCTAACAGTTACAAGCATGACTCCCACAGGCAGAGGCATGATGGGACTTGTAGTTTCGGAACAGCTGGAGGGCCGCCAGTTTGACACACCTGCACTAGAATATAGAGTTCAATTTAATTTCCTAACACTGTTTGAGTACAGTTATCAAACCATTTGTAAACGTCCTGCCTAAATGTTCCCTCCAGTTTATATATACAGCACGTGTAACAATACATGTGACTAAATGGATTAAACATTAAGGCTTCATTTCCACTGGCGTTTTTTTATCGGCCACTTTTCTGAGCGTTTTTTACAGCTTAAAAACGCCTGTCCATGTTTATTTTAGAAAAAAAAAATAAAATGTTTTTTTGACCTGGAGCTTTAAAAACGCCACTGCAGCCTTTTTGAGCGTTTTTTTAATGTCTGGCGTTTTTACAGCTCTATTGCTGAAGCTTCAGAAAGCACTGGTCCCGCATTTTTTTTGCA
Source organism: Rana kukunoris (assembly GCA_029574335.1). Taxonomy (NCBI): domain Eukaryota; kingdom Metazoa; phylum Chordata; class Amphibia; order Anura; family Ranidae; genus Rana; species Rana kukunoris. Next base: position 128,956,460 of record CM056052.1, read on the forward strand.
GCCTAAAAACGTCTCAGCCATCTACAGCTCAAAAACGTCACGGTGGGCATGAGGCCATAGACTAACATGGACAGGCGATTTTAAGCTGCAAAAAACGCTCAGAAAAGTGGCTGTAAAAACGCCAGTGGAAATGAAGCCTAAGGCCTCGTACACACGATGGAATTTATCTGCTAGAAATGGTCCGACGGACCATTTCAGCCGAAAAATCCGCTCGTCTGTAGGGGCAAGCGGACGGATTTGGACTGATTTCTCCAGCGGAAAATTTCCAAAGCATGCTTTGAAACTTTTCCGCCGGACACATGTCCGTCGGATATGTCCGCTGGTCAGTACACTCACCAGCGGACATATCCTCCCACACAAGCGTCGTATGGTGCGGTGACGTGGCGGCGTCAACGTCACTGCCACGTCACCGCGCTGTCTGCCGGTGGGGATTTTGATCCGATGGTGTGTACACGCCATCGGACCAAAATAGCCCGGCGGACATATCTGATGAAAACGGATATGTCCGAGGACCGTTTGCATCGGATATGTCCGTCCGTGTGTACGAGGCCTAAGAGTGATAGGCCTTTTTCACACAGGCATACTTAAGCATACATCCATGTGAGGGTCTCATTAGCCCACACAGAATGCACAGGTGTTCTGTGCATTCACGTGCTGCCAGTTCTATTCATGTAAATTAGGACGCAGCAACTGCTACCAATTTGACATCTGTGTGGGTGTATGGCTCTGAAGGCAGACAATGCGAGTACGGTGACGCGCACACGCACCCATGCGGATATAAAATTGGGAGCAGGAGCTGTGTCTGGGCAGCTTTTGCTTCTGAACACATACGAATGAGACTGCCTGCATGTAACATGGTCCTCACATGGGTGTATGCTTAAAGGTTCGTCTTTTATTTTCTAAATTGGTTCCTTTAAGCTAGTGCATTGTTGGTTCACTTACCTTTTCTTCCGATTTCCCTTCTGAATGTATTTTTTCTTTGTTTGAATTTCTCACTTCCTGTTTGTCCTCAATAAGCTTTCCACCATCATCCGAGTGGTGGAAAGTCATTTAGAACAGCTTACTGAACACCTTACTGAGGAGAAACAGGAAGTGAGAAATTCAGACAAAGAAATCAAAGGAAAAAACACTTAGAAGGGAAATTGAAGGAAAAGGTAAGTGAACCCACAATGCACTAGCTTAAAGCAACACATTTAGAAAATAAAAAAACTAACCTTTACAACCCCTTTAAGTACGCCTGTGTGAATGAGACGTTATTTTAAACTGATTTTCTACAAAACCTTGTGCAAATGAAAGTGGAACTTTAGTCAGAAAATAAAGTCCTGCTAGGTCACTTCAGGCTGGCCCCTTCTGCAGGCATAGCAATGCAAAATTTTACAAATAAAATCCTATACAGTAATACACTGTCCTACCCTGTTATGCACATGCTCAGTTTCTCTCTACTTTGCCGTATTTGGCCAATCTGCTGACAGCCTAAAGCTACTCTGGGGCTCTGGGCAGGCTCCAGCAAGAAGAAACAGTAACAATGCTTTAGTTTTACAGCAATTTACAGCACACACTAACCTAATTATTAATGTGTAATGTATGTTCCTTGCTAAAGAACATGATTTTTATCATGTTGTTATGTGTAAAGTTTCACTTTAAATACTAAAGCCTAGGCACTGATGAGTGTCTTTACAAGTGTGTGTATTGGTAAAAAAAAAAAAAAAATCTATATAAAAATGAACAGATGTTACTGTAGCACTCTTTGCATCCTTGTTCTGCAGTCCTTGGCTAGTGGCTCTTTTCGACGATTCTCAGTGAATTTCTGAACATGGCTCAAGAGAACTTTGCCAGGTGGAAACAGCCCTGTACAGAGCCAAAGCAACTGCCATCCACTGGCCATGCTATAGCTGGAATTAAACACAAACTGACATTCAGCAGTCGAAAAGGTATGGTGACAGTTATGATGATATAATAAATATATACGATCAGAATGGAAGAAATAAACTTTTAAATAGTGCAGACAATTGTAGTAAAACAAAACCAATCATAATCGTTGTTATATGCATAGGCTTATTAGTAGCATACTAAAACCATCATGGGCCCCAAGGGCCTAACCGACAGGCCCTCAAAATATATATGGTACTATTATCAGATCACAAGTTCAATTCGCTTTCTATGATACACTATGTTGTTAAAAGTATTGGGACACCTGCCTTTAGTCTGTAGGGTTCAATATTGTTGGCCCACCCTTTGCCGCTATAACAGCTTCAACTCTTCTGGGAAGGCTGTTCACAAGGTTTAGCATTGTGTCTATGGGAATGTTTGACCATTCTTCCAGAAGCGCATTTGTGCGGTCAGGCACTGATGTGGAGGAGAAGACCTGCCTTGCAGTCTCTGCTCTAATTCATCCCAAAAGGTGTTCTATCAGTTTGAGGTCAGGCCAATCAAGTTCCTCAACCCCAAACTCACTCATCCATCTCTTTATGGACCTTGCTTTGTGCACTGGTCCAAATCATTTGGTGAATGGGGGGTTATGGTGTGGGAAGTTTTTGAGGGGGTTGGGCTTGGCCCCTTGGTTCCTTAGTAATGCGCCCCGGAGTCCACCCAGGTGTGTTAGAATAGCAAATTAATATTTACTTTCTATCACTGAACCGCCTCTCAGCCAATCAGGAACCATGGGTCTGTTATCCGTCACCTGATTGGCTGAAAGGACAGGCGCTGCAATTGGACGCCTACCAGGAGAAGGAAAGGAGATGCATGGAGGACACAGCTTGCCACTGCAAGGTCCCGTCGCCGCCAGGCAGACGGCGAGCGGGCAGGGGGGTCACAGTGGCAACTTTTGGTGGGTACAGTATTGGCATTTTATGGGCACAGTGGCAGCATTTGATAGGGCACAGTGGCAGCATTTGATGGTTTGGTGGCGCCATTTGATGGGCACATTGGCTGCCATTGATGGGCAGTGGCTGCATTTGATGGGCACAGTCACAGCATTTGATTGGCACAGTGGCTGCAATTGATGGGCAGATTGGCGGCGTTTGATAGTACAATGGCTGTGTTTGATGGGCACAGTGGCTGTGTTTGATGGGCACAGTGGCTGCGTTTTTTTAATCAGAATTTTTCAGTTTGTTTGCGCCCTCCCAAAAATTTTGAGCACCAGCCGCCACTGCTTCCCAGAAGAGTTGATGCTGTTATAGCTGCAAAGGGTGGGCCAACTCAACATTAAACCCTACAGACTAAGACATGGATGTCAGTAAATCTAATCTGCATGTAACACAATGATCATTTATATAGAAATAATTATCATACTAATACAGGCTGAAGACTAAATACAGTGAACTATTACAAAATGAACAAAGGCTGAATACAGACGGTCCTCTAGTTACAAATTGCTGACTTACAAACGACACCTACTTACAAACGGAGGGAGACAACAGGAAGTCGGAGGAAATCTACCCCTAGGAAGGGAAATTCTCTCCTGTAATGTCCCGTACACACAATTAGGCTTTTGTCTGGTCAAACTAACATTGAAATTTCGACGGAATTCCATAGAGTAAAAGAGAACATGTTCTCTATCTAAACTCCGATGGAATTCCTCTGAAAAAAGTCAGATGAGGCATACACACGGTTGGAGTTTCCGATGGAAAAAGTCCATCTGACTTTTTCCATCAGAAATTCCGATCGTGTGTACGGGGCTTAAGAGGTATTATGGGGAAAAAGACACTGACGCTTTATCACCAAGGCTTGCTTCCACAACAATCCAACATTTTCTAAATCCAATTGTCATTGGGACAGAAAGTAAGGTTCAATCTTGTTAACAGGGGCATAGACAGCAAAACAAACGTTACATGGGTGTTAACCTTTCCCTATGCTATTCAAAAAGTTCAAAATCTTTTTTTGGCTGGAGCTACACTTAAAAAACTTACCTGTTCCAATTTACAAACACATTCAACTTAAGAACAAACCTATAGGGCCAGATTCATGAAAGGTTACGCTGGCGGATCGAGTGATCCGCCAGCGTAACAGTGGCTTTGAGCCGGCGTTTCTGTTTTCTGTAACCAGAAAACAAGAAACGCCGGGTTGAAGTTCCGATGCGATGAGCGTAACTGAGTTTCGCCATCGCATCGTTACTTCAACTTAAAAATGGCGCCGGGGGCGTTCCCGCCGATTTACGCTCAAAAAATATGTTAATGAGCGGAAATCGGCAATTCACGATCGAAATCCGGCGCGACGCAGTGACGTTACGACGTTTCCGGACGGGATACGCGGCGCATAGTTATACCTACATGGGGTTGGAGTATCCTATGTTAGGTATAGGCGTCGTCATCGCGTCGGGAAAAAAAAAAAAAACGTCGCTTGCGTAAAACGGTCATGAATGGGAATGTGACGTCATTGACGTTCATTCACAGATTTTGGAGCATGCGCACGGGGATGTTTTGACACTCGACGCATGCGCAGTACGTCGGCGGCGGGATCGCGCGTAGTTAGCATACTACACGCCCCGTACCCGCGACATTTGAATTCCGCCGGCTCATTTGCGATGCGCTGCCGCAACTTTAGGAGCAAGTGCTTCGTGAATGACAGCACTTGCTCCTAAAAATTCGGCAGCGCAACGCAAATCAGAAGCGTTACTCCAGAGCAAAGATGCTCTGGAATACGTGAATCTGGCCCAGTGATCCCATCTTGTTTGTAACCCAAGGACCGCATGTACCTAGCATTTTCTGTGAGCTGTAAATGTTTTACTGTTGCCTTCATCCTCACTTGTACACTTTTACTAATAAATTAAAAATATATGTATAAACACCAAGGTAAGGAGTCTGACTTTTATTGTTGTTTTGTAAAATTGTTAATGCATTTCAAAATCATACAATTAAAGGATAATTTCACCATATGAGGCCGAATTTCACTTATTCTAATAAATGGAAGCATTTCAAAGTGCCATTTCTAGCCCTACCATCCCAATGTGCTTTTTTCCCACTTACCTTATCCAAGGGAGGTTTAAAATCTTGTCAGTTTACAGTGGAACCTCGGATTACGAGTAACGCGGTTAACAAGCGTTTTGCAATACAAGCACTGTATTTAAAAAATCCTGACTCGGTTTGCAAGTGCTGTCTCGTAAAACGAGCAGGATTCAAGCCACAGCAGTGTGCAGTACCGCATTGGGCCTTAAATGAGGGGTGCTGGAGCCGATGGATCCAAACGGCGCCATTCGGAAATAGTCCGTTCTCGAGCCTTTCCGAGGTTTGCCAAGGTCAGCCGAGCTGTCCTTGTGCCTTTCTGTGTGTTTCCGAGGCTCTATGGCGCCCCGCCACCTCTGGCCACCTGCTGTATTGCATGCCATTAAAGTCAATGTGGAACAAATTATTTTCATTTCCATTGACTTTAATGGGGAAACTCGCTTTGATATGTGAGTATTTTGGATTATGAGCATTCTCCTAGAACGCATTGTGCTCGTAATCCAAGGTTCCATTGTATTTGAATTTTTAAAATGATTTTGAGATTCCATCACTTCCTGTGGCATTAAAGTGTTACTAAACCCAGGACACTGCATTCACTATATCTGGTCTCCCACAGTACACATAACATGAAAATGCAATTATTTTATGAGGAGTTTTCATTCTTCCCTGATTGTCCTATGATGCTACAGGACCCATGACCCTTTGTCTGGACAGTGTTGATTGGCCCTGTGCTGATCACATGCACCCTCCCAAGAAAATAAATAAATTCTCTAGCCCCTAAGGCTCTGTTCTATCAGAAGATAGACTGGGGACAGCAGAAGAAGGTGAGGATCAGAGAAGACAGGATCAAACAACCTTTTTTGGAGTGGAGCATAAAGTGTTACCACAGTTTTTGGTGCGTTTGCTGCACTTGGGGTGCCTTTATCATACAATGACAACACAAGCACGATGCACATTTGCAGCGTTTCAGAAATGCATGGCAAAGTACACGTTTTCTGTGCAGTTTGCCATGCATTTGTAAACCCACAGATGTGAATGGAGCATCATTGTTCTTGTGTAAACACACCAGTTTCACTTTCAGACCCCATTCACACCTAGAGTAGTGGAAACCCATGTTTTTTGGCTTTTTTTTCCAGTGACACACATAGGGCAGCCTGTTGATTTCAATGGGCTGCGCTACATGTGGCAAAGTAGCTAATGGGACATTTTGGCATGGTTTTTACGGCAATTGTCACTTGTTTTTTTCATGTGTGTTTGCTTCTGCGTTGGGTGTGTTAATGACACTAAAAGCTTAACTAGGTAATCTTAGGTGTATAAATGTGGCCATACACTATACAATTTGATTGTACAATCTTCTTTAGATTTACCAAAATTATATACTGTAATAGGAGGACACATCATCTATCCAATCAGCAGGCCCTTGCACTAGATCAGGGGTTTCCCGTAGGCTGCATGTGGCCCCTGAGAATTTAGCATGCAGCCTGAGCTTGTCTGAAGAAGCGCTGGGTTAGCCAGGCAAATGCACGCATGGAGAACTCCTTCCTGTGTCTTATTGCCTTCTCTGGCCCAGATTCACGTACATCTGCGCATTATTGGACCGGCGTAGCGCACCGCCTTTACATTAGACTTGCGCAATGTAGCCGCGTAATCACCCTATTCTCGTAGCTTTTGCGCAGGAAATTGCGCAAGCGTAACGTTTTTTCCGAGGCGTAAGGAGGAGTAATACAAATTGGGAAGGACGTGGGCGTGTTACATTGAAATGAGCCGTGACCCCATGCAAATGAAGGGCCGGCCGGCTCGCGCATGCGCGCTTGAAGGAGACCATGGTCAGCTCCGCTGTGCGCATGCTCACAACTCGGGAGCGGCGCAATCAGTGAAATTGGAAATGGACTAGGGCAACTTTGTGAACTACGCAGACAGCATAAATAGACAGACACAAATGCACTTCCTTTGCAAAAGTACATCCCTTTGTATCCCTCCCTCTACAGCAAGGTGCTTTTGTTTGTTTGTGACGTGTCTTTGAGATATTTGGGGACTGTTTTGCAGAGTGATTTTTGTCTTTTATGGGTTTTCTTTGTTGTTATTTTGTTTAAATTATATTTTTGCTGGGCATTTTTTTTTTTTGCTCGTCATTTATTTAATTTTTTTGGTTCTGTTTGTGTATGATTTTGGAATGTGGGGGTGATATTCCTGCGGGAAAAGGGGTGTCACCCTCATTTGTGGTGGAGAAGTGATCCCCAGGTCTGTGTGAATGGTGTATGAATGTACAGTGACATAATTGGAGCCGTGGCATGGCGTTGCAGCTCACAAGTCCTGCATGGTGGACTGGTGCCAATCCAATGTGATGACGATGTTGTGTGTGTGTGCTAGGGACCACAGTGGTGTGCATGCATGCATTCTCATTGTGCCATGATTAATGTGTGTGTTTAACGTGCAAAGATGCATAATGTGAGCTGGCATGAGATGGGGTCATGAGATGGGGTACCAGTGCATATGCAGAGTCACCTTGAAGGGAAAAGACAGGAGGATGTTAGTCATGCATGTGCCACTTGTGAGGTGTGCATCACGGGAGGGGATAGTCATGCCTGCCACCCATGTCACTCACCAACCAGCCAGCTGTCCCCATACATGTTCTGTTCGAAATCTGTGGGGATGGGGCTCTGATTGTATATGTAGCTGTCATGGGTGTCATGGGTAGTGCCATGTGTTGGGCTGCTGATGTCCTCCTGCAAGGTTGTGGTAATTCCAGGATGGCATAAGGGGTGATTTTGAAGATGTGAGACACCTCAGAATCACTCATGCCAAAGATGTCTATGCGTGTGTGATATATCAAGTGAAGAGTGAAGGGCTTGTATCAGATAAGAATATTGTATTAGATTAGATTAAATTGTAAATTTTATATAAGCAAATAAAAAATAAAAAAAAACATCTCCCGTGCCCTCCTTAGTGCCATCCTCCGTGCCCTCCTCCTTCTTTGTTCATCTAAAGTCAGTAGTATAGCTATGCGCGACGATGCCCCTGGCATGTTGGCATACAGATTGTTGAGCAACACGTGTGACTGCTGAACTCCTCACTAACAGTGTTGCTTTATCTGACAATTAGACTTTTTTTCTTTTTTTAGACCAGCTTTTATCAGCTCTAATTTTAGACAGGACATTTTGCTGTTGCGCACACTGCGTCGCCTGCGCTGCCCCAACGTTGTTTTGTGGATCCCCGTAAGTCCCTCATTAGCATATTTGACTAGCAAATCAATGGTGTGTCTATCGCACTTTTGCGCGGACGAATGCGTCAGTCTAACGAAATTACGCGGGACAAAAAAAAGACGATTTTTTGCGTATCTCGTTCTGGGGATGCCGCGCAACGAAACGCACGCGCACATTTAGACTTACGCACGCGCATCTCCAGTTGCGCAGGCGTAATCGCTCTGTGAATCTGGGCCTCTGTCTCTATCTGTATACCAGGGAGTCTCTGAAGCTTTCTAAGAAATACTGCAAAGGATAAGGTACGGCCTTGTTCTCAAAATCAAAACAAGCTTGTATCTTTCTGCAAAAGAGGTACATTAATGGTATATTGGTACATAGGGGAGCTGGATTTAGAAGAAAAAAAATGAACTTGGCCTTTAAGGCAATGTAATAAATCATCATGTACAAATGAGAATTGTACAAGGAGGTTTATTGCACAAGGAGGTTTATTGCACATCATCTATCCTGTTAATGTATACTACATCACTAGTACATCAATTATATGTCAGCCGGATTATTTATGTAAGGGCTTGCAAAAATTAAACTTAAATTCAAGTGTAAAAAAAATATATATATTTTTTAGTACATTTTTTAAATATTTCGGATTTCAGATTATGATAAGGAAATGCCTTATAAAATTAATGCTTTCGAAACGGTTTCATAATATCAGAGATGAACTAATATCAGACTATCTTTTGGGGCTAATATTTCTGGGTAATGAAGCTTGTCAGATGGAAACAGTTTGTCACTGAGTATTTTATATACAGCAAGACATGTTATGACAGCCTCAGGTTCTGTGATGAATAGAGTTTTAATTTATACGCAGCACTGCAGTGGGCTTTCTGATAGAAATAACTATTTATAATGCAGAGTAAAGCAGTTTTGATTAGGAGCTGGTACAACAAAAAAGTAAGCTCACAGAAAAAAATTAAGGCCTCATTCACACTACGAACCGTTCAGGTCAGCCTGTCAGTTTGGATGGCGGACCTGAACGGCAGCTCCAAGCAATCAAATGGAGCGCCGGATGTCAGCGGAGACATGTTCGCTGACATCCGACCAGATCCGATCCGCTAAAAACAGACGTATGGGGGGCATGTCCCTATCCGTCCATGCGGATCGGGTAAGATCTGATGAAAACGGACATGCTGTCCATTTTCATCAGATCGCTCCATAGCAATCAGTGGTGCCCGACAAGCCCCTCCCCGCTCAGACGGAGTCTGCCTGTGTGAATGAGGCCTAAATGTAGTTCACCAACACAAAAACACTGGGCCAGATTCAGAGAGAATTAGATTATCGTAGCGTATCAGAAATACACTACGCCGCCGTTTTTTACCCGGCTCTACGTGGAATCCAGGTAGATTTTGTCCAGTAAACGACGGCGGCGTAGTGTATTTCTCCCGTCGCAATCCATCTACGCGAGTAGGGGGCGTGAATCATTTAAAATAGGCGCGTTCCCGCGGCGATCGAACTGCGCATGCTCCGTTCGCAAATTTCCCGCCGTGCATTGCGTGAAATCACGTCGTTACGTCATTCGTTGTTTGAGTAGCGTCGTTTACGGACATTTCTATTCCCGAACGACTTACGTAAAAAAAAAAATAATAATGAAATTCGACACGGGAACGACGGCCATACTTAACATGGGCTATGCACCGTTAGACCAGCAAAAAGCTGGTCTAACAGTACGTAAAAAAAAATAGACGTAATCGATTGCGAAGACCGCTCGTATCTTCGTGGATCGCCGTAAAAACTCATTTGCATATCCCGACGCATCAAAACTACGCAAACTCCTCCCAGCGGCCGCAAAAATATCGCAGCGTAGATCCGAAGGCTTACGAAGACGTAAGCCTCTCGGATCGAAGCCCGAAGCCGCCGTATCATGGTTTGAGGATTCAAACTAGTGATACGGCGCGCGAAATTTGAAATTACTCCTGTCTAACACCAGTTAGACAGGCGTAATTGCTCTGTGAATCTGGGCCACTGTTGCTAATCTTGGACAATTTAAAGGGTATAATACCAAAATGTATACTTTAGTTAAAGGTGGAATATGCTGGGCTCAGATCTCTTGGGGTCTCTAGTCATGAAATCTCCCTTATTTGGTTACTGCAGGTGTGAAAAGCTTAGGAACAGGAATCCCAAGGGATATAAGAAATCATGAAATGCTCAACTCCTCAACATATACTAACAACTAAAACTCAACTTTAACTTACAGACAATAATAAAATAATACATTGCTTTATACCAGTTAGAATTCAAAAAACAAATATTGCTGCATAATTCACCAACTGGAGCTATCCTCACAATTCAGCAACACTCATTTCATGGGTTTAAAGATACTTCTAGAAGACATGTCAAAAATCTGCCCTGGGCTCACCAGAGCCTGCTGCTCTCTCGTCATTACATGAACACATTCTCTGCAGCATAACCCACAAAACCAAAAGACTATACCAGAGACCCCTGGAAAAAGGTATGTATAAAGATGTAAAAAAAAAAAAAAAGTGGGGGGTTATGGCCCAGTCTGGAGTTATAAAACAGTTTTGGGTAGATTGACCATCTAATGGAGTACTGGAGAACGTTCACACTGTGCCGCCCATAGCGTCGGTGGTAAAACATTGCTATTTTTAGCGCCGATGCTATAGGCGGGTTTGTGACGCATTTCGGGCGGTATAGCCGCGCTGTCCCATTGATTTCAATGGGCAGCAGCGGAGGAGGAGCGATAAACACGCCGCTCCTTCTCTGCTCCAAAGACATGGCTTTTTTTTACGTCCTGCTAGCGCACCGCTCCAGTGTGAAACCCCCACGGGCTTTCACACTGGAGTGAATGGGGACAGATTTTTAAGGGCGTATTGCAGGTGCTGTTTTTAACGATATAGCGCCTGCAATACGCTCCAGTGTGAAAGGGGTCCAATTCATATTCTGGAGAACAGCAACACTCAATGAGTGTGGTGGGCTTTCTTTTCATAGCTATTGCTGTGGAGTTTGGCAGGCCATTAATCATTTGCTTTGTTTAACCAGTGGGTTAAACGAAAAACGGAAAAAAAAGATTTCAATATCCACACATTCAATGTGGATGAAGGAATCAACCTGCGTGTTATTGTATTCTGATAGCATGGAGATTTCCTCACCCTCAGAATACAATGATTAGTGCTGCCAGCTACTGTCAGTGGCACTGATTGATTGGGAAAAACTCCACAGACTGCTTGTACAGAAGTAGATAGATAAAATTACCTATGTATAACCAGGGTGCCCACACAGGGATCTAAATTTGGCCAGTCTCTGCTGAAGCAGCGAATGTCAACCCATGTATGGCTGGCTTTTTGTGTATACAAGGATTTATTGCTAAATGGACCACAATCAAGGTAGGAAAAGCTGGCAACTCCATGTCCACATCCAAAATGTAAACGTTTATTGGTACATGTAAGAAGATACAAGGGCTGATGCGTTTCAGCACACTGCCTTGGTCACAGCACAAAGATAAAAATGACACACATGGTATATTTAGTAAACAGAAAGGGAAACAGCCCCATCCACCGCATGAGCAATAATCCAATTATGCTAATGAATTTGTCAGACTGCCAAGCTGATGGAAGTGGGGAGGAGAAGAAAGAACACTAGTGAAAACATCAAAATATAAACAAAATAAAAATAATAAATATAAATGAAATAAATCACAAAGAAAAGACAAAAAGGAAAAAGAGAGAAAAAGAAAAAAGGAGAAAAAGAAAACAAAAAAGGAGGCAAATAATGACAAATAATACCAAATATAATAAAAAAAACACTAGCATATGAAAAAGTGAGTTGTAAGGCCGCGTACACACGATGAGACATGTCCGCTCAAACATGTCTGACGGACTGTTTGCAGCGGACATATCTCATCGGTTTTTGGTCCGATGGCGTGTACATACCATCGGACAAACATCCCCTCGATCTGAGGACGCGGTGACGTGGCGGTGACGTTGACGCCGCCACGTCACCAAACCCGGAAATAAAATGCTTCCGCGCATGCGTCGAATCCATTCGACGCATGCGCGGACAGATCCGACGGACAGGTTTGTAGCAGACAAATTTCAAAGCATTTCAAAGCATTCAATTAGTAGTGCTTGGGGCTTGTATATGGATTTGTATAGAATTGGTAATTGTAAATAAAGGAATTTTCCAACATATTCCTTTAACCACTTGCCGAACGCGCTATAGCAAAAATACTGCTACAGCGCGGTCGAGTAGTTTTGACACGAGGTCCCTGGGACGTCCTCGTGCACTTCCGCGTTTGCGCGTCCCCTGGGACGCGCTCGCGGAAGTGTCCATGCTCGCCGGGTCTAGAAGACCCGGCGCATCACGGTAAATTGGCGCTGAAAGCGGCCGTTTACCACGTGATCGCTACGTCGAATGACGGAGCGATCACTTGTTAACAAACCGGCGTCATTTGATGACGCCGGTTCCTCACTCTCCTCTCTGTACCGTTTGGTACAGTGTGAGAGGAGAGGTGGGGGCGGATGGCAGCAGCAGCGCTGTGGCTGGATCTGTGACAACTGCAGCCAGCCATCCATCCCAGCTCAGCCATCCCTGCCCCATACTGTACAATACCTCAATACTCTGCAATACCCCAATACTCTGCAATACCCTGCGCAATACTCTGCAATACCCTTCGCGATACTCTGCAATACCCCAATACGCTGCAATACTCCAATACTCTGAAATACCCTGCACAATACTCTGCAATACCCCAATACTCTGCAATACCCTGCGCAATACTCTGCAATACCCCAATACTCTGCAATACCCCAATACCCTGCGCGATACTCTGCAATACCCCAATACTTTGCAATACCCCAATACTCCGCAATACCCCAATACTCCGCAATACCCCAATACTCCGCAATACGTCCCCCCCTCCTGCCACCCTCCGGTGCTTTTACAGACTCACCGCTACGATCGAAAGGCAGGATATATTTTTTTTCAGTCTTCCCAGCCTAGAGGTGAGATGTGGGGTCTTATTGACCCCACGTCTCACTGTAAAAAGGACCTGTCATGCTATATTCCTATTACAAGGGATGTTTACATTCCTTATAATAGGAATAAAAGTGATAAAAAATGTGTTTTTGGGGAAAAAAGTGTCAAAATCAAGTAAAAAAAATAAAATGAACAATAATTTGTATTTATTTTTTTAAAGCACCCCTGTCCCTGTGTGCTCGCATGCAGAAGAGAACGCATACGTAAGTCCCGCCCACATATGAAAGCGGTGTTCAAGCTACACATGTGAGAAATCTCTGCGAACGTTAGAGCGAGAGCAATCATCTTGGCCCTAGACCTCCTCCGTAACTAAAAACATGTAACCAGTAAAAGTAATTAAAGTGTCGCCTATGGGGATTTTTAAGTAGCAAAGTTTGGTGCCATTCCACGAGCGTGTGCAATTTCGAAGGGTGACATGTTGGGTATCTATTTACTCGGCGTAACATCATCTTTCACATTATGAAAAAAAATTGGGCTAACTTTACTGCTTTTTTTTTTTTAAGCACAAAACTGTTTTTTTTTAAAACACGCGTTCAAAAAATTTCCTGCGAAAATACCATGCGAGATAAAAAGTTGTAACGGCCGCCATTGTATTCTCTAGGGTCTTTTCTAAAAAAGCATATATAATGTTTTGGGGTTCTATGTAATTTTCTAGCAAATAAATGATGATTTTTACATGTAGGAGAGAAATGTCAGAATTGGCCTGGGTGTTCCAGAACGCCTGATGGCGCTCCCTGCATGTTGGGCCTCTGTATGTGGCCACGCTGTGTAAAAGTCTCACACATGGGGTATCGCCATACTCGGGAGGAATAGCAGAATGTGTTTTGGGGTGTAATTTGTGGTATGAATATGCTGTGTGTGAGAAATAACCTGCTAATATGACAGAAACAAGTTGTTTTTTCTTACAGAATTTTCAGTCGTTTTTCTTTTATAGTGCAAAAAATAAAAAACCCAGAAGTGATCAAATACCACCAAAAGAAAGCTCTATTTGTGTGAAAAAAAAGGACAACATTTTCAAATAGGTACAATGTTGTATGACTGAGTAATTGTCATTCAAATTGTGAGAGCACCGAAAGCTGAAAATGTGTCTGGTTAGGAAGGGGGTTTAAGTGCCCAGTGATCAAGTGGTTAACAAACATTGATCAAACAATTGACTTCTTTCAAGCATAAAAGCCCACATATTGATCAAAGCCCACATATAGATTTGTCTGGTCCCTGCTGAAAAGTCAGAATTTTGATCAGTGTATAGCCAGCTATAGTACCATATCTATACAACAATGAACTTTTTTTACATTCAATTATTTGTATTACCTGTTGTTGTTTCCTGTCATTTGCTTTATTATCTGGCAATAGATTTCGTCTCTTAGAGCTTCCTCACGTATGGGGCCTGAGAATATCTGATCTGTAAATTCCACTGGGGAGCGAGCCTGCTTTGATGGATAGTCACCCATGTACTTCATGATAGGTAAAGCATGTTAAGGTTCAATAAAGTGCAAAAAAAAAAAAACAGCATATAGTGAATGTTTTAAGAACATTAAAGTAAATATGTGTGAGCAAAGGCAGTCTTCATATTTTTCACAACTCTTTCTTTTAAATAACTTTAAATACTTTTAATTGAATCCACTTCCTAGGTCATATACTTTAAATTAGTACTATTCTGATGCATTAGGAAAGGATATCAATGAAAGCTTGGCAGGCATAATCCCGTAGATCGAGTATATCGCACACCTTCTTGAGCAGAGGCTGTCTGAGGGGCTCCCTGGAGTAAGCCCAGAGTTGAGTCTTAGCTCGCGATCTCTGAAGAAAGGTGCTGGAAACAGACTCAGCTTCTGGAGGCCTGCATAGTACACATGATGTCATCATCAAATCAATTATATTTATATATGGCATTATGATATTATAGCATGGATGCTGTGTTTCTTTGTTGGTGTTATTTTTAATACCTGAAATACTGCATAGCAAACTCCTCCAAAGTGTATGGCTTTACCTCTTCTTGCTCACCAAAGTCATCAGTCTGAGTATTAACAAATTCTGATCTGCGCTGTTCTGGAGACATTGCAATCAGTCGCTGAAACAGAATGGGCAAAAACGGTTTTGGGTATAGATACTTGCGCATAAG
Source organism: Rana kukunoris (assembly GCA_029574335.1). Taxonomy (NCBI): domain Eukaryota; kingdom Metazoa; phylum Chordata; class Amphibia; order Anura; family Ranidae; genus Rana; species Rana kukunoris. The sequence goes on from CM056052.1 coordinate 128,971,768, forward strand.
TTATAGCATCTACAATATAGGGGATAGATTTATGGCATTTTTATTATTATTATTCATTTTTTTACTAGTTATGGTGGTGACCAGCAATTCATAGCGGGACTGTGACATTGCGGTGGACAGTTTGGACACATTTAGGATCAGTGACAGACCTAAAAATATCCACTGATCACTGTATAAATGACACTGGCAGGGAGGGGGTTAACACTAGGGGGCGATCGAAGGGTTAAGTTTGTCCTAGGGCGGTGCTTTCAACCTGTGGGGGGAGTGGACTGACTGGGAGTACAGTGAGATTGCTGTTCCTGATCACTAGGAACAGACAATCACACTGTACTCCCCTGTCAGAATGGGGATCTGCTTGGTTTACATTGGCAGATCCTCCTTCTGCCCCTCTGAGGAGCAATCGTGGGTTACCAGTGGACATCGCTGCCGCCAAAAATGCACATCGGCCTCCTCGCTGTGCTGGGGGCACGTGCATGCGGCAACAGTATCTTGTGCACAAAATGACATACAGGTACGTCATTTCACGCAATAGGGCCATCCTGCCACCGTATATATACAGTGGGTGGTCCTGAAGTGGTTAAAGGGGGGGGGGTAATTATTTTCTATACCCACTGTATATATGAAGTGCAGTCGCTGTAGATCCAAGGGGGACATGCAAGGATAATAAAAAAATAAATTTTAGCTTGCACATGATTGGATGATAAAATCAGCAAAGCTTCCCCTCACTTCAGATCTACCCCTCAGATTTACAGCGACTGCACTTCGCAGTGCACTTGCACTACTAGGCTGTTCACTATGCAAGGGAATTTGCTTCAGAGCTTAGTGAATGTGGTGAAGTTTCACTTTGCAAAGAATACCTTATCACATGCAAGGAAAAACTGTATTTTGCTTGTATTTGACTGAATGACTTTTCATTCCATAAGCTCTGGGTCAAATCCCCTTGCAAAGTGAACAGCCCATTTAATAAATCAACCACTACTGAGTGTGTGTTATTCATAAAGGTATGCTCAGTAAAAATTTAGCATTAAGCGTAAACCTATGAACAGTGTTAGTTTGGTTATTTGAACTTGTTTGAGTCAGAAAGGTAAACTATTAATACTATGGAATGAGTGTGACAGCCAGGCAAAAAGCATTTTAAAAAGGAGAGGACAGCAGTGGTAGGCTTCATGTTTCTCTCATGTGAGGTTTTCTTTAAACTAACTTTGGCCCCTTACACGGGCTATCTGATCACCTGTTAGTTTTTCAGGTTGACCTGATTGAACCCTGCATTGTCCTCTATGGAGGGGCTGATACTTTCCACCATCCGATTTGATCCTGTCCGGCAAATCCAGGCGGATAGCGGTCCTATTTTCCATCCGCCCAACAGATCAGATGGAATCGGATATAAATGGACAGGGGTTACCGTTGAAAAACATTAGCCATAAAGGATCCTAGTGAGGTCCCTCTGCATTCTGGAGTGTGCCAAGTCTGGGACTACTGGGTCATAGATGAGTAGCTCGATGAGAGATTTTAATTCACAAGTTTGTGAGTATAATTCTTGTTGATATTAAATAAATGTTGTGGGATAATGCACTAAGCTGGTGCTCCATCTTTTGTTTGTTTTTTCTTATACACCAAGTTATGCACAGCACAGAAACATGTGACAGGATGTTGTAGTTCTATCTACAAAAAACTAAAAAACTTTCAGCAAAACTGACTGCACTTGCTTTTTGAACAATGATAAAGAGACTTTCTGACTTTAATACCATTGCAGTGTTTCTTAGACACTACTACCGTAGTAGTTCACTGTCTATTTGTTGGCGGAAGCTGCTCCTTCCGAATGTGTCACCAAGTAAACAAAATTCTACATGTACACAAATTCACTGCAAATGTTTTTTGAACACAATTCCTGTATGCATGGACACTTTTGTTTCTTTATCTGTAGTGCAGAATTTTATTGAGCACTATTTAGGTTATTCAATAGTACAACTAAAACACAAAGAAAAGTTACCAACACAGGCAACACTACTACCCAGAATTATCTTTCACTGATCTAAATTTACTAAGAAATCTGTTGAATTATATTTGCTACTAAACATCATCAGCTTGCCGCACCATTTTTCTTAATAAGCCTGTTTGTTTCATAATAAAATGTTGTACAGAAGCTTACAATTATCTCAGGTGTGGGTTTACTAAGGCTTGGTACAATATGGATGGCATCAAGAGGCACAGCCCCGCTATTGCCAGTCCTCTCATTCTTGGCAAAGATCCAGTTGGGCCCTGATTGTAACTCTGGACTCCTGTTAAGCAGCAGAAGGTCTCCACTCCGAAAACCTAAAAGCTCAGGCTCATCTAGGGAAAGAGTGATATATTTGTGTTAATATCATAATGATAGTTTGTAAAAAGAACAATAAAATAGAAAAACACGATCTTTTTTCAGCACATTCTGAATCCTTTATTATCAAAAAAATATTAAAACCGTGTCAGATAAAATTATGCTCCAATAGGTACGGTGGTGCATACAGCCAACAAACTAAAATCTGCCAATAGCAATTTTACCTTGCATGAGTCTCAAAGAAAGAATTATTTAAAACATCTGATAAAACAAGAAGGCAAGAAGCAACTGCTGTAACCTTTAGCAACAAACAGATCATCATTTATTCTTTATAATGACTACACTAAATGAACAGTAGACGAAGCCTGATAGGTTGGCCGGTTTTACTTATCCTACTACAGACCCCAAGAAGTTAGCAACAATACAATGTATATACAGCATTTCCCACCAACATGAAAAGCAATAAAAGTAACAAAAGTCTGTCCATGTTGGAAAAAGCAGGTGTCACCAACAAACATTTTGGAAGAGGAGAAATATCATAGGATTGTTTGATGGAAACATTCCTGAATTGCACATTATTAGAGAAACAACTAATGACTAAAAAATGTGATGAAATAATGACAGTTGCTACTTCTAATATAAAAAAAAGTGCATATGGAAACTGTAACTGTATTATAAGTCCTCCTACTTAAGGTATAAAACACTCCTACATTCCAAAAAAAAAGCCAGAGTGTTTTTGGTTGGATAGCACAAATTACAAGGTTACAGGATGCCTAATGTGGTTGCACTGCTACATATTTTTCAAAGTGGTGTATATTGTTGCATAGCCATAAAAGTAATTCCAAAATTTTATTTTTATAAAATCTTTTTAGGATTCGGAAAACAACTGTACTTTCCTATGTGCTTTGTGTAAGTTCTAGCCTCTTAAATGCTTTATAAAGCCCAAACTTATTTGTGGCTTTGGATGAAGTAGGGAAGGGTTAGAACCCGTGTTCAGTCTTTATTGCTGTCTGTGTCCCAACAGGAAAGATTTGTACTCTATATTCGTCCTGGTGACCATTATAACTGGGACTTAAAGGGTAACTCCACGTTTGTGGGGGGAAAAAATAGCAAATAAAGAAAAAATAATATAGCGCATATAATTGCGACACTAATCATTTTGTATTTAAATGTTATTAAAAATGACCTTTAATGTTCAATCTGCAGCCAGTGTAATTTTCTGAGAATACGTTGCAATATGGCTACATGGAGTTGTTCTGTACACAGAATGTGTACTGATCACTCCCCAGAAACATAATTTCCTGCTTGTGCGATTGGCTCATTGATTTTCCAGAAGGCTGCCTAAGATACAAGTCAGATTTCTGGCATCCCCTGCTACAACAATTTCATTTTTCGAGAGATACTTTCAATAGGAACACGTCTAGAGGGATGCAGGCCCAACAGATATCCTCATTAGTTTCCTGTAGCTCTAACACCTAACAATTAATTATGAAACACTCCCATTTGTCCTACTCAGAACAGAGGTACAGAGAAACACACATGGATTTCTTCAGAATAACAAAATGTAGGAATCTGCAACAAAGTTTGTTATAAACCTTGCAATATACATAGATCACCCAGAGGTTTTCTCTCAACAAAGGTGGAGTTACGCTTTAATTTAGGAGAAAGTCCAGAGTTGTAAACTATAGCTGAAAATGAATATAGAATTATCACTCAGTGGAAACACCTGTTTCAGTGACACCTATTGAGTTCCCTCACTCAGAAATTCTACATCCAGTAAAGGAAATAAAGGGAGGTCTCTCCAATGAGACTAAAGTGCCAAGAAAATAACAGCAAAGGTTTTATTCATACCCTACTTTGCCTTAGCCCTGGTTCACACTGGGCACGATTTAGTTCGATTTGAGATGCGATTTGAAATGCAATGTGATGTGAAATCGCATCTCAAATCGGCGGCATTTGTCGGCAATTGCCGGGAATGACACCGTCCTAATCGGTGCGACGCCGCATCTGCGACGCTGCACCGATTTCAAAAAGTAGTTCCTGTACTACTTTTTGCGATTTCAGGACGCGATTTACATTGACATCTGTGCAGAAACCTGCACAGATGTCTCTTAAATCGCGGCTGAAATCGGGACTGCCAGCGGGAGTGAAATCATGCGAGTTCAGCTGAACTCGCACGGCTTCACTCCCGCAGCCCAGTGTGAACCAGGGCTCAAAAAAAACAGAAGTTTTGGCTTTAGATACCAGTACATTTAATGCTACTTTTTACTTTTCCTAGTGTTCACAAAGCAAGGGACATTAGCTCATGCCTGTTTTGTTGTTGTACTCTGTTGCTGTCCGGGAGCTGTCCTGCAGGGCCACTGCATACACCGATCTGGTTTTAAGGCCATCCACAAAGTAAAGAAGCAGCTTAGAGATTTCTTCACTGTTCTGTGTTGTTAGGACAAATTGTTCTCCACGAACTGTATTTAAAACACAGCACTGACCAAACTGCTTTGCAGCCCTAAAAGAGAATTTACAAAACATATCTTATGATTTTACAGTAGTTCTTCACAGAGATAATTAAGCTGTAATGCCTGTTCTCAAAGTCGGTTCTGTCTATACAGTATTTATCTATTCAATCTATTTTCACTTCTTATTTTTTCTGATATTAAAATAAAACAATAAGGACACAGTAAAATTGATATAGCCAATGAAGACAGCATTTCCAAATCAATGACTTCATATTTTTCTGCCACCATCAATAGAGCTTAGCTTATTTTTAGGGCTATTACTGAATAAAATGTTCGTGTACGATTAATCGACTAATTTTGATTAATTATAAGGAAATACATTTTTCGGATCACCACCATATATAGTCCCCACTGTAAAATCCACAGACATCTCCCCCACTGTAAAATCCACAGACATCTCCCCCACTGTAATATCCACAGACATCTCCCCTATGTAATATCCACAGACATCTCCCCCACTGTAATATCCACAGACATCTCCCCCACTGTAATATCCACAGACATCTCCCCCACTGTAATATCCATAATCATCCCCACTGTAATATCCACAATCATCCCCACTGTAACATCCACAGACATCTCCCCACTGTAATATGATCCACATCTCCCCATTGTATAGGAATTAGTGCTTGCTTAGTCTTAGGCCGCATACACACGAGGAGACATGTCTGATGAAACCGGTCCGCGGACCGGTATCATCGGACATGTCTGAAGGGATATTTTGGTCTGATGTGTGTACACACCATCAGACCAAAATCCCCGCAGACAGAGAACGCGGTGACGTAGAAGACACCGACGTGCTCAAACAAGGAAGTTCAATGCTTCCACGCATGCGTCGAATCAATTCGACGCATGCGCGGGATTTCTGTCCGATGGTTGGGCGTACTAACCATCGGACATGTCCGACGGACAGGTTTACAGCGGACAAGTTTCTAAGCATGTTTAGAAACTTTTGTCCGCTGGAAACCTGTCCGCTAGGCCGTACAGACGATCAAACATGTCCACTGAAACTGGTCTGCAGACCAGTTTCAGCTGGCATGTCTCCTCGTGTGTACGCGGCCTTACAGAGAAGACGGCTGAACACGAGCAGTTGAGGTCGGGTGATAACGTCAGCGCGCCGCTCTAGGCTCACCTAGGCCGCCGCCAGGTGGACCAAGATGGCTGCCACTGGGGGAGCTAGGCCGAAGCCACGCCCTTTCCTATGGCTGAGGCAGCAGCGGAGCTCCGCGGATCACGTGGTGTGCCGATCCACATATGGTGTTTTATTTCATTTACGATTCGTTGCAACACTAGTACAGATCAAAAGAATTTTGAAATATCAAAAAAATGAACGATTAATTAATCTTTAATTTCCACAGCCCTACTTATTTTCCTTAACAATTCATCCCCACACTGTTATTACCCTTTGTATCACCCTTCCTATTAGACTGTAAGCTTTCACAAGCAGGGTTCTCCCAAGTCTCTTTTCTTAAATTGTATTGTAAGGTCCCTTTCTCACTAAACGCAGTTGGATGCATTTTGAACTGCATTTAACTGCACAGACAGCCCAAAAACAAGGTAATCCTATGGGTATTGTTCACATCATGCAAATGCAGAGAATGTGCTACAAACGCATAATAAATGCACTGCACAGCACACCAAAACATATAGCAAAATGTATTGCAAATGCACTACTAAACACAGCACAAAATGCATTCCATCGGGCATAAAGAGCATGTCAAGCACGCATCAAGTGCGCTTCTAATGTATGTAGGCATGCAGTCAAATATGTACAGTTTCTGGTGTGAATGGGCCCTTACTCTACTATCCCCCTTTATTTCTTCCAAGTGCTGAACAAGCTGCTGACTCTATATAAATCCTGTATAATAATACAAATCTATAAAAAATACCAGGGTATATCACTACTCTGAATTCACCTCTTAGTATGGATGCCAATTAATTCAGGAAAATAAAGATCCAGTAGTTTCTTCTCGGTTTCATCTAGAAAACTAACCCCCTTCCAGTTTATTGCAACAATAAAATGGTTCCTGTTGATGCTAGGTCCTGCAAAAGAAGTGGGAGATAGTTGAGATTAATAAACAGGACAAAGCAAGCAACAGGTATAATAAAAGACTGGCTATAGTAGTTGTCTATCTTACCAGAAAACTTGGATGCTTCAAAGAACTTTGAAAACAACAGTGGCCACTGCAGCCATGAGTAATCCACCACCGTCTCCTTTACTTCTGGTACTGGAGTCTTACTTGTCACATACTGAGCCTTTAACACATAAACATAAATTAAAAGACCACCTAATACTTGCTACAGTATGTTAGGTTTGTAGGAAGTCAGTAACTATTCTTCTAAGGCCGCGTACACACGAGGAGACATGTCCGATGAGACAGGTCCGACGGATCGTTTTCATCGGACGTGTCTGAAGGGATATTTTGGTCTGATGTGTGTACACACCATCGGACTGAAAGCAGATGTCACAAATAGTCAACATAAGAATTTGATCATGGAAAAGTAATAACCCACCCTTTATTAATAGGCTTTTCATGCACTCATTAAAGAATATGTAAACCCAACATTTCATATTCCTTATATGTGCCTGCTGTACCATGTACTTGTATGACAACGCATCCGGTTCTCTTTGTATTGCATCCCTTGTGTGAAATCTCAAATGTTCATGCCAGCACCTCTGCTCTCCTATTAAAAACTGACCACACTAAAGCACAGCACTTATGCCGCATACACACGATCACTTTATGTGATGAAAAAAAACTACGTTTTCTGTGAAGTAAAAAACAACGTTTTTGAAACTTCAATTTTCAAAGACGACGTTGCCTACACACCACCGTTTTTTTTCACAATGCTCTAGCAAAGCGAGGTTACGTTCACCACTCTTTTCCATTGAAGCTCGCTTCATAACTAGCTTCTGGGCATGCGCGGGTTGAAAAACGTTAAAGACGTTTTTTGCCACACACAGTGATTTTTTGTGAAACAAAAAACGAAGTTTTGAAAAACGACACAAAAAATTGAAGCATGCTTCAATTTTTTTTTGTCGTTTTTCACAAGACATAAAACAACGTTTCCCCCACACACGGTCATTTAAATTGACGTTTTTAAAACGTCATTTTTTTTCATCACATAAAGTGATCGTGTGTACGCGGCATTAAGCACAGCATGGCCAGTTATCTAGCTGTGCCTGCTTTCCTCAAATAATCACACTTTTTTAGACCAACACCCCCCCCCCCTCACACACACACACAGCCATTAACTGGGAAGACCATTGTGCTGCTGTTTTGTCTTTCATTTCTTTTATAAACAGAATGGGTTCTGTTACAAGGTAAGGGTTTACATATACTTTAAGTTTTGTACTCATATTAAGGTTTTTGCTTACCTACATGTTTAACTTGTTGGGCTACATAGTTACATAGTAACTGTGGGGATAAACATCACTACTACTATATAACCATATATAAATGCTAGTCAAAGCAATTGTTGCCAAGAGCATTACCGTAGCATTCTTTTCTTTCAACAAATTTGCCCAGTGATTGCCTTTAGTGGGCAGTTGCTTTGATGGTATGCAGTCTTTCACAGCACTCTGTATGAACTCATCCTTCAAAATCACACCATATTTAATATAGTAGTGTTTAGACAACAACTCTGCCATGTCTTCCTCCTGCAAGAGAAATGTAAGTTTAAATACAGTGGAAATATCTTGGCACCACAATTAAGTAATTGCACAATGTAGTAGGCCACAAGGAAAAGGGGAAAAAAATATGAAAAAGCAGAAAAAATACAGAAAGGAATTGGATACAAACTAAACACCTGACAAACTTGCTTTAATGATAAAAATGAAGTACGGCACATTCAAAGTTAAAGAGGGGGTTCACCCTAAAAAAATAAAAAATCTTTGTCTCCACTGACATTCAGCATACTAGCGTGAGCTACAGTATGCCTTTATTTTTTTTTTCGGTGCTGTACTTACAGTTTAATCTGTTTTTTTCGTTTCAGACTCCGGGCAGGAAATAGGCGTTCCTATCAAGAGGGGAACATGATTGACGGCCGGCTATGGCACGTCACGCGTTCCGAAAATAGCCGGAGTAGGACTCGGCTCTTCATGGCGCCTGCGCACAGACTAGGAGCTGACTGCGCAGGCGCCGTGAAGAGCCGAGTCCTACACGGGCACCTGCGCAGTCAGCTCCTAGTCTGTGCGCAGGCGCCGTGAAGAGCCGAGTCTACTCCGGCTATTTTCGGAATGCGTGACGCGCCATAGCCGGCCGTCAATCATGTTCCCCTCTTGATAGGAACGCCTATTACCCCGCGGTAGCCTGAAACAGACAAATAGTTTAATCTGTAAGTACAGCGCAAAAAAATAAAATATAGGCATACTGTAGCTGACGCTAATATGCAGGATGGCATGGTACATAGTTGTTTTTTAGGGTGAAACTCCGCTTTAAGGTTATCATGTGTCCTGGTATCCAAAGTGAATATTCAGATCACCTCTCCCTTGCTTAGCAGAGAGAGATGCCATCTGACCTTCTACACCACTCTGATGGGTCAACCCATTCCAGAATTTGAAATGTCAAAGATTCAGTTGTAAAGTTGTTTCTGAACAGAATGGTAAGCTACATTGGTATTCTTTTTTCTAGAATTTTTTAATGATCCCCAAACCAATCACCGGGTTTTAAAACGTATTCTATTTTTTTTATGTCACAATGTAGAGTATAAGATTTCCTATCATCTGTGCCCAGTCTTGCCTCACAGAGTTGACCAGCTCTGAGCAATCCTCTTTTATTGGTCAGTGAAATACAACAGACTTTCAAATAAAAACCAAAGTCCTTGCTTCTGAAAAAAAGTGCACAATTCACATCCCCTCCCCTGTGTTTTGATGAAATGTTTTCAAAATATGGGGTGAGTCACAGTTCAGTGCCATGAGAAAATGCAACAGTCATCAGAATATACATGGAGCTGGAGGGAAGAGGAGAGGGGGATATGAATTGATCACTTTTTACAAAAGCTGTTTATGTCAGCAAGAAGTCCACGAGATATGTAAATAACCTGTCTCTCAAGCAAAGACTTTGTTTTTTATCTGGAAGTCTGTTTTATTTCCCTGAACAATAAAAAGAGGATTGCTCAGAGCTAGATTAACTCTGTGTTATTTTTTTGGGGGGGTTTACATCCACTTTAATGGTACAGTAGAGGACTCAGACTGGGTATCTACAGACCCTGGTTTATAGGCTGGTACGTTCAGAAGATTGGACACTGACAAGCTTTTGAGTACATGTCCTCTTGTTGCCTCCCCTATAACCCTACCGGACTCTGTGAGTTGTGTGCTAGTATCCTATGGTGATGGACCTCTTCTGGGCAGCACATATGTGAACCCGGCCTAAACCTCACAGTGAAGAGGAGTAACAGCTCCAGGTGGATGTACTTGGCGATTAGTCTCCTCACAGAATGCACAAAGCAAAAATGGAAAGAATTATTTGGACAGGCGCACTCCCAAAAAAACCTTTCGGTTGCCTTTTTTAATAAAAAATTGGATAAAAGCACTACAAACCACAGCAAGAACACACAGCCGACGCATTTTTGCACTAATGCTTAGTGCTTATTCATAGCTTTTAGTAGTGCTTTTATCCAATTTTTTTATTAATAAAGGTAACCAAAAGGTATTTTTAGGAGTGTGGCTGTCCAAATACTTCTTTCCATTTAAACCTCACAGTGACTATGCTTCTCTGGAGTAGTAACCCATTTTAACATCTGTCTCTGCATCCAATAAGTGGCCTAACACACAAAGAACATTTTTTTGCATCCATGTCACATTTCCTTGGGCAACTAACAGCTTTAATACAGCCATCTCGTCCGGGGCTTAAAAACACCAAAACCCTTCTCCAGTACCTCTGTCTCTACCTAAGTCAGATCCTGAGATCCTGATATAGCCATCTTAGAAGAGGTGGACATACTATAGAAGGGAATGAAGATGACCCAGAGGCAATGTTATAATAGAAGATTTCCCAATTCCATGTTACTATAGCACTGAAGCTAAAGCATTAAGCAACATGCTTGCTAATGTGGAATGGAGAGAGAAAACACACTAAATTAAAATCGAATATGACAAATAGGGGGCATAACATTAGGGAATTAATGGTGATGGTACCCATGTCACTTATATCATCAAATGCTAATTGCAATATATGAGAAGAACCACAAGGCTTCTCTCCAAAATAATAGGCGAGCATGTGGATAATATCAAAAAGGCTTTAAAGGACACAATTTATCCCAATACTTCAGGGAATACCATGGGAGAGACCCAAGGGGGTTGATCTTCTATGGTATAGATAAAATTAATAACCACTAGAGAGGTAACAATAAGAAAAGGGAAGTGTCAAAAAAGGAGACACGATGGATGAAGGGGGGCCCAATGAGCCCGCTGATATTCACTGAAAGGTTAATAGAGCATAAGGTATATAAGACATGGAGTGCTCCATCATGGCATCTCTCCTGATGACGTCAGTGTGAAAAAACGTGTTGGGCGGGGCTTACTGGTGTCACTTCTGTCTACCTAATTCCGGTTTGTGGAACACAGATGGTTGTCTTATACCGGAACTAATACAAACACTGATGCTCTTATAGCTTGTGTGATGCAAGCAATATTATATATTATGTCATTTTTTTTAAATGTTTTTACTCCTTTAAAAAATAGGTTTCGCGCCTTTGGTGTATTGCCTGGTTTGAATTTCCCCAAAAATGCACGTATGACCGAGCAACACAGAGAAGTTCTTGCCCATCCAAAATGAGAACAGCAGGGATAACTAAAAGGATGATTGTTGGTTTGCATATAAAGTAATTATATTATCTTGATCTGGTGAGTATGGAGACAAATGAGGGGAGCACAGAGTGTTGGTTTGCACATGAAATACTGAATTGTTTTGAATTCAATAGCACAGAGCACTTTGAAGCACCATGGACTTTTTCTGATTTATTTTAGGCACAAAACACTTTATTATATAAATTAATTTTTATATATGAATTGACACATGATAACGGAGCACTTTAATATTATGAATTGATATAATTGTTTATTCATTGGATCACAAATAGCACTGAAGAGGTAACATAAGTATAAAGCCGCGTACACAGGATCCTTTTGTCTGCTAAAAACAGACCGATGGACTGTTTTCATCGGACAAACCGATCGTGTGTGGGCCCCATCGGTTTTATTTCCATTGGTGTAAAAAAAAATAGAACATGTTTTAAAATTTCCTATGGATAAAAAACCGATAGAATAATATGATCGTCTGTATGGAACTCCATCGGTCACCACATTTTGGCACGATCGGATTTTTGACTGATGGTATGTAGGCAAGACTGATGAAAGTTAGCTTCATCGGATATCCGCCGAAAAAATCCATCAGATTAGATTCCATCAGATATCCGATCGTGTGTACAGGCCTTTACAGTAAAACACTTTATTTGGCATTGTATATATCAAGTACACATATTTAGTTAACAGTAGCACCACATATATTTGGTTTTAGGTCTAATGTGGATATGCTCACTGTGCGCAAAAGCCTAAGCATTGTTACAATTCATTCTCATTTATCTTGCCATGCCCCTTTGTGTACAGTACAAAGAAACCTGAAAAATCTAATGAATGGGGCATTCCCCATTCATAAACGCATATAATAAACATTGCTGAGCTCTATCCAGTGGAAAAAAGGTTCCCCCCGGCAGATAAGGCGCATCACGAGTTTCCGAAAGTAGCCGAACTGCGAGTCGGCTCTATACGTATAGGCACCGTATAGAGACGACTCGCAGTTTGGCTACTTTCGGAAACTCGTGATGCGCCTTATCCTCCGGGGAAAGTTTTTCTCAAGACGTCAATCATCTGGGCGAAGTCCCACATGACACTTAGCCTCTGCATAGGAACGCCTACTCCCGCGGGAGTGAGAAACTGGAAGCCAAGTAAAAAAGAGTAATAAGACGGTATGTACAGCAAAAAAAAACAGCATACTGTAAATGCTGGAAGTATGCTAAGTGTAATTATATATACATGTACAGAGATGTCTCCAATTGAGTCCACCAGATATATGAAATGTCTCGGACTAACTGCATTTATACAAAGACTGAAATATAGGGCCAGATTCACAGAGCCATTACGCGGGCGTTTCAGGAGATGTGCGGGGTAAGTCTAATTTTGCGCGTGCGTTTCGATGCGCCGCATCCCCAAAACGATATACACAAGAAATGTACTTTTTTTGTCCCGGCGTAATTTCGATAGACCGGCGCATCCGTCCGTGCAAAATTGCGCTAGACACACCATTGATTTGCTAGTCAAATATGCAAATGAGGGAGTTACGGGGATCCACAAAAGAACGTTGGTGCAGCGCAGGCTACGCGATGTGCGCAACAGCTGCATGTCCTGTCTAAAATTAGACCATATAAAAGGTGGTATAAAATTAGACAATCCGTCTACATGTCAGATAAAGCAACACTGTTAGTGAGGAGCTGAGCAGTCACACTTGCTGCACAACAATCTGTATGCCAACATGCCAGGGACATCCTTGCTCATAGCTATACTACTGACTTTAGAGGAACAAAGAAGGAGGAGGGCACGGGAGAGGATATATCGCACACACATTGACCTGTTTGGCATGAGTGATTCTGAGGTGTATCGCGTCTCCAGATTCACCCCTCATGCCATCCTGGAATTAACCACAGCCCTGCAGGAGGACATCACCAGCCCAACACACCGCTCCCATGCAGTGCAGCCACTGGTCAAGGTCCTGGCAACACTCCATATCCTTGCCAGTGGCTCTTTTCAGTGTACAAGTGGAGTGGTGGCTGGGATGTCACAATCCTCCATGAGCAGATGTGTGCACCAGGTTATCCCTGCAATTCTCAGTCGCATGGCCAACCAAATCATCAAACCAACCACTGAGGACCTGCGGCTGAAGGCAATGACAGATTTCTACAGAATTGCCAGATTCCCACGCACCGTGGGGGCCATTGATTGCACACATGTGGCACTCCAGCCCCCCCATGAGACAGAGCACATATACCGCAATAGGAAGCATTGGCATTCCATCAACGTACAGGTGATAGTCGATGCCCAAGGCCTCATATGGCACGTCCGTGCCAAACACCCCGGATCTAGCCATGACAGCTACATCTACAATCAAAGCCCCATCCCAATGGAATTCGAACAGAACATGTATGGGGACACCTGGCTGGTTGGTGAGTGACATGGGTGGCAGGCATGACTGTCCCCCCCATGATGCACACATCACAACGGGCACATGCATGACTAACATCCTCCTGTCTTTTCCCTTCCAGGTGACTCTGCATATGCACTGGGACCCCATCTCATGACTCCAATCCGGAACCCCCTAACCCCAGGAGAGGAAAGATACAATGAAGCCCACGCCCAAACACGTGCAGTGGTGGAGCGCACCTTTGGCCTCCTGAAGTCACGTTTCCGATGCCTGGATAAGTCTGGGGGTACCCTGTTGTATTCCCCAAACTTTAGGTGCCAGATCATCGGTGCCTGTTGCCTGCTGCACAACTTCGCAGTAAGAAAGGGCCTGCAGATTGACCTACGTGATGACCTGACTCCCGAACCAGACAATCCCCCCCTAACCGAGGCTACCCCGTCTTCTGAGGGAAGAGCAGCCAGGAGACAGCTCACATTGGGCATCTTTGCACGTTAAACACACACATTAATCATGGCACAATGAGAATGCATGTATGCACACCACTGTGGTCCCTATATCACACACACCACATCCTCATCAAATTGGATTAGCACAAGCCCACCATGCAGGACTTGTGAGCAGCAACGCCACACCACGCTCCAATCCAATTATGTCACTGTACATTCATACACCATTCACACGGACCTGGGGATCACTTCTCCCTGGTCCTGGGGAACCCTTCTCCACCAAAAATGAGGGTGACACTCCTTTTCCGGCAGGAATATCACCCCCACATTCCGAAATCATTCACAACACAAAAAAGGGGGGGGTAATTCGGGGAAGGAGGAGCAGCCCCTGGTCTCTGCCCACCTGGCGGCCTGCCCTCCAAGGCCACGGCAATTCTGTCCAGGCCAGCACTTAGTGTTGCCGTGTTGGCCTGGATAGCCTGGGTGAGGGCCCTCACATCCTGCCCAACGTCTGCTGTTGTAGTCTGCAGTTCGTTTAGGCAGTTTGTAAGAGCCCGGGAGTGGCAGTTCAGGTCCCCAAGCGTATCCTTTATGGAGGACAGGCTCTCCTCCATCCGCACCAAAGTCTGGCTGACCTGTCCAAGATGGCGGGTCTGAAGGGCCTGGTCCCTTCTCAGATTGGCGGGCAGAACCTCGGCCACCCCCCTGGTCTTCTGGGACGACTTCCTGCCTCCAGCTGATGCTTGTGGCCGGGGAGAAGGGGAGCCCCTTGGGAGGGGAGCCCTGTTGGGGGAGGAGTGGGAGGGGCTACCCCTAATGGAGGGCTGGCTGCTGCCAGCCAGAGGGGAAGAGTCCTCCAAAAACAACAGGCCACTGCCTGACATGAACTCCTCCTCCTCCTCAAACTCCTCCTCCTCAACCTCCTCCGAGGACTCCGGCATTGTCTGGGGGTCCTCATCAGGCTGCTGTCCTGGGGATGGAGCGGTCAGGCCAGATGGCCCAGCACCCTCCTGCACATCTGTGGATGACACAAAACATTCACAGGTTGGAGGATCCACACACTTGCCACATATTCCCTTTCACCCCCCCCCCCACACACACACATGCTACACACCTGATAGGGCCAAAAAAACGTACCTGTCATCACGGGCTCCTGATTGGTGTCAAAGCCAGGCAGGCCTTCCACTTGTTGCCTATTAAAGGTCTGGGCCACCGCACGCTCCTTCGCTAACTCCGCTGTCAGCCTAACAGGGCATGGTGGGCCCCCTCCAGTGGCCCTGGCATGGGCTGCCATCTGCCCCAGCTTCTTTCGGACCAGACGCCGGAGATTATTGATTTTCTTTTCGATCCTCTCGCGTGTCCGGGTCTCCCCCCCCCCCGCTGAATTTACCTGGTCGGTAATGTGCTGCAAAATCTCCCTCCTCCTGGCCAGGGTGGTGTTGGCCATATTGGCTAATGGCCCGGGCAATTATTTGTTTCTCCCCCAACGAAAAATTCATCTTACGCTTCCTCTCAGTCATACTCATACAACAACTCTATCCCAAACAATCACCAAAAAACACTCACAAAAACAAGCAGGAAAAAACAAGCAACAAAACAAACAAACCAAAATCTATCAAGCAAAAAGTCTCACAACCAGTCACCAAAAAACACTATCAAATATATTATCCTAAACACTAGATCAAACAGTCAACAAAGATCACAAAGACAAGTCACAACGCAACACACAACAGAACAAAAGCACCTTGTTGTATAGGAAGGGATACAAAGGGATGTACTTTTGCAAAGGAAGGGCGTTTGTGTCTGTCTATTTAAGCTGTCTGCGTAGTTCACTAAGTTGCCCGGGTCCACTTCCAATTTCACTGATTGCGCCGTTCCTGAGTTGGGAGCATGCGCACAGAGGTGCTGACCATGGTCTGCTTCAAGCGCGCATGCGCGAGCCGGCCAGCCCTTCATTTGCATGGGGTCACGGCTCATTTCAATGTAACACGCCACGTCCTTCCCAATTTGAATTACTCCGCCTTACGCCTCTAAAAATTACGTTGCACAGGCGCTAATTTCTGCGCAAAACCTACGAGAATAGGGTGATTGCGCCGCTACATTGCGCCAGTCTAACATAAAGGCGGTGCGCTACGCCGGTCCAATAATGCGCAGATGTACGTGGATTTACTTGGACAAAAAAAAACAAAAAACATATATTTCAGTGTTTTAATTTGTACACACGTTGTCTTTTCATGAAATAATAACTGTTTATCAAAGTTCACCTTCTCACAGCGATATTCTCCAAAACACAGGCCACGTATGACCTGTTTATATATTAAATCTGTGCTAATAGAATCATCTGAAGAGTTATGCCATGGTGTGAAAATCTCTTTACGGAAAAACAGTCGCCAAGGTGCGTGTTTCTCTTGCTCGCCCTTGTCTCTGGCTTGCTGTTCACAATGAGAGATACCATCCATCAGGTGCTCTGACCCATTTCCCAGTGACAACACCTAAAAACAGGGAAAGATTACTGTGAGGCCAGTTTTAGATTACTGTATTAAAAACATTCAAGAGGACTAAATATAAACCTCTGTAGTAGAGCTGCACTATTCTGGCTAAAATGAGAATCACAATTTTTTTGCTTAGAATAAAGATCATGATTCTCTCACGATTCTCACAGTGTAACATTATCTTTCACATTATACATAAAAATTGGGCTAACTTTAGGGCCCTTTCACACTAGCGGACGAACGGTCTGCTAATTACAAGTCCGTTAACGGACTTGTAATGGGCCCCTATGGGAGCGGATCCGTTAGTGGATGATGCACCCGCTAATGTCTGCCAGATCCGCATCCGTTTTTTCGGACGGAAGAATGTCCTATTTTTCTTCCGTCCGGCCAAATGGATCGGATACAAACGGACAGACGGTCCGTTTCCATCCGACTCCCCATAGGGGAGAGCGGAGGAAAGACAGGGCGGTCCCTGCACAGTGTGCGGGGACCGCCCTGTCCGCCGACAGCTGAGCGGAGACCCCCCGCTGAGCTGACGGACACACGGAGCGGACCGAAAAACGGTCCGCTCCATGTGAAAGGAGCCTTACTGTTTAGTTTTTTTAATTTATTAAAGTGTAATTTCCCCCAAAAATTGCGTTTGAAAGACCGCTGCGCAAATACAGTGTGACATAAAATATTGCAACAACCGCCATTTTATTGTCCACGGTCTCTGCTAAAAAAATATATATAATGTTGGGGGTTCCAAAAAAATACAGATTTTAACTTGAAGTAGCAATAGTCCTTAAATGTAATCAATATAAATAAAGCTGCTAGCGTGAAACACCTCTCATAAATCTGTGCCAAATTAAATGAATAAACAAAACGCAATTTAGTAGTGCACACACCACTACACAAAACTGGTGAGTGTCCTGTAAGTGATACAAAATTATAAAAATTCCAGAAAATGTATTGTGCAGTGCAAATCGTGCAAAAACATGCATAAATATTGAAAAATGGTGATAAACAATAATTCCTAAAGAATGAATATATATTCACACACAAGTCCTTGTATAAATATTCTTTAAGTGTTCCAGTGCATATAATGAATACTCCAAAGTGCATGTGATATTCAAATAGCAGCATTCCTGGAATGATAAGTATTGCAGTTCATAAAACCACACAGCCCAGTGAGTGATCCAAAAAGCTGTATCAGAGTGCTGTCACACAGGTGCTCCCCCAAGGTAATGGACGCTCACCTCAGAGCGTGCGACCTTGCAGCTAAGCTTGGTTATGCATGCTTATGAACCACACCTGGGTTCTATTGGGCAATCCTGGGATCCAGGTCTCCTTAGTATATGTTCCAGATCATATAAGATAGAAAAAAACTTGGATGGTGCAAGTAACGTTTTTAAAGGTTTATTAAATAAAGAAATCTCCTGGGGGAGGGAACAGGGCAACATGAGAGTCTTTGTGAGCCTGAGGCCACGTACACACGATCAGACCGGTCCGATGAGAATGGTCCGACGGACCGTTTTCATCAGACCACGCTGAAGTGGTCTGATGGTCTGATGTGCGTACACACCATCGGGCCAAAAATCCGATCAGGCCATAACGCGGTGACGTAGAACACAACGACGTGCTGAAAAAACGAAGTTCAATGCTTCCAAGCATGCGTCGACTTGATTTTGAGCATGCGCAGGTTTTTGGTCCGATTATTTGTGTACTAACCATCGTTTTGGTCCGACGGACAGGTGTCCATCGGACAGATTTTGAAGCAAGTTTTAAAACTTTGGTCCGTTGGACAACGGTCCGATGGGCCGTACACACCATCGAATTGGTCCGATGAAACTGGTCTTAAGATCAGTTTCATCGGACCGGTCTGATCGTGTGTACGCGGCCTAAGGAGAACTTTACCATATACCGATCTCTGTACATCATAACAGACCTGTTTTAGAGTGGTGCACTTCCTCACCCACGCTGTGTGAGTACCCCAGCAGGGGATTTCTTTATTTAATAAACCTTTAAAAACGTTACTTGCACCATCCAAGTTTTTTTCTATCTTATATGATCTTGAACATATAACTAAGGAGACCTGGATCACAGGATTGCCCAATAAAACCTAGGTGTGGTTCATAAGCGTGCAAAAGCTTAGCTGCAAGGTCGCACACTCTGAGGTGAGCGTCCATTACCTTGGGGGAGCACCTGTGTGACAGCACTCTGATACAGCTTTTTGGATCACTCACTGGGCTGTGTGGTTTTATGAACTGTAAAGCCCTGTACACACGATTGGTTCGTCTGATGAAAATGGACCGATGGACCGTTTCCATCGGATGAACTGATCGTGTGTGGGCCCCATTGTTTTTTTTTTATCCATCGGTGAAAAAAAATAGAACCTGTTTTAAAATTGTCTTATTGTTAAAAAAACGATAAAAAAAACGATCGTATGTGGGGAAATCCATCATTCGAAAACCCACGCATTCTCAGAATCAAGTCGATGTATGCTTCGGAAGCATTGAACTTAATTTTTCTCAGCACGTCGTAGTGTTTTACGTCACCGTGTTGGACACGGTCAGATTTTTGACGGTGTGTAGGCAAGACTGATGAAAGTTAGCTTCATTGGATATCTGATGAAAAAATCCATCGGATTAGATTCCATCAGATATCTAATCGTGTATATAGGACATAATACTAATCATTCCAGGAATGCTGCTATTTGAATATCACATGCACTGAAGCACTTAAATAATATTTGTACAAGGACTTGTGCGTCAATATATATTAATTCTTTAGGATTTATTGTTTGTTATGAGTATGCGATTTGCACTGTACATTAAATTTTCTGGTATTTTTATAATTTTGTATCACTTACAGCACACTCACCAGTTTTTTGTAGTGGTGTGTGCACTACTAAGTTTCTCAGTGCTGCGTTTTGTTTATTCACAGATTTTCACTTTCGCAACAAGTGTCAGAAAAAGGTTTAGCCTTTAAGGTTAAACTGACCTCATTTACAGACCGAATTTCATTCCTTTGATCTAAAGAATTACATGTTACAATTGTCAGGCTGCCTGGATTTTTTTTGTCAGCTGTCAGAAGTGAGCAGAGAACTCTCTGCACTTGTTACATAGAATTGGGGAAATATTGTTTTAAGATTGTGAGGAGAGTTTAATCGCGATCTCGATACTTTTATAATTTATCGTGCAGCTCTACTCTGTAGTTACTAGGTACTTGCATCAGAAAAATATAACCAACATCTCAGTGTGGAAATCAAAATTACTCCCACTAGTACATTTGTGCTACATCCCATAACAAAAACAAAGTACTATATAAAGAAATAAGAATGTGTGAAAACCACAGAAGTCAATGAAATAATCAATCATAAATAAGGCAGAAAATATCAATTCCATGTTATATCCTATTAAATGTTAAAAATATTAAAAATAATTTTAACGATTTGCAATGGTGCTGCCTATGTTTAGTTTAATCTATACATTAGATGAGTCTTTGAAATCCCAGCACTGGTGTGTTTCAGTGAAGGCCTTTGATACAAAAGATCCTGATGCAGGAAAAGCGAGAATGGAGAAAAGGGGCTAAGTTTAGTTAAAGTGATTGTGAACACTTACATAAAGTTGTGCTCATAAGTTAACATACCCTGGCATAATTTATGATTTGTTGGCCATTTTACAGAGAATTTTACAGAGAATTTGAATGATAACACAAAAACATTTCTTTCACTCACGGTGACTGTTTGGATGAAGACATTTATTATCAATCAACTGTGTTTACTCTTTTTAAATCATAACGGCAACAGAAACTACCCAAATGGCCCTGATCAAAATTGTACATACCCTGGTGATTTTGGCCTGAAAACATGCACACAAGTTAACACAAAGGGGTTTGAATGGCTATTGAAGGTAACCATCCTCACCTGTGATCTGTTTGCTTGTAATTAGTGTGGGTGGGTATAAAAGGACAATGAGTTTCTGTACTCCTGACAGACCCTTGCATCTTTAGTCCAGTGCTGCCTGACGTTTCTGGATTCTGAGTCAATGGGAAAGAAAAATAATTGTCAAAGGATCTTCGGGAAAAGGTAGTTGCACGGTATAAAACAGGAACGGGATAAACAAAGATACCTAAGGAATTGAGACTGCCAATCAGCAGTGTTCAAACTCTAATGTAAAACAAACCACGGTCAGGTAGACCAACCAAAATGTCAGCCACAACTGCCAGGAAAATAGTTTGGGATGCAAAGAAAAACACACAAATAACTTCAGGTGAAATACAGGACTCTCTGAAAACATCTGGTATGGCTGTTTCAAGATAGACAACAAGAAGGCACTTGAAGAAAGATGGGCTGCATGGTCAAGTCACCAGAAAAAAGCAATTCGTGCTAGTTCACACCAGATGCAGTTCCGTTCAGTTCTGTTCTGTATGCTTTTTTTCTGCACAAAATGTATGCACAGTGTTTTCCATGTATTCCAATGGCTCTAGTTCACACTATGCAGTCAGTTTCTGCACCGGAAACTAACTGCATGGTGTGAACTTGAGCCATTGGAATACATTTAAAAAACACAGTGCATGCATTTTTAGTGCAGAAAAAATGTGCACAGATCTGCATCTGGTGTGAACTGGCCCTTACTACGCAAATGCCACAAAGTATCCCGCTTACAATACGCCAAACAGCACAGAGACAAGCCTCAAACCTTCTGGCACAAAGTCATTTGGAGTGATGAGACCAAAATTTCGCTTTTTGGCCTCAACCATAAACGCTACATTTGGAGAGGAGTCAACAAGGCCAATGATGAAAGGTACGGAGGTGGATCGCTGATGTTTTGGGGATGTGTGAGCCACAAAGGCACAGGAAATTTGGTCAAAATTGATGGCAAGATGAATGCAGTATGTTATCAAAAATTACTGGAGGAAAATTTGCATTCATCAGCCAGGAAGCTGCACATGAGACGTACTTGAACATTCCAACATGACAATGATCCAAAACACAAGGCCAAGTCGACCTGTCATTGGCTACATCAGAATGAAGTGAAGGTTTTGGCGTGACCATCTCAGTCTCCTGACCTCAATATCATTGAGCCACTCTGGGGAGATTTGAAATGTGCAGTTCATGCAAGACAGCCCAAGAATTTCCAGGAACTGGAGACTTTTTGCCAAGAGAAATGGGCAGCTTTACCATCTGAGAAGATAGAATCTCATCCACAAATACCACAAAAGACTTCAAGCTGTCATTCATGTTAAAGAGGGCAATACACGGTATTAAGAACTGGGGTATATAAACTTTTGATCAGGGTCATTTGGGTAGTTTATGTTGCCATTATGATTTAAAAAGAGTAAACCCAGTTGATTGAGAATCAGCCAAACACCAACCATGAGTGAAAACCCATTAGACTTACCTGTAACGGTATTTCCAGGAACTTTCCAGGACAGTTACTTGAGAGATGATTGGCTCCGCCCTCTACAGGAAACACAAATCAGATACAATTTAAAAGGCCCCTCCCTTTCCTCTGACCCTCAGTTGTTAGAAGATCAAGTAAACCTCCACCAAAAGTGCACTCGGCAGAGGACGAAAAAAAAAAAAAATCTCATATAAAAACACCACCACCAGGTAAACAAGGTCGACCAGTGAAAAAACCTGAATAGGGTGAGAATATAGACGCTGTCCTGGAAGGTTCCTGGAAATACCATTACTGAAAAATCTAACAGGGGTTTTCCCCCTCACCTTCCAGGACAGCTACTTGAGAGGATAAGCAAGATTCTATACCTTAGGGAGGGGTGACCGCCTGAAGCACTTTCCTAACAAAGGAGAGGTCCTGGCTGGAAAGCATCTGAGCTCTATAATGTTTGACAAATGCATGAGAGGAGGACCAGACGGTAGCTTTAGAAATTTCTTCCAATGATGCCCCCGCTCTTTCTGCCCATGACGTGGCCATGAAGCTCGTTGAATGAGCCCTAATTCTAAAAGGAGGGGTGTGACCTGATGCTTTATACGCTTCACAAATAGCTCCCCTAATCCACCTAGCAATATAACTTTTAGACCTTTTGGACCCCTTCTGGGGCCACTGAACAACACCAACAGTTGGGAGGAACTCCTAAAAACACTGGATTTATCTAGGTAAAGCAGAAGACATCTCTTCACGTCTAAAAGACTAAACTAGGAAGTATTACCTCCTGGGACCTATAGCTGGTATCTGTGGTAATTTTTATACCGGAGCATGTTGTGCCCAGTTCTTCCCTCCCTGCAGGTGTACCCGCTGCTCCCACCAGGAGAGATTGAGAAAATCCTCTCTTGGCAGCTGCACCAGCTGATCTAGAGTATACTTCCTGCAATCCCAATGGAGTAAAAAAAAACGCCTGAATGGGTTTGGAGTGTAATTGGGCCCAAGGCACCCCTGGGATGGCTGCAGTCATCAACCCTAATAACTGCATGATCCGCCGAAGGGAGGTCTGTGAAAGCAGCTTGAAGGCCTGCATGGAGAGAAGAATTTTCAAACTTTTCTCTTCAGCAAGAAAAATCTTTTGGACAACAGGGTCTATAAGATAACCTAGGAAAAGTATGGTCTGGGAGGGCACCAGGCAAGACTTACGCAGGTTGATTTTCCACCCCAATTTCTGAAAGGTCCATAAAACCAACTGCAGATCCTGAATAAGGAACTCTTTGTCTCAAATAAAGATCAAAAAATCATTTAGATATGGGACGATCAAAACAGTCTGTACCCAAAAAAAGGCCATGACTTCGGCCATGATTTTTGTAAAAATTCTGAGTGCTGTCGACAGACCAAAAGGAAGGGCATTAAACTGCCAATGAATTGGTCCGTTTTCCATGAGAATTGCAAATATGAGGAACTTTCGGTGACTCTGGCAGATTGGTACATGAAGATAAGCGTCCTTCCTGGAGATCCAGGGTTATCATGAAGAACCCTGGCAATAACAGATTTCTTACAGAATAAATATTTTCCATCGGAAACGTCTGTAAACTAGACATTTTTTCAGGACGCTTAAATTGATGACCATACGAAAGCCGTCGGAAGCTTTCTTGATCAGAAAGACGTGGGAATAAAATCCCCGGAATTTTTGAATCTCTGGAACAGGAGAAATAACTCCCTCTGTTTCCCACACAGAAATTAGATTCATTATGGCTTGCTGCCTCTATTGGTCTCTCGGCAGATGGGTAAGAAAAAATCTCTGGGGGGGAGACTTTTGAATTCCAACCTGTAACCCCTTTCCAATGTTTGAAGAATAAAGGAATTGTCGGAAATCTCTGCCCATTCTTTGATGAAATGGGACAACCTTCCCACTACCCCTATTCTTGCGTCACCGGGGATTTTTGGAAGGGGCTTAAAGAGCAAAGAGAGTCCCCCTTTTTGCTTTTCTTTGTTAAAAGACCACTTCTTCTTTGTCTGTTGCCTGTTGGTTTTAAAATGAACCTTGTTTTGGAAGCCACGAAAGGGCCTCTTATTCTGGGGTTTATCCTTTTGGGAAGAAGGGAACCGTTTACTCTTCTCAGAGGAACGAGCTAGGACCGCTAAGTAAGGAGAAACTGAATAAGAGCTTGCCTTCAAAGCGTATGCCGCAGAGCTTATTCTTGGAGGTAAGGCCAACCTCCCAAGACTTAAGTCAGATAGCCCGCCTAACTGAATTAATGAGAGCAGAAGACCTGGCTACAGCTTTTACGGAATCTGCCGCTGCATCAGCTAAAAAGGCCACCGACCTAGCAATGAGTGGGAGAGATTCCCTAATCTCCTCTTAGGGGGTGTTGGATGAAAAAAGATCATCCAGATGCTGAACCCATATGTCTAAATTCCTAGCCACACAGGTGGATGCTACCGAGAAAAAAGAAAAAGCTGAAGCATCCCATGCCTAACGAAGAAATGAGTAAGCCTTTCTTTTTATTTGATCCTTAAGGACCCCAGAATCCTCAAAGGAAAGATCTGACCTCTTGGATACCTGTGACATAGGGGCATCTTATCTAGGACACTTAAAGAAAACCTCCTCAAACTCACACTGAATAGGAAACCTTCTTTTGTGCCCTGGAACAACCTTTTTTCAGGCTTTTTACACTCAGAAAGAATCATGTCCTTAAGAGACTGGTGTCCTGTAAAATAGGATTTTTATAACAGCTTACCTGTAAAATCCTTTTCTTGGAGTACATCACGGGACACAGAGTCTTAGTCATTGCTGTGGAGGTGGAACATATAACCCACTTAGTAATGACTAAAACTCTGTGTCCTGTGATGTACTCCAAGAACGATAAAGAAAATAGGATTTTTATAACAGCTTACCTGTAAAATCCTTTTCTTGGAGTACATTACGGGACACAGAGTTCCCGCCCCTCTTGTTTGGGGATATTGGGACACTTATTGCTTTGCTACAAAAACTGAGGTGCTGCCAGTATGGGAGGAGTTATACAGGGAGGGAACTTTCTGTCTAATTGATTACACCAGTGTCCAGCACCTGTAAAATCTTTTTTTTGAAGTACATCACGGGACACAGAGTTTTAGTCATTACTAAGTGGGTTATATGTTCCACCTTAGCAATGACTAAGACTCTGTGTCCCGTGATGTACGATAAAGAAAGTTCTCGACTTTCGCCCCTGTAAACCCCTATACATTCTATCCTGTACAGATTGGGCTTGCAGTGGCATCTCAATCTGCTCCGAGGTATATATTGACTTTAATTGTTCGTCAATATCTTCAACTGGAAAAAGATACTTAGAGCTACCAGTATCTTCCTCTGATGCAGATTCCTCATCAGATGAAGAACCCGGATTCTCACCTTCTTCTAGATCAGAAGCATGGCGTGAACTAATGGTCTCAGACACAAACAGAGGAAGGGATCTAGCCATGGCTGCAGGCTCTTGAGCTATGAATCTAGATGAGGAAGGCCCTAGTCCAGCTACCCTGTCATTAAGGGACCAAAAGGAGGCCACTACCTCCTTCATAGAAAACATTAACTCTTTAAAAGAGGAAGTCTCTGAACTCGCTCTGGATGGAATACAATCCTCACAAAATAGTTCCTTATAACTATCAGAAAGCCTGGCCCTACAGTTCCCACATTTCTTCTTCACCGGTTTGGCCTAGAGAGAGACAAGAACCATAAACAAAAAAGGTCCATACAAAAAAGTCCCCTGCTGTAGAAGCTATCCACAAACAAGGGCTTACCTTGGGGGCAGTATGGGACTTGAAAGCTGCCGCTGGTTCATCCTCAGACCTGTCCTCAAGCTCCATTAGGCAGGCGGAGATTGGCCAAAGAGATAGGCTGCTGTTGTCCTGCTAAATGCGCCTGTCCGGCATTCAGCAGACTGTTCCCTAGGCAACACGTCCTTAGTGTATCACGCCATGTTTCCTTTAAGCAAAACGAACGGCGCCCGGAAGTGCGTTCGTGACTTCCGGTTCCTGTGCCATCTTGCCACGTCACCGAAAGTCTTCCGACGCCATCCTTCGCCATTGGTGCACCTCGGCGAAGCACACAGTTCCACACAGCCAGAGCTGGGAAAAAATACCAAAGGGAGTTGCCACCACTCACACCACCAGGTAGGCAAGTAACCTCAGAAATAGGGAAACCTTCTGGTAGAAAGTACAGGACTATCACCCAAGACTTGGCCACAACAAGTCCTGGATAATACCAGAGAAGGGGGGTCCACCAACCACAGCTAACAGACATAACAAAACAAAAAACATGTCGGTGCTCCTGGAGGGTCTGGAGACACAAAACAACTGAGGGTCAAAGGAAAGGGAGGGGCCTTTTAAATTGTATCTGATTTGTGTTTCCTGTAGAGGGCGGAGCCAATCATCTCTCAAGTAGCTGTCCTGGAAGGTGAGGGGGAGCACCATGCTTTTCTAGTTTTAGTCTTTGTTAGCCCTTTTCCTTTGAGTGAATTTATTATGTCATTACCCTCCTGAAAGCTCATTTAACCTGCTTTTCATGCCCGACCTGGATAATACCAGTCTAACTGTACCTCCGAGTACACGCCATTATCAACAAAGTATGTGTTACAGATAATAGCTTTGGTGCTTTGTCTCTTCCAACTATCTCTGCCATTCACAGCATGTGATTACAGCATATTATACGATTCCCATGACTAAGCCCTGTGGGTGGGGAAACATGTCAGGGGTGTGACCTGTACAGAGTCAGGCTGAGGCTGCTTCCACTCTTTACATGAGGGTTTGTGTGATGTGCACCTCCTGGGACGTCTCTTCCTTCCTTATTGACAGCATATTATAGGCAGGCACTTTAGAGGAAAGGGGTAAATTGAGTCTAAAACTATAGAGAAAGCATGGTGTCTGGAGCTGGGCTTTAACTATTAGAAAGCTTATTGAACACTAAGGCCCCATTCACACTCGGCAAGTTTGAATCACAGACGTAATCATCGCAATTCTGCTTGCAATTCCAAATCGTGAGGCAATTGGTGCAAAACAGGCAACGCGTGTTTAGGCGGCATTCATTTTAAATGCTGGGTGATTTTTCCGCACGACAGAATTGCAGCAAAACCTGTCTTTAAAAACTGTACAAAGCTTCTCACCCAAAAAGGAGGAGAAGCTTCTTTTTGGGCAACAAACATGCACAGAGCAGGCCATTCAAGTGAATAGGCTAGCCGTTTGTGATATGCAGAACTGCATGAAAATTGCTCAACCAAAATCTTTTTCCCGCTACGTGAAAGTGTGAATGCAGCTAAAAGTCATATATATGTCTCAATGAGTACATTTATTTGTGAAACTATACCATGAACAAGATGTATTCCTGCAGAGGAACATATATTTAAGTTTAAATCTCTTTTTTCCTAAATCAGCCTCTAGTAGTTTCAGCACATAATGTATATGATACTAAAGCTTTTAAAGCACCTTGTCATAAATTGATATGTAAACTGAGAATCCAAAAGTGTCCACCAGCTTTAGCTTCTGAGATATACTCCTGCAGACCTCCTTTGCATTGGTTGCAGAATCTGCTTGGATGACTACAGTTTCTCCAGTCATGATTCTGATAGGTATTTCTAGAGATGCTGCTCCCTTCATTTGCTGTACAAGACATAAATATGATGGAGAGGGACAAGCATAAGCAAAACATTAAATCATATCAATATACCCCTTGTAAAGGCACCAATATAAAATTGATACATTTAATTTTTATCAATAAAAATGTTCTAATTGTTAAAAAAAAAGAAGACCAACAATTTCCAATACTTGCCTCTTCAGTTTTAGCCCTAATTCATATCATAAAGGAGAAGGGAGTCACCGCTCCAGGTGGGTATGCTGGCCATGACTAAGCACTGATCCATAGTGTGAAACGCGTAGGCTGCTATCCCTATTTTTGCTGCATTTTGTAGTGCATTTTCCATTTGTTTTACAATAAAGACAACCCAAAGGTTTTTTTGGAGTGCGGCTGTCCATTTAGCCTCTCATATCATAAAGGGAGCGAGATTTCTATGAACCTTATGAGAAACTGCAAGTAGAGCAATACAGCGTGGATGCCAACAAATTACCTACTGTGAGGTTAAGTTTACACAAGTGTCAAAAGCAGGTATTGCATATGCCTTTTTGAAGCCTCACGAATGTCAGGTCATGCTCCGTGTCACTTATGTGCATTGCAGCAGACAGTGTTGTTCGCATGGGTGCATTTGCGTTGCACCAAAATGTATATGATTGTAGTGTTCAGCTGGCTTTCCAGTTCTCCAAAGGCCTCCACTCATGTCAATGTAAATGCACAAACATTCCTATGCCATTTACAGCACATTTGAGATACATTTACAAATTTACTAGCCAACATGATAGTTCAAGAATCCATAAAAAAATTGAAAACTAACATAGGGAAGGTGTCTGAAAAGCATGTAAAACATGTTAATAACGCATCTTAATGTGGTAGGCGTGTTAATGGGCATCCATTATACCTAAAATTTAAAAGCACATCAAAACAAGTTTAGGGGTTTAGGGGGGGGGGGTAAAATTTACTCTGTGGACATGGGGCTTATCAGAGTCTGTAAGTAACCTTTAACAAGGGGGCCCCCAGAGCCCGCCCCCCCTACACTGTTCCCCTACCCACTCACCCCAAAAAAATGTAGTGTTACAAAAGAGGGAAGAAGAACCAGAAGAAGAAGTGGAGGGAGATGAAGCGGAGGGAGAAAACACAGAGCTACAATGGGGGAAATGCTTAATTAAAAAAAAAAAGGACTCTTCCAAAACCATCACTTGTTTTTTTAAACACTACAAAGCTTGCTTATTCCGCTTTTCCTGAACTGCTACATACTCAGATAAGGGTCTGATATGGATTTTGGGGGCAACTTTTTTTGTTTTTATGAGGGACCCAAGCCATTTTTTTCCAATTTAGTCATGGTGTTCCCCCCCCCCCCATACCAGACTTAAAGGGCTTGGTATGGTCGTATCCAGGTCAGATTCCGTTAACTGAAGTCGCATGGAAGTCGGACATGAAGTCGTAGGGCAAAGTCGGATCAGAAGCTGTATGACTTTCATGTCAGATCAGTGTGAACATAGCCTTAAAGAGGAAGTAAACTGATTTTTTTCCCCTTCCCTGCAAAGTAAAGGCATAATGTGCTAGTATGAATCGCATACTAGCACATTATGTGACACTTACCTGCAAACGAAGACCACGTCGTCCCCGCTGGAGGCTGCATCTATCTTTGTTTTCTTTCCAGGGCCATGGTCTTCGGCTGTGTGACTGGCTGGAGCCGGTCACATCACTGACTTCTGAAGAAACGGCACGAGCGACTGTTCCTTCAAAGCGCATGCGCCGATGACATTATCGGCGTAGTTTACAGTAAATATCTCCTAAACAGTGCACGTTTAGGAGATATTTACAGTACCTATAGGTAAGCCTTTTTCTAGGCTTACCTATAGGTACAAATAATACAGAAAGGTTTACAACCTGTCAGAGACTATAGACTATAGACAGGAGACTGTCAGAGACTTTTATCATACTACTGGTGTTAGAGATAAGAGCACATAGGCAGGAACAACACTGACTACTGGCTTCTAGCGTCCCAGGGCTGCAAAATAGGTAGGCAAAAGTATGGCATGGGCACCAGGGGACTAGGCAATGATCAACTGATAACTTTAAGGACATTCAACACCACAATGTAACCAACAATATAAAAAATATAGCATTTATAATTGGACAGGCAAGAAATACAACAAGATAGGAAATGCTTTGTAATGTCATGGGTTGCAATTGTTAATTGGCTATCGTGAATGGAAGTGATCAGCTATAAGCTATATAAAGAATACCTGTAGTTCTAGCCAGCTGGGGGGTTCTGAACGGACTCCATTAGCTGCAACACGATTCAGTTGTTTCATGCACACAGAACTGTGTGCTATCTGTTGTCCACGGATAAAGTTCTGCAAGTACTATGGGAACAGAATATAAATGGTGTCATTTAACCACATTTAAAGCATGCAGTTACTGCATACTACAAGAAAGAAAACAATTAGAGTGACAAAATACGAACCACGAGGTACTTAATGCGACATGCACAGCAAGTGAGAAATAAGGAAAAAACTACAGTATACAGACTCATGTCCTTCCTTCATTTAGAGGTAGACAGTTTCAATAGCCATAATAGGGTAGGGTGTATTGACAGGCAATAGTGTAGACCCCTGGCATTTTCATTTGTGTGGTATGTTGTAAGTGGGGATGTAGACCAGAGACCACACATTTTGTCAAACTATTAGGGAGAACCCCTGTTGGTATATAAGAAATGGCAAAAGATAAGTTCATTTAATTAGAGACAGTAGGAGGAACCCATACAAGTGAGATTTTCTTTTTGACATAAAAGTACACGGCCCTTACGAATACCTTAGAATATGAGGGGGTTTAGAGTTCCTCTATGAGCTACAGGAATTTGTTGGCGAGGAGTGCATACTCTAGTGGCATAGTTTGGAAGCTCCTTAATGTTTCACTGGTGAAGATTTTGTAGATGAATTTGAGACCTAAAGAGGACCAAACCCCAGCACAAAGAACTTTGACTGGTATGAATTGGGAATATTAAGGGAGAGTGACAAATCAGACCTACAGACAGGTGTGCTGACATAGCGAAGGAGTTAGTAGTTCACCTGCTGTTACACATAATTATCTGTTACAGTACACAGAATTATATAGGTGTTCATATTAGGTCAAAATAGCAGCTTCTGTAGCAATAAAGGCTTTGTCACTTGTCAGTTTGTGCAGGTGGATGGATGGGAAACAGTTGAGAAGCTACATAATAGAATCAAATGTATTAATGAATGAAAATTGCAAAACTGCCTAACACTAGAAGCATCTGAACGGTGGCAAGAGCAATTCTATGAGTACTTTGCTACCATATGAGGGAGAAGCTGATGACATTTATATGTGGGAAATATTTGAAGGGAATGGCATAGGGGAAGTTAGAATTTAGGGAGAAAGTGCATTTTTTTTAGCAAGTTCACCCAGCCCATACAGTATGGAATGGTAGCTACATCTATTATTTACACTCTTTATACAATTTACTGAAGTTTTCTTTTTTTTATGTCTTTTACTCTTTTGTGCTGACACAAAAACAAGTGGCTTTACTCGGAGCAACTTTAAAAAAGCATTTGTCTCCATACCAATAATGAAAGACTCGTGCCGCGTACACACAACCGTTTTTCATGACGAGAAAAAAAATAAAAATTCAATTGGTCGTGAAAAATGATTGTGTGTAGGCTCCAGAGCATTTTTCTCGACGAGAAAAATGGGCATTAAAAGTTTTGAATCTGCTCTATTTTTTCTTGTTGTGAAAAACGATCGTGTGTACGCTTTAACGAGGGGGGAAAAAACGTGCATGCTTAGAAGCAAGTTATGAGACAGGGAAATTAGCATAAGCAGCCCAAAGGGTGGCGCCATTCTAATGGAACTTCCCTTTTATAGTGCCGTCGTTTTTTTGTTGTCACCTCGCTTTGCGCAAGCATTTTTTTTCACAAACGTGTATATGCAAGGCATGCTTGAGAGGAATCACGTTGAGAAAAACTTTTTCCATTACAGGTACTCCTCGCTTAATGACCGACCTGTTTAGCGACCTCTCGCACTTACGACCATCTCACCGTTTAGTCGACCGCTCGCACTTACGACCATCTATCTCACCGTTTAGCGACCGCTCGCACTTACGACCATCTCACCGACGGTACGAGCTAAAACGTGCTTACGTGCTAAAACGTGGTAGCGGCGGCCCTGCGTCACAAAGTCATTCATGGCTGATATACAGTACTGTACACACGTACTACATTATTCTGAGGTCCGGTACGGCTGGTTTCATGGTCAGTATTCACATTTCAGCAGTAAATTATTTTTGCAAGAGAATGCAAGGATGCAAAGAAAAAAAACTTTATAAACGGCTATACTGTACTGTACTGTATACAGTCCAGGATCTCTCTCAGGCCCACACAATACAGCACAGTAGTGTGACAATATACAGTACTATACAGATATACTGTAGTACATTACAGTACTGTATGTACAGTACAGTGTAACTATTTATAAAGCTTTTTCTTCAAGCATACAAGTTGTGTGTGATATGGGTGCCTTATTCTGTATTGTACTTTACCCCAGATGTCTCCAAAAAGGAAAAGCAAGGCTTCACCAGAAAATGCCAAGAAACAAAGGAAGGCTATTGATCTTGAGAAGAAAATGAAGATCATAAAGGATTATGAAGGTGGCAAAAAAGTCCATGAGATAGAACATGACTTGCAGCTGGCACATTCAACAATTTCAACAATCCTTAAGGATAAAGATAGAGTAAAAGAGGCAGTGAAAGCATCAACAGGCTTTAAAGTCATAATAACTAGACAGCAGAAAGGCCTAATTCATGATATGGAGAAGTTACTGGCTATCTGGTTTGATGACCAGATTCAAAAAAGAATGCCATTGAGCCTTTCAATAATTCAAGCCAAGGCACTCAATATCTTTGAGATTTTACAAGCACGCAGCGGTGAAGTATCAACCGAAACATTTACAGCAAGTAACGGATGGTTTCAACGGTTTTCTCGAAGATTCAACCTGCATAATCGGAGTGTCAGTGGTGAGGCAGCAAGTGCAGATGTAGAAGCAGCAGAAGAATTTGTTGACCAATTTGATACAATCATAGAGCAAGGTGGCTACTGTCCATAACAGATCTTCAATGTAGATGAAACTGGACTTTTTTGGAAGAAAATGCCTGAAAGATCCTATATACACAAAGAAGCTAAGACAATGCCTGGCTTTAAGGCATTTAAGGACAGGGTCACATTGTTGTTGGGAGGAAATGTTACCGGGTTTAATTTTAAGCCTTTGCTTATCTATCGCTCTGAAAACCCACGTGCATTGAGCAGAGTTAGAAAGAACACACTGCCTGTTTACTACCGAGCAAATAACAAGGCATGGATGACTTAAGCTTTATTTGAGGATTGGTTCACCCACTGCTTCATACCCTCAGTGAAGCATTATCGTCAAGAAAAGGGCATTCCTTTTAAAATTATCCTCCTGCTTGATAATGCTCCAGGCCATCCCCAGTATCTTGATGGCCTAAACCAGGGATCCTCAAACTACGGCCCTCCAGCTGTTGTGGAACTACACATCCCATGAGGCATTGTAAAACTCTGACATTCACAGACATGACTAGGCATGATGGGAATTGTAGTTCCTGAACAACTGGAGGGCCGTAGTTTGAAGACCCATGGCCTAAACCCAGATGTAAAGATAGTATATCTACCTAAAAACACAACTTCAATCCTTCAGCCAATGGACCAGGGGGCCATAGCCACATTTAAAGCATACTATTTACGCACAACTTTTTCCAAAGCTGTAGCAGCAACAGAAAATGATGAAGTAACTCTCCGTGATTTCTGGAGATCTTACAACATTTTAGACTGCATAAACAACATTGAATCCGCTTGGAATGGAATGACAGAAAAGTGTATGCAAGGCATATGGAAAAAATGCCTAAAACGTTTTGTGAACAATGTTACAGTTTTTGAGAAAGATAAAGATGTTGATACCATAAATAAAACAACTATGGAACTTGCTAAAGTGCTTAATTTAGAAGTTGAGGTGGAAGAAATTGAGGAATTAGTGCAATACAGTACAGGGAGGGAGAGTTAAATACCGAAGATTTAATAGAGTTGGAAGCACAGCAGAACCTGGTGGAAGAAGAAGAAAATGAAAACATGGAAGAAGTACCAAAGAAGTTTACTGTGAAGGGATTAGCTGGTGTGTTCTCAAAAGTGAATGCAGCTATGTTACAACTAGAGAGTATGGATCCGAATGTTGAACGATTCACAAAGGTGGAAAGACAAATAAGTCAAGTTTTACAGTGCTATCGTGAAATATATGAAGAAAAAAAAGAAAATGACAAAGCAGACCACTCTAAGTGGATACTTTTGGAAAGTTACACCGAGCACTACCAATGCTTCAATTTCTACTCCATCGTGTCCCTTACCTGGGCCTTCAGCAGCTCCTGATAATAGCTCTGATGATGACACAGATGAAGATTTTGAAGGATTCGTTGACTAAAATGATAGCCTGAATTTTTGTTTTTTGTTTACTGTTTTTTAAATATCCTTTTTCCATCTTGTACACTCTACAGTACAGTACTGTGGTTTTTGGTGCTTTAATGTACCTACTGTACTTTGCTAACTTTATGTTCTGTAATACTGTACTGTACTTTGCAGTACTGTGTGTAACCTATGCAAATTAAAACAAGTGGAAGTTTTCAGTTTGATCTTTCTTGTTATTTTACTTATTCAGAATACTGTATTGTCAAATACTATGCATATACTGTACTACTGTATACAGTACATGCAGTTCCTCACTTCAACGACCAATTCGCTTAACGACCACGTCGTTGAAACGGAACTTGGTCGTTAAGCGAGGAGTACCTGTACATAAATAACGGTCATGTGCATGCAGCATATGATGGCACTAGCATGCAAGACAGAGTATCATCTGAGAGTGAATCTACTAGAACTGATAAAATGACTATTAACACTACACTTTTACTTAAAAGCTTAACAATCTTTCATTTTTTAAGAAGCAGACAATCATGTTTGCAGAGAAGAGTTTAGCTGTTAGTGCTCTCCGTGCAGACAGTATAGTTCCTGTTCTCCCTCACATGATGACCTTTAAATACATTGTAATGCTATTATTGGGCAGTTCTCTTTAGAAGTGCCAAACATATTTGGCACTTGCAAAAAGGAAATGTAACAATAGTCTGGTTTAAATGATCTAATTTGCAAGGTTTTCTAGGCTAAAAACAAAGGAGTCTTTATGTGTGTTATGTGTTTAGAACCCACATATACATTTGAAGAATACAAATTAAACCAAAGACTTGATGACATGAGAGGTGCTACAGACTTGCTTGACAATTAACCACTTGCTACTGGGCAGACTTGCTTGACATTTTGGACAATAACTCACATACATATGGTCCTTTTTTTTCCCACAAATAGAGCTCTGGACACACACTATAAATGGTAAACTAATATGCAACTTCACAATGTATACTGCTAGGGAGATGAATTCAAGCTATGGTTGAGATCAATTGGATGTACCACCTCTCTCAACCCTAACATGTACAAGTTTTTGGAAAGAAGACATTCCAAGGTTGTTGTCCCACAATTCTCTCAAGATGCTTACTCTTGCATTTCATTCTGCTATTCACCGAGTATGTAGTGACTCATACGCTTTGCGACTATCCCCATAGGTGAGCAAATATTTTTACTGGTTAGGGAAAGAGGTCACCACTCTTCTAGTTTTCACATAACACCGAGTTTGCGTAAACAATTATGCACTACACGGAGTATTAGCACACACTGCGGGTAAGGACACAGAGATCTGCCCAGAGTAAAGCAGACCCAGAATTGCAAGCCCAGAGTATTGCAGAGCAGAGTAGCAGATTCGCAGAGTGCAGAGTGCAGAGTTCAGTATTGCAGAGTATGAGCACCAAGTATTGTGTGCGGAGGCAGAGTGATGCACCCAAGTTGGGATTGTGCCAGCAGAGTAAGAGAGCAGTTGA
The DNA here is from genome assembly GCA_029574335.1 of Rana kukunoris. Lineage (NCBI taxonomy): Eukaryota > Metazoa > Chordata > Amphibia > Anura > Ranidae > Rana > Rana kukunoris. The sequence continues at coordinate 129,007,709 of CM056052.1, forward strand.
GGGTAGCCAGCGGAGTCCCTGCCCAGAGTGAGAGGCTAGAGCCCAAGTATTGCAGAAGTGCCTGCCGAGTATTGCTGCCTGCAGAAGTTGCCTGCTATGGAGAACCCTCCTGCCTGTATGCCCAGAGTGCTGGGCTAACCCTCCTGAGTATTGCCCAGCATTGCAGAGTATGTGTGCTGTGGATGGAGTGACTACATTTGTGGGCAAGGTACCGATCGGGTGACGCCGGTCAGGATCGCGCCGTCAGGGGCGCGAGATATGTGGTGGCCGGGTGGGGCGATCCCGTGAGGGGGCGTGGATCTGAGTGATCCCAGAGGCCGGGATCTGTGGTTAGATGTAGATGTCTGTAGAATTCACATGTTTTTGGATTGGCCACAATGTTGCTACCTTGGGGACTGTAGTAGTGGAGGCACCTGATATTCCATAAAATGAAACACACTTTAGTTTTACACAGAGTTTAGCAACAATCACTATTATGAGGACAGTAGACACAGAATCTGCCTTGGAAAAAGGAAAGTGGAGAAAGGGAGGGATATAAGAAAGCAGACAGAATAGATTCAAGCATGCAGAGCAGGGCAAGCAGTGGGCGGATCCAAGTGTGTTCAGGCAGTGAGCACCAAGCTGTGTGGAGAGATCAGGTTGGGAGTGCCAGCAAAGGAGATGAGGGTAGAGCTCCCTGCTGGTTGCTGCCGCTGCCACCAGAAGTTCCTGCTGGAGATATTCTCCTGCCTGCATTGGACACAGCTAACCCTCCTGTCCCTGGTGCTGCTGGGCCGGTGAGATGTGGGCAAATTGTGTGTGTGATGGGGAGGGAGATATCGGGGTGGGGGTATCTGAAGATGTGATGAGAGTGGAGGGATCTGCAGATGTGATCAGAGTGGAGGGATCTGTGGGTGTAATCTGAGTAGATGGATCTGGTTTGGGATCTGGGGGTGTGATAGAGTGATTAGAGCGTGTACACGGGTACTTGGTCCTGGTACAGATGTACATTCAATAAAACTTTTGTAAACGTTATCATATTATGGGAGCATCTTTTCTCTGCCTGTGGATGAGATGGATGGGAGTTTTTCAAGGAGCAAAGAAAAGAAAGGTATCTAAAGGTGCAGATCTGGGATTTGATGCTCAGTGGATATGGAATATCCCTTAGAGGGGTGAATATTTCTGGTGAGTGCAACACCTATAGGGGAGCACCATGATGGCCCATACACACGATCAGACTTTTTGCCAACAATGGTCCGACGGACGTGTTTGATCGGACAATCCGACCGTGTGTATGCTCCATCGGACAATTGTTTTCGCTTTTTCATCGGACAAATGTTCGCTGTGAATGCTCTCAAACTTTGACAACAAATGTTCGATGGAGGAGAATCCTATCATGTGTACACAAGTCCAAAGTACAAACATGCATGCTCAGAACCAATGCTATAGATCAGTGTTTTTCAACTCCAGTCCTCAAGGCACACCAACAGGTCATGTTTTCAGGCTTTCCATTATTTTGCACAGGTGATTTGATCAGTTTCACTGCCTTAGTAATTGCCACAGCCATTTCTTTTGAGGGAAATCCTGAAAACTTGACCTGTTGGTGTGCCTTGAGGACTGGAGTTGAAAAACACTGCTATAGATCATACAACAATAGCAGAAGTTGCCCAAATGGTGGCGGTAAAGAGCTGAAAAACCACGTGATTTGGTGAAAGTTGGCTGAAGCCGTGTGTATGCATATCAAGTTCACGGCCAACGCCCATTCGGAGCAAAATCCACGGAAAATTCTGATGGAAGTCTGATCGTGTGTATGAGGCTAAAGAAACACCAGCACAAAGGCATACACGATTGAAGAGCATCTGTCATTTTTTCCGAAAGACTTTGGGCCAGATCCACGTACATCGGCACATATTTATGCAGGCGTAGCGCATCTCCGATGCGTTACGCCACCGTGCGCCAGAGAGGAAGCACTATATCCACACAGAAAATGCTCCTATCGATGCGCCGGTGTAACGTAAAATCGTCGGCGTAAGCAGGCGTAATTCAAAGTAGGAGGGAAGTGGGCGTGCTCAATTTAAATGAAGCGTGACACCATGCAAATGAATGGCCGAACGAACGGAGCATGCACCGTGACGTTGACTTATGGGCTGCGTCCCACTGCGCATGCGCACACCTACGGACGGCGTAATCCCTAAGATACGCCCAGTGTATAAATGCGCCCAGACATGCGCCCGTCGAGCTCAAAAGTACATCTGTTTGCTTGTTTCCCTCCTGAAGCAAGGTACTTTTGTACTATTACAGTGAGCAATGTCTGGTCGTGCGTCTGGGTCTGGTAGTGCATCAGGCAAGGAGAGGAGGAAAAAAAAACTTTTCTGCCCAGGAGAGGGCTGTGATTATTTCCGCCATGGCTAGGTATGATGTGTACCTACATGGGGCACAAAGTGGATCGACCAGTAAGGCCAGGAAGGATGAGATCCTGGAGCAGATCACCTCCCAGGTCAATCTTTTTGGACAGGAGGCCAGGACCTCCAAAGACATTGCCAAGAAGATCAATGATCTGCGTCGTGCTGTCCGGGAGAAGCTGGGAGCGATGATGAGGCATGCCACTACCACTGGAGAGGGACCGGCCTGTGCTCTCAGTCTGACTCCGGAGGAGCAGGTGGTTGCCCAGTGTCTCCAGAAGGACCAAGTGGAGGGAGTTGAGGGCTATGACTCCAGGGATCTGGCCCTGAGGACTGGTAAGTTTTTATTGTTTAATATCTGGTATGTAGCATGTGGGGGGGGGGGGTGGAAGGTAACATGTGACAAGTGTGTGGGTCCACCAACATGTGAATGCTTTGTGTCATCCACAGATGCCCAGGAGGAAGCTCCAGACGGTGGAGGGGAGTGCCCACACCTCTGCTCTTGAGGTTGTTGAGGAGGAGCCAGTCTTTTCAGACCAGGAGGTGATGCTTTATTTGGAGGAGTCTGCCCTTTCTGCCGGGCCCTCTGTGTCCTCCACCCCCATCAGGGGAAGCCCCTCAGGGTCCTCCCACAATGTCTCTACCCCCTCAAGGGCCTCCCCTTATAGGCGGCCCCAAGCCACTCCTGGCCCCCGGAAGGCTACCCAGAAGACTAGGGGGGTGCCTGAGTCCTTCCCGGAACAGCTACTGAGGGAATAGGACCGGCAGACCCAACATATGGGTGCAGCGAGTGTTAGTCAGCCTGGCCTCCTCTGCAGATATGACTGACACTCTGCAGGATGTCGTTGCCAATTCCGCTGCTGTTGTCACCTGCCTGGGGGATCTGCAGGCCACCACAACAGGCCTCGTGGCTGAGGTCCAGTCCCTGGCAGAGGCTGTACGGGACAATACAGCTGGCATCCAGGCTGAGGGGAGGCAGTCTAGGCAGCTGCATACCGAGACCAATGCGGTCCTCACCTGCATAGCGGTGGCATTGGAGGGCAGGCAGCCAGCCAGAGAAGGACCAGAGGATGCTCCTCCTCCTCCTGATTCCCCCCCACCTGAGGCTGCCCAATGCAGCTAAGGAGCCGTGGCCGTGGCTCCAGACGTGGCCCAAGACAGGGCAGATGATTTTTTTTTAGGATGCTCATTTTTTTTTTATATACTCAGGTCACGAGTTGTTTTTTGATTTCTATACTCAGGTCATGAGTTGTTTTTTGATTTTGTAGACCCAGCACACAGACAGTAGTGCAGGCTACAGTGTGAATGGTGTGTGAATGTGGGGGTGACACTCCTGCAAGTAAGGGGTGTCACCCTTGGTCGAGGAGGAGAATTTCTCCTCACGACCGTGTGAATGATGTATGAATGGACAGCGACATGATTGGTGCCTTGGCGTGGCATTGCTGCTCCCAAGTCCTGCATGTTGGACTTGAGCTAAACCAATTTGATGTGGATGTGGTGTGATCTATGGACCACAGTGGTGTGCATGCGTCCTTTGTCTGTGTGCCATGATGAATGTGTGTGTTTAACGTCCAAAGAAGCCTACCGCGAGCACCCTCCTGAATGCTGTTCCATCAGCAGAATGGGTAGCCTCTGGCAGGGGGGGACTGTGTGGTTCGGGGGTCAGATCATCACGTATGTCAATCTGCAGGCCCTTTCTCATGGCGAAGTTGTGCAGAATGCAACATGCATCGATGATCTGACACACAAAGTTTGGGGGATACAACAGGGTACCCCCGGACTTATCCAGGCATCGGAAACGAGAAACGAGACTTCAGGTGGCCAAATGTTTGTTCCACCACGGTTTTTATGTGTGCTTCATTGTATCTTTTCACTCCTCTGGTTTGGGGATCCCGGAATGGAGTCATGAGATGGGGTCCAAGTGCATATGCCGCGTCACCTGGAAGAGAAAAGGCAGGAAGATGTTAGCCGTGCATGTGCCCCTCGTTATGTCTGCATCATGGGGTCAGACAGTCATGCCTGACTCCCATGTCACTCACCAACCAACCAGCTGTCCCCATACACGTTCTGTTCGAAATCTGTTGGGATGTGGCTTTGACGGTATATGTAGCTGTCATGGCTGGACCCGGGGTGTTTGGCACGGACGTGCCATATGAGGCATTGGGCATCGGCTATCACCTGTACGTTGATGGAATGCCAATGCTTCCGATTGCGGAACATGTGCTCTGTGGCACGGGGGGGTCGTAGTGCCACATGTGTGCAATCAATGTGTGCAATCAATCCTGCAATGTTGTAGAAATCCAACATTGCCTTCTGCCGCAGGTGCTCCTGGGTGGGTCTGATGATGTGGTGGGACATGCGTGTGAGGATTGCGGGGACAACCTGGTGCACACATCTGCTCATGGAGAATTGTGCCATCCCAGCCACAACTCCACTTGTACGTTGAAAAGATCCACTGGCAAGGAAATGGAGTGTTGCCAGTACTTTGACCAGTGGCTGCACTGCATGTGAGCGTCGTATCTGGCTGGTGATGTCATCTTTCATGACTCTGGCAATTTCCAGGATGGCCTCATGCCTGAATCTAAAGATGGGATACACCTCCAAATCACCCATGCCAAAGACGTCGATGCGCGTTTGGTATATCCTCTCCCATGCCCTCTCCCGTGCCCTCCTCCTCTGCACCTGTGTAGCCAGTAGTATAGCTATGACCATGGATGCCCCTGGCATGTTGGCATACAGATTGTTGTCCTGCAAGGATGGATGCTCAGCTCGTCCGTAACGGTGCTGCTGCAGCTGCTCTCCGGCTGACCTGTGCATGTCTGCTGCTTACACCTGTTTTTTTTTTTTTCTTTCCTTCCCCTTGTTTGAGTTTATTATATATATATATATATATTGTAAAAATTATTGTGCTTTGAACATTTTATAACTTCCTTTATTTATGTATTTATTTATTTCTCTTTTCACCAACCCCCCCCCGCCCCCTCCCTCCCCCCCCCTTCCCTCCCCACCATAACTCCAGTTGATGCTCTCTTATCTTATCGGGTTAAATTGTGTCCCGGGTCGCAGGTTTTCTGCATAGCTCCATGATCTTTTGAAAGCTCTCCAACTTTCCCATTTTGTATTGTCCCAATTATCTTCAAAGCTATCCCTAAGATCTTCCATCGTATATGTTTCCTCCACGGTATCTATCCATTCCCATATCGTGGGACATTCTGTTTCCTGCCACTTTCTTGGGATCAGCCTTTTGGCGGCATTTAATAGATGTGGTACCAAGGAGTTCCTATATTTCTTAATCGCTTCCCCCCCTCCGTGGAAGAGGACCGTCCAAGGCTCTATTTTAATTTTTTCCTTTGTGATCTCTTCTATTATTTTCAAAATCTTTTCCCAATAAATTTTAACCTTTGGACATTCCCACCACAGGTGGGCCATAGTTCCAGGTGATTTACATCCCCTCCAACAATCAGCTGACTGGCCAATCTTAAATTTGCTGAGTTTTTCTGGTGTAATGTACCATCCTGATAGGCATTTGAAGTTCATTTCAGCGGATCGACTGTCGGGAGCCGATGTATGGGTCAGTTTTAAAAATGTTTCCATTGTGCTCCTATCACACCGTGTTCCTAATTCCTTCTCCCATTTTTTAACGAAGGGATGTACCTCTAGTTCTTCCCGCTGTATTAGGATCTTATATATCTTAGATATAGTGCCTTTCCTGCTTTCCAAAGAGCATAGTTTTTCAATGTCAGAAAGTTGATCCTCCCTTCTTAGGGGTTGGGGGAGTTTCTGTATGAAGTGGTTTAACTGTTGGTACCTCCATTCATTAAGTGTCATAAAATTTTCTTTTTGCTCTATTTGCCTGTAGGCTAATATGTGTCCTTGGTGTATAATATCCCTTACTTGTGCCTTATTATTTTTAATCCAATTACCTCCTACCTCTGCTTTCCCCGGGGGGAAGTAATCGTTGTCTTTTAAAAAGATGAGAGGGGAGTTGAAATTTTTATCTATTTTTTTTTTGTGTATCGTCCCAAATTCTAAGTGCATTTTTTGTGATTGTGTGTGTTGCTATACCTAGTGCTCTAAATTGTGGAGGATTCCATATTATTTTTTCTAATTCCACATTTGCCAGGAAATTCTCCAAACTAACCCATCTTTTTTCTGTGTTTACTCTGGCCCACTCCACTGCTCTCGACAGGATTGTTGCCTCATAGTATTTTTTAAGGTCCGGGATAGCCAGTCCCCCCTTATTTTTAGTCTGTCTGAGGGTCTGCAAGGATATTCTATGTTTCTTATTTCCCCATATATAATTCATAATCAATTTTTGAAGGATACGAATCAGTTGTTTTGGGATTTTGATCGGTACCATCTGAAACTTATATAGAATCTTCGGTATCAATATCATTTTACAGAAATGTATTCGTCCAAACCACGAAATTGGTCTATTTTTTATTCTAGTTATTTCGTTTTTGATTTCTTCTATCAGGGAGACGTAGTTGATTTCATACATTCTTCTTTCCGTACTAGCCAGATAGATGCCAAGATATTTGAGCTTTTTAACCCATGGGAATTTATATTCTAATCTAATGTTTAGTATTTCTTTCCTAGGTGTGCTGGCGTTTAATATTTCCGTTTTATTAATGTTTAATTTAAAGTTTGAAATTTCCCCATATTGACGACAAACATTTAATAGTTCTGGGATCGAAGTTTTGGGATTTGTCAGATAAAAAAGCACATCGTCTGCAAATGCTGCCAACTTATGTTCTTCTTTTCCCATCTTAATTCCATTTACTTCGGGGCATTTTCGTATTCTAGCTAGGAAGGGTTCAAGGGACAGCACGAATAGTAATGGTGAGAGGGGACACCCTTGTCTCGTGCCATTTTCCATTAAGAAGTATTGGGAGAGGCCTCCGTTTATTTTAATCCTAGCCGTTGGGGCTTTATATAGGGTTCCAATCCACCCCATCATCCTGCTTCCAAATTCCATAGTTTCCAGGGTTTGTAACATGAATCCCCAGTCTACCCTATCAAACGCTTTCTCGGCGTCAATCGACAGGAGTAGACTGGGGACTCTACTTCTCCTCATTTCTTGAATCAGGAGGAGGGTCCTTACCCCGTTGTCTCTTCCCTCTCGGCCCTGGATAAACCCTGTCTGGTCGGGGTGTATTAACCCCGCCATCTCGCGCTTTATTCTCTCGGCCAATACCTTTGCAAACAGTTTTACATCTGTATTTAACAGAGATATTGGCCGGTAGCTCGAACACTTCCTGGTGTCCTTGCCTTCCTTAGGAATAACTGTTATTGTTGCCTCGGCAGCTTCTCTACTTAGGAAATAGTCCTTTCCAAGGCCGTTAAAATATTGGCTTAATCGGGGTATGAGAATGTCTTTGCATTTTTTATAATAAAGTACGGTGAAACCATCCGGGCCTGGGCTTTTCCCTGATGCTGTACCTGATAAAGCTAGTTGTACTTCATTTTCCGTGATCGGCCTATCCATTATTAATGCATCTATAGGTTTTACTGATGGTAATCCCGTCCCCCGCAGAAAGTCTGAGGTTTTGGATTTTTTCTCTCCTTTTCCCAATTTTTCTGCTTAACTGCATATAAATTTTCGTAGTAAACACGGAAAGTTTCCGCTATATCTTTTGTTTTATACACCTCCTCCCCTTGTTCGTTTTTAATTTTTCCTATATAGTTTCTTCCTTTCTTTTTCTGAACTAACTTTGCCAGGTGTTTGCTGGATTTATTGCCTCCCATGTATCTTTCTTTTGCGATTATCTGTAGATCTCTTTTAGTTTCCTGAAATAATAGGTTTTTAAGTTGGTTGCGTTTATTAACCAATTCTTGATATAGCTCTTGTTGCTGGCCCCCTCTTTTGTGTTTTTGTTCTAACTTAACTAACTCCTCAATTATTTTCTCCTTTTGGAGCCGGTTCTCTTTTTGCTTTCTTGCTCCTTCTGATATTAACGTGCCTCGAATTAAGGCCTTGTGGGCGTCCCATAATGTAGCTTTAGATATGTCACTTGTATCATTTATATTGAAGTATTCTTCTAGCTCCTTCTGAACCCTGGTTAGGCTGTTCGCATCTTTTAATAGTTCTTCATTGAGCCTCCAAATTTGGGGAGGCCTAGGGTTACCTGTGATATTGAAGGACACACTGATTAGGGCATGATCGGATATAGTCATGGGCTCTATTGTTGCATTCACCACCTCCTCTAATAGGTAGTGGTCTACCAGAATATGATCAATCCGAGAATAACACTTGTGTACAGGGGAGTAAAAGGTATAATCTCGAGTCGCCAGGTTTAGCACACGCCAGGCATCGACCAATTGGCTACTATGCAGATTATTTTTTAATTTTCTTAGTTGTTTTATATTAATCCCTGTTCCCTGAGTAGTCTTATCCACCTTTGGGTCCATACAGAAGTTGAAATCACCTGCCAGTATAACCCTACCTTTTTTAAAATCCCTTATCTTTCCTAGAATGTCATTTAAGAATTTTATCTGTTGGTTATTAGGTGAGTAGATATTTACTAAGGTGCATTCTGTCTCTTCTAGTTTCCCTTTTAATATAAGGTATCTCCCCTCAGGGTCGGTCAGTCTATCGATTAACCGGAATCTCACTCCCTTGGCGAACCCAATGGCTACTCCCCTTGCCCGTTTTGAGATCGTGTCCCCATAGTACCAAATCGGGAAGTCCATTGAGTTTAATTTTACATTTGAGTCATTGGTAAGATGGGTCTCCTGTAAATAGGCTACATCAGTTTTCATTTTCTTCAATTCTTTTAAAACTTTGTGTCTCTTTGTGGGGCTATTTAGACCTTTTACGTTATATGATACAATTTTTATTGTTGGCATTATCTAATGTTGGGGATCTTCCTCTTTGTTTCAAGTTTTAACCTTGACCTAGGTTCGTATATTATCTCTATCAATCTTTTTAATATGGTGTATCTCCCTCCCCTCCATCCCCTTCCCTTCCCTCTACCCCCCCCCCTTCCCCCCTCCCTCTCCCCCCTCCCTCTCCCCCTCCTTCCCTCTCTCGCCCTCCTCCCCCCCCTTCCTCCCCCTCCCTAATCCTCCCCCCCCTGGCCAAAGATAGGCCTCTAAACCAATTTTACCCCTGGTCTAGTTTCCCTCTGGGGTGGGGCTTATTTTCACGGTCCCCTTCTAACTTAGAAGGGGGTAACAGAAAAGAAAACAGAAAAGGTTGGCAGGCACTAAGTTTCACTGGGGTAATGGGACCACCCTTTTTTTGTGGCCCACTCACCCCTCCCCTTCAAAGGGGAAAAGACAAGAGAGTGCACAGCCACGGAGAAATTTAATTTTCCGTCTGCCGTCTCCCTCTATTCACTCCATCCAGGTAGGTCTGGTATCTGTAGGTCTAATCTTTTGCAGAACTCATTCAGGTCTTCAGGGAATCGTAATAGTGCTGATTTCCCTTCTTTGAAGCCCACCAAGCACGCTGGGAATCTCCAATTATATTTAATTTTCTTAGTCACTAGTTGTTCTAGGAGAGGTTTTAATAGTCGTCTTCTGGTCAACGTCTCCGGGGCCAGGTCTGCGTAGATCTGGATGGGAGACCCTTCATATATGAGGGGTGGGGATCCCCTCAAGTTCTTCCATATTTGATCTTTCTCTTCCACCGAATGGAATCTAACCACAACATCTCGGGGCCGCTCTGTGTCGCTTCTACTTGGTCTTCCCACCCGGTGGGCTCTCTCAATTCCAATCGGGTCTTCAGCTGTTTTGCCTAATATTGGTTTAAAAATTGTCCCGATTATATTCCTCAAGTCTTCCCCTTTTCCTTCTGGGACCGCTCTAACTCTCAAGTTCTGTCTTCTGGATCTATTTTCCTGGTCTTCCAGTTTATAAAGTATATTTCGCTGTTGGAGATGAAACTGGTCGTTTTGTTCCTTTAGCTCGATCGACTCTTGTTTTTGTTTCTCTAGTTGTTCCTCTAACATCTCAACCCTTGAGAGGAGATGTCCCAAGTCCGTCTTTAAGCTGTGTATCTCTCCTTTAATAGCGTTTTCAAGTCGCATCAGCATCTTTTCCATATCTCCCTTAGTTGGGATTTGATCTTCAGGTCTCTCTTCTTCCCTTCTGCTCATCTCTCCATCCCTCTCTCCAGTCTCTTCCTCTCTTGAGTCCTCTATTAAGTCCCCGGATGTATCCCCTTGGGTTGATTTCTGCAGTTTTTTTTCCTCCATTTTTTTCTCCGTTTTCCCTTGTGAGGATTTTGGGGATCCTGTAGTTCTGGAGCTTGTTGCTTTGGACATATATTGTTGGATTGTACTTGATGTTGCCGCAGTTCCAGATGTCTCTCCTATAGGGGGGTCTTAGCAGGGTTTAAAGCTATTGTTGCTAAACTCTTTATGGGGTTCCTTCTGTTCTCTTTTGTTTCTGAACCTTTTAAGGTTTTTTGACATTTTTATCAAATATACACTTCATAAGAATAAATGTTGCGCTAGTAGTGGGCAGAAATAGGCCGTCAGCAAAAAGGAAAAAAAGAAGAAGAAAAAAAAAAAAAAAAAACACTGGGAAAAAAAAAAATATTTTTTCTTCTTTTTTTCCTTCCCTCCCGTATACTTATGTCACTGATGCACCCCCCACTGGGACATCCACACCCCACTGTTATTGTTTTGATTTAATTGATTTAATTGTATATAATTATGTACCGTCCTGGGCTACGCAACCAATCTCTTACACACCTTATGGCATTTAGTATATCGTGGCCAAGGTGTTGTTTTGTCCTGATGTTTTAGAGTTTGTGTCCAGAAGAGGCCCGCAGGGGCTATATGACTGTATAATTCCTCTCTGCAACCCCTTGATATTTATTCTATTTTAGCTCATTCAACCCGAGAGTACGACATCCATTCACCCTCAGTTTTCTTTAAATTTTCTTTTATTGTTTTCAAACAAGCATAGTGAGATACATACAAAGGGCCATCCCTCTGGCCATGAAGTCATTACAACATACAAAAATGAAAAAAGGAAAATAAATACCCACATGGTACAAAGTCAAATCATTTAAACATAGATAGAAGAGATATATTTCCCAAAACATATCGTATCATTCCTCTCTCAAACTGAAAATCATCTTCCATATCTAATTACCTTTAGGTCAGTGGGTGCCTTCCCCTTACTACCTCAGGACCCCCCCTCCCGCCAGGGGGTCCAAGTGTCCCCTGCCAGGGGGGGCAGTTGGACCACCCCTTGGGATATCGCTCTCTGCATTGACTTCCCAATACTATACCAACCCCATCCCCCTTATCAAACAAAACTAACCAAAAGTATAACCACCCCCCCCCCCCATCCCAAAAAAAAAAAAAAAGGAGGGGGGGGTGGGGGAACCACCCCCTCCTCCATCCATCTCCTCTCCTCCTCCCCATCCGCAGGGCCGGATCCCTCCCTCCCATGTCTACGCATCTATCAGAACCCTTCCTTCTTCTGAGTATCTAAACGCAATCCATTCAGCCCACGTATCAAGGTAGGCCTTACGTTTCTGTCTGGAGGTCCACACTAGGTCCTCCATTCTATTTGTATCTTCTACTCTATTCAGCCACATCTTTACCGTTGGCGGTTGTGTCTGTTTCCACATCCCTGGGATACAGGCACGGGCAGCATTTAGAAGGTGACAAGCCATGGATTTCCTATAAAGCTTTACCGAACTCTCAGAGTCCTGTAATAAATAATAAGACCAGTCCTCTGGTAATTTTTCTTTGCTAAATTTCTGTACTATTCCCTGGACCTTTGTCCAAAAACTTAAAATCTTCGGGCAAGACCACAAAATATGTAATAACGTTCCTTCCTTCTTTCCGCACCTCCAGCATCTATCCGAGATGTCTGGGTAGCACTTCTTTAATACCACCGGTGTACGATACCACTGAGTTAATATCTTGTAATTCATCTCCTGTGTCTTCACACAGACTGAGGATTCAAATATATTCCGAAGAATTTTATTCTTTTGTTCTTCTGTAAAAGGTCTTCCCCGCTCCACCTCCCACCTGTTAAAAAAGGGGATTTGGGAGTCCTCCATCGGTACATTTAATAATTCGTTAATTCTTGAGAGGGTGTGCCGAAGCACTCCACTCCCACTACAATACCCCTCAAATCGTGTTAGTTTACGCCCATATCTTACAGGGGATTTCAGAGTGTCCAGGAAGTGCCGTAATTGTAATGCCCTCCAAGTGTCCAATTGGTAGGGAAGCCCACCCATTACCATCTCCTGCATAGTATGCCAAGAGCCTTCTTTAACAAAATGAGATGCCTGTACCAAGCCCCGCTCTATTAACCCACTGAACGTCCCCTTCATCAATCCTGGTGCGAATTGGGGGTTCCCCATAATTGGGTAAAGTGGTGAATCCAGGGTGGACAATGTCCCCTTCGCAAATAGCCCGTAAGCAACTTTCAGTGTTGGGCCTATCAGTGGGTGTTTCTTAATAGTTATCGGCAGGTCTCTATAACACCACGCTGCCAGGTGGAGTATGCTACTGCACTGTGCCTGTTCCAAACCTGGCCATATTTTCTCATCGCCATGTCTCCTCCAATCTATCAGGCGGGTCAAAATGGCCGCCTGATAGTACCTATAGATATCTGGAGCAGACACACCTCCATCTCGCTTTGATAATGATAATGTGCGCCTCTTAATTCTTGGGGGTTTATTAGCCCATATGAACTTATTAAAGAGAGTTTGCGTCTGGCTAAAAAAGGATTTTGGTATGGCGATAGGGAGTGTCTGGAAGAGATACAGAAATTTTGGTAGTATGTTCATTTTGATAATATTGACTCGTCCGAACCAGGAATAAAACCCCCTCTTCCAGCCCTCCAAGAGGGCCCGGGTTTTCCCCAATATTGGCACAAAATTAAGTTTAAAGACCTGTGTCAGGTCTGCTGGGATGGAAGTGCCCAGGTATGTAAGTGATCTGTCAGACCATTTAAATCTGTGTTTAGCTTTCAAAGACCGCAGATCCTCCTCCGGGATCGCTACTCCCATTGCTTCTGACTTATCATAATTTATCTTAAAATTTGATAGGCCTCCATATAGTTGCAATTCCTGTAGCAACCTAGGGAGGGATTCCATCGGGTTCGTCAAAGAGTACATCATATCGTCTGCGTAAGCAGAGATCTTGTATTCTGCATCTCCAACAGACACTCCTTTGATGTCTGGATTCAGTCGGATCCTGTTTAATAAGGGCTCTACAGATATCGCAAACAAGAGAGGGGATAGCGGACATCCCTGTCTTGTCCCATTCGACAATTTAAAGGGTGGAGACAATATTCCATTCACTCTAACCTGTGCCGTTGGATGAGTATAATTACTTGTGATCCATTGTAACATCTTATCTCCGAACCCCATGTGTCTCAGAACCATAAACATAAATTGCCAGTTTATCCGATCAAAAGCTTTCTCGGCATCAGTACCGAGGAAGACACACGGGGTTCGGGAAGTGTCAGCCAGATGGATCAAGTTCAGCGTCTTAACCGTATTATCCCTGGCTTCGCGCATCTGGACAAATCCCACCTGATCTTTGTGGATAAGCCCGGGTATATATTGTTGTATACGTGCTGCTAGGATTTTGGCAAAAAGCTTCAAATCTTCGTTGAGTAATGAAATGGGTCTATAGCTCCCGCATTGAGAAGGATCTTTACCTTCTTTGGGTATGACCGCTATTACCGCTTTTAGGGTTTCATTATGAAAAGAACATGTATCGCCCAGCCCATTAAACATTCTGACCATAAAGGGGCCTAGAACTGAGAGAAAAAGTCTATAGTAGGCAATGGTAAATCCATCTGCTCCCGGTGATTTCCCTCCTTTCCCTTTTTTCACTGCCTCCTGTAGTTCTTCTAAGGTTATAGGTTTTTCCATTTCTTGGCTCATTTCTACTGTTAGGGTCGGGGTGCCTGAGGATTCTATATAGTTACCCATTGCCTCATGTTGTTGGAGGTTTGTTTGTAAGTTATATAGACTGCTATAAAAGTCACTAAATCTCTGTGCAATTTCTCTGGGTAGCATGTGTTCTTCGCCTCCTGACCCCTTAATCATAGGGATATACGTCTTAGTGTGTTGTTCCCTCAATGAGTTCGCCAATTGCTTCCCACATTTATTGCCCTGTTCATAGTTCTGCCTTTTGCCATTTTGTATCGCCCTTCTTGCTCTATAAAAGAGCAGTTCGGTAATTTGTCTGCGTGCCGTCATAAGTTCTCTCTCTACCTCTGGGTTAGATCTCTGTTTATGCCTTTTTTCTAAGTTTGTAATCTTTGTCATAAGGGTTGTTATATTCCTCTCCCTCTCCCTTTTAACCCTTGCACCATGTTTCATCAGGACTCCCCTTATGACTGCCTTATGGGCCTCCCACACTACCCCTAGATTACATTCTGGGGTGTCATTAGTCTCGAAGTACCATTTTAACTCCTTCTGGACATCTTCCAGCACCCCCTCATCCTGCAATAGTCTCTCGTTTAATCTCCAGCCCCCCGGTCCAAGAGGGCCGGAGTCCCCTATTTTATATTCCAGAAAGATTGGGGCATGATCGGACCAGGAAATTTCACCTATTCCAACTTCTATAACTGCGTGGAGCTGACTGTGTGGAACAAAAAAATAGTCAATACGTGAGTATGTCTTATGCGGGATGGAATAGAAGGAATAATCTCGTTCCCCCGGATGCATCATTCTCCATAAATCTATCAGTGTTTCTTGTTGTAGCAACTGTCGGATTCGTTTCCGGGTGCCCCCTGCAACTGAGGAGCCACCGGTTGACGTATCCATAGTAGGGTCCAGAGGGGCATTTAAGTCCCCACCCATGATCAGCTGACCTTCTTGAAAGGCTGTTAGCCTATTCAAGAAGTTCCTTAGGAACTGGTCCTGTTGTACATTAGGGGCATAAAAAGTAACAAATGTGAATATCGCTCCTCTTATCGTCCCTTTTACCGCTAGAAACTGCCCCTCGGCGTCTACTAGGGAGTCTTTTAAGCACCATGGTGTGTTAGAAGATATAAGTATTGATACTCCCCCCTTTTTTGCCACTGGGTTCGTCGCATGATATACTGTCGGGAAATGTCGATTTCTAAGGAAGGGGAGCCCCCCTTTTCTAAAATGTGTCTCCTGTATCAAGGCTATGTTTCTCCCTCTTTTTTTTAGGTCCTGCATTAAGATACGTCTCTTTTCCGGAATATTTAATCCCTTAGCATTGATTGTAGTCACTGAAAGGGCCTCCATTTCTGGACGCACTTCGGACTCCCTATGGGGGGATCCAAGCACCCGTCCCCCGCGAGAGAGGAGGAGAAAAGGAGAAGGAGAGAAAAAAAAATAAAAAAAAATAAAAAAAACCCCCCCCCAAACCCCCCCCCCCCCCCCCCCACCCGACCCTGTGTACCCCTACTCTAAACTGATACCCAAAGAGAGAGAAGAGAGGAACTGGATTGTCCTCCTCCTCTTCAAGGGTATCCCAAAGCAAGTCTTTGGTCACTCAAATACCCAATCCCCTGAGTGATGGCCTAATCGGGGTTGTTGACCCACGCCTCCCCCTGGTGAGGGGTCTCCCACCACCTCCACGCGCTCCTTCTATCCGAATATAACATGTAACTCGCTCTATGGTAGATCAATTGCCCCTAGGTCAACATGATTACCTGGGGCCAGCCTTCTTCTGATATAACATACCGGATGGACAGCCCCAGAAACAGGTCCCTAGGCAAGTATCCCCTAATTCATATCAAATCTTAAGACCTCTTGGGAGCTCTTATTCGTTCCGGAGGATTATCTTGTGGTACCCGACTACAGAGCCTCCGGGACACCCATCCCCACCCGTCCCTTCTGCGACACCAACCCCCCCAACCCAACCCAACCCAACCTTCCCCCTTACCCTCCCAAACCTTTGCGGTGCCCATGTGAACCCCATCGACCATTGCATAAACCTGCAGTGGAGAGGAAAAAAAAAAAGTGAAGAAGTGGACTTCAGAAAATCAGAGCGACCCTAGAAGCCAGTATAGATTGGACGCCCCTGGGTGCACATAGTGATGAGTGAACCCGTGCAAGTCCCCCCTCCCTAACCTCCCTTCCCAAAGTCTACAATGGGAGACAATGGGAAACCCTCAGGTCCCCAAGAACACTGTGATAGTATAGTAAGCAGGCTGCAGCCTGTGGGCCTATAGGTGAATCTTCTTGGGTCTCTCCCTTCGCCCCTAGGCTACCCATCTCTACCCTTCCCTCCCCTCCAGCACTAACCCAGGTGCCTAATAGATCCCCCTGTTGGTGCCCACTTGCCCAGTCCCCTGCAGCCCCTATTCGGGGGGGGGGCGCAGAGAAAGGGCAATACCGGCGTCCGCAAGGGGGAAAGGAAAAAAAAAAGGGAAAAATGAAAAAAGGTGTACTTCGTAGTGTAAATATAGGTTGGGCACCCTTAGGTGCATAGTGTGTTGTTCCCAGCCCTAGCCCCCCCAATCCCCCTAGGTGCTGGGAAATACCCGTGCAGTGGTAAGTGGACCATACGAATCCCCCCCTCCCTAACCCTCCTTCCCAAAATCTACAATAGCAAACCCCCAACCCCCCTAAACCACTGTGAGATAGACAGGCTGCAGCCTGTAAAGCTACTAACTAGGTGAGTCTTCTTGGGTCCCTCCCTTCCCCCCTAACCAACCCAGCCCTACCCTCCCCTCCCCTCCCCTGTGGCACTGTCCCAGGTACCAAATAAATCCCCTTATTAATTCCTACTTGCCCAATTCCCTGCGGCCCCTATAAGGGGGACACAACGAAAGGGCAATAACGGCATCCAAAACAAATCCTCATATAACATGCTAAGGACCCTAGTGCAATCCAAGATATTATAAAATGAAAAAGTCCAGGGGCAGGCTGCTCCCTCTCTGCTACCCGTTAGATCTATAAGCAATCATCAAAATAAATAAAAAATAAGTAAAAAAAAAAAAAAAAAAGTAAAATGACCAGTGCTCTAATCAGGATCAACCTGCGGTTATCCCTTCGACCAAAGCAAGAAGGAGAAAAAAATAAAAAATAAAGAGGAAATCAAACATTCTTAAAGTCTATAGCTCTCAGATTTAACTGTAACCAGTCCGGGACTGGGAATGGTTCTGTTTCCAAAAATAAAAACAAATCAGGAAGGTCTGCTCTAGAACGAAGCCAAAATGAAAGTGAGGCTTTCCTAATAAAGACGGAGATGGGAAACCTCCATCTGTATGTCCCTCCCCACGCCCTCACACGGTCTAATATTGGACGGAGAAGTGCTCTGCGTTGAAGGGTGGCCCCGGATAAATCTGGTAAAATCTTAAGCTGTGTCCCCTCAAATTCTATTGAGCCAGTCTGCCATGCTTTCCGTAGGATTGCCTCCCTATGTGAGAAGTAATGTAATCGGCAGATCACATCCCGAGGACGACCCTTGTCTTTCGGTTTTGGGCCCAGGGCTCTATGGATTCTGTCCATCTCAAAATTTGGTACACTGGTGTCTTGCATAACACTTTGCAGAATCTTTTGGGCCATAGCTTGGAGATCTTCATGTCCTTCCGATTCCGGGACCCCACGTATACGTATATTGTTGCGACGTCCCCTATCCTGGAGATCCTCCAACTGTAACTGCAGGGACACCGCGACATCCATCTTGTTGCGGTTCTGATTCTCAATCACCTCAACCCGTTGCTCCAGGGACCTTAGCCCAACCTCCCCCTCTCCCAAACGGGCCCCCAGACCCTGTATTCCAGTTCTGACGATCTCCAGGTCCCTGGAGTGCGCTTCCTCCACTTTTGAAATTAATTCAGTTATGTCAGACCTTGTGGGGAGTGCTTGGATTAGGGCTTTCAGAATCTCCATTTCACTTTTAAAGTCTTCCCGGATCGGGGGGGGGGCAGTAGACCCTGCCAACATGTTAAACACACGCGGGCTCTGCGGTGTGGTCTGCAGAACCTCCACGTCTGCTCTCACTGCCATAAGGGGTTGGGGGGCTGTCTCCAAAGAGCCCCTAGTGTCACACCCTTCGGTCTCAAACTCGACCCCCAGTAGCCCACTCTTGCGCCCAGCGGACCGTGCCGTACCCTGTAAGGTAGAGAAATACCGGGAGATCTCCAATTGCTCAGTGGGCCTGGGTGCAGGCGTCTGTGCTGTCTGTGCTGTCTGCTTTATTTGTACTTCCGCTGCTGCCTTACGTGAGGTGCGACTCTCCCGTTGTCGCTGGGATCGCATACCTCACATAACTTGTGTACTGCTATGCACCTGGCTAGGTTAGACAGACTGGGCAATCAGGTCCTGGGCCCCTTTATCATTTATATCAGTCCAACAACTCTTTCAGGGTCCACAGGGGGTCCTATAACCTGTATCCCTGACTCAGTTCACCCCCAGGAGATAGTTATAGGCACGTTCACTGACCTCCTCCTAAATGACACTAAAAATGTCTTTTAAATTCTCTTGCGTGTGAGGGAGAGAGAGAGAAAAAAAAAGAGGCTGATAACTATTCTCAGTGTTTCCTCTCGTCTCCTTTTTCCTTGGTTCACTCGTCCCCCCTCCCCTTAACAAACAGAGTACCTGCGAATGTTGCCTTCTGGCTCCTGGCTTCTGACTTGTCTTCCAGGAATGCTCCGGGGGAAGGGAGAGCGGGGGGGGGGTGAAGAGTGGAGAGGAGGGGAGAGGAGTAAAGAGCACGCCACCGGACGTGTCAGTAGATCGATTGCTCTGCTGCTGTCCCAGCCACAATACCGTCTCCCTGCGTCTCTGCGGCAGCTGCTCCGGGTCGCGACTTCCAGCCCTGCAGTGTCAGCAGTCCATAGTGTCAGAGCGGCACACCGGCAAGTAGCATACACCGACAGGTAAGTAGCATACACCGACAGGTATCGTAAGTAGCGTCGGTCCCGACTACTCAGGGAAATCCAGCGAGAGCCAGGATAGGAGAAAGCCAGGGGGGAGGTGTAGATGTCAGCAGATATCAGCCGCACAGTATAACACTTCAGAGCGGTCCTTAATCACACCATGCTGGAGCCCGTGGAGGTACGGCGGGAGCACACCAGTTCAACTTCCTCACCCAGCCATGCGTGGTCACGCCCCCCTCTCCCACCCTCAGTTTTCAGGTTGAACAAGTTCATTGAAGGATTCCCTTCGGGTTGTTTACAATCTAAGAATCTCCGGTGGGGATCGCCTATTCCTGACCTCTGGCGTTTTTCAAATGCAGTCCAATAGTTTTACTATATTGTATTCATTCATTCAGTGTTTATACCATCATGTGGAGTGACTCAGGATTAACAATTTTATAACCATCATACCGTCATACTGTCCTCAAGGGGATACTCTTTTATCCCTCATTCCTTGCAGTAGACCTGAATTTTCCATTATGAACAACAGACCCTATAATTACATTTAAAATTTTCTCTCTATGCCTCCTTTCTTTCTGTATACTTTATTCACCTTAATCCATTTCATGACAGGAGACAAGGCAGTCTGATTTTCCAGAAGAGAATTGGGAATTTTGGAAGTTAAACATTTCAGTTTACCTTCACGATCCGTTGCTTATACTACCTGCTTGTTACCGTTGGGGGTCAGCTGATTCCGGGGATCTAATACGTTCCATGTTGGCCCCCCGCTGGGAGATTTCCCGGAGACGTTCGCCCTTGTTGGAAGAAGGGGGCTGGTAGTGACCTGTCCTATTTATGGGCGCGCGCCTCAGCTCATGCCGCGATCGTGCCGGGTTCCCGGGCCGTTTGCGGTGGTTATCCGGCGAAGCTGCGATGGGTCCTTAGTTCAGACCGCGTTCGTGCCAAGTTCCCGGGCCGATTGCGGTGGTTCCCCGACAAGGCTACCATGGATCCTCCGCGGCGTCTCGGACCCGTTTCCCGGGGATACGATGTCCCGTCCTGGCTCTTCCAGCTCAGCGC
Organism: Rana kukunoris; assembly: GCA_029574335.1. Taxonomy (NCBI): domain Eukaryota; kingdom Metazoa; phylum Chordata; class Amphibia; order Anura; family Ranidae; genus Rana; species Rana kukunoris. Next base: position 129,027,946 of record CM056052.1, read on the forward strand.
GTCTCACCTGCGTCTCACCGCCCCACCCTCCTCGCGGCGCGTCACGTCCTTACGTGCACGTGCACGCCATCCCCTTCGCTACTCTGATTTTTAAGGAGTAACTTAAGTCCGGACGTATAACTTACGTGCGGCGCACGTAGACGGCGTCGGGCGCATGTGCGTTCGTGGATCTGCGTATGTCCCTCATTTGTATATTTGAGTAGGAAATCAATGGGAGCGTCCAGCGTATATATGCGCCAACGCTGCGCCAGTGTAGAAAAGTTACGTCGGACGATTTTCAGGCGTATTTTGTTATGTGGATGCGGCGCACAGTTAGTCCGGCGCATATTTACACTTAAAGGGGTTGTAAAGACAAAAATATTTTCCTCTTAAATTAAAGTCTGACAGTAGCTGATAAAGTAAAAAAAATGTTTTGCAGTATAACTAGTTTGATACCTGTTGAATCGAGCTGTTTATTCACCTCCGTCACTCCTGAATTGTTGTTCTCACTGACTTCCTGGTTTGCAGTGCACATTTATTCTTGCTACATCACGGCCTAATGGGGACTACAGTTCCTATTAGGCTTAGCCTTCATGCCTGTGAGGGATAAGAGAGCATCTTCACGCAGGGCTGTAGTCATAGGGAGGGGGTGAGCACATTCTGCTTTCCACCATGCAGGTGCTGGTGGAAAGCAAGAAGAGGAGAGACAGGAAATGGCATTTTCAAAACTGGATTACTGTATTTTGGAAGTCAAAAGGAAAAACGAGGTAAGTGATATTTAAATGCTCCAGCTTACAGCAATCAATTGAGCTAATAAAAAACAAACCTTTAGTGTTCCTTTAAGTCGCGCATCTCGAGATACGCTGGCGTAAGTTCTTTGTGGATCTGGCCCTTTGTGTTTATGTATTTAAAAGGATTGTGTTTCACCAGGGCACTAGTCACTTTATTTAATATTGTGAATTTAGAAAACTTTATTAGTAATTGCTAGATCACTAGCCGGATTTAAAGCACCAGTCACTTTACATATTTATATATTTTGTACGAAGTAAGGTTTATTTATTTATTAAAATACCATGCGAAAAAAATCGTATTTTTATCAGTTTAGGTCAATATGTATTCTTATACATATTTTTGGTAAAAAAAAAGTGTATATTAATTGGTTTACACACAAGTTATAGCGCCTACAAAATAGGTAATACATTTATGTTTATGGATCATTCACATGCACTATTAATTCACTTTCACTTTTTAATTTTTATGTGCTAATTTTTATGTGTTTATTTATGTTATTTTAATATAATCACTATACTAGTACTGTTTTATGAAACAGAGCGCTACTATTTTTTTCACTAAAGATTTACTAGTTACATTTATGGCATTTTTATATTATACTCCAATGCATAAGAAATATTTATTGGTAAATATAGGAAAACAAAAAAGCATGCACATTTGGCTGAAAGCCTTTGTCACTGCATGCGGCTGACAGATCGGACACTTTTGACACTTTTTTGGGACCATTGACATTTATACAGTGATCAGAGCTGAAAATAGCCACTGGTTACTGTATAAATGGCACTGACAGGGAAGTTGAAGGGTTAAGTTCCTAAGAGCTAACTTTATGGGGGATGGGCTTCTAATTACTAGGAACAGAAGATCACTCTCTACTCCCCGACAGAATGGAAATCTGTCTGCTTACATTGACAGATCTCTGTTCTGTCTCTCTGTGGAGCAATTGCAATTGGCTGGCGGACATTGCAGCCACCAGCCAAGCACATCGGCTCTGGCGTAGTGCCGCGGGTACGCGTGCCTCCTATTCTATTTAAAGCGACCAATGTATAATGATGCAGATTCGCACAGGAAAGCCAACATGCCACAGAGGACATTGCAGCTACCGGCCAAGCACATCGTCTCTGGCTTAGTGCCGCGGGTACGCGTGCCTCCTATTCTATTTAAAGCGGCCAACGTATAATGATGCTGATTCGCACAGGAAAGCCAACATGCCACAGTACAACTGCGGCGGTTGGTCCTTAAAGCGGAGGTTCACGCTAAATTACAACTTTCTCTTAATTAAACCACTACCCATTGACTATACACAATCGGTTGTTTTTTTTTTTTAAATCGCAATCTTTACCTTTCTAATTCAGAAATCAGTCTTGTGTCAATCAGCCTTTCCCCACGGGAGTGGGTGTGTATTAGCCGACCAGCGCTATGAGAATCCCAGGAGACACGCTGAGCTGTAATCCCGCGATATCTCGCGGGTCACATGACTCGGCAAGCGGGTCATCTGACTCGGCAAGCGGGTCATCTGACTTGGCAAGCGGGTCATGTGACTTGGGCGGCTACGAATTTTCCATTTTAGGTATGGGAACACAGGTGTAAAACGCCATTACACACCTGTACTCAGCAGAGGAAGGAAGCGATCGGACAGGACTTTCTTATTTCAGTCATTGCTGGCGTGCTAAAGTTTAAAATCGGTACACTAACCTTTTCTATCAGCTGCTCAGTTCACATTGTGAGCTATAGCTGATAGATAAGGTGTATGTCTTCACAACAGGGCGTGACCTACTCAGTACGCCGGCAGTTGTGATGGCAACAGTGCAGTGTTGACACTGCACATGCGCAGGATAGAGCAGTAAATGCTGGGACGTCAGCATTCACCGTATCCCGCAAAAACATCCTGCTGAGCTTCACAGTGCCCACAATCAAGATGGAAACGTCCATCTATGGATTTTATAAAATATCTTTGCGGGACAAAACAATTGCTGGCGGCTAGAAAATTTGGACACACGAGTTGCTGTTTTACAAAGGTAAGAGAGGCAGAAGGAAATATAAAAAAAAACCGAAAACCTGCGGAACACTCGCTTTAAAGGTGTTGTAAAGGTACAAGTTTTTTTACCTTAATGCATCCTATGCATTAAGGTAAAAAAACATCTTACAGCACCGCCCCCCCCCCCGAGGCCCCGTTGTACTTACCTGACCGTTCGAAACTCCTGGGCGCGTCCACGTCATCCTCTTCGGTTCCCAGCCTGGCCGTTGATTGGCTAGGCTGGGTGGATTGATAGCAGCGCAGCCATTGGCTAGCGCTGCTGTCAATCAGAGCGGATGACGCGGCGCGCTGGGGGGCGGAGCCGAGTGATACAGTCGGCGGCTATGGCCGCCGCTGTATCACGGGAGCGCGCTCGCAAAAGCTTTCCTCCGTGCGAGCGCTCTCGCATGAAGAGGGAAAGCTTTTGCGAGGAGGAGCCCAGACAGCCGCCGAGGGACCCCAGAAGACAGCTTTCCGGGCCACACTGTGCAAAACGAACTGCACAGTGGAGGTAAGTATCACATGTTTGTTATTTTTTTTTTTTAAAAGCCCTGACTTTAGTGTCCCTTTAAGCGGTTAAATAAAATACATGATATATATGTATGCATGCGATTTGGCAGCTGCTGCTGCTCTATCACTGAGCTCACATCGGGTGGTAGCTCTTTGCTGCCACCTCTGGCTACTTTCTGCATGTGCACTCTTCATATGTGCTGCCCGTACCATATCATGGACTGTACTCGGCTCTCTGTTTCTCAGCGACATGTGGAAACAAGAGCTCAGACTATGAAGACAACCTTACAAGTAAGGGCTGTTGTACAAGTAAAGAGTGTGTGTGTGTGTACGTGTGAGTGTGTACACGCGTGTGTGTCATATATACATATTAGTGCGTACAGGTGTGAGGAGGGGCTGAGTGCGTACAGGTGTGAGGAGGGGCTGAGTGCGTACATGTGTGAGGAGGGGCTGAGAGTACTTAAGTGCTTGTACTTAAGGTATTCAAGGTATAAACTCTATGAGTTTCATGACCATTTATATACATGAGACCTAAATAAGTCCTAAATAATGTTTAGACCCTGTGATGATTTGCTATGGAATTCCACAAAATGTCTCAGCACTTTGTTTAATACTGCCCTCTTCTACAAACCTGTGGTGTTCGCCAAACCGCTTTTCAAGGTTCTGATAATCCTACCCACATGGCACATACGCCAACTGTAGTCCATCATTTTCAGCTTCCTGGTGCGTAATGCTTTGTGCTTACAGCCCCATACCTGGCCACCAGCGGTACACCGGATGTTTTGGTGTAATAGATACTGTTAACCCAGAGAGATACTGCCACTTCACCATGTTGGATGAGATGTGCTTTTTTACTATTAATGCGAGTTGCCATTTGTCTTTTATGGAATAAGGGTCTGTATCTACTAGATTGGTGCACTCTGCTTTTCTTTTTCAAGGCATGACATCTACATATCTTCCACTTTTTGAGAGAAAGTAAAAAACCTTTTAAAAACCTTCCATTACTGCTGTGAGTCAATTATCATTATTATTAAGAAAAATGGTTTTTATATCAACAGAGATATTGATTAGATGCAGCATTCAAAAACCAAATCTAAATATATATACTGGGATAAAATTAACACGGGTCACACAGGAACATTGCAATCACTAACAAAGTACATTTCAGGTTTTAGCAAGGTTTTAGCAAAACCCAGCCTTACAGGTTTAGTGAGCAGTAAATACTTTAAAGTTATATATTTAATTGGTTATTCATTTTGCTATTATGGGACCCCATCAAGACATTTACCTTGAAAAACCTTTCTGTAGGTGGAAAGCAGCCCAAACAAAGAGACAGCAGGATCCATCCACGAGCATAACTAGACTTATTGTTGTTTCCAGAGAGCTGCTTGCAGATCTGGCAGTATATCTCATCTCTAAAATACAAGATAGAACGCAATGATTTTTCCTGATCCATTTGACATCTGTGATACTGCTATCTTGTGATCAGTATACTAACACTCAAGTCAGAATTATTGTAAAAGAAAAAAACAATTGAGGACAAAATGAAAGTACATGTGAACCCCTACCTTGCATAACAACCCATTCATTTAAAAATAGAAGTGAAAGGCAAAACATTTGTGTGTTTGTGTGTATATATATATATATATACACACACACACACACACAGTATATACACATGTATTATAAATCTCTACTAGTTGCATAAGGGGCTTAGAGAGCTGGGGTGGAGAAACAGCAGAACACTGATCTTCCCAATAAAAGGCTGGGCAAGGTGTGTGTGTCAGCACAAGTCCGACCATTGGAGGACAGGCCGACTGTTCTCCTAGCATACTGATCACAGAAAACTAATCACACTGGGATGAATGTGCTCTCATGCCTAGTGTGGTCAGTTTGAAATAGGACAGAAAGGACTGGCAGGAGCACCAGATATTTCACACAAAGGAGGCAATACAAAGAGAACTGGATACTTTTTAACAAAAGTTCACTTTACAACAGACACATATCAGAAATATTACATCTTGCAGTAAAAAATAAATAAAAGTACTGGCTCTTATAGTGAGTACCTATTGTCAGTAAATTGCAAATGTTTTGGTAGTTCAGCAAAGATAAAGACCTATAATGATGCACCCAGGTTCTTTTTAGGTGTTCATGATGCCCCAGAAGCATATACTGTATATGATATGCATTTTTTCATATATTCTGGTTCTCTTTTGAACATGTCTGTGATTGAAACAGCAAAAGTTAGAAGCAGGATGTGGCATAGAATCCAGCATACCACATTATTATTTTTTTTTGTTTACAGGTCACCCACTGGTGTGTGCACACCGCCAGTAAGGAGCCTCAAGAAAACAAGAAAAAGGCTGTGTGTTACCTGAGCTACAGAGAGTCTGTTGCCAACATTAAATTAATTTGATTTGCTCATAAGCATAAGAAGATATTATGAAAGCAGGCATTAACTGCTTGTCGACCAGCCGCCGTCATACGGCGGCAGGTCGGCGTGTTCCAGCAAGCCGTCGTAGCTGTATATCGGTCCTTCAAGCAGGGATAATAGGCACGTGCGCCTACTGCACTGCGGGGGAACCAGTCACGATGACCGCCAGCCATGTGCGATCCCGGGCACGAGAGCTAGAACAGGAACGTGTCTGTGTAAACACACAAATCCCTGTTCTGTGAGGAGAGGAGAGACAGATCATGTGTTCCTACTAGCTAGTTTGAGTACAGCGTTGCACGACTGCGCAATTGTCAGTTAAAACATTGCATTGCGGTATCGCAAAAAATGGCCCGGCCAGGACTGTTCCGGACCTGAAGTGGTTAAGTAAGTGAAAAAAACAGTACTGATGTAAAGATAAATTATACATACTGTATACATGATATCGTTTTAACAAAGCAGTCTACCAAATGTACAGAAATGCAGACATACACAGACATATATTTTAGGAGGCTTCACAGCACAAACTCTTTGATCATCAATACAGATAGGAGTAATTACTCTTCAGCCCCCAGAAAAATAACATATAGCCTTTCTAAAGACATACTGGGGTCGATTTATTAAAAATGGAGAGTGCAAAATCGGGTGCAGCTCTGCATAGAAACCAGCTTCCAGGTTTTCTTGTCAAAGCTTAAAGGATAAGTTCACCTTTTTCGAAAATGTTAAATGTTCCATGTGAACCAGTGCTGACAAGGAAGGGAGCTCGTCTATGCTCCGAACAGTGGTGAAGAGTATCTAGATGTCCTGGGAGCCTCTCATAAGACAAGACCCACTGTGTAATGGTAAACGGCTCAGCCTGGACCTCCGTCAGGTCCAGCCCCTACGTGATTTACACCACCCCCCCGGAGCTTAAGCATAAGTAAGCTCTGGGGGCGGGAAAAAAACATGTTGGGGGCGTGGTCTGGCAGGGGTTTAGGATGTTGCACGTTATTTAGAGTGCAACATGTAACATATTCCAGCAGCTGCAAACATTCACCCTCTCCCTCACCCCCCTCCCCTCTCCCCAGTGACAGCAGGTAGGCATTTTCTCCCAGACCCGTTGTCACCCTTTGATACTAACGTGGCTGGGCTTTGCTCTTTGTAAATGGGAAAATGTCCTGACAACCTTTGCAGCTGCTGGCTTGCTGTTGAGTGCTGTGGTAGTTCAATAATTCTTCCTGTCAGTAAGTATCTGCTTGCCTATAAAAAGTACGAGCAAACAGACACACTGACAGGTCTACAGGAGACCTGCATAGTACCAGCTATATGCTGATCACTGGTGCAATGCTTTACAGGCTCCGAAAACAAAAAATAATAAATGCAAATTTGTTTTACTTGCAAAAAAATTAGCATTTATTATTTTTTGTTAAAAGCTAAACTTATTTTATAAGTGAACAAGCTGAAGTTAGACGCTGATTTGCTACATTGCACAGCTGCACCAGATTTTGCACTCTCCAGTTTTATGCTGGCCATACACTATATGAAAAATCATCCGAAATTCGGTCATTTAAACAGTTTGTTCGTTTTTCAGCCAGTTAATGGGTACAAAATCGATAATCGTTGGGATGTTTTTGAGCCGAAAAAAACGAAGGACAAGTTTGGCAATTTTCTGCACAACGAACGATAAATTGAAAGGCTAATGTGTAGGGTTGTCCCGATACCGATACTAGTATCGGTATCGGGACCGATACTAGGCATTTGCGCAATTACTTGTACTCGCGCAAATGACCAGATGCTTTTTTTTTTTCCCCGATGATCGGGCGGAGAGCGCGGGGCGGAGAGCAGGCTTGGAGGAGGAGAGTGTCCTGAAAACATGCTGAGGGGCGGAGAGAGCGGGATGCTGCTTCACCTGATAGTTATTTTTTTTTAAGTGACGAGCAGGCGGACAGCCGGGGTTGAGAGCAGGCTTGGAGGAGGAGAGTGTCCTGAGAACATGCCGAGGGGTGGAGAGAGCGGGATGCTGCTTCACCTGATTCCAGCGATGAGCGGGTGGAGAGCCGGGGCTGAGAGGGGCGGAGAGCAGGCTTGAAGGAGAAAAGTGTCCTGAGAACATGCCGAGGGGTGGAGAGAGCGGGATGCTGCTTCACCTGATTCCAGCGATGAGCGGGCAGAAAGCCAGGGCTGAGAGGGGGCAGAGAGCGGCCACAGAATGTGCTGAGGGGAGTGGGATGAGAAACTGCTGAGGGGCGGAGGCGGCCTGAGACAGTGCTGAGGAGCGGAGAGCGGGCAGAGGGGCGGAGAGCAGAGCGAGTCCTCAGGCGGGTAAGTTGAATTGCAAGGAGCATCCTTCTCACTGATCACCAATGCAGGGGACATCCTTCTCACTAATCACCAATGCAGGGGACATCCTTCTCACTAATCACCAATGCAGGGCACATCCTTCTCACTGATCACCAATGCAGGGGACATCCTTCTCACTGATCACCAATGCAGGGGACATCCTTCTCACTGATCACCAATGCAGGGGACATTCTTCTCACTGATCACCAATGCAGGGGACATTCTTCTCACTGATCACCAATGTAAGGAACATTCTTCCCACTGACCACCAATGCAGGGGACATTCTTCCCACTGACCACCAATGCAGGGGACATTCTTCCCACTGACCACCAATGCAGGGCACATTCTTCCCACTGACCACCAATGCAGGGCACATTCTTCCCAACTGACCACCAATGCAGGGCACATTCTTCCCACTGATCACCAATGTACTGAGCATTCTTCATATCATTAGTCTGTATTGTGGTTTAAAAACTGTCACATGACATTAAAAAAAGTATCGGTATTCGGTATCGGCGAGTACATGAAAAAAAGTAACGGTACTTGTACTCGGTCCTAAAAAAGTGGTATCGGGACAACCCTACTAATGTTTTTCCCTTCCGAACTGTCTGCACTAGGTATATGTAAAAATCTAACAAAAATTGCATTCATGTTCACTAAACGATTTATCGGTCATTACATGATAACACTATAATTTGCACTTACGGCCAAATGTATGTGGATATGTGGATGTTCATAAACCAAATGCGGCAAAAAAAAAACTGCAAGTATGTAAAAATTATTCTCACCGGATTTCAGGACGCAGGATTCCATTACCAGCAATGAAATGTAGTTTCTCCAACATGGACATGGGTTTATCTATCAGAGAGCTTTCATCATCTGATATATCTTTTCCGCTGCTCAGCTGATTTGAAACCTTTAACATTATAAACAATAAATGTAAATATTTGGTTTTGTATGGATCGAATATACAGAGAAAAAAAAAAATATAATGTTATTTTCTTTTCTTATGGTCTTTTATGTTTTACCTGTACAGCTAGTTTTGAAGATCGTTTCAGCTTCATGGAGGAAATTTCTCTGGAAAAATTCACTCTTGGATTGTTTCTTTGTGACTGTAAAAGTGTACATACGATCTCAGGTTATAAGTCCAAATCAGCTTTACAGCACTGTATATTTTTACATGAAATGCATGGACGCTAAGTAACAAGTAAGTGTAACCCTCACGGGTAGTTATTGCTTTATTACAGACATATTCTTACACAAACCATCTGGCACATGTAGTTACATACAACAATGAAATTCAGGTACAGTAGGCTGAGAAGGCAGCCAGACAATACCAATATGGGTACAGGTTACCATTCAAAAGGTACAGTATGTCAAACAACAACTGTTAAGAAGGGCGTGCCCAACAACGTAGAACAAAACCAAAAGGCTTAGCAAGAAGATTATACCTTGGTAACAGAGTGGGCAGGTATCATGGTGTAATATACAGGGGAAGTTGTCCAAGGAAGGGTGGTCAGAGAGTTTAAAGGAGAGGTGTAAAGACAAAAAAAAGGGGGAAGGGGGAGGGGGGGGCAAAGACCAAAGGAGCAAGATAAGGAGAATAAGATAGAAATGGAAGGAGGGTTAGGTTGTTAAAATGGGTTTAATCGGGGTAATGGATAGGGGAGTGGAAAGAAGAGAAAAGGGGCCCCCCGGGTGTACTGATCGGTCAGTAGGGGTGCGCATCTTCACTGGTCTCACAATTCGATTTAATTACAATTATCTGGTCAACGGTTCAATCCGATTCTACGATGCATCAAGATTACTGACAAGCTCCCACTTCCGCTTGGGGGCCCTTCCTCCCTGCAATCATCTGGGACACATCAGAGGTCCCAGAAGATTGCCTGGCTATGCAGGACAGTGCAGTGAGACATGCGCACCCGGCTGTGAAGCTGCAAGCTGTCACAGCCGGATGCCCACAGTAGTATTGCCAGTGCCATGGACAGAATAGAGGGTTCGGGTGGCCACGTCGCTGGATTGTGGGACAGGTGAGTGTCTTTTTATTAAAAGTCAGAAGATACACTTTTTTTTGTAGCTGCTGACTTTTAATAAACAAAAAATTTACTGGAACTCTGCTTTGACACAGGTCTCAGAAGATTGGCTGGCCAATGGCAGAGCGCAGTGTGCGCCCAGCAATAAAGCCATAAGCTGTCTTTTTAACCACTTCAGCCCCAGGCCATTTGGCTGGTCAATCACCGGGCCACTTTTTGCGATTCGGCACTGCGTCGCTTTAACTGACAATTGCGCGGTCGTGCAACATGGCTCCTAAACAAAATTGGTGTCCTTTTTTTCCTAAAATAGAGCTTTCTTTTGGTGGTATTAGATCACCTCTACGGTTTTTATTTTTTGCGCTATAAACAAATATAGAGCGACAATTTTGAAAAATTTATATTTTTAACTTTTTGCTGTAAATAAATAAATATCCCCCAAAAATATATAAAAAAAAACGTTTTTTTCCCCTCAGTTTAGGCCGATACGTATTCTTCTACATATTTTTCGTTAAAAAAATTGCAATAAGCGTTTATTAAATTGGTTTGCGGCCTTTACTAGTAATGGCGGTGATCTGCGATTTGTATCAGTACTGCGACATTATGGCGGACACTTCGGACACTTTTGACACATTTTTGGGACCATTGGCATTTTTATAGCGATCAATGCTATAAAAATGCATTGATTACTGTAAAAATGTCACTGGCAGGGAAGAGGTTAAGACTAAGGGGCGAGAAAGGGGTTGATTATGTTCTGTCATTGTGTTCTAACTGAAGGGGGGATGGGACTGGCTATGGGAAATGACAGATCGCTGTTCATACAATGTATGAACATTCAATCAGTAATTTTTTCCCCTGAAAGGACCGGGAGCTGTGTGTTTACTGTCTGTAACGAGCAATCGCGGGTGCCCGGCGGTGATCACGTCAGCCGGGCACGCGTGTCGGCACCAGGGGCGAGCACCCTAGTGGCTGAAATGCAAAATCACGTTATATGACGTGATTTTGCGCAGCCGAGCCGACCTGCCACCGTAAAACTACAGTGGGCGGTCGGCAAGCGGTTAATTACAATGATCGGTATCACTAGCATATAAAACATTTTATTATACCATCTGACTCCTTAAAGGCTAAGTTCACCTTTTATAATAGAAAAAAGGAAACAGTGCAGCGAAAAAATAACTATCTCAAAAAGTCCATATGAATCAACGATAATGGAAATCAAATCTTAATAGTCCATGAGACACCATCCAAACATGACACTTCATGTGAATAAATGGAAATAAATCTTCTCCCCGTGATCTTGCAGACAAGACAAATATCAGGTGACTGTAGTCCCCACACCATAACTCCTCCCCCTGTACATGTTACCTCCTATGGGCAGGGACTTTTTCAGCATGAATGAATGAATGAATGACTTGTATAGCACAACGCATGCGAACTGAATCGCCTCTGGGCGCTTTTTCCAGCCAGTGTCTGCTTGGCTGGTGCGGTCATTTTTACCCCGTAGGATCTTGACACGCTAGGGACACACAGTCATACACACATATATACTGGGCCAATTTGGACGAGATCCAATTTACCTACCCGCATGTCTTTGGAGTGTGGGAGGAAACCAGAGTACCCAGAGGAAACCCACGCAGACACAGGGAGAACATGCAAACTCCAGGCAGATGGTGTCGTGGTCGGGATTCGAACCAGCGACCCTTTTGCTGCCAGGCGAAAGTGCTACTCACTGCACCACTGTGCTGCCCAGTGCCTGGGGACGGACCCACGCTGAAGAAGTCCCCTCCCACAGGATATTACGCATTTGGGGGGAGGAGTTACGTTGGACGTCGCCCGCGGCCATCTTTAGGGTTTGAAACAACCTGCACGCTATTGTAACCTGCACTCGTTCTCTGAGTGCTGATTTTGTGAGTACTAATTTTATACTTTTTTGGGATCAATAAATCGTTCAAAATGGAGATCACTATTTTGTCCTTTCTGCTTTTTCCTTTGTGTGTGATATGAGATCCACGGCTCCATTGATTTGCATATCCTCACCCCAGGAGTGGGTATAAGGCATTGTGACCTACTCAGGTCGAGTATATGAGGTGACAGGCTAGAATTATCTGTGCTGGAGGGAGTACACTTACCTGATATTTGTCTTGTCTGCAAGATCACGGGGAGAAGATTTATTTCCATTTGATGTCATTTATTGATTCATATGGCCTTTTTGAGATAGTTATTTTTAGTTTAATTATTTTTGCGCTGCACTGTTTCCTTTTTTCTGTTCATATGAGGTATATCTTGAATCAACCTTAGTGTTAGCTTGCAATTTTAGAGTTAATATAGGATTATTAGTCGTCAGCGCTGAGTACTTTATTTTTATATATCACCTTTTGTAATAAAAAAATAATAAATGCCCATATTTTTGAAGGTAAAAAATGTGCATTTATTATTGTTTTTATTTGGAGCCTGCAGAGCATTGCACCTGCAATCAGTGGATCGCAGATGCAATGTCAGGCTCCTGCACACACTGCCTAGAGTTCTCTACCTGTACCTCTGTACCAGCAGAGAGTTCCTAGTTGATAGTGTGAATAAACTACGAGCATGCTGATCAATGTGCTCGCAGTTCACTGATGCTACAAGTCCAGCGCAGGACTTTTAGTTTATCCGTTCACACATTCCTTTCTTTTGTTGGTATTTGATCACACTAGGGGCGATCGAGGGGTTAATTATGTTCCCTGACTGTGTGTTCTAACTGTAGGGGGAGGGGACACACTAAAGGAGATGACAGATCGTGGTTCCCAGCTTATAAGAACTCACGATCTGCAAGATCTGCATCTCCTCTCAGAACAGAACAGGGATGTGTGTGTTTACACACATCCCTGTTCTGCCTCTCCTGCCGCAATTGATTTAAAAGAATTGTAAAGGTAAAAAAAGAAAAAAAAAACATCTCTATACTTACCAGCTCTGTGCAATGAAATTGCGGCCGTAAACCTCCTCTCGCTCCTGGTCCCTCCCCTCTGTTCAGTGCCCCCATGGGAAGCTGCTTTCCATGGGGGCACTTGTGTGTTTCCTTTTTACCCGAGGCCCCGTTGCTGCGTCTGTTGACACAGACAGCGGGACTCTGCCTCGCCCCCCCCACTCCCATGTCATTGACTTTGATTGATAGCACTGGGAGCCATTGGCTTCCGATGCCCCAGCAAAGCCAGCGAGACCTCGAAGTGAGGGGAGAGAAGGGGTGCAGATGTGCACAACGCTGGATGGAATGAGGGCTCAGGTAAGTAAAAGGGGAGGAGAGGGGGGATTCTGACATCTAAATATTTTTTACCTCAATGCAAGGAATGCATTAAGGTAAGAAATGTTAAGGCTTTTCAACCACTTTGGTTACATTATGATACGATTGGTTGTTTTGTTTTCTTATAGTGTATACTAGGATTTACTTTCTTTCTCCCTGTTATCCCTTTCCCAACCCAAGTGTTAGTTTTCAGTTTTTTCATTGTTATTTATGTAGAGCCCCTGTACTTTCAAATACGGACGCTATTCAAATTTAGAGGGGAATGAGAGACTTATTCAGCTCTCATCCATGTGAATTATGCTAGTTTAGTGCTGGGCTGTGCTGTTGTCTCATTCTATATTCCAACGATATCTTTCCATCTTGCATAGGGGTGCACACAGGGTGTGCCAGGTGTGCCTGAGCACACCCTGTTCTGAGCAGATTCCCCCTGCTTCTTGGCTGCAGAGAAAGGGACAGGGGAATCTCTGTCCTCAGGCCCTTTCTCTGTCTTAAAAGTGAGACATCAGGGTTCTGTTTAGACCCCTAATATTTCACCAAAGCCCTCCAATGGGACTCCTAATAAAGCTGTAAAAAAAAAAAAAAAAAAAAAGATCGTAGAAAAATATGGTAAAAAATAAATGATAAGTAAAATAAATAAAAAATAAACATAAACTACTAACACCAATCTCTGCTCTACTGACACTGTCTATTGCCATGCTGCTATATATATATAATATACATACACATATGTGTGTTTAAATTTTGGGGTGCACACCCTAATGCAATAGGCTGCGCACACCTATGCCATCTTGGAATGACAGGTGGCAGCAGCGGAGACCAGCGGGAGCGCCTTCTTGCCAGCAGCCAATCAGAGGAGTTTTCCCTTGCGGGGCATGCTGGGGGAGGGTACTTCTTGAGGGCACCAGCTTGGCGTCGGGAGTTCGAGGTTGGATCCAGGTGCGGCACCCACCTTTAGGATGTGCGCACATCACAGGCTCCGGCGATATGGCCTACCAGGCCGGGGGGGAAAGTGCTACACACAGTTCCTGACTCTGGGTCCTCATGGCCCGGAGCAACTAAAGCTGCAGAGGGACCCCAGTGACTTACTGGGTTCCCCACTTCTACAAGAAGATCCCAAGCGAGTTGAGCGGTTCATTGGGGAGTCAGTCTGAAGAGAGCCCGGAGGCAGGCGATCCAATAGGGCCTAGACGAGCCATCGGGGATCAAGGTAACCTGACACTGGGAGTTTGTTATATGGCAACCTGTCAGTCGGTGACCTAAAAGTCAAGAACTATCTAAAGACATTTCAGACAAATGCTTTACTGAAAAGGAATTGCTCCGTCAAGTCGCACTTCAGAGCAAGGGCCTGTGGCAGGGGCATCACTCCTATTTCCATTGAGCCAAACCTGTGGCAGAGGTTTGTTTTCCTTCTCAGGGGTCCGAGCGACACCCCAGCTGCCAGTTCTGTGAGAGAGACTGTCCGGGTGCGCTATACCCACTCCGGCTGGAGTGGCGACAAATTAAAAGGTACTGTTTGAAGCAGGACTGCTTCTCTAACGAGTTAAGGCCTGTGTCTGCAACTTCCTTCTCCTTCCATCATCTTTCTCTATCTACCTGAAGTTGACGCTTGGCCATGTTGGGCCAGGAATAAAGCACAGAAAAACGACACCTTGCTGTTTGAACATTCTATCATTGCTCACATCATCTACTTTCATCATACCCCTAGACATGCTAAGGAAGGTAACACGCCGATCCCGAAACAAACCAGCGGCTCCTGCGGGGGTAGCGATAAACGCGGGGCTCGTCCGGGATTCGGCTGTTGCCATTAGCAACGGAACTGTGAGTTTTTACTTTATTGAGAAAAAGAACTATTGCGGTGTTGAACTGTGCAGTAGAGAAGGAGTTAACCTTAAGTGAGCCTGGGCACACATGCTGTGACGCCGTGTGTGCTGCAACGTGTCTGGACAAGTTCTTCAAGTGGGAGGAGCCACCCACCCCTGCGTGAGACGTGGGGTAAAGTTTTGCGCCAAATGAGCAAAGAAACACCCATCTTCGCGCCAGATCAGCAAACCACCTTTTTTACCGGCGAGAGAGAGACACGTGAGAGATGTCTGTTCCTTCAGAGAAATCCACTGCTTTTGCCAGATTGAGACCCCCGATGACCACCCAGGGAGTCTCCACCATGTCTACCGCAGCCGGAGTACCCCTTACTGATACAGTGATTCGGATGCATACGGATGCTAAGTATACACAAGCGGAGGATCGGAGGCCCTGGGACTGTCCTGCCCTCGCTGTAAGGAGTTGGCCGTCCGAATCCTACCTTTTGCCCGATGCTGGGCCTATCTGTTCACCGTCCAGCTGCCCACTGAAGCTCCTTGGGAGTATCGGGTGGACTGGTTTACCGGGACTGTTACCGTGGAGGTGGAGGCCCCATGGCCAGAACCCTCCCCATCCGTGGAGATTGTGGAACCGGAGGCCGTGGACATTGAGGTCATCACCGTCTCGTCCACCAAGACTCCGTCGGCTACCTCGCCCTCCCGTTCCCCGGAGGTAAGCCTGCTGACCGTATAGCCAGTGTAACAAGCACGCAGGCCGAGACTGTTCCGGAGACTGCTCCTGTTAACGCGGTCTCTGTTTGGCGTGCTGTTGTCGGGGAGGGCCCTTTCCGACAACCCTGCTGCAGTGACTGGAAGCTACCAACCCGCCCGGATTTGTCTGTTTTGGCCCGGCTGGGGCCCGCAACTATCTACCTGCTGAGGAATATAATTCCTCGGACTTGGAATCCCTATCAGACGACGGGGGGGTTAAGCAGTACTTTGAACCAATGTTGCCAGAACAACAAAGCTTTGGAGGATTCCGGGCCTACAGATCGCGTCGCGAAAGAAATGCTCCGGCCGGAGCGCACCTGATGCATCCCGCTCTACGAACCCAAGCATTCCGCAGCTGACCTGGGGAGTTGGTGAGTCTTTCCCTGTTTCTAACATCACCACTCCCCCAACCACCATTGTGCATGCACTTAAACGGGCACCGGATGCTATTGTGAAGCCGGATATGGAGATACCCGCACACTGCACAGATTAGCCCGTCTCCAGCGGGTTGTAATGCACCGGGTTGCCGCAGCCTTTGGCTGGGAGTATCCATATGTATCCCTGGCCTTACTGTTTGAGATTGATCCGGACCGGGAGAGGTGGTAGCATGATGAGATATGGTCCCATCTAAAGGTACCAGGATGGTTAAGAGCACGGATTTGAACCTTGCTGATCTGGCTCCCAGATTTGAACATTGTCTGAGAGATTGGAGCCCTGGACGTTACATATTTGCCGATCGTGCCGTTTTGAACTGTCCTGGAAAGACGGATCAGGTGTTCTCTATCACCACCACTGATTCCCACTGGAACACTCTTGTATTGCCTGATCCGCGCTTTTACGCTAAGGGCTCATGCCTATGTTTGAACATCTGCTGCTTTTAAAGAAGACCTGGACAAAAACTTTCACTCCTATTCAAGTTTTGTTTGCTTGTTCCACCGGATCCACATTTGGCTGTATGTGCAGAACTTTGGGAGGGATTTGACTCAGTTAGCCAGAATAGGTTTTTGCGGGTCTCTTTACAACACTGAAGGAATCTTCAGCAGAGGAGGTACTTTGTTTTATATTTCACTCCTGTTGCTGTGCCTTTTGAACTAAACACTAGACTGCCCTGCAGTACCAGCGCATTAGCCGCTAGAGGCAGTGTTCTGCAGACTCTACTTATTTTTTTTTTCTCTTCTCTCCTCTCTTTGCCAGCAGAAAAAAAGAAAGGAATGTATATATTTGTTTTCTTCCTTTCTAGGTTCAATAACTTAGGAAAATGCCTAGCAATTATTTTGTTTTATGTACTCAGTGGGAGGAAAGGAGATTACACACTCTGGCTAGAGAGTGCAGTCTCAGATTCTACCATTGAGTTTAAGTATACACGGCTGTGTATGTCCATGTGTACATATTGTATATTTTGTGTGTTTGTGTTTCTCTTCTTTTGTCTTCCAGGATTGTGGACCCACTATCAACATTGCTGAAGAATGGGGCAGTTAGATAGATAGGATTGTTTCAATGATTTGTGTGTAATTCCATGCAGTAGTTCTTCCTGTAGTGAAGCTAATATTTGTACATCTTGAAGTTGTTCATTTATCTATCATTTCTTTTCTCTGTTGCTGTCACGCAGACCAGGTCGGCATTCAGGCTTGAAAGCCTTGTTAGGACACTGGGGACAGTGTCATTTCAAGTGGGGGGAGTATGTAGCGCCCCTGTACTTTCAAGTACGGACGCTATTCAAATTTAGAGGGGGATGAGAGACTTATTCAGCTTTCATCCATGTGAATTATGCTAGTTTAGTGCTGGGCTGTGCTGTTGTCTCATTCTGTGTTCCAACAATATCTTTCCATCTTGGAACGACAGGTGGCAGCAGCGGAGACCAGCAAGAGCGCCTTCTTGCCAGCAGCCAATCAGAGGAGTTTTCCCTTGAGGGGCATGCTGGGGGAGGGTACTTCTTGAGGGCACCATCTTGGCGTCGGGAGTTTGAGGTTGGATCCGGGTGTGGCACCCACCTTTAGGGTGTGCGCACATCACGGGCCCCGGCGATATGGCCTACGAGGCAAGGGCGCACGTGCTACGCAGAGTTCCTGACTCTGGGCCCTCATGGCCCGGAGCAACTAAAGCTGCAGAGGGACCCCAGTGACTTACTGGGTTCCCCACTTCTACAAGAAAATCCCAAGCGAGTTGAGCGGTTCGGTGGGGAGTCAGTCTGAGGAGAGCCCGGAGGCAGGCAATCCGATAGGGCCTAGACGAGCCATCGGGGATCAAGGTAACCGGACACTGGGAGTTTGTTACATGGGAACCTGTCAGTCGGTGACCTTAAAGTCAAGAACTATCTGAAGACATTTCAGACAAATGCTTTACTGAGAAGGAATTGCTCCGTCAAGTCGCATTTCAGAGCAAGGGCCTGTGGCAGAGTCATCACTCCTATTTCCATTGAGCCAAACCTGTGGCAGAGGTTTGTTTTCCTTCTCAGGGGTCCGAGCGACACTCTGGCTGCCAGTTCTGCGAGAGAGACTGTCTGGGTGCGCTATACCCACTCCGGCTGGAGTGGCGACGAATCAAAAGGTACTGTTTGAAGCAGGACTGCTTCTATAACGAGTTAAGGCCTGTGTCTGCAACTTCCTTCTCCTTTCATCATCTTTCTCTATCTACTTGAAGTTGATGGTTGGCCATGTTGGGCCAGGAATAAAGCACAGAAAAATGACACCTTGCTGTTTGGACATTCTATCATTGCTCACATAATCTACATTCATCATACCCCTAGACATGCTAAGAAAGGTAACACGCCAATCCCAAAACAAACCAGCGGCTCCTGCGGGGGTAGCGCTACATCTACAAAAGAGAAATCTCATCCAAGGATTGCAATTGCATGTGCATTGCTTTAAAGATGCTAATGTTCTACTACTGTACACAATCAAGCTGCTGGATGTTGTTTGTCTGATGTTCTTACTACGGACCACTCTAAATGGCTTGCAATTCTGTTTTATGCCTTGTAATGTAACTTTGTCTACCTAATTTTATGTAACTTTACATTGTATATTGTAATGGCATTCATTGAATGTGAAAATAATAAATCATAAAAAAATATGTTTTCTTTCTATTAGTTTATGAACAAAAAGTTACTCAGCTCCCCAAGCATTACAACTAAAATGTTGTTTTTAATGTTTTACTCTGCATTACCAAAATAACAAGCTAATGTGCTTAGATGTCAAGCATCTTACATCCCTGCATAATTTCAGAGGAAAAAAAAATAGACTCCAAGCAAGAACTGACAATGTTTTATCCAGATTTGTCTAAGCTCTACCGAAGGCCCTTGCATTTCTCCCCAAGGTACTATGAAAATACAGAAAAATACATTTATTTTTAACTTACTCCTTGCATATTGTCCTTTATTCCAGCTTGAATTTTGTCTTTCTTGGTTAAGGTGTCATAAATCTGTGTTATCACAGAGCTGCCTTGGCTTGCAGATCTGGCAGCATATAATACCGGTTCAGGAAGGTCCCCCATAAAACGTAATATAATTTTCCAAACAGCTAATGAGGCCTAAAACAGAATATAACATTGTTATTTATCCTACAAATTTACAGAAAAAAAACAAAAACAAAACAGACATATTATTGTCAAAACTATAACCAGTACCAGAACATCGCCTTGGTCTTCGTGATATAGAAGTGGCTGGTATATTGTCTTTCGTATATGATTATCCGTTGCTGAGCCCTGAAAGTAGGTTGCAGCAAACTTGGGAAAAGTAAACTCTGTCAGGTGGTCAATGTCCTTTCCCAGCTTAAGAGGCAGGGCATCTAGGTCTGTTTCAACCAAAAATTGTGGAGAATCCATGTCCTGGAAAGAAAAGAGGATGGTTATTTGTAATTCTGCATAGCTATCAAACACGTTCTTATGTTCCACTACTGAGTCCTTCCTTTACAATAAACTGTTTTGGTACCTACATCATCAGGCAAAAAACCAAAGACTTGCTCCACCATGGCCATGTTTTCCTTCTCTTGGGCTTGAAGCATTTCCTTCTGCTTCATTCTCCTTTGCTCTTGCATGGCCAATTGTTGCCGACTCATGAACCCCTGTTACCAATAACAATATATCTTTAAAGACAATAGAGCTCATAAAACAAAATGAAAAGCAGTATCATTGCCTGTTATATAAACTGATTATTCTTACATTGTATTTTTGTTTCTGGTAACTCTTACGAGCCAGCATACCCCTGGTGTAAGTCTGTATAACCAATGCTGCTTTATTTTCTCGAGCAAGCCTCTGTCGCAGGAGATAACCTCTGCATCTTGACTGTAGTTTTGTAATGACCAACTGAGATTTCTTATACTGCTGGCGAAGCTGTCTACTTCTCACCAGTGCCTGCAACCTCTGAAAACCATGTCGCATCTAAGGTACAAGAAAGTGACTTGTGAAAATTTCTGAAAAGCAGGTGACAATGTTCACATTCTGCATTCACATGCTGACTTAGGTGCTACACAAACCAAAACAGTTAGATTACAACGTTCTAAAACATGAAAAATAGTACCTTCAGATATGTTTTCCTGCTATAGAATCCCCTCCACACTGCCTGGATCTTCACTGCAGCCTTTCTTTGTCTAAGAAACAGTTTCCTGCAAAGTAGGAGGGTAAAAGCTTCCAACTTAGTTTGTAAACCAAAAGTAAATGATGATCATCCGGACATAAGCCAACAGTAAATTATTTGCTAGGCCCCCTCTCCTCCTGATCTTACTGAGAGCTGCGGATCATCTTTTATATTCCAATACACCCCGCTCCCCTTTCCATTGAAACTTGTGCTTTTTCCTATTCCATTAATAATTCAATGACAGTTGTACATTTCCTGACACCTCTTAACAGCTTCAAGAGTCACCCACAGTAAATTGATATTAAGCTTCAGCAGTTGATTGTGAGCACTTAACCATTCTTTAAACCGTTTTTTTTTTTTTTTTAATAAACGAATACACTTAGATGGTAGTGTCTTATGCTTTTTTGTTTATTGATGATAAAGCCTCCTTTTATAGAAGAACCATGTTCTAAAATAAAACTTGCCCACATTTCTCAGTATCACCATCTAACAATTTCTAATACCAGCTGTTGTAACTATTTTCCTAAAGCATCTATGTAGAATAATTTATTGTCACTGCCTGTCCTGAGTGTCTTACTTCCCCCACCCATCGTATGTGTACTGGGTCCAACAACACTGGTACAGTTCAGCTATCTGTGTTACATGCAACATAGTAATATTAACTCTTAGAGCCCTTTCACACTGAAGCATCTTTGGAGCAGCTTTTGAGCGCTGAAAAAAACGCTCCAAAATGCCCCTCTCCATTTAAATTGATTGAAAAGCGTTGTAAAAACGCCTTACCCTTTCACACTGAGGTGTTGAGAAAAGTCCTGCAAGCAGCATCTTTGGAGCGCTGAAAAAAACGCTCCGAAAACGCCCCTCTCCATTTAAATTAATTGAAAAGCGCTGTAAAAACGCCTTACCCTTCCACACTGAGGCGCTGCTAAAACGCCCTAAAACTTTAGAGTCTTAGCGGTGCTTTGCAGTTGAGGCTTTGCTCGAATAACGCTGTAATAACGCTTGAAAAACGCTGTAAAAACGTTCGAAAAACACCCCAGTGTGAAAGGGGCCTTAATAAAGCGGAACTTCACTCAGAGGGGAAAGTTCCGCTTGTTTGCATCCCCCCCTCCACTCCGACATCTGTCCCCCCCCCCCCCAACTTTTCAAAATTGTTAGTCTCTTTATGTTGATGGTGCAAAAAATAAATAATTAAGAGGCTAATAGTGCTTATTTCAGTACTTCTTTACCCTCTGGTGAACTGGCCACTATACATATACAGCTGGTCTTCTCCCCTATTGTTCCAGGAGGACATACTGGTACCTAGTCACCATTAAAATGCTCAATGTTTTAACCCCTTCAATTCAGGCATGTTTCTTCATTTCCAAAAAATTGTGGTAAAAAAACACCTTGGGTTGTCTACTTTTCAAAAAGATGTAATTTCAAGTGTATCGTACTGTCCTGGCATTTATATTTACTCTGTTTAAAAACGTAAAGTAAGAAGCTGTGGTGGCTCAACGTGATTGGCACTGCGCTGACAAGCCGTTCACCTCTGTAGCCAAGGGTTCGGATCCCGGTCTCAGCTACACGTGAATTGAGTTTGGTGGTCTTAGCCTGGCTCCCGGTGGGTGTGCTATGCAAGGTAAGCCTGTGCTTAGTACGACCAACCCCCCCCCCCCCACAAAAACCAACACACTTGCACGCACATGAAATTGGTTTAACACACACATGCACTTTGGCCATGCGGTCTCCTAAAATAAAAAGAGGCGAAGGAACTACGGGGCTGGCTGGGTGGGCTAGGCCCCCTCACTCCCTCATAGGGGGAGTCCCTCTGCCCCATTGGGGTCCCGTTGGGCCCCCGTTGAGCTCCCAAGAGAAGCAGGTAGGGTGGGGTGAGTGGGAGGCCCCCCCTCACACCCGCCATTGCCACCAGGGGCATGGAGAAGGATGGCGATTGCCTCCGGAGGGAGGGTCTGCCTACTCCCAACTCCTGCAGTCTGGCTCCTCTCTCTTGAGTTCACGCACAAAAAAAAAAAATTTTTTTTGGTAATTGTTTTTTTCTACAGTAAAAAAAAAAACATGGTTATTAAACACCATCAAAAGAAAGCTTGATCTGTCTCAAAAAACTATATAAAATTAATTTGGAAACAGTGTTGCATGACAGAGTAATTGTCAGTCAAAGTATTACAACACTCAAAACTGGAACAAGGCCTTGTAATAAAGGGGATAATTAATGCCGTTACTGAAGTGGTTACGATCGTTCAAAGTCAGAGATCTTGCTATTTATTTAATCAAAACATAAAATGAGTATATTCTCACACCTGTATAGAAGAATGTTTAGTAACAGCTTAAAAAGCTCATACAATGCTCCCTTGCATCCGTTTATAGACCTGTTATTTCTAGCCACTGTCGCTCATGAAACTAACGATACAGTATATGTTATATTGGCATGTTAGCTTTTATTATCAGCTGATCGTAGCACACCCTGCTGTTGCCATTCTGTTGTCAACCAAAACATTTAGCTAATTCACCCTTTTTCAACTGGGGTGCCTTCTGTTTTCTTCAGGGGTGCCTTGGCAAAATGCCTAAAAATGACCCCAAATTGCCCAAACATTGCGTACAAGGCAGGCGATGGATCAAGCTTGCTTTTTTGTTACACAAAGCCACAGGTTTTCATTGTGCACAATTACAACCCTAGGTACTGTTCAGGCCAGCCGCTAGCATCCTAACCACCACTGACATTATTGGTTGATGAAGAGGACATTGGGCACCTGCATAGCATCCTTGTTTGACCCCATCCCTCTCTGTCAGCACTGTAGTCACGTTAGCCACGTGCTGGGTATGAGAAAGAAGAAATGCTGGATTGCCAGTGTTTAAATTTGTTTTGAAAGAATAAATAATCTCTAATGTTGGGTGTCCTATGTGTGTGAATGCTGCTATGTAAAATAAATTTGTTCGGTTTATTACATTTTAGAAGGGGGCACCTCAAGATCATCCATAATTTTAAAGGGTGCCTTGACTGCAAAAAGGTCAAGAAACACTGAGCTAATAACACAAAATATAACACTGAATCCAATAATCCAATACTTTAAAAACAGTTTACAAATTTTCTGGTCTGAAATGCAGCCGTATAGAAAATGAGAGTGATATTGGTTCTGTGGGGCCCTGTAAGCTTCAAATTCAGAATACATCAATCTGAGTGTTGTGTATTTGTCATGTTCTGTGTATTGCCATTTCAAGAAAATGTTATGGCATTTCTGCTTTAGGAGCTTTAAGATATAGTAGGAGTTGTAGGAGTAGGATGTTTTTTTGATTAATAAAGATGGTGACCCGTTAACACGTTTTCACTTCTGAGAAAGAAAAAAAGTGATGAAGATGGATCAACTTGGCATGTGAGCAGGCTAATAACTGTTCAAGACTATTTGGTAAGGCAGAACACTACTCATTATAGGCTTATTTAGGAAGATACGTCTAGCTCCACCTCACAGCCACAAACATTTGGAGGCCTGGACAACAACTTCCATTCTTATGAACTGTAGTGTGTTCAGAACACACCTAAACTTTGCCTAGGCACATGACTGACTATGTATTTTATAATGTTATCAAGTTTTGAAGTGTAACGGTGGGAATGTTGTACATTTGTTATGCTATTTGGTATGCTATTGTAAGGAAATGTTATGGCATTTTTGCTTTTAGAGCTTCAAAACATAACTAAAGAGAGCTTTACTTACTGTCCTTTGCCAGCACCAGCATCTTCTTCTGTGTGCCAGTCTTCAGCCATCTTTATTGTGCCGGGATAACTGGCTCCTGCGCATGCAAAGTAGTGACGTCATCCCAGCACACAGGAATTTGGCCGACACTGTAAGCTGTGCTACACATGTAAAGCTCAGGAGAACAGGCAAGTAAGTGGATTGTTTGCAGAAGAGACCATTGCTATCTCTTCTGCAAAAAATAGTTTGCCGGCTCACAATGAGTAACTGTTTAAATTTACTTACACTTTAGGAGATAGTGGGAAGAGTAAAGCCCCCATACACACTATCAGTTTCCTTGCAGGTTTTTCTAATATGAGGTTTAAATTCATATTAGATGGTTTTGGAAAACTGCTGCCACTGCTGAGACACTGAGTATAGTCACAAGAAAGAAAAGAAAGCACAACAATACTAATATGCAATGTGTACTCTACCTGTCTTTATACCCTCTTAAAACATTCTGAATAATGACAGCTTTGTGAATGAGGGCTTTTTCACGCTCCACCTCCAGTTTGGTGTCATGGAAATCCTGAACAAAGAAAAAAAAAAAACTTCTATATTAGTTGGAAATTGGGAAAAAAATATCTGGCAGAAACATTTATATATACACACATTAATTGCACAGTACTTTATTGTAAGACTTGTTATGTACATGTTAGAATAAAAATGTGCACTAGTATTTTGGACTTTGTGATATATTTTAGCATCTTTAGAGTAAATATAATAACAGAGCAAACTAAATTTTAAGTTCCTTCCAAGTTTATACCACTGTATACAATATGGATAATTATGACTCTGATATGAGTCAATAATTATTGTATATATATATCCTTGATACAGGGATTTTCATCATATATGTGTAGCACCCTCTACCATAGGTTAGTGCTAGAGGTGAGGATTTTTTTGTGGTAGCTGCCAAGCAGGTAAATTTAGGCCGATCTATGCTTCAGGCTAGGCCTGCTTGTTTTGATCTGGGGGCAGGGAGTGGTTAGTGTAGCAGTGGGTGTGACCACCTGTGCTTCAGTTCTTGGGAAACTTCCCTGCTTCCAATGAGAATATTCTGGAAGAGGGGCAGGGCTAGGAGCTGGAGGAACTCTGTAATTGGCAGAGGGCAGGCCTCTTTCTTAAGCTCAGGTCCAGCCCACTGGAAGGGTGTTGACTCAAGTTAGAAAAGATACAACATATGGAAAACCTCTACACGTGCCACATCTCAAATCTAGATAGAAATGTTTGCAAGAATCAGTCCTGCTGCTGACAAACTTTACCGGCACCTACATGAGACAGAGTCAAATATATATATAAAATATATCAAAACTTTATTGTACAAACAATTTTATATAAAAAAAATCATGCATCATGCATTTGGTGATTCATTAAAAGACAATAAAGCCATAATATGATACATTTGTCCCACTTAGGACTACCATACATACACCTCCCATAAAATTATCAGTGGTTCCGATAAAAAAAAATATATGCGCTTGGTCAATGCGTTTAGCTGATTGCGTAGCTTTTTCAGGACCAATCAATCAATGTATCATATGCTGCTGAATGTGATAAGATACATATCAATTTATTACACAAAACAAAATATATATATATACCAGCCCTCAAAAAATCCACTCGCCCACTCGCATTTTGTAAGTGGATTTTATGGGCTGGCGAGAAGGGCTGCCTGGGACCTCGGGGGGGGGGGGGGCAAGCACCGGTGATCAGAGGGAAAGAGAGGAGAGCCGCATGCTGGATGATCGAGCAGGGAACATCACAGCTTTCATTTCAATAGCTGTGTGTTCCCCACGCCGTGCGCTGTCACATATGCCCCTCCTCTTTTTCCGGGACTTTGATAGACAGATCACCGTCCAATCCTAGGACAGGTGACATGTATCGAAGTTTCCCGGACAAGGGGGAGGGGCTTATGTGATGGTGCACTGCAGGGCAACACACAGCTATTGAAATGAAGGCTGTGATGTTCCCTGCTCTAATCATCCAGCCAACGGTTCTCTTCCCATCCACAGGTAGGCTGAATTATGGGGGACACACAGGCTGCATTATGGGGGGCACACAAGCTGCAGGCTGCATTATGGGGGACACACAGGCTGCATTATGGGACACACACACACAGGCTGCATTATGGGGGACACACACACAGGCTGCATTATGGAACACACACACAGGCTGCATTATGGGACACACACACAGGCTGCATGGCAGACACGGGCAGGCGGCATTGGTGGGCACAGATAAAGTTGTTAATATTTTTATAACTTAATTCTGCATAAAACAGAATTAAGTTATTCAAAACAAAACATAAAAGTAGTGTCATTTCATGAGATAATTTATGAGGACGGGATTAGAGGCGGGGCATGGTAGGAGTTAGGCGGGCAACTGGTGGCGAGTAACCCTTGAGGCCTGGCTAGTAATTTTTGAGCCCTGTATATACTGTATCTATATATATATATATATATATATATATATATATATACATCTAGTATCTCGTAAATCACTCACAGAATGTATGGCGAATGGCCGCGTAGCGTGGCTTGCATTCTTGACGTCATCATGCCGTTCCCAATGAGGAAACACGGAACATATACGAGCAGGAGAAAGAGGTGAAGCCGCCGGCCCTCCATCGCATTTGGATATACATACACCGCTGTCTGATATCTTCAATTCTGTAAGTGCATTACTTTTATGGCTCAATAAATACGCCTTTGGTATTATGCTATGGTCTTTTCTCTCTCTGATTCGTTTGAGATAAGCAGACAGCACCCCAGACACATCACAGAGGGTCCGGAGGGAGACCTAAAATCCCCTTGCTTACAGAGACTACCGTAATAGTGGTCATTTAAACAGGGTAAGGAGACTACAATACTACTCTCGGGTGTCTTCCCTGGTGAATGAAGTCTACTCTATCCCTTTATCTATTCTACGGATGACTATCTGGATTAACTTTTTTACATTATATACGGATCAGTTCCACACGTTTTTTTTCACTCATCACATATTAGTGTGAATTTCTTTTTCTTTATTTTTCAATATTTATTTACTGTGTTCACCATTGATGTTTTCAGTGTCACTCATAGATTGTTCACTTGTGATATTGTTGTGATATTTTTTATCTAAATTTAATTCTATTACATTTTACACTTTATCACTCATTAGTGTACCACTGTTACACGTCTTTTCGATCCTTCACTAGGATCTTTTTTCAATTTTTATGTAGCGCTGTACCCCATATTTTCCACATGTTTTAACAATTTTTGTATCACAAATTTTGGTACTGGCAGCTCACTCATGTATTATTACATTAAATTTTTACCTCTATTCACAGTTATATCTAGCGAAGTGATTTCCTTTTTATAGCTTTTATAATTTTATTTTTCAGGGTCTTTGCAGGTATATACTGTTTGGGGATTTATTTAACCTACAGGCCTCAAATGATTATTTTTTGTATGCAAAACAAAAACAAAAACGGCTTTGCAGGGGTGCTCAACCTTTTGAAGCATGAGGGCCACCTAAGTTATTTGGTAACTGGTCGCGGGCCACAATGAGCGGAGCAGGTGGATGGCATGCTCTGCTATACTGTAACCACTGCATAACAGATATGCCCATATATACACTGATTTTAGTAATAAACTGACCTTTAATAACAGTATTCTATTCTATTCCACCCCAGAGCAGGAGGTCGCAGGCCATATCAGAGGGCTCCATGGGCCACATGTGGCCCCCGGGCCACTGGTTGGGCACCCCTGGGTTAGAGAGATATATTTATAACTACATTTGTAGGAAGTATCATTAATTATTACCTTTAGGAACAGTTTTGTTTTTCCTACTTTCCAGTCTTCATGTTTTCCGATAACAGCACCACAAATATCAACACTGCAAGCCTGGTGATCCCACTAATAAAGATAAATGAATATCTTTATATCTTTTGCAAGAAAAATGCAAATAATGCAAAAGGTATATAAAAAGCTTTACACAACATGAGGCTATAAGTGTCCATAAGTTAATTAATCTAAAGTTCTGATATCAATTATCTTAACATAAAGGATCTTTCCAAAATTTGCAGCACCTAAAATATGTGACAAATAGGCACCTGCACCTAATCCTGCTCCTCGATTCAAAGGATATATATATATATATATATATATATATAGAGAGAGAGAGAGAGAGAGAGAGAGAGAGAGAGCTATACATATAGCTATATATATATATATATATATATATATATATATATATATATATATAAACATTTCCTATTATCAGGGTGACTACTGTGAGAATTATGGAGCTTTTATATATTCTTACTACCTCTGCAACTATGAAGGAATGGGTGGATAAACTGAATATGTTTATTTTGTAAAATTTACAGCACAACTATATGACAGATATTCACATTTCTAGGAGGTGTGGCTTCCTTGGATACAGTTCATCAACGGGTGCTATTCAGGTGCTATTATCTGGGCAGCCCTCCCCTCCTTAACCCCTCTCTCCTAAAGTTATCTTTTATTTCTTTAACTCCCTTTTTTATTAAACCCTAGGCTGCTACCTCTACAAATCTATGACTAACTTCATAAGTCTCTCTCCCTGATGTACTTGTTGTACAATATTATTGAAAAGGCTTATTTGTCATTTATGATTGATCCTATGAGCATGACAGTAGGACAATTCTGTTGAATAATGTTATTTTTCCTCTCTCTTTGTAAGCATGTTTAAACTTCAATAAAATATATTGTTAAAAAAAGTGCTAGCAATGTGATTTTGTATGTTTCACTCTTTGCTTTGGAATTATGTACGTTCATTTAATCGATTAAAACCCCTCAAACTAAACGTTTTATAAAGTAGACAATAAGCAATAATTTGACTTACCGCAAATTTACCAGCCCAGCCCAAGCTGCTTTGTTTTAATTATGGCCGGAGCAGAACTTTTAAATATAAGGTTTTCAATGTTGCTAGTCTTTATAATACTATACATTATCATTTATCAGACTGGGTTATATTTTACCGTCTTGCGACTTTCAGAATTTAATGGCAATAATACTCGAAATCTGTGAAAGAAATCAGAGAAGATGTAACGGATTGGGTATCCTGCTTTTCGGATTCGTATGGTCTCCATCATTCCAGAGTATCTTAGTTGCCGAATACAAAGCTCGCGATCAAAGAACTGAGAAACACAAGAAAAACATATTTTATTGCTGCCCTTGTGGACCCTTTAACTCGACCCATTTAAATCAATTTATTGTGGTCTTAACCCTATTTTGACCCGCAATGCAAGTCTCCTACCTTTCCTAAATACACAAATATGACTATGTACCAAAACCAAAAAAATGTTTTAGGACGATTCGGTTTTGCTTAAAGTGAAACCTTAAAATGTACAATTTATTTAAATAATATGCCTGGGGATATTCTTAACCTGTCTGTATGTAGCCTACTACAGAAAAACTGACAAAGAAAACAAAATGTAATTCATGGCGTCCGTAAATAACCAAATTATTTTAGACAAGGTTATAGTATAGATGTACTGTAATGGGGGACCCAATAGAAAAAAAAGATGTAGGCCTCGTACACACGATCAAATCTGTCTGCTGGAAACGGTCTGCTAGACCGTTTCAGCAGACATATTCGATCGTGTGTACGGGCAAACAGACGGATTTGGCCACCCGACAGATTGGAAAGCATGCTTACCAATCTGTCGGCTGGGAACCTGTCCGCCCGACATGTCTGCTGGTTAGTACGCTAACCAGCAGACATGTCTTCTCGCACACGTGCCAAATGGTTTCGACGCATGCGCGGAAGTGTTTTACTTCCTGGTGCGGTGACGTGGCAGCGTCAACGTCACCGCCACGTCACCGTGCCGTCTGGCGGCAGGGATTTTGGTTTGATCGTGTGTACACGATCAAACCAATATGTCCCCAGCAGACAGATTTGTTCAAATCGGTCGGCCCGACCGATTTGAACAAATCTGTCTGCTCGTGTGTATGGGGCCCTAGAGTTCCCCCTAAAAATACATACCAGATCCTCATCCTTGATAACGGTCTTGTATGACTGTCAAGAGAGACTCAATGCAAAGAAAAAATAACTAATAAACTCAGGGACCCTCAAAATCTATTCCAGAACTTTATGTGAGCATGCAGCCTGGCAGGCCAGAAAAAGGGGAGATGGATACCTTACCAGGGGGCAACCTTGTCCCGATGTTGGGAGGTTACCCCTACTCATTCATTAAAAAAATTAAATAGTAAATAAAGACACATACTTTTTGAAAAATACTTTGTTAAAAAAAAAAATGTCCCATGATGTAAATCCATTATCAATCCTGTCATACAGCAATGCAGATCCTAGTCATTAATGATGAACCCATGAAGTCACTGGCCAAATATAGTCAAGTCCATATGTCACCTGGGAGACCAAAATCCCTCTGCTTATATTTGGTGCTTCTTCAAGATTGACAAGGATCTTCATTAATGACTTAAGCCCCGGACCAATATGCTGCTAAATGCCCAGAGGTGCTTTTACAATTTGGCACTGCGCTGCTTTAACTGGTAATTGCGCGGTCATTCAATGTTGTACCGAAACGAAATTTGCGTCCTTTTCTTCCCACAAATAGAGCTTTCTTTTGATGGTATTTAATTGCCTCTGCGATTTTTAGTTTTTGCGATATAAACCGTAATTTTGAAAAAAAATTATTTTTCTTATAACAAAAAGTAAAAAATATCGAATAAACTAAATTTTAGTCAAACATTTAGGCCAAAATGTATTCAGCCACATGTCTTTAGTAAAAAGAAAAAATCGCAATAAGCGTATATTTATTGGTTTTCGCAAAAGTTATAGCGTCTACAAACTAGGGTACAGTTTCTGGAATTTACACAGCTTTTATTTTATGACTGCCTATCTCATTTCTTGAGGTGCTAAAATGGCAGGGCAGTACAAACCCCCCCCCCCCAAATGACCCCATTTTGGAAAGTAGACACCCCAAGGAAACTGCTGAGAGGCATGTTTAGTCCATTGAATATTTTTTTTTTTTTGTCCCAAGTGATTGAATAATGACAAAAATAAATAAAAAATTTACAAAAAGTTTAACTAAATGATATATTGCTCACACATGCCATGGTTATATGTGGAATTGCACCCCAAAATACATTCTGCTACTTCTACTGAGTACAGGGATACCACATGTGTGGGACTTTTTGTGAGCCTAGCCGCGTACAGGGTCCCGAAAACCAAGCACCGCCTTCAAGATTTCTAAGGGCATACATTTTTGATTTCACTCCTCACTACCTATCACTACCTATCACAGTTTTGAAGGCCATAAAATGCCAAGATGGCACACAACCCCCCCAAATTACCCCATTTTGGAAAGAAGACACCCCAAGCTGTTTGCTGAGAGGCATGTTAAGTCCATGGAATATTTAATTTTTTTGCCCCAAGTGATTGAATAATGACCAAAAAAATAAATACATTTACAAAAAGTTGTCACTAAATGATATATTTCTCACACATGCCATGGGCATATGTGGAATTACACCCCAAAATACATTCTGCTGCTTCTCTTGAGTATGGGGATACCACATGTGTGGGACTTTTTGGGAGCCTAGTCACGTATGGGACCCCGAAAACCAATCACCACCTTCAAGATTTCTAAGGGCATACATTTTTGATTTCACTCCTCACTACCTATCACAGTTTTGAAGGCCATAAAATGCCAAGATGGCACACAACCCCCCCCAAATGACCCCATTTTGGAAAGAAGACAACCCAAGCTATTTGCTGAGAGGCATGTTAAGTCCATGGAATATTTAATTTTTTTTGCCCCAAGTGATTGAATAATGACCAAAAAAATAAATTTACAAAACGTTGTCATTAAAGCGGAGCTCCAGCCGCGGGAATTTTTTTTTTTAAAGTCAGCAGCTACTAACAGTGTAGCTGCTGACTTTAAATAAGGACACTTACCTGTCCTAGGCGCCCGCGCTGACGGCCCCCCCCGATGCCGGTCCCACGATCGCTCCGGGTCCCGCGCCGCCATTCACACTATGGGAAACAGGCAGTGAAGCCGTGCGGCTTCACTGCCCATTTCCTACTGCGCCTGCGTGAGTCTCATGCTGGCTTGTGAATGGGCGCGCTGCTCTCTGAGAACACACAGTTCCCAGGAAGCAGCGCGCCCCATTCACAAGGAGAAGAACAAGAAGAAAACACACCGCGGTTCAGGAAGAGGCAGATTACGGACTTCCGCATAGCAACAGCTATTTCGGGTGAGTATTTTATTTTTTTCAGGTTTTTTATTTTTTCCAAACAACATTGTAAAATGTCCTAGATTTCGGGGTCCCGTACGCGGCTAAGCTCCCAAAAAGTCCCACACATGTGGTATCCCCGTACTCAGGAGAAGCAGCAGAATGTATTTTGGGGTGCACTTCCACATATAACAATGACATGTGTGAGAAATATATCATTTAGTGACAACTTTGTGCAAAAAATAAATCAGTTTGTCATATTCCCGCAACTTGTGTCAAAATATAAAATATTCCATGTACTCGACATGACTCTCGGCAAATAGCTTGGGGTGTCTACTTTCCAAAATGGGGTAATTTGGGGTTTTTTTTGTGCTATTTTGGCATTTTATGGCCTTCGAAACTGTGATAGGTAGTGAGGAGTGAAATCAAAAATGTACACCCTTAGAAAGCCTGAAGGCGGTGATTGTTTTTTGGGGTCCCGTACGCGGCTAGGCTCCCAAATGTGGTATCCCCGTACTCAGGAGAAGCAGCAGAATGTATTTTGGGGTGTAATTCCACATATGGGGGGTGTATGCTTTGCGCGTGGGTGTAAGCGTTACTGGCACTAACTAGCTACCTAGCGGCACCAGTGACACTAATACAGCGATCAGAAAAACGATCGCTTAGTGACGCTGGCAATAGGGGGTGATAGTGTTAACTCTAGGGGCAATCAGGGATTAAAACCTTAATTAGAAAATGTATGGGCGTACCTAACTCTGTAAAAACCTGGCGGGCGAACCTCAAAAAATAACTAGCTACCTAACGACACTAATACAGCGATCAGAAAAACGATCGCTTAGTGACGCTGGCAATAGGGGGGGTAGGGGTCTACCCTGGACCTAACACTAACTGCCTGACACTAACTGCCTGTCACACTGACACTAAATGCAGTGATCAGTAAATAAATGATCACTGCTATTTAGTGACACTGTGACAGGGGACTGGGGGGAGACTGGGGGGGGATTTGTGTGCCTATGTGTACTGGTGTCAGTGTAGTGCTTGTACTACTCACTGTTGTGATGTCTCCTCTCCTCCGCCAGACGAAAATACCGGCGGGAGGAGAGGTGACATCACTTCCTCCTCTGCCTGTGTTTAAAGTTCAGGCAGAGGAGGAAGCGGATTGGCTGGGAGCGATCGCGAGGGGGTGGACAAAAACGAACAGCCGCCCCCTCGTCCCGGATCACTCCCAGACACTTAGCGACCGCGGCACGCAGTGGAGGGGGTCCCGATCGGACACGCGACCCGCTTGAAGGCAGAGACGTACATGTACGCCCATCTGCCTGTACGTCCCATTCTGTGGATGTACATAGTCGTGCGGCAGTCCTTAAGTGGTTAATGGATGCCATAATTGTTTATGGATTTACATCCTAGTAAATTTTTGGTGTATTTTTTAGGAACTAGTCTAAAAAGTGAGTGTCTTTATTAGCTATTTACATTTTTTTTTGTGAATGAGAAGGGTTGCTATGTGCCACTTTCTCATTCACATGGTAGGAAGCCAACATCCGGAGATCCTAGATTCTGAAAAGCACCCTGCCATCAGTCCCCTACAACCTTTTGAGCCAAGGTTGTGGAGAAGAAACCCTTGTGCACATCAACATCGGACAAGGTGCCCTCCCCATATTGAGGGAATGTGGCCTGGTATGATTCGGAAGGAAAGGGGGTCACACAGTCTTCCTTCCCCTTACCTGGTGTGCATGTTTAGATAAGGGTCTGGCAAGGATTTTGTGGGGGACCACAAGCTTTTTTCCCTTTTTTTACACAATGTAAATCAGACAGAAACAAGGGGGCAGATTCACAAAACAATTACGCCTGTCTAACTGGTGTTAGACAGGAGTAATTTCAAATTTCCCGCGGCGTATCACTAGTTTGAATTCTCAAACCATGATACGCCGGCTTCGGGCTTCGATCCGAGAGGCTTACGTCTTCGTAAGCCTTCGGATCTACGCTGCCATCTATTTGCGGCGGCTGGGAGGAGTTCGCGTCGTTTTAATGCGTCGGGATATGCTAATGTGTTTTTACGGGGATTCACGAACAAACGAGCGAGCGGCGCAGTCGTTTTCGTCTATTTTTTTATACGTAAAGTTAGAGCAGCTTTTTGCTGCTCTAACTTTACGTAGCCCATGTTAAGTATGGCCGTCGTTCCCGCTTCGAATTTATTTAATTTTTTATTTTATTTACGTAACTCGTCGGGACGTGGATCGCCCGTAAAGTACGCTACATAAACAACGAATGACGTCACGACGTGATTTCGCGCAATGCACGGCGGGAAATTTGCGAACGGAGCATGCGCAGATCGATCGCCGCGGGAACGCGCCTAATTTAAATGTTTCACGCCCCCTACTCGTCTATATGGATTGCGACGGGAGAAATACACTACGCCGCCGTCGTTTACCGTAGAAAATCTACCTGAATTCCACGTAGAGCAAGGTAAAAAACGGCGGCGTAGCGTATTTCTGCTACGCTACGATAATCCATTTCTATGTGAATCTGCCCCAAGGTTTGGATTGAACTGGCAGACTACCCCTACTTTTATAAAACATAAAACTATAACCAGCGACATTGTCTACCTAACATCCTTTAGTGTACTATACTGTAGGTTTTACAAAGGCCTTGAGTTAATTTCCATGTCAAAATTTATTGGCAGTTTTTGAGTGTTTAATAGATTTATTAAACTTAACTGTATGTAAACCTTTGCTACTTAAAGTGTATCTACAGTAAAGACATTTTTTTATTGGATATGGTAAGAAAGGGATAAAATCCCTGTTAAGTTTTTATTGCTATGTCTCTATTGAGGAAATTCAAGATTCTAAAGTTGTCATTTAAACAAGAAGGAAAGGGAAAGGAATATCTTTTAATGGGGGCACTTGTTCAGGTAATAACGATCAAAAGAGGATTTACTTATTTTTTTAGAGATTTTCTCTAACTCACTGTTATGCCTCCAACACAGGAAGTAAAAGTAAATCTTCCTGTTGGGACACAGACAGCAAAAGTGCTTGACAGAGGTTCTAACAATTCCCTACTCTTTCCAAAGTAAAAAAAAAAAAGGCTTTGGATACATTTTTGTTGTTTACCACTGAACTAAAAGTATTTCCCTATATCATTTTCATATATCTAGTACAATATTTCTGAGAACAATTACCATAAACAAAATTAATTTACCACACTGAAAAAAGGATACTAAGTTACCTGGTCTTTACCCTCAGCTAAACGCCTATTTGTAATCCTAAACCTAGAATTTAAATCTAACCCCAAACTCAAGATTTGTCATAATAATTTCAGTGATCACAATAACAATAAAAAATGATACCATTAAAGATACAAATATTGTGCCAAGCTATTTATTTATTTTTTCTTCTAAAATGACAAGACCGAAACTTGGTACTGAGATAACATGCCAAATATCTATACCAAAAGAATATGTTCCCGTCAGGCTTCTACAGAAGCATATTATACTGTGTGTTATTTTAATATGCATAAAATGATCTGCAATGAACTGAAAAGTGGACATAAAGATGCAGATGATTAACATTACTCTGAAATATATTTTTATATGTATATACAGCTTTAGAAACAAACCTACAAAACAGGTCACACATACCAATGGCTTCTTAAACTCATTGGGCTTAATACAACGAATAAAGTACGGCTGGCAATTTCCCAGAATTTTCATCAGCTGTTCCAGTGACTGCTTGAACTGTCCTCCAAGAGTAGGTAAAGACTTGTTTGTGTCTGAGATCTGCAGGTGAGCAGAGGACACAAAGGATTAAACACTGCTTAATTTAGAATGAACATCTACTTGGAAAACATGGGTCGTGTTGTCCTAATACTATATAATGTTCCAATACTTATGGTTGTCCTACTTGCCCTGATAGGTTAAATTTGGAAGGCTATCTCTGCCATATGAATGTTTTTGTTTACTGTATACTGGAAATCTTGTATAGTCACTTATCTGGCGCTGCATGTGTAGTAGTCACATTTCATTACTAAAAAAAAAAACAGTGAAGAGGCACAAACAGGAGCAAGCAATTTTAAGAGAAAATGGGTACAATTTACATCTACTTTATTATTTATGCAACATTAAAATAGGTTTTACTGCCAAAATGATCTGTAGTTCTATTTTAAGTTTCTATTCAGTTTAATGCAAGGTATGACATTTTCTTTAGATTTTTTATTACTATTACTATCTATTTTTAGATCTATGGTATTTTTTCCATAGAAAATCCTGGTTTACCTCTCAGTTGAACGCCTGTGCAATTGTGTTCATTATAAGACAATGCTTCTGCTCCTACATGAAATTGTACTCCCTTCTTCAGTCCCTGTCACAGTTCAGACGCTGAGGAGCAAATTGAGGGTTGCAACAGGGAAGGGGTGGGTTTGCTAGCGAAGGGATTAAGGAGCTTTAAGGAAGACCAGTGTAGAACAATGGTGATAAGGAAGCCATTGCTATATTGGGCATTGTGGGCCTGAATATTAATCAAGGGTCAGGCAAATGGTTTCTTTGAAAGGAGGGAGCTCTAAAAATAGCTATTTTTGGCAAATAAACTGTAAATAATAATTTATTAAAGGGATTGTAAAGGTAAAAAATGTTTTCCCTAAAAAGCTTCCTTTACCTTAGTGCAGTCCTCCTTCACTTGCCTCATCCTTCCATTTTGCTTTTTAAATGTCCTTATTTCTTTTGAGAAATGCTCACTTCCTGTTCTTCTGTCTGTAACTACACACAGTAATGAAACACTTTCTCCCTAGTGTAGAGAAAACCTCTTGAGGGGGCGAGCAGGAGGGTCAGGATGCTATCTACTTTGCAGATAGAGAAAGGAGCTGTGTATTAGTGAGCGTCCTGACACTCCTGCTCGCCCCCTCACCCCTCAAGAGGCTTTCTCCACACCAGGGAGAAAGTGTTGCATTACTATGTTAAGTTACAGAAAAACAGGAAGTGAGAATTTCTCAGAAGAAATAAGGATATTTAAAAGCAAAATGGAAAGAAAAGGTAAGTGAAGGAGGACTGCACTAAGGTAAAGGAAGCTATTTAAGGAAAAATGTTTTACCTTTACAACCCCTTTAACTTGTAAAAAAAAATTTAAAAAAATTCAGAGACAATAAAAAGTGCATAAAACAACCAAAAGACAAATGCCCAAGTTATTCAAGTCTTGAAAGTGTTTCATTTTAATGTGCACAATAAACCTTTACAGGCAGTAAGCTGAATGAGGAGTACCTTCTGGCTGTTGAAGCCTGCGTTTCGGATAATTCCACGAACGGAAGCATTATTAGCACTTTTATCTAGCTGGAAGACCTGCTTCAAGAATTTATTGGTAGAAGAGTGGATCATAAGGATAAAATCTGTACTCAGCAAGTCACGGTTCTTGTCCAGAAAGCCTAAATCAGAAAAAAAATGAATATTATGCATCCATAAAACTGCAATTGTTTTTTTCAGAATCTGTTCATTGACACCAAGTACAGCATTATCAACTTTAATATTGCTTGTAACATGCATGTTTGGTAATGCAGAATATTCACAAAAACTTTTTTTAAGGCCTTGTTATTTACTTGTTTTGGTTTGGTATGGTTTATTACTTCTAAAGCAGGGATATGCAATTAGCGGTCCTCCAGCTGTTGCCAAACTACAAGTCCCATGAGGCATAGGGAGACTCTGACAGCATCAAGCATGACACCCAGAGGCATGATGGGACTTGTAGTTTGGCAACAGTTGGAGGTCCGCTAATTGCATATCCCTGTTCTAAAGTAACCTTTTCTCTAGTTGGGTTTCTCAAAGGGTAATGTAGTTTGGGGAGGTTAGGTAGGTAGCAAAGTTCGGTAAGGAAAAGTGTGTGTGTGTGTGTGTTTGTTGGTTGGGGGGGTTGGTAAATGAGAGAGGATTGGGAGGGAGAATGGTGAGTTAGTGGGAATGTGTGGGAATGTGTCTACCATCTGGGCTCATTATTGTTATGTCTGAGTAAAAAGGGTAGCTTTAAACTTAATGCGTTATAACAAAGCAATTCCAGTGCAAATGTAAAATATGGAATTTCAAGCATATGTAACAGGTCATGATTATCCACAAATCTGGAACCTGAATCTTAGCACTTTATCACAACTCACCTCAATTAAAATGGTTTTACACCGCAGACAATGATAATATAAAATGTAGAAATTACTTAAACATTGGCAATGGGATATAGAGTCTTGTATTTTATAAAGCTACATTCCGATGGGTAATTAGCACACCCTGCCACATTCAGTGGCAAGAATCTGTGAATCCTATGCCTGGAATGACAGGTGTGTATGAATAGCTGCAGCTGCTCAGCCCATACAATTCACTGAAATGCTGACGGTGGCTGCAGTTAATCATGATGGTCTGAACAGCCAGCGATTACCAGCGGCGATCGTGAATGGATGTATGCAGACAACGTCCAACCATCGTCATCTGTCCCTAACTGCATCGAATCGCTGGTTGTGCAAACAGCCATGAGTAGCTGATGTTTCCTGTCATTGCATTGTATAAGCTGAGCCACTGCAGGTATTCATACTCACCTGTCATTCTAGTAACAGGAATTCGCTGAAAATTGCAGGGTGAGCTAATCACCTATGGGCCGATTGATCTGCATGCAGTGATATCTTTTGTGCAGAGCACAATCATTAAGGCCTGGGACCAGGCAGAGACTGCAGTCATGTAGACAATCTAACATTAATGCGTTTCCCGACATAGAGATGAGCATCCACTGTGTACAGTAATTAAAATACAGAGTTCTTCTGAAAAGTGCTATCCAAACTCATTACATACTGTAACTTAGTAGATGTTGCATTAGGAGGGATGTGCCGAGTCTGCGCCCACTTCAACAGTCCAGCATACCTCTGTTACTTCACTCTCAGTAACAGAATGGAGTCCTGTTGAGCACATGGTGCAGGCCTGATGCATGCCCATAAACTCCTTCCTTTCCATACCCCGCGACCAGACCATAGATCTCCATAATGTGAGTTCACATCCGGTTTCTATTGGATACCGACCACAAGGGAGGGAGCCAGACAACGATCCCCTCAATACTGGAGGACCAAGTACCATGCCTAATGACTGTTCGCTTGGTGTTTGGAACTTGTGTTCTTAGCAACGGCATTTCTCTCTGCATTCCTTGTCCTGTCCTAATTCTTTTGTAGTAGCTGACCCTCATACCCCTTTGTGCTTCACAAATCTTGGTTCTTTAGATACGCTAGAACCCACATGTACCCCTTTGAATAACTTCAGACCAGGCTTAGAACAGTTAATGTAACTTTAATGGATAAACTTCAACATAACAGTTCAATATGAACAATGTTCATTTTCTAACCCTAACCACAGTTGTGTGGCTCCCCAGGCATACCTCCATGAGGTGATAGTTCATGCTGGTAATCTCCATGACTTGGATGTCCTCCGGGAACCCTGGTGCCCTCAGTGGACTGCAAGGCGCAGCAATCCTCATACGAGCTGAAAGCGGGAACATAGCCAACCGAGGCTATCGGACCTCAGCCTTCACACATAACTTAACCCTTTCCCCCAGCCTGGGCCAGTCGCTTACTTACTGAACCAAAATTGACACAACCTGCTTACACACCCCTTTGACTGCAGTATAATACTCACCTTCTGTTTCATAATATACAATTCCTGCAAAATGGTTTATTCCAAACTTCGTGTCATGCACACTTTTAGATGCAATGTAAATGTTACTTTTGTTGTGAATGCTATTAAGTTTGGTCAGCATGGTAGCATCTGTTCCCTACAAAAAAAACATAGATGGTTAAAAAATTCCAGTGGATAGTGTGCAACCTTAGGTGTAGGATACGATCTAATAAAAAACTGTTTTCAAATATCAAAGGATAAGAAGGCAGTACCCTGAGCTTCAAGGAGACCCAATCTGATTGGCTGCTGGTAAAAACAAAAACTTGGGAGAGGGAGTTGGAGAAAGAATATTCCCCAGACCAATGGCGTAAGGCTCTTGGTGTGATGTATGCGGCCACTAAGTGTGTAAACTCGTGGGAACTCACCCAGAAAATGTTATTGAGATGGTATTTGACCCCATGTAGGATTGCAAAGTTTGCTCCGCAGGCCTCAGCCTGCTGCTAGAGGGAATGTGGGGAATTAGGCACCTTATACCATATTTTATGGTCCTGCCCTTTGTTGTCCAGCTACTGGAGGGAAGTCTTCCAATTACTTTCCCATATCTTAGGTTTAACAATTCCAGCGACGCCAGGCCTGGCACTGCTATCACTGGGCATTGAGGTACTTACAACGGGAATGAGAACTATAGCCGTACACGTCTTCCTAAGTGCAAGACTAGTGTTCGCCCGAAACTGGAAAAAAACAAATATCCATTCTTTACAGGAGGGGATCAGAACTACTCACACGCATGCCACATACAAAATGCTGTTCACCTTTACGCAAAACTCTCTCCAAAAAATACATCCCCTGTGGCAGTTATGGTTTGATTGGTACGAGAAATATAAGACATTTTGAAATATTAGCTATTATTATGCTATTGCTAATTCTTGGTTCTTTAGCGCAGTTTAACTCTGACGGATGGGTGGATGATTGTTACCTTTGTTTATTTTACTCTTCTGTTTATTTTACTCTACTTTTATTTTATTTTGTCATACCTCTCCAGGTCTATTCTGACTTGTAAGGTTTATCTGGTGTTGTACAATTTAACGGTATTGCGCTATAAACGCATGTTGCTGTTGCATCAGCTATAGACCCTGTATTTTGTTATTGTATTAACTGAAAAAAATTTAAATAAAGAATTATTGACATTAAAACACAAACTTGTATTCATTCTGTTTTTTCTACATAAGGATTAATTCATTAAAGACTGATAAATGTAGTAGGTCAGTGCTTGCTAAAGTTTCCTAATACATGTAAGCTTCATCAATAATTTAATTTTTTGTGTGTAAAATAAGCAAGGTACAAAGGGAAACCTACCAGTCATTGTATTTTTTTTGCTTTTAAGTATAATTATGGATGTGGCAAGATATTAGTTATTTGAGCAATTGTATCATTGCATTACCTTAAAAAGTCACTTTTTTTAACTACAGCTTTCATTAAAATAAGAACTGGCGATACTGCTATAAATGTCCTTACTTAGGCACTTTCTTTTGAGGCATACAAACTTCCTGCCCCATCCCCAACTGCTCACATGCATTGTCAGCCTGTCAAAGTTGTTTTCTGATGGAGACTATAAGTGACCATGTCAATGTTTATTGTGCAGACATGGTCCACTGTTGTCACCATCAGGAAAGCCTGCCTAGATCAATGACACATAACCACAGATGGAAAGCATGCATGTAGACAGGAAGTTGTTATAAAAATAATGCAGGTGATTAGCAACACTGAGATGCAAAGGTGAAAACAGGATTTAATAAAATATATATATATTTACAAAACACAGTGCTTTGTCACATTAAGGCCCCATGCACACGAGACGCTGGTAAACTCGAGTTCAGAGGCGTTTGGGCATTTTTTTCAACTGCCCCTGAACCCATTTAATGTTATCCTATGTGTCCATGCACACAATCACGTTTTTTGGCGGTTAAAAGCAGTTGGGTTTAGGGCCGTTTTTTCAAACGCAAAATTTTGGGTTCAGAAGCGTTTGCTTTTGCGTTTTAAACGCTAAATGCCGCTAAACGCGTCTAAACGCGTCTAATCGCGGCACCCGCGTTTAGCCGCGTTTGCGTTTATAAGCGTTTTTAAAGGAACCCTATTTTTAACATAATAAAATAGGGAAATATCATTAAAAAATGTTAAAAAAATTATTTTAATCGTTTTAAATTATGTCTATCATTCAGATAATTCAAAGATGATATATATTCATTCAATAATTCAATACACCACCAGCATTGCACTTTCCAAAATTTTCCTTTTGAATTTAAACCTATATGTTGTACTTTCAACAACGTCTGTCCACCTGCATTTCCATTCAGCCCAACTAATCTAATCAGTGTCTAATTTGCATATGAATGCCTGGCATGCTGTCTAGCCAGCAGACAACCCCAAGACATGTGTTTTTCCTGACCTTTGTCCACAAGCCACCTCCCAAAATCTTCATTTTTGGTTAGAAGTTGAAGAGGTGACATCTCCAAAAATGACTTCTGATGTTACTTTAAAAAAAGACTTATTGGAAAATTCGAATTTTGAAAATTCGAAATGTTAAAAATTCGAATTTTTCAAAATTAGAATTTTCAAAAATTAGAATTTTCGAAAATTAGAATTTTTCTAAATTCGAAATTTTGAAAATTCGAATTTTGAAAATTCGAAATTTTGAAAATTCGAATTTTGAAAATTCGAAATTTTGAAAATTCGAAATGTAAAATACCCAACTGAAAATCTCTGTGCCATCAACGGATGGGTCCAATAGCGACGACGAGCTCTGCGAACGGGTCGTCCACGTAGTTTGCGACGGCGTTGAAGCCTCAT
Source organism: Rana kukunoris (assembly GCA_029574335.1). Lineage (NCBI taxonomy): Eukaryota > Metazoa > Chordata > Amphibia > Anura > Ranidae > Rana > Rana kukunoris. Next base: position 129,070,854 of record CM056052.1, read on the forward strand.
CAAGTGCAAAGTAAGAACAATTTCTTGGCATATATTCATTATGGGATCCATTTCACAAAAGAGAATAATGAATGTATGCAAGTGCTCTCTCTGCTGCTGCTGCTCTCTCTGTTGAAAATTGCAGAAATGGTTAAATATATAAGCTTTGGGAGGGTCTACAATTCAGTGGTTCTGAACGCTGATAGCCGCAATCGCGGTAAAACGCCGCTAAACGCAGCAAAACGCCGCGAAATTCGCGGCAAAAACGGGCGTTTTGAACGCCGGTTTTTGCATTTGAAAACTTGAGTTTAGAAGTGTTTTCTTTTGCTTCTCGTGTGCATGGGGCCTAAAGGTCATCTAGTATACAACTGTCAGAACAGGGTGAATCATATCGTTTCTATTTGTTACTACAAAAAAATATGTTTTTTTAACTTCATGTAAAGTTTTTAATGCATTTGTAATTTTATTTTTAACTTATACATGGTCCACATTGGGGGCCAGAATTCTAGGTGGCTAAACACACAAGGAGCACAGGCCCTTCTAGCATCTGGCTGAGAAAGTGAGGTGATGCTGACCATACAATGCTTTTAAAGGTACAGGGAATTTTGAGGAGGCGACTCCCCTTGTTTCTTTTTCAGATTATTCGGTATCACTATATTAGGTGCCATATATTACAATGAAAATTATGTAAGCATCCTGATTTAGTTAGCCTTCAATATTAATACATGTGGTTTTACTTTGCATGAGATGTAAAATGTAAAATATACTGCTCTTTTATCCAGATCCTGTATAGCTAGTTGTAGTTGGTTACATTTAACTTGAATTGTTCTGTAAAGGTTTTTTTTTTCTGGATCATTGCTGTTAAAGCCTTACCTGGGGAAATTTGCTTTCCTCATCGATAAGTGAGATGATGTTCATGGGCCGTAGAGCAATGATATCCAGTGTGCGTTGGTTGTCCGAGAATTCCACAAGCTGCCATTGTATCTGCTCTGCAGCGTATTCCTCTTGCTCCAACTTGAATATATGACGCACAAAAAACTGCTGTAGATGCTCATTGGCAAAATTTATGCAGAGCTGCTCAAAGCTGAGAAGAGAATTATGTGGATATTGAAGTACTATTATGGCTAAAAAGAAAAGCTGTTTGACATAAATAAGCCACAAATGTACAACATTGTACATTCCTGTTTCTTTCATTCAAAATGTTTCATTACCCCTCTTGCACCAAAGTGGGAAAAACAAGGGAATATTCTTTAGCATATTAGTTTTATGCATTAATAAAAAAATGATAGCAAGATATGAAGGTAAAATACAGTTTACAATATGTGATTAGTTAATGCAACCCTAAATTGTATGGGTTTCCCTTAATTCTGAATTACAAAAATACACTGCTTTATGCTGATTATACTATAACTCAAATAGAACAGGATGCTTTTTCCCAACAGTGGAACAACTTTATTTCTAACTGGTTAAGAGCTACTCAGCTCAAGTCTGACATGAATTCGTATTAATAGTAACTAATTTAAAATTATATTAATTTACTGTATATCCCATTAAGCAGGTCCTCACACTATATAGTTGGTTTTTAATTTTCCAATATGGAATTCACATCTGCCCTAACACTTCGGGAGGATTTGGCCTGTCTAAATGAAATTACTGGTCTATTGTCAAGGCACAGTCACACTAGAATGCATGTGTTAATGTGCATTACCATGCTCCAATGCTCGTTGTGCTGTCTTTTTGAAAGAGTAAAGGAGGCTACAGAAATGGGTGTAGCTTCTATACTCAGCCCCTAACCTAAGAATTAATTGGGATCTAACTGAATTTAGATTTAGATCTACATTTTGAGAACTAATTTGGAAGAAGAAGGTATCTAGGATATGCCCCTCTGCATTGCAGTATAGTAAAGACCAGGGTGTACTAGTGGTACCCAATCCCAGACTTTACTTTATGGCCTCCCAGTTTCAACATCTTGGGGGATGGGTTGTCCTGATGCCTCGGAGCCGACCTGCAAAATACTTTGAGCCTCACAGCGTTATCCCACTTAGAAATCCACCACTCTCAGGGCCCACGGTCTCACTTATAAGGAGACTTTGGACAGAAGTTAAGTGCAGTCTGAAAATATTGGGTTTTATTCTTGTGATGCCTTTATGGCACAAACCCGAGTATATTGAACGAAACAAATTAGAGTAATTTCAGGGAGCTAGCAGGTATATGTTATCTATCCCAAATGTATAATAAGAACATCTGAAAATCTTTTACTGAGCTACAGGCTGAATTTGCTTTACTTAGAAAACAATTCAGTTTTAAATTTTAAGATTAACAGCACAACTATTGGTCCCTCGACACATTGGATCTGTCCAATCCCGAGCAAGGGGGAGTGTCCTTTACACGGCGCGGCAGGGAAAACAGCTATTCAAACGAAAGCTGCCTGTAATGTTCACCGCACGGTGATTAACGCGGCAGCGGCGGCATCATCATTTAGGAACGGGGGACAAGCCTGCCTATGTTTGGGGACATGGCTGGATATATGTTGGGGACATGGCTGGATATATGTGGGGGGACATGGCTGGATATATGTGGGGGGACATGGCTGCAATATGTGGGGGGACATGGCTGCATATATGTGGGGGGACATGGCTGCATATGTTTGGGGGACATGGCTGCATATATGTGGGGGACATGGCTACATATATGTGGGGGACATGGCTGCATATATGTGGGGGACATGGCTGCATATATGTGGGGGACATGGCTGCATATGTTTGGGGACATGGCTGCATATATTGGGGGACATGGCTGCATATATGGGGGACATGGCTGCATATGTGGGGGACATGGCTGCATATGTTTGTGGACATGGCTGCATATGTTTGGGGACATGGCTGCATATGTTTGGGGACATGGCTGCATATGTTTGGGGACATGGCTGCATATGTTTGGGGACATGGCTGCATATGTGGGGGACATGGCTGCATATGTTTGGGGACATGGCTGCATATGTGGGGGACATGGCTGCATATGTGGGGGACATGGCTGCATTTGTGGGGGGACATGGCTGCATTTGGGGACACATTTAAAAAAAGTATCGGTATTCGGTATCGGCGAGTACATGGAAAAAAGTATCGGTACTTGTACTCGGTCTTAAAAAAGTGGTATCGGGACAACCCTAATGCTAAAATTTTGACATGTTGGTTGTACCCAAGTCGATCGATGGGTCAACTTTGGTACAATCAGCCTGGCCAAAGATGGATCAAATTTCAGTCAGTCCCTGCTGAACTTGCTGTCATCCAATCCATCTATGGCCAGTCTAAAGTAACAAAACATGTTTAAGGAAGGAAGGGTTATAACCTTGGTCAGTTGTCTTTGTGTTCCAATTGGGAGATTTCCCTTAACTTCCTGTGAAAACAGAAGTGAGGGGATATTCCTCAAAAGTGAGGGAATACCTGGTTGACAAATCAAAATAACGGAGGCACAGAAAGCATTAAAAACCTGACATATGTTCTAATCCATCTCTTTTGTAACCAAAGTAAAAAGAAAAAAAAATTATACTGTTTTGCACCCAAAAAACTGGCTATAAAGAAAACATTTGATTTCCAGATGTCAAATTATTTTGCTTGGACTATAAAAAAAAGAAACAAAAAAAGAAAGGGAAAGAAAGAAAAAGAAAACGTAATATGCATTACGACACATATGTCAAAACAGGGTTAAAACCTTTGTCAACTACGTATTGCTGCCTTTTCCTAGCTTCTCCTCACTCAGACTGGAAAAAATTACAGGGAAATCCCATTAATGGACAGCCAAAAACAAATTTGTCTGTCAGGATTGCATTTCTCTGTATGCACTAATTTACCTTCACTTTCTGTCCAGAAACTTCATGTCAGAACAGGAAGTGAGCTGAAATCTCCTTACCATGGAGACAGGCATTATTTAAACCCTGATGTATGCTGTAACCTTTCACTGTCCCAAACAAAACAAAAATGTGGCTGCAGTTGGTCTTCAAAGACTATAGACACACGAATACAGATTCATCTTTTTTATCTAATAACATTGGGAAAACTATGTATCAATAGCAAGTAGCTATCTTCCTTCTACTAGCCCTGGTCTGTATTATTCCATGACACTGGTTACTACAACATTAAGACTAATTCAATTATATTTCCTTTAAAAAAAATTACCTGTTTGTATTAAAATGTTCAAAACCAAAGATGTCTAATAAGCCAATAGACCGCCGTTCATTTTCTCTTTCTTTGGGCATCGGCGTGAAAATAGCCTCATTAATCTTGTTCACTATCCACATGAACATTCGGCCATAAATGCCCTACAATAGACAATACAAGCATGACACTGTTATGTAGATGATCACTGTTTTTCTTCAAACTGTATGCCCAGGAATGTTATCTATGGACATAATAAATCTCTTTAGTTAACTATATAATATAAAACAATTGAATACTAATATAGTGCAATAATAAGTGCCGGTCCACACGAGGGTAACCCGACTCACAGCGCAACTTTGCAAGGCAATTTGGGGGTGACTTTAGCGTGACTTTGAGCAACTTACAACGCAACTTAAAGTCGCCTCCAGCACAGGTGACTTTGGCTGTGGCCAATCACAGAATAATCAGCTCTGTGGGAGGGGGTTGCCTGGGCCAACTTGGGGAGAACCTGGGTACATTTTTTTTCTTTCCTGTAAAGTCACTTCAATACAGATAGATATCTGACTTGGAGGCCACTTCCATTAAAATCTATGGGTACAAGTCGCCTTGAAGTAGTACAGGAACCTTTTCTGAAGTAGGAGCGACTTAGTGTACATTATATCGGCTCTCATTCACTTATATGGCGACTTGGGGATCCTAACTCGATGTAGTGTGAACCGCCACTTAGCTATATAATATTCAAATAAGTTTTCAACTTTATAGTTTTAAATTTGTAGAATGATGGATGAACCCTAATCTACAGCACTAGCGAGGAATACAACTAAATCGACAATCTTCATTTCCAATAGCCTTTTTCCCATGTGACTCACTCGATTAAGTCTAAGTTAAGTCTACAAGTGCAAACTACAAGTGCAGTCACTGTATATCTGAGGAGGACATGCAAGGAAAATAAAAAACAGCATTTTAACTTGCACATGATTGGATGATAAAATCAGCACAGCTTCCACTCATTTCAGACCTACCCCTCAGATTTACAGCGACTGCACTTCCAAGTGCACTTTCAAGTGCACTTTACACTTGTAGTGCAAAGTGGATTTGCCGTTTGTAAATAACCCCCAAAGTGTTACCATGTATTCTTAACCTACATTTATTTACTAGGAGATCCTAAAACAGAAGTCAGAAGTCTGGATGCTACTTAAACACTATGATACAGCGATTTAGTCTATGAACTTTAGTTAAACCCATTAGACAGGGTTAAGCTGTGACCCAGGGCCAACCAGATTACCAAGTGCTCTATCAAGCCTCTCAAAGTGTGTGTGTGTGTGTCATGTAACACATTTGTTTGTGTTTACTTTTCTAACTTATCATTATGCATGCTTACTGCAGGGTTGAGTGCTAAACTGCTCATGGCCATCTGTGACCACAACCAAAGGTGGCCTTCCATCAGATTTCTGGCGTGTTTTAGGATCAGAATAGCAACTTTGGAACACCAAGAGATTTCATCCATTCCTGTCCTTCCTTCACTGCATTGTAAAAATATCGTGTAGCACAAGCTGTACAGCAGGCCTGCCACTGCTAGATGTCCGGCCTGTCAGTGCCCCTGATTAACGGGCACTCGGCCCGCGGACATTTTTGCCCGTTGTCCTCTTCATTGGACAGCGGCGGTATCACAGTGCTGCATGGGGCGGGAACCACTGGAGTGAACTTTTTACATTACACAGCAGGTTATTGGTTGCTGGGCGATCCTAGCAACCAATCACCAGCCTTTTAATGTGAAAAGCTAACCAGCAGTTCCCGCCCCTATTGAGCCCTGTGATATCGATCTCTGCTCTGCTTGCTGTACACCTGTGTAAGGTAGGAGAGTTCTACCTACACAGTGTACATGTGTGTGGGGTAGAGTTGGGCAGAGGACACTATGGTGGGTACAGAGGACATTATGGTGGTAGCAGAGGACACTACAGTGGGGGGTGCAGGTGACAGAAGACACTGCTTTGGGGGCAGGGGGGCAGAGAACACTATGGGAGTGATGTGAAAGGGGACAGAGGACACTGCTATGGGATACAGAAAACACTGCAATAGGGGGAACCTATTAGGGACCCCATCACCCATGTAGACAGGGACCCCAATCACCCTCAGGGACAGGGACCCCTTCTCACCTGGGAACAGGGACCCCATCACCCATGGGGATGGGGACCCCATCACCCCTGGGGACAAAGACCTCACCACCCCTGGGGACAGGGGCCCCCTTCTCACCTGGGGACAGGAACCCCATCTCCAGGGCATGCTGGCTGGCAGGGCTGGTGCCTACAACACAAGCACAATCTGTATATGTCTACTATATTCAGATTTTTTTAGGATAAGTTAGAAAATAAATAGATGTTTTACTTTTATTTAGTGTTAAACTAGAACACTAATACCAATGATTATTATCATTCAGGATTTACAACCCCAATTCCAAAAAAGTTGGAATTCTGTGTAAAATCTCAATAAAACAGAATGCAATGATTTTCAAAATCTTATAAACCCATATTTTAGTCTTCCAGGCCTAGGCTAAAGTTTGCTTGGCAGGATTAAAATGAGTCCAATTTTGTATGAGGCGCGAAAAAAGACTTGTATAGGGCAATGTAAAAGAGCCAGTCAGCATCTTAACATACTGATAAAATAAGGATTGCACTAGGCCCAATACTCCCCTACTCCAGTCCTCCCCTCAATAGCCAAACCAAGATCTCCCTCCCATTGTGTCACATAGGAAAGGGTCGACAAAGACGACCTACCATTGAGGGAGGTGTAAAGCAACTAAATAAGACCAGGGGACCCCAGGGAGTGTAAACAAGTACTGTATGCTCAAAAGACATCTTATGAAAAGGAAAGGGGGAAGTACGATGGAGGTATAAACTCCAGTTGGGCAATTACAGATAATAGAAATGTTCTTGCTCAGGGATCTCGTGCGTGTCTCTGAGAGCCTCCCATAACAGAAACAAGCGCATAGTTAAAAAATTATGTACATTTGTAAAGCTATCAGAGGTCCACCAAGAGAAGGAACAAGGTTGTTCCAGCCCCAGCAGAAAAAGAGGATTGTTAACGATCAGTATTGAAACATAGCTTCAAGCCATTAAGCATAAGAGGACTTAGCGCCAGGGGGAGTAATTTATGAGGAAGCCAAAGCAATGCTTGTAAAGAAATCAGGGCACAGTTGGGTAGTTCCAAGAGCACCCACAACAGGATGCTGTGATCTGAGGAGACCAAATAGGATAAGTGGAAAAATATTGTGCAAACAGTGAAAAAGTGGAACAAACAATGAAGAAATAGTAAGTGATAAATATAAATGAAAGCAGCTACATAGAAATGTGACAAATTTTCTAAATGGAAGGTGAATGGAATGTAGCACTAACCCTAATGTGATACAAACAAAAAACACATTAAAAAAATGGACGTTCTAAAATCATTCAAAATAAATTAAAAAAGTCCCACGTGATAATAATCATTCATTATGAAAAGAACAGGAAAGTCCAACGTCATAAGAAAGTGAAGGCTGACCTAGTCCAGAGACCTAGATCTAGTCCAAGGCAAACAAATAAAGAATAAATCCAAAATGATAAATGATGCTCTTCTAATGGGTCACAACAAGCTGATGAACAGGACATCCAATGGAAACATCAATCCTCTCTAATGTAGTAAGAATGGATACCCTTACCGCAACTGATGGACACGTATGTCAGCGACAGTGGATCATATGAGCTTGGATAGCCAAATCGATACGTGGCCTAGATGATGGAAGGAACCTAGATCTCCAGTGGACACTCCAAAGAACGTCGTGGCACTCCAACGATTCAAGGCAGCCGGCTGGATGGAGAACCCCTCTCAGACTTAGATCCCACAGCGGTATATGGGAAAAAAGGGGAACGGGGCTCCAATAGTGTAGGTCAAAACAATAAGTAGGTTTATTAAAACCAACAAATATATAATAAAGGGGATCACGTATAAAAAGCAGCAATGTGGGAAGTGATAAAACTTTCCCTCAGCGTTTCGTCCTGTAGATGTCCCTGAGGACAAAACGAGTAGGGCAATGTTTATCACTCCCCACATTGCTGCATTGCTACTTTTACTATATATTTGTTGGTTTTAATAAACCTACTTATTGTTTTGACCTACACTATTGGAGCCCTGTTCCCTTTTTTCCATATACGGCTGTGGGATCTATGTCTGAGAGGGGTTCTCCATCCAGCCGGCAGCCTTGAATCGTTGGAGTGACACAAGGTTCTTTGGAGTGTCCACTGGAGTTCCTTCCATCATCTAGGCCACATATCGATTTGGCTATCCAGGCTCATATGATCCGCCGTCGCAGACATACGGGTCCATCAGTTGCAGTAAGGGTATCCATTCTTACTACATTAGAAAGGATTGATGTCTCCATCAGCTTGTTGTGACCCATTAGAAGAGCATCTTTTATCATTTTGGATTTATTCTTTATTTGTTTGCCTTTCCTTTATTTGTTTGCCTTGGACTGATCTAGGTCTCTGGACTAGATCAGCTTTCACTTTCTTATGAAGTTGGACTTCCCTGTTTTTTGGGACTTTTATTTATTTTGTTTTGAATGATTTTGGAACGTCCATTTTTTAATCTGAGGAGACCAGTTGCTGGAATTTCTGGAGAGGAATGTTGTCCCATTCTTGCCTGATATAGGATTCTAACGGCTCAACAGTCCTGGGTATTTTTAATTGGTGAAAGATCTGGACTGCAGGCAAGCCAGTTAAGCACCCGGGTTCGTCTACTATGAAGCTATGCCGTTTTCATACTGTATATGCAGTATGAGGTTTAACATTGTCATGCTGAAATATGCAAGGCCTTCCCTGAAAAAACATCATCTGTATGGAAGCATATGCTGCTTTAAAACCTGGATATATCCTATATATTTGGTGCCTTTCCAGATGTGCAAGCTGCCCATTCTATACACCTTAATGCACCCCCATACCATCAGAGATGCAGGCTTTTAAACTGAGTGCTGATAAAATCCTGCAAGATCCCTCTCTTCTTTAATCCGGAGAATGTGGTGCCCATGTTTGCCAGAAAGAATATAACATTTTTGATTTGTCTGACCACAGAACAGTTTTCAACTTTGCAACAGACCATTTTAAATGAGCTTTGGCCAAGAGAAGATGGTGGTCTTTCTGGATCATGTTCACATATGGCTTCTTCTTTACATGACAGAGCTTAACTTGCATTTTTGGATGGCGCTGTGAACTGTGTTCACAGATAGTGATTTTTGGAAGTATTCCTGAGCCCATTCAGTGATATCCATCACAGAATAATGCCTGTTTTTAATGCAGTACTGTCTAAACATCCCAAGATCATGGGCATCCAAAATTACATTTTGACCTTGTCTCTTGTGCAGTGAGATTTCTCCAGATTCTAGGATCTTTTGATAATATGTTGTATGGAGATGAACATATATATTTAAAGTCTTTAAAGAGAAGAAGGGAAAGAGAGGGGTTTCAAAACTGCCGTATCTTGTAGTAAAATTGTTTATTGACACACAGTTAAATAAATCATTGCACACACAAGAGTTAAGCGGGTCTGGGCATATCACAGTTAAGAGTGGCAGCTCCAGCGATCCCATCCCTGGCTTTAGTGAGAGACTTCCAGTGGTGCCAGTGGTGTAGAGTGGTGACTTTCACACTTCCTGGCTTCTGGAGTTCCACATCTACCCAAGCTGCAATCCTCTCCCAGTTGGCCACTCGGTTAACTGTAATATGACCAGACCTGTTTAACACTTGTGAGTGTAATGATTTTATTTTAACTATGTCAATAAATAATAATTCTACAATATATGGCAGTTTTGGCGCCCCTCTCTTTCCCTTTGTTTTTTCACACTTACCAAGTTCCCAGCCTGACACTGAGGAGGCAGCCTAGCTCAGCCAGTGAGTTTTTATTGTTTAGTATTAGCCAAAATATCCAGGTTGTTTATTTAAGCTTTGGGATTATTGATGTATTATTGATTATATATCAAGCATTTATTCTGATTTTTATTATTTAACCCATACTGTTTCACCAGAATAATATGCTGCAGACAGTACACAACCTTCTAGTATCCCTGGAGTTATTTTTTAAAAGAAAGTCTACTTTCTGGTCCATAACAGCTGGTTCTATCTGGCTGGAAGCCTTCCAAATCGAGCCCCACAAGCACTTTTCTTTATTTTTTCCCTGCTATTTAAAGTCTTTGCAATCCTACATTTAGGAATATTATTCTAAAATTGTTCAATGTTTAGATGCAGCTTTTCATAGATTGGTAAACCTTTGCCCATCTTTACTTCTAATGCCGCGTACACACGGTCGTTTTTTGCGATGAAAAAAAACAACGTTTTTTAAAACGTCATTTAAATTGATCGTGTGTGGGCAAAACGTCGTTTTTTGTCTTAAAAAAAACGACCAAAAAAAAATTCCAACATGCTTGAAATTTTTGTGTCGTTTTTCAAAACGTCGTTTTTTGTTTCACAAAAAGTCACCGTGTGTAGCAAAAACGTCGTTCAAAACGAAGTTTTTCAACCCGCGCATTGCCCAGAAGCTAGTTATGAAGCGAGCTTCAATGGAAGAGTGGTTACCTTGCTTTTTGTGAAAAAACGATGGTGTGTATGCAAAATTGTCTTTGAAAAGTGACGTTTCAAAAACTTCGTTTTTACTTCACAGAAAACGTCGTTTTTTTTTCATCGCAAAAAACGACCGTGTGTACGCGGCATAAGACACTCTGGTTCTCTAATATGCTCTTTTTATACACGGTCATGTTACCGACCTGTTGCCAATTAACCTAATTAGTTGCAAAATGTTCTTACAGCTCTTCCTTGTTAGTACCACTTGCTTTGCCAGCTTTTTGTTACACGGTCCCATCTTTTTTGAGACGTGCTGCTGTCATCAATTTCAAAATTACCTTATTACCTTTTAAAGATGGTAAATTTTCTCAGTTTAAACATTTGATATGTTTCGTATTTTATATTGTGAATAAAAAAAATGGGTTTATGAGATTTGAAATTCATTGCATTATGTTTTTATGTAGATTTTACACAGCGTCCCAACTTGGAACTTGGAATAGGTATTGCATATAGCGCAAGCAGTTTTTAACAATATAAAGGGGAACAGTACAAATACAACACAGTTCAATACAGAAGGAATAGGAGGGCCCTGCTCATGGAGCTTACAATCTAAATGGAGGGGGTGGTACAAAAGGTAATAGCTACAGAGGAAGAACTAGTGCTTCAGAATTTTAGGACACAATGTTATTACCTTTGTAAAAGCATCTCTGCCATCAGATGCCTGGGAGCATGTCAAAGGCATGGAAACACTTTCTCCTCGTACTATAATGGTGTGTTTGATAAGGCAATCCCTCAATTCCGTTGCATTGACCTACATAACAGAAGAGATAATCAAAGATCTGGTCCTCAAAGTATACATTAATAATTCCTGAGATACAACCATAGTACAAAACTGATAAATAAGCAGGGAGCAGTGCCTACATATATAATAAGCAACAATGGCCATATAGATGTCAAATAGTAAACTATACATAGAAAATGGATTTACAAACAATAAAACATATTGTTAAAAAAAATAGGCTGACAACATTCACTTGTATATCTACAAAAATGTAAAACAACAAGTCATCCTTTAAGCCTACATCTTTTACGAAAAAAAAAATTTATATCACTGTGTATATATAGATATATATTTATCTATATACAGTATCTCACAAATATGAGTACACCACTCACATTTTTGTAAATATTTTATAATACCTTTTCATGTGACAAAACTGGAGAAATTACACTTTGCTACAATGTAAAGTAGTGAGTGTACAGCTTGTACAACAGTGTAAATCTGCTGTCCCCTCAAAAGAATTCAACACACAGGCATTATTGTCCAAACCGCTGGCAACAAAAGTGACTACACCCCTAAGTGAAAATGTCCAAATTGGGCCCAAATTGACAATATTTTGTGTGGCCACCATTATTTTTCAGCACTGCCTTAACCCTCTTGGGCATGGAGTTCACCAGAGCTTGACAGGTTGCCACTCCTCCAGGACGACATCACAGAGCTGGTGGATGTTAGAGAGCTTGCACTTCTCCACCTTCCATTTGAGGATGCTCAATAGGGTTTAGGTCTGGAGACATGCTTGGCCAGTCCATCACCTTTACTCTCAGCTTCTTTAGCAAGTGGTCATCTTGGAGATGTCTTTGGGATCATTATCGTGTTGCAATACTGACCTGCGGCCCAGTCTCCGAAGGGAGGGGGATCATGCTCTGCTTTAGTATGTCACAGTACATGTTGGCATTCATGGTTCCCTCAGTGAACTGTAGCTCCCCAGTGCAGGCAGCACTCATGCAGCCCCAGACCATGACACTCCCACCACCATGCTTGACTTTAGGCAAGACACAATTGTCTTTGTACTCCTCACCTGGTTGCCGCCACACACACTTGACACCATCTGAACCAAATAAGTATATCTTGGTCTCATAAGACCACAGGACATGGTTCCAGTAATCCATGTCCTTAGTGTGCTTATCTTTAGCAAACTGTTTGCGGGCATCATCTTTAGAAGAGGCTTCTTTGATGCAATGTGCGGCATATAGTGTGAGCACTGACAGGCTGACCCCCCACCCCTTCAACCTCTGCAGCAATGCTGGCAGCAGTCATACGTCTATTTCCCAAAGACAAACTCTGGATATGATGCTGAGCATGTGTACTCAACCTCTTTGGTCGACCATAGCAAGGCCTGTTCTGAGATTAACCTGCTAAACAGCTGTATGGTCTTGGTCACCATGCAGCAACTCCATTTCAGGGTCTTGGCAAACTTCTTATAGCCTAGTGCATGGGTCTCCAAACTTTCTAAAGAACGGGCCAGTTTACTATCCTTCAGACTTTAGGAGGGCCGGACTGTGGCCTTTTGGGAGTCAAACATGTCCAGAGGGAGTAAACATCACCATGTCTTTGGTGTCAGTGGGAGGACTAGCACCCTATAGTTGGTGTCAGTGGAAGGAATTGCACCCTTTTGATGGTGTCAGTTGGAGGAATAGTGTCCCACTGTTGGTGTCAGCAACAAAAATGATTCCCCATTGTTAGTGTCAGTGGATGGAATAGTGCCCCAAGGGCCGGATGAAGGCAAGCAGAGGGCCACATCCGGCCCCAGGGCCGCAGTTTGGAGACCCCTGGCCTAGGGAATCTTCATTTAGAGCAAAAGTTAGGTCCATATATATTTAGATATAGGCACAATTTTCATACTTTTGGCTCTGTATGCCACCAGAATAAAATAAAACAAACAATCCAAATAACTTTCAGCGTTAATTCAAGGGATTGAACATACATACCAAGTACAAATTTTAGAAACTGTAACCATTTTTATACACATTCCCCCCATTTTCAAATGTAATTGGACAAATTAATATAATCATAAATAAAATGTTCATTTTTAATATTTTGTTGAGAATCCTTTACTGGCAATGTCTGCCTCAAGTATGAAACCCATGGACATTACCAAAGACTGGGTTTCCTCCTTTGTGATGTTTTTCCAGGCTCTAACTGCAGCTCTTTGTTTATGGGTCTTTCTGCCTTCAGTTTTGCCTTCAGCAAGTGAAATTCATGTTTAATTGGGTTGAGATCAGTTAATTGACTCAGCCATTGCAGAATATTCCACTTCTTTTCCTTCAAAAGCTCCTCGGTTGCTTTTGCAGTGGCTCATTGTCCATCTGTACTGTGAAGCCCCATCCAATCAAGTTTGCTGCATTTGGCTGAATATGGGCTGACTGTATATTTCTGATCACTGCAGAATTCATCCAGCTGCTTCTGTCACATCATCAATAAACACCAATGACTCAGTGCCACTGGAAGCCATGCATCCCCATGCTATCACACTGCCTCCACTATGTTTTACAGATGACATTGTGTGCTTTGGATCATGAGCTGTCCTACTCCACAGTTTTTCTTCCCATCGTTCTGGTACAGATTAATTTTTGTTTCATCCATCCAAAGAATGCTTTTCTAGAACTGGTCTGACCTTTTTTTTTTAATTGGCAAAGTCTATTCTGGCTTATGAATGGTTTGCACCTTGTGGTGAACCTTCTGTATTTGCTCTTGTGAAGTCTTCTCTTGATTTTAAACTTTGACAATGATGCTCCTGGAGAGTGCCCTTTACTTGTCTGGGTCTTGTGAATGGCGTTTTCTTTACCATAGAGAGGATCTTGTGATCATCCACCACTGTATTTCGTTGACGTCCAGGCCTTTTTATGTTGCGGAGCTTCTTTCCTCAGAATGTACCAAACTGTTGATTTGGCCACTCCTAATATTGCTGCTATCTCTATGATGGATTTGTTAAGTTGTTGAAGCCTTACAATAGCCTGTTTCACTTGCATGAACAGCTTCTTTGAACGCATGATGTAGGTTCACAGTAATGGATTCCAAATGCAAATACCAAACTTAGAATCAATCACAGACCCTTTTCCTGATTAATTGATGAAGAAATAACAAAAGGAGTAGCCCCCTGGCCATGAAACAGCTTTTGATTCAATTGTCCAATTATTTTTGGTCCTTTGAAAAAGGGGGTTGGCTATTCTTAAGAGCTGCAATTCCTAAACCCTTCCTCTGATATGGATTTACATACCCTCAAATTAAACCTGCGAGTGTGCACTTTAAGCCCATATCTATTATATAACTATAGCTTGGGAATGTTTTGATAAATACCTGAAAAAAAAATGTGCCTGTGTCCAAATATACTGTATATGGACCTAACTGTATATAAACACAAGAAACAATTTTTTTTAAATAGAGGATACAGAATAAAGAAAAGGGATGTGGTACAAAAGTGGAAAATACTGCATTGTATATCAGACAAG
The DNA here is from genome assembly GCA_029574335.1 of Rana kukunoris. Classification (NCBI taxonomy): domain Eukaryota; kingdom Metazoa; phylum Chordata; class Amphibia; order Anura; family Ranidae; genus Rana; species Rana kukunoris. The sequence goes on from CM056052.1 coordinate 129,085,864, forward strand.
GTAACCCCCTTTCAGCCAATGCACAAGACGAGGCAGATCCATGTGGATTCGATTAAGGTTCAGGCATATGAGAACAAGCATAGCTCCCAACTTTCCCTGATTTAGAGGGACTGTCCCTGATTTGGAACAAAGTCCCTGTTTTCTCCTCATTTGTCTCTCATTTTGGTTTGAATGCATTATTTAGCTTTCAAAAAGTGTTTCCCAGTGCTAAACCTTTTATCTAATTTCTAAATTGATGCATTTGTAAATGTCAAAAGCCAGTATAAAGGAATAATAGTGGTAAAAAAAGCACTTTCTGTTTGTATAATTTCTCTTCATAGTGTCCTATGCCTAAATACTTTTAGGCCGCGTACACACGATCGAACATGTCCACTGAAACTGGTCCGATGTTCGATCATGTGTACTGCCTATCGGACCGTTTTCCAGCGGACAAAAATTTCCAAACATGCTTGAAAACATGTCCGCTGGAAACCTGTCCGTCGAACAGGTTCGATGGTTAGTACACAAACCATCGGACCAAAATTCCCCGCATGCGCAGAATCAAGTTGACGCATGCTTGGAAGCATTAAACTTTGTTTTTTCATAACCGCGTTCTGGTCCGAGGGGATTTTGGTCCGATGGTGTGTACGCACATCAGACCAACAGAGAATTCAGCCTTGTCCGATGAAAACGGTCCGTCGGACATGTTTCCTCGGACATGTCTGATCGTGTGTACAGGGCCTCAAGCTAATAAGTGTCTCTCGTTCCCATCTCAAAAAGTTGGGGTATGAACAAGGGAGGGGTGGATTGAGGGAAAGAAGGCCCCAGTTTGTGATTATAACCTTCAAGCTCTATCTAAAGAGCAGTAGTAAAGTATAACTAATGGCAAAACTTGTTTTTGTTTTGGACAGAGTGGATGTCAGGGCTGGGCTCAGCCCTTCCTTCTCTGAGCTGCCCGCTCAGCTGTCGGCTAATTGTCAGCTCCTTTCTCTCCACAGTGACTCACCTGTTGATGATCTGCTCGTCAGCCCTGCCTACTTAGAGCCTTCCAGCTCACTTTATCTCTGCCTTAGGCCTTTGTCAACATCACAGAGACTTTCTCCTGTGTTCCTGTTGTGGACTTGCTCGGTTGGCGTTCCTTCTGGCTACTGATCCTGCTTGTTGGACTACTACGTTTATCTCTGGCTCTCTGACATTTTTTTGGTTGACTACCCGATCCGGTTACTGAACTCTGGCTATGTTTTGACTATGCTTACTCTGTTTGACTTTTTATTATTATTATTATTATTAAACAAGTGTTATTTAACTGTACTCCTGTCTCCGTCTAATTTGTGGTTTCTGACAGTAGAGAGGGAATAGAACACCTGTCAGGATTTTATTGTCATCTGTGTTAGAAAGATTAACCCCCAAAAAAATAAAAAAATATGACAGGCGTTATAACCTTCTCATACTGCAAACTAAAAATACAATTTTGCCTATAGTTCTTCTTTACAGAATATGCAGATATTTTCAGGCTGATGACAGGGATTTTAACTAGTTCAAACTCATGAAAATAATCCATGAGTTGGAAGAAGCTTTGCTCTGATCCCAGTCCCAAATTTACGAGAGGGATTGGCACTATTTTAAAGATGAATAGCAAGCATGGGAGAAGGTTCCCCCACAATGTACCCATGCGTCGGGGGAGAACTTCCAGGTTTGCATGCACGTGCCCCCTGCTACTCATGCTGTGGTTGGTCAAGTTGGTCGAGTTTGCCAGCAGGCTCACAGCCAATGATTTTGATTGTGAACCTACTGATAGCTGGGGCCAACCACAGCACAGAGATCAGTGCCTTGGGTAGACTCAGTGAACCAAAAGATCTTTCTACCTCAAGAAAAGATCATAAAAGTGCACAGAGCAGTATCTGCTCTGCTTGGTACCAGAGGGGCCTTTCTAAGGGCCATGATGAGAGTGCTGGGGCTCATGTCATCCTGCATCCCAGCGGTTCACTGGGCCCAGTCCCATTCCCGGTGGTTCCAGGGATTCCTTCTCTCCTCCTGGGATGGGAGAAGAGAATCCCCGGACATAACAGTGTCCCTTTCAGAAGAGACAAGGAACTCCATAGACTGGTGGCTTAACACAGAAAACCTGTCGGGAGGTCGGTCCTGGACCCAACAGAATCCATCAATTCTGACTACAGATGCAAGTGCCTGGGGCTGGGGAGCTAATATGGGAGACCTCTTCACCCAGGGCCCTTGGGACTGGGAGCAGAGCAAAGCTTCTTTCAATTTCAGGGAGCTGTTGGCGGTCGGAAAAGCATTAAACTTTTTCAGAGACCAGGTTTAGGGAAGGAAAGTACAGATCTTCTCGGACAAAGCAGTAGCTGTGTCGCACCTAAATTATCAGGGGGGAACAAGGTCCAGCAAGCTGATGGAACTGACCCAGGACATCCTGGGGGAGATGGAGAAAAATATTCTCTCCGTTTTGGCGGTTCATGTAAGGGGGTCCCTCAACATTAAGGCAGACTTCCTCAGCAAGCAGCCCATTCATTAGGGAGAGTGGGAGCTAAACAACAAGGTTTTCTCTCTGGTAAGTCAACACTTTGGCAGACCAGGGATAGATTTGTTTGCTTGCAGGAAGAACAGGAAAGTTCCCAAGTATTTCTCTCTCACCAGAGAGCAGGACTCCCACGGGATAGATGCCCTAGCTCAGAAATGCGAATTGCATTCCCTCCCCTGGTGCTCATCCCCGGGTACTGCAGAAGCTATTCAGGTCAAACGGGTGCTTTATTCTGATCGCGCCCTGGTGGCCGAAGCGAGCACTGAGAAGGTGGTCGATTGCTCCTCCACTGCATCTCCCGTCCAGACGCGATCTCCTCTCCCAGGGACTAGTGTTATCATCTCGATCCAGGTGTTCTTTCCCTGACTGCATGGTGTGTGAGAGGGAGATCCTCAGGCGTAGGGGATGTTTGGAAAAAGTGATTGAAACACTCTTGCAGAGTAGGAAGCCAGTCACCATAAAAATCTGTGCCCTCCCCCCTCAAGAGGCTTTCTACACACCAGGAAGAAAGCCTTGCATTACGGTGGTAAGTTACAGACAGAAGAACAGGAAGTGAGCATTTCTCAGAAGAAATAAGGATGTTTAAAAGCAAAATGCAAGGATGAGGTAAGTGAAGGAGGACTGCACTAAGGTAAAGGAAGCTATTTAGGGAAACACATTTTTTCCTTTAGAACCCCTTTAATTAGTGGTTGATAATGCAAATTTTTTCTTAATTTTAAAATAACACAGCATACATTTATAGATCAGACCACTGGGTATTAGTCATATGTGTCATAGTATCTTCAATACGGTAGAATTATAACTTTCTAACAAAAAAGTAGAAAGACCCCTCATTTTTGAAGGAGCGCAGATCAAGGCTGCAAGTTAACTAGAGTTGCAAACATTATGTAAGGTGCTCATAAAGATCACCATGTACAGTATATATCGATAGACATCCAGATAGTTTGTGGAGTAAATTAACTGCTGATAACATGGTGAATGAAATTAAAAACTGTGTATAGCAAACAATGTAAGTAAACAAAGAAACCTAGGAACAAGTATAGTTTTATGAGGATTTCCAGTGACAGGATATGGTGCTCAAGTATCAGCTGTTGTATAAGATCATCTGTGGCTCCGAGATTGTGGAGGATCTTGCAAGTCATCGAATGGCCATATATCTATCTGGAAATTCAGCTTCTCCAAGAATTTGTGCAGGTCTGCAGGAGATCTTAGAGGGTTAGCATTTCCGTTCCATCTGGCAGAGATGAAAGTGGTAAGTCCATCAATACTGGACGCCTGCTTCTTAGAGGGCTTTTGTGAGAAGACCTGGTGTGAGGAGACAGGTCTGGTAATAAGCATACCGGCGCTGTCTTTTTAGGTTTTTTTTCTATGACCTTAAGCATAATCTTTTCTTCCTCCCTAAAAATATGGACTCTTATATAGGACATCCCTAGGCCTCTTTAGGTTTGTGCATTTGGGTCACGATGTACTGTGCAGGCCGACTTTGACTTTGATTTGTATTGCCGGGACCCGACAATTCATGAATGTTACATAGCTACATAGTTAGTCAGGTTGAAAAAAGACCATCGAGTTCAACCATAAAAAATAAAATAAAAAAATAAATAAACAAACAAAATAAAACACAGTACATCACATACAACCCAACTCCATACCCACAGTTGATCCAGAGGAAGGCAAAAAACCCCAGCAGAGCGATGATCCAATTTGCTACAGGAGGGGAAAAAATTCCTTTCTGATCCCCCGAGAGGCAATCGGATTTACCCCGGATCAACTTTACCTACAAATCTTAGTACTCAGTTATATCACGTGCATTTAGGAAAGAATCCAGGCCTCTCTTAAAGCAATCTACTGAGCTGGCCAGAACCACCTCTGGAGGGAGTCTGTTCCACATTTTTACAGCTCTTACTGTGAAGAAACCTTTCCGTATTTGGAGGTGAAATCTCTTTTCCTCCAGACGTAAAGAGTGCCCCCTTGTCCTCAGTGTTGACCTTAAAGTGAATAACTCAACACCAAGTTCACTATATGGACCTCTTATGTATTTGTACATGTTGATCATATCCCCCCTTATTCTCCTCTTCTCAAGAGTGAATAAATTCAGTTCCTCTAATCTTTCCTTATAGCTGAGCTCCTCCATGCCTCTTATCAGTTTGGTTGCCCTTCTCTGCACTTTCTCCAGTTCTCCGATATCCTTTTTGAGAACTGGTGCCCAAAACTGGACTGCATATTCCAGATGAGGTCTTACTAATGCATACTGCATATTCTAGATGAGGTCTTACTAATGATTTGTACAGGGGCAAAATGATATCTCTATCTCTGGAGTCCATACCTCTCTTAATACAAGAAAGGACTTTGCTCGCTTTGGAAACCGCAGCTTGGCATTGCATGCCATTATTGAGCTTATGATCAACTAAAACCCCCAGATCCTTCTCCACTACAGATCCCCCCAGTTGTACACCCCCTAGCATGTATGGTGCATGCATATTCTTAGCCCCTAAGTGCATAACTTTACATTTATCAACATTAAACATCATCTGCCACTTAGTCGCCCACTTAGACAGAGCATTGAGGTCAGCTTGTAAATTGGAGACATCCTGCAAGGATGTTATTCCACTGCATAACTTGGTGTCATCTGCAAAAACAGAAATGTTACTTTTGATCTCAGACCCAATATCATTTATAAATATATTGAAAAGTAAGGGACCCAACAGCGACCCTTGGGGTACACCACTGATAACCTTGGACCATTCAGAGTAAGAATCATTAACCACAACTCTCTGAATTCTGTCTTTCAGCCAGTTTTCTATCCATTTACAAACCGATATATCCAATCCTGTAGACCTTACCTAACACATGAGCCGTGTGTGGGGAACTGTATCGAACGCTTTTGCAAAATCTAAGTATACCACGTCCACTGCCACGCCTCTGTCCAGGGTTTTACTTACCTCTTCATAAAAAGAAATCAGGTTTGTCTGACAACTTCTGTCTTTCATGAATCCATGCTGTCTGCTGTTTAAATAGTTTGTTTCCAGCAAGAACTCATCCATGTGGTCTTTTATTAAACGTTCCAGTATCTTCCCAACTATAGAAGTTAAACTATATAGCCGCGAGTAGTTTTAAATTACTTTTTTTTTCTTTGGAAATTACATTTTGTGCAGGGACAGTTCTAAACATGGGAAACATGCGCTACTTTACAGGCATAATATAGACACCCCATAGGTATGAAATTTAAAGGAATATTTCACTTTTATTGTTATATTTTAAGCATTATTAAAATCACTGCTTCTGAAAAAACAGCCGTTTTTAAAACTTTTTTTTTGCATTGATACATGTCCCCTGGGGCAGGACCCAGGTCCCCAAACACTTTTTATGACAATAACTTGCATATTAACCTTCAAAATTAGCACAAACAGGGGGGTGCTCGGCCCATCCTTACAGACCAGATACAAGAGCTCAGCGGGAGATATGTCATACCAGGCAATGCTTTAGCCATGTCCCCAAAGAAAACACCTTTTTAATAACAGAAAGCTACAAAGCTATACCCAGCCCTCAAAATTTCCACTCGCCTGCTAGCATTTGGCAAGTGGATTTCAGCTTGGGGCGAGTGATGACAGGGCTGCATGACCAATCTCCCTCCAATCTGTACCTACACTTATAGCCCCAATTTGATTGGCGGCCGAAGAGGAAAGGTGCATGCTCGGGAAAAGTAGTCTGGTGAGCCGCGCACAGGCAGAGCAGTACACAGGTACTCTACTTACAATTCTCATTAAGCCATGGGACCTAACAGTATGACCTCTCTGAGCCTGCCAGGTAGGCAGTGCAGCGATCACTGAAAGTTGCCCTGACATGAGAGTGACAGCCTTCCAGTTTGTACAGTTTTCTTCTCCTTGTGCGTTATGTAAGTGTCCAGCAGTTCAGCCTGAGCACTGTGAGCAGACTGGTCTCAATGTGTGCTGTGCTATGGTGTCAATGGCTGTGCAGTTGTGTGGATCTCAGCGCTGGATTGTACTCCCTCCCGCTGTGCTGCAGCTCCTCTCCTCACTGCCAGCCTGAATAAAAGGGGGAAATGGGGACATGCAAGCGTGGAGCCGCACACAGGGGCTCCTGATAATGAGATGAATAAGAGAGGGAGAGAGAGAGAGGATGGATTGGAGTTGCAGAGGAGACTGAATCTATGGGAGTTGCAAGAGAACGGGGAAGAGTCCCGGTTCTAGTGCCCTGTGCCTCTGGTCTGCCCCCAGTGCCCTGTGCCTCTGGTCTGCCCCCATTGCCCTGTCCCTCTGGTCTGCCCCCATGCCCTGTCCCATTTTGTTAAAGTTGTTGGTAATATTTAATTGTGTAACTTGATTCTGCATTAAACATTTAACAGTGTCATTCCAGGAGATAATCTACAAGGACGTGTTTAGGGGCGCAATTAGGCGCAGGGCAGTGTATGAATGAGTTGTTAGGTGGGGCAACTGGTGGCGAGTAACTCTTGAGGCCTGGCTAGTAGCTCAGGGCTTGAAATTTTGAGCCCTGCTATACCTATAGTCAGTTGTGCATAACACATTTTTTATTGTTGGTAAACGAATGCAGCAGTTCACGAATAAGTCCAAACTAACTTTCTAGTCAAAATGAAATCTGCTTATACCATATGAATAACCCTTCAGAAATAAACAGTAAATCTCGTTTTTCAATGACTAGGTCATACTTTTCCTTCACAATTGACCTGTGTCACCAAACATGGAAAGTGGCAAGTAGGAGCGCTTCTACTAAAAGAGTCCTCCAGGTATACATTCAGGCCTCATGTCCACTGGACATTCTAAAAAGTGTTATAAAAATGGCAGTGGCTTTGTAGTGCGTTTTTCAGAATTGTTTTTAGACAGAAACCACCACTCTGCTATTAGTAAGGGAAAACAACATTAAAAAACACAGGTGAGCCAAGTTTTTGAGCGTTTATCGACAATAGAGCATTTTTACAGCTGAAAAACTCCTCTCAGAACCCAATCGTTTTGTTTTGTTTTTTTAAAGCCAAAAAGTGCACCAGCCAAAAACAGTTGATAACAGCCTATGTGTGCATGGTGGACACATAGGATAACATGCTGGAAAATGTATTGAGTGTAAAAAAAAAAGTCTGAAGCCAAAAACAGCAGCTGTAAAAACGTCCAAAAATGTCCAGTGTGCATGAGGCCTCAGGATCATCCAATTGCTGACATACTACACTTAGACGCGCCTTTCTCTGCATATCTATGTAACCAAACAGACCACTAAAAAAGGTATAGAGATGAGAGATAATAAAATATGTCAATAAATACCTCAAGCATAGCAGCTACAGTAGACAAGTGGGTGGACTCAAGGACATCACAGCTGTCAAGATTTCCATACATTGCACCTAAAAGTCACAACAGGATAAGATCTATATTCAGTAAAACTAAAAACTGAGGCAAAGAAAATAATCACATAAATTTTAAATTGAACTAAAAACTGATTAGCAATGTAATTTATGAATCAGAAAAAAATAATTATATATCAGTTTTTGCCATGACTGTAAGGCATGATACTTAAAGGTGTTGTAAAGGCAGAAGTTTTTTTTATCTTAATGCATTCTATGCATTAAGATAAAAAAAAAACTTCTGTGTGTAGCAGCCCCCCAGCACCCCCATGAGCTCCTTATTTCTCCAGTGATGTCCATGATCCCCTCAGCCATCCAGGACACTCCTCTTAAAAGGCCGAGACAGAGCAGCAGCGCCATCGGCTCCCACAGCTGTCAATCGAAGTCAGTCAGCCAATCAGGGGAGATAGGGCTGGGGCCAGGCCAGGGCTTCTTGTCTGAATGGATAAATGGAGCTCTGACTTGGCTTGGGTGCCCCCATAGCAAGCTGCTGGCTGAGGGGCACTCAAAAGGAGGGGGGCTAGGAGCAGTATAGAGGGACCCGAGAAGAGTAGGATCAGGGCTGCTCTGTGCAAAACCAACTGCATAGAGCAGGTAAGTATAA